>OX454322.1:38180700-39430700 GCA_949715965.1 Dysmachus trigonus | reverse complement strand
GGATGAGTCACACTCTGGTCGTCCAATTACTGAAAAAGTAGATGAAATTCTTGAAAAAGTGCAACAAGATAAGCATATCAGCAGTGTCGATATTGGTATGGAGCTAAGCATTGACCACAAAACTGTTTTGAACCATTTACGCAAAGCTGGCTACAAGAAGAAGCTCGATGTATGGGTTCCTAATAAGTTGAGCGTGAAAACATGATAGACCGAATTAACATCTACGATGCACTGCTGAAACGCAATGAAATCGAGCCATTCCTGAAACGTCTAATAACCGGTGATAAAAAATAGATCACATACGACAATCAGAAGCGTAAAAGATCGTGGACAAAGGATGGTGAGCTGTCACAAGCTTTCGCGAAGCCAGGATTAACGCCGAAAAAGGTGATGCTGTGTGTGTGGTAGGATTGGAAGGGAATCGTCCACCATGAGCTATTTCGAGTTGGTCAGATGATTAATTCTCAAGTCTACTGTGGACAATTAGAGAGGTTACAAGAGGCAATTGAAAGAAAACGGCCCGAATTGAATAATAGGAAAGTCGTTGTATTCCATCACGATAACGCCAGCCAACACACATCTTTGATGACTCGCCAAAAATTGCGAGGTTTTGATGCATCCACCATATAGTCCAGACATAGCACCCTCTGACTATCACTTCTTCCGATCCCTGCGGAACTCTCTCAGTGAAATTAAGCTGGTTTCAAAAGAAGCCTGGGAAAATCAGTTGATTCAGTTTATCAGCCAGAAACCAAGGAAGTTCTTCACCGAAAAATGGCGAAATATTGTCGATAATAATGGAGCATATTTGGTTTAAATAAATTCATTTTCACACTATAAGAAAAACAGTTGAATTTTACTAAAAAAACCGCTACGAACTATTTTCCACATCCAACATAATATTCGTGCGAGAATTTAAATTTTGAAAAGTTCTCTTAAAAAAGGACGCTTTCCGAGATAGATACTTAATATATTCTAAAAATTTTTTAAATTTTTCAATACAGTTTAGTTAGATGTTACACTGATGTAGCTATTGGAAGACACACTTAGGATGTTATACCACTTTGTATGATCAGAGTTTCTGAGGGAAATTTAACCCACAACCTCTAGCGCCCTATTGAGCTATTGAGGTCCGCTCATGCAGTTTAGTATCTTTCGTGTTGTATTTAACCAACTCTAGAAGTTATTGATAATATCACACACATATAGGTCACGATTTAACAGTATTTAACAAAGTTAGAAATTTAATTTCTAGGCAGTAATAATCAGATAACAGTTATTATGAACTACAATAGTCTAAAGCAAACGAAAATGTTCTAGGGTAATTGAATTGAGCAATATTTAATAAGCTAGCGTTCAGTTAGAGCCACGATTATTAATTACATTTTCCATTTTCAGTTAACAGCGACAGCGGGGTGCAGACGGAGGGTGCACTGTCGTCGCCAGAAATAAGCTCCTACAATCAAGAAGATGAGGACTACGCCACCGAGGAGATTCAAGGCTACGACATGTACAGGGAGAGGCCATCACACCGAGAAAAGAAATTATTAAAGGAGCACAAACACACCAAGGAATTTAGTTCATTACTGAACGAAAGCAGTTCTGAGCAATTTAAAGAGCTGGAAGATGACGTCTCGGCGAAGATTGAGTGGATGGAAAAACTTGTCCTAATTAACAAACACCTTCAGCGGGAAGAGGAGCTGTTAGTTAGGCTCGGGGCGAAGATACGAAAGTATGAATCTGAGAATCCGCTGCTTGACGAGAACCAAATCCGTGAAGCACTATTAAAAGTAAACGCGAGCATAGAGGTGAGATGCGGCGAAATTAAGCAAATAGAGGAGGACCTGCTGCTGTCTAATGAGCAGCTCCAGCAGAAGACGAATCTGCTTGAGCTGCTTAGCGAAGAGCTGCTTGAGATGGAGCGCGTAGAAGGTAAATCAGCTCAAACCAAAAACTTAGATCTGAACCGAGAAATTCTGGCGGAGAATCTGTACAGCTTTAGTCAGTACATCGCCAAACCGAATTACGATTTCAACGAAATCAATGAGAACAGGGACCAGAAAATTTACTCGAGACACACTCCGGACCACCTTTTGGGATCCCCACAGATGATACAGACTCCTGCTGCCACAATCGAAGCGCCAATTGTGCCCCACGGCTCCCACGTAAATCTTGCAGCTGTATATAAGTCGCCACCTGAGTTCATAAACCAAAAAACCCCCCAAGCACCCGCTCTTAGTGGACGTAGTAAGAATCTGATCTGTAGGTCCCCCCTGGACCTGGCTGCATCCATTAACCTTCTTCATAAGCCCAACCAGGTGCCCTGCGCCATGAACGTTTACGCGACGACGTCGGGCAACGCAAAGTTGGGTCCAAAGAAGCTTATCAGCGGCATCTGCAACGAGTTCGAGTCGAACTCGGACACGGGACTCAGCTCGATGGGGGAGGACGTCACCCAGCTGGGCACGCTCGTGTAGCGGTAACGCCGCGGTCCCAACGAATTTTAGATGCGTAAGAAATTAGCACATACTCAAATCACACCAAACGACGTAATTTAATGTTGACATATCGCCCCATTGCTCGTATCTAGTTCTTGTTTTCTGTTTTTATTTTATTAGTTTTATTATTGCTACTGCAACAAAGAGCACACCTTGTACCACTTCTACAGCTAGTCAAGTTCTGTATCGGATTTTAATGGAATTCAAATATATTTTTGGAGTTTTAGTAGCTCGAGTTGTTTCAATGATATTTGCCTTTTATTACAATTTATTTATTATTATTTATTATATATTATTATTTATTATATATTATTATATTTATATTTTTTACTTTCAAATATTTGGGTGAAAAACATTATAATTTCTTGATAGATACATTTGTTATTACTGCATTATTAAAATATAAGTTTTTTTAACATCCCAACAAACAATATTTGTCTTATAAAGCTCTCCAAGAGTTATATGAAAATTAAAATGGGCTTAAGCTAAGATAACTTCAAAAAATAACTTAAGAAATCATGAAGACCATTACTAGCCAAGAAGTGGCGTATGAAATGAACCTGTTAAGGCGTTAGAAGATTTCCTGAAGAGTTCTTCAAATCACTTATACGAATTGTCAAAAGCAAAACTAAGATTGACAATCAACTTTAAATAAGATTGCGTGAGAGTTTGTGTATTATATATATATATGTATATTCACCCAACACCTCCAAAAGACTTTAAAAAAGTTTGAAGAAAAAATACGTCTCTGATATATTTGTCTCTTAATATGATTAATGAAATTATAATTTTTATTACAGTTTATCAATGAGAATTTTACCGCAAAAAAAATTACACTGATAAAATTTGGTGTAATAACTCCAAAAAGTGCTTATCGCTCTGAAAATGTTGCAGATTAATCGACATGAAATAATAGAAAACGTTTTTTATTGTTAATTTAATTACTTAAAAAAAATATATATATTTCCAATATTGCCTCCTTGCGATATAATACATGAATTAATCATATAATAGTTTAAAATTTCAGAGAAATTAATGTATTTTTCAACTTAAATCAATTATTACCTACTATATTTTTTTCGATGAAAAGGAAAATATAGCTGGTTGTTGTTGCCTTCCATAAAGTTTTTATAAAACTACTTCTAGAAAGGCAAGAAAATCCTTTTATAACAATATCACTTAAACTTCATATAAAATCATGAGCTTATAAGGTTTTTAATATAGATCCTATAAGATCGTAGACCTAGAGTTCAAATATTTGTTCTTAAAAAGTTTTAAGTTGAACTCTAACAAGAATGTGTTCTTACTTTTGTTATAAAACACTAACGCAAAATTATTGTAAGACAATAATCAGAATAACAAGTGTTCTGAAGAGTCAATATTATTTCTAATCGTTTCAACCAAGGGTAAATTTTCCGCGAATGCCTTTCATTACATTTCCTTTACATTTTCGAAAAGATGGGATGAATGAAGGATGGGTTTTTAAGCGCGCCCGGATTTTGAATTTAAATAAAACATGAAAAATTTAGCAGGTGACAATAAATTTGGTTTTATTTGAGAGATACCTTTTTGACATTTAATATTCACATTTAATTTTAGGCATATGAGCACCGTTACTGCCACTTACATAACGTATCCTGTTAGCCCGAATTTTGACCACTGTTTTGGGATCGTATATCCGCAAAGACAAGTTTGACGTTAACTTACAATCCCTTAATCGTAGCTGGTTTATCAGCAAAGATCCGAGACTTCACATATCGCCATAAAAATTAGTCCAGCGATATTAAATCACACGATGTTGGTGACCACTTTTTTTTTCAAATTGTCCTTTCAATAAATCGATTATTTCGGTAGCTTTATGGCACGTAGCATCATTTTGTTGAAACCACAAGTAGTCTACATCAAAGTCTCGAAGTGTTGGAAACAAAAAGTCGCGGATCTGCGTTCTGATGGACGATTATTCGGTCCATAAAATTCACAAAGTGCTCTATAAGTTTTTATAACTGAGCTCTGACTTCCAAAATAAATGTCCACGATTTGGAACCGTTGCGGAGGCACCTACTCGTCATCACCGCTCAAATTTATAACACATGTAGGGCTTGGCTACAAATGAAAGTACCCGAAGAGGGAACTCCAGATGGCCAAGCGTTTGCAAAATAATAGTAAACAAAAATTTTCACGCAGATCTAAATCCCATTTATTGTAGCACTTTACCAAAGCGACGGCTGGTGTAGTCGTTAACACTTGGGCTTGCGATTCAGTGTTCACGGGTTCTAATCCCTTCGTGCGAGGTTTTTTTTTCTCGGATCTTTCGCAATTTTTATAAGATTCGGGTCCGCAATTAAGCGAAGTGATCAATTTTTTTTATTTTTTTTTTATTTATTTATACGCAAAAAGCATAGAAAAGGAAACAAAAATATAGGATTGCGGACTTTTCAGCAAAGGATTGTAATTAAAGCGCATACCAAAAGACTTTGTACATTAAAATTCAAACTTTTATTATTTTTCATGATGATGATTTACATTTGGCGGGGTGATATTCATTATAGAAGCAGGGGAAACAGTAATTATTTCTGCATCTAGCACAGGTTATAAACGCCGCATTTTTACAATTACAACGTTGTTTGAACGGATACTTTCATTTGTAGCCAAGCCCTACATTCACTATAAATTTGAGCGAAATCGGTGATGACGAGTAGGTGCCTTCTGCTTGTAAGAAAATATCGTAAGTGGTGTTAAAACTGATTTGGCATGTTGAGCTATTGAGGTTGGTTTTTATAGTATAACTCAGCAGCGGATCGAGAATTTTGAGTGGAACTGTATGCTTAAAGGTACAATCAGTTAACTGCATATGAACTGCTACGTTACCTTATTTAGTTCAATTTACCTGAAAGTAGCTATTAATAAATTCTAATTTTATTTTATAGTTTTCTAAATTTGCACACAATTTTACGTAATTGAATGGCATTCGTTATTAAATCAATGGAATTCAAAGCGAAAACATATATTGAAAATTACGATAATCGCAGATTTTATTGTCTCTTTATTTTATATTTATGTTTTATTTTATTTTTCAATTTGATTAAATAGTAATACATTCAAATGAGAAACTGAAAATAAACTTCGAAATTGCATTTATTTTATTATTGAATTTATTTCTCCACTTTTAATTTACTGGCGGGCAAAATTACAATGCCAATTACACTAATTACAATTACAATTAGAAATAAGAGTACAGTATGTTGCAATTCTAGTCTAATAATTAGACCATAATTTTGCTATTTCATCCTAAGATCAATAGTCAATTTCATCCCAAGATCAATAATGTAAGCACTAAAATAATAATTCAGTTTCCACAAAATTTTGAAACAAATGCAGATGCAGGTAGAAATAATGACTGATTTTTAAACGTCACTCGAAATATTTTTCTAATGTTTGTAAATATAAAATATCAAATTACATAACGAATGTGAATTTATTTAATAGTTTTAAAGATCAAGCTCCTAATTTAATAATTCGTAGTCTTGGCTGGAAGTAGAAACCTGTAAGGATATCTGGTATACTGTGTAGGACAAGATCACAGCATCGTGTTACCCACAAAATATTATCCTCTTATGCAAATGTACATACAATTCGACCTCGTTGCTTTAGTAGCGCAGCAGTAACAGAAGAAATTAAAACATTAAAACACAAATTCATAGTTGTCTTCGAGTATGCAAATGACATCCGGGTCCTTGACAAAAGTACAATTTATGCCGCATAAACACCGTATCTTTGCGAAACGGTTGAACTGACGCAAATTGTGGACGAGTATTATTTATTTTAAATGGTAACAGCGCTAGTTTATTGAATAACGTAAACTGTAGTTCGTATATCCGCATAACCGACATCTAAAGCGAAACCTTTTAAGTCACATTAAAGTTTCACTCAACAAAGAATAATTGCTGTCTGCGGTGAACTTCTGTCGGGATTTGTAGACTGCGCTTTCTATTTACGTAAGAAAACCAGACGGGTCCTCCCGTCCAACAATTAATTGCATCTTAAAGTTTCCAGGAATGGTTGTTGCATGCTGCTCGAACATTCATTTTATGTGAAGTTTACTTAAGAGACAGTTAGTACTGGTAAAATATTTAACACTGTTTCTAAAAGGAAAAAAAAAAAGGAAACTTAATGAAATTTTGGGGAAATAGAGGGTTAAACTTTATTGCAGATAGTGCGACAATTGCGCACTTTAAAGAGCGAAAAATTATATATGTAATATAATATTTTAAAAAGAGCACAATGACCTACAAAACATTTTAGTTTATAAAATTAAAAACACTCTTTTATGAGCAGCGCACTGAAAAGATAAAAACTGCCTATACGTAAAGTACCATCGAGCTTAGTACCATATTATTGTATTGTCACCAGATTTGCATAAATTTGCAAGTCTTTAAATCGATACGACAATTAGAAGTGGGTGAAAAGTGAGTCTTAAGACTTGTTTACAATGTTAGGAAGTTATAGGTCAAGCTAATAAAAGTGGGTTAACAAATAAACGACTCCGATTTGTGTGTAGACGAAACATTTTGTTTGACCAATTTGTTGGTTGGAGTCACAAAGAATTCAAAACTTGTTTATTTAATTTAACTTAGTGCAAGCTACACATACAAAACAAGCATGCACACTTAAAAGATAGAACTTGTAGACTAGCAATTAAAATAATTCAAACTAGGAGGAACGAAGAGCAGAAATATTGCTAAACTTATATAAGTAGAATCCACTATTGCTTTCATATTTTCGCACAAAATAAACATAAATAAATTGGTATTTATTAAAATGTTATAGCATTGTTCATTATGTAAACTGGGCCTAGTCGATTACAAAATGTAACGAATCCTGATATGTTTACATACAGAATAATCAAAGTAACTTTGTAATGGTGATTACTGATAATGTATATTTTTGATTATTATTATACACTCAGAGGCACAATTAACCGCCCACCCTGTAATTCTTATAGTTTGCCGAAACTGTAAAATTTTACATAAATTTGATGAATGGTGTGTTGAAAGCAGTCTTTGATAAATAAAAACAAATGAAAATATTGCAAAAAAAAATAATTTATTAAGATTTTATTTCACAAAGTCGATTTTTTCAAGATTTTTGTTGACTGATTATTTTTGTTTAATTAAAGAAAAAGGTAATTTTTTTGTCACTGACTTCAAATTTAATAAGGGGTGTTACCACCTCGGGCTCTAATGACTTCTTGAAGCCTGTTTGGAAGACCATCCATGACATCTTGAATGTCCGACTGAGGGATATTGTGCCACTCCTCTACCACAGCGGTCTTGAGCTCTCCTAGGGTTGTAGGCACTGGTACTCTTGCCCGAACACGTCTTTTAAGCTTGTCCCAAATGTGTTCAATGGAATTAAGATCGGGACTACGCGTTGGCCATGGCAAAGTTTGAATAACGACTTCATTAAGGTATTGTGTGACAGATCTAGCAACATGGCAACGTGCGTTATCATGCATTAGCCTAAAATTTTCTCCAATAAATGGAGCAAACGGTACGATATGGTCGTAGAACTTCTTCCACGTACCTCTGAGTGTTCACACTGCCCCTATCAAAGATGACAAGATCGGTACGGACCTCTTAAGAGATACCTCCCCAAATCATCATTGATCCGCCCTGATAACTCACTGTCTCGGCTATAGCGCAGGGAGCAAACCTCTCATTTTTACGTCTGTAGACACGCTGACGCCCATCTGGACCATTTAAGGCTATTCTGCTCTCATCTGAAAACAGTACGTTCTTCCACTGCTTCATAGTCCAATCACAATATGACAAAAGGTGTAAGCGGGCGGTTAATTGTGCCTGTGAGTGTAGTTCTTGGTAATTGTATGACTTGTAAATAAAATTACATGGTACATCGTTACTCCTGATTATTGTAGAACCAGATTCTATATCTAATCAATTATTTTAAAAAGCTTCTGTGCCTCTTTTTAATTACACTGAAAAAAGTGGGGCTTCTTTACCCTTATCCTGCGATTACACGATAGCATAAGCCAGAAAAAATACATATTGTTACGTTTCGGACCTGCAAAACAAATTTTTTCGGGCCCGGATCGTAATAAAATTAATTGCAACCAATAATTGTCCGAGAGGGAGACTTTCGGTTCAAAAGGAAAGGGCCACGGAATATTCTGACCGGATCTTAACCCGGAGAGTTCTGGCAATGCCCTACAGTGAGCTTTCGTTCACTTTTGTCTAGTTGCACACCCACACAGCGGTAGCACTGCGGCGCAAGTGTAACACGGCGTCGATGTGTGGATGATTTAGTATGCGTAGCGTCCTTATTTGTTTATCGGGTCAAGGCGGCGGTTCGACCCGGCTACGCCGTCGCGGTAATTTAATTAAATAATCAGATTCCGCGGTTGATTCCGGGAGCTGTGTTCGCGAGTGCAGTGTGTGCAGTGAAAGTGTAAGAGAAAAGCTCGAAAGACAAAAGTGAAGTGCTAATGGTTGTTCTTTTTCAGGTTTCGCCGTGGGAGCCCGCCAATGACGACAGCAACGTTGGACCGGCAGCAATATCCCAGGAGGAGCTCAATAACAAGGTAAGTGCAATTTCTTTAAACTATTAGCATAAGTCCGGGAGTGGAATTACGCCCCATACGATTGCGCAGCATAAAGTGCGTAGCATAAATTGCGGCGTATTTTATCCTCCTTCGCGACGAGTGTGTGTGTTAGTGAGCTATGCGTGACGTCCGGTGCGGATGATGTTGCGGGCACAATGTTGCGAACACTGTGTTGCGGGGGAGATGACGTTTGCGGAGCCCCAAATTGCGGAGTCTTCAGAACTCAGCTGACCGGATTTTTATTTATCTTCTAGCGCAGCCCCGATGCAGAAAAATGCCGAGGGACTTTGGATTTAAACACGGAGGAGCGCCCTTTTCGTGGGAGGTGGACGATACGGCCCGATTGGAAACTCGGTGAGTTCTTTCACGATTTATTTTTTTACTTAAATTAGATTATGAGCAAAATTGTTTTGTTGAACCTAAATCGCGATTTATTTTATTTATTTAATTTTTTATTTATTTTTTTTTTTTTTTTTTATTTTTTTTATTTTTAAACTCAATTACCGCGCTGAATTTTTAGAGATGCTAGGCACGGTACTTACCTGACCTAAAGTTATGCCGGGTCAGTGCACCACACTCGAAATTCACGCGGCTGCAAATTTAAGTTTGTCGAATTAAAATAAAACTCGCGTTTCGCGACAAGATTTTTATTTTTCTCTGTCCGTCCAATTTTTACAATTCTGATAACAAAAGAACTAACTCGCTACCAAATAACTTTAGCAAATAAAAATAATTAGAAAATTTAACTCGACTTAATTTTATTTTAGCGCTCGACTGTGTACTCGCTCGGCTTCTTGGATCACGCACTGCACTGGACTGGAGACGAAGAACACGTTGGCCTTCCGGCCTTGACCCGGTCCCGGATGGTCTTCTCCTGTTTTCGTCCTTGGCCACCAGGTGAGTACTAAAAATTTCCCTAAAATTCAATTAATGATTAAAATTGCTTTTATTAATAAAAAATTAATTTCTCTATTTTTTGCAGGGGCTGCAACACTACCCCCTCCTTAAAAGTAGAGCTGTCCTCAGCTCGGGGAATAATGTGGACTTCCTTGGCTGGAGGTTTTCAGCTCCCGTAGTGCAGAACATGGGTTGTCGTCGAGTCATCTGTGGGACATCGCTGGACTTCGTGGGATTGCAGGTGAGTCCAGTTTTGGATTCCTTTTTTATTTTATCAATCAGTTGGAGTCGTTGGCATTTCCGCCCGCGACGCGAAAGTGAGCGGAAGACGGCCGACTCCAGCTGATTCGGGAACGGCGGAGGTTTGAACGAGCGCCTCCGACTCGCTCGATCCGGAAAAAAAAATATTGGCCTGGGTCGAGCGTACCGTGCCTAGTTTTGTGCGCCTTTATTTCAGCTTTATTTATTTATTTAGTTTTTGTTATAGATTAGGCCCAACTTAGAATTTGTTTTTGTTTTAATTCAGATATGAGTTAGCATTTATTTTATTCAAATTCAATTTGTTTCTTATTTTATTCAAGTTCAACTTAGTTCTTAGTTTTATTTAAATTCAAGTCAGTTCTTATTTTATTTTAATTCAATTCTTATTTTATTTAAATTTAATTTAATTCCAATTTCCTTAGTCCTTTTAGCTTTAAATTTAAATTCATTCATCTATCCGGCATTCGTTTTTAGAGGTTCGTTATTTTATATTTCAATTATCTGGCCGCTATTCTAAATTTATTTACTCTAATTTATTTATTCTAATTTATTTATTCTAGTTTACTTATTCTAATTCGTTTTAAGTTTCTATTTTTTCTTCAAATTAGGAAAAAAAAAGAAAAAAATTTAATTTTGTTTTATTTTATTTTAACGTTCGGCGGGCGTGTTGAATTTCTCTGCCTGGCTTTCGTTCTCTCACTCAATTTTTTTTTTTTTTTTTTTTTTTTTTATTTATTGCGGCGCATGATAGGGGGCGAGGCGGTTGCGATGGACTACCGTGCTCTTTTTTGGCGGATCCTTCGGGTCTTTCGTGATCCGATAATTGACGTCATTGACGACCTCCAGAACGCGGTAGGGGCCTTCCCAGTCCCGTTGAAGTTTGGGGCATCTTCCTTTTCTGCGCTTCGGGTTATGAAGCCATACGAGATCGGCGGTTTTGAAAGGATTCGCTCTCGCCGATAAGTCATACCGCTGCTTCATCGCTTCGCTGCTGCCTCGAATATTATTCCTGGCGAAGTCGTGGGCCTTCTCCAGCCGGCGGTGGAGCTCCTGTAGATATTCGCGGAGATTTACGGGCTCCCCGGGTGGCTCGCCAGTTATAAGCTGGAGGGGAAGGCGCAGTTCTCTCCCGAAGTTCAGTACAGCCGGAGTCTGCTTCGTGGCCTGATGAACCGCGGACCTGTAAGCCAGCAAGATGAACGGCAGATAGGTGTCCCAGTCGGTCTGATTCTCCGCGGTGAATTTGGAGAGCGCGCTGAGGAGAGTTCGATTGAATCGTTCGACCATGCCGTCCGATTGAGGGTGCAAAGGGCTGGTCCGAGTTTTTTCGATTCCGAATTTTCTCATCACCTCCTGGAACACTTCCGCTTCGAAATTTCGGCCTTGGTCGGAGTGTAGCTGCAGTGGCATACCAAACCTCGAAAACACGTTGTTGATGAGGGCATCGGCTACGCTCTCGGCCGTATAATCTTTGAGAGGCATCGCTTCCGGCCATTTCGAAAAATAGTCGATGCATATCAGAACGTAGCGATGGCCGTGCGGGACAGTCGGTGGTAAAGGGCCCAAAATGTCCACTGCTACTCTCTCGAACGGTGCTCCCACGTTGTAGAGTTGTAGTGGGGCTCTACCCTTAGGCGTGGCGCCGGACCTCTGCTGGCATAAAAGGCAACTTCGCACAGCCGCTCTCACGTCCTGACTACACCCAACCCAGTAATAGCGCTGTTTTATTTTCGCTAGAGTCTTCTCGGTGCCCAAATGACCTCCAGCGGTGCTGCTGTGGCAGTGAGTGATTATTTCGCGCTTTTTGACCTCAGGAATAATCATCTGAGCGTTTGGGCCGATAGTACTGGGGCAGTTCCGGTACAGGATGTTGTCCTTTATGCAGAGCGTAGGGTAGATGGTCCAGTATGCCTTGACGGTCGCATTCAGGTGAGTGACTTCATTTCTTTCTGGCCTATTTCCTTCTTTAACCCAATTTTTTATTATTGCCAGGTCCGCGTCTTGGTCTTGAAGGTCGGCCATATCATCTGGAACGATGGCCATGCGAATTTTTCCGGCGTGGTGCTCCTCCTGTCGCGCGCAGTAGCCGCAGTTCGCATCAGCGCACGGGCGGCGAGACAGTGCGTCAGCGTTCTGATGTTGGCGCCCCGGACGATGTTGGACCTCAAAATCGTAGGCCTGAAGTCGTTCCAGCCAACGAGCTATTTGTCCTTCTGGCTCCTTGAAGTGCATCAGCCATCTCAACGATGCATGGTCGGTGCGTAGAAGGAAGGGCCTGCCCAGCAGATAGGGCCGAAAGTGGTCCATGGCCTTTACTACAGCAAGCAGCTCCCTGCGCGTCACGCAGTAGTTTTTTTCTGCCTTACTGAGTGTCTTGCTGTAGTATTCCACTACCTTCTCTTCTCCATTTTGGACCTGCGAGAGAACGGCTCCCCAGGCCAGATCGCTGGCATCGGTGTCAAGGACAAATAGATCCTTGTCGTTAGGCTGGACCAGAATGGGAGTTGAGGTAAGTTTCTGCTTGAGACATTGAAAAGCCCTTTCACAATTCTCATCCCAACAGAACGTCCGGTTTTTCTCCGTGAGCGCGGTAAGAGGCTTCGCTACTTCGGAGAAGTTCAGCACGAAGCGTCGATAGTATGCGCACAGCCCTAGGAATGACTGGACCTCAGTTTTATTGGTAGGCCTGGGCCAGTTTTTCACAGCCTCGACTTTTTCTGGGTCAGTTGAAAGGCCATCTTTTGAGACGACGTGTCCTAGAAATTTGACCGTGTCCTTACACAATTCGCATTTAGCGGGCGAAACCTTCAGATTTGCCTGGATCAATTTTTGGAGGACAAGTTCCAGGTTCCTCAACATGTCGTCGAATGTCTTGCCGTGGACGATGATGTCGTCGAGGTACACCAGGCAAGTTGTGTAAGGCAGGTCGTCAAGGACACGGTCCATCAGTCGCTGGAAGGTGGCCGGCGCATTGGTAAGTCCGAAAGGCATTACTACGAATTCGTAGAGGCCTGTACCAATGGAAAATGCGGTCTTATCCTTATCCTTTTCTTCCAGTTCAACTTGCCAGTATCCGGACTGTAAGTCGAGGGTGCTGAACCACTTCGAATCTCCTAGGGCGTCCAGGGTAAGGTCAATTCGCGGCAGGGGGTACGAATCCTTTTTCGTGACCTCGTTCAGTCGTCGATAGTCCACGCAGAAGCGAAGTGAACCATCCTTCTTTCTTACCAGGACGACGGGGCTGCTCCAGGCGCTTTTTGAGGGTTGGACTATTCCCTCAGCCTTCATCTCCTCGAGTAGCTGTTCCGCTTCAGTACGACGGCTCCAAGGCATTCTCCGTGGCGGCTGTTTGATGGGCCGAGCACCGCCCACATCGATCTGGTGCCTTGTGATGGATGTCCGGCCAATGTCCGTCTTGGAAGAAGCGAAGGCGGACTTGAAACGCAGCAGCGTGTTCCACAAGCGGTCCCTTTGAGTGGAATTCAAGGCGGGCACAGCACGCTGGAACATCTGGAGCAATTCCGGGGTCGTAGACGCTGACGATTTCGTCGAAGGCTGCAGGACTTGTGCGTCTGTTTCTACCGTGGCAAGACTGGTGGTAGGTAGTACTTTCACGTCTTCACTCGACGTGTTCGACACACAGATTTTGACGATTCCCTTTTTAGGTGTCGAGACTGCAGGGAGAAACATCAGTCCTTTTTGACACGACGGGCCGGGCGAAACAAGTACATCCACGTCACCTACTAGGCCGCAGTACAAGCTGAGCACGGTTTCGGACTTGGCAGGTAAGTTTATTAGTTGTAGCACTTTACCTGTAGCTCCCTGTAGTGTCCTTCCCGACAGTGGAAACGTTTTGTTGTCCACCGTGAAGAGCCTGCTGCGAAGGTCCAATTTACAGCCATGCATGTTGAGGAAGTCCATGCCTAAGATGCATTCGTCGGAGATCGGCGCCACGAAAACAACGTGTCTGGCGGAGAAGTCTGCAAAGTCGATCGTGACTTCCAAAGTGCCATTCACCGGAAAGAGTTCTCCCGTAACACTCTGAATCCGGGCATTCGACGGCGATAGCTTCGGAGAAACGGACGATTTTTTCAAAACGTCCGGATGGATTATTGTTCGGCTCGCTCCTGTGTCGATAACAAAGGAGCACTCGGCGCCATTAACGCTTCCGACTATCGTTAAGGTCGTTTCGAGCCCCGTAGACCTAAGGGAGATCGTTAAAGGGGCCTGCGTTCCCACTGATGGCTGCCCCAAATTATCAGTGGGACTTAGTTTAACGATCTAGTCGGGGTATCGGCGAAGGGAGCAGGTGGCGCGATGGTCGGATCCTGAGAATCCGGTTGCTTCGACAGTTTCGGCGAAGAATGGGACTTTTTGTGCACCTTGGCCACGGGTTTTGGTAGTTCGGGAATGGAACGACTACCTCGAACTGGTTGTCCGTGAGGCCCCGTGACATTTACGGCCTTTGGTTTCGACTTGCCCTGTTTTACGTCGAAAACTACGAACTCTCCTTCGTCTAGGGAAGGGAATTGAGCGGCCGGATTCTTCCCGGTGATGTCGGTAGCGTGAACAAAAATGTCTTCTCCGGAATCGTCTCGCTTAATAAATCCGTATTTCCGGTAGACGTTGAACCACTTAACGACACCTGTTACTTGTCGGCTGACAATCGCAGAGTTTGTCGAAGAACTCCGTGGTCTCGGCGTGCGAACAGCAGGTGAGTTGCTCTTCGTTTTAGCCTTGCTTTTATCAACACGAGTATTTTTCCTTTTCCTAGGTCTCGCCGTGGGTCGTCGGGACGGAGCTTTCTTTGTGGGAGAGCCCGGGCTTTGCTCCGCAAGCCTAGGCCGCTTTAGTTTCCCGACGGCTGATTGTCCTTCGGCTGCTGGGCATTTTTCTTCGGCTGCTGCGAATTAATTTTTGGCTGCTGCGTTCTATTCCGTGGAACTCCGGCAGCTCTTCGATGCGGTATCGTCTCCGGCGTACGCATATTGCGGCGGCTAATTCGCGTGGCATCTCGGCTGGCCTCGACGCGAATAGCTTGAGCCAGTGCTGCTTCAAGCGTGGAAGGGACTGCGTCGCGCACTCGCCGTTGCGTGTCTGTGTCGAAGATGCCATCGATGAATTGCGCGAGCGCGATTTTGTCCCGCGTGAACTCCTGGGCCTCGCTGAAACTCAGGTAAGTCAACCTTTGGATTTCAGTAGCATATTCCGATAGGCTCTCATTCGCTCGCTGAGTTCGTCCACGCAGCTGAATATGTGCCACTGCCTGTTGGTACTGGTCGCTGAAACGGCTGCCGAAAGCGAGACTAAGCTTCTCATAGCTTTCTTTCGTAATTTCAGGCAGCGTCTCATAAAAGGCCAGCGCAGTGCCGCGTAAGTAAGGCACAAGGTACATCGCCTTCAGTTCAGGGGACCAATTATTGGCGCGCGAAACGGCTTCAAAGTGTCGTTTGTAAGTCGACCAAGGTTCCTTACCATCATAGTCCCTGGGGATTAAAGAAATCCTTTTAGGGGCTATTGGGAGTAGCGGTGGTGGTAAGGGGCCGATCGCGCCCACATTACTGAAAGGCTGAGCATTTATCGGGCTCGGCTGAATTTGTGGCTGCTCCAGAACAGGCGGATTCTGTAAGACAGGTGCATTCTCCAGGTGAGTCGATGAGGCAGGCCGCTTATCAAAGCCACTAACATCGTCCTTCCGTCCTATTCCAGCATTCTGAACCGTTTGCTCCGGGTCTGGATCTGCAAAGGAGATCAAGTCGTCCGTTCGATGGGCAGAAGCTGCATGCCGGCGTGAAGGCGGAGTTAGCTCGGCAGCTAACTGATCTACGGTAAGCCTAACAGCTTCTTCATGCCGTAGCTCCAGGCGGCTAATTTTCTCGACCATCCTGTCCATCGTGTTCGTCAGACGATTGATCTGTTCGGCCTGTTGGGCTACTATGTAGCCAAGCTTCTCCAGGTCGAAGCGTGAGGGCTCTTCGCGCGGAACGTTGCGTCCGGAAAATCCAGTAGCAGGTGAGTAACTACCTCGTCCTGAGTCCATCGTAGATTCCGTGTCTTTGTGGATTTTCGTATTCCTTTTGAGAGAGTGCGGGAGTGGTAAAGAAATCTCTCGATTTCTGTTCGATTTTAACCCCACACCTGGCACCAATTGTTACGTTTCGGACCTGCAAAACAAATTTTTTCGGGCCCGGATCGTAATAAAATTAATTGCAACCAATAATTGTCCGAGAGGGAGACTTTCGGTTCAAAAGGAAAGGGCCACGGAATATTCTGACCGGATCTTAACCCGGAGAGTTCTGGCAATGCCCTACAGTGAGCTTTCGTTCACTTTTGTCTAGTTGCACACCCACACAGCGGTAGCACTGCGGCGCAAGTGTAACACGGCGTCGATGTGTGGATGATTTAGTATGCGTAGCGTCCTTATTTGTTTATCGGGTCAAGGCGGCGGTTCGACCCGGCTACGCCGTCGCGGTAATTTAATTAAATAATCAGATTCCGCGGTTGATTCCGGGAGCTGTGTTCGCGAGTGCAGTGTGTGCAGTGAAAGTGTAAGAGAAAAGCTCGAAAGACAAAAGTGAAGTGCTAATGGTTGTTCTTTTTCAGGTTTCGCCGTGGGAGCCCGCCAATGACGACAGCAACGTTGGACCGGCAGCAATATCCCAGGAGGAGCTCAATAACAAGGTAAGTGCAATTTCTTTAAACTATTAGCATAAGTCCGGGAGTGGAATTACGCCCCATACGATTGCGCAGCATAAAGTGCGTAGCATAAATTGCGGCGTATTTTATCCTCCTTCGCGACGAGTGTGTGTGTTAGTGAGCTATGCGTGACGTCCGGTGCGGATGATGTTGCGGGCACAATGTTGCGAACACTGTGTTGCGGGGGAGATGACGTTTGCGGAGCCCCAAATTGCGGAGTCTTCAGAACTCAGCTGACCGGATTTTTATTTATCTTCT
This sequence comes from Dysmachus trigonus, assembly GCA_949715965.1. Lineage (NCBI taxonomy): Eukaryota > Metazoa > Arthropoda > Insecta > Diptera > Asilidae > Dysmachus > Dysmachus trigonus. The sequence goes on along the minus strand of OX454322.1, from coordinate 39,413,471 downwards.
AGCGCAGCCCCGATGCAGAAAAATGCCGAGGGACTTTGGATTTAAACACGGAGGAGCGCCCTTTTCGTGGGAGGTGGACGATACGGCCCGATTGGAAACTCGGTGAGTTCTTTCACGATTTATTTTTTTACTTAAATTAGATTATGAGCAAAATTGTTTTGTTGAACCTAAATCGCGATTTATTTTATTTATTTAATTTTTTATTTTTTTTTTTTTTTTTTTTTTATTTTTTTTATTTTTAAACTCAATTACCGCGCTGAATTTTTAGAGATGCTAGGCACGGTACTTACCTGACCTAAAGTTATGCCGGGTCAGTGCACCACACTCGAAATTCACGCGGCTGCAAATTTAAGTTTGTCGAATTAAAATAAAACTCGCGTTTCGCGACAAGATTTTTATTTTTCTCTGTCCGTCCAATTTTTACAATTCTGATAACAAAAGAACTAACTCGCTACCAAATAACTTTAGCAAATAAAAATAATTAGAAAATTTAACTCGACTTAATTTTATTTTAGCGCTCGACTGTGTACTCGCTCGGCTTCTTGGATCACGCACTGCACTGGACTGGAGACGAAGAACACGTTGGCCTTCCGGCCTTGACCCGGTCCCGGATGGTCTTCTCCTGTTTTCGTCCTTGGCCACCAGGTGAGTACTAAAAATTTCCCTAAAATTCAATTAATGATTAAAATTGCTTTTATTAATAAAAAATTAATTTCTCTATTTTTTGCAGGGGCTGCAACACTACCCCCTCCTTAAAAGTAGAGCTGTCCTCAGCTCGGGGAATAATGTGGACTTCCTTGGCTGGAGGTTTTCAGCTCCCGTAGTGCAGAACATGGGTTGTCGTCGAGTCATCTGTGGGACATCGCTGGACTTCGTGGGATTGCAGGTGAGTCCAGTTTTGGATTCCTTTTTTATTTTATCAATCAGTTGGAGTCGTTGGCATTTCCGCCCGCGACGCGAAAGTGAGCGGAAGACGGCCGACTCCAGCTGATTCGGGAACGGCGGAGGTTTGAACGAGCGCCTCCGACTCGCTCGATCCGGAAAAAAAAATATTGGCCTGGGTCGAGCGTACCGTGCCTAGTTTTGTGCGCCTTTATTTCAGCTTTATTTATTTATTTAGTTTTTGTTATAGATTAGGCCCAACTTAGAATTTGTTTTTGTTTTAATTCAGATATGAGTTAGCATTTATTTTATTCAAATTCAATTTGTTTCTTATTTTATTCAAGTTCAACTTAGTTCTTAGTTTTATTTAAATTCAAGTCAGTTCTTATTTTATTTTAATTCAATTCTTATTTTATTTAAATTTAATTTAATTCCAATTTCCTTAGTCCTTTTAGCTTTAAATTTAAATTCATTCATCTATCCGGCATTCGTTTTTAGAGGTTCGTTATTTTATATTTCAATTATCTGGCCGCTATTCTAAATTTATTTACTCTAATTTATTTATTCTAATTTATTTATTCTAGTTTACTTATTCTAATTCGTTTTAAGTTTCTATTTTTTCTTCAAATTAGGAAAAAAAAAGAAAAAAATTTAATTTTGTTTTATTTTATTTTAACGTTCGGCGGGCGTGTTGAATTTCTCTGCCTGGCTTTCGTTCTCTCACTCAATTTTTTTTTTTTTTTTTTTTTTTTTTATTTATTGCGGCGCATGATAGGGGGCGAGGCGGTTGCGATGGACTACCGTGCTCTTTTTTGGCGGATCCTTCGGGTCTTTCGTGATCCGATAATTGACGTCATTGACGACCTCCAGAACGCGGTAGGGGCCTTCCCAGTCCCGTTGAAGTTTGGGGCATCTTCCTTTTCTGCGCTTCGGGTTATGAAGCCATACGAGATCGGCGGTTTTGAAAGGATTCGCTCTCGCCGATAAGTCATACCGCTGCTTCATCGCTTCGCTGCTGCCTCGAATATTATTCCTGGCGAAGTCGTGGGCCTTCTCCAGCCGGCGGTGGAGCTCCTGTAGATATTCGCGGAGATTTACGGGCTCCCCGGGTGGCTCGCCAGTTATAAGCTGGAGGGGAAGGCGCAGTTCTCTCCCGAAGTTCAGTACAGCCGGAGTCTGCTTCGTGGCCTGATGAACCGCGGACCTGTAAGCCAGCAAGATGAACGGCAGATAGGTGTCCCAGTCGGTCTGATTCTCCGCGGTGAATTTGGAGAGCGCGCTGAGGAGAGTTCGATTGAATCGTTCGACCATGCCGTCCGATTGAGGGTGCAAAGGGCTGGTCCGAGTTTTTTCGATTCCGAATTTTCTCATCACCTCCTGGAACACTTCCGCTTCGAAATTTCGGCCTTGGTCGGAGTGTAGCTGCAGTGGCATACCAAACCTCGAAAACACGTTGTTGATGAGGGCATCGGCTACGCTCTCGGCCGTATAATCTTTGAGAGGCATCGCTTCCGGCCATTTCGAAAAATAGTCGATGCATATCAGAACGTAGCGATGGCCGTGCGGGACAGTCGGTGGTAAAGGGCCCAAAATGTCCACTGCTACTCTCTCGAACGGTGCTCCCACGTTGTAGAGTTGTAGTGGGGCTCTACCCTTAGGCGTGGCGCCGGACCTCTGCTGGCATAAAAGGCAACTTCGCACAGCCGCTCTCACGTCCTGACTACACCCAACCCAGTAATAGCGCTGTTTTATTTTCGCTAGAGTCTTCTCGGTGCCCAAATGACCTCCAGCGGTGCTGCTGTGGCAGTGAGTGATTATTTCGCGCTTTTTGACCTCAGGAATAATCATCTGAGCGTTTGGGCCGATAGTACTGGGGCAGTTCCGGTACAGGATGTTGTCCTTTATGCAGAGCGTAGGGTAGATGGTCCAGTATGCCTTGACGGTCGCATTCAGGTGAGTGACTTCATTTCTTTCTGGCCTATTTCCTTCTTTAACCCAATTTTTTATTATTGCCAGGTCCGCGTCTTGGTCTTGAAGGTCGGCCATATCATCTGGAACGATGGCCATGCGAATTTTTCCGGCGTGGTGCTCCTCCTGTCGCGCGCAGTAGCCGCAGTTCGCATCAGCGCACGGGCGGCGAGACAGTGCGTCAGCGTTCTGATGTTGGCGCCCCGGACGATGTTGGACCTCAAAATCGTAGGCCTGAAGTCGTTCCAGCCAACGAGCTATTTGTCCTTCTGGCTCCTTGAAGTGCATCAGCCATCTCAACGATGCATGGTCGGTGCGTAGAAGGAAGGGCCTGCCCAGCAGATAGGGCCGAAAGTGGTCCATGGCCTTTACTACAGCAAGCAGCTCCCTGCGCGTCACGCAGTAGTTTTTTTCTGCCTTACTGAGTGTCTTGCTGTAGTATTCCACTACCTTCTCTTCTCCATTTTGGACCTGCGAGAGAACGGCTCCCCAGGCCAGATCGCTGGCATCGGTGTCAAGGACAAATAGATCCTTGTCGTTAGGCTGGACCAGAATGGGAGTTGAGGTAAGTTTCTGCTTGAGACATTGAAAAGCCCTTTCACAATTCTCATCCCAACAGAACGTCCGGTTTTTCTCCGTGAGCGCGGTAAGAGGCTTCGCTACTTCGGAGAAGTTCAGCACGAAGCGTCGATAGTATGCGCACAGCCCTAGGAATGACTGGACCTCAGTTTTATTGGTAGGCCTGGGCCAGTTTTTCACAGCCTCGACTTTTTCTGGGTCAGTTGAAAGGCCATCTTTTGAGACGACGTGTCCTAGAAATTTGACCGTGTCCTTACACAATTCGCATTTAGCGGGCGAAACCTTCAGATTTGCCTGGATCAATTTTTGGAGGACAAGTTCCAGGTTCCTCAACATGTCGTCGAATGTCTTGCCGTGGACGATGATGTCGTCGAGGTACACCAGGCAAGTTGTGTAAGGCAGGTCGTCAAGGACACGGTCCATCAGTCGCTGGAAGGTGGCCGGCGCATTGGTAAGTCCGAAAGGCATTACTACGAATTCGTAGAGGCCTGTACCAATGGAAAATGCGGTCTTATCCTTATCCTTTTCTTCCAGTTCAACTTGCCAGTATCCGGACTGTAAGTCGAGGGTGCTGAACCACTTCGAATCTCCTAGGGCGTCCAGGGTAAGGTCAATTCGCGGCAGGGGGTACGAATCCTTTTTCGTGACCTCGTTCAGTCGTCGATAGTCCACGCAGAAGCGAAGTGAACCATCCTTCTTTCTTACCAGGACGACGGGGCTGCTCCAGGCGCTTTTTGAGGGTTGGACTATTCCCTCAGCCTTCATCTCCTCGAGTAGCTGTTCCGCTTCAGTACGACGGCTCCAAGGCATTCTCCGTGGCGGCTGTTTGATGGGCCGAGCACCGCCCACATCGATCTGGTGCCTTGTGATGGATGTCCGGCCAATGTCCGTCTTGGAAGAAGCGAAGGCGGACTTGAAACGCAGCAGCGTGTTCCACAAGCGGTCCCTTTGAGTGGAATTCAAGGCGGGCACAGCACGCTGGAACATCTGGAGCAATTCCGGGGTCGTAGACGCTGACGATTTCGTCGAAGGCTGCAGGACTTGTGCGTCTGTTTCTACCGTGGCAAGACTGGTGGTAGGTAGTACTTTCACGTCTTCACTCGACGTGTTCGACACACAGATTTTGACGATTCCCTTTTTAGGTGTCGAGACTGCAGGGAGAAACATCAGTCCTTTTTGACACGACGGGCCGGGCGAAACAAGTACATCCACGTCACCTACTAGGCCGCAGTACAAGCTGAGCACGGTTTCGGACTTGGCAGGTAAGTTTATTAGTTGTAGCACTTTACCTGTAGCTCCCTGTAGTGTCCTTCCCGACAGTGGAAACGTTTTGTTGTCCACCGTGAAGAGCCTGCTGCGAAGGTCCAATTTACAGCCATGCATGTTGAGGAAGTCCATGCCTAAGATGCATTCGTCGGAGATCGGCGCCACGAAAACAACGTGTCTGGCGGAGAAGTCTGCAAAGTCGATCGTGACTTCCAAAGTGCCATTCACCGGAAAGAGTTCTCCCGTAACACTCTGAATCCGGGCATTCGACGGCGATAGCTTCGGAGAAACGGACGATTTTTTCAAAACGTCCGGATGGATTATTGTTCGGCTCGCTCCTGTGTCGATAACAAAGGAGCACTCGGCGCCATTAACGCTTCCGACTATCGTTAAGGTCGTTTCGAGCCCCGTAGACCTAAGGGAGATCGTTAAAGGGGCCTGCGTTCCCACTGATGGCTGCCCCAAATTATCAGTGGGACTTAGTTTAACGATCTAGTCGGGGTATCGGCGAAGGGAGCAGGTGGCGCGATGGTCGGATCCTGAGAATCCGGTTGCTTCGACAGTTTCGGCGAAGAATGGGACTTTTTGTGCACCTTGGCCACGGGTTTTGGTAGTTCGGGAATGGAACGACTACCTCGAACTGGTTGTCCGTGAGGCCCCGTGACATTTACGGCCTTTGGTTTCGACTTGCCCTGTTTTACGTCGAAAACTACGAACTCTCCTTCGTCTAGGGAAGGGAATTGAGCGGCCGGATTCTTCCCGGTGATGTCGGTAGCGTGAACAAAAATGTCTTCTCCGGAATCGTCTCGCTTAATAAATCCGTATTTCCGGTAGACGTTGAACCACTTAACGACACCTGTTACTTGTCGGCTGACAATCGCAGAGTTTGTCGAAGAACTCCGTGGTCTCGGCGTGCGAACAGCAGGTGAGTTGCTCTTCGTTTTAGCCTTGCTTTTATCAACACGAGTATTTTTCCTTTTCCTAGGTCTCGCCGTGGGTCGTCGGGACGGAGCTTTCTTTGTGGGAGAGCCCGGGCTTTGCTCCGCAAGCCTAGGCCGCTTTAGTTTCCCGACGGCTGATTGTCCTTCGGCTGCTGGGCATTTTTCTTCGGCTGCTGCGAATTAATTTTTGGCTGCTGCGTTCTATTCCGTGGAACTCCGGCAGCTCTTCGATGCGGTATCGTCTCCGGCGTACGCATATTGCGGCGGCTAATTCGCGTGGCATCTCGGCTGGCCTCGACGCGAATAGCTTGAGCCAGTGCTGCTTCAAGCGTGGAAGGGACTGCGTCGCGCACTCGCCGTTGCGTGTCTGTGTCGAAGATGCCATCGATGAATTGCGCGAGCGCGATTTTGTCCCGCGTGAACTCCTGGGCCTCGCTGAAACTCAGGTAAGTCAACCTTTGGATTTCAGTAGCATATTCCGATAGGCTCTCATTCGCTCGCTGAGTTCGTCCACGCAGCTGAATATGTGCCACTGCCTGTTGGTACTGGTCGCTGAAACGGCTGCCGAAAGCGAGACTAAGCTTCTCATAGCTTTCTTTCGTAATTTCAGGCAGCGTCTCATAAAAGGCCAGCGCAGTGCCGCGTAAGTAAGGCACAAGGTACATCGCCTTCAGTTCAGGGGACCAATTATTGGCGCGCGAAACGGCTTCAAAGTGTCGTTTGTAAGTCGACCAAGGTTCCTTACCATCATAGTCCCTGGGGATTAAAGAAATCCTTTTAGGGGCTATTGGGAGTAGCGGTGGTGGTAAGGGGCCGATCGCGCCCACATTACTGAAAGGCTGAGCATTTATCGGGCTCGGCTGAATTTGTGGCTGCTCCAGAACAGGCGGATTCTGTAAGACAGGTGCATTCTCCAGGTGAGTCGATGAGGCAGGCCGCTTATCAAAGCCACTAACATCGTCCTTCCGTCCTATTCCAGCATTCTGAACCGTTTGCTCCGGGTCTGGATCTGCAAAGGAGATCAAGTCGTCCGTTCGATGGGCAGAAGCTGCATGCCGGCGTGAAGGCGGAGTTAGCTCGGCAGCTAACTGATCTACGGTAAGCCTAACAGCTTCTTCATGCCGTAGCTCCAGGCGGCTAATTTTCTCGACCATCCTGTCCATCGTGTTCGTCAGACGATTGATCTGTTCGGCCTGTTGGGCTACTATGTAGCCAAGCTTCTCCAGGTCGAAGCGTGAGGGCTCTTCGCGCGGAACGTTGCGTCCGGAAAATCCAGTAGCAGGTGAGTAACTACCTCGTCCTGAGTCCATCGTAGATTCCGTGTCTTTGTGGATTTTCGTATTCCTTTTGAGAGAGTGCGGGAGTGGTAAAGAAATCTCTCGATTTCTGTTCGATTTTAACCCCACACCTGGCACCAATTGTTACGTTTCGGACCTGCAAAACAAATTTTTTCGGGCCCGGATCGTAATAAAATTAATTGCAACCAATAATTGTCCGAGAGGGAGACTTTCGGTTCAAAAGGAAAGGGCCACGGAATATTCTGACCGGATCTTAACCCGGAGAGTTCTGGCAATGCCCTACAGTGAGCTTTCGTTCACTTTTGTCTAGTTGCACACCCACACAGCGGTAGCACTGCGGCGCAAGTGTAACACGGCGTCGATGTGTGGATGATTTAGTATGCGTAGCGTCCTTATTTGTTTATCGGGTCAAGGCGGCGGTTCGACCCGGCTACGCCGTCGCGGTAATTTAATTAAATAATCAGATTCCGCGGTTGATTCCGGGAGCTGTGTTCGCGAGTGCAGTGTGTGCAGTGAAAGTGTAAGAGAAAAGCTCGAAAGACAAAAGTGAAGTGCTAATGGTTGTTCTTTTTCAGGTTTCGCCGTGGGAGCCCGCCAATGACGACAGCAACGTTGGACCGGCAGCAATATCCCAGGAGGAGCTCAATAACAAGGTAAGTGCAATTTCTTTAAACTATTAGCATAAGTCCGGGAGTGGAATTACGCCCCATACGATTGCGCAGCATAAAGTGCGTAGCATAAATTGCGGCGTATTTTATCCTCCTTCGCGACGAGTGTGTGTGTTAGTGAGCTATGCGTGACGTCCGGTGCGGATGATGTTGCGGGCACAATGTTGCGAACACTGTGTTGCGGGGGAGATGACGTTTGCGGAGCCCCAAATTGCGGAGTCTTCAGAACTCAGCTGACCGGATTTTTATTTATCTTCTAGCGCAGCCCCGATGCAGAAAAATGCCGAGGGACTTTGGATTTAAACACGGAGGAGCGCCCTTTTCGTGGGAGGTGGACGATACGGCCCGATTGGAAACTCGGTGAGTTCTTTCACGATTTATTTTTTTACTTAAATTAGATTATGAGCAAAATTGTTTTGTTGAACCTAAATCGCGATTTATTTTATTTATTTAATTTTTTTTTTTTTTTTTTTTTTTTTTTTATTTTTTTTATTTTTAAACTCAATTACCGCGCTGAATTTTTAGAGATGCTAGGCACGGTACTTACCTGACCTAAAGTTATGCCGGGTCAGTGCACCACACTCGAAATTCACGCGGCTGCAAATTTAAGTTTGTCGAATTAAAATAAAACTCGCGTTTCGCGACAAGATTTTTATTTTTCTCTGTCCGTCCAATTTTTACAATTCTGATAACAAAAGAACTAACTCGCTACCAAATAACTTTAGCAAATAAAAATAATTAGAAAATTTAACTCGACTTAATTTTATTTTAGCGCTCGACTGTGTACTCGCTCGGCTTCTTGGATCACGCACTGCACTGGACTGGAGACGAAGAACACGTTGGCCTTCCGGCCTTGACCCGGTCCCGGATGGTCTTCTCCTGTTTTCGTCCTTGGCCACCAGGTGAGTACTAAAAATTTCCCTAAAATTCAATTAATGATTAAAATTGCTTTTATTAATAAAAAATTAATTTCTCTATTTTTTGCAGGGGCTGCAACAATATGTTAAATTAAATTCTGAAATTCCAAAGATTTGATGTATTTATTTTAAATAAACGTATATATACGTTAAATTCAATAAAACATTTTAGTTAATCAACTACGGAGTTTAACTAAAAAGTAGTTATTAAATTAATTTAGCACATTGACGAAATTTCATGTAAAATTTGTGATTGTGGGTTCAGATAGTGCCCTTGACTCCTAGCTTATATCTCTCATCTTTTACCAAATGATTTTTCTTCATAATCGCATTTTAAATATATTTCCTAAACTTAGTTTTCTTCAATAACTATTTAAGGAATAAAGCCTTCTACTATTGCATCTAACTGGCGAAAAAATTCTTTGAATTGGTCGAGAAGTTAATATAATTTGCCTATTACATTTTGGTATTTTATAGTAGATGTAGATTAATGTGGCTGTCGGAAAGCACACATAGGCCATTATAAGGCCATTATAGGGCCATTGTGACCAGAATTTCTTGTGGGAATTGAACCCACAACCTCCAACGTCATGCTGGCCCGCAGTCAAAGCACCGCGTTACCAACCGAAGTATTGAGGCCCCCAATTTTACAATAAAATATATTAAAAAGTTTTGAATTACGTTTACAAAATGGCTCTCATTGAAATCACTCCTGATTTCGAATTAATTTGCAATTTAATCGTCCTCTCTGGTAGATTAGATTTCATTCTAATTACTAATTACATGAAAACAAAAACTTTGATTTAATTTATTTTTATACTATAATTAGTAGATACTTTTATAAGTACATATATAGATACATTACACCCACCTTGTAGAAAATAATAATAAAATTGATTGTATATTATTATATTTAAAAAAAAAAAAACCGTTATGAAATATTGGGTTGGCACGAAAGACATTTTAAATTATAACATTTTTATTTTACTATACATTTAGTCAATCAAATACTCGCCGTGAGCATCTATGACTTCTTGCCAACGTATAGGCAAGGACTGGATGCCTGTTGCCCAGAACTCAGCGGGCCGTGAGTTGAAGAAGGTGGCTACGTAGGTTTCAACTTCATTAAAAGTGTTAAAGCGTTTATCACGCAAATCATTTTTCATGGCTCTGAATAAATGATAGTCTGAAGGGGCAATGTCTGGGGAATATGGTGGATGAGGTACCGTCTCCCAGCCTAAGCCCTGCAGTTGTTGGTGGGTGGTGGATGCAGTGTGCGGGCGAGCGTTGTCATGAAGTAAAATGACATTGACTCTTCTTCGTCTTTTTTCTTTGATAGTTGTGGCTAGTTTATCGAGCTGCGCCGCATATGTGTTAGCATTAACTGTTTCATTATGTAATAATTCATAAAACAGCATGCCTTGAGAATCCCAAAAGCAGCACAATAGAACTTTTTCGCCGCGGTTTTGATATTGCTTTGGTTGAGTTGGTGGGTCTTCCTTTCGTGGCAGCCAGAAGGCACGGCGCGTATTGTTTTCGTAGAGAACCCACGACTCGTCCCCTGTGACCAAATCCTCCAAAAACTCTTTCCGGCGTGGTCGAAGTAGTAGCGATTGGCAGACGGCGACCCGAGCAGCACGAGTGGCATCTGTGAGTGCATGAGATGTCCATCGGGATAAAACTCTCCTATATCCGAGCTCGTGCAGGTAATGTTCTATAGCGTGATGGCTGCAGTGGAGTTTTGTCGCTAATTCACGAGTGCTTGCATCCGGCTTCTGTTGCAGTTCACGGCGCAAATCATCATTGTTAAAAGCTGGTGGTCGTCCCAAGCGAGGCTGCCTTTCAAGGCTTCGGTCTCCTGTACTGAAGCGTTTGAACCAACGAGACACTGTTGCGTGACTTGTAGTATCTGAGCCAAATGCAGTGTTGATGTTGTCTGCCGCAGCTCGCGCACTATGGCCTAACAAATACTCGTAAAGGTATAGAGTTCGACCTTGTCGCTCATCCATTTTTCTTCAAACTGACTGAATTAATCGTGTGTGCGCTTTTATATACCCCTAGGACTGAAGCACCTAGAATGTTCTAAAACATACTAGAATATGGTCGAAAACAATTGACTAGAAAAACAACATGAGTAGAGTTTTCTGGAGTGTCTCATTACTTTCGTGCCAACCCAATAGTTTATCATGGTATCGTTAGTCAATATTAATCGTAAAGATGTACAGTATATATGTAGGTCTCAAATTAAAGGCTAGTTCAGTTATTTAAAATTTGAAATTTGTTCTATTCTATCGCTGTATATCAAAGCTTATCGAATTATTAATACCTTTAAGGATAAAATGTATATACATACCTCCAACTTTTCGTTGACCTTCTATTGTTTCTTTTTCTTAATAACTAATTTTACCCCTATTAAGTGGAAGTGGAAAAAGCCGTCTATTACTCAGAACTGCATTTTTACAATGTGCTGCGGCATTCGCTAACATTCAGTTATTTGTTCAACACCACGTGGAATTGTTTATCATCAATGTACTTCTCAGCCCGCCCATTTTAAAATTTATGAGTCGAGCTCTGTTCAGATTAGTTTCCTTAAAAACTAAGGAAAAAGGCTCTGAGCCCGTTTACGACAGCCATAATCTGGAGCGGCACCGGAACTTTCCATGCATACTAGATGGGGCGTGAAAGCAGATTGACTATCGAAAAGACCTCAGTGTGTACTGTTCCTGTCGAATCAGGGACACATTTTCTGATAAAATTTATTCACCCTTGAAGGAGCTCCGCTCGAAATGACATCATGATTGCCGCTCTCAAAAAGTTTACGCCCCCGAATCCTTGCGGAAGACCCTTCGAGCCGAGCCGCCATAGAACGTTTGTTTGACAGCGGGCGCTCCACAGAATCAGTGGCTGCCCCCGCTGCTGTCTGCTTTACATTCCGAACATTCGGTTGGATTTTGCGGTCTCTAGAAATCTTCATGAAGTGGTAATTTGGGATTGAGTTATCTCATGTCGGTAATGATGTGATGAAGTTGTTCCTCCAAATGAAATACGAATGGCTTTGGATGGAAATGAGAATTTTAGCTAGCTTCTACATAGCAGGGCACCCACTATGGTTCTATGGATTAGTTTATACGTAAACGAGTACAAAATGCAACTTAGAGCCAGTTATCCACCTGCAGAAATTGAAATTGAAGCCAGAATCCCGAGTCACTTAAATATTCATGAGGGCATCGCTTTGGGAAAGTTCCGCTTGTTCGGCAATGCAAAATTAACATAGAACGTTTGGGAAAAAAGAGCTGCCACGGTCCGGAAAGTGTGCATCTAACAACGCACAGCATGTCGGGAATTACTTTACTCAATTTATTCAAAGCACTCCTTTAAGAATTTAGATAAATTCAGGAAGAATTCTTAAGAGCCCACACCACATATAAATTCAGTCTGCCAGGACCTTGTGCAACCACGCAACAGCGAACACACTTTTTTTAATCTTTAATAATCGAAACATTACTAGAAAGTCGCTAGGTGAACCCTTCTTTCTGGTGAGGACAAAAATCGATAGCACTTAGTAAAAAGAACGCCTGAATGCATCGCCTGTAAAAGAATATCTCAAAAGACAACTGCCCGCCGCCGAAGATAAATGTACAGCGTTTTAACGACAAAAGGGCTTTTACAGTTTTATGCTGCACTTGTCTCCTTTGAACTTGATGGATAATAAAGGGTCTATTGACGTTTTATCACTTTTTCGAAATAATTCTTTCAGTAAAACTCTTGGCAAAAGAGCCCTATAAATACCTGTTACTGACTCATTCCTTAATATTTATATTTTGCGTAGTACCAAACGTTCTTCGAAAGAATATTTTCTGAAGTCGTTTCTGGAAAAACGAAAATTTTTAAAGTAGATGAAAAGCTTTGTGAGACATATTTTGAATGAAAAAGATCACTACGCTGTTTATATCACAAAACCATGTATACCGAAAAATATTATTCATCTTAAAATCTACATAGTACCTACCATCCAATTTCTTTAATATTTGGTATGGAAAGGTAAGAATTCAAAAGGAATTAATTGATCCACAGAGTTCCGATAAAGTATAATGATATAAGTACATAATATTGTATATATTACCACATATTAAATTTTAAGTGAATCTCCAAAGAATTTAAGATGATCAATTTAGGTAACAAAAACCCATACTGAAGAATTCAAGATATAGATTTTTATTTGGAAGCATTAAAAGCATTAAAAGGCATTTTATAATGTTTTATCTTTTTACACAGAACCTCACGAATAAAAATAAGTCCTGTTTTTATTAATTTTAATTTTATTGATTTACACTGTTCTTTTTGCAAATTAAAGGATGGATAATTTCTTTAACAGAACGATTTTTTGAATTTGGAACAAACCAAATATTTGCCTATGAATTTATTATTTTACACAAGACTGTTGTTGAGTGCAAGGGTGTTTTGTTTGCAGCTTTTCACTATTTCTCCATTATTACGTTTTCTCGAGCAATTTGGTTTTGTCCATTTTACGATATTGCTTTGTCATTCTTAAGTTTTTAATCCATCTTTTTCAGTCGTGGGTGGTAAGAAAAGCACGATATCACAATTTGCAATTTTCCTTTAAATTTGATTTTCAAACTAGCAGAAAAATTCTCTTACATTTCCGCATAAATCCTTTGAAATCGAGCCCCTTCGAATTATATTCACTAACTAAACCATTTGATATGTTACAATTCACCCAGCTACTTACATATGTCGGATCTGCCTTCTTTCTGAATATCCAGGCTGGCGGCGCGGCAAAGCAGTCGAAAAGATTTGTAAGGTCATTCCTTGAGAGAAAATAAATCAACGGCCTTGACATATGTAAATTCGACTGCAGATGTGATGCATACAAATATGCATGCAGTTCAGGCATTAAAACTAGAAAGCATTTTTCAGTACGTTTCCAACTTTTGCATAATCGCCTACCCGTTAAAAGTATGTAGTTCAAGTCATATCAAATCACTAATTAGCATAAATATTTTGCAGCAATATTTTGTCGAATTCCAATTAACTTGGAAAATCGGCGATTGGAGTGATGAATATTTTCCAGTAGATAAACCAGCTGCGGTGACTTTTAAGCCGCTGAGAAATGAGTCTTATCTTCGGAATCGAACTAATCACAGACTGTTTATATGTACGGTGCTGTTTAAGGTGCGAATTCATAATTTGTCCAAGTCCACCGTCTGTGCATTGACACCTAAGTTATTCAAAGTGGACGCTATTTATTTTGTTATCTCTTGGCTATTTTGACATATCGGACACGATCTTAAATTTTGTCCGATTAATTTTGATTGGACATGCAAAAGTGGGAAAAGTTGCTTCCGAACTTGCTACGATTGATTAAGGCGACTTCAACTATAACTCAACTCTCAATAAAGTGCATCTGGCGGTAGCCCCAAAAAGATTTATTGCATTAGCTAATTGGAATTCGTGGAGCGCTTATCTGATTAAAATGTTAATTTTGTCGACTATCAGGGCTTGGTATTGTTCAGTTTTTAAATATCCGTTGATTGCCATCTTACTGCCATCTGAGTCAAATCGTGTTAATAGTTAAAAAGTTGGTTAGCGAGCTGTAATCGGTTGAAATTCGATAACGAGATGATCAACTTCTTGAAACTTGGATTTTCTAGCGATTGGAATATACAGTGAGCGCAACTTCTATAAGCGCACGTCTGATTTTCAAGTGAAATGCACAATTCATTGAAATAAAGCGATATAATAACAAAGGTTCTTTACAGGCACAATTGTTAAAGTTTATAACTATTCTTAAAAGCAATAAAACAATTCTAAATATCAGGCAATGTGTGAATGCAATAGATCAATCTTTCACAATTGATCTTAGAGTGCGCAGTTTCTATAAACGCAGTTTCTTTTTGTAGCATTACTAGTTAAACGCAAAGTAATTTTGCAACTTTTTAGGAAACAATTCATGTGAGTTTCATTTTTATTTTCCAACTCTAGCTTAATTCTGTATAATTGCTGTTATTTCTTAAGATTTATTGTAATGCCCCGAGGAAAGGTCCTTGACAACGATGATCGCATCAGAATCCGTGCGTTTAGGGAAACTGGCATTGGTATAAGAGAAATTGCAAGGAGAATTGAACGTTCAGAATGTGTGGTGCGAAATTTTATTAAAAAGGGCAATCGTAATGGATTATGGGATCATCCAAGAGAGAACGCCAAAGTTTCCAAACAAAATATTGGGAACATAAGAGAAGAAGTTATGAAAAAAAAGTTAAGTGCAGCTCAAATTATAGCGGAATTACAACTCCCAATTAAAGGAAGAAGAGTTCAACAAATTTCGAAGGACACTACTTATATTAAATATAAGAAACCGGTCAAATCTCTCCAACTGCAACAGCATCATAAATATGCGCGCCTAGATTTTGCTAGAAGCAACATGAATTGGGACGAAAAGTGGCAAAACGTTATTTTTTCTTATGGAAAACAATTTAATTTAGATAGCCCAGATGGACTGAGTGATTATTGGCATGATTTAAGGAAGCCCGATTCGCCTCGTCTAAGTAGTAATTTTGGTGTTGGTAGTTTAATGTTATGGTGTGCCTTTTCTTATCAAGGAAAGTTATCTTTAAGCTTTGTTCCCACCCGAATGAACTCTGCCATATATACAGACCTGCTGGAGGAATCTCTTATTCCATATTTAGAAGACAATATGGAAAAAAATTTGATTTTTCAACAGGATAACGCCGCTGTGCATTCTTCTGCCGAAACAAGACGATGGTTTAGTGAAAGAAATATTCCTGTAATGGAGTGGCGATCACGTAGTCTGGATTTAAATCCAATGGAGAACATTTGGGGAATCATGGCACGAAGAGTTTACGCAAATGGTGGACAATTTTCTTCGTTATCTCAACTGAAAGCCGATATTTTGAAATGCTGGAATGATATTGATGAATATTCATTTAAAAAGTTAATAAATTCGATGGTTAACAGGTTTTTTCAAGTTATAACTAACAAAGGAGATAAAACGCAATACTTAGAAAATATACAAAAATTTACTTTTCATTAAGCTTTTAAAATAAAGACTATAATATAAAGTGAGTTTATAGAAATTGCGCAGACTTTTAATTATATTTATTTTTATTATAAAGTAATTACTTACTTTAATGAATGTTTTATATTATTTAATTAATATTTACCAATGGGGAATTTATGCAATATAATCGGTTTTGAAAAATAAAAAGTAGTTTTCTTTAAACAAGAATAAAACTGGCTGCGCTTATAGAAATTGCGCACACTGTATATTTATTTTTTCGTCTTAGTACTAGCTATACATAAATAAAAAAAAAAAGGGCATACAACTTAAACGCTAGAAAATACATATATACAAAATAAATATATATACATATGTATATTAGGGTGAATCGAAAAAAGGCTTCTTTTTCAAATCGCTTTCTAATAGTTGCCTTAATCTTATACAACAAGTACTTAGTACTCAAAAGATGGACCCATAAAAATAAGATTTTCTGCTGTAATCTAACTAAGAAACAGTTTTTAACACATTTTTCGGAGATTTTAACTTAATGAGCGTTTTTCTTCCACATAAATTGAAATACATTTTTTATAATTTTTTCTTCTAATGAGGTTCCTAAAAGATAGTATGGTTAACATTTTTATGCACAAAGATCAGGTAAATAATCTGCGAAGATTTATTTTAACGCACCTAAACTTGATATTTTTGCCCTTTTCAACAGTTTTAGCGAATTTGTCAAAAATTTATTTTACCTTCAAATAAAGTCTGCAAACTCGTAATCGTTTCGTTTTCAGCTAATCTTTCAAATAAAATCTAGATTGCTCAATTCCCTTAATTAGGAAAAATGGTACGACACGTAGCGTAAAGAGCTTATTTTTAATAATGCCGTAAATTCATATTGGGAATTATTTTCCTTTTTGGACGAAAACGTCTTAAGGTCTTTTTTCTTCTTAATAATAATTAAAGCTATATAAAATCATGTTATGTTTATGTTATTTATTGACGGATAGTTATTATACTACAGTTTTATTATTTTTGATATATGAAAATGTGTGCGCCGACCGTGACGGATCCGATTGCGAGTTAGCAGACCTTATTTGGAGGCAAAATAAATGTTTGGCGAATTTTTGAAAAATTCACTAAAACTGTTAAAAAGGGCAAACAAATCAACTTTAAATGCGTTAAAATAAATTTTCGCAGATTATTTTATTTACCTGATCTTTTTGCATAAATATGTTAACCGTACTATCTTTTATGAAATTCATTAGAAGAAAAATTTAGAGAAATTTTATTTCTGGGGGCACGGTAGTGCCCCCGCCAAGTCGAGCAAAAAAGCGGCACGGCCGTACTATCCTTTTCTCGAAACAGTTCAGGCCATTTTCGACCCCCCTATAACTTTGTTGTGGATAAAACTAGAAGCCTAAATTTTCAGTAACCAAGCAGGCATTGTATAAACACGGTATATTTCAAATTTCATTCAATTTGAACCAGTAGTTTAATAATTATAACTAGTCAAAGTTTCTTTTTTTTGTCACTGACTGACTGACCGATCATCAAAACTCTAAGGCACTTCTAGCAGACATAGAAGCTTCAAATTTAGAATACAATTAGTGTTTAGTGTATAAATCAAGGAAAAATTAAAATATTTTGCAATTTCGCAAAAAAAAAAAATTACATTTGCAGTGACTGAATCAGTGTACCTGTATATGTATAATATAATATAATGGAATAATAGGTGTAGATGGTTACCTAGATATAATTATGTTCAAAGGTAACATGTAAAATGGTCAATCAACGGAATGAAAAAGCAAGAATGGGACATGTCTTATGAAATTGTACCAAAATCCCGCGAAGTATTAAGTAGACTAAATTGCCCGAAATTGCCATGAAAGAAAGAACACTAATAATCATAACCGCGGCCAGCGGAGGTGGCTTGCCCGCGCCGCGGCTCCCTCGCTTCCCGCCCGTCACAAAAAGGGGGCCACTTTCTTCCAGGCAACCTTTGGGTCTTACTGCGATATCGCTGGTATACACACAAACCACGTTTTATTTAACTTACGCAAAAAGTATCAGTCAGTATGGGTATAAAAATTTAAATAATCTTTATAAATCTAATTCTATAGAAAAATAATGGATT
This sequence comes from Dysmachus trigonus, assembly GCA_949715965.1. Lineage (NCBI taxonomy): Eukaryota > Metazoa > Arthropoda > Insecta > Diptera > Asilidae > Dysmachus > Dysmachus trigonus. Next base: position 39,395,779 of record OX454322.1, on the reverse strand, counting down.
AAGTAATTTATTAATTTAAAAAAACTTTGAGTGCGGCAGGGAGTGCCGTACATTAGTTCAAGTTAATCCTCTCTTAAGCTTGATTGTAATTTTCTGTTAGGTATATTGACAGTATTTATGGTGAATGAGAGATAACAATTTTACATAAGGATTAACTTTAACTGACGTTTGACGAGTGCGGCCCTAAATATTACTAACTAATGCAAAAAAAAAACTATATACATAACTTGTAAAAAAACCAAGTCTCGCAACTTAGTTCTTCTACCGTAAAAAGGTGTGAGATCCATATAATACCAAGTCGGTTAATTTATTCATTATTTTGGCCAAGTCAATCTATTTATTTAAAACATAAAAGATTTTTAATATTGATATGGTCACTATAAGATGTTGTTAGGTTAGCTAATTACGTAATAACTTAAGACAGAAAGTCACTTAAGTAGGGACTGAATAAATTAACCGACTTGGTATTACATGGATCTCACAACTTTTTACGGTAGAAGAACTGAGTTGCGAGACTTGGTTTTTTTACAAGTTATGTTTTTGATGGCATCAATTTATATGAAAGAAAAACACTCATTAAGTCAAAATCTCCGAAAAATGTGTCAAAAACGGTTTTCTTAGTCAGGTTGCAGCAGAACTTATTTTTAAGGGCAAATCTTTTGCGTACTAGAATTTGTTGTAAAAGATTAAGCTTGGCAACTATTAGAAAGCGATTTGAAAAATAAGCCTTTTTCCGATTTCATTTTTTTGCATTTTATGATTCCTTATATCTTCAGAAACTATCTGCTAAATTACAAAAAAATTCGCAAAAATCGCAGAACCACAGCAGTTTTAGTGCGCGCGCATTTTTTATATCGTAAAAAAACTTTAAACACGTTTTTCTCGAAACTACATTTTTCAAAACGGCGGACACTCAATCTCTGGATTGGCTGAACCGATTTGAATAAACCTTACAGCGTTTTGATTGTTAAGGTCTATTGTAGGGCAATTCACCAGAAAATTCCGAAAAAGCTAATAAAAAACATATTTGCAAACCGAACAAAGCGAAAAAAAATGCGATTTTTTCAAATTTTTTTTTCAAACAAACGCCGTTTTTTTTTTACTAATTGTGGTGAATATCTTCCTTTTTAACATGCTTTTTAGTTTTTTTGTTTCGGACTTGCCGTTTCTGAGATTGTCCGTCATGGCACCTTCTTTTTTTGGACTACTCATTTTTGAGAGCCATATAATCACCCTTATTCTCCTAGTCGTTTTCTTACGATACGACTAGCCGAGACACATTTTTAAAGCTGAATTTCTATGCAAAATTGTGTATTGGGTTGTCACGTCGTATGAAAACGACTAGGAGAATAAGGGTGAATAATGTACTAAAAAAATCTATTTCAAAACTTAAATATTCAAATAAAAAAAGATGTAGTTACATTTATAATAAAGGAGCTGAAAAAAAAGGTAAAGTTTAAATGTCTATTTTTTCCTGTTCTACAGGGAACTAATACCTTAATATATATATAATAATGGAGACATATGACACAAACTAATGCATTACTTCCAATCAATTTTAATCAAACCTATAAATTCCACTAATTTTGGATCTGATACCAGTAACTGGTGAAGAACTTATTTATATTTAAGAGATGTACTTGAACTTATTCATCCAACCATTAAATAGTTGGTATCGTTTCCGCTAGAGAAGAAACCGAGTCAAGGGAAAATTTCAGTCGAACTTATTCTTGAAATAGTTTTGTGCCACAGTCTGTTGGTGTCTTAGAAAAGTTTGCGGTAGATAAAAGGCTTTTCTGAGAATCATTTTAACTTCTTTAAGCCACAAAATTCCTTTGTTGGAGATAACGTTTGTCATTTAGAAGAAAATCTTATTTCGTGATTAGTACAAGCATTTTTCCTTGGTTTTCTTTTTGAAGGACACTCAGTGCATTATATCAAGGCACGACTTGATTTAGTTTTAAGAATTGAAATGAGATAATTTAGCGAAAAGAGAAAGAACGTAAGAACTTACATTATCGTAATGCAGGATCCAGGATGATATTAATTAACCTACTTTAAAAAAACAAACCTTTTCAATTCTACGCTAGAAAAATTTAAATTTTTGTTTCAGATTATGTTGAAAAATACATGTAATTTTTTTCATATTCTTTATATTTCCGATATATTCCTCAATATTTGTACAAAGTTAGTTGCATCGACATCACATCATCTCTGTTTGGTTCTTTTGAATACAGTTGATACAATATATGGACATTTGTATATTGAAACGTAAGTCGAGGAAGTTTGTGAGCTTTTTTAACTCAAAAATAATAAACAACATTTTTTAAATAAAACGATTTTATTTAAATCAAAATGTTACATTGAGAGTTATTGGCATCCAAACTAAATAAAAAATTCGAACTCAATTGCGTAATAGAAAGTGGGTCATAGATCACAAGATTTGATTGTTAGTCAGACAGAAAAAAAAATCTTTTAAATCACAGATGTCATATTTCAATTCAATATAATTTAATTAAAATTTTAATTAAAATTAAAAAGTCTATTTGCACTTCTATATTAAACGTTACCCAACAATGGCCAATGGAGTAATTTTGGGCAATTTGTTAATTTTCTTAGTTTCTCAACTAAGTCGTAGACGTATTTTAATTTAAAATTTTTCTACAATATTGTTAATATAAAATTATTCACTGAAGAATTATTTTTGTGTGATAGAAAATAAATTTGTTAATTAAAATTGTTCACTGTAAAATTATTTATTTGTGTGATATAAAATAGATTTTGTTAACTTTCTGTTTAGGAAAAAGTCTTAAAAGTGTGGTGGTGTGACGACAGATCTTTGCAGTTGGCGTTGCATTTTTTTTAATTTAAAAAAAGTAGGATCTGCTTTTAAAAATAAAAGAAATTTAATTCTTCCTATCAAGTTGTGATGTATACTTATGATCAAAAAATTAAATAAATAAATATTAAATTAAATTATTAAATAATTATATTATTATGTAATTGTAATTTATATCAAAAAATAAATAAATAAATATAAAAATATAATTTATAAAATAAAAAATATCTACACATTGGTGACCCCGACAACGGCATAGAGTCAAAGAACACAAGAACATTTACTAGGTCGGCGGCCATTAGTGCATGGCTTTCAGCCCAAGCTTCATCAACAGCACCACCTCCTCCCTCATGGCAGGTAGAAGTGCCACCTTCTGCACCAGCAACACCACCTCCTCCCCCATGGCATGAAGAAGTACTACCTTCTTCCCCATGACGTCAAGTAGCTCTACCACTCAGATGGCCCATTGTGCCACCACTACCACCCAGACGGCCCATCAAGCCCTTCATCACCATCAAGGCCCTTCGAGCCCTTCATCATCAACACGGCCCATCGAGCCCTTCATCATCAACACGGCCCATCGAGCCTTTCTTCATCACCACCAGGCCCATCGAGCCTTTCATCACACAAGCATCAATTTGTCGTTCACACTGGGAGGAGGGTGTTGTGGAGGTAGGCTCTGAAGATAAAAAATTTAAAAAAAAGTAGCCGGTCAAAAATAACATTTTAATTACTCACAAATTTCTTGATAAAAATGAGTGTAAGTTGTTATTGAAATAAAAAGTAAAATTAAAAAATAAGAATTTTAAATTAAATTGTGTCGTAATATTATGGAGGCATTCTATATTAATGAGGCCTCCACAAAAGGATAATAAACATTATTTGTAAAAAACTTTTCTATACACTTTGGTAACCACATTCCTTCTCCCGGTGAAGTTTCTTCAATCTTAAGGTGGTATTAATAAATGTCCAAAATCGACTTTTTTTATTAATTTGATTTGTCTATGATCCTTTCGGAATAATTTCCCTCAAACAATTTTGAAAACTCTCGAAAACTCTTGAAAACTCGAAAAGTTATGAGGGTTTATAGAAGCGCGCGAAAAATTACCTTCGCTTCGCAGCTGTCCGGTCATCCAGAGGCACTAATCGGAGTCCATAGGGAAAGATCTTCTAAAATAATTATAATGCTGATTAACAAGAGATGTTTGAGGAGGGGAGAGGATTATTAGAGGAGGGAGACTCGAAAAACCCTTGAGCGTCTCCGTACGGGTGACTCGAGTATCCCAATGGGAGATTCCGATTTTGGTGTCCAGTCTCCGTGCAGAAGACGAATTTTAATTTAGAATCATTGGCAAGTTTAAATTCAAGAAATTTATATTTTAAGTCCAAGAAATTTTCTAAGTTCGTAAAATATTCTAAGTCGAAGCAAAATTCTCAGCTCGTAAAATCCCGAGATAAAAATTGTCAGTATCCCAAGAGTATCTCAGCGTCTCCCAGCGTCTCCCAGCGTATCCGTGAGCGTCTCCCACAGTATCCCAGTGCATACTTGAGTGTTTTTATGAATCTCCCACAGTCTCCGGATGGGAGACTGGAGCTATAAAATTGTTGGTTGAAAGACGCAAGTTTTTTTCGAGTCTCCCGAATTTCGTGGAATTAGAAAATTACAACATCGTACATATCGTCGTTGCGCGTGCAATACCGCGAAAGAGCAGTTTGTATATACCGCGTATCTGCCTTTTCACGATTTTACAGGAGGAAGAAAAAACTTCCCGCCAACTTTAAGGCTAACCATCCACACTCTCGATTTATTCAGTTGCTCGCTACGTTTACTACGAGATGGACGTGACCTACACAATGCAGCGGGGCGACAGCGAGGCGTGGCGAGGGAAGACGAGGGGACACGAACGGACCGTCCTCACTCTCGTACTGGCGTTCCCTCATGTAGCCTCGTGGAGAGTTTGGATGGGGCATTATAGGTTAATTTAAATTCTGTGAAATCTATAAGGAGCGAAACCATGTTAAGAATCCCTAGGCGCGATATTTCAATTTTTCAAAACTGCTCTTTCGCGGTATTGCACACGCAACGACGATATGGAAATATCCTATTGGGAGAATCGAATCTCCCAATGGGAGACTCGAGTCTCCCATACGGAGACGTTTAAGGGTTTTTCGGGTCTCCCATCGAGTCTCCCTCAGTGCCACCAGGGAGATTCCATGGGAGACTATATACTCTGGGATACTGAAATTTTTCATCTCGGGATATTCTAAGTCTAATAAATATTCTAACTACGAAAATTTCATGAGACTCGATTTTCCCAATAGGACATTTCCATATGTACGATGTTGAAATTTCCTAACTCCACGAAATTCGGGAGACTCGAAAAAATCTTGCGTCTCCCAACCAACAATTTTATAGCTCCATCCGGAGACTGTGGGAGATTCATAAAAACACTCAGGTATGAACTCACGGTAAAAAATTTTGGATTAAAAACCAATATTTGCTGGATTGGATATAAGTCCACACCAAAAATGTATTAGATTTTAATATTTTGAAAGAATTAAAATGAAACTGTAATATGTACTGGCAGGTATTAAAATTAAATCTCTTCAGTATTAAAAGAATTTTAATACTAGAACATTAAAAATCAATACTTGTATTAAAAGGTAATATTACCTATACAGTAGAACGCCGATTATCCGATCCACTTGGGACCGGGGTCGATTCGGATAATCGATTATTCGGATAATCGGACATAGACTGGTAGGTTCAAAGTTGGCAACCAGAGACTACCAATTTTGAGCTTGTTGAATATATAGCTTGGTAGGTATATGGTGAGAAGTATATCTATATATGTCTGTTTGGCTGGACCTTCGAGCTCACCTCAAAACTGGCACTCTCTGACTACCAATATTGAACAAGGCAATTGTCACTCGCATTTTTGTATTCTTGCGTCCCCACAAAACTTGTTTTTCTTGAAAAATTACTTGGTTTTAATTTTTTATATTACGCTTAGGACCGATTCGGATAATTGGCAATTCGGTTAATCGGCGTTCGGATAATCGGCGTTCTACTGTACTTTGCTTCTAATCCACTATGGGTTTAAGAAGTTAATACTAATGTATTGTTTTAATACAAAAATATTGAATAGTAATCTTTTATTCAGGTTAAACATTAATATTAACGATACTTCACCTCGAACCTTCCAGGGTTCTAATAAGTTAATATTAATTATATTGCATTAATCCCTTGATACAGTGACAAGGAATTTTTTTTTGATTTCAGGGAATATTTAGGTTGTTAGGTAGATGTTCATTATTTTTCCAAAAACATTTATTAATTTTTTTTTCATTGAAAAAATAAGAAAATATTCAAACAATTTAACTTATTACATATACTGTACACAGAATATTGTTAAACGTAATTACTTTCATAAAACAAAGCTCATAGCTCTGTTTATTTGTCAAGGAGTTGTAGTTGACAAGGAATGAATTTGAAGTTTTACTTACATACTTTAAAACTATTTAAAATCCGAGTAAAACCGTGTCAAGTATTTTGTTAAACTGAAGTATAAACATTTACCATTGAAATATATTATTGAAATTTGGCCAAATGTAAATCAGTAAACTCTGTCCGTATACATTTCACTTTCCACTCGCACTGAATCTTGTTCTAAAACTGTGAATGAAATGGTTCACTCAAGCCATTACCAACGCGGCATGACCAACGTGACACATTGTGTCATAAGAAAAAAATAAATAAAATTCAATCTACTTGGATTGAAGTAATAACTTGTAATCTAACTTTAATTCAATCAATATTGAAAATTAGTCCAAAAAGATTACAGAGCATTTTAACATATATTTTGGATTGCTTTTTAATACAAAAATTATTACATTTTTGAGTAAATATTCGATGAATATTTACTTTTAATTCGAAGTGGATTGAAAAATGGCTGTAATACAAGCAAAAGATTAAATTTTACTCCAAAATTTTTAACCGTGCTGGGATACTGTAGGAGACGCTCACGGATACGCTGGGAGACGCTGGGATACTCTTGGGATACTGAAAAATTTTATCTCGGGAACTATGCAGTTAAGGGGGTATTCTGATTACATGAACCGAAAAATCGATCACTTTAAGGAATTTTTTTTTCTTCAACTTATTGTTTTTAAGACAAATTTATTGATATTTAGGGCGGCTTGCAGCTATGATTTAAAACTAGATTTATTGGAAGTAAAATTCGATTGTAGCTTAAACCCGATTTAACGTCTTGCACATCATCGATTTAGCTTAAATCCCGATTTAAATAAAAGTCAAAGTTAAACTGGCACTTATGTCGGTTTAAGTTGCAAAATCTCGATTTTGAGTGGTTACTGGTGAATTTGTGATTTGTGAAAATGGTTTTATTTGCGCAAAATGATCACGATTTGTTATCAGACGGTGACGAAGAAATAGTGCAATATTTAGAAACTCTGTTTTTCTCTCGAAGAGTCTTCGTAAGAGGTGATTTGTTTAATACGTTGCGAGATGACGAGTTTTTGAAAAGGTTCCGCCTAAGTAAAGAAAGTACAATGTTTCTACTTGGTTAAACTGTTCATAATTTTCCAAATGAGTTTAACAGGTAAGCTATGGTTGAATTATGTAAATTAAATTTTATTGATATGCGACTAACCTAAACAATACCTACCAATCACAAATTTTATTTTAATACCTACATATGTTTTAGGAATAGAAATGCTGTATCCCCGATGAACCAACTTCTATGCACGTTGAGGTTTTATGCTACTGGTAGTCAACTAACAGCTTGTGGCGATGTTATTGGAGCCCATGAGTCGACAGCTTGCAGATACATCGAATAACACACGCAATTGCCTCTTTGTATTTCTTCATCATCAACGAAAGAACTCAAAAATCAACGCACCGACACGAGCTGATATTGACATTACAACTTGACAACGCAATATTGTTTTTACATACATTTTTAGTTGAAACGGAAAGCAAAGAGCTAATGATGAATGATGGACTAAATCTCGATTTAGTTAAATCGACAGAATTTTATGCGTGCAATACATCTTGGATGAGATTTAGTTGAGTTTAGGGTTAATTGTAGGTTTAATAAAATCGAGATTTGTATAATTTTGCTGCAAGCCGCCCTTAAATATTTACACAAAAATTATTAAATATCAATAAATATGTTTTAAAAACAATAAGATGAAAAAATAATTTTTTAACAGAAAAAAAATTCCTTAAAGTGATCGATTTTCGACTTATGTAATCAGAATACTCCCTTAATTCATAGTTTAAACAATAATTCTTTTTGTAGTAGTTATTTACTCTAAATGGTAGTAGGTTTGTACTTTAAATGGAAATAGTCTTTCAGAAGAAAGAATTTAGTGATAGGAGTGATATTATAGAGGTTATTCCAAGCCTTTGAAGTTCATTTAACTTGCGGATTATGAACTTACATACTATATGTATATTGTATATACCATTTCAGTGGGTCCAGCTATGTGTTTTTCCTTCATAATTTTATTTTTATTTTAATGATAAAATGTTTAATATATGGATAAAGTAGATCTTCTAAAATCTATTACGTTAGTTATTTTAGTACATGCAGCTCTAGGTCATCTACTAGGGTAGTCCGAGAATCTCAGTTAGTTGACTGTTACCCACCAAGCTGTAGTAATATTTTTTTGTTATATTATTTTTATTATATTAATTACACTTTATTTATTAATATATTTATTTTTATATATTTACTATTTTTTACATTAATAATTTTTTTAAATTTTCCTGTCTAATCAAATTTATTACTAACTGATTTATTTTATTTTTTAAACAAAACTAACTCGATTAAATAAAAAACAAACAGCCTGCTATTCGCCACAACACCCTCCCACCAGTGAAACGACTGATATTAATTTATTTTGGCCATGCGGGTGGTGTTGGTGGCTCTATGGGCTGATGTTTGATTGATTGTGGCGGCTCAATAGGCCGATATTGTTTGAGGCGGCTCTGGGGAGGCTATTATAAACCTCCCTCTACCGGTGTACCTATACTTGCGGTCGGCAGTCTGAGCTGTAAGCCAGGTTGCCGACCTAGAAAATTTACAAACTTTTGTACGTTGATCTGACTCCATTTCCGGCTATTTACGACGGTACTGATGTCGGTCGTCAGGGTTGTTCCTGTTGGGTTGTTCCTGTCGGGTTGTTCTTTTCGGATTGTTTTTTTCGGGTTGTTCTTTTCGGGGTCACCAATTAAGGCAGATCTCCTAAGTAATATCGGAATTAAAAGATCTTTAAAAGTAATGTAGAGATTTATTTAAATACGAATTGGGTTAAAATAAACTGCCACAACAAGGTTTTGTAATAGAATGAAAAATGTCTATATAAAACAAAAGAGGCAAGGCCTTATCGATATTTTTAATTTATGCTGCTTGCTTTGATTTAAAATTCTTTGACAATATAAATTTTAAATTCCTCAGGCCTACTTCTTCCGCCACTTTGCATACCGTTAAATAACTTGCAACAAGTGTGGGGGTCCTCCTTAATGAGAAGGTTCTCCATATTTGAATGAAATTACTTTATTTTTATTTTCAAATTTTATTTATTTTAACTAATCAAAACTTTTACTCTTATTTCGATAACTCTAGTATTACTCTTTTTTAATATCTAGGCTATATAACTATTACCTGTATCGTTGTTTTAATTTTTAAATAGCGAAATTTGAAAGAAACTCTGAAATGTTTAAATTTTATTATCAGACTAATTTTTATTTTTTCTTGAAGTCAAAGCTAAGGGCCCTATTATGGAAGTCGATTTCGGTCGACTCGACTAGCGAAGACACTAATTTCCTTAGCATTTCAGGCTTGAAAATGTGTCTTCGCTAGTCGAGTCGACGGAAATCGACTTTCATAATAGGGCCCTAACTCTTTTTAATTTTTTATTAAAAACAAAAAATCCTGAAGTAGGAATTATGCTGGTCGGGTTGTTGATTGCTGTGTGATGCTGTTAGCTCGATGGGCTATAGAGTCTAAGTTGTTGTTGAGGTGGGTATGATGGGCCGTAAACGGTGCTGGCTTGATGGGCCGTACCACAGAAGTATGATGTTTTGGCACGATGGGCCATGTGGGTGGCTGGTGGTGGTGGTGGCTTATTCCGTGCCGGCGGTAACGGGTAAGTTATCACAAACTTCTCTCCATCGGTTGTAGCATATTTCTTGTCGATATTTTGGGTCATAAGCCAGGCCTGAATGGCTGTCGACCTGGAAGAATTGTAAGTTTGCTTGCTCATTACGTCGGGGTCACCAATATATAGTCACTAGAAACTATATTAATAAATATTCTGTAGATTCTTGATATTTTATTAAGTAAAGTAGAAATATATATTTTTTAAATTTTTATTTTAATTATGTAATTTTATATAATCTTTTAAATTTTATTTATTGTTTTAAATATTACAATTCACTGTTTTCTTTCAAAATTATCATCAGACTGATTTTATTTCTTTTTACACAGCTACTTTTTTATATTTTTTACTTCCCCGCCTACTACCACAAAGCTAACACGACCTAATAAATAAACGATAACGAGTCTTGTGCATTTATTTTAATAAATATCCAAATAATACAGAAGGTATTATCTAACTAATGAACTAGCATCATAAACTGGAAAAGCTTGAATGCATATTGAGTTTTTCTTTTGTGAGAAATTGTTCATTCTTGATTTTTGGCTTACACGGATGAGGAAGATCAATTTCAGCACAGAATGTTTAACAAGTTTGTTTATATTCTCTTCGTCAGGATGGGTTCACACTGCGACCTCTGGCATTTTCGACTTTCGCTAATAATTTGTTAAATTTATTAGCAAGCACTATATTGCTGTGGTTGTTCTCCTAGAATTAAGTTTTAATTAACTTTATTACACTATGTAGCTGAGCGGAAAGCAAACAGTACGTAGAGTGTTTGGGATCGTACTCGTGAGGTCGGGAAACTATTCAATCACAAAGGCTTGCACACTAGACCGGGCGAAGGACAACATACTGCTTCATATAGGTCTCATAAAATACTGCAAATTAACGCAATTTCATGAAAAACTAGCGCATTTAGACATAATTGGTATCGGATCGTGACACAAATTGGGGCCGTCGGGGTGCGTGTATGTTGCAAATTGCTACAAAATGAGTTGGAGAAACGCAAATAGTTCTCGGGTATATGCTGCGACACAAGGTGCACATTAATAATAATGTGCAGTGAAAGTTATGCAAACAAGTTGTGCAGCGCGTCGTACTCCTCTTGAGGCTAATTGATTCAAACGCCCTGTTATCTTAAAAGCTGTCTGATTTGCTCGCGCATGGCAGTCATAATTCATAAATTTCATCACAGTCCGGTGCAGAGTCGTGCGGGCATTCCGCGCGGATCATATTTTAATTTTGTTATCCGGAGGAAAAGTGCACCGAGGCTGGCTGGGTATATCGGGTGCAATTAAACGGTCGTAATCAACTTCCAATAATGGTGGCGAATTTATTGCGAATATCAACGTGGCTTTAATTTACCCACCTGTTGCTGCCGCGTCTCGTCTCAAGGAGGTGATTAAGAACTCAGCGCAATTGCTCGAGACGTTTATGACTATGATTATTGCCGTCGAGCGTTTTCTGTAATTAGAGGCTCAGCTTATTAATTGGAGGCTGCAAAGTAGTGCAAATGCGGCCTATGGGAGTTGAGAAAGTTATGCAAAATGTATACATTTCATTGGCTTGGGTAGTCCAGTCAAATGATTCAAAAAGGTTACCAGAATATTAATAACAGTGCTTTTATAGCAATAAATTTTGAATGTTAATGTTATAAGGAATTAGCTCCGTTTAAACCTGAGGCAGATTTATGATCGAATAAGTGCACACAAGATTTTTATGTTTTTTGTTTGTTTTCCTACACTCAAAATACAGATAAGATAATTTAACAATAAAATATAGGATAGGTAGTTTTGATAAAAACGCTCCGAAGGTATCCTAAAATAAAATCCTCTTGAAACAAAAAGTGTTGGCGAAAAAAATGTGGTTAAAGAACAAAATAATCATGTTTGTCGACAATTTGCCTAAATTTTAAACCAAATAACCAGAGATAAGAGGTACATGAAAGGGCAGCTTGAAACTTCAACTACGTGTTTATTAAAAATAACGAAAACAAAGTCCTTACGAAATATTTCTATAACCCGGTATCTAAATGCGCGCGCTTTAGTAGCTGGTTTGAAAACCGAGTTTTATGAAATATCTATATTCTATACTATATACAGGGTGTTCAGAGGTGGGAGGGAAATATTGCAGGGGTGAAAGGTCAGACCGAGACAAGAAAAAAATCGTATGGGTGGGGGAGGGGGGGTATCTCGCACCGTTCGGCAGTTACAGGGTGATTCGTAAATTAGGATGTTGCTTTATATAGGAACCGCTCTTGTATTTTTATCTTTTTTTCTACGCATCGCAGCGGCCCCGAACCGATCTCAAAAAATTACTATTTCGAAGCCCTTTCCAAAACGGTCAACACCATCCCCCTATCCCCAATCCCTTGGCCACACTCACCCCTGGAGTTTGAAAAAATTAACTTTTATTTTACGATTTTTCACTTTTAGCCCCGCTTTTCTCCGAGATTCACGTTATTAACATACCTACTTTTTTTTTAAGGTTACCTATCTAATTACCTTTCCAAAGAGGTGCAACATGGAAACAGGAAAAAGATATGAAAATTTATTTACAAAAATCCTTTTATAGAATATCATGACAATTCGAATTTTTAAGAAATTATACTTAAGTTAATACAACAAAATGCTTAAAAACTAATTACAATTAAAACTTATCAACTTATAACTTACAAAAGCTGTTCAAAATGTTCTCCGCCAGTTTCGATGCATGCAAGTAGCCTTCGTCTTATTTCACGTTTGAGGTTTATGGTAGCCAGTCTCTCCCGTATTTTCGTGGCTGCAGTCCCAATCCTGGTAACTAATTTTTCTCTGGTGTTGATTGGTCTTGAGTAAACTTCATCTTTCATCATTCCCCATAAGAAAAAGTCCAGTGGAGTAAGGTCCGGTGACCTAGCAGGCCAAGGAATCGGTTCACCTCGTCCAATCCAGCACTCTGGGTAATGTTCATTCAACCTTGCCGTAACAATGTTCCCACTATGCGCAGGTGCTCCGTCATGCTATACATACATTGCGCTTCTGGTGGCCAGGGGGATGTCCTCCAACAGATCCAGAAGGGTATTCTCCAAAAAGTGCGAGTATAGCTGACTATTCAGCACTTGGGGCAAGATGAAGGGTCATATCAACTGGTTGCCGATGATGCCAGCACAGACATTGACACTAAATCTTTGCTGGAAGGACCGACACCTTGTCCTATGTGGGTTCACATCTGACCAGGTGTGGAGGTTGTGGAAGTTTGTGATGCCATCTCGGTTGAATTGCGATTCATCCGTCCACAGAATTCGGTCTAGAAACCTTCTGTTTTCGAGCAGCCAAGTGCAGAATTGCAATCGTCTTTCGGAATCTCCTTCCTGTAGTGCTTGGATATGGTGGTATGGATGTAGTCCCTCTCGATTCACAACGGTCCAAACTCTCCCTGAAGACAATACTAACCGTCGTGCGACCTGTCTGATGCTTATTTCAGGGCTGTTCCTAACGATGTTGAGGATTTCCTCTTAATTGTTTTAAAAAATCACTTTAATTTAGAAGAAGGAGTTCTATTTGAAGAAGAATTTACAAATTATAAGAAATGCGCGTATTTCAAACGTTTCTTAATATTAATATAATTTCTTTAAGATGATGTCTGATAGCAGTTAAGAGGTTAAAGGCTCTTAACTTTTTCCAGAATCGTGGGTTATTTCTAGTTTTGCGGAATAAAGAGATATTTTATGAAATTTAAAGTTTTTTGTATCCAGTAAAAACTTTATAATCACGGGTATCAGTAATATAAATTTTTTACTTTGGGTTAATAAACATTTATATTCATAAATACTGCGTGTTGTTATTTTCCGAAGAATCTAGCATGTATTTACATGAAAAATAGTATTGGTTATAAAATTTGCGTCACGTATAATTAAGTAAATAACATCCCTTTTTATATGTGAGAAGAGTTATAAGAACGGAAAATATCTATTAGTTTCGACAAAACGACCTAAAAATAAGTACAATCCAAAAAGAAGCCCTGAACACATGAGTGGGTCAAAATAATATGTTTTACCTAAAATGAAACATCATATCCAAATGTAAACCTTATGTTTATATTCAGATTATGAATCTTTCAATGTCTCATCATGGTAATGAGACTTCCAACATGGATCTATTCTATATACCGCACAAATCGTGTAGCTCCAAAAGGACAAAATCTGCCGATATTAAAATTTCGTTCTGCCTGCTTTAGACTCATATTCATTTTTCATCTTAGCTTAAAGGAGCACCAATTTGAAATTCAAATGTTCCATGTTACCCAGATTTAAGTTTGCCCTCCTCCGAGCATCTCTGGGGTATGCCCGCCCGGCCATGATATAGAAAATGTAAAAAATCTAAAGAACTTTCTTGTGTGCGCTTTTCTTGGGCACTCAGTCGAAAAGAAAAACTCAGATGTTCTTCCGTGCTCCCTCGGGTGTACAAATCTACTGCACATTCCATCTATTTTTGTGCTGAACCCGAAAAGTTTTCTGAGAAATCAAATGCATCAAATTAATTTTTTACATTTTTTTATGCTAACTGTTTGACTGTCACCTTTTTGAAGTTGGTCCAGGTTAGAAGTACTATATTCATTTTTAATGGCAAATGGCGCAGGCGAAACGGAATAAAAGACTTTCCGCCACTCCAAATCATATGAAGAGGATATGACTGTCCTCCTAAAGCGACAGAAAAAGCGAAAAAGTTTCTCAGGAAATCCTCAGAAGTTTTTTAACGTCCATACGGCGCCCTACATACGTACTATATCATGTTCCACATCATCATTGGAGAAAATTTTGCAGAAAAAAAGTGTGACTTTACTTCGGGGAGCGGAAAACAATTTCTAACACTAAATAGAAAGGGAATTGCTACATAGTTTAGGAATCCCCAGCAGTCCCGTAACTTTCTATTAAATTTCAACAGCTTTCTCAGTCAAGCCTAAGATTCCAGGCTGAAGCCAAACCCTGTTTTTCTCGTATTCTACACGAACATTTATTCATGTTTCATTCCGGTGCTGTAGCTTTCACGAAAAGGTCACCGAAGCTTACCTGTTTCATTAATGTACACTCGACTACAAAAAAGAACTATTCCTTTGGGTCGTCATCCCATTCTCATAGCGTAGGCAAATTACTAAGGCAATCGAAAAAAGCTTGCCGAAATTAATAAAATCGATTTTTTTTAAACTTTGAAATGTTATTTAAAATTAAGCTCTATGGAATTCCTAAAAAGTGTGTCCGTCAGGATGGCTGGATTAGATGAGAAATTTATTTTCGCAATCACATGGTACCTATATCTAATGAATTATTTATATCTTCATAAGCAGAGAAAAACATTTAAAAAAACAGTCAGCCATTAATACGTTGGAACAGCTGGACCATTTCTACTTGGAATAGTTCTAGGCCTTATATATATTTGGATTTTCTATTCACGATGATTATTACCTAATTCCTACCTACACATATGTATTATTTTCAGACTTTTTAGTAGCACTAGAAAAAAGTTTCACACATTTAATTTATCCCTTATCTCTTGTGTCTTTCTTGATAAATAGAAAGAGACCTATATAATTTATATTTTTAAGGCAGAAAATCTCATTCCAACTGAACAACATGGTTTTCTACAAGGAAGATCTACGACATCAAAGTTGGCCTTATTTAGACATTTTTGTATTAATGCTTTTGTGCAAGCAAAGCAGGGTAGGGCGGGGCTAGTTGAGCATAGGTGTATGTTGGGCAATCGAAATATCACGGAAACTATAGATCGCATGCTAATGCATCAAACTACGGAAAGAAGCGGTCGCGGGGGAGGAACTCATAGCGCAACCGCCAGTGACGACTTGTCGATCGAGTGAAGTACAGGCACGCTTTGTTTATTTAGCGACCAAAAAGTAAAAAAATTTTGAATGGGAATATTTCTTCTATACGAGTCAAATATCATCCGTTTTCATTCAGGTAAGTGTTAAACTTCCATAAATTTAGTATATTTTTGGTATGTATAAAGATTTTGGAAATAATCCTAACAGTTTTTTTATAACCTCAATTTTGTTTCAAATTTTTGGCTTGGGGTTAGTTGAGCAATAGTTACTTTTGTTTGTATTAATTGCAACAGCGACAACGATGATTAAGTTTGCAAGATCTCATTAATATTTTCTTTATTAGTATAAGCTTTATTGATAATTATATAAATGTTCAAGTCTGATTTTAAGTAAAAAGACAGTTTTAATCCAAAAGTTAAGCTTAAGGGGGTAGTCCAGTGAAAACGAATGTTTTTTCAACGATTTTTTTTTCATATTAGAAGTCAACTTTTATTAAAAAACTTTTTGACATATGATAGTACAACTATTAAATTACACAAAAAAAAATTTTTTTTTTGTTTTCAATGAGTCATCCCGACAAAATGGCCGCTGCAAAAAAAAATTTTTTTTGTTGGCGGACGTCGAATCTCTGTAACGGTTCATTTGAAACAAAAAATTCAAACGAGGTTTTAATCTGTAGAACATTGGCTATCGTCGGAACTAGAATTATTAATTTTCAATAAAAAATAACAAAATGGCGGCATTTCGAATTTTTCGGGTGTTTTTCGGGTGCTTAATTTGTTTATAACTTTGTAAATAAACAATGGATTTTAATAATTCTAGTTCCGACGATAGATACACAATCAAGAAATATACAGCTAAATTTTTAGATCAATCGGAGCAAAACACTCTGAGATCTGACGTCCGCCGAGTCAAGACATGCTGTTTTCAGAAAAACGCGTTTAAAGTTTTTTATGCGGAAAAAAGCTAAAAAAATTAATTTTACCTTAGTCAGCGATGCCTGCTCCATACATAACGCGATGCCTCCTAAATACATAACTAACCTTAAATACAAAGCAGAAGGACCTAGACCGTTATAAACCGAAAAAAATGGGCGAAGCAAACAGAAATACAAGAGTCCTCCTTGCTGCGAAACACGCCAGGGGACCTTCGAGCACTCGGATTACACGTCTGTCGAAAACTCTCTGTATTTTTAAAACTATTCAATATTTTGCTTAGATATTTTAAGGGAGTATTTTCTAGGTGTAGTAGAGTAGATTTAAGCAAAAAAAAAAAAAAACGAAAAATTTTTTTTTTTCACTGGACTACCCCCTTAAGATATGTTGAGTTTTTGTTGATTCTATTTTTTTTTAAATATTAGAAGAAAATTACTTTTAGTTTCCCTGTTATGCCACTAAAATACTAGAAATAAAAAGCTGATTGTAAAATAGAAATTTTATTTCATGTCTATTAAAAATTGAACCCATGATTTGATGTCCGCGAAGTTGGCCCCGCCATTTTTGAAAAAGTAAAAAAAAAAGTTGTGCTGTATTGTGCTAGAGTTGTGCTATGTTGTGCTGATTTGCAAAATTCATTAGCACCGATAGAACAAATTTTACACACTAATATAATTTTTGGGGTGGAAGTTGGCCCCGCCATTTTGGAAAAAAAATACGGTAAAAATACTAAAGCATTGTGCTTGAGTTGTGCTATGTTGTGCTGTATTTAAAAATTCTGTAATTCGAAAACCAAAAATTTTAGACGCTATTTTGTATTTTTTGGGTGGGAAGTTAGCCCCGCCATTTTGGAAAAAAAATACGGTAAAAATACTAATGCGTTGTGCTTGAGTTGTGCTATGTTGTGCTGTATTTTTAAAATTCTGTAATTCGAAAACCAAAAATGTTGGACGCTATTTTGTATTTTTTGGGTGGGAAGTTAGCCCCGCCATTTTGGAAAAAAATACGGTAAAAATACTAATGCGTTGTGCTTGAGTTGTGCTATGTTGTGCTGTATTTAAAAATTCTGTAATTCGAAAACCAAAAATTTTGGACGCTATTTTGTGTTTTTTGGGTGGGAAGTTAGCCCCGCCATTTTGGAAAAAATACGGTAAAAATACTAATGTGTTGTGCTTGAGTTGTGCTATGTTGTGCTGTATTTAAAAATTCTGTAATTCGAAAACCAAAAATTTTGGACACTATTTTGTATTTTTTGGGTGGGAAGTTAGCCCCGCCATTTTAATAATCGGCAACTAAAATTTTACGGAAATCCGAAAAGGAAGGTGGGAAATTATTAAAAATACCAATTGCCACGCAATTAGAGTGTAAATAGGTATTGTAATGTAAAATGTAATAAGGCTTTGGAAAATAAACTTTTTTGTGCAAAACTAAAAGGCCATGCGTCTAGTTCGTTAATAGAGGGGAGTTGGATTCGAAAAATCGCCAACCGTCTCAATACTGAGAAGACAAAAATCTGCATATAAAAGGAAAAAAGTAATAAAATAAATACTACTCATAAAAAAGTATTTTCCAAAGAGTACCCTAAACGGAAAGAAAGAAAAACCAGAAACAGTAGAGAATGAGTGAATTAATTATCTCTTAATAATTCCACGCAGTATGTAACATTATGTATTTAGAAATAACTAATCGGCAAGTGCAAACTTTACCGAAATGTAACAACGCATTGGAAGGTAAACGCGTTTGCGCTAAGGTGAAAACTATGCGCTTGATATCTTGTTGTGTAACACCGAAATAAGGGAAAAGCAGTTGCAAATGTAGTACTATTTTAAGTAATCAATCGTTAGAAACAAAATAATAGTGAAGGAAAACTGGATCGACTATGGCAATCGAATAAAATCAGGTAAATAGTCAAATTACTTTGATCAGCTAATGGAAAGGATCAATCTGATGGAAAGCTAGGTTTTTCTAATTCATCAAATAGTCAATTTCAGCTTAAAAAGAGGAAGAAAGTGCACCAATGAGCCTTAAAAAGTAATCAAAATGCGCAAAGAAAGGCACACGATAATTCCTAATGAGAATTCTATGGTGTCCTACTTCGCACTAAATTCAAAGTAAAGCATTGCAGGGAGGAAAGGAACAATAGAGTAAATGCCTTATAAAAACCCTGAAGGAGGGAAACAAGGATTGTTGACATCTTATCAGAAAATAATTCCTAATAGATTACGAAAATTAATGCAAAAATATTGATTTTAATCCAATTCTATTTCAAATTTATGTATATGTTAACGAAAAAATACATACTCTGGAAGAAACTATGCAAAGTAAGAAGGGGTGGGAAGATGTGCTCAGACGGCTCAAAGAGAAAGCTAAATGGGGTAAAACATGGGACAGATAATAACGTATGGGATAATTTGTGCCTACACGTCGATGTCAATGCGTGTGTGTGTGCGGAGAACATACTAGATTGACACCATGTTCAAAGGGAAAATGTAATAAGAAAAACAGAGATTTAGTAGGATAGCGGTGGGCTTATAGTAAAATAATTTGATATATCTAGAACTATAATTAAGGCAGAAATAATTATACTTGAGGTCAAGTTAAAGGTAAAAGTTTATTTGTTTAATATTTTTTTTCCAACGCCTTATTACATTTTACATTACAATACCTATTTACACTCTAATTGCGTGGCAATTGGTATGTATTTTTAATAATTTCCTCCTTGCTTTTCGGATTTCCATAAAATTTTAGTTGCCGATTATTAAAATGGCGGGGCTAACTTCCCACCCAAAAAATACAAAATAGTGTCCCAAATTTTTAGTTTTGGTGATACAGAATTTTTAAATACGGCACAAAATAGCACAACTGAAGCACAACGCATTAGTATTTTTACCGTATTTTTTTCCAAAATGGCGGGGCTAACTTCCCACCCAAAAAATACAAAATAGCGTCCAAAATTTTTGGTTTCCGAATTACAGAATTTTTAAATGCAGCACAACATAGCACAACTCAAGCACACCGCATTAGTATTTTTACCGTATTTTTTTTCCAAAATGGCGGGGCTAACTTCCCACCCAAAAAATACAAAATAGCGTCCAAAATTTTTGGTTTCCGAATTACAGAATTTTTAAATACAGCACAACATAGCACAACTCAAGCACACCGCATTAGTATTTTTACCGTATTTTTTTCCAAAATGGCGGGGCTAACTTCCCACCCAAAAAATACAAAATAGCGTCCAAAATTTTTGGTTTTCGAATTACAGAATTTTTAAATACGGCACAACATAGCACAACTCAAGCACAACGTATTAGTATTTTTACCGTATTTTTTTTTCCAAAATGGCGGGGCTAACTTCCCACCAAAAAAATACAAAATAGCGTCCCAAATTTTTTGTTTTCGAATTACAGAATTTTTAAATACAGCACAACATAGCACAACTCAAGCACAATGCTTTAGTATTTTACCGTATTTTTTTTCCAAAATGGCGGAGCCAACTTCCACCCCAAAAATTATATTAGCGTGTAAAATTTGTTCTATCGGTGCTAATGAATTTTGCAAATCAGCACAACATAGCACAACTCTAGCACAATACAGCACAACTTTTTTTTTTTTACTTTTTCAAAAATGGCGGGGCCAACTTCGCGGACATCATGATTTGGCTAGAATTTCTAACTGCTCAATTTACCCCATACCCTTGCTCAACTTACTTAGCCTGTGGGGTACGTGGAGCATCTCTGACTTTCTTCACTTAAACGGCTATAGCTCTTAAATGCGATTTGTTAGGAAAAATTACTATGGACACTTTTGGAAAGGGATAAATTACTTACTCATCAGTATGCATAACAAGCCATTAAGACTTATCGTTGAAGAGCTATGACCGCTCAAGTGAAAAGTTGCTCAACTAGCCCCGCCCTACCCTAGGTCGATGTGATATTCACAATTTCCCAAAGGGTTTCTATAAAGTTGACTATTCCATTTTAATATCGAAACTCATCAATGGATAAGTTCCTATTTATATAAGTGGACGCAGTTTGTCAAGATTGGGGATGCATGTTCAAAAAAGATTTATGCAACACCTGGAGTTCCTAAGGCAGTTTATTTTGGTCCGTTGCTTTTCTTACTATTTATCAATGATTTCTTTTTTTTTTAATTTTTTCTCATCTTAAACTTTATACTACTATTCACTCTACGTCATGCTGTTAATTATTAAAAAGCAACCTCGACAAGTTGCATCAACAGTGTTTATCTAATCGGGTATTACTAGCAAGGCTATGACATTCTATAGGTATAAAGGTTCTAGAGTATGGGATTATAATATTCAGA
This sequence comes from Dysmachus trigonus, assembly GCA_949715965.1. Classification (NCBI taxonomy): domain Eukaryota; kingdom Metazoa; phylum Arthropoda; class Insecta; order Diptera; family Asilidae; genus Dysmachus; species Dysmachus trigonus. The sequence continues at coordinate 39,374,677 of OX454322.1, read as the reverse complement.
ATCTCTATATAACAACAGTGACAGACTTCAATGACTTGGAGTTTTAATTGACGAACAATTTTCTTTTACCAAGCATATTGATGTGATAATTTGCAAGGCTTTCAAAATGTTAGATTTTATAAATTTTTAAATACTACGGATTAAAACAAAAAGGAAACGTAAACTTTTTAGAGGATTTTAAAAGTGAGAACCAAAAAAACTAGTTTTTAACCATCCTCCCCTCCCCTTTTCCAAATGACGCCACTGACTTAGTGACCCACGAGATAATACTAAAACAATAATAAACAAAATTTGACCCACTTCTCAAGGAGGTTCGCCATCACTGTACTAGAGCGTGATGGGGACCTATTGGATTGTGAAAATTAGGTTCTAAAAGGAAAAAAAAGTTTATGTTAAGTTTTCCACTTTAGTGGTGAAAAGAGCGGGTAAAAATGTTTAAAAATGTAAAAAAAAAAACAGTCACATGGAAATACTCGAGCGCTTCAGACATTCATAGTGTATACCTGCTTTGTCTTTCTGATAACCGATAGATGTTAATCTGACGATTAAATAGGGGTGGGTGGCTGTAAAAAGGGGTAAAAAAACAAAAAAGTTATTCGAGCGCGTCAGATATTGAAAGGTAATTGAATTCAAAAAAGTCCCAAATTTAAATGGCTGACGATTTGGACGGGACCAAAACTCATGACTGATTTTTGAAAATGTTAAAAAAAAAACAGTTACCTTGAAATATTCGAGCGCGTCAGATTTTGTCAGATTTTTATACAGAGGGTTCAACTCGATGTCTTAGTCGCCCTAAATGATAATCTGACAATTATATAGAGGAGTATTGCTAATCTGACAATTTGAAAAATTGTTTATGTGACAGTTGGGGCATTTCACGTGAAGCGGACAGGGAAAAAAAAGTGAGGTTCTGAAAATCTACCACATTCGGCCCATTTGTACTTCTAGTAGGTATGAATGTGTACGCAAAATATTTTTTTTTGTATAGTGTATATTTACCAAGTTATAGGTTTCTAAAGAATGGTGGTTGATTGGTACTACAATTTATTGAAAGTAATTTTTCGAATATAACAAATTTACTATAAAATATTTAACATAGCGATACATGTTAAAAATATACTGTTCTTTTTGACAGTAAAAAAAATATTGAAAAATTATTTTTTTTCATATCCAAAACCGGAAGTAAACTTTTCAAACCAGAATTACAGTCACTTCGACCATTTTTTTTTTCTTTTTTTTTCTTTCAAAATATAGCTTAAAGAATAATAAAAGTATACTAGAAAATTTAAAATGGGATCTCTATTAGTTTACGAGCTAGATTGATTAATATACACACGCGTCGCAAGGGCCGTCATTATGTAACCAGAATTCACGCCCTTTGCGACGCGTGTGTACATTAATCAATCTAGCTCGTAAACTAATGGAGATCCCATTTTAAATTTTCTAGTATACTTTTATTATTCTTTAAGCTATATTTTGAAAGAAAAAAAAAGAAAAAAAAAATGGTCGAAGTGACTGTAATTCTGGTTTGAAAAGTTTACTTCCGGTTTTGGATATGAAAAAAAATAATTTTTCAATATTTTTTTTACTGTCAAAAAGAACAGTATATTTTTAACATGTATCGCTATGTTAAATATTTTATAGTAAATTTGTTATATTCGAAAAATTACTTTCAATAAATTGTAGTACCAATCAACCACCATTCTTTAGAAACCTATAACTTGGTAAATATACACTATACAAAAAAAATATTTTGCGTACACATTCATACCTACTAGAAGTACAAATGGGCCGAATGTGGTAGATTTTCAGAACCTCACTTTTTTTTCCCTGTCCGCTTCACGTGAAATGCCCCAGTTTTCAAATAAAAAAATTTAGTTTTTGTTTTTTTTGTTTATTACTGGATGTAATAAAAAAAATATGTACACACATTTATATATAGAAAATTCAATCATTTATTTATATAAAAGTAGATAAAAAATATTATTAAAGAAAAATATTTCAATTTTCATCCTCACTGGATTCATCTTCGTAGTTGGTTTCCACTTGTTCAACTTCCTCGTCATCTCGTGTTTCTGTAACCAAGAATGGTTATGCTACTTCCCAATCTTTCATTTATTTTATGATATTATAGTATTAAAAAGGAAATGTATCTGAATCCAAAGTATCTTCTAAAATGTCAGGTGTTATGACGATATCTTCGTATGCTTCAGGAAGTTGGTTTCCAACGAACCAAGTCGGTTCTAATTGTCCATCCACATTTTTCCATCCGCAGTTTGTTGGTGACATCTCCGCAACAATACGATTGTGCGCATTTTTCCACAAGCATGCGATGTAAGAGACGTATCAGTTATTTTGTATGTTTTATTAAATATTTCAATCGTAGCACTGTTGACATTAGCTAGTTTCTTTAATCCGTACAAATGGCAGATGAAAGATTCCATGGTGAGAGATAATTCTTCAATATCATAAGCTTCACATCCCAAGTTTGCAAATTTTTTTTGATAAGTTTCAGATCCCATTAATATCTCCAAAGGCCTTTTTTTGCCTCGCCTGTATTATTATTATTATTATTATTATTATTGTTAGCGGGTCGTCCAAGGCACTCCCAGTGCCAGCCGAATAGCAACGCGACCTAAAAGATCTATTGTGCTAGTCCCTTTTATTTAAACCCCTTCCATATCAAGGTCCTTAAAGTAGGCTATGGTGTGCTGGGGAGTCGCATTCGACACATCTTCCGGCGCTATAATGGATGCTCCGAAGTGTGCCAGCCTTTGTCGACCTAAGGCTGGGCATTGGCAGAGTACGTGTTCCGCTGATTCTTCTTCTTCAAGACAGAAGCGACATGTATCAACGTCCTCTACACCTATCTTCTTAAGGTGGTATCTTAGGGTACAGTGCCCTGTTAGGAGGTCGGTAATGATTTTTAAATCCGGTTTGTTGAGCATTAGAAGTTTCATCGACCTCTGCTTGGAGGGGTGGATGAATCGTTTCGCTTGCCTTAATCCGGTTTGGTTGATCCAGTGTGAGGCTTTACTGTCTTCTTCCCATAGCCTAAGGTAGGATCTATAATAGCTCCTGGCCAGGCCACAGTAAGGCTCCGGTCCAATGAACGCGGATTTTGCACCATTTCTGGCGAGTTCATCCGCTTTTTCATTACCAATTATTCCTTCGTGGCCTGGTACCCAAGCTATAGTAAGCCTATTTAGGTTGGCGAGTGTTTTCAACGTTGACAGGCAGCACCAGACCAGGTTCGACTCTATAGTGTAGCTGGAGAGCGCTCTGATCGCCGCTTGACTGTCCGTTACAATCCATATTTTTGCACCTCTCATTCCCTTTTCTATGATAGTTCGGGCACAGGTATCAATAGCAATAATCTCAGCCTGAAATATCGTGGGAGTTCTCCCTAAGGCTATTGAGATCTGGCAGTTGGGCCCGTAGATTCCCGCACCGGAGAATCCGTCGCACCTAGACCCGTCTGTATACCATGCAACAACCCCCAGTCGGGCAAGGTTTTCATTTTCCTTCCACCACTGTCGGTCTTTTATTACGGTATTGAATGGTATTTCCAAGTTTAGTTTTTTAATAATCAAGTCCGACGGCCCCATAATCAGCGGGTCTTTTGAGAACACTCTCAGTATCTGTGAGTGCCTTCCGTCTTCATTTGCGTTGCAGTGACCTGACTTACGAAGTTTTAGAGTACTGCTAGCCGCTTCCTTTTGTATGTAAAGGTGGAGCGGTAGTAGATCTAGCAGCACTTCTAAGGCCGCGGTTGGGCAAGTTTTCATAGCTCCTGTGATGCCGGTGCAGGCGAGTCTTTGCACTTTGTTAAGTGTGGCTATTGCCTTAGACTGCTCTGTTTTACTCCACCATATGGCTGCTGCATAGGTGACAATGGGTCTTATTATCGCCTCATATGACCATAATATTATCTTAGGCTTTAGCCCCCATTATTTTCCAAACAATCGGCGGCATGACCATATGGCTCTTACAGCCTTATCTGCCGTCTTATTTAAATGGATGTTCCAAGTGAGTCGCTGATCCAGGGTGACCCCTAAATATTTCGTCTCTGTGGAAAATCCAATCGTGGTTTCATTCAATGTAGGGGACGTCACGGTTAGTTTCCTCCTTCTAGTGAATGGTATTATTACTGTTTTGTTGGGGTTTATTTTAAGGTTAACCTCCTGGCACCAGTCAGACACAAGGTTTAGAGCCGTCTGGGCTTTGCGTGATAGCACGCGATCCTCTTTGCTCCGGATGATAATGACAATATCTTGAAGGACTTGAATGAGTCGATTGCCCATTCAACTGTCCTCGGGGTAAAGATGTGGCCCGAAAGGCTACTAGCTCGCATGGGGGTCTCAGGACTAGGTCCTGGTAAGTCCCCAGGGGGCTCATCATCTCCTGTTACCGAGTCAGGGAAGTGAGTTTGAATAAGAAGTTCCAAGGTCTCCTTCCCATCCTCCGTGTAAGTTCCGTCCGGCTTTTGCAGTAGTCCGATTCCGTTTGTGTGATCTTTAGAGAGGACTTTTTGGAGTCTGGCTGTGGTTGGCAGGTCGTTTATGCCCTCACAGAAGCTCCTCCATGTTTTCCTCTTGGATTTCCGTATTTCTTTGTTGTATAGGGTTAGGGCCTCCTTGTAGGCGTCTGTTGAGCCTCCTTTTTTGGCCCTGTTATAAAGCTTGCGGGTCTTGGCTCTCAAGCTTTCTAGTTCCCTATTCCACCAGGGAACATCCCTGGATTGTTTCCTTGTCTTTAGCGGACAATTGTCTTCATACGAGGAGAGGATCACGCGTGTAAGTTTGGAAGAGAAGAGGTTTAGGTCTTCTTGGCATGTGATCGGCGAGCACGGGAGCTCTGTTAGATCTTGCCTGACCTGCTCCTGATAACAGATCCAGTCTGTTTGACGAGGAACTCTTCTCTTTTCCTGGCATGTATTTTCAGCCTTTACGTCAAATCTTATATGACGATGATCTTAGAGGGAGGCTTCTTTAGATACATGCCACTTGGTTATTGAGCTAAGTAGAGAGGGGGTGGCTAAAGTTAAGTCCAGTACCTCACTACGTAGGGCATTTGAGAAGGTTGGTTCTGTACCCGTGTTGGCTATTTCTAAGTTGTTCACCATTAGGAAGTCCAGAAGGTACTCACCCCTTTGATTTATGTTGCTGCTGCCCCAGATGGTGTGGTGCGCGTTTGCATCGCAACCTATAATCACTGGTCTACCCCTGCGTCTGCAAAACGTCACTAATTGCTGGATCTCCGGTGGTGGAGCCGTCTCCGTGTCGCCTGGGAAGTAGGCTGAGGCAATTATTACCTCTCTACTTCCCGCGTTTGTAGGGACGTCGATTACACCAGCTACCAGGTCACGCGAGATGAGCTCTGTAATGGGAATGAAGTCCATTTTAGAGCTGACCAGTATAGCAGCCCTAGGAGCTGGATGCTCCTTGCTGTAAATCAACTTACTGTGATTTATTGACGGTAGTCCTTTGATTTTTCCTCTGCAGGACCAGGGCTCTTGAATTAGCCCTACGTCAATCTTTTCTTTAGTGAATCTCCGGCTTAACACGTCTGAAGCTGCCCTTGCGTGATGGAGATTCACTTGGAGGACTTTTAGGGCAGAGTCCTTGCAGTTAGGCATTTTTGGGCAGGCTGTCTTTACCTGAGTCCCTCTCAGGGATCTTGGGTTTTTGAGCAGCCTGTCCTGATGCCTTGGTGTTGTCTGGGGTAGTGCTTTTTCCAGCCTTTTTCCTAGTTGTTTTGTTCCCCTGCCTGCTAGGGTGTGGTGGTGGCTTGGCTTTGGGGATTGCGGGTTTCTTGCTGTCAGTCCGTCCCTTGGTTAAGCCAGTCTTAACCTGGCTTGGTAAAGGGGTTTTGGGGGCTTTACCGGCGCCGCTACATCCCGCAGAGGGAACCGTTGTAGCTGTCGGGGTCGGCTGCCCTACCGGTGCAGGATCTTTTGTGTCCGGAACAGAAGTGGCAGCTGGTTTTGTTCCGGCAGCCGCTGGCTTCGAGGTGGTCTTTCCTGGTCCTCGTGCTCTGCCAGCAGATCTAGCCACTAAACCACCGGTCTCTCTGAGGAGGCTACCTTTAGGTTTTAGACTAATATGCCCGTATTTGTATCCTAATGCCTCGCCTGTAAAAAGCTGGGTTGTAATCACATCCCGTGAGCGCATGCAGAGCTGGTAGTGCTTGTGAAACAAGTGGGCCCAATTTAGCAGAAAGATCGGAAATGTCGATGTATCGGCGTGCATTACGAGAACAATCCAAATGTTTACATTTTAATATGTTCCACGTTGGCTAACATAATTACAACGATATCTGTGTCAGAAGTTCTGATGGTAACAGTGGATAACATTGTTACCAATTATCGATTTCATCTCCTGGTAAGCCCAATGCTTGATAAGAAATTTAATTAGAGCTTCTTTAAACTTTATGTTTTTTAAATCTTGTGAGAAGGCAGAAGTTCTACTTTGTTGAGGACCAGCAATATAAAAATCTTTGTCATCCGTATTGCGTCGAAGAGCATGTTCACAATCTTTTATCGATGTGGCGGTTGTTCCATTTCTTCAATTTCTTTTTCTAATTCTTGAACCAGTACTGATTTTGCAGTCTTATTAAAGGAACCATCTATATGGCATAGTGATAGTGGAATTGGTGTTATTGGGAAACACAGTACTTTTTCAAGATTCAAGTTAGTAGCCGGAGATAGAGCTAGTAATCTACCAAATAAATCTCGCTGTAGTTTGACTTCATGAACTTTTTGTCCAATCTTAATAGTCTTTTTCTTCTTTATACTTGCAAAATTCAGTATCGAATTTTTCTTCAGCGATTTGTGAAATCTATCCGGATCCATATTACATTCTCTAATGAACTGATCGCGGAGAAATATCCCAGACGAAGCAGTTCTTAGCAAGCAATTAGCAATTTCTGGGGTAGTAGCCTGCCCAGTAGAAATATTATAGAGTTGGTCTTGTGGATGGTGAGCATCCATTATTTCTTATTTTTGATTGCTGAAAATACTTAAAAGTTCCTTTTTTTAAATGATAAATTTATAATACTTTATTTTATTTCACTAGGTATATATTTATATTTTTTTATTTTTAATTATTAAATTTATAATTCTTTATAATTTTTTTTTTTAAACTTTTTGATTTATTCTTCTGAACTCTTCTTGTCAATGAATTTAACCGGACTGGAGATTTTTTTATTTTTCTGTTCAGGGAACGTTCAAGTATTACGTAACGCAATTTGGGGGGGCGGGGGGGTCTTGTAAAACGTTACGGTGCGTTACAGGGGCGGGAGGGGGTATTGGAACAACGCGTTACGTAACTTTTTTTTATTTTTATAAAAAACTAGGAAATTAAAATGTCCCAAGTTGGCAACCCTTTTCGTTTATGTTTTACGGGGAATCCCTCGATTGTATTGTACGTGATTTTTATTTTGTTTTTTTCGTTGTCAGTATTCCTTAGTGTTTACACGGAAGGACATTGTTGTTGTTAGTGTTGTTAAAGTGAGTTCATACGGTAATATCCTCAAAAGAGGGAGATTTGCATCATAACCTGTTCTTGGCCTATAAAAGCTCTCATGCTAACTTGTCAGCACAACAGTGCCAAAAAAATGCCAACGAAATTTGGAAAACTGCTTAAAAGAAAAACTAACAAATGAAGAAAAGTTTGTAGAACATATAAGTGATGTTATACAAGAGTTTAAGGTGAAGGCCACGAAGCTTAGTTATTTTACACAGGTAAGTTTACTGCTAACTGAGTGGCTGGCAAACCCATGGACAGAGGAGGAGTAATCGCAATTAATTTTTTTTTTAAATACCTTATTATTTCATTTATATGGCTAAATAAATAACATATAACTTGAAAATTTTTTTTTTTTTATTTATTATTATTGCAAACGCGATCAAAACAATAACAAAGGCATTTTAGCGCCTTTCCGGTACTTTGCGCAACATAATAATTGTGACTTTTAGATAAAAATGGTCACTTAGATGTTACGTAACATTTAGGGAAGGGGAGGGGGGGTACAGAAAAACGTTACGATGCGTTACATGGGGGGGAGGGAGGGTCTAAAATCTACAAAAAATGCGTTACGTAATACTTGAACGCTCCCATCGCTTACTTCATATTTTATTTGTCTGTTTTAAATAAAAATCGGCGCCTCCTCCTTCACATCACCACTTAAAAATTCCTTTTTTTAAATGATAAACTTAAAATTCTTTATTTTATTTCACTAGGTATATATTTATATTTCTTTATTTTTAATTATTAAATTTATAATTCTTTATTATTATTTTTTTAAAACTTTTTGATTTATTCTTCTGAACTCTTCTTGTCAATGAATTTAACCGGACTGGAGATTTTTTTATTTTTCTGTTCATCGCTTACTTCATATTTTATTTTTTTGTTTTAAATAAAAATCGCCGCCTCCTCCTCCACAGTCTTTATCTATGGAGGAAGAGAATGGACTAGTATGCTCGATGCTATTCATGAAAGATTCAATTTGCTTTCTATATTCTTTCAGTCTATCTACATGTAGGTCTGCGGCGACGTCTTCATTATTGTAACTCATCCCATCCCTGTACCATTTAAAACGTGTGAAATGATACGAGTTCGAGCTCCGTGATTTCGCGCCCAACGTTGTCTGTCAGAAATAGAGCTCGTCAGATTCACAATTCCCGTGAGCAGACGTGCTGCTTCACTATTGATGGTTTGCTCCAACGTCAAATCAACCAGGATTCGCGAGAAAGGTTTTTGGGTTCTCCTTATTCCAAACGAGCCTTTTGTAACTTCCTCTCGGAGGCCTGGATGTGTATCGCTGATGTGTTGTAGTTGATTCAAATAAAACACTAGCCACCGGCTGTAATTTTGTTGATTGAAGTAAAAAAACAAATTCACGATTTTTCCAAGGGTATAAATGTATAAATCTAAATCTCCAACTCTTATACTTCTAATAAATAAATGATAAAGATTTATAAAATCAATGTACATAGCATAAAATTGTGGGGTTTTACCATGCTTGCCTTCCAAAGTCTCTGCTGTATATTGATCATATAATTAGAGCAGATTTTGTGTTTCTGGATGCTGTACTTAAGACGAGTTATCTTGAAGTTGCGAGAAAGCAGTGAGATATTCAATTACAGATTCTTGGGCTGTCAAATTTTTGTTCTCCAAAAAAAATGGAAGTGATTTTGTTGAAGTGATAACTAACGCCATAATAGAGTGTAATCTTTTACACCTATTATAATTTTTTTCCAGTATTAAAACCTGAAACGGAAGCTTCAGCAATCAAGTCGGATTCCTTCATGATATTGGTGAGTCCGCATTCTTCAATAAACGTGCCAACTGCTTTGAAAAAAGCCATTTCGACATAGAAGGCCCCCATGTGAATAAAAATGTTGTAGAATTTTGGAGATTCTTGGATTTGAATGCAATAACTCGTTCGAGCTATTGCTAAATCATACGTAACCTGAATGTATGGAGCGCTTCATTCATTTCCAATGTCTTGGCATAACTCTAATGTCTTCAAAACTGTGGAATGATTAGTGGTAGACTCGTTTATGGTAGTCAGATACGGAATTTTCTGAACTGATGAATTGTCAATGACTATTTTACTGTTATATCCAACCCACATTGGAGTATCAGGTATATTGAGCTTATGCGACAACATCCACGTAATATACAATTGTTTAGCTGTAACCAAATTTGCAGGATCTTCATTGAGTGCGGAAATGTTAAGCTGATTCCAAGTAGTTATTTTCAATTTTTTTTGTAAATGGGCGCATTTCATAAGTTATTTCTTCAAAGGCTCGGCGTTTTCGATTTCTCGGTGTGAGAAGCGCAGATTCTGAAATATTGCTGTGTACATTTTCATTCGGAGATAGATTTTCAATTGCACTGGCAGTCGAAGGTGTGACAGGCATTGTATCCTCACTTTGACCAATGTTTTGGAAAATTATCCCCACCGTGTCGCGAAGGGCATCTTTGCCATTTAGTGTTTCAACGAAGTGATCGAAGTTGTCGAAGGCAACAGCCATATTTAAAGGCCCAACTATAATGTGCATATCGTTCAGTACGGAAAGCTATCAACGAACGGAAGCTTATGCATATTCAACAGCTGTCAGATATTCAGTGTAATAATTCTTTGTGCTTTTTTGAGTTTTTGACAATAATTAAAATGGAAGGATTGAGTGAATTAAAAGATTTATTTATTTTATTTTATTACTCTGCACACCATTAATTAAATTTTCAAAAAAACTCACTTCCTCGTTCATTGTCGGTTGTTGTCAGTTTGCATATGCCAAACGCGCTCTAGATCGAACCTTGCATATGGAAAACGAAACTTGACGAAACGGACGACTAACACTGTTATGGTTCGAGGATGGGTTTTGTGTGTTATCGCAAGTTTGCATATGCTTCTACACGGAACGGTATGCACCTTAAGGGCCTTAAGTTCGGCCGGCGTAAAATGTCTGCAGGACACACGTTGGTACTGTTAGCTGTAGAAAAAGTTAATTCAGTCTCTAATTCTTCCAAAACAGTATACGAGCAACAGTGCCCATATTTAGACAGCAAGTTGATTATTTTTTTGCTGTTACACAATCTTTTTACTGCTTGGAAGTTTTGATTTTATGGCTGGAAGCTGCGTATATCATATCTTGTCCGATAGAAAAAATTGCGAGATAATTATTGGAAATTCTTACTTCACGTTTTTTCCTTGATAAATGCGAAACATCGTCCAAAACAAATGTTTCCAAGAAGCACATTAAAAGCTCTGGTAGATAATCACATTCACCTTTAATTAAATCTTCAGCAGTGTAATCTTCGGGCAATTTCGTTGTTGTAGAATTTAAAATTTCTTCTCGTAGTTGTGCTGCAACTGAACGAAATGTTTCTTTCATTGAAATGCTTTTAAATAAATCATTATAAGCAACAATATCAGCCGAAATCGGAGCAAGAAACTTTTTTTTCTTAGCACAAATAATCTTGATCTTCTTTGCAAAAGTCTCCATTATCTTACCTTCTAAGTGACGATCTGAAAATGAAGTGCTGTTTATGGAGTCAGATAATAACTTGCATTGCTCAATTAGTAATCTGTGGTATTCTTTCTTTACATGGTCAAAAAACAGACATTCTTTTTTGTTAACAACGTATTCCTCCAAAATTTCGCATAGTAAATCATAAGCTGTGCTTGAGGCCTTCCGTTTTTGAACAAAATCACTTTCTTCTTTTCTATGAATTTCATGTAAGTATAGATCTTTGCAACATTTATGATAGGGATTTGCCGAACTATCCGTGAAGGAACTGATTTTTTCCAACATTTCGATGTCATTGTGTTCTGTAGCAGCATTTTTTAACGATTCAATTGTTCGCAATTTATTGACTGCTAATGGCACAACGCAGCCATGACGTCCTTTTCGTGATTTTTTGCAAATAAAACATTCCCTGAGTAGCAAACCTTCATTAATGAGCGGCTCATCAGCATCAAACGAATCATCACAGTTTTGTTCAGGGTTGTATGATGAACCCACGCTGGAAATATTTTACCCATAATTAGGAGCGTGATTTTTGCCATAGTTTTAAAATTAAAGTAATTAACGATGATAAATATTTGATATTACGGTGAAAAGATGGGTTAAATAAAAAACAATTTTTAATGAAAGTTGTTCAAAATTTAATTTCCTAAAAAAATGTTTCTCATGATTTCTCCCTAAGGACCAATAAGAAAGCCATAATTAGTAATTTAAGTTTTTTTATTACTAACAACAAATTGGATTCATTAATAATAATCTTAATCTTGAAATTACGATGAAAATATTGATTAATTTAAAAAATCAGAAGACACATTTTTTATAGAAAATTAAAATTTATACAACTTTTGTTTAAAGATATTTCCATACGACCAATAAAGAAGCGATTTTTTCAAAATTAAAATTTTCATAATTACCAACAAAGAATCATGAATTATTAATCTTATTTTCGTAATTACGTAGAAAATATCGAATTTTTTAGGGTGAGTTTCATGGCTTTAGTACCAAGTCCAAGAACTATACTGCTGAAATGCAAAAAAATGAAAATGACTGAATTTTTCTGGGGAGTATAAGGAATGATTTCCACCAGAACAAAAACTTCCCCAATTAGAAGTTAGAGTGTAAATCACCCCTTAAAGTTTTACTTTCCGAATATCTCGGAAAATAATGAAAAAAAAATAAAAAAGTTTCAAATAAATATTGTAGATCTTTCGATTCTACACAGAAAAGCATTCTACCTTTTTATCCTTATCTAGCATAGTTGAGCCAAAAAACACCCCTAAAGATAAAACAATTTAAAAATTAATTTTTTTTTCATATTCGCATTGTTTGTATAATGTCCGAGCGAAATTATTATTGTTGTTTTTGCGAAAAAATATTTATTGGAAAAATTAAAAATAAAGAAGGGTGATCGGCACAGCATGAGAGAGACGGCGCTATATAGCTGCACTTGTCGCACTCATTACAAATTTCTGAGCGCAAACGAACGCTCAGCAAGCTCCGCCCACCAGAAAAATATTTCAAGAAATCAGATTTAATAAAAAAAAAGTGTCTCTACAAGTATAGTTTAATCGACTTAGAATTAAAAACTGAGTCGATTAAACCTACTCTGTACAGACACTTTTTGTTACCCCTAAAATTTTTTTTTTTTTTTTGTAAATTATTGCATTATGCAACTCAGAAAAGTGTCTGTACAAAGCAGGTTTGGGGAAGTTTTATGTCTGGTGGAAATCATTGCTTATACCCCCGGAAAAATTTCCCAAAGTTGCAGCCATTTTCATTTTTTTGCATTTAAGCAGTATAGCTCTTGGACTATAAGTAGGGCTGGCAACCATGAAAAAATTTATGCATGCAGTAATTTATCTATGTACACGCTAAATGTGGATATTTTTGATAGTTGGCAGCCCTACTTAGTAGCTACTGAAGTCACCCTTAGAAAATCATAAGAGACATTTTTTATATAAAATTAATTTTTTTACAACTTTTATGTAAACAAGTTTTTCGTAGGACCAACATTTTCAACGTTATATCATAAATTCAAACTATTTAAACTATTTGATTCTAACTTTTTAACATTTTAAGAAATGTTTTTTCAATTATAAAAAATTAAAAAAATTAAATTTTTTGAAAAACAGTATTAAATATAATATATAATAAATAATCTATAACATTAACACTTACTCATCTATTGTACCAACAGCCTGCATTGTGAAAGTGCTAGGAATAGATAATTCCAGACTCTCTTCAGCAAGTTCTGGTGCAGCAACACATTCCTGTGCACTTTCTGGTGTAATTTCATTTTGCCTACGTAAATCGGACGGTATTTTGATTGCTGTAAAAAATTTGTAACACTGGGTGTGATAGCCATGGTTTAAAGATGTTTCATCCGAAAGTTGGACCATAGCATAAGCGTTGCTACATTTTCTTACAACAGGTTTCACTTTACGATGCTCTAAAATAGTCATACATTTTTTTAGTGTTTCTGGTGTAAACTTTTTCACTTTTTCACAAGTTTCTTTTTCACAAAATACACATTTCACACTTACATCACTCATTATTGTAATGGATATGAAATTTATTGCATGAAATTCACAAAATTACTTGAAAACACAACAAACAAAACAAAACGTCGTACACCTCCGAAAACGAGCACGTTATTGTGATCAGTTGTGATGACATCATGGCGTCAGGCGCTAGCGTAGGGACTGTGCGACAGAGTGAAAGATAGGGAAAGTGTGAGAAGGAACGAGAGGCGCGGAATGGGGAATACATAGTTCTCAGTATATGTACGCTCAGCCTTTATCGATGGTTTTAGCCAAAGAGTATCTATTAACAAGAGGGGACACTCGTGACGTTTTTCCTTATCTTTTTTCGACTTTGATACCGTTACAGGAATGAAATGGGAATTTATGCTAGAAATCTTTATTAATAAAGAAGGCATAAGTGAGAGAAAGACAAAAATTTGGGGCGAAAAGTGGAACACTCCTGCAGGGTGCACCTCACAAAAATCATTTATCACAAAACATTTCTATGAACACATTACACGCTGCCTTTTCCACAGTCACACACCAAACACATTTTATTATGCTTACCCATCATTTATCTAAAGCACATTTTATTTTATTTAATTAATTCCGTCTAAAGAAGCACTTTTTTACTTAAAAACTTTTAAGCTTCTTCACATTTCCGAACAAATCAAGACCACCCGGTACTTTTTGTAAACGAGCAGCACACAAAAGAAATTTCGCTCCAGGGCGCCTTTAAAAATGCTCAATGAAAAAATGTAAACAATCTCGTCCGTATTCATGCTCGGTGTGTGCTACCTGCCTCTTCTCCCTTCTCCGATTCGGTATTTCCCTATAACTTAACATTGTGAGGGGAGGTAAACTTGAGCGACCTAGTACTCGTGCCCGGCTCCAGGGCGCCTTTAAAAAAGCGTTCATAAAAAAAGCTTCAGTTTATAGCTTATGCTGTAAAAGCTGTCTGTGAGAATTTTTTGGTGACTATTTCTCTCTCTACATTTCTTATAGGTATTTACAGAGGTAGTAGCCCTGAGCTGCTTTATCTAATGGGAAATTTTTATGGGTGTATTTTCGAGAGCTTGCATATGGGTTAGAATTTTAAGAGGGTATTACAGTGTCCCTTCTTGTTGAAATAGATATTCTTTGGTTTTAGCTACATCGCCCCATGAAAACCTTCAGATTATATGTTTTCCGTGATCCTGATAAAATTTCCTTCAAAGTAAAAATAAAAATTCAATCGCGCTCGAGTATTTCGAGGTAACGTTTTTTTTTTACAACTTTGTAACTCGCCCATTTCCTTATGCCACGCTCAAATTGTCAGATTATTGAAATATACACTTTTCTGGATGTATGTATTTAACTTACCGGTTCTTAACCCTTTAACTGTTTAATTTTGTTTTTAAGAACTTTTCCTGCCCGCAAACTAACGAATATTCTAAAATGTAAATTTTTTTTAAATTCCTTTATTTGCCCTTTTTCAGAAATAAAAATTATTGTCGTTTCATTGATTGATAATAAAAATATTATGTTTTTATCATTGTGGCGAATACAATGGACATTATGCGAAAAATCGTGGTTTGTTCATGACGAGTAGGTATACTCGACATAAACAGTTAAAGAGTTAATCTGACGCGCTCGAGTTTTTCTGAGGATCGATTTTTTTTTTACTAATCTGACGGGCTACCCTCACCGCACTCCATTGTATTAAGGGTTAATATATGGTAGGGGTACATTACAGGGTGCAAGGTTTCTCACCATATGGTTTTCTGACGCGCTCGAGTAACAACCAAAATCCCCGCTTGGGCTCCCCTACTATAGAGTATAATTAGGTTATGTCATGAAAGCTAGTGTTCATTGGTTTAAGGTTGAAGCCAGCTCGTATTGTTTTTCTGCCCTCAACCAGAAGGAGTTTCTGTCTTAATTACACCTTTTTTTAGTTATATTTTCCATTCCATCATCGTAAATTGGTTACCTACTACGTTACGGTGTAGTCAAGGCTTATCGAAACATTTTCTTAGTAAAATTTTTATGGTGGAATTATTTGTAACGACATGATATCCAATTTTCTACTTTTAGGAAGTTTTTGGCAATCATCACACACTAACTACTTCGTTTGCGTTTATTTTTGCCTCATCAGCGCCAGATTACGCTTTCATCGAAACACGAGCATTACTGAAAGGACAAGTCCACTCAACAATGTGGAACTGAGTCACGCAACATTCAAAACTTTTTTCCCGAATCCTCCCTGCCCCACCTACACACGTGTCGACCCGAACATCGATTGCTAAGTTCGGAAGGTGATAATTTGATGGATGAACAGAGAAATTTTGATTATACAGCAGTAGGATAAGTGAAGCAGGATTTGGACAGCGATCAATCATGTTATCGGGGAATGTAACGAGGAAAATATTCAAATCTCAAATTCGGAGAAAATCAACTTCCCACTGGGGATAGAATCAGAAGACGCGTTTTGTTGATAATCAACAACTTCTTAATGCTTGGTTCTAGATTGTAAATTCCTTTCGGTGCTTCTGAGATTAGACGTAATCCGTTGTCGCATTAAATCTGTAGTTGCAAGCCCAAAGTTCGCCGTAGTTGGAGGGTTTTCCTTGAACATATTTGTCAAGGATCTCATTCGCGCTAATGGCTTCGAACGGAATTTTCATAATAATTATACAGAAGGCACCGTTAAGGGACGGTATTGCTAGATTCCCGTGAAACTTGGCAAATTCGCAGAGCGCTTTTTTGGTTGTGTTTTGCAGGTAAACATCGGCATCGGCATCTGCTTTGGATTTTGTTATATGGTGCGCTTAATGCAAAAGCAATTTGTTAACATTTCTGTAGTATCGTGGAACAGGTTCTCAGGATTTAATTACTGATTGTGGCACTGTTCTCTAATTACGTTATGTGAAAGGTCCCCCTGCGGTATCGCGTGTTCATATTGAGCAGGTGTGCGACAAGGTAACCAACGTGGGTAGACAACACCTCGTTCTCAACCTTGGGCAAGAAAGTTATCATGTCCTTGCCGCCGCGCGCCGGATGCTTATGCATTCAGCGAACCATACGTCTGCCCTCAGCCGGAATAGTAAGACACATTACCAGGCGAAGGGACGGCGGATAGAGGGCGGCGCTATTCCACATCACCTTCAAACGAAGTAATTCTGCTGTTTAACTTTCCTCTTTTCGAGTGGATGAGGTGTTACATTATTTAAATATTTTGTAATGAGTTCTCGGTAAATCCAATTTTATGCCCTGACTGTTCGGATGCTCGTTTTCGAAAGTACTTATGGTGATGAGCTTACATAACTTCAGTTCGATGTATCCAAATTCTCGTCACAAAGCTGATTCTTGATTTAGATTTGATTAATGTTTTTTCTGTAATTTACTTGAATTCATCTTGAATAGTAGTTTAACAGTCAATTACACAATTACTCCACTATTGGAAATATACGAGATACTATACAATTAAAACTTAAAATTGATTTTTTTGTTACTATAATAGATTTTAACTTCTCGTATTTTTCCTTAACTACTGATGAGTAGAACAGGTTTTGGTCTTGCAGAAAATCCCAGACGGAGATCAAGACCAATACTATACCTGCTGTAGCAGGTCCAAGACCAAGACTCGACTTGCAAGACTGAGATCAAGACCGAGACTTGAGCAAGAGCAAAATACTTGTGATGAGCAAAACAAGACCAATCCCAAAATAATGCTAGTCTTTGTATTAGGCTTGGTCTTGCACACTTAGGCTTGGTCTGCAAAACTCTTGCTGTTTTATATTTTCACATTCAGATATTTTGGATAACTAATTTTCGGTCTTGGTTAATGTATAAACCGTGAATTAATTTTCAATTAACGTTGTGAACAGGATTGAATTCCGCACTGTCAGTCTAATAAACCTTAACTAAATCGAGGTTTATCTCTTCAGTTACGTTGTTATAATCCATTTAAAACTATGATTAATGGTTGCATCCCACAACTGGGTCTAAACTAATAAAAATTAGTCTTTTTTAGTTTGAAACTAAATTTAAAAACAAAGTCAAATTTTCGACATTGTGTGCAGTTGCTACTTGCATGAGCGCGATTACTAATTGTTGTTAATAGGATCTCTTCCTACTAGTATTTAGAGCGTTCACAACCTGTCTATTTTGAAACCAAGGTGAAGTAATTGCACACATTCTCTAAAAGCTAATTTTAGTTCATAATACTTCTTTACAATTCTGCTTATAACTATGATTAAAATAATCTTTAAAAATATGAAGCAAGAATAAAGTAATAATAGTCAAATAAGGATTGCAGTGGTAAATTGTTCTTTTTATACTGATGGAGGTTTTAAAGAGGTACCTAGATTTGTATTGACTACCAATATTTGTTTAATTGGAATGCTTATTTACATCATTTACTTAAATTATCATTTGATTCTGTTTTGTACCAAAACCATTACATTAATTTTAATTCCTCCTTAATACGTGGGTGCGTTTTTACGTCCGTGAAATGACGGGGTTGGAAAGAAGTGAGTGATCTCATTAGTAGTACCTCAACGTGTTGAGTGACTCACTATTAGTATAAATACTGACTTTTATTACAATAGGTTCATTAGTCTCTGACCTATCGGCAATCAAGCAACTTAATCGGGAAAACAACGTTTACTATGGAGAAAATTGAGCATCGTGCCGTTATAAAATTTCTTACAAAGCAAAGAAATAACGTCCAAACCATTACGAAAGAGATGTCCTCCGTTTACGGGGATTCTTGCCCTTCTAAAACCAAAACGGCTTCGAAGTCATTCACCACCCACCCTACAGTTCGGACCGGGTCCCCAGCGATTTTTATCTGTTTCCAAAAATGCAAAAAGAACTTCGTGGGAAGAAATTTTCAAGCGACGATGAAATGAAGGACGCAGTTTTTGCGTATTTTGAGGACAAAACTCAATTTTTTTTTTTGTCGATGGTATACACAAGGTTATTGAACGTTCTGAAAAATTAGGGTAAGAAGTGAATATAGGGGCATTTCACGTGAAACGAACAACGAAAAAAAAATTCAAGTACTGAATTTTGTTCATAATTGGGTTAATTGTACTTCTATGGGACCAAAATAAATGTACATGATTATTTTTATTTTTTTTAGCTTAGTTACCAATTTATGCGACTTCAAAGAATTGGCAAAATTTGAGGAACAGATTTTTCGAATGCTATTAATACAGTTAATGAAATGGATTGAATAATAAGTAAATTGTGTTTGTTTGAGAATATTAATTGTTTTTCTTAGAAACTAATTAAAATCTGAAATTGGATTTTTTTGTCGTGTAGTAAACTGGAAGTTAACATTAAAAATCTGGTTTCTTCCAACTTCGCATCTTTTTAAATTTTTTATTTTTAACAAAAATTATAGCTTGTAGTATAGAAATATTATGCAAAAATTTTTAGAATGGTATCTCGATTCGTTTAGAAGATATGAGCTAAAGTGCGAAGATGTCGCATGGCGCGCTGTACTGAGCGGTTCCTTAGTGTGGCTAAGAAAAAGAAAAATAATTACGATTTTGTTTATTGACGATCCACAATCCACAATCCGCGAGCTTAAAAATGCACCCTTGTAGTATAAAATACTCTAAAATAATATTTTTATTTTTATTTGTTCAACTTGTATATTATTTATTAGTGTAGGTATACATAACATATGTTAAACTTTAACATTCGAGACTTTTCTAAAACACTTATTAATAATCGAGACTCTTTTATGTTTCTAAAATAAATCACTATCTTGATCAATATCAGATTATTCGGTTAAAGAAACATCCATTAAATTTTCCGTATAGCTCATATGTTTTCGCTGCAATCTTTATTAGCATACAGCGTGTCAATTAAGTACCGGGACGGTACTTGAAAAGTAGGCATCACAGAAAAAATAACTTAGACAAAAGTTATAGGATTTTTCCCTGGCAATTAAACGGTGACCTTAGATTTGACCTTGACCTCAGTCGTCAAGGTTATTTCAAGGTCAAGTTGACTTTTTTTAATTGCAACCCCTACTTTTGAACCCGGAAACTAAAAGAGCAGGAAATTTTACGTTCAAATATGACCTTGTAGGGATCTCTTGAGTCCTACTCCTTGAATAAATATGAAAAGTCATTAGAAACGTTTTTAATAAGATAATTTATTGTTTATAAGTTGATTCACTTCTCCCAAAGAAAATATCCAGACTGCACCTTTTTTGTCTTGATTTTTTTTAAAATGAAATTCAAAGATAACTTGATTGAATGGATAAAAAATTCAAATTTATATCGCGTGCTTAAAAAAATGCAAATTTATAACGCCTGCTTAAAAATAAAAAATTCAAATTTATAACGCCACAAAAATTCAAATTTATGACGCCACAACCTTGACCACTTTAAAAATGCGACCTGTGAAGGTCATATGAGAGAAAGATAAAAGTACGTGAACTGTAGAATAACTCGTCAGGAGTGGGTTCTCGGCAAAAATGTTCCAAACAGAAGTTGTAGGATTATTCCCTGTATGTAGGTTTTGAAGATAAATTTTTTATCTATTTATCTATTTATTATAATTAGCGATACATACTACCGATTCAACAAATTTTTGAATTTTTAATTTTTCTGTTATTAGCTTAATTTATTCGCAGCAGACCATCTTAACCATTGCTGTTCAAGATCTCCGGACGCGGCAAGACCTACTTTTAAGAATTCGATACTACAACAAACTCTGGATCTGATCGACTCAGCCACAGCGACAGCAATACAGGCCGTTTTTCAACTATGTATACATTAGGGTGCTTTTTTTTTCGCGACTAGTTTTTTTTTTTTCAGTCCCACCTCGAAATTTTGTGGCTAATACCTAAACAAACATTCCCTGAAAATTGGAGCCCTTACAAATAATATTTAGTACTAGACCAAAACGCATAAATATTTCCCATATAAAATACACGTGAACTTTGATTATTTTTCTTCAAATCTCTACAATTCAGAGGCATTTTATGGCACATTCTTGGGCAATGGTAGGGTTTCTTCAGAATTGAATGCTCTACAAAAGTGACCATTGCGGTGTAACCCTAACTCCCACCAGCGAGGTAGTACGGGTCAGTAACCCCAATTTGTCCATGAAATTCTCGCTTTTTACCCCTATATCGTAAACAACACGAGGTACAGAAAAAGTGAATATGACAAACTTGTAGCAAATTCAATTTCCTCCAAAAAGTTCTTGAACACCAAATCGCTAACATCAATATTTCTTGAGATATTGGGTTTTGAAGTTGAGGTAGTGCTTCTACAATTAAGCTCAATAATCCATGACAATTCCACTCTACCTCAACTTCAAAGCCCAATATCTCAAGAAATATCGACGTTACCGATTTGGTGTTCAAGAACTTTTTGGAGGAAATTGAATTTTCTACAAGTTTGTCATATTCACTTTTTCTGTACCTCTTGTTGTTTACGAGATAGGGGTAAAAAGCGAGAATTTCATGGACAAATTGGGGTTACTGACCCGTACTACCTCGCTGGTGGGAGTTAGGGTTACACCGCAATGGACACTTTTGTAGAGCATTCAATTCTGAAGAAACCCTATCATTGCCCAAGATTGTGCCATAAAATGCCTCTGAGTTGTAGAGATTTGAAGAAAAATAATCAAAGTTCACGTGTATTTTATATGGGAAATCTTTATGCGTCTTGGTCTAGTACTAAATATTATTTTTAAGGGCTCCAATTTTCAGGGAATGTTTGTTTAGGTATTAGCCACAAAATTTCGAGGTGGGACTGAAAAAAAAAAAATAGTCGCGAAAAAAAAAGCACCCTAGTATACATACATAAAAAAAAAACAGCACGTCATCTTATCAAAATCTCTGCCAACGCCACCAGAAGTTCACGACTCCTACATTGTTACATTTACAGTTGCTAATCGACTTTATTTTCACTTACCACAAATCCGTAACCTCCTTGAAAATGTGGGTTTTCGTTCCAAGTAAACATAATTTGGGGGAAGTGCTATTACACTATTTTATTGCAAAGAAAACTGCAGCGGAAACTCATCGTTTGCTTGTAGAGATTTACGGTGAGCATGCTCCATCTAATAAAACTTCTATGGAATGGTTTCGACGATTTCAAAATAATGATTTTGGCACTGAGGAAATAGAACATGGAAAACCAGCAAAAACATTTGAAGATGCTGAATTGGAAGCATTATTGGCGGAGGATTCTTGCCAAACTCAATCAGAATTGGCTGCAGTATTAAATATTGAACGATCAACTGTTGCAAAACGTTTAAAAGCAACGGGAATGGTTCAAAAAGTTTGTAACTGGGTTCCATATGAGTTGAAAGAAAGAGACAGCGAACGTCGAAAAAAAATTTGTGAAATGCTACTTCAAAGGCAGCAAAGAAAAAGATTTTTGCATCGAATACTCACAGGAGATGAAAAGTGGATATATTATGAGAATCCTAAACATAAAAAAGCTTGGGTGAAGCCAGGTGAAACCGGCCCATCACTGCCAAAGAGAAATATTCACTGTGACAAGGTTATGCTCTGCATTTGGTGGGATCAGAGTGGTGATGTTTATTATAAACCCTCGAACCCTCTCAAACTATTAATGGAGAAGTTTACCGATGACAACTAATGAGTTTGAAGGGAGCCATAGAAGAAAAACGACTACAATGGGTGAATAGGCACAGTAAATTAATTCTTCAACAGGATAATGCCAAACCGCATACCGCACAAGTCGTACACACATATTTAAATGTACAGAACTGGAAAGTGCTACTGCACCCATCATATTCGCCAGACATAGCTCCTTCGGATTATCACTTATTCTGAACAATGCAGTCAGATCTTACGGGAGAACGGTTCATACGAAAGTATCAACATTTGGATTGATAATTGGATCAGTTCAAAATACTAGGATTTCTTCATGCAAGGAATACGTAAATT
Organism: Dysmachus trigonus; assembly: GCA_949715965.1. Lineage (NCBI taxonomy): Eukaryota > Metazoa > Arthropoda > Insecta > Diptera > Asilidae > Dysmachus > Dysmachus trigonus. The sequence continues at coordinate 39,352,188 of OX454322.1, read as the reverse complement.
ACCTGAAAAATGGGCGAAGGTTGTAGCTGCCGTGGAGCATACTTTGAATAAACTTTTCTTTAATTTTCTAAAAAAGCAAATGTGTTTTATTTTAACAAAAAAGGGCGGAGTCATATTCACACACACAAATAACACAAAAAGAAACTGCTATTACCTTCCGGTGCATAGGAAAATCATAGAAATATACTGGATAATTAGCTTTCCTGCAGGAAATAATGAGAGATTTGAGATTTTATTTCAGTCAGAAAGACGCAATACATAATTTTTATTTTTTGATGTTGGGCCGATTTTCTATAGAAGACGTCAGCAGCTGACAGTTTTCTGAACTGGAATTATATTTTTTTGCTTTACTCTTAAATCAATTTTATTTTCTTGCTGAAAGTTACACGCAAATAGCCGTGCAAATTTAAGTAAAAGCTATTAATATCTACATTTGTGAAAGTAATGTAAATTTTGTAAAACAAATATTATAATTTGTCATTAAAAACTGGATTTCAGTCGCAAACTGAACTCTAAAATATACCCTGAGAATATTTACTCCTGAAAATAAAATATGCTACAAAGAAGAGAATATTTTGCCATTTGAATAAGGCATTATCTTAGTGTTTTGGTTCTTGATAAAACAAGAATTTTTCTGCTTTAAAATGATGCAGGAAATTCTTCATTTCTTCTCTTTTTATAAAAGCTGTTTCAAACTTAAGAATCGGTCTCTTTCTTATTTTTTTACTCTACTAATTTAGGTTATGTGGTTCAAACCTTTGAAATATCCGAAAGAGTTCAAAAAGGTAACTGTCGTAAAGCAAAACCAATAGGACAATTTAATGAAAGGAAAACTTAAATGAGCTATCCAAAGTGTTTTGCACATAGACCAACGCAAAGTTATTTTTAAAATATTTTAATTTTCCTGCTTTCCACAAAGAGGGAGGAAATTTTTTTAAAAGGATAATTTCATCAAAGTTAAGTGAATAGCCGCAGCTGGCCGCTACCACTTGATGGGGTTATTTGCGGAAATATCTTCTCTTCGGTCCCAAAGACATTGAAGCCCGCGAAACTTTTTCCTCAAAGTTAGGAACACTCCCGATAGGGATTTTTAATAATAATTCAAAACTTATAAAACACGATCCAACTAATGAACGGAAATTTCTTAGGGGCCATTTTTTAAAATAATTTTGACCTGCTTATACAATGGGGCGTGGTCAACAGTTTCTTATCGTGGCCCCAGCAGAAATCTAATTAAAAATTTAAAATTGATACATCTGGCAGGCTAAAAGAGGTAAATTAAAATGAGATTTGAAAGATTGCAGGGCTCTTAACTTTAATAACTTTTCAAACTCAGAGCAACTGTTTCTTAGAGACCGGAATTAAACTTAATTTATTCAAGACTTTGGTAAATTATGTGGATCCTGAATGCTTTTAAAAGTTGCATATATGCTGAGAATAGAGTGGCTACGATTTTTAATAAAATTATATGACCTCACAAACTAATTGTACAAACAATATAAACATACTTCGTTTTCACAATAAAAAGTTATTCGATATATAACTTTTTGCAACAAGCCCACCAAAAATTGTGAAGAAATGAAATTCTAGCCGCGAATTCCCATAAAGTTTTATATTGCAATTTTAGTTCATATGACCTAAAAAAAGAGTGAAATGCGTACAACAGCCTTAAGGTTTTGTCAAAATGTCCACAACAACGATGCATTAATTTTGACGTTGAATTATATTTTTGCTTTAGTAAAGCGACAAATTCCAACGGTTTTCTGACAAGACACATTTATCCTGTCACAAGAGATATTTACTTTAATATTTTCCCCTGAATATAGAAAAAAATTGCGTTATCAAAATTTTCAGTTTGTCAGTTGTTGTTGCTGTCAGACAAAAGTGTGACAAGTTCTACAGGGTGTCCAATAGGAAATTGCGAAAACTAATGGGTCACAATTTTTTAACAAATGGAGAGATCGGTAAAATGTAAATACTTTTTAATAAAGGACAGTCGTCATTTTTATTTCATGTCCATTTTATTATAAAACAATTAAATTTATTTAATACAAACCATTAATTTAAAAATATAGTGAAAAACGTGAACTATTTAATAATATATATTTGTGAAATGTGAACCATCTACATAAAAGGTATTTACCTGCATTTCTTTGAATCTTCCGGAGAGAAGTACAAAGGGATGTTAAAGACCAAATCCTTTCTCATGCGAAAAAGAGGAGCCGCGTTAAATCTTTTTTTTTATTCAAGACGGAGCAGCACCTCATCGCACACAAGAAGTATCATCAACAAATTTTATGGCGATGGAGTTATTGGCCTAGGGTACCCACGCTTTGCTAGGGGAAAAGGAATAGAATAGCCACCTTACTCGTCAGATGTCACTTAATGTGATTTTTTTTTATGGGGCTACATTAAATATCTCTGCTATGAAAATAACAAAAAAACAGTTGAGGATTTTATTAAAGACATTGGGAAGACCGTCAGTGGCATTTCAAATGAAACGTTAGAACATGTTTATAATAGTTTTAGAAAGCATATGGATATTTGTCGCAAATTAGATGATTAAAATATTGAAAATATATATCATTTCATTAGTAACTAACGTTCTTCACTATATTTTTAAGTTAATTGTTTTGTATTAAATAGATTTAATTTTTTTATAATAAAATGGACATGAAATGAAAATGACGACTTTCCTTTATTAAAAAGTATTTACATTTTACCGATCTCTCCATTTGTTAAAAAATTGTGACCCATTAGTTTTCGCAATTTCCTATTGAACACCCTGTATAAACAGGGCGATAAAAATGTTTTTATGTGAAACGAAAGTAGAAGAATTTTCCACGATGTGATTAATTTTTTATTGTATAGCGATTGTAACTATTTATGGTATAATAACAGATTTCTTTATAATTTTTCCAAATACCTTTGTTGGTCAATGCTCAACGGAAAGACAGTATTATCCAACATAGTTTTAAACTACACAATAAAAATAATTTAAATCTTATTACTGTTAGTATAGTCAAATTTTACACTGTAACATAAGAATTTCACACACTAGTATTTAAAAAAAAAAAAAAATATGGTCTCCAGTTAAAAGAGTGGCTAGTTAGACATCGAATCAAGAAACCCAAATTCGATTCTCACTTAGAGCTAATAAAATAAAACTATCTGAGAAAGTAAATATAAGATAAAAACAGTTTTTGGGTGATTTAGGTTAATTTTGTACGACAGTGTATATCCCTATAGCTAATTTAAAGTTTTTTTTTTTTGTTTCAATTTTATATTTTCTTGCTTCTAATGAAGGAATATATAGAAAATAAAATTAATATACATATATATACAGGAAGAAAAGGTTTAAATTATTTAATTTTTATTATTATCATTTAAAATAAATTAGTCTGGAAGTAGTCTAATTTAACAAATTTTTTCTTATGGTTTTAAAACATGTGCTTACCGCCATATTTGACAAAAGTTATACCAAAACATATGTCGAAATTAGACACAAATTTAATTCTTGGTTAAATCTTGCCATCACTATAACTTTCTAACAGGTGGTGAGAATAATCCAATAAACAGTTTTTCGAAGTCACCACCATTCGAAATCTCGTCTGAACGAATATCGTTTTAGTAGGAAGTATTAATACATAATTTAATCCATTTTAAAGTTACGACAAGGTACACTACATCTGGTATACATTTTCTGTTTCAATCAACTATATTCCAATTCATCTAATTATTTTAATGGCAATTTTATTATAGAACAGAATATAGAAAGTCTAAGAAATGCACGTCAATTTTACTAGAATGAGCAGATATTCTTTATAATGTAATATGGTCAAAGTTTTGTTTCAGTAATTAATTACTTCTAAATGCACTGAAACAAAAATAAATAAAACAGAGTGGAGATAATAAAAAACGATCCAACATGAGTTTGAGGTGATATTTGAAGCTATTTGAAGAACAAGTTGAGTTAAACCTAATTAATTAAAACACTAATTAACACACAAAACACTGATTGATTCGGGTATTGTCGTACAGGACGCTAATGTGGTACAAATAGTTTTCTCGAAAATACTGTTTTCATCAACAACTGGCTATTGCAAAAAAACGAGCGATGCGTGTTGAACAGGATCAAACTCAGCCCCTTTCAGTCACCAATGAATGAAATTTGCAATTTAGTGCAGTCGACTTTTTTTGGCCGTTTAAAGAACGTGTTTGTGCGTGGACCAAAAACCAGCCAAGTAATTGGAGAAGTACAAAGAATTCTTGACTTACTTTGATAATTCAATGTAAGTTTTAGCCTTTTTGTCTGTTTTCTAAGTGTTGTGAGTTGTTTTGGTGAAATAGTTGAAATCGGTTAATGTGGTACAGCTGCAATAGGCTATTATCGTATAGTGTACCACTGGCTCGCTCTAAACCTTTGCGGTCCGCATTAATTTTTGCTATTCCCAGTAGAGTCCGGTAGGTAATAATATTTTACTTTTTACAATTCATTATATACCTACCTAAGAACTTTAACTGTTTTTATAAAGTTGTAAGGATGATGAAGCAAAAAATATCTTGCAAAAACAAAAAATGAAAAACTTTTATGAACTGCTTTTAAAATAAATTTATGGATCTGCTTCAAGAAAATGTAATGTCGACTCTTCAACGCATGCCCAGAAGCGAAAATGTGAGGAAGATTTGCTGTCTAATAAACTGGGCCGTAAGCCGACATTCCTTGAAGGTATTGAACGCGACCTATAGTCGGCTACATCTTAGAAATGGAGGCTAGATTTTGGGGTCTAAGGAGGATGGATATAAGGTCCTTAGCATTCTAGACAGCCCCACTTCTCGGTTATGTTATTGTATTTGACTTCATTGGAATATTTATTAAACCATACCTTCGAGTACAGACTGGTCAGATCACCATCAATGGTTTTAAGGCAATAGGTATTTATCCTTTTCACAGACATATTTGTTCGGACACTGACTTTATAGCAGCCGAAATGTATAGTGAGTTGGAAGAATCAGCAGCAGAAGCAGCTGTCTGAGATACTCATTCTAGCCAGCTAGTACAAGCCAAGGAACATCGCCCTGTTTTTCTCCATGTTCTAAACAAAATTCGTCACCTTCTGGTATTACACCTTCGGAAATATCTCCAGTCCCAAAAATTAGAAGATCTGTGGCTGTCACGAGAGGATTTCCCCATCAAAGGAAGCTGCCTGTAACTTTTGTAATAACCAACCAAAAATTTACTAAGTGGAATTCGTGTTTCCAGTGTTAAATGGTTTGGGCACATGAAAAATGTATTCCCAAAAATAGCGCCATATTTATTTGCCAATCGTGCGATCGACAAACTTTTGATTACTGTAATTTCTTTTTCTACTTTTAATCTATTTCTTTTATTGTTGCTGTTGATTTTGTTTTCCGATGCTTAACAATTTTTTTATCGATTCTCGTATGTTAAAAATCATCAGACTTTTTCAAGCCAAGGAGGCACTTTATTATTAAAAATAAAGAAAATCTTTATTTATTTTGTTTCTTAGTCAAAAAGACACTGTTATTATATTTTAAATAAAAATTTAAAAAAACAATTCTTTGGATTTTCTTTTCAGTTCAACAAATTTTTTCAGAGCAGGTAATGTGGTATAGTATACCACATTAAAATACAAAGTGTACCACATTACCCACCAATTTTTCCAACATGCCATTTTGGGGTTATGCCTAGTTTTTTAAAACCTCTTTTTAATACGTAGTCATAATTTGGCAGAAGTTATATTAATTTGAAGCTAAGATTTTAGTGTCAAAGTCTGCTAAATTTTGTTTCAATTAAAATTATACTTTCGCCACAATTGTCCAATAAGTAATATGTATACCACAATACCCGAAGTTCCTCTACTCATTAATTTTTCATTACAAGTTTTATTAGTGTTGTTTTTGCTTGCTTCCATAAGTTGTGATTTGTGTTATTTTTTTATAAGGCTTACTATTTAACTTACTAAAAATTCTCAATATCAGTTTAATCTTAATCATCCCAACAAACAATTTGGAAGACTCAATTCTTAGGCAAATTTGAAATAGATTTTTAAAGCTCTTATTAGCTTTGTTATAAACTAATCTTTCTTTTAAAAGGCTTATAAACTATTTTTCTAAAAATTATTTCTAGTTCCGTAATTATATTAGGTCATTCCTGAACTTTAGATATATTTTCTTTTTTATGTGATTTGTTTATTAAATACCAATGAAACGTTAAGTAACCATAAAAACAATCTATAGTCTCCAAGCTTATTGATAACACTGCTCCAAACTTCCGGCAGCTTAGCTACACCATTGAAAATTCCATTTTCATTTCACCTTTGAATAATGTCTTGTAGTGTTGAATCGAGGTTAGCTTTATTTGTAAAACGTATTCTGGGTAGTTCTCTCTTAACATTACCAAAGCAGTTATTTAAGCTTGGAGACTATTGATTTTTTTATGGTTCATTGGTATTTAATAAGCAAATAACATAAAAAAGAAAATATGTCAAAACTTTAGGAATGACCTAATATTTTTCCTCCCCTTGTTATTCTGATTACTATGTTACACTAATCTTGTGTTAGTGTTTTATAAGAAAATCAAAAACACATTCTTGTTAGAGTTGAACTTTAAACTGTTTTAAAAAAAAATAACTGAGCTCAGGGACTACGATCTTACAGGATCGTTATAAGAAGGAAAGCTACTAAAAATCTACTTTAAAAGCCTAATGATCTGTGATTTTATATGAAATTCGAGCAAAATTGTTATAAGAATAAGGATTTTCTTGACGTTCTAGTAGTAGTCTTTTGAAGGGTTAATGGAAGACAACAACAAACGGCAATTTTTCGCTTTTCATTGAAAGAATATAGTGGCTAATAATTGATTTAATTTGAAAAATAAAGTAATTTCTCTGAAATTTCAAATTTTTCTATAAATAATTCATGTACTATATCAGAAGAAGGGCTTTTCGAAAATATTTTTAAATTTTTTTTCATCATTTCATGTCGATTCATTTGCAAATTTATGAAAGCGATAAGCACTTTTTGGAGGTATCACACCACATGTTATTAGTGTGATTTCTTTTGCAGTAATATTCCCACTGATAAATTGTAATAAACATTATAATTTCATAGTCAAATAAACAGACCAATATATCAGAGGCGCGTTTGTATTTCATCTTTTTTAAGTCTTTTAGAGGTTTTGCGAGAAATGTATAACTCTATAAACTCTAAAAATGAATATCATATGTGTAACAAATCAAACAATCTGATTTGAAGTTCATTGTGTAGGTAATACTCTAATAATACTATTAGTTTTGCTTTTGACAATTCTTATAAGAACTCTACAAGAAATCTTCTAACGCCTTATTAGATTCATTTCATACGCCACTTCTTAGCTAGTAATGCCCTTGAAGAATTCTTAGGGAGTTATTTTTTGAAGGTATTGACTTAGCTAAAGCTTATTTTAATTCTCATTCAACTCTTGAAGGGCTTTATAAGAAAAATGTTGTTTGTTGGTATTCTTGATATCGTTTCAACTAGATATGTAGTTTGAATAACAATATGGTTTTATAATTTTTAAATAGTCTACCCTGGTCATGCTTACATTACATCTTGTTAGGTGTAAATCAGTAACAAAAATAGTTAAATATACCACGAAATTAGGTGTTTGGAGAACATATTTTTTTGGGTGCAAACAAAAAATCAAATAAGACAACATCTTATCTCATATCATGAGATAAAAATTTATATAAAAATTATTTTTTGAGAGCTCATTTAGCTTATAAAATATGAGCTGGGTGAATAATGCGGTAAAAAGAGATAATTGTGTAATAATTTGCACAGTAAACAAAGTACCTAAATCAATAGAAACTCCTTTGCATGTTTATCGTATGGTAAGGTCCTTCGAAAATCATCATAAGCTTATACACCAAATGTGGGGTGACGTTTAAAAAGTTCCTTTCCAAGTGCTACAATCAAATTTTGATGGGTTCAGATAAGGTCAATGTAATTATTGTCAGATCCATCCCGTCGTATTTTTTTGTTATGCCTCCGTTGGGAAAACATATTTGCCTTCAAGATATCAGACCCTATATGAAATTCAGCCAATTCTAATTTTGAGCCAATCGTTTGAAAATCTTACGTTGATCTCAGCGTAATTGCCCGTAAGTAATGAACTGAAAATCCTTTTATGCTTAATAAAACTAATTTAATGTGGGAGAAGGGCCGCACACGGCACAGCCGCAATCAATTCCCGAATAAGGTCGTTGAAAATGGCGTGCCGGGGGAGGTTAACATCAACTGAACTGAGAAAGTTTACGAGCGTCCCGAGCCCCCAAATCCGCCATTTACGTTTCATTTGTGCCCAGCGAAGAGACAATACAAAGGGTCTCGGACGCATAACTTTTGAGCTGTGGTCAGAGCTGCCGCCAGCATGCGACCTTTTCACCACGGCAATCTAGCCAGTGGCTTTCTAATGAAGCATTCGATAGCCATGTGTCAGATGCATTAATAAATGTCGCCTGCAGGCTCTTCAGGCGTTATGGTCATTAGCATTTATGTGACTCGAGAGGAAGTCGTTTCCTTGATGTTCTGAGTGACCTGGCTTCTGCTTGAGCAGGCTTAGCAATTCACCTTAATGAAATGATCCGCATGACTGAGAGTGTGTTCGCATATTATGTTGGGATTTGGCTTATTGATCCCCTCAAAGAGAGTACATTTCGGTGCAATGAGCAGCCGTTTCGTGCCTGCCTTAACCAGCCGGAGCACGCAGAACTGCTCTATTATTGCACAATCTGTACATTAGCATAATTTTGAAGGACAACTGCTTAAAGTAATTATATGAATTTCGTTTAAGGATTATCTCGGTGTTAAACCGCGAATAATGAACTTTTTTACTTTTTTTTAAAAAGACTACATACAAAAACGATTAGAGATATCGACTTGAAAATTTGTATTTGTATTAGGTCTGTCTGGTAACTATAAAGTTTTTACTCGCGGGTAAAATTTTTACCTGAAAGTGTCTGTTAACCTCACACAATTTTACCAGATTTTACCCAAGCTGCGGTGACCGAGTAAATTTGGGTAAAATCACCGATTGCTTGTCACTGTGTAATCTGTCATTTGTTTGTTGCAATTTTGCGTTGCGATTCAGATAGAAGAAGAAGAAGTTATTGAAAAATTGTTTAAATAAATAAAAAATATATTTCAAAATCTTCAAAAATATTAAATAAATCCATAAGTTTTCCCTCTAACATCTTGATCAAGCTTGATAATTTACATACACAAGTAAGATTTAACCAATTTTTACTTGAAGTCGTCTGGTAACTTTTAATATTTGTCCCCACTACCATATGAAACTTTTTACCAGATTTTTACTCAAAAATGTTTACCCAAAAGTTACTAGACAGAGCTATTGAGTCTTAAAGTTTACATTTATATTATCAAAAAAAATTAAAAAACAAAATGGCGGCCGTCCCATTCAGGTACTCCAGGAGTGCCGCATGAAAGAAAAAGTACACACACACACAATTCTACGCCTCAAACCTCAATATAGAGAAAAAAGATAATTTTTGGCAACTTGGTTTGAACATAGGTGCGTCGATTTTAATAATTTTTTCAATTGAAAAACTGTTCCCTAATCGCCAAAAAATTGTTTTCCCTAAATTGAGATTCAAGGCGTATCTAAATAGTTAACAAATATGTGTGATAAATTTAAAGTAAATCGGTCAAATAGTTTCCCCGATTTTTTAAGACGCCTTCCGAAAAAGGATATTTTGACAAAAATGCGTTTAAAGTTTTTACGCTAGACGAAGTAGGGAGGGGGAACGACGATTGCTTTAGAATGAGAACAAGTTTAGATATTGACCAAATATTTTATGCAGGCATTCTTGAAATCCATGGAGACAATCAGACTACACATAGTACGTATAATTGTCTATAATTTAATTATAAATTTTATATAAAATCACTCTATTCGAACTAAGACGACTGTAAATTATTCTTACGATAATAACACCTTTCAATAAATGCTAAATTTTTGTAAGCCCATAAAATGACTTAAACTAATATTGAAACATTTGTCTTGATGGTACTATTAATCTCAAGTAATTTTCTCGAAATTGTGTTACTTTTGTAAAATGTTATATTTCATATTCACCGATGTAATGATCATGCTTTATAACTGAATGTAATAAAATGTGCCAGTCAGTCAGTTTTCGTCACAAAAATAATATTATACTAATAGTCCGCAGGCCATCGCCCTTTTTTTGTGTTGATTACTAACAGGCTAAATTTTCGTGAGCAGCTTCCTTTCGCCGAGACGCCCTACTTTTCTATCTGCGAAAATTCTCGGAACAGGTAGCTAACAAATTGCGGAAGCGTCAAACATGTCGATCTGGTGAATGTAAAAATTTTAATACTAACAGTTATTTTTATAGTTGAATCTAGAGATAATGTGATATTAAACACGAAAAAACGTTTATCCTACAAGACCGATGGTTTGACGGCGGGAGTCCCCCACCCTCAACATGTCGAAATGAAGAGTAGTCCAAACTGACTACTAACCACCTGAATTTTGTGGTATCGCTTAATGAATGTATTTTAAATTAAATGACAACATTGCCCTACAAATTTAGCGGTATGTTTGTCCAGTCCTACGCACGGAAGTTGTCAAATTAACGGCAATTTTTTTTTATTACTAACAACCTAATTTTAATTTGTTTCTCTTGGGAATCTAATGTGGAACATTATTTTGCTAATGTCCTACAAAAAAAGTGGTATGAATTGATAAAAAAATAAAAAAGACTTATTTTGAAATTTGTAACGTGCTGCTTGACGTTGAATATTTTATTATATAATATAAAAGATTAAAAAAGTATATTTAGTATAAGTGTAAAAGGATTTTTGTAAATAAATTTTCGTATCCTTTTCCTACCTGGGCATGTTGCACCTTTTTGGAAAGGTAATTAGATAGGGAAATTAAAAAAAATAAAAAGTAGGTATGTTAATAACATGAATTTCGGAGAAAAGTGAGGCGAAAGGTGAAAAATCGTGAAATAAAAGTTAATTTTTTCAACTTTGAGGGGAGTTTGTGGCCAAGGGGTTGGGGAAAGGGGGTGGTGTTGACCGTTTTGGAAAGTGCTTCGAAATAGTAATTTTTTGAGATCGGTTTGGGGCCGTTGCGATGCGTAGAAAAAAAGATAAAAATACAAGAGCGGTTCCCATATAAGGAAAAATCCTGATTTACGAATCACCCTGTAACTGCCAAACGGTGCGAGATGCCCCCCCCCCCCCCCCCACCCATACGATTTTTTACTTGTCTCGGTCTGACCTTTCACCTCCTGCAATATTGACCTCCCGCCTCTGAACACCCTGTATATATCTTGCTGCAATTTCTTTTCATCAAAGAAACCACCCGATTACTCGAAAAAGTGCACAAGAGCAAAGAGGTAAGTGAAGGACACAATCTTTAACACTTTTTAAACTGAGATAGGATCGTCGTTATAGATCAAGACACGTTTGAGTGCAATATTTCAATTTAAAACTAAACAAGCATTATGACAAAAGATTTAAAGAAGTCTGCAATTGTAAAATCGGCTAAAAACTTCGAAATATTGTTACAAGTAATAAACCAACCCTTTCTCATTAGAATTGTCAATAGACCATCTTTATAATATTTCGAAAGGACAGTTGGTGGACAATGAAATATATAAATTTTTGTCATCAGTTGAAAATTGAGGGCGAAAAACAACGTACCAACTTCATTGCTGAGAATCGAACAACACCGGATAGGTTTGATACAGCCATTAAAAAAAATAAAATATTTAATTTCTAGTACGCGAACATTAAAAAAGTCAAAATTAATGGAAAAATCAAAGAAGTTAAGAGTGTCGAATCTGATGACAAATAATTTAGTTTTTTGTATAAACGAATAATTTTTTTTAATAACAAAGGCGTTATCACGTTCACTGTTCGAAGTCACAAATAAAATTAAAAATCATCGATTAGATGCTAATCCTTAAATACTGTACAGAAACTTATTAGCAAAACAATCTTGTAAATTTGATCATTTTCGTGTAAAAAAATCGCGAAATTTGTTATTACATTGCTATACATAATGGCCATTTAGCAAAAACTTAAGCAAAAAAGAACTTTCAAAACCATGTTTTGAGAATATCTAGACATTCGGACCGCCATTTCTGCTGGTTATATGATCATTCAATAGTAGCAACAACAACATAATCAACTTTGAAAAGAAAAAAGACCAACAAAAATTCGCAGTTTTTTTAAAAAACCCAAAAAATAATAGGGTTTTTGAAGATTTTATGCAAAACAAATGCTAGATTCTGAAAGAACATCACCGAAAACCCCCTATATACGATTCTGGAAGAAAATCGCCCCAATTTTCTATTCGAATCGTACAATTGAACTTGGGTGGACAAAATTCTCGTTTTGCGCATTAATGGGTTAAGGTCCATGGTCAAGGTCCATGGTCAAGGTCAAGGTCACCCAAAAATGTTTATGGTTGTAATGACATGCCTTGATAACTATAAACAACTTTTGTTTTCAAAGATTTTTGTTAGGGACCTTGGTTTCCGAGTTAAGCGAATAGAGACTTCGTGAAGCGTACTTGGGTCTACAGCAAATGTCTCACACTTCACCCCTCTATATCTCCGCAACTAATCATAGGATGACTTCGGGCCCACTGAGACTTTTGATCAGCAGATTGAGAACTACCTTTCTGCAAAGTTTCAGTGAATTTGACCCGGACCCGATTTCCATACAATTTGTGAGGGGTCCTTTGGTGAAACGATGTAAAAACAAGTGAATGAGTTTAGAAAGTTTCATTAAAATTCGTGAGTAGGAACAAAACTAAGTTTAAAAGAATTGTTGGTTCATGCTCTTTCTGTAGTGTTTTTCTCAAATTACGAATCCAATAATAAAAGCATTCGATTAGTATATTTGTTCGGTAGAAATACTAACTGGTTTCTTTCGGATTAAAAATGAACAAGGAAAGCTGTCAATAAATAGCCTTGTCCACATGTAACAACTGAACGCCATAATTGGCACAAGCACATGAAAGTATTGTTACCCTTCCAAAAAACGGCAGTTTGACTTACAGGTTAGAGGTCTATTTCTTGACTTTAACGTTCAAGCTAGATTTCAGTCGTGATCAAAATTTATGTTTAAAATAACTTCAAGATATGTAAAAATATGACTTTTCGTTTTGAAAGCACATATTGTTCGATTCCTTCAAAATCCTCACAGATTAGAGCAATTTTCTAAACTCTCCCCCACGAAAAATGATTGACATCAACCCTGTTCACCTCAGTTGTGATATTTGAGCCAAGACAACGGAGAACAAACTCTGTCTCTGTGCCTTAATACTTTTGTTTGATGAGCCAAAAATACATACTCCTGCGGATATGTGATTTATGTCGCGAAAAGACATGGAAGATTCAGTTCTGGAAAAGCTGACGTAGCATTAAATTTTAAAAGCATTTGAAGATCCGTGTCGTTTTGGAGGAAGCATCCGTTGAGTTCGGGAAATTGTAGGTAATTGAATAGGCTCAGGCAAATAAGCCAACGGCGCACAAGTTTCAAGCAAATTAGGTAATGGCTTCGTCAGCAGAGAGCGGCATTAGCACAAAAATGTTAGATACAGCCATCCAAAGTGCTCATCAATTATATACGGTTGAGGGCACGCCCAAAGAAGACTACTTTCTGGAACTGTAAGTAGGATTTATGGGCTGCCGCTGTCAACCCATCAGATCGTCTCCCATCGACTTATATTGACAGAGCAAACGGACTTTTGGCAATAAGGCACGGCGCGATGGTGTCCTGCAGTCGGCAAGATTCAGGATTGTTTTTGCTAATTAAAGGTTGTGTGCCAAGTGGAGGGGAATCAATACGTATTTATTTCCTCTCGGTTGACTGAGCCCCTAATTGACAGGCAGCAGGGCCGGTCCTTGGTTAGTCAAATATTCAAGGGTCATGTTTGAATAAGTTATTATAGGACATTACGATGGGACGGGCTGGCAATTAACAAAATGTTTGCTAGCTAAATGGTTAAAACATTTTAAATGTTTTCATTTTATCACAATTTTTTTCACTTTAATGCCTTAGGCACAAGCTTCCAGATATGGATGGTATGAAGAAGTTGCATCAGTCATTTGCAATTTTGCTTTAATTTCATTGATCATGAATTAATGCATCATGTTAAAAACTTTCAAAACGACACTCGAGGAAAAAGCTCTTCTCATATTAATAAATATAAGTGGAGTATTAACCCTTTCGCTACTAGCGTTACATACAGTGCTGTGCAAAACATTTGCAACTAAAACCACAATTTTCTATGTCTTACTAAAACAAACCTTAAATTCTTAAAAACAAAAAAGCTAATACATTATTTTATTCTTTATTATATCTAATTTAAGAATATTAAAAAACCAAAGGTAACTATTCAATAAAAAAGGAGAAATATTCGTTTTTTCATACTAAGATACAAAACTGAATGTGCAAAACATTTGCAACTCCTTGACATTAATAATGTTAGCTACTTTAAATATATATTATCATTAATATTTGGTTGAATAGCCTTTATTTACAATAACTGCTGCACATCTTCTTGGCATAGAATTAAATAGCGACTCAATATGTAAAGAAGTTATATCATTCCAAGCCTTTTTTATACCATTAAAGAGTTCGTCACGGTTGTTGTAAAATTGACCCCTCATATTATTCTTAACCAGTTGCTATAGCTTTTCTATGGGGTTGAGATCTGGGGACTGTGCGAGCCATTTCAAAACTTCAATGTTTTGCTGCGAAAACCAAGCTTGAAGAAGTCTAGAGGTGTGCTTGGGATCATTGTCCTGTTCGAAGAGCCAGTGCAGTGGCATTTCTTCCTCTTCGTAAGGGAGCATAACATTTTCCATAATGTTTTTGTAGTCCTCCGCTTTCATTATCCGTAGTATTTCATAAAGAGGTCCAACGCCCTGAGCTGATAAACACCCCCAGATCATTGTATTACCACCTCCATGCTTCACAATTACCACAGTTTATCGTGGATTTAGGCGTTTGTTCGTCGGTCGTCCTACTTTTTGCCCTCCATCTAGCCTCACTAAGTTAAACTTAAACACTCATCCGAAAAAAGGACAGTTCTCCTTTTTTCTAGGGGCCATTCTAAATGACTTCGAGCAAAGACAAGTCGAGCTCAGCCATTTTTTTCGGAAAGTAGTGGCTTTTTCGCTGGCCTGTAGGTCTTAAGATCGATTTTTATGGCTCCTCTTCTTACTGTCGAAGGATCCACATCCAGGTTTTATTCGTTTTTTACCTAAGTACCTTGAACTGAGGAAAGGCCGAGATTTACTTAAAATTTAAATTCTACGATCCTCAGCCTTTGTCGTTTTTCTTGGTCTACCACCCTTTATGAATATTTTCAATACTCCCAGACTTTTTAAAACTGCTTATAAATCTGGATATGGTGGATTTAGCTACTTTATTCGGTTTCTTATTTCGTTGTAAAATTAATTATACTCCCATTTTACGAACTTTTAGTTTAATTGCGTTTAAAGGAAAAAAACATATTTTTATAATACACTTCCTCCCATGGACCTGACCGACAGACTAGATTATATGCCCTGCAGTAGTTGGATCGGAATAGAAAATTATTATTATTATTTTTTATTGACTATATATGGAATAGAAAATAACAGTTAACTAAAAAAGTACTGCCAATTCTCATTTATTCCGAGAAAAGTATTTATTGATAAAGTTGCAAATGTTTTGCACAGGCAAAATTGTTACGTTGAACAAAAAACTGGATATTGCTCCCTTATTATGGGATATTACATTCTGCTATTGTTATATCTGGAAACTAGACATAATAAAGAATAATGCACTGTAAAACTTTTTTTGGTATCAGTGGTTTAGGAAATTTTATAATGATCTGTAATAAACTATAATTTTAGTTGCAAATGTTTTGCACAGCACTGTATATGTGACGACCCGATTTTCTTTCCTGAGCCCAGCGTCACGAATATGTGACGGGTATTCATTATCAGTTTATAAAATTGTTTGTACTAAATCGTGCCGCACACAGATGGGTTATGTTATTTATCTACAGTCCAGTGTCACTTATGTGTGTCGGTTTGTAAAATTTGCTAATTTCACTTAGTTAAAACGTCAGAGATACATCCCACAAAAATAAATGACAACTGGTATATATTTAAATAATAAGACGTCTGGATATCTCCTGATTATATGTATGTGCTTATTTGTTACTGTTTTCAAAGACTTATATTATAATTTGTAAGTAACATTTATATTTCAGACATTCAGAAGTGCAGTTAATCTACGTATTTATAATATACAATTTATTATAATTTGTTTAATATTCATGAAATGAAACGAAAAAAAGACTTATTTTTGTTGACATTATTTTGCAAATTGTAAAAATAAATGAAAAAATATATTATATATGTTTAAACACATTCTTAATTTATTTTACTCGATGAGATTATTTTTTTTTATTCGATGAAATTACTTGATCCTAAGCTCCAAAAAAAAAAATAATTTATGATTTTCAGTTTCAAAATTTTAAAATAAAAACCTCTTATTAAATTGCTATATCTTCGCTAGATGAGTAGATTCAATTTTGTGCCAAAGTTTTTTTGATTCGTAAAGTTATTCCGAACAAACAACTTTCTTCAGTTTTCCCAACCATTTTTGTCAAACTAAAATTTGTTTGAGGAGAGGTATGTGAGGCGCTGGTAGCGAAAGGGTTAATAAATAATATAATGAGCAGCAAACAACATTTTCTGAATAAATCGTTACGTTAAAATATATACTGTTCAATCCAAAAAAAAAAAAAAATCTAAATGATTATTATCAGAAAAGTGTCACTGGCACTCTTTAAAGGTTTTTCGCTATATGAACTATTACGAGTACTATAATAATGATTTTTGGAGGCAGGTATTGCGAATTGCAAAAGAAAATAACATTTATTAATTTTTGTTAGGAGGCGTAGATGTTTTATAACATGAGAAAAGTCACCTCGAAAATAAATTTTTTTATTCTGCTACCGAATCTTGTAAAGTTATCTTGTTCAAATAAATATAAAATATTAAACAAATATTTTTACGGTGTATGTAACTGATGAAAAATAAATAAATATTAAAAATGATAGCTCCAATAGACTGTAATGATTCTATTCCAGCTTCTTAAGTATTTAATATTAATTGATTCATCGTCTTCTTTTCTAAGTTATAACTATAAATGCTATGTAGATTCATATCTATATAGCGAAACCCGAATAAAATGGATTTATTAAAGTTTAAGGCCTCCAAATTATATATTTGTTTTAACAAATAAAACTAAAAGTGAGAATGTAAGATTTAATTTAGTAAAATTCATTTCGCCTTATCTAGAATACACATAGTAAATAGTTAAGACTGAAAATTTTGTTTTCGACACCTTTTTTTCAATGTGTTGCAAAAATAGTGATCGATTCTATATATACAGGGTGCCCAGTAAGAACCACGTCAATCTTAAGGGGAAGATAAATTGAGGGGTGAGCTACTAGACGAAAAAATATGACCTTAGTAGAAGTCTTACAGTTGTCAAAATATTGATGTTTTTTTTTTTTTTAAATGGTTCCTTGTGACAAGTTCAGTGTTTTTGTGGGGACAAATATTTATTAATTTTTTTTATTATTATTTTTTTTTGTAAAATACTGTGTATTGTGTGTCTTTTGCATAAAAGAAGGCTACTAGAAGTAATTAGGCAAGCTCGCTGAATATTCTTGTTGTCTGAAGTTTGTGGTTTCAAAATTATCGTATTCCACTTTGTCCTTCCGTGGTGAACAAAAAATGTACTGGACTAGTACTGCATAAAGTATTAATAAATTTTCTGTCTTATGGAAATTTCAAGAAGGTATAATAAAAGAGAATTTTTTACTTAATAAATGAGATATTTCGCTTCCAAAGGGGCTAATTCTTACCAAAATTCAGTTGACGGATTTAATTTGAAATTAGATTTATTTCGTATCGCTAACGTGCACATTGTTATTAAATGACCTTGGGAATATAATTTGTACTTTATTAAGCTTTCTTTCAAGAGGTAAATTGGTCCATAAAATTCACATGTTCTAGACGTTTTTATAACTAAGCCCCGATTTCGGAAATGAATTTCCATGATTTGGAATCGTTGCTGCAGTGTTTCCACGATAATTTGTTAAATCTTACTAAATAAAAATGTCATTGGCACTTAAAACAAATTATAGTTCATTTGATAGATATACCCATTGGAAAATCGGTTCCTATTAAAAAAATACTCTTTATTGAGAATATTTGTGTTAGGTTTTATAAGGTGTCAAATTGCTTTTATTTTAGATACTATATAATGATTAGGGTATAATTCCCAAAACATGAAGAGTATATTTTTCCTTAACCCATTAATGCGCAAAACGAGGATTTTGTGCACACAAGTTCAATTGTACGATTCGAATAGCAAATTGGGCGACTTTTTTTCCAAAATCATATATAAGGGGTTTTTAGGGATGTTCTTTCAGAATCTGGCATTTTGCATAAAAGCCTCAAAAACCCTATTATTTTTTGAGTTTTTTAAAAAAAGTGCTCATTTCTTTTGGTCACTTTTCTTCTCAAAGTCCATTATCTTGTCGTTGCTGCTATTGAATGATCCTATAACTACCAGAAATCGCGGTCCGAATGTCTAAACTTTGTCAAACCATCATTTTGAAAGTTTTTTTTTGCTTTGGTTTTTGCAAAATGGCCATTGCTGATGAAATAGCGTAATCTCTGAGCCGGTTGGTCCTTGGTGACGGTACTTTGCGGTTCATTATCGTTCCTCTTGTTTCGTGTCCATGTATGTTACTGGTAGGGATGAGTTTTATCGTAGACTTCACTCTCAGTTTTGTGATATTAAATATAGCTTTCGGTCTCTCCATCAAGATCATTTGCTGAACTTTGAGTTTTCCTGTCATTTTGTATAAATGGTCCGTGGGAGTGTAGAAGTTCAAGTTGTACGTAGCTTTAATAGCCTTACTTAGCGTTCGTCATATTATTTGTATATTTCTCTGCGTTGTTTGACTCCATATAATCATTCCGTAGGCCACAGTAGGAATGATGAAGGCATTATAAATTTCGTTTTTTATTTCAGTACTTAGGCGTTTTGCTCTTCTCAGGAATCCTATAATGGTCGCAGCTTTTTTCCGGATTTCTTCAATCTGATTGGTCCATGTATGTTGCTCGTCTATGGTAAAACCTAAGTATCTGGCTGTTTTTGTACGCTGAATTTCGACATTATTAATTTTCAGTTCTAATGATATTTCTTCTTTATTTTTTTGTTTAAAAATCATGTAATTGTTCTTCTGTATATTGATTGAAAGACATTTTTCTATTAGCCATTTTTCGTATTTCTCCAAGTGTTCATTAATTTTGTTTTGGAGTTCTGCCTTTGTCTTTCCGGAGTAAAGAAGAAGAGTATCATCTGCATATATAACATATTTTCCAACGAGTTGTGCATTGTTCATGTTCTTTATATAGAGTAAGTATAATGTAGGTCCAAGAATTGAGCCCTGAGGCACTCTAATCTGTATACTTTTCTTATCGCTTAAGGTGTTATTTATTTTTTTAAAAACTTGCGTCCTGACAGATAGCTATTTAGGATCGTCAATGCGATGCCTCTTATACCCATTTCTTCCAAGATGTCAAGGAGATCTTTGTGGTCTACTGTATCGAAAGCTTTTTTAAGATCTACAGGAACTGCTACTGCGTACTTTTTTTCATCCAGTGCCATATTTATACAGTGGTGGAAATAGCTATAATTCCACTGAATAAAAGTTATGAGGTTTGTATTTTGAGAGAGAAAAATGAAAACTGCACTCCTCGGTTTTGTGCGCATGCTCAATCAATTTGGTCAGAATTTGTGTCAAATTGGTTAGTGTTAACGGTTTCTGGGTGAGTTTTAATCATTTCCGTTGTGATTGCGCGTGGAAATTACTATAATTCCAGAAGTGTTGAAGTGCCGCTGGCGGATTAAAACAAGGAGTTATTGATTCATTAAGATATAAAAAATAATTTTGGAGGTAATTTAAATATTTTAGCACAAAAAAAAAAAAAAAAGGAGTACTATATTTTATCCAGGAAAATTATTAACTAAAGAAGAGCAGACGAAAGTGGTTGCGTTCAAAACAGCAAGTTTTTCACTGCGAAGAATTGCTCAGATGTTGGGAAATGGAAGAACTCACACAGCTGTACGAAATTTCCTGTGTTTATGCGAAAATTATGGTAAAACTAACAAAAAAGGACCTCCGCCAAAACTTACCAACATGGACCGGCGTTCTATAAGTGGGTTAACAGGAAGAAAACATTTAAGTTCTTTTCAAATTGTGAATGACCTTAAGTTGCCCGTGACTTCTAGACGTGTTCGGCAGATTTTGCATACCAGTGGGACGTTAGAATGGAGAAAAAGAATATCAAAACCGGCAATGAACAAACAGCATAAGGAAGCCAGACTTCGATTTGCAAAAAATCATATGTCTTGGACCAGTGAATGGAGGAAAGTGATTTTTAGCGACGAAAAGAAGTTCAATTTAGACGGTCCAGATGGCTGTCAATTTTACTGACACGACCTTAGAAAAGATACAGAGGTCGCTATGAGTCGCAATTTTGGAGGTGGTACGGTAATGGTTTGGGCTGCTTTTTGCAGCCAAGCGAAGACTCCCATTTTTTGGATATCTACCAGAATGAAATCCAGCGATTATATTCAACTACTGGATAGTATCTTAATTGACTTCGGCGATGATAATCTCAGCAATGAGTGGATCTTTCAGCAAGACAATGCTGCTATCCACTCATCTCGCGAAACGAAATCGTGGTTTCAGACCAGGAACATACCTGTTTTGGATTGACCGTCGCGTAGTGCTGATCTGAACCCAATTGAAAATCTATGGGCAATATTGATTCGGCAGGTTTACTCAAATGGAAGGCAATTTACAACGATTCAGGAGTTGAAAGCGGCCATAAACCTGCTTGGGCGCAATTTTCTCAATCGCAGCTACAAAAGTTGGTAGACAGCATGCCAACGAGAATTTTCGAAGTAATTCAGGCTAATGGAGGCAGTACACGTTATAAAAAAAAAAGTTGTATTGTATTTCTTAAAATATGAATAGTGGATTTATAGATATTTCCATGCTAAAAATTGTTTTTTTTAATATTACTTAAAATTTTGCTTTCAACTAATGATATTTTTGTTTTTTACGTTAGATTTTAGAAATGATACAATAAACGGAAATAAAATGGCTCACTTCGAATTATAAATTAGCAGTCAGTTGCTTTCAATAGAAAAAAAGCTCAGTGGAATTATAGCTATTTCCACCACTGTATATTGCATTGCGTCGATTATTGCAACTGTTGTGTTGCTTCCCGCTTGGAATCCATACTGGCATTGGTCAAAACCTCCATTCTTCGATATGAACTTCTGTAGTCGGCTACAGTAGACTTTTTCAAATATTTTGCTCAGTGAGCTCGGTATGGCTATTCTATGGCATCGACCTTGAGGACTGGGATAATAATTGCAGGTTTTAGAATCTCCGGGAAGGTCCTCTCGCTCATATAGTCATTAATAATATTAGAAAGTGGCTCTGCAATGGCGTCTTTAATTACTTGAATACTGGTGAAGTATTTGGTTTTAACTGTTTTATTATTGTGATAACTTCTTGTTTATCTGTCGGAGTTAGAAACATTGTGTGAGTATTTTTCGCTGAATTGCATATTCGGGAGTTATTGCAGCTTCTTTGTTGATGCTGAGTACTTAGCTTCTTTCCTATGTTTGCAAAGTAGCTATTTAGATCATTGGCTATTTCGGAGAGTTTTTATCGTAGTCGATGATTCTCTCGCTGCAGTAATGGTATTAATTAAGTTTTCCAGTGCTGGCTGTGTTAATAGCTCCAAGTCTCTTACCACACTCCTTTTAAACATTATTTGATTTATCGACTTAAGAGTTCTAGTTTTGATTTCTGCTTTTCGTTTACCGTAATGTGTCAGTGTTAAAGGCATTGTTTTATGATCAAGGTCCGGCCAGTCTTCTAATTTTAATTCGTACTTATCTGCTTTAATCGTCATGTTCGTCACAATGTGGTCAATGAGCGCAGAACTGTGTTGTAGCATCTTGGGTGTATAGGATTTTGCAGTTATTCATTGTTAGCATGTCCGTATACTGCTTTTGTTTATCATTATTTAGTATGTTAATGTTTGTGTCTGCTAAAGGTGTTATAGCGGTATGAGTTGCATATAATTCGTCAACGTATTCCATGAAGTCATTGAGTGGATCCGAAGGAGATTTGTAGAATGTTCCAATTTTAATACCAGTTTCCCCATTAATACCCAGGATGACCGTGTTGTATACTGGATCAGTGCAATGTGATCTCTTACGTAAATTGCTGTGCCTCTACCCCTTCTCTTATCGCGACAGTTATGCACTGCTTTAAAGCCCCTTATGTTGAAGAATTTCGTTTCATCTACATACAGCCAGGTTTCGCAAAATACGTTTTTTTTGAATCCATATAAATTATTTTTTTCTTTTACTCTTTTCTAAGTATGTGTTACGTGTCTATTTCGGTAGGAAGATTCTCTAAAAATTAGTTAATTTTCTGTTGGGCAACCCTGATTTGACGATTGTATACCGGACATTCCCAACTGTCGGCTTTATGGCAGCTCTCAGAAGTTATCTGTTTACTTCGATGACAGTTTATGCAGCTGATTTTATTATTTATTTATTTATTTATTTAGTTACTATACAGTGAGGCTTAACCTGACTACATAGTTTGTATAGCGCCCTCGGGATCAAACCCACATGGCGCATAGCCTAGAATTTATACTAAATCTTATATACTATTATTAACAATTAATTGATCTATTCTACTTTTATTTGGCAACAAAAAAAAAAAAAAACAAAATAACAGGAAAACATACAAGCCAATTATAAGATAAACAATTTAGTAAAGAGTAGTAAATACAACTATAAAAAAGGAGCTTATTTCAATAAGTAAAAATACAGTAATACCTCGACTTACGCTACCCCGACTTACGCGAACCTGTAGTTACGCGATTTTCAAATCTCGTCGATTCGTCTTTTGTTTGAGCGCCACACAACTCCTGATTACTCACTCCCTTCACACTATTGTTCAGCTAATGTACATGTTCGGAGATGTCGCGCAGAATCGACGAATGAAATGCATGAGCAAGAGCAAGACATTGAAGATTCTTTAGATCCAGCTCAATCAGAAGATCGAATGACGGTTGGAAACTTAACAGAAGGCCGCAGTTCAATTGAAAAGGGATTACAAATTGTAGACTATATAGACTCCAATGAAGAGTGCATTTCTTCTACAAAGCAAGGAATTAGAAAATTATTAGCATGCTACGAGGAAAGTTTTCTACATCACATTAACTTCGGCTTACGATTTTGTATTCGTATTATCTAAGATTTTATTAAACATTTTTTTTCTTAAGGTACTATTACCGTCTAGAATGCTAAAAAATGACATATATTCAACAATTTTTTTTTCACTTTCTTTATTATATATGGTTATCAAACTTTTTTTACAGTATTAAACAGTTCTTGAAGATTACGAAAAAAATTTTTATTTTTATTTTCTATTAACTGTACATTTAATAGAGGGCACTCAAATTTTCTTTCTAAAAAAAACACTGCTGCATGGCGGACAGTTAATCTCTGGAACGGTAAGTCTGAAACATAAAATTCAAAAAGAGTTACAAAAAGGAAGTGCTCTTACGTGATGGTTTACCAGAAAAATTGAAAAATCATTAAAAATAAAAAAATGGCGGGCATTTCAAAATTTTTTTCAAAAATCGCCCTTTTTTTCGACCTTTTTTCAGGCTCAAAAATTTTATATATTTTTTTTGTGGTCAAATTGTGGTAAACTATCACGCAGGATATAACAACGAACAGAATGCTTCAAAGTTTATTAAAATCGGCCCAGTAGATCCGGAGATTAACTGTCCGCCAGTTAAAAAAACCTAAACTCGAGAAAAACGCGTTTAAAGTTTATTTAGAACATAGAACAGCCGAGAGCGCGCTTCGATTGAGTCGTTATATCTCGGCACTGGCTTCGAATTTCGATTTAATATTTTAGGCAGTTATTATTGAAGGTATAAAGAATCTAAAAATGTAAAAAAAAAAAAATTCATTTTTTGAAAATTCTAGACGGTAATAGTACCTTAATTATTATTTTTGTTAGTCTCCGGCCCCAATTAAAAATAATTTGTATGTATTTATATGCGAAATTATACCCCGACTTACAAGAATTCGACTTACGCGGTTATCGCTCAGTCCCACCTATCGCGTAAGTTCGGGGTATTACTGTATATAAAAGAATGAGCTTATTTTTTTTTACTTATGAACTATAAGAGGTGGAGGATACCAAGAAGGGAGAGATGGGTGGGATGGGAAGGGAATTTTCGCCGTAGGTGGCCCTGGTTACACTGTAACTCAGGATGTGCTCAACGGTCAGTGGGCATCGGCATTTTACACATCCTCGCTGGGGTGACCGGGCAAAATAGTGCCCTTTAGTCAGGAGAGTGTGTCCTGTTCTGACCCGGAATATTTTGGAGGCATCCTTCCTGGACAGGTTGGTATCATATTCGGGGGGGTCTGATTTTATTACACTTGCAAGTTTTCGCGGTATGATATGTTAGATTTAGCTGATGTGTGATTGTATCCCTGGCATTTGTAGCATCGCATTAAGTTAAAGTCTTCTTTAACATAGTGGCTGCTCCACCCTATGTTTACCGACTTGTTCAAGAGCTTTAAATAAAGTGCTCCTGTAACCTCAAAGAAGACTGTCTATTTTTTTGTGTTTTTGTTTTGCCGCGAGTGTACCACCATTAATTCATCGCTTTGGTCTATGCCATGATTAAGTTCTATAAGTTCTGTTCGCAGGTCCTGCTTTGAATATTTCTGTTCTAGATTGTGGATGACAAGTCTCGGAATTTTTCTTTTGTTTTTACAATATTATAGTCTTCGTTGAGCTTGGCTGTAATTTCTTTGAATAGTTTCTCGTTATTTTGCTGAGTGTCTGTTTTTATGAGAACTCCTCCGTTCTCTAACTTCTTCGTAGCTGCAATAGGGGTTTTAAGTTGGTTCGGTTTTACTTCTGCTTTAATTTTATTTAGTGTCATATCTGCGTTTTACTTTTGTTTGGGTGTAATGATGATCCCTTTTTTACAAACTTTCTCCGTTGCAGCGGTTGTAACGGTCGGATTACTTTTGAGGACCGTTGCATATGAAATGTTCTCCTGTTTCTTATTTTCAGCTCCCGGCTTCCAAACACTCTTAATTAATTAATCCAGCTTATCGCTAATATTTTTTAGGTTTGTTGCGTTCATATCTTCTTTCTCTCTTAAACTTTTAGCGCTACTTGCAAGTAACATAGCATTCCATATTTTATCCGCTGTGCACATCCACATTGTAATGTCTCCCAATTCTTTAATCTGAGTATATTGTGACTCTGTAATTCCTACACAATTTATGTGAAACCACTGACCACATAAACCTTTACACTGAATTGCAGAGTCACTGTTTTTCACTTTTTTGCACTATGCATAAACCACACCACCTTCACCTGCCTCCATCTTTAAAATCTATGACTCGATATCTATTAACCCTGGTAATATCAAAATTTAAATTTAGGAACCTAGACGAACAGGGAGGAAGGGTCTTGTTCTTTCGCATATTTTGGGCTACACGTTTTTCTTGAGAAGAGACCTAACTTATCCCCATTAACAATTTCAAAATATATATGTTTTATGATCTTTGACTCTCGAAATATGCGTGCGTTCCAAAGACCTAACATTCTGTCAAATTTCAAATCCCTACGTCATGTCCTTTTCGAGAAAAAGATCTGTAACTTACGGACGGACGCAAGAGTGATCTTATAAAGGATCCGTTTTTTCTATTTAAGATACGGACCCCAACAATTTTTTTTTATTTATACGTTAATATTAATAACAACATAACAAGAACATTATTTGCAAATGATTTATTAAATACAATTAAATTTAATTTCAATATCGCATATTGATAGATATAATATCGTCTTTTGGATGTTTTTGGGTAAGCATTGTAATTAAGTGTTTTGAGAAGAAACAAGTACGTAATAAAGTTATATATTGCATCCATCTCGTAATTTAAAATTAATCTTCCCAAGTATTTCTTCTAATTTAGTGGAAATTCGTCTTTTCTCAGAAATGCAGGATGTGCCTTACAGATAATCCAATCGCGAGAGTGAAGCTGTTGTTCTATCCACTAAACTGCGAAGCAGTGCAGTAAAATAGAGTATCTTGTAATTGCTTTTAAAATCTGTTGTTTGTCAGGATACGCTCGAGTAGAGAGAAATGAGGCTTAACAGAAACTAATCACCCGTTCACTTGGGCGTAAACTGCGGGCGCGCTTTAGGCGAAAGGAATTTCACCACCTTAATTAAAAATTTCAATGGACGTCTGTAAATGGAAATTTTCTCATAAAATCCCCAAATGAAACGAGGATCTGTCGCCCTTTGTGTGCGGTCTCTAAAATTTCTGGGTGTTTTCCCGCAGACATTTCAGTTCGGCTGGAATCCAGAACAACAGGGTGACAATTTAATTTGAGAGCAGATTTGAAGGTGGCATTTGGGTATACGCTTTGAATGGTATGAACCCAATTTTGGGCACCCGGACCAGCCTCCCTACGCAAATTAAATTATTCAGAGACTTATTATCCGCGCATGGTTTGAATACGCAACAAGCTGCCATACTTTGAAAACACGGAAAAAAGGTCAGCAGGCACACCGGCATCGGAATAGCATAGTAGAAGAATGCGGACCAAATTTTCCGCCTCACTTCTATTGGACCGTGAATGCGCCTGGCATGTTTACGTATTTTATAGCCAACACACGCAGCCGAAGTTTGAAGTTGTCCTATTTACCAAAAAGGAAAATAAAAAAATACATACAATACACTCCTGCATATTCAGCGGAGCTTTGAGGGGACAGTCTATCAAAATGTAACAATGATACGCTTTTCAACATTAAAATCGCGTGAGTTTTGGAACTCTTTGTTTTGGCGACGGCGGAAGTGGAGTAAAATATTTTTATCGTCGCAGTGACAAAAACCATGAAGCAGTTTTCCGTATCTGGGGTAACGATCATTGCTGAAGGCGGCCAATTAAAATTGAAATTCCCAACAGTTTAAACCTATGCTCGCAACCTCCAGTTGATTCTACGTGGTCTTGATACTTGCAGTCAATTTGTTTCTATTTTCAAAAGGACTGCTATTAGGAGCATCGTTTAAAGCTCCACTTCCTGTAACCAGGTTGCTGTAGGAGGGAATGCAAATGTTATGCTACTTACATTATACCTGATACAGATATTGCTACTTGTTCTCAAATTTACGCAATTCAAAGGGACAGGGATTACAAGGGCGCTCTAATCGAGTTGTTGACTTTGAAATTTAGTTAAAATTAGCATGAATCTTTGGAATATTTGGTCTCTCACACTCAATTATCTTGCTGGCCTTCTGGGTGTTTTGCATGGGCTGGTTCAGCATGAATAATGCCGTACTCAATTTGTAATGAAACAAGTTAAGTTCTCCTATATTATGACCAAAGCTTCCTCAGGCTAAGATTGTTTATAGGCGTTCGAAGAAGGCGGAACAAGACGACATTATCTTTGAAGCTCAAGTTACTTGCTCAATAGATCAACGTTTAAAATACTTCCAAAACTATTTTTGAAGTTTAACTTTATATACTGTGTTTCGTAACTGTGTAAGTGTTCCAAGATAAATTAATCGGTTCAATTACTTATTCTGATCAACGTTTATGACAAGGGGATTGCACTTTAATATTTTGAAGTTACATCCTGGAACTTTCTTAAAGTACAAACTACATGGAGCTGATCTAAGGTGTCATTAAAATTCATTACTCACTCAACTCTTCAGTCCAGTCACAAGATTCAAATTGTCAAATTTCAGAAGTGGTAAAATGTTTAGTAATTTTTAATTTTTCCGCCAAAATTACTATTCGCTAACTTCTGTAAATATTGTTCGTTTTCAAATATATTCCTGATCTTGAAGACTGTCGTACAAATTCTTGGTTTTCCCATTCGCAATGTATGAAACTTAAGAGCAAGCTATGATGATTACAAATTTCTTTTAATATCCTATGTCCCGAAGTGATTCCTTACATTTCGTTCGAATTTGACCTCCATCGGAATCCATTTGTATATTTTCTTAAATAATAAAATAAATTATAATTTTAATTAAAAAGCAAATAAAAGTTAAAGTTCAAGCGTTTTTCGAAATATGGGTGCAGCAATAAAAGAGAAATCGGACATTTCAAAAGGTTCAGAATATATTACCCTTTTATTTATCGTTTCTAAACTTGTAGGCGCCAATTAATGAGGGTTCATCTCACATTAACTCAATATCCTTCTCCTTTATTTCCACGAAATGAAGTGCATAATCGTAATATATGAAGTGCATAATCGTATAATTAATGCCTATTTTTTTCGGAAATGTCTAACGAAAAGGTAATAGTTTATTTATTTATTTATTTAGCAAAAATTTTGTCGCACAGAAATATAAAAATTCCCTATTACACAAAACAATAACAAAGGTTAGAATAAAAGAGACAAAATAATAGAGAGGAGAGAAGTGTGACAGTTCGGTTGCGTGCTGAATTTCACTAAAATTTTAGATTTCAGACGCGTTTAAATTCATGGTTTTATTTTAACTGAATGCCGCAATTAAATGTGTATTCACTAAATACTGACTGTGATAAAATCCGGCTGTGTTCTTATACCCATTGCCATGTGATATCAGCTGTTATTGAGCTGACTTGGATTAATTTCTTCCTATGCTATCTGCTTTAGACATATCATTCTTGTGATAAAAACTGTGACATTTGTGCTAGTGAAAACGTTGACATTATATGTGTTACAAATTTGTTTTATTTAATTATTGATTATTTTAATGAGGTGTTACAGCGATTCTGTAGCACAATATAGTGTTCGGATATAGAAAGGTGTTGGGTCAAAATCTTTTGGCTTGAAACACGCTGATTTAATTCAATACAATTTATTTACTCTTTTTTTTAAAATAAACATACAAATTCAGTTTTTAACAATCAACAAATAAACACAAATTAAGAATTCATAAAATAATTAACAATAAACAAATTCGTAACTTCTTCTATTTACCTAAATTAGTTTGTATCTAGAAGTAAAAGAAACGAAATTGGCTCAATTAATTATTCAAATTTTTCGGCGTTCGCGACGTATTATATTCAATAATATTGCCGGCGTAGGTATACCTAACAATATTATTGAAATAGTTTTTAAATTAAACTAACAAGCAACCATGGCATAAACCTATGACCGCTTGTTCGTTTTTTGGAGTGTTTTTTTTTATATGTGATGAAGTATATTCAGCAATATTGTCGGTGTATACCTAACAATATTACTGAATTTTTATGTTAAGTGAATAACGAGCAGTGAATCACGGCATAAACCTATGATCGTCAGTTCGTTTTGTCTGTATGTTTTGCGGCATATCCCTAAAGGGTGAGTCCTTTCTCGGCATAAACCTGAGATCAGAATGAATTTTCTATGCACCCCAGCCTGCTTATATAGCAAAATAGAGCTGCACTGGGATGCGTGTGGTTCATAGAGATTGTACGAATCCTTTCTGCACTGAACCTTAATTATTTACATTTCTTCGCGAAAACGCAGATGGCGCTCGAAAAGTAAATATTTTTTAGTGCTGGTAACCCTAAATGTCAGGACAGCTGATTGCAAAATGTCACCTGTTTAATATCACATTTTCACTTGGATAAGGTAAGTTTGTTTACCCCTCTTTTGCTAATTATTTATTATCTTTTTTAGCATGTCGAAGCTGCGACATGAGGTTATATTTATTTTGCTTAAATCCTCACTTGCAAGGTTAGTCAAGGTTGTCTACCTACATACAATCTCTGTCTTTTATATTTCTGAGACTTTTCTCTTCAAATAACTAAATTTTTTCTAATATACTTTCTTTCTCTCTCTCTCAAAATTTCGTAAATTTTTTCTTAAAATTTCTACTCTCGTTAAGCTTAATTTATTGCATGCCACTAACAATGGAAGCCTGCAAGGTATGCAATGGCAAGAATGCCGGAGGCCTAATAAATTGTGATGGAATATGTAATGGATATTTTCATGCATCTTGCAACCAAATGCATTCTATTCTAGGCCTGTTCTAACTTTCAGTCGGTATTCGACTTCTAAAATTCTTCTTCAAACATCACATGAGCTTTCGTCCAAGGTCTCTATCATGTCATGTACTCTGGACGATATCCACTTAACAGTCTATGGTTCCGACCTACCCACAGTAGTTATGCCGGTGGTTGAAGATATCCGTAGAAGCATGAGACAGGTAAAGAGCGACCTTGGCTCTTGGGCTGCAGTGGTCTCAGCTAATTCCGAGCTGATCGGTTCTATTGCTGTTGACATTGAATCGCTCTCTGCACGCCAGTCCTTCGTGAGCCCGAGAACGTTGATGTTTTTGCGTCCTCCTGCTTGCTCCAACCAAAGATAATCTAATCATCGGCGTGCGTAGTTATAACTCCAAGACGCTTAAAAGGCTTTGATACGTAGTACAATTTATAATGAATTTTTTATCTAATTTTTTAATCAAAGAAAATTGTATTTAATTCAATTTCAAACCGACTGGGCTAATGTGTTGTACATTTTATTTTAAAAATGTATAATCATTATTCATCAATTTAAATATTCATGAAATCAAAACTAGGAGATTCTACGAAAAAATTATAAACCTTCCCTCAGAGGTTTGAAACAGAAGAAAGTGCTCCCTAGTCCATTTTCACTAAGGATCACCGCAGACGAACTACTGTCTTTGGCAGACAATTTTAATGCGAATAGAATTTCGGCGAATTAATATCCACTCATTTTTCAGGGTCTAAACTGTATACCGCTCCCCAGACAGTATCTCTCTTGGGCGATAATTCTAAAAGAGCGAAACCAGTGAGAACTTTGGTTGTGAGGTCTGAAATATTCTGATGTCGCATGAACACAAGAACTGCTTGTGTGTGCGTGCGATCAGAGGCCAAGAGCTTTACTTCAGAGGCCAAAATTGAAAAGCTCTACGGCCGTTTTTGTTCCTCTAGAGTAGATATCTATATGATTATGTTGTCTGTGCTCCAACCAAGATGTGCGCGGAGGCTGCTTCTATTCTAATTCTAATTAAAAGGCCTTTAAGATTGGCAACTATGGTGGCGATATGTATTAATAAGGTGCTACTTTGAATAATGATACTGTTGTTAGTAGCTGTCACATTATTGGTGAGAAGCCTATGTATACAATACATGGCTGTTTTGAGAAAGAGAATATCAACAAATGTTATTGGCGATTAAGTATATGAATAAGTCTTTAATTAATAATCGTTATGAGTAGGCAAAATATTGTATGGGCCGCAGAAAAGAATTACAAATCACTAAAATGTTGTAAGAAATGCATTACTATTTTCAGCTTATATAAAGTGAAACCTTCAGATGCTTCATTTTGAAGAACATCACATTGCCTATTCGCAAAAAGATCCATTATAATTTCTTTGATATATCAGATCACTTAAGGCAAAGAAAACAACATAAAAAACCTTAACAATTTTAGATTTGAGGCAATATATTATTTGATCTTGCGCTATTTTCTTATTACATTAGTTTAAAGACTGTTTATACGGCATTATAAGAAGATCTGCGAATAAACCTTCAATTTCCAGAAAGTAATAGAGGTTCAGTTTAACAAAAATATGTAAGTTCACAGTCCCAAATCCTCTTGAAAAAAGAAGTTAACCTCAACTGAATTCCTCTAAACTTGTTCGACGTCTTAACCACTTACAAAAGGTCAAACTTAAGAGGGTAGTTATTATTGAATTTCACCTCTGCTTTGCGGGTGTAGGGAACTTTTACCATTTGTAAAAAAAATTTCAAACAGTTATAAAAGAGCTCCATGCTTGGGACTGAGGGAGCAATTTGCTCCAGAACTTGAATCAAAAATATTCTGATAAACATATTTCGCCATTTGAACCAATTCTGGTAGATTCACAGCACGTTCGAAAAGAATTTATTTGGTATTCCATTTGCGAACTTCATATCTTATCTTTAAGAGGAAAAGTCGAACAATTTTTCGTGAATTGGGGAGGCCCCACGACACCCGAAAGTTTATCAGGTGAACGCGATGGGGCGCTAAGGGAAAATCGGGGAGAATCGAATATGACTGCAAGGCATCGATCTACCAATTGAACTAATATGAGAAAAGGATAAAGAATTTTTGAAATTCTACTCAGCGTTTAAGGTGATAGACATGGTTCATATCATTATGATGGGAAGCATTTGAAATTCCTTTTCTTTTTTGCCTTTTTCCCTTATGCTTTGTGGAGTTTCCTTGATATAGCCCTAGTTGTATACCACAACAAATCTGCCATGTGCTCTGAATTTTACTTTCATCTAATTTTTGCGGAGGTTCTTAAATTTTAATTTGGAGCACTTTAGGCTAGCCATTTCCTTATTTCTTTTCAAGTTTTGAACTTTTGGTTCCCTTGTTGCAATTAAGGAAAATGTATTTCAAATATAATAGCCCAATAGATATAGTATTATTCTCTAAAAACTGAATATAAATTCACACTGACCTTAAGAGCAATTTTCCTTTTTTTTCTATGTAAAACTTTATCACGATCATTTTTGGTGTAATTAAGCAAAACAAGTGTGAAATTACACAATTTTGGGTGTACAATAATATTCACTGAACTTTAGAAATGTTGTGTGATTTTACACCAAATTGGATGGATATGTAAAATTACGTCAAACTGACGTAAATCGACAACCTAAATTCACTCATTCATACAAAATGAATGCGCAATCACTTTGTGAAGGTATTCCTTAAAGTTTCTTAAAGTACTTAAAGTTACTTAAAGTACTGTCGAAAATATTTTGTTTGAAAGGTGTAATTTCCATTAAACGCAAAAAAACTAGATTAAGGGACTTTAAAAAATGAAATATGATATATACTTATATTCATACTAATCTTAATAATTTAATACAATGGCAAGAAAACCGCTTTTGTTATATTATTTGTATATACCATAAGTTCGTATATCTTTTTTTATGAGTTTATTAAATACTTAACGAAAAATAAGCTATTTCGAATTTATTATTAAAATAGCCTTACTTCTACTATTTCCTGCAATTTATCCCATTCATTAGAGAAAAATGAACGGATTTGAATGAATGAAAGCTCATGTTGAGGCTTATATTGTCTACTTTGAAACCTATGTGTCGAAAATTTCTTTCATCCCCTACTGCGCAGTAAAAAAATAGAAGAAAGAAATGATACCTTAATTTGTTGTGAAGTTTAGTGGCTTCTATTGACTCGGACAAAAATTTGCGAGTAAATCAAAGTAAAGCATTTTAAAGGAGATACTTTTTACGGTTTTTAGAAATTTGCCTGTAATTTTGTTCAACTGAGTTGTGACAAAGCAAAAATGTCATTTGCAACTTTTGAGCTTATACAGGCAAATTTTCTAAAAACCGTTTAAAGGCAGAAAGTACCTGCCTTGAAACGGTTTACTTGGATTAAGTCGCCAAGCCAACAGAAGCCACTAAACTTCACAAAAAATTAAAGACTCTTTTCTTTCTTCTATTTTTTTTTACTCTAACTGCGCAGTAGGGGGTGACTAGAAATTTTCGACAAAAAACTTCCTCAAAATGAGCTTCCATTTATTCAAATCCGGTACAAGTAGCGAACTTTTTGGACATTGTGGGTACCCCATTATTTTGAACGCCAGTATAATAAAGTGAGCTTTAGACATCAGTAATAGTTAGTTAGACTATATAATCCCGTTTTTCCTTATATTATGTTCACTTATTAGGATACTAGCTGGTGTTTGGTTAATAATTACTAATTAAACACTTCTCAAATGTTCTAGTATGTTATTGTATATCCTAGAAATTATATCAGCTTGAAAACCCCTTTATGGATCCGCCACCTTGAATCTCCAAATTTTAATAATATTCAAAATGAGTGGCCTTAAAATAATCGTTGTACCAATTTTCATTAAAATCCCTTGAAATCGAAAAAATGTTGGTCGCCATATTGGATCCACCATTTTGGATTTGGAAATTTTGATAATATTCAAAATTAATGGTGTCGACAAAATTGTACTAATTTTCATTAAAGTCCGTTAAAATCGAGAAATTTTGGCCGTCATGTTGGACCCGCCATCTTGGATTTGGAAATTTTTATAATACTCAAAATGAATGAAAATCAGCCGTGCGATATGCTTTTAGTTTAAGACGCTTTGACCATGTTTCTGCTCATGTTAAATCAATTTTGGGATGTAGCTTAATTTCATATCTGAACTTTAGGACTACCCTTTTTCTCCGAAATCTTCTCGTCTCTAAACAGCCCGGTTATCTTATTGAAAAACTAAGTTTATCTCAATCATCTCGGACTTTTTCGCTAGTTGTTCCTAAGTTTCGTTATCGATCTACGGAACGACAGTTTTTCATACAATCCATCAGACTTTGGAATCACCTACCCATGGATTTGAGAAGGAGTAGCCGCAGTCGTGATTTCCCTGAAAAGCTTTTTGAACACTTTAAAGCCTTTTAATGTCTCTGATAAGCAAGCATGTTTCCATCTAATTTTTCTAATTTTGTTTTTATTTTATTTTATTTTCTTCTACTTTTTTTAGTATATTAATACTGTTAAGTTTATTTGTTTTTTTTTTTTGAATTTTGCCAACTCATCTTTGTAATTTCCTGCACATAATTATAAGAAACTTTCTTAATTGTGTAGAGTTTAAACTCAAATAAATAAAATAAACTCAAATAAATAAATGAATAAAAATTGTACTAATTTCCATTACCATCCGTTAAAATCGAGAATTTTGGTCGCCATTATTGGAGGGTTTTTTATTGGTAGTTAAGTTAGTCAAGATCCAACTCCTTGAGTGCTTTCGAATTCCACGGCTTCACATCTGGTATCGGCGGTGACCCATTTCTTCGAATACGTTGCCTAGACTCATTGCGCAAGTTTAGCTGCGTTCTTTTGTGCACTTGTTGCAGAACAGCCAATACATTTGTTGTTCTGCTCGTATTCTGCAAGCTGAACGGGACAAATTTCTTGTTCTGTTCACTTAGTTGATCTACTGAAAACTAGGGGCGCTATGTGTAAAATTTTGAGGCGGTTAATGTCTCGCATGTTGGTAAAAGTCAGCTGATAGCTGTCTGACAGCAAAATAAAAACAGTTTGACATAATAAATTGTATTTTAAAGTAAATACTTGCTTGCCAATTTCAACTTTTTTATTCTTATTTATCACCTCAATTCACGTATTTACTTTAAAACACAAGTGTGGACATACATCTTTCAGATTTCACAGGACTGCCAACATCTCCAAGCAAAAATTGTGTTCTGAACTGTTCTTTTATCCTTTTGTTCCTTTTCTACTCCGGATAACGAGCACAAAAGAACACAGCTTCCCTTCTTACTTCAGCCTTACAAAAAAGCTTTGAAGTTGAGGTAGTGTTTCTACAATTTAGCTCAATAATCCATGAAAATTCCGCTCTACCTCAACTTCAAAACCCAATATCTCAAGAAATATCGATGATAGCGATTTCGTGTACAGAACTTTTTTGTGGGAAATTGAATTTCCTACAAGTTTGTCATATTCACTTTTTCTGTACCTCTCTTTGTTTAAGAGATAGGGGTAAAAAGCGAGAATTTCATGGAAAAATTGGGGTTAGTGACCCGTACTACCTCGCTGGTGGGAGTTAGGGTTACACCGCAATGGACACTTTTGTAGATCATTCAATTCTGAAGAAACCCTACCATTGACCAAGAGTATACCATAAAATGCCTCTGAGCTGTAGAGTTTTGAAGAAAAATAACCAAAGTTTACGTGTATTTTATATGGGAAATCTTTATACCCCTTGGTCTAGTATTTAATATTAATACTAAGGGCTCCAATTTTCAGGGAATGTTTGTTTAGGTATTAGCCACAAAATTTCGAGGTGGGACTGAAAAAAAAAAAAAAAAAATAGTCGCGAAAAAAAAGCACCCTAATATATACATATATGTATATAGGGATTAGCATGCAGCTTTACTTGAGAACGTTTACTTCTAAGAAAACGTACACTTTAAGCATAACTGTTATGGTTTTATTTTTTTCAGTATAAATACACTTAACAGCACTATGATTTCGATTTTTACTTTATGTATTAATGAAATTAACATTAAATTGAGTTTTGCAAAACAAGAATATTATACATTTTACCTCAGTATCCAGTAATATTAAAAAAAAAAGTCACTATACCACAGAATATGTATAGGCAATATCACATAAAATTTCCTAAAATAAAACACCATCAACAAATAATGACTTTTCAAGAAGTACATATATATTTTAAACTCGTAAATTTATACATATTAATAAACTATATAAATATGCATAGAAAGGAAAAGTAGAAAGTTCCGGATAAGTACTTTTTCCTTCTCCGTTTCAATTATATTTGAGCTGAATATCCCAAAAATATATTTAATGGCTAAACAACCATTCTCCATAAAAGCTGTGCGGCTTGTGGTTTGTGGGGCTGTGAGCTGTGGGGTTTGTGGAAGGAGAGTGTTGCCCACTTTTTACAATTTCCGTTTATTGTTGCAATTAATGTCGGAAGTTTCGGGAAGTATTAAAGTTTTATAATTTTGCCCGATAATTATAGTTAGAAGCCAGATTGGGTAAAAACGGACCCATTAAAACTTTCAGCATAGTTTCTAAAGCAACTGCAAGTAAATTCAGAAACAATGAATTAACCAGAAGGAAAGGGTTTTGGGGTAACGTCACTGAAAGTGGAGTGTAAATGTACAAAAGATGAAAAGTTGGGATTGAAACCATATACAAGAAATCTGGGAGCAATTTTGTTGGGTCGTTGAAATAATAAAAACTTAAGTATCCTTTGCATACTTTCTTACAAAAGTTTCACTGGTCTATGAATGTGCAGATATATTATATGTAAATTCATAGGATGCAGCAACTGACCCAGGTTAAATTTAAGATCTAAGGTAGTAAATATGAAATGTCCATTTAAGAACTTAATATGCTGCTGACTACACTTATAGAATTAAAGTGCTTATAAGGACTATAAATGGAATGATAAAAATAGTCGACTTAAGTTTCCTGTATGAACGCGAGGATTTGGAAGGGACCATTTCATTTATGTCTTACCTCATGCAGGTATCACGATTTATATTCAACCTCTAGACTCTTTGTGCGCCCCAGCAGTACATTCTAAGAGATAAAGCCTGAGAACCAGGACTTTTGGAAGGCATATTCAACTCTTATAGAAATGTACAATGTACCAGCCAATTCAGTTGTAGGTACAAAATAGTGCAGTCGGAGATAATGCACTGTTCTTCTGGAGTACTTTAGACAAAATTTATAATCTGCTGCTTAGCTTACAGGCGCTGGAGGCTGCAAACGGAGGCAAGAATATCCGAAAATTAATAATACTTGTGAATTCACCTGAGGGGAAGTTTAAATTCAATAAAATATGGAGTTATAGTAAATTTGAATGCCTTTCCACTTAGGAGTAAAAGTAATAATGTAAGAAACTTTGAGAAATGACTTAAAGGGTATGCTCTATAGATCTCTGTAGCGCATCGAAATTTTAAGCTTCATTTATATGTAAATTTGTCTTCCTGCTCGGAAATATTGTTCTCTTGAATTTCAGGAACCAGTAATAAAAATATTGTAATATAAAGATAAGTATCTTATTATATTGCATAAACAGAAAGTTCTGGAAAGGCTGAGTATCTCGAGAAACACTCTGCAAATAAAAAAACTTATGACAACTAATGTTTTTTTATTTTAAGGGATGCTGTCGAATTCTATCAAAATTAAATATTAAAATTTCGTCTTGGAGCCATAACTGTCGAAAAAACTGATCCCCGACACGTTTAGCTCCGGTGTCATTTAGAATCATGTAGTCTAGAAAGACTAGAAATTTTTTAAGAAACAAGCAGATACAGGTATGTTGTTATCTGGATAAAATTATTTGCCATTGAGTTATATATTGCATTACAGAAACACAAATTATCGGGATACTTATTTTTTTCGGCGATCACAAATCAAACATGTGTGTCACGCGACGAAATTTATGTGACGAGGAGGAAATCTGTGAGGAAGCATTGGAGGCATGTGAGAAGGAGACGTTCGCATTTTTGAAAGAAGAAGAAGGGACACGAGCGCCATCAACGAGCTATACAGGACTGGTGAATAAATAATCAAAGTTATATTCTGTTTTATTTTATCGCCTTACCTCCTCCGATCATCCTGACAAATCAGAAGTGGGATAGGAGGCGAAGAAAGAAAGATATAACTGAGATTTCGTGGTCAAAATGCAGAAAGTAAAAATTTCTCGCTTAATGGCCGCCAAAGGGAGTGACGAAATTTAGGTGAGCCAGAATGTGAAGGGTCCCAAAGAGGAGGACAAAGCTTGCTGAAGAATTGAATATTCTAAAGGAGCAATTTGCACAACTCATCGCGAAAATGAGGACGGAGCCGTGGCAACGAGCTGGACTATCGACGGATCGAGGAAGTTCGGCCGGGGAACTGACGACGCACAACGTGGAACGAAAACCCGGTAAAGTATCTCTAGACATTTCGGAAAGTGTAACATTATTACACATGTATTTATAAATAATATCTACTTAATTCTTATTCCACATATTTCAGTTTAGGCAAAGAAAAATAATTAGTCTTTGAACATTTTAACATATTTTTGTGCAAACCATTCTCGACACATCTATTCGATATTATTCGAAGAGAGTTTTATTTTAATTATATTAATAATGGATATTTGTTTTATTTTTGATCTTTTTTTTTGTTGTTTTTTTTAATTCGTAAATTCTACAATCAGTATATTTTTTTTTTTTTTTTAATTTTTTGTAGTTCTATTCAATCAAATCAGTAGAGATTTAAGATATCCACTTGATAATTTTTTTCTGGTATACGAATTCATGTAGTGAAAAGTGACCTCACTTTCTACCATTTATTTTATATATTAATACGGCGCATGTCAACAAATTTGTAGGGGCGCAACTTGTGTTTCCAAAAACGGAAAGACTTATTGCAATTACGGCTAATCCGCAAAAGATTACCTCAATAATCGTTTGCATAGCAACAATAACATTATGAGAGTAATTTCAGAAATATTCATATCTCTGGACGTCTTCGGCGTTGTTGGAGGAGGAGCGCTCAGACATGGTCTGATCCTCGTGAGGACGTCGTACGCACTTATAATCTTCCTCAAATTGTCCGCAACTTTTTTTGCCATAAAGACGTTTCTTAGACAAGGCTGGTGGATACCCAAATGTTCTAAGTGGGGGGAGGCTCCATCATGAGGGCCAGCAGTTATCCTGCGATATATTACAGGAACTTATTTCACAGATTCTGGTGGAACGTTCTCGTGCTCCATCATTCGCAGGGCGGGACAGGCGCCGATTCTCTTGGGTAATTAATCGCATTAAGGCATTTATTTATTTTGTTTGAAGTTCCCTAAATTGAGCAGGATCACTTCATTCTGGGAAACATATTTAATAGGTCTTCCACCCCGGTCGCCTAGGTTGAAATTTTACAGGCAAGCACGCACTCTTCGCGCTGTACATATTGGCTAATAACGACAATTGTTAATAATATTTATTTAACAAAATAACAGTAAACAGTTAAAAAAAAAAAAAAATACTTTACAGGGTGCAACTGCTAAACTATCGCTTTTATGGAAAAATTATGTTCGACTAATTTGACCGTTTTTGCGTTCAAAAGTGACTCTTACAGTCTACTGGACAAATAACCACGGAAAGTCCTGCTGTCAACTTGCCTTTTTAAGTTGACAAAAGTCAAATATTTTGCTACTACAACTATAACGTTTTTCAGATAATAAAGTCCTTCCTAATTTTAATAAGACGAACATCATTTTATTTTAAAAGTGTGTATTGTAATTGTTGTTTGAGTTTGCGTACATACCAAGCTGGAAATGTTTAGCTGCAGAGGTACTTGCAACTACGTAGAGGAAAGTATTTAAAATAACAGGTTGCCAGATTGTTCTACAAAGTTTTATATAAACAAAATAAAAAAAAAATGGCAAAATTGATGATTATATTGTTGCAGCCTTAAAATTTAACTATGTTGAACGTTTTGTTTATTGCGTTCCAACTAAATTATTATTTAATTAACAACGATCCGCAAGTGTACGTAAAAAAATATTATGTAAATGTAAAATGAGCAGCAAATAAACTTGATAATTTCAAATGGGCATATTGATACATATTAATTGTTAAATCGTGGAAGATTTAATCAAAAATTATTGAATGACTGTGTGAAAGGTGGATCCAAAAATATGGTCGCCAAATCAAACTCGCGGTCAGATACTAATATATATAATATATTTTCTCTAAAATATACAATTCACGTTCATTAACTTAAAATTCACAGTACTTCAAATAAAAACGTAGAAAAAGAAAAATATATAAATTCCGATGAAGTGATTATAAGGGTAAAATCAAATAATCTTCAAAGTTGATGATGAAAAGAAGGAAAATAATCCAGTGACGTTGCCGGTGCTCCTTATTAGGTCCGCTCAGTTCTCCGTATATTGGGCTGTGTTTATATTTATGCGTTAAAATCTGCTGAAAATGTCTTTAAAATTCCCGACACCTGAACAACACAGTTCACGGTCACGAACAACCACAGTTCTGGTTAAGTGTTAATGTGGATATGGGAATTTTCTTCGGCAAGCACAGCCAAATTAGGAGTTAGGAAATATCGGCAAACTCAGCCTGATACGGACGGGACTTAGAAATTATCAGGCAAACCCAGCCTAATAAGGAGGGACTTGAATAATTTGGATTAGCTTGAGTGGGACTTAGAATATTCTAGGCAAATGCAGCCTAATATGAAAGGACTTTGAATATTTTAGGCAAGTGCAGCCTAATATGAGAGGACTTAGAATATTTTAGGCAAGTGCAGTCTAATATGAGAGGACTTAGAATATTTTAGGCAAGTGCAGCCTAATATGAGAGGACTTGGAATATTTCGGATAAGTCAGGCGGGACTTAGAATATTTTAGGCAAATTCAGCCTAAGAAGAAGGGACTTAGAGTATTTTGGATAAGTCAGGCGGGACTTAGAATATTTAGACAATCTCAGTCTAATATGTGTGGACTTAGAATATTAGACAATCTCAGTCTAATATTTGGAGGAAGGAATATTTTAGCAAACTCAGCTAGTTACTTACCAATCTCAGGCAAGTGGTCGTTTGGTCAAACTCAGACCAACTCGATCGGCTCTCGGCGCGCACGTGGTTTTAAAGGGCAAAAGCTTCCCATCGAGTAAAGCTCCTGGAAGAGCTTCTCTGTGTATAAGATACTTCGTATAAGATAATGCCATTCGGAGGGCCTATCCATATATCATTCGGAGAGCCTATCCATATATCCGATCGGAAGCTTTCGCGTAGTTTGATCCGAACGGATGCAGCCCTTTTTCGCGTAGCCGAGAGCCGTCATGATGACAAGTTTAATTGTCATACAGTGAGGATTAAACATTCTCCCGCCTCCGGATTGACCCAAACATGCAATGTTGGTCAATAGAAAGAAGTGCTTACTCTTGTCGAACAGTTTCGTTCGGAAAGTTCCCTTCCGGTTCCGGATGAATCGGACGATCTTTTGTCCGATGTGGATCTTGTAAGTCCGTTTCGCCTTCATCACGCCCTTCCAATCGACGACGATTCCCTGCAGCGCTTGCCTTATCTCCGGGCTTATCTCAACTGCTGCAGGGATTGGATCAGCTGTTTCTGGGGCTGATTTCGCTGCTGAGGGTCCTGGACGAGGAGGAGGTCGATAAGGGCGAATCCTCGGGCGACTTCCTATCTTCGCCACCTCTATAGAAGAGGACGGCCCTGCCATCCCTGGGCCGTCATCTGGCTTCTTCCTCCTAACGCTCACCTTAGCTTGGGGAGCGCTCTTCTTGAGGCGTTCCACGATCTCCCGCGCCTTTTCGGAGATCATTCCCGTTGCCTCAAACGGAGCCAGCCGTCTTTCCACGAACCGTGGTGTTGGCAACGGTGGTGTCGATGGTGGCGTCAACGATGGCAGATCATCGATCCGTAGTGTGTCGGATTGCGAAGCCGAGGATGAGGAAGATGACGACGATGAGGATGACGAAGATGAAGACGATGATGAGGATGAGGACGAAGATGATGAAGACGAGGATGATGATGAAGATGAAGACGATGACGATAGTCTTCTTGGTTTGGCCTCCATTATTATTTTTTTTTGATTCTGTTATTATTATATGCTGTAGAAATTAGGTAATGAATTAAAATTTTGAAATTGTATATTTGTGTTTGACATGGAGGGCACATTGAACATGTAAAAGTGTCATGCAAATTTTACACTGGTAATTTACAGACCTTTGCGACGGGTCGGATAAAACTTGAATTATTGGTTTGTACTTGGACAACTCTTACATGATCATCATTGCCATGGAAGATTTTTGTTATTCTTCCCAATGGCCATTTTGTTGCGGGTATTGAATTATCTTTAATTATGACAATGTCGTCGACTGCTAAGTCGGTTTGGGGTTTTTTCCACTTGTACCGCTGCTGCAAGTGGTGCAAATATTCTCTTGACCATCCTTTCCAGAAATGTTGTATTAGTGACTGAATATACTGCCATCGTTTCAATGGAGTTTCGTCAGTTAAGGCCGTAGATTCTGGAATAGCGATAATGTTTCTGCCGGTAATGAAATGTCCAGGAGTGATCAAATTGTGGCTCTGTGGATCGCTGGAAAGTGGTATGAGTGGCCTGGAATTTAAACAGGCTTCGATCTGGCATAGTGTCGTTGACAATTCTTCATATGTTAAAGTTGTGTTGCCTACGATTTTCTTCAAGTGGGTTTTGGCTGATTTTACTTCAGCCTCCCATAACCCGCCAAAGTGTGGCGCTGATGGTGGGTTGAAATGCCAATTTATACCTTCCCTTTCCACGTTATTCTGGATTTGTTCGTTTAAAATCCTGTTTGCCTTGATAAAATTGGTGCCACAATCTGAGTACAGATCTGTGCAGCACCCTCTCCTGCTGACAAATCTTCGTAATGCGGCTAGAAATGCGTCAGCGGTTAAATCTGTTACCGCTTCTATGTGTATTGCACGTGTGGCCATGCACACGAATAAACAAATGTACCCCTTTATGCACTTGGCGTTTCGGATTCGGGATGTTTTGATATCAATTGGTCCTGCATAGTCGACCCCAGAGTGTTGAAATGGGAGTGCTGTATTCACTCGGTATGAGGGTAGGTTTGACATAATCTGACTGGTTAAGCGAGGTCTACTTTTGATGCAGGTAACACATTTGTTCAATTGAAATCGAACTGTATTTCTGGCATTGAGGAGCCAGTACTTAGTCCTCAGAGTATTTAGGACTAATTGAGTGCCACCATGTAGTGTGACCTTGTGAATGTGGTCTATCAATATTTTAGTAACGTGGTGATTCTGAGGAATGATGGCTGGATGCTTGGTTTCGTACGGAAACTCGTCGGAGGATTGTAGCCGTCCACCGACTCGAATGATGCCTTCAGAATCTAGAAACGGATTTAGAGTTGTAAGTTTGCTTGTGTTGTGTACAGCTTGTTTTGTGTTCAACTCTATGATTTCTCTTGAAAATGCGCTTTTTTGAACCAATTT
This sequence comes from Dysmachus trigonus, assembly GCA_949715965.1. Taxonomy (NCBI): domain Eukaryota; kingdom Metazoa; phylum Arthropoda; class Insecta; order Diptera; family Asilidae; genus Dysmachus; species Dysmachus trigonus. The sequence goes on along the minus strand of OX454322.1, from coordinate 39,308,324 downwards.
TGTGATTAGGTTCTCGGAATGGTTTAACTCGGAAACCAATAAATGCTTCGTGTTGATGCGTTTTTGCTTATTCTTGCAGTTATGGATAAACCTGTAGCAGTAAGCTACTATGTGTTTTAACTTGCAGAATGTTGAGAATTTTGTAAGCCATTCTGGCTCGATGAAGTTGACGAAGGTTTTGGTGGTAGAGTCTTCCTTAATGACTCCATGGTGTGGCATGTAATATTGCTTCATTACACCGTTGTCTTTGACTTCGTCTGATGGCACTTCTGTCATGTGCCCTAGGTCCAAATACTCGTTTATGCACTTTTTGTATTGGACATGGTATTGTTCGTCTTTGGCGAACCGTTTTTCTAGGCGGAGAAATTGCGCGATGGCGTTTGATCGGGAAAACCCTAGATCCGGACCGTCTGGATTTTTGAATGGTAGCAACACGGAATAACGTCCATCCTCATGTCGAGTGTGTGAGGATTGGAACATGTGTTCGCATTGTTGCTCTTCGGGTGACCTGCGTGATTGGGTCGGTAGTTCTTCTAATTCCCAGAATCCTTTGAGTGTAGTATTGATGTCTTCTGTGGACGAGGATTGCTGGGTGAAGAAGCTCGAGGCGTCCTGACTGCTGCGAGTACCGGACAACGATCCTAAGAGAATCCAGCCTAGTTTTGTGTCTTGAGCGACGGGTGAGCCGTGGTTGCCCTTGATTAATCCTGCTTCGATGATTAATCCGTATCCGTCAGCTCCTAGTAAAAGGTCTACTGCCTTGGGTTCGTGGAACGTGGGATCGGCTAGGGCCAAATTTGCTATGTGTGTAAATTTCGATGTATCGATTTTGGTTGTAGGCAGTAAACTTGAAATGTTTTGGATCACGCATGCATCTATTGTCGTATGAAAGGACGAGCGAATAGATTTGATGCTGAGCTTGGTTTGGGATAGCGCGATCGCGGTTTGTCTGTTTCCTAGTCCAGAAATTCGAACGTTGGATTTAGTGGTTTTTAAATTTAGTCGTTTGCACGCATCCTGTGTAATTAAGGATATCTCGGAGCCTGAGTCGATCAGAGCTCGTAGGACTTCTATTTGTCCTGTAGGACTTCGTACTTCGACTAATGCGGTGGATAACAACGCATTCCGTGGCTTTTGACTGAAAAAGCTCTGTTTTGCCCCTCCTTCCTCTTGTTTGGTTGAGTTTTCCTTGTTGGCCTGATTGGATTCTGTGTTTAGAGGTGCATTCTCTAAATGGAGTAGTGTGTTATGCTTCTTTTTGCATTTGAAGCATGTTTTCTTGCAGGGGCAATCGTAGATTCTATGCCTTGAGGATAAGCAGTTTTTGCAAAGCTTTCGTTGCTTCACAAAGTCGAGCCTGTTGGCTATGCTGAGTTTACGGAATTTATCACATCGGAATAAAGTGTGATTGCCTTTACATTTGATACAACAAATTGTGTTGTTGAGGAATGATTTTGCATTACGTGGATGCGAAATATTGAGTTTGGTTTTGTTGCTGTCGTCACATTGCAACGCTTCCAAAACTCGGAATCGGGTTTCCAAAAACTTGCTCAGCTCATCAAATGTGGGATAATTGGTGTGATCTCCAATTTCTTCTTCCCATAATTTTTTAGTTTCTGAGGGTAGTCTCTGGACGATAGTGTAGACTAGTATTGCGCCCCACTCGTCTGTCGACTGATTTAATGACTTCAACTCGTGTAGACTTTCTTGAGTTTGATCAATTAGACTACGAATAGATGAAGCAGATTCGTGTTTTATCTGTTGATGGCTGCATAAAGTTTTTAGATGAGTATTGATTAAAACACGTTCATTATTGTATCGTTTGTAAAGGCTTTCCCATGCGGGTTTATAATTCTCTTCCGTAACCTCGTACTGCTTTATTAGCTGAGCTGTTTCGCCACTGACAGAAGCCTTTAGGTAATGCAGTTTCTCCACTTTGGATAAGTCGGTATCCTTGTGGATAAGTGCATTGAATAGATCATGGAATGATCGCCATGAACTATAATTACCATCGAATTGTGGTAATGAGATTCTGGGGAGTTTCATGTTCGAAACCTGGGATACTTGAGAGCTTCTTGTCCGTAGTTTGTCTGATTCTGCATTAAAATGCTTAAGTTCCTCCTTGATGCTTGTAATATAATCGATGTATTGCTCTTGGAATTTTTCATACCACCCTTCTTCGTGATAAGAGGATTCTTCGTATTTGTCCTTCTCGCTGATCAATGTATGATTGCTTTCGAAACGAGCCCATTGGGAATTGAAAATGTCGATATAGGTAACTAATAAACTTTTGTTTGTCCCGGAAAGTTTCTTCTTCTCGAAAGAATTCCAAGTTTTCTGAACCTGATCATATATCGATCTTTGTGCTTTTGCAAGCTGATCTAAAGTTTGTTTTGGCGCCATATTGGATCCGGCTCGAAGGACCAAAATGTTAAATCGTGGAAGATTTAATCAAAAATTATTGAATGACTGTGTGAAAGGTGGATCCAAAAATATGGTCGCCAAATCAAACTCGCGGTCAGATACTAATATATATAATATATTTTCTCTAAAATATACAATTCACGTTCATTAACTTAAAATTCAGTGTACTTCAAATAAAAACGTAGAAAAAGAAAAATATATAAATTCCGATGAAGTGATTATAAGGGTAAAATCAAATAATCTTCAAAGTTGATGATGAAAAGAAGGAAAATAATCCAGTGACGTTGCCGGTGCTCCTTATTAGGTCCGCTCAGTTCTCCGTATATTGGGCTGTGTTTATATTTATGCGTTAAAATCTGCTGAAAATGTCTTTAAAATTCCCGACACCTGAACAACACAGTTCACGGTCACGAACAACCACAGTTCTGGTTAAGTGTTAATGTGGATATGGGAATTTTCTTCGGCAAGCACAGCCAAATTAGGAGTTAGGAAATATCGGCAAACTCAGCCTGATACGGACGGGACTTAGAAATTATCAGGCAAACCCAGCCTAATAAGGAGGGACTTGAATAATTTGGATTAGCTTGAGTGGGACTTAGAATATTCTAGGCAAATGCAGCCTAATATGAAAGGACTTTGAATATTTTAGGCAAGTGCAGCCTAATATGAGAGGACTTAGAATATTTTAGGCAAGTGCAGTCTAATATGAGAGGACTTAGAATATTTTAGGCAAGTGCAGCCTAATATGAGAGGACTTGGAATATTTCGGATAAGTCAGGCGGGACTTAGAATATTTTAGGCAAATTCAGCCTAAGAAGAAGGGACTTAGAGTATTTTGGATAAGTCAGGCGGGACTTAGAATATTTAGACAATCTCAGTCTAATATGTGTGGACTTAGAATATTAGACAATCTCAGTCTAATATTTGGAGGAAGGAATATTTTAGCAAACTCAGCTAGTTACTTACCAATCTCAGGCAAGTGGTCGTTTGGTCAAACTCAGACCAACTCGATCGGCTCTCGGCGCGCACGTGGTTTTAAAGGGCAAAAGCTTCCCATCGAGTAAAGCTCCTGGAAGAGCTTCTCTGTGTATAAGATACTTCGTATAAGATAATGCCATTCGGAGGGCCTATCCATATATCATTCGGAGAGCCTATACATATATCCGATCGGAAGCTTTCGCGTAGTTTGATCCGAACGGATGCAGCCCTTTTTCGCGTAGCCGAGAGCCGTCATGATGACAAGTTTAATTGTCATACAGTGAGGATTAAACATTCTCCCGCCTCCGGATTGACCCAAACATGCAATGTTGGTCAATAGAAAGAAGTGCTTACTCTTGTCGAACAGTTTCGTTCGGAAAGTTCCCTTCCGGTTCCGGATGAATCGGACGATCTTTTGTCCGATGTGGATCTTGTAAGTCCGTTTCGCCTTCATCACGCCCTTCCAATCGACGACGATTCCCTGCAGCGCTTGCCTTATCTCCGGGCTTATCTCAACTGCTGCAGGGATTGGATCAGCTGTTTCTGGGGCTGATTTCGCTGCTGAGGGTCCTGGACGAGGAGGAGGTCGATAAGGGCGAATCCTCGGGCGACTTCCTATCTTCGCCACCTCTATAGAAGAGGACGGCCCTGCCATCCCTGGGCCGTCATCTGGCTTCTTCCTCCTAACGCTCACCTTAGCTTGGGGAGCGCTCTTCTTGAGGCGTTCCACGATCTCCCGCGCCTTTTCGGAGATCATTCCCGTTGCCTCAAACGGAGCCAGCCGTCTTTCCACGAACCGTGGTGTTGGCAACGGTGGTGTCGATGGTGGCGTCAACGATGGCAGATCATCGATCCGTAGTGTGTCGGATTGCGAAGCCGAGGATGAGGAAGATGACGACGATGAGGATGACGAAGATGAAGACGATGATGAGGATGAGGACGAAGATGATGAAGACGAGGATGATGATGAAGATGAAGACGATGACGATAGTCTTCTTGGTTTGGCCTCCATTATTATTTTTTTTTGATTCTGTTATTATTATATGCTGTAGAAATTAGGTAATGAATTAAAATTTTGAAATTGTATATTTGTGTTTGACATGGAGGGCACATTGAACATGTAAAAGTGTCATGCAAATTTTACACTGGTAATTTACAGACCTTTGCGACGGGTCGGATAAAACTTGAATTATTGGTTTGTACTTGGACAACTCTTACATGATCATCATTGCCATGGAAGATTTTTGTTATTCTTCCCAATGGCCATTTTGTTGCGGGTATTGAATTATCTTTAATTATGACAATGTCGTCGACTGCTAAGTCGGTTTGGGGTTTTTTCCACTTGTACCGCTGCTGCAAGTGGTGCAAATATTCTCTTGACCATCCTTTCCAGAAATGTTGTATTAGTGACTGAATATACTGCCATCGTTTCAATGGAGTTTCGTCAGTTAAGGCCGTAGATTCTGGAATAGCGATAATGTTTCTGCCGGTAATGAAATGTCCAGGAGTGATCAAATTGTGGCTCTGTGGATCGCTGGAAAGTGGTATGAGTGGCCTGGAATTTAAACAGGCTTCGATCTGGCATAGTGTCGTTGACAATTCTTCATATGTTAAAGTTGTGTTGCCTACGATTTTCTTCAAGTGGGTTTTGGCTGATTTTACTTCAGCCTCCCATAACCCGCCAAAGTGTGGCGCTGATGGTGGGTTGAAATGCCAATTTATACCTTCCCTTTCCACGTTATTCTGGATTTGTTCGTTTAAAATCCTGTTTGCCTTGATAAAATTGGTGCCACAATCTGAGTACAGATCTGTGCAGCACCCTCTCCTGCTGACAAATCTTCGTAATGCGGCTAGAAATGCGTCAGCGGTTAAATCTGTTACCGCTTCTATGTGTATTGCACGTGTGGCCATGCACACGAATAAACAAATGTACCCCTTTATGCACTTGGCGTTTCGGATTCGGGATGTTTTGATATCAATTGGTCCTGCATAGTCGACCCCAGAGTGTTGAAATGGGAGTGCTGTATTCACTCGGTATGAGGGTAGGTTTGACATAATCTGACTGGTTAAGCGAGGTCTACTTTTGATGCAGGTAACACATTTGTTCAATTGAAATCGAACTGTATTTCTGGCATTGAGGAGCCAGTACTTAGTCCTCAGAGTATTTAGGACTAATTGAGTGCCACCATGTAGTGTGACCTTGTGAATGTGGTCTATCAATATTTTAGTAACGTGGTGATTCTGAGGAATGATGGCTGGATGCTTGGTTTCGTACGGAAACTCGTCGGAGGATTGTAGCCGTCCACCGACTCGAATGATGCCTTCAGAATCTAGAAACGGATTTAGAGTTGTAAGTTTGCTTGTGTTGTGTACAGCTTGTTTTGTGTTCAACTCTATGATTTCTCTTGAAAATGCGCTTTTTTGAACCAATTTTGTGATTAGGTTCTCGGAATGGTTTAACTCGGAAACCAATAAATGCTTCGTGTTGATGCGTTTTTGCTTATTCTTGCAGTTATGGATAAACCTGTAGCAGTAAGCTACTATGTGTTTTAACTTGCAGAATGTTGAGAATTTTGTAAGCCATTCTGGCTCGATGAAGTTGACGAAGGTTTTGGTGGTAGAGTCTTCCTTAATGACTCCATGGTGTGGCATGTAATATTGCTTCATTACACCGTTGTCTTTGACTTCGTCTGATGGCACTTCTGTCATGTGCCCTAGGTCCAAATACTCGTTTATGCACTTTTTGTATTGGACATGGTATTGTTCGTCTTTGGCGAACCGTTTTTCTAGGCGGAGAAATTGCGCGATGGCGTTTGATCGGGAAAACCCTAGATCCGGACCGTCTGGATTTTTGAATGGTAGCAACACGGAATAACGTCCATCCTCATGTCGAGTGTGTGAGGATTGGAACATGTGTTCGCATTGTTGCTCTTCGGGTGACCTGCGTGATTGGGTCGGTAGTTCTTCTAATTCCCAGAATCCTTTGAGTGTAGTATTGATGTCTTCTGTGGACGAGGATTGCTGGGTGAAGAAGCTCGAGGCGTCCTGACTGCTGCGAGTACCGGACAACGATCCTAAGAGAATCCAGCCTAGTTTTGTGTCTTGAGCGACGGGTGAGCCGTGGTTGCCCTTGATTAATCCTGCTTCGATGATTAATCCGTATCCGTCAGCTCCTAGTAAAAGGTCTACTGCCTTGGGTTCGTGGAACGTGGGATCGGCTAGGGCCAAATTTGCTATGTGTGTAAATTTCGATGTATCGATTTTGGTTGTAGGCAGTAAACTTGAAATGTTTTGGATCACGCATGCATCTATTGTCGTATGAAAGGACGAGCGAATAGATTTGATGCTGAGCTTGGTTTGGGATAGCGCGATCGCGGTTTGTCTGTTTCCTAGTCCAGAAATTCGAACGTTGGATTTAGTGGTTTTTAAATTTAGTCGTTTGCACGCATCCTGTGTAATTAAGGATATCTCGGAGCCTGAGTCGATCAGAGCTCGTAGGACTTCTATTTGTCCTGTAGGACTTCGTACTTCGACTAATGCGGTGGATAACAACGCATTCCGTGGCTTTTGACTGAAAAAGCTCTGTTTTGCCCCTCCTTCCTCTTGTTTGGTTGAGTTTTCCTTGTTGGCCTGATTGGATTCTGTGTTTAGAGGTGCATTCTCTAAATGGAGTAGTGTGTTATGCTTCTTTTTGCATTTGAAGCATGTTTTCTTGCAGGGGCAATCGTAGATTCTATGCCTTGAGGATAAGCAGTTTTTGCAAAGCTTTCGTTGCTTCACAAAGTCGAGCCTGTTGGCTATGCTGAGTTTACGGAATTTATCACATCGGAATAAAGTGTGATTGCCTTTACATTTGATACAACAAATTGTGTTGTTGAGGAATGATTTTGCATTACGTGGATGCGAAATATTGAGTTTGGTTTTGTTGCTGTCGTCACATTGCAACGCTTCCAAAACTCGGAATCGGGTTTCCAAAAACTTGCTCAGCTCATCAAATGTGGGATAATTGGTGTGATCTCCAATTTCTTCTTCCCATAATTTTTTAGTTTCTGAGGGTAGTCTCTGGACGATAGTGTAGACTAGTATTGCGCCCCACTCGTCTGTCGACTGATTTAATGACTTCAACTCGTGTAGACTTTCTTGAGTTTGATCAATTAGACTACGAATAGATGAAGCAGATTCGTGTTTTATCTGTTGATGGCTGCATAAAGTTTTTAGATGAGTATTGATTAAAACACGTTCATTATTGTATCGTTTGTAAAGGCTTTCCCATGCGGGTTTATAATTCTCTTCCGTAACCTCGTACTGCTTTATTAGCTGAGCTGTTTCGCCACTGACAGAAGCCTTTAGGTAATGCAGTTTCTCCACTTTGGATAAGTCGGTATCCTTGTGGATAAGTGCATTGAATAGATCATGGAATGATCGCCATGAACTATAATTACCATCGAATTGTGGTAATGAGATTCTGGGGAGTTTCATGTTCGAAACCTGGGATACTTGAGAGCTTCTTGTCCGTAGTTTGTCTGATTCTGCATTAAAATGCTTAAGTTCCTCCTTGATGCTTGTAATATAATCGATGTATTGCTCTTGGAATTTTTCATACCACCCTTCTTCGTGATAAGAGGATTCTTCGTATTTGTCCTTCTCGCTGATCAATGTATGATTGCTTTCGAAACGAGCCCATTGGGAATTGAAAATGTCGATATAGGTAACTAATAAACTTTTGTTTGTCCCGGAAAGTTTCTTCTTCTCGAAAGAATTCCAAGTTTTCTGAACCTGATCATATATCGATCTTTGTGCTTTTGCAAGCTGATCTAAAGTTTGTTTTGGCGCCATATTGGATCCGGCTCGAAGGACCAAAATGTTAAATCGTGGAAGATTTAATCAAAAATTATTGAATGACTGTGTGAAAGGTGGATCCAAAAATATGGTCGCCAAATCAAACTCGCGGTCAGATACTAATATATATAATATATTTTCTCTAAAATATACAATTCACGTTCATTAACTTAAAATTCAGTGTACTTCAAATAAAAACGTAGAAAAAGAAAAATATATAAATTCCGATGAAGTGATTATAAGGGTAAAATCAAATAATCTTCAAAGTTGATGATGAAAAGAAGGAAAATAATCCAGTGACGTTGCCGGTGCTCCTTATTAGGTCCGCTCAGTTCTCCGTATATTGGGCTGTGTTTATATTTATGCGTTAAAATCTGCTGAAAATGTCTTTAAAATTCCCGACACCTGAACAACACAGTTCACGGTCACGAACAACCACAGTTCTGGTTAAGTGTTAATGTGGATATGGGAATTTTCTTCGGCAAGCACAGCCAAATTAGGAGTTAGGAAATATCGGCAAACTCAGCCTGATACGGACGGGACTTAGAAATTATCAGGCAAACCCAGCCTAATAAGGAGGGACTTGAATAATTTGGATTAGCTTGAGTGGGACTTAGAATATTCTAGGCAAATGCAGCCTAATATGAAAGGACTTTGAATATTTTAGGCAAGTGCAGCCTAATATGAGAGGACTTAGAATATTTTAGGCAAGTGCAGTCTAATATGAGAGGACTTAGAATATTTTAGGCAAGTGCAGCCTAATATGAGAGGACTTGGAATATTTCGGATAAGTCAGGCGGGACTTAGAATATTTTAGGCAAATTCAGCCTAAGAAGAAGGGACTTAGAGTATTTTGGATAAGTCAGGCGGGACTTAGAATATTTAGACAATCTCAGTCTAATATGTGTGGACTTAGAATATTAGACAATCTCAGTCTAATATTTGGAGGAAGGAATATTTTAGCAAACTCAGCTAGTTACTTACCAATCTCAGGCAAGTGGTCGTTTGGTCAAACTCAGACCAACTCGATCGGCTCTCGGCGCGCACGTGGTTTTAAAGGGCAAAAGCTTCCCATCGAGTAAAGCTCCTGGAAGAGCTTCTCTGTGTATAAGATACTAAGATAATGCCATTCGGAGGGCCTATCCATATATCATTCGGAGAGCCTATCCATATATCCGATCGGAAGCTTTCGCGTAGTTTGATCCGAACGGATGCAGCCCTTTTTCGCGTAGCCGAGAGCCGTCATGATGACAAGTTTAATTGTCATACAGTGAGGATTAAACATTAATACTATTATTATTTTTTCTCAGTGAATAGAAGTAAAAGTCGAAAATTGTCGTACATATACATAAATATATACCTAACAACCGTTGCCTCATTAGTGACTCTGATGATTCACTATGTTCAAGTATTTATTATTGTTTGGAATAATTACCATAAAAATAAAAAAATTCTCTACGTCTTACTGCAATTAAAATTAAAGAAAAACTTTGATATTAAAACAACATAATAATATTCATCTCTTTCAAATTAATTGACCACCTAGTAATCATAAGCTAAATTAACCATATGACCAACACATTTACAGTTGTAATAAATAATAGTAGCTGTTTTACACTTAATGTTCATAAGACATATCAGTTTTTAAAAAGACGTGTTATAACTTAGAACCTAACTCATTCTATTAGTTTTTTATTAAGTTTTATAGAAAAAAACAAGAGTAGAAATTTAATCCTGAATAAATTGTCGAACTCAGTTTCAAAACGCGATATAAAATTAACAGGAATAAGGTATCGAAGGTCAAAATTTATGACCGACACTTTTTTCTGTTAACTTACTTAATTGAACCGCGTAAACGTGATCTCTTGCTGCGCAATAATGACTCTGATTTATTTAATATAGTGCATTATAAACATAGGATTGAGTCGAATATTCGAGAATAAAACATTAAAATAAAAACAATAAACTTTTACTACTTGCCTAATTGTATTATTTTTAGATAATTCCACACCATACTTTTGTTTTTCCAAAATAGAGTTATTTTTATACTATTAGCATAAGTCAAGAGTGCGCTTTCCTCCAATGCTAATATTATTTCTGAAGACATTGGTCTCCTCAACGCTAAAATTGATAAGCTCTTTAGTACCTTGGATTCGTTTTCTTGTACTTCTGATGCTATTTTGAGTAGAACTCACGACCTCTCCTCAAAAATGATGATTGTATCTAGCACGTTAGATGAGCTTCAGTTTACAATAAATAATCCGACGCCAGCTTCTAGTGTTAATAGCAACGTAACAGTTGCGCCGGTCCTTGATGATTTTCAACGACAGGTAAAACTGGTGAATAAAAATATGAACACCTTATCAACTGAGCTTTTAAAGAGTACCGAGCTCTTAAATTCTTTAAAGGAAGACATCGGAATTTTTAAATCACAAAAAAACCTGGAGCCTAACGGTCAGACTGATAACACTAGAGCAAGTGATACTTTACGACCTCCGACTAATACTGATCTTCGCACAGTCAAACCTGTTAAACGTAAACCAAAAAATGTCAGCGTTTTAACAAAAAAGACTTCTCCTGTCTCGATCCCTATGCCTAAGACAACGAACCTTCACCCAACTGTTTTACAACAGGATGATATACCAGAGCAAGTCGAAACAATTCACTTCCTGTTCTTAAAGTTGTTCAGGTGTCCCGTAAACTTTTTATTTCGCGTTTTGAACCTTCGACTACTTCGAATAACATTACCGATTTTGTGAGGAGCAAATGCAAAACCGACAAAATCTCACATTTTAAGTGTTTTGCCCTTAACAGCAATAAGCCAGACCGCACAGTAGCTTCATTTAAACTGGTGGTTTCACAGCAGCTCTTCGATACACTCTCTCAAACTCAATTTTGGCCTCAAAATGCAGTTGTTCATGAGTTTGTAGATAGTCAAAAATCCATAGCTCTAGTCGTAATCTTAAACGCACTCCCTTATGTTTACCTTGCACTAGCAATTCCACGGCCTCAAAAAACTAAATTTTCCTGAGACGATCTCCTTATACTATCAAAATGTAAGGAGTATAAGGACTAAAACAAGATCTTTTTTCCAGGCATCTAGTGCTAGTGATTTCGACGTTATTGCTCTAACAGAAACTTGGTTGCATAGCGGTTTCCGAGGTGCTGAGCTTTTTGACTCTTCTTACCAGGTGTTCCGAAGAGATAGACATAGCCAGTCTGAGGCACGTGGTGGTGGTGTCATCATAGCCTGCGGAAACCAGCTTATTTGCAATCAGGTTACACTTCCCGAATCTTCCTGCGCTTTTGACGTCGAACTTATTGTTCTTAAGATTACTCTTTCTAAAAAAAATATTTTCATAATGTGCTGTTATATTCCACCGGATATGATTAACACAATTGACAGTGGAGGTCATAAAATTTTCGACCTTCTCATATTAAAACTTGACTAAGTTTCTAATTTAATGAACTCTTGTGATGAACTCATATTGATGGGGGATTTCAATTTACCCAATGTACAATGGGTATATAATACTGAGGACGAGTGTTGCTATCCCTCGAATATTCTCACAGTGAAGGAGCCCTCCTTTCTATGATCTGTTTTCGCTTTCGGACTCTCTCAGGTTAGTACTGTAAAGAACGAAATGGGATGGCACCTTGACCTAATTTTTTCGTCCGACTGCTACAATACAACTATTGAACGCAGCAGAATTCTGCTATCCACACTTGACTCGTACCATCCACCACTCCAACTTGTACATTGCTATGATTCTGCAAATGTCCTACATCCAAATACGGACAATTATGTTTACAATTTCAAGAAGGCAAATATCGACGAAATTTCTAGGAGATTGTCTTCCATCGATTTTCGTTCTCTGTTATCAGATGGTAACATTGATGTTGATCTTTCCACATTTTTTGCATCGCTTTCTTAAGCTTTTGATACTTGTGTTCCTCTTCAGCGACAGCGTTGCACTAACTCAGCGCCCCCTTGGTTCAATAATGAACTAAGGAAGCTCAGGAAATGTACGTTAACCCGTGTGCTTTTTATAAATTTATAGACGCTAAGAAGAGGGCTGATGGCTACCCAATGTCTATGCATTTTGAGGGCCTTACAAGTTCAACGCCATCCGCAATATGTGATATGTTTGCATCCTTTTTTGAAAAATCCCTCTCTTCTCCCAACTTCCAACCTAATCTAAACAATTTTCAATACCTAAATACTAACCCTACAGTCTTTGATCTGCCCATCTGTATTACTCCTGACATTATTCTCAAACATATCGCCGAGTTGCCGGATGATTACACCTCTGGACCAGATGGTATTCCTCCTGCTATTTTAAAACTATGTTCCAGTTAATTGCTTACACCACTAACGATGCTCTTTCAAGAATCACTCAACAGTGGGAAGTTCCCTACACTTTGGAAAAACTCGTTTGTGATTCCGATTCACAAAAAGGGTAGTAAAAACGACGTGTGTAATTACCGGCCAATCGCGAAACTCTCTTGCATCCCTAAACTTTTCGAATCTATTATTTATTCGCAAATCTCAATTATCTGTAAACGTCTTATTTCCAATAACCAGCATGGATTTCTCCAAGGTCACTCTACAACCACGAATCTCCTTGAATTCGTTCCGTATGTTGTTGAGGGCTTCCAAATGGGATTGCAAACAGACTGTATTTATACAGATTTTAGTAAAGCTTTCGATAAGCTCTCCCATTCCATCATAACGTTAAAACTTGAAAGGAAAGGTTTTTCACCTTCATCTGTCAACTGGATACGTTCTTATTTGTCAAATAGATCCTACCAGGTTGCTTTCCGTGGCACCAATTCGAGGAATATCTTGGCCCCCTGCGGGTGTCCCTCAGGGTAGTCACCTGGGTCCTCTTCTTTTTATTTTGTCAATTGACGATATCACACATCTGTTGAATACGTGCAAAGTCTTAATCTATGCTGATGACATGAAGTTATTCTTTCATATAAGGAATATTAACGATTGCAATGTGATTCGAAAGGACCTTAATATCTTCCATTCTTGGTGTGCTCACAATAAACTTGAACTTAATATTGATAAGTGCGAAATAGTATCTTTTTATCGTGGTCGAAGTTTTTTTCAATTTGACTACGCTCTGTTGTGTCATACTCTTCGTCGAATGAAGTCTGTTCGTGACTTAGGTGTTATTCTTGACAGAAAACTTGATTTTGTTGAGCATATCAATTCCATGGTTATGAAGGCTTGTTCTGTATTGGGTTTCATAAAAAGATGGTCACGTGAGTTCTCGAATATTTTAGTGTATAAACAACTGTAATTTTCTTTTGTGAGACCTATTCTTGAATACGAAAGTCAAGTTTGGTCTCCTCACTACCAAACCCACATTAACAACGTTGAGTCTGTCCAACGTAAGTTCATTAGATTTGCCCTGAAGGATTTACCTTGGGTCGATCCGATTTGTCTTCCCCCTTACGAAGACCGACTGCAGTTACTCGACATGCATTCTTTAAATAAACGTCGTGAAGTTGCTAAAATAATATTCGCTCACCAACTTATAGCGGGTTATATTGACTCGCCATCTCTTAAAACTAAATTCGTCTTTAGGGATAGCACTCGTAACCTAAGGAATCTGAGTATTCTACAAACTAACAATTGTAGAACTAACTATGGTATCTATGAACCTATTAATCGCATGTGCATAAGTGTTAACAAGCATGCTGACTCATTTAACACATGTCTTACTAAGCATGCGCTGAAAAAATACTTGTTTTGTCATCATTCTTAACATCATTTTTGTCGTGTGATACGCATGAGTTCTTGTTCTGCATGTTGTATGCTGGTTCTGGTTTTACTAACAGAACCAAATGATGATAATAGTCTCATACTCATGCAGCTCTGCTGCTTGTAGCTTGGACTAAGCTGATGGATAAAAAAAAAAAAAAAAAAAAAAAAATTCCGTGTATCCAATACACCATGTGTTCTCTTTTCCACAATATCTGCAATTTGTTTTTATTTTAAAGGAATTAAACTTAGGTTTACATTAGTTATAATTTTTTCAAAAGTGCGTATGTGCTATTCTTAATGAAAAATGAATATCTGAGTTGTTTGTGATTATTCCTTTTAATAAAGAATGTTACTTTTACTTTTTAATATTCATTGTTAATACATTCTGATTCTAATCTTTTTATCCGACTACGGCAAAGCTAAAAAGAAGGTTTATAAATCTAGAATGTCATGATGTGAAATCGTGGCTTCAAAAACTTATTATTATTGCATAACAGAGGCAATTTCTGGACGTAGAATTTTACTATCATCGTAACCTCGTACCCGACCACGACAAAGTAAATGACTCAAAAAATACGCGAAGCAAAAAATAAATAACAGAAACGTATCAAATTTGGTATCAAATGAAAGTTTTTAATGTGTGTACACTATATACTTCTTTTATGTAAGACAATTTACTATCTACATTCTTTAACAAAATAAATTAGATTAAAGATAACTGCATAGCCGTAGTAACACGTCGTCGTATCTCAAACAAATAAGATTAACTAATGAATGTATAATAATAATGTAGTAGGTAACTGCAATTAATGTTTGAAGAATTTTCATATAAAGACAGTGAAATTTTGTTCGAAACTTTTATGAAAGGCATTTACCATAGAGTGGTAGTCGGGGTGTTTTTTTTTTTTTTTCGTATTCACGTGTTATCTTAATCCTACTAGTACAGAAAAACTCTCTGCAAGTGTGATTTATGTATCACTGTGCAGTTTTATCGAAAGCACCCTGTTTCTTTTCACAAAACTTTTTTTCCTACTGCATTAGGATTTCCTGCAAACCTGTTTAAATTATCCGTATAACTTGGAGCGCAAATCATCATTAAACATCCATTAATCACACCCAATCCAAGGCCCATTTGCGCGTGGAAATTCGCAAATCCACAATATATTCTCCGAGGAGGAGGTGTCTGGACCATGTATCAAAGCCGACCTAACCCTTTGCTGGCTTCATGGAACACCCGTGACGACCGTAAATTATGAGTTAGGAATCTATCAACACTTCACCATTTTCCTCCCCCTTTTGGCTACTTTTCCTCTTTATGCGGGCGAAAGCAATTTGCCCGGGAGTCGGGCAGGCGGAAAAGTCATGTCGCCGAGAAAGTGGCATCAGAAACATCAGAAAATTTAATCTTTTTCCACACCGTATCGATGAATAAGACACCCAATTTAGAAACCCTAGACGTGACACATTATGGGTATAATTGGTTCACTAAATTGGAAATGTCCTCACACGTGGGTGCACGGTACGTGGATTTGCTACAAAATGACGTGACGTGATTGACTTGGAGAAGGATGTGGCTTAGGGTAGGTAATGCATGAATCTCAAAGGCCAGTAGCAGATTGTACTCAGGCAGCTATTAAATACTGACTTCAACAGCCATTTCAGCAGCAGGAAACGTGTTAAGTTTTGACGTCATGCTTTAGTTATGAGCAGACTATCAAAAAGATTCGATGCTTACTTTGAGAAATAGTCTTAAACTACCGTTATGGGAACGTGCGTAAATATGTACCTTTCGTTAGACAGTATGATAAGTAAGAGTTAATAGCTTGAAAGCTTAATTTAATCACAAGTGCATCTCAAATTTTTGAGTTCGCATTTACTATGCAATTATAGTGGTTTACTTTCACTATATTTTAATTTTTTAATCATTATTTTATTTTAATTAATTATTATTTAATTTATTTTACTATTTATTTTTTTTTTAAATAATTTTTTTACACACACTTTATTTTATGTTCCTTACTTTCAGTGACAAGATATTCGAACTGATTTTTTATTTTCTAAAACTCCTACTTCAAAAATTAATTTTTTAATTTTTTAAAATGCCTACTTCAAAAATTTATTTTATCTTTTAATAAAACTAGCTGGCCCAGCAGACGTTGTACTGCCCTTTCCGGTACATTTTCATTATGCCCTGTGCGTCGAACAATATTTGATCGTGTTCTTTCTTTTCGCATGTTTCTACAAATAATACCATTTATTGAACAAACTTACACGTTGTTTAATATTAAGTAAACCGTTTTACACTTCACAAATATTGGAAAATTACCCGGTTTCATTCGACGTTGGGTAAATACTAATACTAATTAAAGACTTCTCAAATGTTCTAGTTTGTTATATCCTAGAAATTGATTCAACCCGAAAACTCCTTTATGGATCCGCCATCTTGAATGTCCAAATTTTGATAATATATAAAATTAGTGGCATTAACACAATTATTGTACCAAATTTCATTAAAACCCGTTGAAATCGAGAAATTTTTTTTATATATATTGGGTCCGCCATCTTGGATCTAGAAACTTTGATATGTAATTCGATAATGGTCAAAATTAGGGGCACCAAAAAAATCGTACTAATTTTCATGAAAATCCGTTGAAGTCGAGAAATTTGCATCACCATATTGGATCCGCCATCTTGGATTTGGAAATTTTGATAATATCTAAAATTAGTGGTATCAGAATAATCATTGTATTAATTTTCATTAAAACCTGTTGAAATCGAGACATTATGGTCTCCCAATTGGACCCACCATCTTGGATTTACAAATTTTAATACTATTCGAAATTAGTGGCCTCAGAATAATCATTATACCAATTTTCATTCAAATCGAGGCATTTTGGTCGCCGTGTTGGATCCACCATCTTGAATTTGGAAAATTTGTTAACATTCAAATTAGTGGCCTCAGAATAATTATAGTACTAATTTCCATTAAAATCCGTTAAAATCGAAAAATTGTTGGTCACAATCTTGGATTTGGAAATCTCGATAATATCGCTCATTAAATACAATAACGTCATAACTCAAAAATTGTCATTTTTCATAAAATGCATTTCAAAGATTAGGCTCTTTGTTATTTCAGTAAGAAATAGTTTCAAAACTACCTCTCCCTTGTCGCGAATTATGAAAGCTCAGATATGACGTTTTTACAGTTAAAATACAGTTAAAAGTATATACGAAATTTAGTCCACCCGTATAAGTAATTCAACAATAATGATTTTTGAGTTATGACGTTATTGCATTTAATGAGCGATATTCTAAATTAGTTACCTCAGAATTACCATAGTACTAATTTTCATTAAAATCCGTTGTAATTGAGACATTTTAATCGCCATGTTGGACCCGCCATCTTGGATTTGGAAGTTTTGGTAAAGTTCTAAATTAGTTCAATAAGAATAATCATTGTTATAATTTTCATTAAAATCCGTGGCAATCAAGACATCTAAGTCACCATGTTGAATCTGCCATCTTGGATTTGGACATTTTGATACTATTCAAAATCAGTGACCCAAGAACAATCATTGTATTAAGGTACGGACACACCAAAAGCGACGCGAGCGAAGCGAACAATTTTAAAAATTTTGGTGCCGTACAAATCAATTGAAGTGTCCGAATAGAACGCGACATGAGCGAAGCGGCTACTGCGACAGAATGTTCCCAAATTTTAAATTATTCGCGCCGCTTCGCTCGCTTCGCTTTTGGTGTGTCCGTACCTTTAATTTTCATTAAAAGCCGTTGGAAATGAGAAATCTTGGTCCGCCATCTTGGATTTGTAAATTTTTATAATATTCAAAATCAGTGACCTCAATACAATAATTGTAGTCATTTTGATTAAAATCCGTTGAAATCGAAAACGCGCGAAGTTAAAATAATCGTTAAGTTGTCTGAAATTATCCAATTTTCTGCGCAATTTTCTTAACTTTTCTTTCCGTAAGAACCTTCTACAAAGTATTAGAAAACTTTGAAAAAAACACTGAATGAAATTGATAAAGTCGTTCTCAAGTTATTGCGTGACCAACGGAAATAGGGGTTCATTTTTATATATAGATAGGATACAAAATAAAAAAAAACGCAGCCATCTCCTCCACACAATGAAATTAAATTAATAAAGAAATTTTGATATGTATGACTATGATTACACGATTCGCTGAAGCGCACGTTCTGCACAAAATCATGGGGAAGGGGTATGGTGAGAACGACAATAGGAAAAAGCGAACGAAAACTGAAATTGACGTTCGCTTCGGAACGGAACAAGTAGAATGTGACATTTCCCATTCCCAGTTATTTCACATTTGACGCATTGTCAGTTGAGTTCTTCGGCAATTTATAATATATTATTGAAATTCAAAATGTGCAACTGGAATAAACTGCAAACTAGTTTATTCATAGAGCTCTACGGGCAATTTCAAATGCTCTATGATGTCCAACATGAGGACTATAAGAATAAAAATAAAAGGGAAAAGTGCCTACAAGAAATTGTGGAAAAATTAAAACCCATCCGTCCAAACACTAACGTGAATGATCTCAAGAATAAAATAAAGACACTGAGATCGCAATATTTTAGAGAAAAGGCTTTATTAAGTAGCTCTAAAAAAAGCGGTGCTGGAGCCAAAGACATTTACGAGCCAAAGCTGTGGTGTTTTGACCAATTGCAATTTTTGGAGAACTTCGAAAGTGAGACTAGTATGGAGAGTAACGTATCACTACCTCAGGTAACTAATAGAATTTGATTTATGAGGATATAGATTTTAATAGCGGATATTAATAGGATACGAACGAAGAAAATAGTACAAGCTCCAATCCTTCAGATGCTTCGTGTGCCACATGTGGGGTACAAAAACTCGTATGTTTATTTATTTTTGATTAAAACATATATTTACTTATTTTGTCTTAGAAAAAAGTAAAGCAGAAACATCTATCATTGGAAGCTAGCTGCTTGCAATCATTGGCAACTGCTAACCAATTGGTGGAGAAGGTAACATCGAAAAGTATTGCAAAAGAAGAAACACGGGAGGTAAAATTTGGCAAAATCGTAGCGATGGAAATGGAAGGTCTATCTGAGGATAGGTTTTTTGCAACAAAATGGGAAATTTTGGAAGTTATTCACGCGGCACAAAACGAAGAGCGAGAGGAAAAACACAAAAGGCCAAGTAAAGAAAACTCCTGCACCGAGATATCGCGAGAAATGTCATCATCCAATGTTTTCCTTCCTGAAATTTTAACACAAGGTTGCATTTCAACAAGTACCCCTCGAAAGTCCACACCTTCTCCCAATATATTTAATTTTACTGAAGAAATCAATCCAGGCATTTCATTCTCTTCTCCAAATAGCCCTTCATCTCCAACTGTTCAAATGGAACCTCCTCCCCAACCAAATACATCTCGTCCACACACCCCAGCAAAGTTTACTTTAATTCGTAACATTAACCCATCTGCTCAGGCACAATTATGGGAAGGCACTGCAGGCGAAAAAAAACCAAAAATCCTACGGCTTGAAGTTCTAAAAAACCCACATAATTTTCAATTTGAATAAATAAAGTTGTATTCACTTTGTACCATTTATTGAAATAAAATTTATGAAGTAGTTATACATATATTTTAAACGTAGGCATCTTGCCAAGGAACTCTTCCTTCTTCCGAAAAATATTCTGCAAATTGTTGCCTTATTTCACCTGCTGATTTAGGGAAATTCCTGGGATTTTCACTCCGGTTTTCTTCTTCTCGGCAGGAATACTGGTTAAAAGTAATGGGGTCTATATAGTTTTTACTTTTTGTTGTAAGATAATTGTGGAGTGCACAGCATGCTAACACCACATCTCTCACTTTATTTGGTCGCAAATGTATATTTGTTTGAAGAACTCTAAAACGGTTGCTTAATATGCCGAAACTATGCTCTATAGTCTGTCTTGCATGACTAAGTCTGTAATTGAAAATTTGTTTTGTTTTTTCCGCACAATTAAATGGGTATGGTTTCAAAATATGTCTTTCTAAGGGAAACGCATCATCTCCGACTACAACATAAGGTAGTAATCTTCCATTACCCACTTTTTCGTCTGCTGGTAAATAATTTTCAGACTGCAACAAAACCGTTCTCAAATCGGATCTATTTAAAACACCACTGTCGCTAATACGGCCATTGCACCCCACAGCCACAAATGTGAATTTATAGGCGGCATCGCACATAGCTAAAAGAACAATACTATTAAATCCTTTGTAATTATAATAGAGTGCTCCATCTTTTTTAGAAGCTCGGAAAGCGATATGCTTGCCGTCTAACGCTCCAATGCAATTGGGGAATTGCCAACGTTGGGAAAAGTTACTGGCTATAACCTTCCAGTCATCTTTTGAATTTGGGAACTGTGTTAAATTTTAATGATGTAGATGCTTCTTAAACTATTATATTAAATATAATACCTTCAAATATTCATTCTTTAGTCCATCATAAAGGATGCGGCAAACTTTTGGTACTGTTTCTGACAAAAATGGTTGTGATAGCCTACTCTGGAAATCCAAGCTCCGGTAAGTTTCTCCCGTTGCCAGAAACCGAAGAGTTACAGAAAGTGTGTCCTCCGGTGATATTGCATTTCGCATGCATGTGTCTTGCTTTGTAATACTTGATTGTATTCGATTAAGTATATCCACAAAGCACTCCTCATTCATTCTTAAGTATCGCCTATATGCATTTGTGTCCTCTAATCTTAATTCATCTTTTAACAACGTTAAACAGCCCTTTTTTTCTCTTCTCAACCTCCACTTTTTTACCCACGTCCGTTTTTTTGTTTTTTTATATTTTATAGCCAAAACCATAGTACTCGCGGCTAAAGAATACCACAGCGTAGCAGAAGCTAATAATTCTTCATCCATAACAACAAGCTCCCTGTTCCAATTCCAAACGTTGCATTGTCAAAATATGTTGTGCGCTTTCATGAATGCATGTAATCACGAAAGCGTAAAGAGGAACGTGTTAGCGTACTTGAAAGTGAACCGTGTAATCATGGTCTATGATAGCAAACTCAGAAAAAATTCAGGAATTCGGATACACCTGTAACTCTCCAGGTGTAGGTAACTGTTATATATTTAATTGAGAACATAATAAATTCTTTTATCTTTCAGTTTCCTCAACAGAAGCATAAACTGATGTATCATGTGTTGTGCATTCCGATAAAAGTACGAAGTTGCAATGTTTAATCTCTTTATCTAACTTGTAATAAAATATACCAACATGAATAGAGCACTGAGCATTGTTGAAATGAAATATTCTCTTTCAGAGTTTGTTTCCGATCTTTTATGTAATCAGATTGTTTCTGGATGTGGATTACTCGTAAAGAAAATCATCTGCTTTGAGACAACTTTTTGAAAGCTCACCTGTTGAGTCCCAAATGCTGAAAATTATTTCTTCAATGTCATTCTCCTCCAAAATAGAGATAACATATTCACGGAATTTTAATAAATCTGGACAGTTTTTCCACTTTCCTAAGTAACAAGCAGCTTTTGGATTTCTGCATAAAACATACTTAAAGCAGTCCGGAAAACTTTTTAGTTCATCCTTCAATTTTTCACTCCGAGTTATCACAGAGGAATTTTCAAACATTGCTTTGCAATTTTTGGCGTATAACACAAACGCTATGAGTTCCCCTTTCCTGCCAGAACACACCATTCTGGTCGCATTGTTTTGTAGTAAATTGAATTAGTACAGTCAATCTGTAACGAAAAAATAGGTTGTCTCCGAAAAATGACATACCGAAATTTGACTTGATGAATCGTTAGGGGGGCATATAATGAAGTTAATGTCAAATTCCCGAAGTCCCCCCTCCCCCTGTTTTTGAGAAAATCAAAAAAATGTTGAAATGCGTTTTTCTCGGAATCTATGGGTTTTGGTGAAAAGTTTATTTAACAAAAAATGTAGAGGACGTTGTTAACTACATTTTATGTCATTGAAGTGACGTCATCCGACTTGAAATACAAAAAGTAGGTGGCGCTAAATTATCAAAAAAGTGTTTTTTTGCTATTTTCATTAAAAAATAATGGTTTTTTTGCAATTATGTAAATGAGAAAGTTGTTCGTCACAAAATCAGCTACAACTTTTATTTAAACTATTTTTTTATAAAACTTACCGTTTTCGAGCTGGAGCTTGCCGATGTGTACAAATTGTATAAAATGTACAGCTACTTTTTTTATTTACATAACCCACAATTATCTTGCTTTACAGAAATTTATTTTATTATATATAATTCATTAAAATCGTTACTTTAAGTCATATAAGAACCAATAATGTAGGAAAATAATGTCGGTATTTTTTCACTGAATTTTATTTGTTCATATTATTTTTATGGCACTTGTCTGGTTTTTACCGTTTTTTTTCGCTTACGTTAAAACTTCAAGTACGTTCTTCTAATAAAAAGATACATGATATCAGGTCAATGAAAAGATTTTATGAAACTACAAAAAAATGTACAATTTGTACACATCGGCAAGCTCCAGCTCGAAAACGGTAAGTTTTATAAAAAAATAGTTTAAATAAAAGTTGTAGCTGATTTTGTGACGAACAACTTTCTCATTTATATAATTGCAAAAAAACCATTATTTTTTAATGAAAATAGCAAAAAAACACTTTTTTGATACTTTAGCGCCACCTACTTTTTGTATTTCAAGTCGGATGACGTCACTTCAATGACATAAAATGTAGTTAACAACGTCCTCTACATTTTTTGTTAAATAAACTTTTCACCAAAACCCATAGATTCCGAGAAAAACGCATTTCAACATTTTTTTGATTTTCTCAAAAACAGGGGGAGGGGGGACTTCGGGAATTTGACATTAACTTCATTATATGCCTCCCTAACGATTCATCAAGTCGAATTTCGGTATGTCATTTTTCGGAGGCTCACTTACAGATTGACTGTACTAAATTTGTTTGTATTAATAGAAATCAGTAATTAAGAGATTTTGTATTCATTTATATACATAGTTGTTAATAAAGAAATACTTGCTAAGAGTTATTTAAATGAGGAATTGAAGTTCTCATAAAAAATTTTTCGGATCGAAAAAATTCATGAGTTTGTATGCGATTCTCTGTTTTGAAGCAATTTTGGGTCCACCATTTTGATTATGGAAGGGTTACCACCCCCCTTTCCCAATGTTTGACAATATACAAGTAAATAAGGTTCATATAATAATGTTTTTATATCAAAACCATAAGCGCGATCGCTGCTTCGCGTTTATCTATAAATTTCGTAGTTGTTCGCCATTTTAAATTTGGTAGGGATACCATTTCAATTTTAAATGTTTGATGGAATAGGAGTTTTTCAACTTAATATCATAATATTTTTGGGTTAAATAGTACGTGCGATCACGGATTCCTGAGTACTTCGACGATATTTCTTAGTTTTACCGCTATTTCGGAACCGCCATGTTGGATTTGGTAATCCTATTATGGCAACTTTTAAGCTACATATAAAAGGAATATTTTAGGCTTACATCCGATTAAATCTACCATTCTTTTCTTGCAACTCGTTTGCTCCAATCATCCGAGTTTTGGCCAAATTTTAGCCGCCATATTAAGTCTACCATCTTGGACTTCCACACTTGGCCACACATTATTGAAAAGAGAATTCAAAAACGAGTCTTTTATAAGTTTTAATTAATCAAGGTAAATTTTCAACAGAGCTTTGATCCATTTGACGTGAAACGCCTCTATATTAAAATAATAAATGGTTCTTTTTGATAGTTAAAAGTTATTATCCTTCCGTCGTTTTGTGTGCAATCTGACTTCTATAATGTTTTTCTAGTTATCTTTATATGAAGTATTATTAATTTACGGCCCATAAAAATTATTATACCATTTGATGATTTTTCTGAGTGTACCAATAGGTACATACATTTTCAAAATTTTGTTTTTACATTTAAAAGTGAAATCATGATATTTTCAAAGTGAAGTCTAGTGAAACAAGTAGTTAAATGATTATTATCATTAAGTTATTATTCATATATGGTATATCTTAGCGTGCAATTTATCTATTAATATAAATACCTCAGAGAACGTTATTGCAGTTTCATGTAGCATTCAGTAGTAGCGCAAACAGCAACAGAACAATGTTGAAGATAAAACAGGAGGAATTGACTCTCAGAGCAACCTAATCAATACATTTGCAATATAAATAAAAAGAATCATCAGTCTGGTTTCATGCGGCTTTTCATTAATTTATATTGACATTTATATGCATATTGGGCTATGGAATGGAATATGTATTGTCTTTTCTGAAAAACATTGCGAGTGTCGATACTTCAAAGCAAAAACTGATAGTATAATCGCGTTGAAGCAGAACAGCTCGCACAATTTCCTTTTTATCCGAATGAAAAATGTTCCATCCCTATCGGGGTGGGAATGACTGCGGACATATTGACGCCGGAAAGGCTCATTCTATCCAGGTAAAACCGGTAGTGTTCCTTCCCTGAAATGATTAATGTTTTTCCATTAAGGATTTGCTCGATGCTGCAAGCTCATTTCGGAATGCCGGGAATCGACAAAGTGGTACAAATGACTTTTGTCATTTCGTCCCTGATCCCCGGCAAAGGACTACGTACTGCATTCATTGCCATTCTGCAGAACTATTCCACCAAATTCTCACCTCTGAGTGCTCCACCTTTATGCCAAACTCTGGCATAAATAAAAAAATTATCTGCCGGCCCTTCCTATCCTCGGGAATTGAAGATACTCCGGCGGGAGTGTAATCAATCACTCTTAATGCGAATCGAAATGAAGAACGAACCTATTCGTCATCCGCCGCTGACTAGTGAGCTCTTAATCTTCTTTCGCTTGAATGTGCGTCAGGACTGGAGCATGTATTCAAATAATGAAATATTCATCTGCGCGAACAGTGCCGCAAAAAGCGCGCCCGTGCGGACAGGAAGTGGTTCTTTGCGATTACCCTATGAATTCTGTAGACGTGAAATAAATTGTTTGTGACACGACGGCAGTTTCTAGATAAACCGATGTGACACCCGGCCTTAGTGTAACTGATTCTGGGAGCATTTATGGCGACTGAGGGATATCTGAGCCTCAGATATTTACGACAGGTTCGTGATTTACATGGAGGCATGTGCGTGCGGCAAGGTGCGAAGTGATATTATGGCGTACTAAAACTTTACTACTACCAGAAGAAGGCAATAAAATTTAATGCTGTTGCCAACGTTGTCAGGCTTAGGGATTCCTTCCATATCCTTAAGGAATGACAACTAAGTACGTGCATGAACAGGACGACAAAGGATGCTGCGGTTATCGCCAAAATTTGAATAATAAAAGGGATTGCCGCCGAGTTCTCGAATTATGTATCTTCACGGCAGACCTCATAAATCATTGGAATAATATGCCTCATATCCGATAGTAACGGATTGGTGAAGTTTATATGTACTTCCTGCTTGTACTTATTTACTAAGGAGTATGTAACTACTTAGTCGCAAATGTTACTGATAATGAATTTTTGCTTGTAATTATTTTTATACATATACAGTTACGGACAAAGAATTTTTTCTGTATTAAAAAAATGTTCAAGGAGTTTAAAAGCAAACTTCAAAATAGTAATTAGTTTATTGTTAATAACACATTCCGACACCTTTTTGGCATGGACTTACAAATACATACATATACTAGCATACCACGGATCCTAAATTTTCAGCTATAACTCATCCTTGTTTTTTAATTTAACTGATCCAATATTCTCCTTAACTATTTTCCACAAGTTTTCTATTGGATTTAGGTCCGGAAATTGTGCTGGACACATCATAACATTCTCTCCATGATCCTGGAAACATTTTTTTTTTGCTAGACTCGAAGTATGCTTCGGGTCATTGTCTTTCTGGAATTGCCAAATAAGCGGCATGTTCCATTCGGCATACAAATTTTTATCAATGTTTGATGTTTGATCCAAAATATAGGCCCGACACTGGACCATGAGAAGTAAATCCACACCTTGATATTTCCTCCACCATGTTAGAAGGTTTTAAAGACGTCGGACTCAAGGTTTTCCATCATTCCCAATCATATCAATCTTCGATTCGTCAGACCATAAGACATTCAGCCATTGGTTTTCATTTTTGTTACCGAACCAATCTTTGTGTATTTTTGTATGCAATTTTGTCTTTACATCTTTCTCAGTATAGGTACTTTACGTGATAATCTACCAAATAGGGTTTTTTCTACCAAACGGTGCCTTATACCTACTCTCCAATGGGCAAACCAACCAAAATGCTGCTCCCTTTTCCTTCGTCTCGCTCGTGTTTTGGATGACACGGCCTAACTTTTCGTTGGTGTTGGGTAAAGCGTTTGAATTGCCACATAAAATTCAGCCGATTTTCAGTAGTGGTTCTGAACCTATTTAGATACATATTTAGTACCAAAAAAATGACCAATCTTAATAAATAATTGAGGTTATTATTATTAAAAGGTGGCTCCAAAAGTGAAGGGACATTTTCAAGTGGAAATGGCATTTATTTGGAGTAAGTGAAAAAGCATGAAATTTAATACCATATTATGAAATAAATATTTCTTCCTGTTCCACTTCACACTCGATCAAAGCAAACAGAATTTTTGACATTTTACATCTACATTGAGAGAAATGTGTACGAACGCATTTTGTCAGCCAATTCAGCCAACTGGTATATTGTTGGTTTGCCCATTGGAGTGTGTGGAGTGGGAATTACAGCACCTAGCACCCAAATTTCTGCTCGATTTTGTAATACCCACTACCTACCAGATAGCTACAAATGACTTAAAAGGATCTCTTTTTTAAAGTAGTTGCATGTGGTTATCCTCCTTTGTAGTCGATTTGCCTGGCCTACCCCTTAACAACTGTGGATTTGGTGACAACAAGGTATTGAAAATGTATTTTTCTTGATTCTATTTTATTGCCACTATTTATTTTAATGGCTGAAAAGATCAGGGTCCACCAGAGAATCATGACAAGCTCATCCCGACTAGAATTTTGGTGGGGTACAGCTAGGATCCCTATGAGGCTAGCCATACTGCCTCGTGCGGGCCCCATGAGGCTGCCGTATAAAGCGCACGAAGGGCAAATAACGCCTTGCTTCATTCGCGCAGCATTATCAATGCCGCATGTGGTCCTCGATTTAAACATTTTTCATGAAAATTAGTACATAGGGGTTTTGCAGAATGCTGATTTCAAATTCGCTGTCCAAATTTAGAAATTCAAGATGGCAGATTCAATATGGCTACCAAGATTTCTCGATTTCAACGGATTTTAATGAAAATTAGTACAATGATTATCTTGAGGTCACTGATTTTGGATGTTATCAAAATTTACGAATCTAAGATAGCGGATCCAATAGGGCGACCAAGATTTCTCGATTTCAACGGATTTTGATGAAAATTAGTACAATAATTATCTTGAGGTCACTGATTTTGAAGGTTATCAAAATTCACGAATCCAAGATGGGGGATCCAATATGGCGACCAATAATTCTCGATTTCAACGGATTTTAATGAAAATTTGTACAATGATTATTCTGAGGCCACTAATTTCGAATTATATTAAAATTTGGAAATTCAAGATGGCGGATCCATAAAGGGGTTTTCGGGTTGAACCAAATTCTAGAATATAACAAACTAGCACATTTGAGAAGTATGAGCCTAGGTGTATAATTGATCTTTGCCTAATCGAACCCCCGAAAGGCAAATGGTGGAATTGCCTATTTCATTGTAAAGTTATAAATGCATTAGGTTTGCCTCATAAGGCCCTTGTGAGAAACTCATAAGGTAAACCTCACTTCAGTATCGCTGATTTTATTTTGTGAGGTCCTCATGAGGAATCTACGGGGAAATCCCTCTATCGGCATACCCCTCACTTGCCACATGAGGATCTCATGAGGAATCTACGGGGAAATTTCTCTATCGGCATCTCCAGCCACATGAGGCCCACACGCTTCATGAGGCATACCCCCTATAAACTCTAGTCGGGATGTTGCCACATTAATACTTCAGAAAGTAAAATAACTGCAAATTTTTTCCGCAAGAGATCGCCCAAAAAACTCCAAAAAAATTTACCAAAAATTAGATAGTTGTGAAAAATATCAAGTGATTCTATTTTATTGTCCGTAACTGTACAATATAATTCGGTTTCTTAATCATTCCTTTCCCATTTAACCTATGTTTCTAAGTTTTAGTTGACGAGTCATATTTTCATAGAAAAAATTAACAAAATAAAATTAATAAATTTGACTAAAGTATCCATATGTTAGAATCCAGAATAGTAATTTCAGAATAAACAAAAGGTCCTCATTAAAGGACAAAGATAATTTTACTCCTGCCTCATTATATCGGAGAGATCTTTTTACTTTCGACCTTTTTGTCTTTATAAAATTTTGAAGTAGGGGTTTTTTTAAAATATAATTTTTGAAGTAGGCGTTCGCTAAAAAATAAAATCAGTTCGAATATCTTTTCAACAAAATAAGGAATATAAAATAAGTTTGTGTAAAAAAAAATTTATTTAAAATAAAATAAATTGTAGAAATAAATAAATAATTATTAATTAAAATAAAAAAATGTGTAAGAAAATAATATATAGCGTAGAGAAACCGCTATATATTGGTGACCCCGACAACGGCTCTGAGATAGAGCCGAGATCATCTTACAGGTCGGCGGCCATTCAGGCATGGCTTTCCGCTCAAGCCGTTGACCGCCAGTATAGGTACGTCGGGCAAGGGAAGTTTTTGATAACTTCCCCGACGGCGCCACCTTCTTCACAAGCAGCACCACCTCCTCCCTCATGGCCACCTTCTTCACCAGCAACACCACCTCCTCCCTCATGGCCGCCTTTTGTACCAGAAATACCACCTACTCCCCCATGTCAATAGGCACCACTACCGCCCATCGAGCCCAGCACCTCAACAAGGCCCATCGAGCCCAGCACCTCAACAACACCAACCAACACCCAGCCACAGATCGGCTCTTCAGCCACAAATTGGCCAACATCAACAATTTACCAGCCGGAAATCGGCTTGATATACAACAAACTAATTTATCGTCAACTAATTCGCATTATTTCACTGGGAGGAGGGTGATGTGGAGGAGATGGTTTTTTTTAAAAAATATAAAATTTTGCAGTAGGCGTTTTTTTAAAATATAATTTTTGAAGTAGGCGTTCGCTAAAAAATCAGTTCGAATATCTTTTCAATAAAATAAGGAATATAAAATAAGTTTGTGTAAAAAAAAATTTTTTTAAAATAAAATAAATTGTAGAAATAAATAAATAATAATTATTTTAAAAAAAAAAATGTGTAAGAAAATAAAATATAGCGTAGAGAAGGCGCTATACTATTGCAGAGATTTCGAACAAATCACGGTTTTTAGACCTCAAAAATATCATTATTTTAAAATTTTGTACAGAGTGTCTCACCTAAAGCGGATTTACTTCATACCTAACGTGACCATTTTTTTTCCTGTCAAAGCAGGACGCCTAGGGAATTTTATATAAATAAATACATATATAGAGTACGTCGGTGTAAGATGTCATATTTAAGTGAAAAATAAAAATTATGGTTTAAAAAATGACTTAAAATAATATACTGTGGTATCTTACCCTCACTGGCATCTTAATTCTTACACCAACTTACCCTAAAAATAATATTTATAAATAATTTCGCAACAAAAAACTACTTAAGTAGGTATAAAGGTTTATTCGTAAAAGCGGGACATTTTGTTCTCGTTGGGGACAGCGGGACGGACAGCCTGAAAGCGGGACAATTCCGCCCAAAGCGGGACGTACGGTCACGTTATTCATACCACAACATTTTTTATGTAATAGTTTCGAAAAACCTATGAGGCTTTTTTGGATCAGTGTTAGAAATTACTGTATTATACCATTTTTAGATATTTTTTTAACACGAACCACTACTGAGGTATCTATATGAATTTTCAAATGATTACTTTTAATTTCAATCAATTGAGTTCAAACTTACCTCTTACTACATATATTCGAAATAATTGAATAATCAATTCGAATATTCTACCCAAATCTCAAATTCTCTCTACCTTCACTAAATTTTTTTGAGAAAGATCATTGCTTTTAAACAGGGACAAAAATACATAACTGGTATTTTTGAATTCTTGAACAAAAAAGGCCAAAGGAAAATGCAGTCGGGAAATTGAACGAATTTGAATTTTTATTTTTTTAATGAGGTGTAAACTGATAAAAAAAACCTTTTATCCATTTCTGGCAACTGTGTCAGACTACTGTTATATTCAGTCTTTAAAGTATTGGAGTGGACTGTAATGTAGTATCTGGTTAAGTTTAAAAAACTATTACATTAAAATAATTTTTTCTAATAATTAAAATTTACTATTTTAATATTAAATTCCGAAAATGTGCAAGAAATGATTGCCGGTATGTTTTGGGAGCAATTTTAGTATGACATTTATGTATAAGCTTAAAAGACATGGAATATCATCAAATCATTCCGTATAAATACAAAGTGTGTACGATTAGCTGTAAACGTGCCACTGTAAGTTACAATACAGTAGTAAGAAGTATTGTAAGGACATAAATTGGAGGTTCCCTCCCCTCCTCTCCCCTTAATCCAGGGTGTTATGCGTTCCCGTCTCCATTAGGTGGTTTGCAGTCAGGGAGTAATACTGGCTGTATTCTAAGGAGCGGTACATGGGTGATTGGAAAATAGAAGCGTACGGCCACAAAGGCCAAGGCACCCGGAAATGGCGTCACAATCACCCCTCTTCCGCGGAAACTACCCGTTCCACTGTTCCACCGGTCAGCACCAGGCTTCCCAAGCCAAAGCCTAGTGGACTCTCTGTTTCGAAGACACAACCTGCGGAGTCCGGCTCCAAGCCACGAAAAGATACTGTGCTCCCTCCAACGCCAACAATAACTGCGCGCGGTGCGCTAATCCCTCTGGGGTGGCCTACCGAGGGAGCGAGCAGCTTCCAGGCTTGTCGACAGACTTGGCGCTATCTCGGAGACAGTGCTTTGAGAGAAGGACAAGTCCTCTCTGACATGGGCTAGGAAATTTGTTGCTCTAAAAAAGGCAAACAGCCAGAGACGGCTCTAGCCCTTGTGGCGCCCATGTGCAACCAGTACCCTGGCGACCTCTAGTAGGAGCGGGGTCAAAATGGAATACTTACAGTTATATTTTCAAACGGAAATTCGGGTGCAAATAGTGCAGTTTTAAATTATGTCGGGAAGCAAAAAGTGTTTTTTAGGAGGGAAGGGGTTACAACAATAAAAAATCACAACTTTGTTCTCCGCCAGTTTCGATGCATGCAAGTAGCCTTCGTCTTATTTCGCGTTTGAGGTCTATGGTAGCCAGTCTCTCCCGTATTTTCGTGGCTGCAGTCCCAATCCTGGTAACTAATTCTTCTCTGGTGTTGATTGGTCTTGAGTAAACTTCATCTTTCATCATTCCCCATAAGAAAAATTCCAGTGGAGTAAGGTCTGGTGACCTAGCAGGCCAAGGAATCGGTCCACCTCGTCCAATCCAGCGCTCTGGGTAATTTTCATTCAACCTTTCCCTAACAATGTTCCCAGTATGCGCAGGTGCTCCGTCGAGCTGTAAATAAATTGCGCTTCTGGTGGCCAGGGGGATGTCCTCCAACAGATCCGGAAGGGGATTCTCCAAAAAGTCCGAATATAGCTGACTATTCAGCACTTGGGGCAAGATGAAGGGTCCTATCAACTGGTTGCCGATGATGCCAGCCCAGACATTGACACTAAATCTTTGCTGGAAGGACCGACACCTTGTCCTATGTGGGTTCACATCTGACCAGGTGTGGATGTTGTGGAAGTTTGTGATGCCATCCCGGGTGAATTGCGATTCATCCGTCCACAGAATTCGGTCTAGAAACCTTCTGTTTTCGATGTCAGACTCGAACAGCCAAGTGCAGAATTGCAATCGTCTTTCGGAATCTCCTTCCTGTACACACCTCTCCTCAACCAAATTTTAGTTTGACAAAAATGGTTGGCAAAACTGAAAAAAGTCGGTTGTTCGGAATGACTTTACGAATCAAAAAAACATTAGCACAAAATCGAATCTGCTCATCTGGCAAAGATATGGCAATTAAAAAAAAAAAAAAATTTTTTTTTAAAAATCATTAAATTCAGTTGCGAATTTAATTTTTAAAATCAAAATTTAATTTAATTTTGATATTACATATGTATATGTATATATATGGGACGATCCATGTCAAGTGGATCAGAGCTGTGGCCAAAATTGTAGGTGTCCAAAAAAATCAACCGAGGGCTCATTTTAAAGCTTATGACGTCTACTTTCGAATGCCGTGTGCGCCTTTGAAAAATCAAATATGGCGGTTTCAATATGGCGACCGGAAGTGGAATGAAAATTAAAAATTTTTGGAAAAAAGCTTATAGAAAAAAAAATTTGCAAGCTACAAGACCGTATTTCGACTCAAATTGTAGCAAATGAACAGCTCTTTAAGGCTGGTGCAGTTGAATAAGAAAATTCAAGATGGCGGATCCAATATGGCTGTGCAATATCCCACTTTATGGCCTAATTTTTCAAATCCAACCATTTTGCACCAAATCTTGTATACGGGGGTTTTTGGGGTCGCTGACCACGAATATAAGATTATATTTGAAAAATTCAAAATGGCGGATCCAAAATGGCGGACGGTTGTTTTCGAAAATCAACCGATTTGCACCAAATCAGGTATACGGGGGTTTTTGGGGTCGCTGACCACAAATATGAGATTATATTTGAAAAATTCAAAATGGCGGATCCGCCATCTTAATTTTTTTCGAAAATCAACCGATTTGCACCAAATCAGGTATACGGGGGTTTTTGGGGTCGCTGATCACGAATACAAAGTCAGATTTGCAAAATACATTATGAGAATATAATATGGCTAAAAGGTTTTCTGAAAGCCGTTCGATTTGAAATAACCGTCCGCCATATTGGATCTGCTATTTTGAATTTCGCAAATCTGATTTTATATTCGTGTTCAGCGACCCCAAAAACCCCCGTATACCTGATTTGGTGCAAATCGGTTGATTTTCGAAAAAAATTAAGATGGCGGATCCGCCATTTTGAATTTTTCAAATATAATCTCATATTTGTGGTCAGCGACCCCAAAAACCCCCGTATACCTGATTTGGTGCAAATCGGTTGATTTTCGAAAACAACCGTCCGCCATTTTGGATCCGCCATTTTGAATTTTTCAAATATAATCTTATATTCGTGGTCAGCGACCCCAAAAACCCCCGTATACAAGATTTGGTGCAAAATGGTTGGATTTGAAAAATTAGGCCATAAAGTGGGATATTGCACAGCCATATTGGATCCGCCATCTTGAATTTTCTTATTCAACTGCACCAGCCTTAAAGAGCTGTTCATTTGCTACAATTTGAGTCGAAATACGGTCTTGTAGCTTGCAAATTTTTTTTTCTATAAGCTTTTTTCCAAAAATTTTTAATTTTCATTCCACTTCCGGTCGCCATATTGAAACCGCCATATTTGATTTTTCAAAGGCGCACACGGCATTCGAAAGTAGACGTCATAAGCTTTAAAATGAGCCCTCGGTTGATTTTTTTGGACACCTACAATTTTGGCCACAGCTCTGATCCACTTGACATGGATCGTCCCATATATATGTGTATATATTTTTCTTTTACTCTTACAATTTTGCAAAATAATGTCAACAAAAATAAATTTTTTTTTACGTTTCATTATATTCAAATTATAATAAATTATATATCATAAATATGTAGATTAACTGCACTTCTGCATGTTTGAAATATAAATATGTTTAGAAATTATAAGTCTTCGAAAACAGTAACAAATAAGCATATATAATTCAAATATAAATATAAATAAAAAACGAATACCTACGGAATATTATACACGTCTTGAAGAAAAATCAACTACAGCTTTCTTTAATTTTTCACTATATAAGGGATCATTTATATTTGTTTTGAAGCACTCCCAAGTTTTGAGAAAGCTTCTGTGAGCTGATTCACACGCCTGTTCCGACCAGATTCCTAATCCAGCTCCCGATAAGAAATCGAGGCAGTGCTGTATATGAGTGGTTATCACATGTATTTTCAAGGTTTCTGAAATTTCTGTACCAAGGAATGCTTTACGAACGTCAGCACATAATTCTACTACATTTGAACCATGTTTTTTTGATGAAAAACAACTGTCAACCAACTTGTTCATGGCTTTAAATGCCGAGATATAAGGTACTACTTTTAAGAACCCAACTCGGTATAAATTTCTGCATCATTCAACATATCTGCATTCTTCAAAAGTTTGCGACATGCATCGCCTTCAAATATATCACCATGGTAACTTTTTGAAACTACATGAAGTTTTTGTGGCCATATCAAAGCTGTTTCACGTCCGAGAAGGGGTACCAATCCGTCCCAGAACAAGTGATTAACGTAGCCTTGTAACACATGCAATTCTGGAATAACACATTTATCTATTACATACATTTCATCACTATCGTCAAAAAGCGGTGGATTAATAGTACTGTTGCATGTTTTTGCTAATTTTTTATCGTGCCCAAAAGAACTAAATTTTTTATAATCTTTTCTTAAATCTCCGAATTTTTTTAAACACAAGCTATTACTATCGCTACAGTCTTTGAAATTTGTTAAATCTTCAAGTGTAATAAAGCAGTACGGACAAGGACAGGTAGATGTGGCAGTTTGCTGACCATTTATTAATAGAATTAATTTAAAATCAGAAGCAAATTTAAAAGGAATACTGTTAATTTCAGTCAATTCAAAGAGCAATTTCATGTTTTCATAAGATTCCTTAATATTTGGTACTAGGCACAATATAATTAGCCTGTTCACACTAGTCAGTTTACTTTCTTGTCCTATACTGCCACCTTCCGAATATAATTTTCTTTTTTTTTTCGGTAATTCTTCGTCACTTTCTAAGTCATTTTCTGCTCTTTCTTGTAAATTACAGTAATTTTCAGGTAAAATGGTCATAGTAATCTTAAAAAAACCTTTTCCACCATCAGCTGAAACTTTTATTACGTAGTAACCAATTAAATTTCGCTCACTTAATACGCTCTCTAATAAGGTCTCAGCGTTTGCCCACACAACAGGTCTTCTCTCTTTTTTATTATTTTCCGTTTGAAAATCAAAATACAGTAAAACCCGCTTAAATGCAACCCGCTTTACTGCACAAACCCTTTTATTGCACACGATGCGAACGCACCGAATTTTTTGCCTTATTAATGTATAGAAACAAAGACCGCATTATTGCACACCTCTTAAATACACAAACCTCTTATTTGCACATTAATTTCAGGCACGAATTTTCTATTTGTATTAAAAAATAACCGGATAAGTGCAATGTACATATTTTAAATGAACAGATATGTAGTTAATATCAAAAATTCATATCAGACTTTTTTAAACCAAAAATTTGAAGTTGTTCCTATATGTGTGCATACATACATACTTTATTTAATACGTACATAAAGACTGGATTTATTTTTATTTTACTACTTAAAGAAAGAATTTTATTTTTTTGTTGATTTAAATTTCTTATTTCGGTTGAATAAATGTGGATAATATACGCACATTGTTAGTTTTCTTTATTTTTGGA
This sequence comes from Dysmachus trigonus, assembly GCA_949715965.1. NCBI lineage: Eukaryota > Metazoa > Arthropoda > Insecta > Diptera > Asilidae > Dysmachus > Dysmachus trigonus. The sequence continues at coordinate 39,272,644 of OX454322.1, read as the reverse complement.
CATTTGAATAATTTGTACATGTAATCCAAAAAAAGTAATCCGAGCTCTCTTAAATGCACAACATGTGCATTTATCTTAAAAACGTTTAAATGCACAAACCGTTTAAATGCACGAAATTTTCTGACAAATTGGATGTGCATTTAAGCGGGTTTTACTGTATTGCATTCTGTAAACTTCTTCTAAAGTTTTTCCTTTTGCCGACATATGATTGTAATAATACTTGGGAACTGAGTTTTTACCTGCCGAACACCGAATGAAGTTAGTTAATTGCTTCATTTGTTTCAGTGATGCTCCCGAGTGACGCTGATAATTATCCAGCTTTTCTTCAGAAAAGAATACTTTTTTTTCCTCTTTAGGCGCAATGACAATTTTTAAATTTTTACCACTTGTACTTAGATTCATTGGAACATCGATGTTATCTTTTTTGCCAGTACGTATAGTTTTGAGTTTATCCTTTATAATGCGTGAAGCCACTTGCTCTTTTTGTTTATCAGGAAGCTTTTTTGTAACAATTTTAAAGGCATTTTTTACAATCATAGATTTTTTAGGCCCACAAGCATGTCTGATACCTTTACCTGTTTGTTGCAAACATTTACTACAAATTTTGAAGGATTTCTCATTACATTTCGTATCGCAGTACTGTTTTGAAGGAAGCTTATTGATTTTCGATGATCCATTCAAACCAAAGTCAATTTTATTAGTGATTTCCCGAATTTTACCTCTGCCCTTTTGCACTTTTAAATGTCCAATATGTCGACCAGTCAAACAAATATAACAATTACAAGAATTGTTACTTCGAGTATTTTTAACCAGCTGTATTTCTTCGTAATTGCGCATCTGCGGTAAAAATCTTTTCGAAACACCTTTTTCATGTTCGTTTAGAGTATTTCTGCAAGTTGAACAAATACTTAAAGGATATTTTGAGTTTGCTAATGCAAAAGTTTTATTTAAGAACTTTTTAATTAATTTTTCTTGTCTTTCATTTATCAAAAATTCACTTAAACTTTTATTTTTACACACCATTTTATTACCACATGGTGCACATATTTTTTTTCTATTTTCTTCGTGCGAACAAATGTGCATTGGCATTTTTGAAATACTTCGATACTTTAATAATTAACTTTAAATACGCAACGCATCTGCTTTGACAGTTCAGGATACAATGAGATGAAAAACATTTGTCTCCGTCTGTTTGTTCGTCCGTTAGTCCCGTTAGGAGGGCGGATTTTGTATTTTTGTTGGCTATCCGCTCGGCGGGCAAAACCACAACAATATATATATACATAAATACATATATATACATATATATTTATATATATATATATATGTATGTACAAAGTATTTTTTGAGGACAATTATTATTACTAAAGTATTTTTTGGGGACATTTGTATACTTCGGGGACTGACCCCACAATATTCCTATGTCCAAAGTATTATTTAAGGACATGTCGTTTTTATGTCCAAAGTATTATTTGAAGACGTGTTGTTTTTATATATATATATATTTTATATGAGGAAATGTCGTGTTTATGTCCAAAGTATTATTTGAAGACGTGTTGTTTTTATATATATATATATTTTATATGAGGACATGTCGCGTTTATATTCACCGATTATTGTCAGACCCCTCTTTCCTGCTCGTATTTAATTTCAGTAGTATTATTTGAGGACATTTTATTTTTTTTTTCTTCGTTCTTTCTCGGGACCTTGCTCGGCGGTCTCTAGAAATCAGCGGCGATTCATTGTCCAGACTTAAATTTCAAATATCTACCCTCAGAACTCGGCCAAATCTTGACCGATTTTCTTCATTTAAATTTTATACGATAGCCCCACATGGGGACTTTAGTTGGATCCATACACCGCTCTTCTCCATTTAACTCTCGCCCTGTAAATTGTAGCGAAAGGAGCCGGGATCTGGATAATCTATTTTTCCATTTTCCGGCTAAACTACTCAACTGATTTTTCTCAAACTTCTTCACAACACTAACTCCTCCAGGGACTTTTACTCAGTCCTAAACTGAACCCCCCACGCCCCCCTTTTCATTCAACTTTTAGCGAAAGTCAATTTTTAAAATCTGTTTTTAAGGCAATGGCAAGGAAATGTTTTCATTCGCATTCAGTGAACTCCGAGCACTTTTTTTTTGTTCGTTTTTCACTCTTCGTTTTATTTCGGCACCTTGCTCGGAGCAATTTTTTTTTGCTTCGTTTCTATATTTCGTTCTTTTTCGGGACCTTACCTTGCTCGGCGCACTTTTTTTTTGTTCGTTTTTCACTCTTCGTTTTATTTCGGCACCTTGCTCGTAGCAATTTTTTTTTGCTTCTTCGTTCTTTTTCGGGACCTTGCTCGGCGGTCTCTAGAAATCAGCGGCGATTCACTGTCCAGACTTATCTTTCACATATCTACCCTCAGAACTCGGCCAAATCTTGACCGATTTTCTTCATTTAAATTTTGTTCGATAGCCCCACATGGGGACTTTAGTTGGATCCATACACCGCTCTTCTCCACTTACCCCTCGCCCTGTAAATTGTAGCGAAAGGAGCCGGGATCTGGATAATCTACTTTTCCATTTTCCGGCTAAACTACTTAACTGATTTTTCTCAAACTTCTTCACAAGACTAACTCCTCCAGGGACTTTTACTCAGTCCTAAACTGAACCCTCCACGCCCCCCTTTTCATACAACTTTTAGTGAAAGTAAATTTTTAAAATCTATTTTTAAGGCAATGGCAAGGAAATATGTTCATTCCAATTCTCGATAGCGCTTAGCTCTTCCCTCCCTTGAGTCTTTCCTTGATCAGTCGCCGCACCTTTTTCAACTTATTGTGGGGTCCGGGAAAATAGAATCACCAGGCAATTAACACTGGCTAATCTACTCTTCAAGTTTCCACCCTCAGAACTCGGCCAAATCGTAACCGACTTTCTTCATTCAAATTTTGGATGATAGCTCATAATCATTGCCATCTCCGCATATTAACACTTATCTCTTCCCTTTACCCCTTTCCCCGCAAATCGCTTCTAAAGGAGGACATCTCCAGAAAAGGTACCTTTCCACATTCTGGCTCAGAACTCCTCCAGATAATGACCGATTTTCTTCATTCTAATTTTGTATGAAAGCCCCCCGTCGGCGCCATCTCTGCATACTATCACTTATCTTTTCCCTTCACCCCTTTCCCCGCAAATCGCTTCCAAATTAGGCCATCTCTAGAAAAGTTAATTTTCCTCACAACTCCTCCAATTCTTAACCGATTTTCTTCATTTAAATTTCATATGAAAGCCCCCCACGGCTGCCATCGCTGAATATTTATATTTATTTTCCCCGTTCACCCCTTTCCCCTCAAATAATTTCTTAAGGTGCAAATCTCTAGAAAAATTACATTTCTGCATTCTGGCTCAGAACTCCTCTAAATAATAACCGATTTTCTCCATTTAAATTTTGTATGAAAGCCCCCCTTGGGTGCCTTCTTTGCATATTTATATTTATTTTCCCCGTTCACCCCTTTCCCCTCAAATGATTTCTTATGGTGCAAATCTCTACAAAAATTACTTCTCTGCATTCTAGCTCAGAACTCCTCTAAATAATAACCGATTTTCTCCATTGAAATTCTGTATAAAAGCCCCCCATGTATACTATCTCCGCATATTATTACTTATTTTTTACGTCCACCCCTTTCCCCCCGAATGATTTCTTAAGGTGGCCATCTCTAAAAAAAATTATGTTTCTACATTCTGGCTCACAACTCCTCTAAATCATAACCGATTTTCTTCATTTAAATTTCGTATGAAAGCCCCCCGCGGCTGCCATTTATGTATATTTATATTTATTTTCTCCGTTCACCCCTTTCCCTTCAAATTATTTCTTAAGGTGCCAATTTCTCGAACAATTACTTTTCTGAATCCTGGCTCAGAACTCCTCTAAATAATAACCGATTTTCTCCATTTAAATTTTGAATGAAAGCTCCTCATGTGTACCATTTCCCTTATTACCCCTTTCCCTCAAATCATTTCTTAAGATAGCCATCCTAGAAAGATTATTGGTTTTCTGCATTCTGGTTCAGTTTTTATTTCTTTTTGTTTAAAACAAATTGCATCATCATCATAGTCTTTCCATTTATTTTGTTTTTTATATATACCACTAATTGCGAATCTATTACAAAAATGTTTAAATTCAAGATGAAGGATCCAAAATAGCAACCGACATTTTTTAAATGTCAGGGGGTGATTTGTGGAAAATAATAAAAATTATGGGAATAAAGGGTGGAATCTGTAGATAACTAAATAATTATGAAAATTTCAAAAAAGTTTAGTTTTGTGGGAGAAAAAGAATAAAATGTGGAGTAAGTTTTTTTTTTTTTGTAATGTTTAAGGGGCAATATAAAAAAAATATATATATATTAGGTAAAAGTGATGCATGAGAAAGGTGGAGAAAAGAATAAGTGATTTTTGAAGCCATCAAGCGTTAAGTTCCGTTACGTACATAAAAAGTTATAGCGATTTCCCTAAAAGAGGGTGAGACAAGATGCCCGCGGAGAATATTTCCATAGGAAGGCCTTAAAAACTGACACCGAAAAACTGTTTTTGCAGAATTTTGAGTGAAAATTGGGGCGTAGGGGGTCGAAATCGGGGTTCAGTGAAAGCTATCGGGTAAGCGAATGTTGTAGTAAAGTTTGAAGACATTCCAATAATTAGTTCAGATAGAATTTGCAAAAATGTTTTTTTTTTTAAACCAGCATTTTCTTTGAGCACTTTCGAGGATAAAACGGAAACAGAAAAGAAAAGCGAAGTAATCCAGAGAAAGAACTCCCAATGAAATACTGTTTAAAATTTAAATCATTGAAATCGGTGCAGAATTGGCTGAGATTTGGGCGTCGAAACTAGAAACATAAGAAAACTTTTCTCAATTAGCGTAATTCTGGCGTGGACGAAGAAAACAAAACAAAAAAGGGGTGAGGAAAAAAAAATGTGTGCAGGCAAATCTTTTGTGGGCACGTCGAATTAATTCGGAAATTTTGCAGTGGAATATTTGGAATTTTTAATTGATTGTTCATATGCCAATTAACTTGGGGGGATGAGCGATATGTCATTGGATCAGTATTAGGGACGAGTTTAATATACGTAAAACTCAAGAACATTCGAGTAGTCTTTATGCAATAATCGTAAATCGAAACTCGGGAGAAATTAATTTTTTGGGTGAAAAATGACCCGCTAGCACACAAGGGGGCCGATTGGCGACAAACTATTAGCAATAATGGAGAAAAAAATGTAGATTAAGTTTCGGAAGACCTTGAAGTAGATGTGGGTGAAAAAAAAAGTGAGATTAATAGAAAATTGGTGGAAAAAAATGAAAAGTAAAAATGGGGAACAATTTTAAAAAGAAGATAAATGGTATAAATTTATTCAGGGGGCTCAGGGGGTGATTTGTCGAAAATAATAAAAATTATGGAAATAAAGGGTGGAATCTCTAGATAACTACAAAGTTATTAAAATTTAAAAAAAGTTTAGTTTTGTGGGAGAAAAGAAATAAAATGTGGGGTAATTTTTTTTTGTAAAGTTTAAGGGGCAATATAAAAAAAATATATATATATGTATTAGGTAAAAGTGGAGAAAGGTGGAGAAAAGAATAAGTGATTTTTGAAGCCATCAAGTGTTAAGTTCCGTTACGTACATAAAAAGTTATAGCGATTTCCCTAAAAGAGGGTGAAACAAGATGCCCGCGGAGAATATTTCCATAGGAAGGCCTTAAAAACTGACACCGAAAAACTGTTTTTGAGGAATTCTATGTGAAAATTGGGGCGTAGTGGGTCGAAATTAGGGTTCAGGGAAAGCTATTGGGTAAAATAATGTTGTAGTGAAGTTTGAAGACATTCCGATAATTAGTTCAGATAGAATTTGCAAAAATGTTTTTTTGAAACCAGCATTTTCTTTGAGCATTTTCGAGGGGAAAGGGTGAGCAAAAAAAAATATAAACACACCTAAAGAAAGGGCTCCCCATGAATTAATGTTTAAAGTTTAAATCATTGAAATCGATGAATAATTGGCTGACATTTGGGTATCAAAACCTGAAAGTAAATAAAGGCGAACGAATCAGCGGTATTTCTTGCACGATTCGGAATGTGTCGTCCCGTGGACGTGGGCGAAGCACTCTGAAGCTGTTGTGTAGGGCACGAAGAGAGTGAGGAATTAGAAAAAGTGGTGAATTTGATTAGATTTTATAGATATAAATGAAATGTATTCTTTGGGGACATCGAAATGTAATAGCGAAGATTATATTTAAGGTATTTTTCGAGGACATGTCCTCGAAACATACGTTCTTGAAAGAGTCCTCATAGTATCGAAAAATCGCTATAACTTCTAAAATATTGGAAAAAAATGAAAAACTTTAATGGCATATGGAAAGGAATTTAATTTTACACAGTATTCCATTGCAAGAATTGCATGTCCCAAAAAATACGTTGTGCATACATATATATATATATAATATCAAAATTAAATTAAATTTTGATTTTAAAAATTAAATTCGCTGAATTTGATGATTTTTAAAAATAAATTTTTTTTAAATTGCCATATATTCGCCAGATGAGCAGATTCGATTTTGTGCCAATGTTTTTTTGATTCGTAAAGTCATTCCGAACAACCGACTTTTTTCAGTTTTGCCAACCATTTTTGTCAAACTAAAATTTGTTTGAGGAGAGGTGTGTGTAGTGCTTGGACCGGGATATGGTGGTATGGATGTAGTCCCTCTCGGTTCACGACGGTCCAAACTCTCCCTGAAGACAATCCTAACCGTCGTGCGACCTGCCTGATGCTTATTTCAGGGCTGTTCCTGACGATGTTGAGGATTTGTTGGTCGGGGTCCGCTGAATCGGCCGATTTTCCTGCTCGCGTTTCTGCTCTGGGGGCGGTTACACTTCCGGTTTCTTTTAACCTTCTGAAAGTCCTTGAAAATATCCTTCTGTCGGGTACACGTCGATTCGGGAATCTCCTTTGGTATTGTCGTACGGCCTCACTATCATTTCCGTCTACTAAACCGTACACATAAATTATATCGGTATACTCTTCAACACTGAATTCTGCCATTTTATCTTAATTTTTTCTATTAAACACCCGTTCTTATCGTTTGCTTCTTCAACTGTGGTCAATGTCCTTTCAAACTAACCCATTTTTATACCTTAATTCATAGGAGGTATTAGAAACGAAGCGTCAGGATACTTAGGAGTCAATACTGGATATAATAAACTAATAACGCTATTTAACGAGATTACATTTATTATTTTACTACCAGTGGCGTAGCTAGGTAACCAAGGGCCCTGGGGCAAATCAAAAAATGGGGCTCCACTGCTATCTAAACTGGTTAGGTTGTATCAAGTAAAAATATTAAATATACAAATACTTTAAAAATGCTAATCTACTTTATCATCAGCTCTTTTTCGTGCACTGCAGGGCAGGTAATAAAAATATTAAACAGTAACAACATAAATTACAATTAATACTTGGTGTAGGTATTGGGCAATAAAACGAAATAGAAAAGATTCAAGGGTTTATTATATAAAGGTCGGATCTACCAACTGACTAAATAACAATTATATTTACAATCTTTTCCTAGCTTTAATTTTCGCAAAAGTATCAATGACTTCGGTTAAATCCAGGCTTGATGCAGTTTTGTTTTCAATTACTATTAGCGATAAATGTCGGAGTCGAGTTTATTGACGTAACGGACATCAATATGAGTGGTACTAAAATCAAATAAAATTGAACCACTATATTGACCAGTACTAAAAAGTTTATTAACATTAGTTTACTTACTCCTGATACAGCATTAATTTTTTAACCGTTCTGGAAAAAAAAAATCTTGACTCGAACTCACAATAAAACGATGAATAATAAAACGCACATATCGCTATCCGTCAAACAACAACACTGCCAACCCACAGAAAGAATTTAGGGGAATTCCCTAGGTATAACTTTCGAATTTTTCTCAACTGAGTTACCATAATTAAAGTCGGGTTGCAACCTGTCATATTTATTTTGAAAATGGGAGAAATTTTCAAAAGTTCAGTTCGATCGAGATTTTCTGGTAAGGATTCGAGGGCCCCCTGAGCTTGAGGGCCCCGGGGCACTGCCCCGCCTAGCCTCTAGGTAGCTACGCCACTGTTTACTACTGTTTTACTGAAATAATAAAAATGTATTACCTGTGTTTCTTAAACAAACGTTTCCGAACTTTCTGTCATAAAAATTGTTTACTTAACCACTTTTTCCATTATGGTGCAATAAAGTAATTAGGTACCTGTGAGGATGTTTTAATTTCAACTTTTGCAACCCCTTTCTACCTGGGCATGTTGCACCTTTTTGGAAAGGTAATTAGATAGGCAACTTAAAAAAAAATAAAAAGTAGGTATGTTAACCCATTAAGTCCCAAATGTCAGCTTTTTCGCCGCTGCGTTCGGCCGCTATATTTTTAGTGAAAATAGTGTCTGAAAAATATGTGACACACTAATTCCGACGCAAAATTTAATGATCTTTCAGAATCTGACCTCAAAATTTGCAACAAATGTGTGGTTCAAAAGTTGTAAACTAATTTATGCAAAAAAACGTGATTTTGAAAAAAAAAATTTCTGGTTTTTCCAATTTTCCACAAGGAAATCATTTGAAATTTCATTGTTTTCGTGCAAATATCGTGGTATCGACTCCCAAAGTATAAGCTCCCGTTGTTTAAATGAAGGATTTTAATGTTTAAGCACACAAAATGGCGGTCGGGACACGAAAAGATGAGAAAAAGCTTTCGGAATTTTTTACTCGAAAACAAAGGGTTTTAGAGAAAAATTTTATTGAACAAAAAGTGCTTAGAATTGATTGAGAAACCCGTGTGAATTTTTTCAGAGAATTTTTCAAGCAATTTTTGGATTTTTGGATTTGATCATTTTTTGAAAAATCCAAAATCTCATCAAAAATTCTGAAAAAATTCACACGTGTTCCACAATCAATTCTAAGCACTTTTTGTTCTATAATATTTTTCTCTAAAACCCTTCGTTCTCAAGCGAAAAAATATCTTGAATTATAAAATAAGTTAGAAAATTTGACTTTCGGAATTTTTCACTCGAAAACGAAGGGTTTTAGAGAAAAATATTATAGAACAAAAAGTGCTTGGAATTGATTGTGGAACACGTGTGAATTTTTTCAGAATTTTTGATGAGATTTTTGGATTTTTCAAAATATGATCAAATCCAAAAATCCAAAAATTGCTTGAAAATTTCTCTGAAAAAATTCACACGGGTTTCTCAATCAATTCTAAGCACTTTTTGTTCAATAAAATTTTTCTCTAAAACCCTTTGTTTTCGAGTAAAAAATTCCGAAAGCTTTTTCTCATCTTTTCGTGTCCCGACCGCCATTTTGTGTGCTTAAACATTAAAATCCTTCATTTAAACAACGGGAGCTTATACTTTGGGAGTCGAGACCACGATATTTGCACGAAAACAATGAAATTTCAAATGATTTCCTTGTGGAAAATTGGAAAAACCAGAATTTTTTTTTTCAAAATCACGTTTTTTTGCATAAATTAGTTTACAACTTTTGAACCACACATTTGTTGCAAATTTTGAGGTCAGATTCTGAAAGATCATTAAATTTTGCGTCGGAATTAGTGTGTCACATATTTTTCAGACACTATTTTCACTAAAAATATAGCGGCCGAACGCAGCGGCGAAAAAGCTGACATTTGGGACTTAATGGGTTAATAACATGAATTTCGGAGAAAAGTGGGGCGAAATGTGAAAAATCGTGAAATAAAAGTTAATTTTTTCAACTTGCAGGGGGGACTGTGGCCAAGGGGTTGGGGATAGGGGGGTGGTGTTGACGATTTTGGAAAGGGCTTCGAAATAGTAATTTTTTGAGATCGGTTTGGGGCCGCTGCAATGCGTATAAAAAAAGATAAAAATACAAGAGCGGTTCCCATATAAGGCAAAATCCTGACATACGAATCACCCTGTAACTGCCAAACGGTGCGAGATGCCCTCCCCCCCCCCCCCCCCCACCCATACGATTTTTTGCTTGTCTCGGTCTGACCTTTCACCCCCTGCAATATTTCCCTCCCACCTCTGAACACCCTTTATATTACAGGACGCTCTTACACACAAATACCCACAAAAATGTATTTACATTTGCATTAGCGAAATCTTTAACAATGTCACTGACTTCAATTTTGATTTCATGTTCAATACTTATTAACGATAAATTTGTCAATCTACTTTGTGACAATGTTGATCTAAGATAGTTTTTAATTATTTTTAATTTAGAAAATGACCTTTCGCTGTGTGACTGGAAGTGTCAGGTAAATCCTCAGTGCTGTGGACAGATTTGGGAATACTGAAATTAATTTATTCGTAAACAAGTAATTTAAAATATCCAACGGCGTAGTGGAATCATCAATAAACATCGGTAATAATTCGATTTCATTAAAGAGCTCGAACTTTTCCACATCTGAAGAGCCAGCATGGCAAAGTTTATTGTCTAAATTAGAAGAATGTGCTTTTTTTGTATCCGAGTCCAAATCCTTCCAGTGTTTCAATTTTTGAAGAAATGAAAAAGTTACATTATTTTGATTCGAAAGTTCGAACCGTTCGTCAAACTTAGTAATTGCGGTGTCTAATAAATAGTAGTAAAAATTTACTTTAAAATGTGTTTTCGCGTCTGTTATCGGTTCATCCTCCGCCTCATAATTAAAAAACCTCGCAACGTCCTTGGCAATTTGAATTTGAACTTTATAGCATTCTAATACAGCCGAGTTAGCAATGATTGTCGGCGTGCGCCTTTGGTAGCGATGCGACACTACGCCAATATAATCTTTAATTATCTGTTTTAAGGCTGATTTCACATTGAAACAAAAGTTATTGTGTAGAGTAGGTAAAGACGCAGCTTGTGGTGGCACGCCTTGCTTTGCCCGGCATCGGCCGTAACACGGGCACAGGGGCTTTGAGGGCGCCGCCCGGTGCGTGCCGCGAGCGATGCATCTTTGGAGGTATCGCATTAGAGGGCGCTCGGCGCTTCTTTAGACCCGGCGCCCGTGTGCGCCGCACACCCTGCACAATAGGTAAAGCCGCATCTGCAAACAGCACACGGCGTCCAAGAAACAACACTCGCGGGACGAACAGGAGCCGTCTGCCTCTAAGAAGCCGAAAGGTGGTCTGGCTCTCAGACCTCCCAGCCCACTAGGCAAACCAGCAAGGTAGCGAAGGACCTCCTTATGTTGGCTATTGTGAACTTGGGCAACCCAGCATGGTTCTCAATTTAGAAAAGAAATTTTGCAGTTTTGTAAAGGGAAAGCCGCAGTAGATCAGTAACTTGTGCAGTGGAATATGACAAAAATATTTTTTTTTTTTATGGTAGAAAAAAGAAAACTTTTTTAGACGTACATTGCTTATTGCATATTATATGTATATATAATATATTAAATTTAAAAACACGCATAACATAACAAAATATATATACAGTAGAACGCCGATTATCCGAACGCCGATTAACCGAATCGCCAATTATCCGAATCGGTCCTAAGCGTAATATAAAAAATTAAAACCAAGTAATTTTTCAATAAAAACAAGTTTTGTGGGGACGCAAGAATACAAAAATGCAAATGACAATTGCCGTGTTCAATATTGGTAGTCAGAGAGTGCCAGTTTTGAGGTGAGCTCGAAGCTCCAGCCAAACAAATATATATAGATATACTTCTCACCATATACCTAACAAGCTATATATTCAACAAGCTCAAAACTGGTAGTCTCTGGTTGCAAACTTTGAACCTACCAGTCTATGTCCGATTATCCGAATATTCGATTATCCGAATCGACCCCGGTCCCAATTGATTCGGATAATTGGCGTTCTACTGTACTATAATTTTAAAAAGGAAAAATATTCCAGTGGCTTTTGTAAGCTAATAAAATGCTAGTAAAATGGGAATATTCCAGTTGCTTTTGTAAGCTAATGTGGAGGAGGCGGCGAGTCATAAAAATAAAAATTAAAATTTGGAAGTAGGCGTTTTAAAAAATAAAATAGTTTTCATTTGAAGTTTTAAAGTTGAACATTCTAAAATTTTTAATTTGTTAAAATAAAATAATAAATAAATAAAAGATTTTTTTAGTAAATTATAAAAGTGTTAAAGTTTAGAAGTGATAAGAAGGAAACTTTTTATCAACTTCACTAAATTTATATATATGCATGAATTATAATCTTGATTTTGTGCAGAAGCTTATAGTCATATCTTCCATCAACAAATTTGAAAGATTTAAATTATTTTAATCAATTCGCTGCCAAACATGAGATAACTGGTAATTGGTAATGGCTGAATTTCAAGATGAATATTATATCGGCAGCGAATGGAATACATTCAAAGGGGGTTCCAAAATTTTGTCAGTTCTATTTAATGATTTGTAAAACATTATATTTTCGACAGTATTAGTTTTTAAGCTGTTTGGTTTAGATTTTATAATGCTCATTTCTGAAACTGTCGCTCTCCGGCTGCACTACTGTGTAGCGAAATTAACATACCATATATTCGGATAATTCTTTAATAGTGTATTAAGTAACAAGGGCGGTAACTAGCCGATTGTCCACGATGGCAGTATTAAGCGCATGGGCGAAGCGATAAAAATAATAGATTACTTTTATTTGCTTCATTGAGCTTTTCGGAAATATTAAAGGCGTTTTTGTCCTTTTTTTTCATAAGAAAGAAGCATAAAATAATGCTGCAATCCAGTTCACCGTTCTATAGGATATTCTCTGTAAACTCGTAAATGGCTGTCCGACCCGATATTTTTTTGTAATCATAAAATTTAAAAAAATAACTATCACTCTATATTTAAATTAAATACTAAAACTTTATAGTGCAGTTGTATTTAGAACGATAACAATTTATCTATTTTTTCTAGAAATTATCAAAGCCCTAAAAATACAGTCCCCTGGCTGTCCCATTCCCAGAATTCCCACTTAGAGGTAATATTTAAAAAAAGGTTAATAAGACTACATAAGTTTGACAATTATTATCTAAAAATAGAATAATTAAAGTACTTTTTTTTTTTTATAAAACAAGGTCTAGTTACATATTTTTTGAATTTAATAATGTCATGTAAATGTTGTCCAGAGTTTTTTCAAACAGTCCCTGCCAAAAATTTAAAGCTACAATAGAAAAAATCTGCTATGTTTACAAACGTTGTTTGGCGTGAAATGAATCGCAACCAGTGTGAAGTTGTTAATATTGACAAGAACGGCGACGGTATGCCATTTTTTTAGTTTTAAGTGGTAAGTGATTCAATTAATTTTAATTAGCGCTATTTTATATATATTAGGGTGGTTTTTTTTCGCGACTATTTTTTTTTTTCAGTCCCACCTCGAAATTTTGTGGCAAATACCTAAACAAAAATTCCCTGAAAATAGGAGCCCTTAATATTAATATTAAGTGCTCGACCAAGGCGTATAAAGATTTCCCGTATAAAATACACGTAAACTTTGATTTTTTTTTCTTCAAAACTCTACAGCTCAGAGGAATTTTAAGGTATAATCTTGGTCAATGAGGTTTCTTTAGAATTGAATGCTCTACAAAAGTGTCCATTACGGTGTAACCCTAACTCCCATCAGCGAGGTAGTACAGGTCACTAACCCCAATTTTTCCATGAAATTCTCGCTTTTTCCCCTATCTCGTAAACAACAAGAGGTACAGAAAAAGTGAATACGACCAACTTGTTGGAAATTCAATTTCCTCTAAAAAGTTTTTGAACACCAAAACGGTAACATCGATATTTCTTGAGATATTGGGCTTTGAAGTTAAGATAGTGTGGAATTTTCATGGATTATCGAGCTAAATTGTAGAAACACTACCTCAATTTCAAAGCCCAATATCTCAAGATATATCGATGTTAGCGTTTTGGTGTTCAAGAACTTTTTGTAGGAAATTGAATTTCCAACAAGTTTGTCATATTCACTTTTTCTGTACCTCTTGTTGTTTACAAGATAGGGGCAAAAAGCGAGAATTTTATGGAAAAATTGGAGTTAGTGACCCGTGCTACCTCGTTGATGGGAGTTAGGGTTACACTGTAATGGACACTTTTCTAGAGCATTCAATTCTGAAGAAATCCTACTATTGACCAAGATTATACCATAAAATGCCTCTGAGCTGTAGAGTTTTTAAGAAAAATAATCAAAGTTTACGTGTATTTTATATGGGAAATCTTTATACGCCTTGATCTAGTACTTAATATTAATATTAAGGGCTCCTATTTTCAGGGAATTTTTGTTTAGGCATTTGCCACAAAAATTCGAGGTGGGACTGAAAAAAAAAATTGTCACGAAAAAAAAGCACCCTAATATATGTACATAGTCGTGCCATAAGTTCTGTCTCCCTCCCCTCCACTAAAAGGCTCACGACGCATCCCGATTACCTGTCGCGAATTAGCTTAAATACTTCCCGCTTTGTTAAAAAAATATCATTTTGTCATTGGATTTCGAAGGAGCAACATGGAGTGGGGCATTAAAGAGAACAGGATCGCCGTTATTGCACTATTTAAGTGCAACAAGCCAGCAAAGGAGATATTTGAGCTTCTTCAGCCACTACAAATTACAATAAAATTTGTGCATCGTACTATCAAACGATACCGTGAGACTTCCTCTGTCGATGACAGGTCCAGGAGCGGGAGGCCTCGTACGTCTCGTACACCAGCAGCAGTAGAAGCGATGCGTCACCGCATACTGAGAAATCCGCTCCGGAAACAAAAGGTGATGGCACGGGAGATGAAAATACCCAAAAGGACGATGTCTCGTATTATCAAGGAAGAGCTTAAGCTTAGTGCTTATCGACGGTCAACAGGGCAGCGGCTTACGGACAAGCTTCGTGCGATACGAGAGATGCGATCTAAAAGTCTCTTGAAGAAGTACGCGGGAAAAAAATACCAACAAATACTTTTTTCAGACGAAAAACTTTTTACTATTGAAGAGAAGTTTAACCGACAGAATGACAGAGTGTACGCGCATAGCTCTAAGGAAGCGGCTGAGAAGATACCCAAGGTAGAGCGTAGCCATCATCCCGCCTCAGTCATGGTTTGGTGGGGAGTTGGCTATTACGGTGCTACGGAGCTGCATTTTTGTGAGCAAGGCGTGAAAACGAAGGCAAAGAACTATCAAAGTGACATCCTGGAGAAGATGGTGAAGCCGCTCAACACAACGATGTACCATGGTCAGCATTGGGTGTTTCAGCAAGACTCAGCACCCGCTCATAAAGACAAGAAAACGCAAATCTGGTTAAAATCGAATGTTCCTGACTTCATTTCTGATGAAGATTGGCCTTCTGGTAGCCCAGACCTAAATCCTTTGGACTACCGCTTATGGAATATTTTAGAGGAGAAGGCCTGCTCTATTCAACATCGAAACATTGAGTCATTAAAAGCAAGTTTGATGAAAGCAGCGAAGGAAATATCACTAGATGTGTTGCGTACTGCGATTGATGAATGGCCGAAACGTTTAAAAAAATGTGTAGCTGCAAAGGGTGGGCATTTCGAATAATTGTCTGCATTACTGTAAATTAGAATAAGTATATTACTAAACATAATAAATAAAATTTAATTATTTTTTTCTTATATGAGCTTTTTTTCATTTTTCCTTTGGGACAGAACTTATGGCACGACTATGTATATGTTATTTATTATTTCTATGATTTGTGTCCAAATCTATGGATTGCTTCTTAACGAATTATGTGTCAATAGTTTTGCAAATATTATGCATCTTAACCAAAATACACAGTCCACTGGCTACAGTCCCCTGCCTGGCAATACGGTCTCATCTAACAGTCCCCTGTCATGATTTATTACAAAATCACAAATAACTTGAAAAATTCCAATAAATTCAATTGGCCCTCTTATAAAACAACAGTAATAGTTACTTTCCTAAACAATAGTATTATATTTTTACGAAAATGCTAAAATAATAAGCCAGGACAGCTTCTATATGGGGCATTGCGAGTTTACAGAGAATTGCCCCTATAACATTTTCAACAGAATCTCAAATAGAAAGTCAAAGCATAAATTTAAAAGTTTGTGATCATCTATCTGAAAATATTTTTAAAAATTTCTGAAGTCAATTTGACGTTTTGAGCTGTGTTCAACATTAATTTGTTGTTTAAATATAAACGCCTATCCTTAGTTTTCTCCAGGACCACGACGGGGACGTTATCCCATTTTCATTAATTTTTTACTTTTATTCATTAATTTTAATTAATTAAGTAATTTTTGTTTTGTGTTGCTCCCAAATTTTTTGTACTTATTTATTTATTGAACAATTTTAACAGTTATATATTTATTTGTATGTGAGTTCGATACAACGAATATTTTTGACAACATTTCGCAAGACCTCGTCATAAAAGCTATTCTGGCCTTTTATTTCGTTAAGAAATACCTTTTCAAATGATTCGGATAATCGTTCTTCGAGGATACAATTTCTCGAATGAGTAAAGGTTTACGAGCAGAGAACTTTCAACCAAGCTATTTGATCCAGCATCCACACCTACTAAAAGATTTACCTTAGATACCTAGATACCACCTTGCAAATTTTCTCCAAAAATTTTCAACAATTTTTTAATTTCACACATCCAGGCGAATGAGAATATTTTCTCTTTTGCTTTCTGTTTCTTAGTTCTCGTCAGTACTTCAGCACGCGCACCGCTCATGCGAAGTGCGATCGACCAATGCATTCATACACACAACGACAAGACCAGATCCAGACCAACCATGCCAACGTCAATCCTACTCGTGAGTTGAGTAAGTAAAATGAAATCGAACATGTTTTAAGAATGTGCAGAAATCCGTATCTGTGCGCATATTTCTTTGATGATTTGTGGGACCGAAGTGATTCACTGGATAGTTATTTTTGGGAAGTGGTCCGGCGCACACACACAGTGATGGGGCAAAGTGGTCTGATCCATCAAAAAAAAAAAAAATACATTGGATCTTATGGCGGGCAACATGAACATGGAAAATCTTCACGGCAGCTTCCAAACTAAAGCTTCTATCTAAAAACTATTTTTCCTCACGTTTATCCTGAGAGGTTTTCTTTTCAATTCATCCGACTTTTTACCACATTTTTAAACAGTATAAGTAAAATTTTTCAATCTAAATCCAACTCATCAAAACCCATGAGCTCCAGACCATTTTCAAGGAACGGCTGTTTGACAGCTAGAGGGATACTCGGTTCCGGAGAACCGAGAAACCACTGTAATTTCTGTAAGAGGTAATCCATATGTTTAGCCCATTGGTAGTAAAAGTTCCTGAGGTTCAATTTTCTAACACATTCCTTTTCCTAATAATGATATAACTCAGATTTTCCGAGGGAGTTTCATTGACCCGCCATAAGCGTCAATGCAATTTTCTCGAATTGACGGACCACTTACCCATACATGCAAAAGGCAATTTCATGGCTTGTAATTGTAGAAGGTTTTGGCACTGCCAAAACCCTCGGGAATAATAAATACAAGCAGTGAAGTAGACCTGCTCACTACCACATCTGTGGGGTGATGTCCGAGATTTCTGCGAAATAACATTGCTTCTTATGGTGGTATAGCCCATTCATTCTGTTCCAGAAGGCGAATCTAGTAAATTATAGTTTTTACGAAAAAATTATGTTCCACTAATTGTAACTGGGGAGGAATACCATTCTTATGGTATCAAACTCATTATAGGGGCAAGAAGAAAATGTTAAAGATATTTGCGTTCAAAAGTTACTCTTAACACCCACTGAACAAATTGCCACAGAAAATCTTGCTGCCAACTCGACCTGCCGCTGCTGTTTTGCTCGAAGGCGAGTAAAGTGGCAGTACGTATGTATGTATTAAGATTTGTATATATCGTGCATGGGAGGAGAACACTATCGGAAAGGTACATCAATGTTGAGTGAGTTGATATGACATAGGGAGGCGTATAAGAACGAACATTGTCAAATTGCTAATACATTTTGGAAATAAGAAATTACTCTATAAAAATCAACTGAAAAATATTGGATTTGGGTAGGGTGTGCGGAAAATACCTGCGCAACTTAGAGTAAACACCACTGATATGGAGAGTGAAGTTTGTTGAATTTCCAAAGCATTCTATAATACTTCGTGTGGAAAAGGCATGACACTTTTTTTAAAGCAGAGTTAAGACAATTTTAAATTTGCAGTAGTTTAAAGAAAAAGTGCAGTAGGCAGTAAATATATCTCAAAATTTTTTTAAACATTGCAGTAGATTTACTGCGAAAGCATTAAAGTGAGAACACTGCCACCCAAACGGCACCACCAGTGAAAGACGGTGCGAATTGAGTTCCTGAAGTAAACCTTGACGTGCTGAGAAAGAATCCCGATACTGGTTGGTACCAAGGCCGAATCAAGCTCTGACGATCTATATAAGCAGGCGATATCCTCTTTAGGGGAAGTTTGGCCGGGTTCTATACTCGAAGAGGGGGCAGATCCGTAAAAGACTCAGGTCTAGGACGTGGAGGCTAGGCTAGATTCAATTCGGCACAACAGTGAATACGCGTAGACTACAGACATTCCAGAATGTTTAGCTCCTGGATTAGACTATATTGTTCCCAAACTCTGCTTCGATATTCCATTCAACTCTCATCAGCCGGTGAGACAAGAGTGGGGGGAGGGCCTTTTTAGACAAACGAACTGTGCAGGTCTTTGCAATTGACTCAAAATTGGAAGGCAGAGTTGCTGGTGGAATCAACTCTGATCACCTGGGCCTTGAAACGTTATTTGGTTTACCAGACTGCTTTGGGGTTCTTCAGACAAAAATTATGGCTACGAAAGGACGTATCATTTTTTGAAGGCATTTCTATCGTCACTGTCACCCAGGCCGCAATTAAGTCTCTCAGAGGTGTCTACACAACCTCCAGGGTAGTTGGGTTAACACGTTTACAGCGTAAATTCTCTAAAAGTGGCCATATCCGAAGACTAAGAAGAGCTTGAGCCTACTGTTTTGAAAAATATTGTATACAATTTTGTTATAAAAGAAATACCATTTACTTTGATTGATTGAGTGGTTCTATAATTTTATGACACAATAAAAAAAATCTTTTTTTTTTAAATAATTTCGTATTTATACTGGCGTATTCATATAATATGTTTGCTATTTTCTTATAGCTAATAGAAGAAAAGGTAAACCTATAAATACCAGCTCTGAAGGACAGTTTGAAAACGCAGCATATTTAGATGGCTCTATAAATATGTGACGCACTGTATAATGTGGTGCTGCAAAATCACAATTGCTTGCAATTTATTCAACGCAAGAGATGATTTCTGGTTTATCATTTAGCTTTTCCCGCAGGATCAGAAAATTGTTAAACCAATCGTGAAAATTAGTTGAATAAATGCCCAGTAGATTTAACCTTAATCCCCTCAACTTCACTCATTCTGGAGAGTCTCCTGCCAAATCCCAATTTCTGCTTGTCATTATATTTAATTAATTATTGTGGGGCGTTCATCTCTCATACTGTCACCAAAGCTCATTTCTTTTCAATTTTGTGACAGAATTAGCCACTAATTCAAATTGCGCTTGGAGCTATTTCATTTGAGTTAGCAGTTGTAATGGCAGGTCACATCCGATAGGGTAATTGAATACATAATTGCACAAATCCATTCCAAATTTGAATTTGTAACTAATGGACACGTATCGCTTGCCATATCCAACCATACTGACATGCGGAATAGGCAAAGCGATTTTAGTGCAAGTTGTCATTGCAATTAACCGGAAACACATTAAGTTCAAATCATCATTAACTTGAGGCCCCTTCCTAGATGGAGAGTTTATTTGCAATATTTGACAGCATTTAAATTACAAATTGTTATCATTGTCAGTACCCATTGTAGACAGTCCGAAATCACTAATAAATTGCACATCCTTGTCCTGTCCAGTTCTCTGGTCCACAGTGAAAATATATTTTGACTTGCAGCAATTAGGAACTGAAGATCTCCATTGTGGCGGTTGATAAAATGCGGTATAATGTCATTCATTTAATTGTATGTATGATAATTTATTCAAACGGCACTGACCGTAATTCAGCATGTTTTCGAAATTTTATTTTTTCCTGCCCAGTTGACCATGTATGCTTCGATTCAACGAACATATTTCAAAACCTATTCGCAGCAGTAATTCATCGAAGTAATGTGTTGGTTTTGATAGGGCTTTAATTGGGAGGTTATTTTCATGTTATTTTATAAAAATCCTCTCGAATCTTACAAACTTATCACTTTTAAAAGAACCCCAAAGGCAAATTTGAAAAGGAATTTTCGAAATAAATATCTTATATATTTGTTTCAGTAAGGAAGGATGTATAGTATAGTCTTGTTAGGTACTTGCTCGAAACTTAGTTTAACACTGGAACTACCGTGGCTGACACAATATTGAACTTAAATTAATTTTTATAAAATAGCTTAATTTATATATTTTCGCTATATTTTCCTGTTACTTCTAAAGAACTAAATGTACAGATATGAGTATCAATATAATTTCACAAAGTTAGAAAAAATAGGTATTATATAAGTAAAAGGTAAATTATTTAATAAGTGAAGCTCGTCAATTTGAAGCGTTGGTCATACTTGTGTTAATAACGGACCACTAATACCGTCATATCGTTTCAACTAGATATGTTGTTGAAATAACAAGATAGTTTTAGAGTAAATAGATTTCTCTGGTCATGCTTACCAGCAATTTTATTAGGTGGAAATCATAGGCAAACATAGTTAAATGAACCACGAAATTAGTTGTTGCAACCAGATATTTTTTAGGGTCAAAAATGGTTCATTTTGTATATTGTTTTCCCGGGATTTATATCAAACTTTACAATACAAGGATTAAGTTACGAGAAATTCCACGAAATCCTTAAGCTGATGAAAATCTTTTTTGAGTTATTTATTGTCTTACTCAATTATCTCCTTAGAATCTGATCTTCTTTACGGTATTGTAGCAAGATTGACTAATAGCCTTAATATGCCCCTAAATGTATATAATACAAGGTTCTTCGAAACAAATTCTGAATTCGAGGGAATTACTTAAAAACTCCAAAATGGATGCTGAAATTACGTGGTCCTATGATAATAAATCGCCGGAAATTCACTATGTAAAGATTTACTTTAAAAAGGCTGAGGCCAACGGCGACGACAAAAAGGTGCCAACAGGTTCTCGTTGCCTAAGTCCCCGCTGCTTTCTTAATTAACGCAATTTATTCCTGTAATAATCTAAATAAGAACGGACTTAATAAATATTGACGATAGCAGAGTATCTTGGAGCGCTACGCTGCGCGGCGTGGCCCGGTGGGTAAAGTCGCTGAATATTTCTGCTATAACAATTCATGCAAGGGATTTTCCTCATCGCTCGCAGGAGTGAGGACGTCCACTTTTCCGAGAATTATTTTGTCTTGTTATTAAAACCCACGAAAGTGGAAGAGAACCATAACAGAATTACGGTCGGAATCCTGAACGAATTAAGTTAATGTAAAATACTGCAAATTGCCTTTGCCCCAACGACTCCATCGGGTGGACCTCGAGTGGCTCCCTGACAATAACTCCTTGCACAAATATTTGCAAACCGGAAGCAGGGTAATGATTAATACACTGGCGGCTTCCATCACTGCTTACAAAAAATCTGCATCGTTGGCAGTCCTGGACGGGATAGAGGCCAATAGACGCACAATGGGGCCCTACTTCTACCATGGGGCAGTAGCGTAGGATGTCGGGACGTAGTACCTCGTTCGGTCGAAGATTTATTGTGAAGCAAATGAGGACACATTTATCACGGGCTCTCTGCCCGATAAAATGTCACGAATGCTTGCCGCCGCATTCTGTTGGAATTTGATTTACATGCGTAAGTAACTCACTGTCGATTGGGCCAATCCTTGCGACAAAGAAACTGCGCCGGATTTGACCTGACCGCTGACCACACCGCACTGGCCCCCTCGATTGTATTAAAATTTCAAGCAGTGTGGTCGTAATTACTGCTGCAGAATATGTACCGGCTTAATCCTAGAGTGACCAGCTTATCCTTTTAGATGGCTTTGTATGTGTACCCGGCGGTAATCGCAATGTGGCTCAGTAATTTACGCCACTAGTTTCAACACTGCTTAGGCTAAACACTAATCCGCTTTCCAACCCCTCCCTCCCTTCTCCCACCACACACAAACACCACCAACTGCCGTTAACCCCTACCATTCCGTAATCCCGTAGGTTTGGGCCACAGCTGGGTATCGCATTTAAGCGGAAGGTTAAGACCCGGTGGCGACCTCGAAATTTCCCGGACGTGTGTGAAATGTGAAATGAAACACCCAAAGGTATTCAGGGGACCATACTTATTAGCGGTGTTCGACAGTAAGGTATCGGTGGGTGCGAAAGGCTTTGCTGCAATTTAATTTAGCCCATCTCGCAGTAGTTTCCCTTTAATTAGCAATAAAATGTTAACCCTTTATAGCCCAAGATCATAAAACATTAAAATTATGTTAAAAATTGACAGGTTTAGGGAAATAAAAAATACATATTTCTCAGAAATTAAAAAAATATGTATTATTAATTATTTATTTCACATTTAAGGGAGTGTAACACTACTGTAAAATTGAGTTAAACGTAAACAAAAAAAAATAATTTGGTATGGAAGGAACATATTCATTCACTTATCTAGAGGTTTCCAAGAAAATAACACAATTTTACACACTTTTTGTATTTTTTTTGTAAAATTTAAAATTTGCTCGAATTTCAACTTGTCACTTTCAATTACGGGCGAAATTCTAATCGATTAACTGTTAACAGTTTACGCTGTCTATGATGATTTCCGTGGATACTACATTGTTCAATAATATGTGACAGCAAAGTGGCGCCGATTTGAATGAACTAAATACATTTGGTGCGTATTCTGGCGGGATTTTTGAGGTTTGTTACAGAAATGTCACATGGGGCTATAAAGGGTTAAATAAAATATGCATTTGGTAAGTAATAACGTGACTCTTTTGGGAGGAATTTATCATTATTAATATAATTAACACTAGGTTTACGGAACACGTCAGTCTGACGCATTTCAGATCTCGTGGCGAAATTTATATTTATCAATGTTTAGTGAAAATGTTTCATCTAATTGATGTAATAATACGACGATATGGTCGTGTAAATTTCTTACCTCTCGAGCTGTTCATTTCGAACAGAAATATACTATCAAACGGTCCTCCCAAAAGGGATTTCATATTTATGGAATGCGGTACCTTTTGAACATGTACTCATAGCTGGAGCTTAATGTATATGTTGTAAAACAGATGTATTAAAATGGGATAAAGAAAAATTTCGTCAGAATAATAAAATTATATTTTTTAAGTCTTAAGGGGACTTTTACTTTCTAAATTGAAAAAAAAGACAATTTTTAAATATTAAAAAAAAAAAAAAACTATTATTTATATTTATGGTTATAATTTTTTTTTATACATTGTTAAGAAGGTTTTGAGGTATACACTTTTAGTTGTTTTTCACCACTGCAGAGGGCGTCTTCCAAAAGATGCATTTTAATTTGGCAGACACTTTTCTGCCTTCCTGTAACAAATTTTTTTTTTTTAAATCCAACGGGATTCAATTCGTGAGACTTAAAACTAATAAATAAACCTTTAAAAAGTTAATTTTTTTATATTTTTATGGCCTTTAAAGCGTTTAAGGAATTTTTACTTTAATTTTATCGAATAAAATGGTCATATTATGGTTATAAATAAAGCTATAACTTCGTTTCTATTTCGAATTTCTTAATAACATTTTAGGACAGTATTTCTATGATACTAAGAAATGTTTCTACGTAAAAAAAAAAAAAATCGATTTTTTGAAAATTTAGAAAGTAAAAGTCCCCTTAAAAGCACAATTGGCGGAAATATACAAAGAGGAGAAAGAATTAAAAAAATCTATTTTTCCACTTAAACTGTAGGTCGTATTTTATGTCAAAGAGCCAAGATTAACCTTTTATATATATAAATAAAATAATTTATAAAAGCTTGGGGCGATACTATTTCTTTTCATCTCACAACTTAGGTATAACTTGTCATTAGTTGTCCATCTTAGTTAAATGCCTGAAGGTATTATAAATTATACATGTAAATATGTAAATTATATATTTTATAAATTATTGATTTGATTTCAAAACTTTTCTTTCTTACATTTCTATTTATGTACATTAGGGTGCTTTTTTTTCGCGACTATTTTTTTTTTTTTCAGTCCCACCTCGAAATTTTGTGGCTAATACCTAAACAAACATTCCCTGAAAATTGGAGCCGTTAAAAATAATATTTAGTACTAGACCAAGACGCATAAAGATTTCCCATATAAAATACACGTGAACTTTGATTATTTTTCTTCAAATCTCTACAACTCAGAGGCATTTTATGGAACAATCTTGGGCAATGGTAGGGTTTCTTCAGAATTGAATGCTCTACAAAAGTGTCCATTGCGGTGTAACCCTAACTCCCACCAGCGAGGTAGTACGGGTCATTGACCCCAATTTTTCCACGAAATTCTCGCTTTTTGCCCCTATCTCGTAAACAACAAAAGGTACAAAAAAAGTGAATATGACAAACTTGTAGGAAATTCAATTTCCTCCAAAAAGTTCTTGAACACCAAATCGGTAACGTGGATATTTCTTGAGATATTGGGCTTTGAAGTTGAGGTAGTGTGGAAGTTTCATGGATTATTAAGCTAAATTGTAGAAACACTACCTCAACTTCAAAGCCCAATATCTCAAGAAATATTGATGTTAGCGATTTGATGTTCAGAACTTTTTTGTAGGAAATTGAATTTGCTACAAGTTTGTCATATTCACTTTTTTGTACTTCTTGTTGTTTACGAGATAGGGGCAAAGCGAGAATTTCGTGGAAAAATTGGGGTCAATGACCCGTACTACCTCGGTGGTGGGAGTTAGGGTTACACCGCAATGGACACTTTTGTAGAGCATTCAATTCTGAAGAAACCCTACCATTGCCCAAGATTGTGCCATAAAATGCCTCTGAGTTGTAGAGATTTGAAGAAAAATAATCAAAGTTCACGTGTATTTTATATGGGAAATCTTTATGCGTCTTGGTCTAGTACTAAATATTATTTTTAAGGGCTCCAATTTTCAGGGAATGTTTGTTTAGGTATTAGCCACAAAATTTCGAGGTGGGACTGAAAAAAAAAAATAGTCGCGAAAAAAAAGCACCCTAATGTACATACACGATGTCTGTTTAGTTTTATCTTCATCCAGAATTCTCTGTTACGCTAAATATGCGGATATATTTCGTGAACTGTCTCATGAAACTGATTGTTGTGTTTTACAATTCGACTTAACCACTTTTCACAAGCAGTGCCTCGTTAACCGTCATATGCTAAACGCTGACAAGTGCATAGTTATGTTGAAGATTGGGTTAAAGATCGACATTTTTCTGGCAATCCAGAAACAACTCAGACACTTGAGGAAAATATTGATCGAACTATTCGTGAAGTAAAGCCCCAAATTGTCGAAAATGTGCTGCAAAATTGGGTTGAGAGGATGGGATACTGTTAAGCCAGTAGGTAGGTATGAGGTAGCTATTTAAATAAAATAATATTCCATTACTAATCGGAAAGTTTACTCTTTTCAATAAATCAACAATCTTTAAAAATATTGAACAGTGTTAATTTATAGCATTTAAAAAAAAACCATCCGATGGCCCACCGATGTTGTCTTCTGCTATCTTTCGCAAAATAAATTTTTATGTGAAGAAGCAGTGCTTTCACCTTGTCTGCCTCTACTTACTTTTCGCTATATGTGTTTACTACATGTGTTTTCTTTTATTCCACTCTTCTTTGTCACTTTATTGCAGGTAATGGGAAAACGCGTGTCGGATTCTCTTTTTACGAAGTGTACGAAGTATTTAAATTTTTAATTTTAAAAAACTGCTACGAAATGAAAGTGCTTTTTGCTTTCAGTTTAATAAAAATAAATAACATTGTGTTTATGATTCATTAGGTGGCACATACATACACACATCAAGGAAATATTTCGAAGTAAAGTAAGAATATTGAATAGTTCAAATATTGACGATTGCAAAATATTTGTTCTGATAAGACAGTACATTGAGGATGATATTCCCTTTTTTAAAAATCTTTTAACACAAACGGGCACTATATTTGAAATAGTTGAATGTTCTTCATTGTTGAAAATGTTCTACTTTACCCTAAATTACATGACTTTTGTTAAAACATATTTTGAAAGAAATGTTCAGGCTTTCAACATTTAAGAATAACAAGGCTCGAATTTTATTCAAGATATTTCAATTAATGCGAAACGGTCGGGCGGTTCTCCTGCTCACTTCGAAAGAGGATTATTGATAATCCATTTAACTTAAATCCATTTAATAAAATCAATAACCAAAATCATTAATTCGCTTCAGACGATAGCTATACAAACTTTGTCTAATCATTTGGGGATGCGATTTCATCCTGCGCATCGCGGACGTTAAAATATAGTGTTGCACCAATAGCTCCAAGAAGGATGTATACTGCCTTTCCGGTGCAAAAAAGTTCAGATATAATCAAGCTTTCTATATCTGGGTAGCAATGTTAAAGTTCCATTATACTCTGCTTAATTTGATCTTAAAAAAATCTCAAAATTTATAGCTGAGTTAAATTATTTTTCATTTGGCTGAACTCGAGAAAAATTTGTGTATTAATTATTTTTGTTAATTCTTCGAAAGCATATTTATTAAGATAAATGCAACATTTTTAGCTGCTCGGGTTTATTAGCTAAAATTAAAATCGTAAGGACACTTCCTTTCAAAACTGATTTCATTCCTTCAATGTAGGTTCACTTTATGGAGATCTACCTCAAAACAAAAGTTACCACGAAAAAACGATCTCTTAGGAACTTTGAAATTTTTGCAATTTTATTAGTTCCATTCAAAAACTTTTCATTCCCGTTTCCGTTTCGCCCCATTCTTTCGGTCTACGAATTATGGCACAAATCGGTGCACAGGAGACATTGCGTTCAATATCGCATAACGTTTGTTATATTAAGAAAAATAAAAAAATAAAATTTATGTATTTAAACAACGAACACATATGTCTAAAAAGTGAAAAAGTCAGTTCCCAGAACAAAAGTAGTATTCTCTGAACTTATAACACGATTCAACGTTAATTAAAATCTCTTGGGAGGTTATATTAGTTCCCGAAAAGTTTTTAATAATTCTCCTTCTTGTAATTAGAAGAGAATATTAATTTTCATCTAATATAAGTACGTATTCTAGATCGCATATAAAATAAGGTTAAACAAACAGTTTATTTTAAGTTGATTTGTGTGTTTTCCCAATGTTAGTTTAGTATAAATTTCGTTAAAATGATAAATCATAACGTGCCTCCTGCTTTCAGACAAAATTCACCCAAAACCGCATAGAATTCAGAAATTACTTACGACTATGGACAACTTTTCCTATTAAGCAAAAATTTGCATCTTAATTAACCTGGGGCATTAAGGCATCCAGCTGAATTTCTAGTTAACATGATGTCGCAATTACTTTCTGAAGTCATTATTAAGACACAACAGAGATTCCGAGACGAATTTATCGTTGCAGAGTACGTCTGGGTTTCAATTAGCATCCAAATTGTTCACGTCTGCTAATTACAATTAAAACCACATAAAATAAATTCTTTCCCCGCTTGCTTAAATATAATATAATATGTAATTGAATGTTTGCCGAATAAATGTCGTATAGGTAATTTTTGAGCTAATGTGATCCTGAAACGATTTCTAATTAAACTTGAAAGTTATAAAAATTTGCTAAAATTTCGAGGATTTCTGAGACATGACACCGAAAATAATCGCAGTGAGGTTTCCGAGTTGAATTAACAATATTCAGCGTCAACTGACAATTAAAACACCCACTCGGTTGCCACGTGCAGGTCGTTGCCATGAGTTACATATAAATTTAAGGTAATTCCTCGACAAGCACCGAAACACGGCCATGAATATGCAAACAGGCTTATCGTGAAAGGTCCTCCGAAGGCCGGAGCAGAGTGCACTGTAACGAATTGGGCGTTTAAGCCGAAACAAAATCTCGTGGTATTTCTACTGCCACATGATCACTTGATTTCGAAATTTGTCGTCTTAAATCTCTGGATTTGTGCTCAATTTACGGAATTACCATAAAATGATTAAAAAAAGTTCAATTTTCATGGTCTGTGCGAGCGAAACCACAACTGTTCAAGTTTTAACATGGAATAAAGCCGACCGGGTGGCAAGGGCATCCTATAGGAATAGATTGATTTGCAGACTTTGTCCTTCTATCCCCGAGCTCCTGTTGTGCCGGAAATACCCTTCCTCACCCGGTCGACATAAACAACATAAAAATTGGCTTTCTCGTATGATACGCATGTTGCTATTTAGGTCAATTCCTAGAACATTCTTGCAGCAAAGCACCTATAAGAAAATATAGCCGTCGTAAAAAATCGGCTATTTGGGCGGATTTATAGGCACATTCATGTGGTCAGAAAATATTATGTCGGCCGTTCTCATGACTTAGTAATAACTCTTTAAGACTCCTTGGATATGTGCACAAGTTTTATTAAACTATCCGAAGCCCGTGCGCCCGAAGTGGGTCTGGATTAATGTCTTCCGCCCAGATACACACCAGGAGGTCCCGACTCTATCCCCATTCGCAACAAAGGAACCGCAGGAGCTTTTGAGCTTCATCGCAATAGCTATAAGCTCGGCTGCCAGTGGTAAAGGAGCCCCGTAAAACTAAAAAGGAATTATTTCAGGGGCGACACTTTACACTTAAGGCGGGAAATATAAAGTAGAAATATTTCTTTGTTCCCCCATCACAGTTTTCAGTACTGCCCGTACTGCAAGTGGTCTTTTATGGAATCAATTTCAAGTTACGAATAAAAGCTCTTATGTTGATTGCTGATAGAAGAATGTTGAGGAAGCGTCTCAGTCTGACAAAAGGGCCTGCACTTGTGCAAAAAGAGGTTTAATCGACACGGCAAACATTTTTTCCCACCCGGAGCTCCAGCAGCGTGCCGTCCTAAGAACTCTTCAGGAGGATGTCCTTAGAGCTGCCAAGTGTTACACACCGACAGAGCGACGTCCGTTCTCTGCTGGAGTTTTGTTATAGGAACATAATAACCCATAGCACCGTGTTTCGGTGGTGCTCTTACTCAGAAAAGCTATTAGTGGTCTAAGTATTAATGGCGGCTATTTGAGATAATCGAGCTGTGCTCCTGGAAATGTTATGAATTCCTCGCTAAGATTGCATCGTACTATAATTTAAAGGGTGAGAATGCAGAGGAATCTTATCTTTTGTAGTTTCCCAGCTTACAATGTCTTTCTTAACTGTAGAGGAAGTTGCAGTTCGGATTTGAGTTGCAGATAATACGAAATTCAAGTGTGGGATAATTCCCAAACTGCCTTAGATGCCTTGATAAAACCGCAAAGTTTAGTGGCCCGTTTCACATTCCTTCACGGCTCCTTCTTCACAGGCGACAAAGCAGATGTTTTCCTACAAGTATTCCGAAATTGCCTTGTTTTTATTCATTTGCCAACGAACCAGCGACCGAAGGGATAAAGTGTTAAAGCTACGAAGCAAAAATTGTTCGAAACATATTTCCCTTTCAAAAATTCAATGTGCTGGCCAAAATCTCCCGGGAATACATATAAACACAAACCGTGAAGTAGAAAATGCATACGTAGTGATGTAGTCTGAGAATCGCTGCGAAATAACATTGCTTCTTATGGCGGAAGATCTGAAATATGCCCCTCCACTCGCCTGAACTGCTAAAAAATAACTTTTACGCGAAAATTATGTTCTACTAACTATAACTATGGAGGAATACCTTTCTAGTGATCTGAAAAACGTTATAGAGACGATAGCCGACATGTTGTGCCTTTTTGAAAAGGTAATAAAGTGGAGAGTTTTATAAAAATAAAAAGCAGGTGTATTAATTACATGAATTTCGGAGAAAATCTAGGGAAAACCTGAATTTTAGGAAATTACTAAACATTTTTTCAGTTTCGCAAGTGACTGTAGCTACAGTGGTAGGAGGTAGATCAACATAGTTAACATTTTTGGAAAGGACATTGCAATAGTAGTTTTTTTGGAGTGAGTTTCATGTCGCTGCGTTGAGTACATCAAAAGATAAATATAAACTGATAATATGCATACTATGAAAATTCCGAATTTATTGTAGTGGGCCTGGGAATTTGGCTCAGAGGTGTATTTCTCACTAAATTTAAATTTTTCTAAACGTTTTATTTTTGATATAAAGTCCTAGACCCACGCTAACAATTTTAAGTGGTCACTCTATCCAAATTCTTAATCTGTATATTTATTACAAGAAAATAAAAGTTAGACTTAGCTGTGCTTGGATGTTGATGATAGATGTAAGAATGATGCTTGCTGTATGGTGTTGAATCTTTTATGTTATGTACCCCGATTGGCTATCTGATGTCTGCATGCTGTGATGTGCTGGTGAGTTTGATGTCCTTATGTTGTGTTGCATATGTGTTGTTATGTCTGTGTGTTACTGGTTATTGCTTGCTGTTGTGTTTGATGTTTTATGTGTGGTGTCTATGGTGTTGTGTGTATGATTATTGATCTTTATGTTGTGATGTCTTTAGGTTATGTCGTATGATCCATTTAGATCAAAGCATGCGGATTTGATATCCTCATGTTGTGATATCTGTGATGTTGTGTGAATGTTTACTGCTTGCTGAGGCGTTTGCTGATTTTATGTTGTAATATATGTGTTACTGTAGGTATGATTATTGCATGTTGATGTGTGTGAAGTCTTTATGTTGGGATCTCCGTTAAGTTCTGTGGGATCAATGTACGTTGATTGCATGCTTATGTTTGTGATGTCTTTATGTTGTGTTGCCTGTGGGGTTACGTATGATTAACGCAACCTTCGGGACTTACTGGCAATGAATTGAGATCATATTAATATTTCAAGCAATTAATTTTAAATGAACGAGTTATGGAAAGTATTTAAATGCTCGACCTCTCCAAGCTCACGGGAAGTGGCTGTCGGTACTGTTGTGGTTACACTTGCTGGATCACGTCGATCAGTTGTTGAGGCAAGGAGCTTCTGTACTAATATGCTGCTTCAAAGTGGTCTAAACTTAACTAGAAAGCCCTGATATTTAATGTTTATCCTACCTGTAGTGGAACCTATAGCTCTGAGCTTTGTTTTGATTTCAACAATATTAAGCTTTATATCGTCGTCCAATACTCTGTCTGATGCACATTACATTATTAATCACCCTGTAATACAATTTTTTTATTTGTCTAGCTGTGACCTTTCACACCACTCATTTTGGCCTACGCTATGTGAAATACCCTGTGTATCTTTGCCAGATAAATCGAATTCGTGAAATGAACCCAGATCGATTGCAGAATAAAAATGATCGACTAGAGAAACACCTAAGGACTAACTACATAAATTTTGTATTAACCTTAATGTGAAAAGTTAATCTTCTTAGCACTTACTCATGTCAATTTTATCTAAGAATTCCATAAAAAAAAGAGTTAATAATATTGAAATTTGTTTAACGTCCACTTCTTTCACGTTTCGAATGCCTCAGAGCCTCTAGATACGGCGAAATTCTGCATACATTTTGGAAATTTACACATGCCTGCAATTTTATGTTTTATTCTACGTACTATGCTTCAAATGCTGAAAATTACACTGTTGATGTGTATTTTCAAACTAAATTGGAAATATATATAATTTAGGGTGCTATTTTTTTGCGACAATTTTTTTTTTTTTCAGTCCCACCTCGAAATTTTGTGGCAAATACCTAAACAAAAATTCCCTGAAAATTGGAGCCCTTAATACTAATTATAAGTACAAGACCAAGACGTATAAAGATTTCCCATATAAAATAAACGTAAACTTTGATTATTTTTCTTCAAAACTCTACAGCTCATAGGCACTTTATGGTATAATCTTGATCAATGGTAAGGTTTCTTCAGAATTGAATGCACTATAAAAGTGTCCATTGCGGTGTAACCCTAGCTCCCACCGGCGAGGTAGTACGAGTCACTAACCCCAATTTTTCCATGAAATTCTCGCTTTTTGCCCCTATCTCGTAAACAACAAGAGATACAGCAAAAGTGAATATGACAAACTTGTAGGAAATTCAATTTCCTACAAAAAGTTCTTGAACACCAAATCGCTTGGTCTTTGAAGTTAAGGTAGCGTGGAATTTTCAAGAAATATCGATGTTAGCGATTTGGTGTTCACAACTTTTTTGTAGGAAATTGAATTTCCTATAAGTTTGTAATATTTACTTTTTCTGTACCTCTTGTTGTTTACGAGATAGGGGCAAAAAGCGAGGGGGTATTCTAGTGTAGAGATTCGAAAAAATAGAAAATTTTTTTTTTCATATTTATAAAGTTTAAACATTCAAGAATATGCCTTCAATTATTTACCGAGTTATAGCGATTTTGATAAAGCGACAACTAAACTGGTCCGACCGGAATGAATTGAACATTGAACAATACACGGTAGGCGCGGCCCGAGTACCTGCGGATAAACTCCCCGATGAAACTTCTTTTGTATTTTATACCTATATATTGAAGATTTTGAAAGGGAGGAAGGTCCCTTGTATGGAGCAAGGATCGCCGATTAGAAATATTTAAGTATACCGTACGATTATATGAGCGCACTTGCTTGAAACTTTACTCTAAACTTTAAACGCGTTTTTCTCGAAACTACTTTTTTCAAGTTGGCGGTAAGGATATCTCGAGATCTACTAAACCGATTCACTTGAAATTTGGTGTGAACGTTCTTTATATATCCCTCTATCGTAACAACCTACGTAAGGTTAAAAATTTGATTTTTAATATTTTAAAAAAATTTAGAACTGTTGAAAAAATCGAAAAAAACAAAATTTTTTTTCAACCGGCCGTCATTTTGTGAAAAAAGAAACTTTTTTTTACTTTTTTGAGGTTGATTCCATAGCGACAACATTATTAATTAAGAATCCGTTGGATTTTTTTGTTTCAGTTGACTAGAACGGCTGTAATTTTGACCGCCGTCACACCCCCTTTTTTTTGTATCCCCCACTCTGCCAGCCGATAACTTTGGAATTTTTGGTTTTTTTTTTTTCATTTAATTTTTATGTATTCTGAAAATATCAATAAGCAAATAAGAAAAAAATGGATACTAAAAATATTTTGTGTTCTTTTTTTACGAAACTTGAAAAAACGGCCGAAATTCGTGTCTCTACACTAGAATACAGGGGGTATTCTCATGTGACAACTTCGAAAAATCGATTTTTTTTCATATTTCGATAGTAAAACCTATCGAAAATATGCTGTGAAAAATTCAGACCGAAATTCCTAGTATTACATAAGTTACAACTCATAGTTGCCGACGCGCCGTAAGCGACTTGTTCTGCTCTTGAAACTTTAAACGCATTTTTCTCGAAACATCATTTTTTAAAACGGTCAGTGTCCTAACAAAAAACTATTCAACCGATTGCTTTGAAATTTATATATGTTCTTCTACTCATTAATAGTTATCGTCGGTACCAGAATTGTTTATTTTCGAAAATATTTTCTTATTTTTTTTAAACGATTTTTAACAAAAAAAACCAAGATTTTCGTAACTTTTTTTTCTACAGTCCGCCATTTTTTTGTTTTCAATGAAATTGATTAATTCTGGTAAGGACGATAGCGACTGAATAATAGTCCATTCGATTTTTTATTTCGGACAACATGAACAGCCGCTATCAAACTGACCAGTGACCTTCGTTTTTTTTTTTTTTGGTGTCTAATTTAATTAAAAAAGAAATATATAAAAAATGTAAAATAAGAAAGAAAAAAAATATTTTTATACAGTTTAAGATATAAATAAAAACATATAACAAAATTAAAGTGATTGAATTTTATTGTCTTAAAAAAAAAAATTCCCTAAAAAGAGGTAAAATTTATTGGTTTACATGGGAATAACCCCTTAAGTATTTTTAGGCTAACTATGATTGCTTTGTAAATTCTAAGATTATTGTTTATGAAAGCTTTTATACATATTTAGGTATTCAAAAACATGGATTAATTTATTGTTATTTAATAGCACAGAAGTGGACACCCAAAAGTTGATGTAATCGAAACTAACTTTCCGAAAGTATTCGAAAAAGTTTATTCAGTTATTTTTAGTTGGATTTGTTGATGTTTAACCTTTTAAGGATGGGGAAAATTACGTTAAAATTGATATTTTATTAGACATGAATATTATAAATAAATTCAATGAACTTCTTATGTGGAGTCCTACGTAAAAAATTTGGCGCGATGGTTTGAAAGTATTTTTCTAGATAATTTGATGGGCTGAATACGGAAAAAATCGTAAAAATATCAATATTTGACCTTGAATTCACCTTGAGTTCGCGATTCGTGGTATTATATTTTTCGTAATCAGTACATAAAAAAAGGTAGGTATGTCAACTTTCAGGGCGAAATAGCAAACAAAACTTTGACTTTGAAATAGCAATTTTCAAGGTGAAGGATGCTTCCGGGAATTTCTATACTATTTTTCCCATATTTAGCGCATTACATTCTCCCTGAAAAACATCAAATATTATGTGTCCTCTGGCTGGAAACAATTTGCTTAAATTTACAAGGCTTTCTCGCAAGGCAATAGTATCTTTGTCGTTTAATAATGTATGTATCTTATAATTTGTTAAGCTTGGTTTGAGTAATTTTTATTATTATGCTTTATGAAAAAAATGTTTGTAATTTCTCATGCGTACATTGCATATTTACTATTTATAGTTATTTTAATCTAATTTGCAGAAAATCACAAAAACGAAGATGGATTGATTGCTGCAAGTAATGTTTTTAATGCTTCATTGTTAAATAAATAAACCAATATTTATTATTAATGTTATATATTAATAATATTTAACTAAATACAGTCTTAGATTGTATAGCATTTAGAATTAATTTTTGAAAGGTATGAGTATCAACCCTTTACATCTTTAACTTTAAAACTTCAAAATGTCTGTTTACATAACTTTAACTCTGCTTAATTAGGAGACTGATAAACATCTTCATCACAAGTACCTCCAGGAAATATTGGACAGCAATGTTAAAGGCGGAGTAATCAGTGAACTTGTGAAACTATTAAGACATTTTGCCATCTGCGGATAATTGGGTGTACATTGTACGGTATAATTAACTTTAATTAAGTAAACGTCTGTTCGGAAATTTTTCAGACGAAACGTCTGTTCGAGTACAGAGATTTTCCCGCACAAGAGTATTTCTATTACAGTGACGACAGATAAAACCAGAAATTGGGCGCTCGATGTTTCTAGTCGCGAAAGTTCACCTGAATTTAACCGGTATAAATTTATACCGCCCTCCATTCCGAATAATTTAACAGAGGCTTTTAGAAGGCAGAAATTGGACAGAGGGACCAATTCTTTTTCGAACTTGGGTTCGAACAAGAGGGCACTCCTGACATTATCAGCTTTTAGCGTGGAATTACAATGAGCTTAAATTACTTTTCCATTATCACTAATCGCAATCGAGCACTGAGATAACCTCTCAACGACCTATTTACTAGGATCATCAGAAAGGCAATTTTTTCTCATAAAAAATGTTTTGCTGCCTGTGCGGTGAGGGCGCGCATGTCAGACCTTTCGCGGAAGCCTACTCCCTTCTACCAGGCGGGGGCGAGCAGAGCTCCACAAAAAACCAAATTCCGGAAGTGCTATATCTGCATGAGAATAAAAGTTGGGTGACGGAGGCAACCAAACCACGGGCTTCCAACCTTCTACAGATAACGACGCAAGTTTGAACATTTCGGGGAGCTCCTTACCAAGCTGGTGGAGCAAGCATAGTTGCGATGAAGTTTACTGAAAATATGCGCATAATTGCCTCCACGAAAAAAAAAAAAAATAAATAAAAAAAACTCAAAGACGTTGACGGGGCACGACATGAACTTTGCGAGACTCGAGGCAGGGCCTTGCTTTGGATCAATAACGTTCCGACCAAGGATAATTCGATTTAAAAAAAAAAAATTTATACACGCCCAATGGAAGCGACTGCCACATGCCTCTTCTGCCTGATGTGACATTGAGGGATGAATACATAACACAACGTCACGAAGGGTGCAATGCAAATTAAAGTATAAAAAATAAATAATAAAATTTTCAGGGCTCAGACTGTTTTGGTGAACTTGGGTCAGACAAACCCTAACCTCGAAAAAGGCAGATCATCCTATGATGATTAAATAAATAGAAAATTTTATTTATTAAATTGAATTGTGTTACTCTTGACTAAGGAATATTTCAGCTGACGCAAGTGGTCACTTCCTATTCCGTTTGATTCCGGCACTCTGGGTATATGAATATTTTATGCCATCCTCATAATCCAGCTGAGATAAACCTTATAATGTTTTAAAAATTCAACCTAAGCGTAAACGAATTTACTGGAAGAGACAATAATAGTATCGGAAGTAAGTCTCCAAGAATAAAAAGTTGATTCATCCCTTGGATCTATTTGCGCGTGGATAAAATTGTAAATACAGATTTTAGGGCGTTGGTATACGCCCGAGCTGAGCAATAGCCGAACATAGTTAGATTTCAATATGTATATTAAAACCCAAATCAGTTTGCCTATTCTTCCCTAAGAGAGGAATGTTTTTTTTTTATATTTTAAGGACGGAATGTCATGTCTAATTCAGCTGTGCTCTGTTTGTTTTTATCCTGTTGTTTTCATATAAGCTACCTACATAAGTCCCAATTTCCTTTTGCTTGAAAGTTTGTTGAGCCTTGATCTTCTACATATGAGTACAATAACCGAAGGGTTTTTTCATCATTTGTAGTTGTATTGAGAAAGTTTTATTAGCTTTTTAAACTTATATTCTGTCGAAATGAAATAACAAAAAATAACGTAGGTGAAAGAAAACGCGAACAATTTATTAAAAAATAATAACATTCTTGGAATTTAATCACAATTATTCCCCTTACAAGTTTCAAATCTTTTAAGTTAAAATTGTCAGTCATGTTTACTACCTCCAAAGGAAAAATAAAGTAGCACCCTTATAAGATCAGTTACATGTCTGTCTGTTTGTCCGCCTGTCACAGCCGATTACCGATTTGGCTTAGTAATACATCTTATTAACCCTTAAACCACATTATGTGGAGAATTATTTAAAAGGACTTGTTATGTGAGTACAAACATATTTTATTCAGATTTTAAAATAACATATTTAAAAAGATATTATGAAAGCGAAGACTGGTCGCTAGCTTCATCTGTTCTGTTTGTAAGAACTACAATATTTCTTTTAGTTATGGTTGCGTTTACTGAAATGACCCATTAATTTTCTAACTTTGTAATAAATTTGTATGTGGAATAATAATTAAAAATATGACTTTTTTAAACAATGAGTAAGGCTTCATTATATTTTTTCTTTAAGTTGGGGTTGCTTTCGTTCACGGATTGGTACACTTAGGCACGCGTTTTTTTTTTTTTTTTTTTAACAGCTTAGCCAAAGCTTTGTAAAATAACAAAATTAATCTGTAGCATATGACTGGAAGAAAGAGAGACAATGCATTTAATTTAATAATTTAATTTCACAGTAGATTAATTTATGTGTCATTCCAACAAAATAATAAAAATTGTTTTGTTTTTAATAGTATGGAATTATTTTACCAATTTAAAGGCTTTCAAAGCAGTCATCTCTATGATTTTATGCTACACATTGCTTTAAACAGCATATTTATTTCTTTATTTAATAAATAATCATACCATAGTAACACAGAACAAGGTTCACTTATGTACTATAGCTGTGTAGATTCAGATTGTGATTTTGTTCTATGAGAACTACAATTAACACTTAAACAATTTTACTCCTTTTGGTAAGAAATCCGTAAACACTTTTAGAATTATACAACCTAAAAAGCAGGAAGGAACTTTCCGATAAACATTTCCGCAAAAATTTGCAAATGCATGCACCTGATTGCCAGCCACACCTTAGCAAAGGTAAAATTTCTGACCCATATATTCCAACTGTCCCAATCACATTCATCGAGACGAAACAACCTTCCTCCAGATCGGGATTCAGTGCAGCTCGTCTGCTAACCCCCCAAAAAAATACTAACTTTTGGAAGAGGCACTCATTTTTGAGCCACTCAATTTCATCCCATTTAGAATGGAAAGGCTCCCTGACTGACCAGTCAATTTATTTCCCGCAAGTGTTACTCACACGCTTTTCGATGGGATTTTATTCAGGGGTCATTAATCTTGCACAAGCCACAGACTACTTCTGTGGCGGTGCTCCCATTCCTGGTACCCCATTCGATACCGTGATATATGGCTCGAAGTGAATATGAATTCAGAACTGCGGGAAAGGCTTCGCCCGGGTACCTGCGGATTAAACCAAGCTAGCCCAAGTATGCAAAGCACATTAAACCATCATTAGAGTGCAATAAAGCTTTCAAGGGCTCATAAGAGAAGCAGCCTCATCAAATGTTGGTCAGACCATCTGCTGGCTCTTACAGTCCATTTGATCCAACTGCTGAATCTATTAGACTATGGCCGAACTATTCATGGCCGGAACTAATGCCGCTAATTTCGTATGCAGGAGCTGTACCCCTGTGCTTTATTACACTCATTCAAAGTACGTGCCCTTGTAAAATTTAACTTTTCAGCTCTCCTCGGGATGAAAAACTTGGCGGGTCTGCATTGGCCTGGTCGGCGTCGGCGACGAAGGCAGGGCGAGTTTATCTCCACCCTCAAGTCTCGACAACCAACTCCATCTGTTACACTACCGCTTCAATGAGGAGCTATAAACCAAACAAAATGCCCAAGTTCTGGATGAACGTCAAACTTGCAATATATGCGGATTCCGGATCCACTTAATATTCCTGAATGGCAACTCTAATAAAAGTTCCGGAATGTCTCCGCCGCGGTGCAGTCATTTCTCCTGGCCGTGCAACAACAAGGTCGCTATTATTATGCAGCGATTTATAGAATGGTAATCCATTCGATTTTCGCAGTTTTTTGGAAGCAATTTCAGTTCAATAGCTAAGTCCTTTTGTCACTGAAGGGTGCACTTATTGCATAAGTGGTAGTGGTGGTGTGTCCTAACCACGGTATCGGCGGAAGTAAAATTATTTGCATTTCAAACAGGCGATTCGATGCTGATAGTGTATGAGCCGGCAACCACACGATGCCAAGTCCGACATAATGGAGATAGCTCCAACAGTGGATTTTTAGAGGTTCATAAATCATTCCAGACTTATTAGAATATCTTAGAGCATAAAAATTATCTGTCTCCCGGGAATAGTTTCCATGAGATATGGGAAACGGGATGGTATAACGACGGGCATTTATCCAGCGTACAATTCAAGCGAAAGAGCTCTGCAGAAATATGATACGACTCTAAGTAAAATTTCTTCCCGGCCAAACGGGGATGGGTGTTACGTTTCAACTTGCAGTCCAAAAACGGCACCCTCTGTCCTGCTTAAATTTGATCTAAATCACAAGTCCAGAAATTATAAATTACTTCGTAGGAGCTTCTTTGGGACACTATTCATTGCTCGCTTACGGCTTAGCTTATGGTAGCTTATATTATA
The DNA here is from genome assembly GCA_949715965.1 of Dysmachus trigonus. Lineage (NCBI taxonomy): Eukaryota > Metazoa > Arthropoda > Insecta > Diptera > Asilidae > Dysmachus > Dysmachus trigonus. The sequence continues at coordinate 39,233,040 of OX454322.1, read as the reverse complement.
AATGGGAATCTTATACATTATGTTCGGTATTTAAGTGACTATAATTCATCAAGTGATAGAACGTATTGAGATAAGTAAAAAAATTTTATAATACGAGGAAAAATATTTCAAGCAATAATTTATATGTAAAAAATCTTTATCAGAATTGTTTAATAAAATTAAAACTTTATAAAGAAATTTATTTTGATTGCAAATTATAAATAGATAGCACATCGTTTTATTGGCAGTACAACTCGCAAAATAGATGCATGGGATAGAAATAACCCATTCTAGTTAGCCGGGAGAAAAAAATCGACGATTCTTCTTAATTAAAGAATTCCCAGTGGAATTAACTTACTTTCATAAATAGTGAAACTGATATTAAAAAAAAAAAAAAAAAAAAAACAATTTAAAAGAAAAACCTTGTTTATTAAGTTCCGTGTATCATCTCCTCAATAAATGTGTAAAAGTCAACTTATCCGATTATTAGTGTTGTCAGGGTTTGCTACACAAGTACATATATAAAACACGATTTCGTTAAAGATAGATTCATAACTTCTAGAAATAATAACAACAATTTCGTGTTCTTTAAAATGTATGGAAGAGGAATATATGATCTACACCGATATTATGAAAGCTGTCGCCGGGTATCTTATGCAGTTCTCTTATCAACATATCGCAATAACAGCTTTCGGGCTTAATTTGGAAAAATAAGGTTTTGAAGACTGTAAAATAATCGATAAAGTCATTTTATGATTTGTTAATTTAAAAGTGGTTCATTTAAAAGCAGACCTTAAATTCATAGTTCCTGTTGTATAACAATAAAAAATTTGTTTTCGATTTCCAGATGCAGATACGAGGCCTATAGCGCACACCGTGAAACGTGACGCTCTTGGCGAGATGGGCCAAACTTCGATGGAAAATACTGATTTTTTTTTTTTTTTAATTTTCAATATATATGGCATACGTAAGTTTTTAATTTAAACGTTTTTTTGAAAATTTCAAACAAATGTAAAACCTTATTGGATCAAATCATACCTGACTGATCGCTCGAAATAGATAATTTTTAAATTAGGTCTAGCAATGACTATATCTGTGCGATTAACCTTTGCCTTTCACACAAAAAAGCTGAAAATTAAACAAGTGTAGGAGCAAATAATAAAAAGAAATGTGTCATTCAGTATTCTAAGCCGTTTATTCAATGCTAATATATGGTATAAATCCGAATTTTCTTAATAACTACTTTAACAATAAAATTCTACTGAGTTTAATTCAAAATTTAAATTTAAATATTAATTTACAAAAAAGCAATTCACAAAAAATTAATGCATTCAAAATTTTAATGTGACTTTATTCTTTATTTTTTATATACTCTAGCTAGTTATTTCAATTAAAGTTAATTTTTAACAAATTCACACGCACAACTGTAGCAATTTTTAGATTTCACTATCTGAAAGAAGAGAAAAAAAGTTGCATGTCGTAGCAAAATCCCTAGTCGGAATGTCTTTGCTACTATTACAGGCTTTCAACTATGTGCTGGGAAATTCGACTTGAAAAGGAGACCGATCGTAAGAATCGCGCTGCTTTTATGTCCTTGTCAGCCATTTTTAATCCGCTGAATATATCCATAATTCTAAGTTTCGCTGCAAATACCTCCCAAAGTAGTCCGCCTAAAATCCGTGTGTTGACTTCGGTTGATGAAGAATATTTAACTCTATTCCATCCATATAAACTTTCTTGAATTCAGCTCCTTTTTTCTTTAACTTTGTAATTTCTTTCCCAAAATATCACCATTTTATGGTTTGACTCGGTCAGTAGATTTTCTCTCATTGGAGACTTAGAATTACCCTCTCTTTCTGACTAGTTTTCTCTTTCCCACTCATTGGTATGCCTATCCAATGAACAATTCGCGAATATCGCGAAAATAATCAAAAACATCGCGGAATTGTTATTATCATCGCGTTCGCGATAATAAGTTCCATGTTTTTGTCATGTCAATTTTTAGAAGAAGATGACATGTCAGTTGTATTCGTTGATGTTGTGTCGTGCGCGTGGCCGGTGGTTGCAAAGTGTTTTTTATATTAAAGTGCGATAATTAAGGTAAGTATTTATATATTATTGAAAGTGTTTCGATGTCCTGTAGTGATGTGTCGCGAAATTTTAGTGAAATTTGCTGTCGTTTGTGGCTATTTGCAACTTCCGCGAACACCTGTCAAGGTAGGAAGAAATCGCCGATTTCTTACCTGACTGGTCCGCGAATATGTTGCAAATCGCCGGCCGTTTATTTGTTGCGTGTTCTATTATCTGTGCTTTTATGTACGTGTCTTGTTATGGAACATAAAGTTTGTTAAGTTTTGTTTCGTGTTTTAAATTACCCATGTCGTTGTTGTTGGGATCCGTTTAGGACTCGAGGGATTTATAACTATTCTATATTTAAATTCATTCATATTAATTCAGTGATTTTAATATATATATTTCAGTTAATAATTCATTGTTCTACGTTGGACTTTATGCACCCAGGTGCGGGTAATTCATTTGTATTATAATTATAATTATAACTATGTTTATTTTCTTAATTATTTCTTTAGGCTTACGGAACAATATCAGTAACATTTAGTTCCAGGATGTCCCCTTAAGTTTTAATAAACGAAATGGTATAATAGGTAGTTCAATCCGTAATGGTGTAGCATTGCATAGAGAAACATGAATAGAGTAGAGTGTAGTACACAAAAATCAGAAAAGTTCAAAAGTTCTGGTCAAAATTTATTATACAAAAAATAGGGCAATAAAATTACGGAGTAGATAAATGAAATTTGTGCAACAATGACTTAATTTAACTAGATTGAAAACTACACATATGTATATATAGAAATGTGTACAGCAAAAACACCTATTCCAATTCTTCCTTAGCGGGAAATTATGCCTACTCTCCAATGAGCAAGCCAACCACAAACCAACCACTTATCAGTTGGCTGACAAAAGGCGTTTGTACACATCTTTATCAATGTAGATGTGAGATGTAAAACGTTCTGCTTGTTTTAATCGGGAGTGAAATGGAACAGGCAGAAATTTATATTTCATAACTTATGAAGAAGGATGTTTATAAATATTATCCTTTTTTACTTAATACTCCAAATAAATACCATTTCCACTTAAAAATGCTTCTTCACTTTTGGCGCCAATTTTTTAAACACTTTAACCTCACTTTTTCTTAAGATTTGACGGATTTCAGGTACTAAATATGTATCTAGGCTCAGAAACAGTACTAATAATCGGCTGAATTTCATCAGGCAATTCAAATGAGTTAACCAACACGAACGAAAAGCTAGAGCATGGCCACTAAAACACAAGCGAGACGGGAGATTTATTTTACAATGAGAAGGAAAAGGTAGCAGTACTTTTTTTGGTTGGGTCGTGGTTGGCTTGCTCATTGGAGAGTACGCATTAGTATCTTAATTTTACAGGGCACTTTAAACTCCAGAGTGCTTTTCAATGAGAAAACTTTAAATGTTTAATTAAGGAATAATCTAGAGAAGGCTGACACATGTCCATTACGGAACTAATTTGACAGCTGATAAAGGCTCAACTCACATTCCCAATTTATTTCCGGCGTTTACCTCCTATTAAGTTGACTGTTTATAATTCGCTTTTTTTTTTTTTTTGTCATGAAAATTTTCATGTGCGCTTAATACGTCGCTGAATTAGGCTCGCCATATGTACGTGTAAGCATGGACGCGTTATGTTTTTGACTGATATCTGGCATCCAACATTTGCCAGTTGCCAGTATTCCCAACGGCTAGGCATTACGCATTTGGAAATATTTTAAAGCTAACAAATTTACTTATACCTGAAAGATCAAACGTTTTGTAGAGGATTCTCATGTTACTTTTGTGTTATGTTGCACAGAATGGTGCGACGTCCTGATTCCGTTGCTTTATGTGGATTTTTGATGGACTGTGTAGAGGAATTTACTTATTTTGTGTATTTAAAATATTGTGACTTAATGATTACAGAAAAATAAAAACAGAAAGAGTCCGTATTTACTCACAAGGAAACGTTCTCAGGTGTGTCTCACCGATTTTGATGAAATTGAAATATGTTGTAGAGCATCGAAAAATAAGAGACACGTATTTTTTTTTTATCTGCGGATACGCAAGTTTAGGAGGTGAAAACCACCCCTAAAGTTTACGCCCAAAAACAGTTTGTCTTAAATATCTCAAGTTCTAATGAATTTTTTCGAATCAAACAAAATGGAAATGATGTCTCGTAAATATACTAACCTTTTGTAAGTAATCCGGTTCCCAGGGGTTGCAACCCTTATTTTTTGTTGCAGAATAAATTATATTTTTGCGTCACAAAAATAACAGTTTTAGTTAAAAATCATTGACAAGTATTTTTTGACATACGATTTTGAAAAACAAAATTGACCTGTTTTTGCGTTTTCCTGAAAAATGCTCCTCAAAGGGGTAAACTACCCCTTGCACTAACACATAATGTATATTCTTTCAGACATCAGTTTTTTTTCGTGAAAACTACTATTAAGGGGTTTTTGGAGTCGCTGACGATTTTGAAAAACAAAATTGATCTGTTTTGCGTCTGAAAGAATATACATCATGTGTTAGTGCTAGAGGTAGTTTACCCTGTTGAGGAGCTCTTTCCAGGGAAAAGCAAAAACAGGTCAATTTTGTTTTTCAAAATCGTATGTAAAAAAATATTTGTCAATGATTTTTAACTAAAACTGTTATTTTTGTGACGCAAAAATATAATTTATTCTGAAATAAATAATAAGGGTTGCAACCCCTGGGAACCGGATTACTTACAAAAGGTTAGTATATTTACGAGACATCATTTCCATTTTGTTTGATTCGAAAAAATTCATTAGGACTTGAGATATTTAAGAAAAACTGTTTTTGGGGGTAAACTTTAGGGGTGGTTTTCAACCTTTAAGGGAACGTTCAAGTATTACGTAACGCAATTTGGGGGGGGGGGTCTTCTAAAACGTTACGGTGCGTTACAGGGGCGGGAGGGGCTATTGGAACAACAGGAAAACGGTACAGAAAAACGTTACGATGCGTTACATGGGCGGGAGGGAGGGTCTAAAATCTACAAAAAATGCGTTACGTAATACTTGAACGCTCCCTAACATGCGTATCCGCAGATAAAAAAAAATACGTGTCTCTTATTTTTGGATGCTCTACAACATATTTCAATTTCATCAAAATCGGTGAGACACACCTGAGAACTTTTCTTTGTCAGAAATACGTAAAGAGCAATTTTTTCTTAATAATAATATACCTTATCGAATATTGGTGGCTATAAATAAAAATAAAAATCGGTTCAATCATTGACCATTTCATTATTCGTTTTATTTTACAGCTCAAGGAAAGAGTTATGTAACTTTCGAATTTTCTTGGCTTCCTTTTTCTTGTTTTCTTACATGTCTCGATAAATATGATAGGCAGCTACTTATTTTTCTTTTATTATTGATTGAACAGTTGTACGTGGCAGATTAACCTGTCATCCAATTAGTGCAGTGGATATAGTGTGGCCTTTGAGTTTTAAAATCTTGGACTTTTTTACATATGACGTAATTGTTTTTCTCACCTTTTGTTTAAATCCACTTTAAACGATTGCTAGCGATAATAATATATTTTGCTAATTATGTCTTGATTCAAACCAGATAATAGTAGTAATACGGATAAAACACCGAGAAAAATAAATAAAATATTATTACAATTTCGCCCGCCGAGCGGCTGGCCGGCAAAACTACACCATCTGCCTTCGGCACAATTCAGTGACTAACGGACAGACAGACGGACGTAGGGACATTTTTGTTGGGAATATTACTCGTCCACCGAAGTAGACGAGCCCAAAAAATCGATGAGTGTTTCGATCCGAGAAGCCAAGCTGATCTCGTCAGTATGGCGCTTGGCTTCTCTGCCATAGACACTCTCAAAGGAGGGATCGAAAGCTAATCCCTATATCTGCCCGATCACAACTTCAAATGTGAATTATAAGTGAAGGCAAATTCTGTAACAATATGTATGCTATGATTCCCGTCATCTACTGCAATGATTCGTCAATTACCACCACTCGCCGCAAAATCCCGACAACTGCACGACAAGTAAAAACGGTGCCTGTTACATAACTCGAAAAAAATGACAGTAGATTGAGGTCGTTACACATGAACTTTCCGATTTCTTATTCATTCTAAAAGTGATCCTTGTAGTGAGAGATTGTGTAGTGTTAAAGGAAATAAAATAATTTTGTTACAAGGTAAGTGGTCTGTAATTTTTTATGGTGGACGATTTTTTTCTTTTTCGATCAATATAGTTATCTCTTTTACTCTTATAGGAAATGCTGTCTTCAAGAGATTTAAGAGTAATTTTTCTTTATCACTTCAAAAAAGGGACAATGGTACTGCAACGGCGCTGTATATAAACTGCGTTTTTGGCTCGGAGACATATGACGAAAGAACTGTCCGTAACTGGTTCTCCAAGTTTAGGGAAGGAGATTTTTCACTTGAAAACATGGCTTGAGGTCGTCCTCAAGGAGTCATCGATAATGCAGATCTCGCGGCAGCGGTTGAAGAGTATCCGTATACAACGTTGAGATATTTAGCTGCAAGGTTCAACGTCTCCATCGCAACCATAAGTCGTCACCTTTCTTCTGTTGGAAAGGGGAAAAAATTCGAAAGGTGGGTGCCTCACCTGCTGACACCAGCGAATATTCTTCGACGCTTGGAAGTTGCCAGTTCTTTGATCAGTAGAAATCTTGTGGAGCCATTCTTGCATCGGATTATTACCTGCGATGAAAAATGGATCCTATATGATGACCGAAAGTGGCCAGGACAATGGTTGGATGCAGATGAGGCTCCAAGACAGATGTCTTCACCCAAGAAAGGTTATGGTGACGATATGGTGGACCAGTGAAGGAGTAGTGCATCATTTGTTCTTGCAAGCCGGTCAAACCATTACGGCAGAGTCGTATAGCAGGTAATTGGAATATATGCACCGTAAATTACGTCAAAAACACCCTTCACTAATGAATAGGCATGGGCTTATCCTGCTTCACGATAACGCAATACCTTATATTGCACAAACAACGGTGTTAAAGCTAGTAGAGTTGGGATACTAAGTATTGGCTCAGCCACTGTACTCATCGGACTTTTTGCCTACGGATTACCACCTTTTCCGATCTTTAGACAACCATCTAAGAAATAGGCAATTTCCGAACCGTGACTCACTAATTGGGGCCTTCAATTACTTCTTGAGCAGTAAAAATAGAGCTTTCTTTAAAAATGGAATTTTCTCATTAGAAAGTCGATGGCGAAAAAGAATAAAATTAGTTTTTTTACTGACATATGTCGTTTTAATTTCATATGTAACGACCTGATAAAATATTATCTGACGTAGCTTAGCGATACAAGTCGAAACGACATAACTTGAAGACTGCCTGTAGTGATTTTGTTATTACTGTAAGCAACGTTTTTTGGGCAGTAGTATGATTAGTACGCGATTTGATGCCACATGTTGCAGAAGTTTTTTCTTAATTATCTTAATGGGCATTTTGAATCAAAATATGGAAAAAAAATAAAAAGTATGAAAAGCAAAAACATTTAATGTTGTAGGACAAATAACATGGCAGACCGCACTAAGGGATTAATGTCTTACTGGTAGCACTGACACTATATGGGTTCGAGGAGGAAACTTTAATTATAAATTCATTAGGGAAACTCATTTAATATTTGGAAGCTTTTGCCCCGGGCCGAGCGCTAAGCCCACACTACTTTGGCAAGTGGCGAATCCTTTTCCTGCATTTTTGCCATTGTAGTTAATGTTAATCCAATTACGTTGCTTGCGTTTAGCCCACCGCACGTGCTGTTTTCCCACCCGTTTTTTGCCACTCTGTATAATTTAAGAAAAAGGTCAGGACGAAACAACTACTGGAATAATGTTGCGATGAAAAATGTATCCAAAATTTAACGAAATTTCGAGGATCTGCAGGGAAATGTGCTAAGAGCCCATAAGGCGACCATTCTCGTTGATGACATGAAATTTTACTCAAGTCCCGGGCTTAAGAAAATCCAATCCCACAAGATGAATCCACCCATCCACCAACTCATTGCGGCTTTCCGCTGCCCTTGGATGATAGCCGTTTCCGGCGGATTTTATACGCGGGATAATTAGTTCTAGTAAAGCGAATTAGGAAACTTCTCTAAAACGACCCCCATAACAACCGGAGATTAAAGGCGATAAATAAAGTGGAACGCAGGTGATGACAGCCGCTCAAGGTGAAATGGGAAAATTTTATGAAACGCAAGATGTTCCCTGATTGTCAACAAGATAAGATTTAATCGTACCTTTCAGGGGTATTTTATTTAAGGACAAATTTCGAATATTGTAAATAGTCTGCTTGAGCAGCAGACTAAGAAAACGTAACCTTCAATACCCCCATTCCCTATCATAAAGATAAATAGCTCATTTACTGATTTCGAAATGCCTAAATATTTGGTTGAGGTGTGGAATTCAAAAACATTAGTAAGATGGCCTCATAAGACACAAAGTAAAAGCGTATATTGGAAAAAATTGCGGTTTAGTGACATTTACATAGAAAATAGGTTAGGCGCTGTTTCCCCATATTATAATGTTTGCATAAATTCCTGTAAATGTTATTGCTTTCGAAACAGAAAAATCGGGAGGTTATAAGATTCTTTTGCAATAATTTTTTTTCGGAAATTCTACTAAATTATCCAGAGGATTTTACGAACTTAATTGACCTATGTCTGAATCTTCCACTTCAAATCAATTTTTTTACATGCATGTTCATTTAATTTCCATTAACAATGGAAAACAACACCGTCATAATATATCTGGCGCTTTTTAGGGTTCCGTAGCCAAATGGCAAAAAACGGAACCCTTATAGATTCGTCATATCTGTCTGTCTGTCCGTCCGTATGTCACAGCAACTTTTTTCCGAAACTATAAGAACTATACTGTTGAAACTTGGTAAGTCGATGTATTCTGTGAACCGCATTAAGATTTTCACACAAAAATAGAAAAAAAAGCGCCCAAGTGCGAGTCCCCATACTTAGAACTGAAACTCAAAAATTTGTTTTTCATTAGACCCATACGTGTGGGGTATCTATGGATAGATATTCAAAAATGATATTGAGGTTTCTAATATCATTTTTGTCTAAACTGAATAGTTTGCGCGAGAGACACTTCCAAAGTGGTAAAATGTGTGTCCCCCCCCCCCCCTGTAACTTCTAGAATAAGAGAATGATAAAACAAAAAAAAATATATGATGTACATTACCATGCAAACTTCCACCGAAAATTGGTTTGAACGAGATCTAGTGCGTAGTTTTTTTTTAATACGTCATAAATCGTAAACCGCAATTTACCTTTCATTCAATCAACTCAAATAAAAAAATAAAATAAAAACATTTAATTTCATAAACGTAACCGTGAACCATTATTTTGTAATAATAACCAGAACTTTTATATTATGTTACTCGCTGCTACGGAACCCTTCATGGGCGAGTCCGACTCGCACTTGGCCTCTTTTTTGTTATTTAGTGTATTTAAGAAAGTCAAAAACTGCGTTTTTGTCGTCTATCCAGATTATATGAAAATGACCCCTTGTATTGAAATTTCTCACGAGTAACACAGTCAAGATTTAATTTTTTTAAATAACATTAAATTCCTATGACTTACAACCCCTTTTGTAAGTTTAGTTAGTTAAAAATTACTCTGACAATTTTTTCGTTCAAGATTTGAAGATTTGAATGGATGAACATCATGCACATTTCCAAAAATATCTTTATTCTGGATACCTCTTAGCGAAATTCCGTCCAGTATAAAGTGTTTGTGACTTTGTTTGACGCTAACATTTTATTAAAAGGTTCACATAAGTCGTGATCTAATACTCCTCAAAAGTACTGGAAATTGTTGTCCATAGAGTTATCGGTTGTCCACGTCAATCATATTTAAACGTATTGAAATTGGGAGCCATGTAATCTGGCTGAAAAGATTAGTTATCAATATTTGTTAGGTCTTAAAGTTTACAGCAAATATAAATGCTTAGTTTAAAGAAATAATATTTCGATAATATCGCAAAAACTCAATTTTAAACCATAAATCAATCCTAGATCACTAAACATTCGTCCAAGATTGCAAACGTTAATTTTAAGCACTCTTCTATTAAAATATAATTATATTACCCTTAAGTTATGTTAATTAGTTTAAAATAAATGAAGGAAATAGAAAAATATACTTGTTTTTAATTCGTAATGATTAGTGACAGAGTAACACTGATTTCAGTTTAGCGATCTAGGGTTAAATATTTCGGGAATTGAAGAACTCTTCAAAATTTTATATTTTGATGAATTGTCATATGACAATTTTATTTTTTATAAAAAAGAATTGGAAACTTGGATCTTTGAACAAGTTTTTTTGCTCTAATGATATTAAATCTAATGGGCCATTCCACACGTGTATTCTCGCAGCAGTATTCAAATCGTTTTGACAATGCACAGTGGAGAGTCAGCGTTTCCACACGGGTATTCCTGCTGCTGATGCACATTGCTGTACGAATAAGAATTAACAATGTGTGTGTGCCGTATTATTAAAAAATCCATCAAATCAACAAATCAAAACAACCCGCCTGCTCGTTTCGTTGTGTTAGATCGTGACAACACGATAAATAGATTCGAATTGTGATGCACATTTACTCTCCAAAGTTCAGCGCTTTTGTAGAGATATCTCCTCGCGCCGCTTACTTCTCCCCTATAAAATCGGTTTGAATACGCTGCGAGAATACACGTGTGGAATGGCCCAATGTTGTGCAAGGAAAATAACAAATCATGCTTGAGTTCATAATAAAATATCTACATTTATTTTGTTATTCATACCACTTTTGGACCTTATATATAAAATGTTAATCGACTGATTAAAAGCGATGAGCCACGTACCTATTATCATTGTGCCAAACAACAAATATGAGCAACTTTAAAAAGTGCGACCCCAAAATAAAAGGACACTTTTTTAAAATTTTAAACGGCAATTCAAACATATAAGCACTCGTGGTAAAATAATTGTCCAAAATAGGCATTACTTTCCGAAGTGTTCATATAAAAGCCTTTTTTTTAATTATGGATAAAAGTGATGGTTTTCTGTGAAAACAGATTACTTTCACAGTAGTTGAAATACAATTAAAGGAGTGTTTGCGCAAAAGTAGGTTTTATGTGAAATTTCTAATATAAATAGCTGGAAGACAGATTTTTGAATTAACTGATGCATGGTATAAGTTGCGTTATATTTACCTAGATAGACTACGAAATAAAGTTAGACTAAGAAGTAGTCAAATTCAAAACTATCATATTGCATTAAAATTAAAGCAATTTATGTCAAAATCCGTCTTTGACAGAACATTCAACTGGATTTTTCTGTCCGAATTTACAATAGTAAATGAATGAACATTAAAAAATAGGAATGACGGAGTAACAGCGATTTATTCATTTTCAACCACAGTTAGGCACTATTGTGCTACATTTTACTCTAGTATTGGTTTTGTCCGGATAAAGTAATTACTTAATTCTTGATCTAGAACTTTTGCTCAAAACGGATAAATAAAAATGGTACTCACCTGTCAATCATCAATCAATAATTTGTATTTTATTAGTATGGTATTTCTGAATTTAAATAGGAAATTAGGAAAGGAATCGATGGCGGTAAGGAGGTAAAGAGGTTTGTATTTTGTTGTTCAACTCCCAGAAAAAAACGTTCAATTCAAGGGCCTCTAGAGTGGGATAACCCCTTAAGCCACACTTTTAATTATCAAAATATTCATACGCCTCATATCCTACAAGATTTTCAAATTAGGTTCAAAGGTACGAACATTGGGATGCTTATTCCAATGGGCCAATTCACACTGCCTGACGGCCCTTTCCTCTCGGACAGCACAACAGACGTTTCCCTAAAAATATTCCGATGTTGGCCTGTTTTCATGCATTTGCTTGTGAGCTAACGACCGGAGTGGTAATATGTTAAAGCCGCAAAGCAAAAGTAGTTCGGAAACATATCTCCCCTTCAAATATTCAATGTGTTGGCTCATTGCCGGTTATTTTTTGTACGAAGAGACATAGTCTTTAAAAACTTCTCTCTGTTGTATGTAGATGCAGACTCAAGAATATTTTTTTATTTAATTTTTTTGTACGTATTGTTGTTGTTGTTAAGATCAAATTGTTATTTTCAAATATATTTTGTTTATGCCTTTTTGTTTATTTTTAGAAGAAATTTTGATAGACTTACGCCACTTTATACGATGAAAACATGTTTTTAAAATTGTTTATGTCCAGGGTATTATTAAGCAATTATTATTTGTAGTAATAAAAGAAAGCTTTTTCTTCTTTTTACCATTTCTGATAAACTATCCAAGGTAATGCGAAATTGTATTAACTCAAGAACCTCTCAATTTAAATTAAAAATAATGCAATTGAAAATAAAGGACACTTCAGGGACTTTGTATTTTTTAAAGACTTAGAAAGTTTCCAAGAAAAGTTATTTATAAAGAAAAGAAACCTTAAGAATTTTGCCGACTTTGTTTCTATTGTTAAATTTTCTCTTTGTTTTTTCCTCATAATTTTCACTGAGCTCCAGTAGGGCACTTATGGCTTTGGGCGTGTGTTTGGAAATACTCACATTTTGGAAACGTTATATATGTATGTCAGATATTGAAAATTTACAATGTATTTCCTAATTACTGTTTTAATAATAATGACAGTCATATGTAACTAAATAAATGAATAGTTTCTTTTATGGCGAACAATTTTTTTTTGAATTTTTATATATCTATTCTATCTTAAAGTAAGAGAAATGGGTAGGACTGCGACACTTATTATTTGTCGCGAATTCCTTCTCAAAATTGTTTACATTTAAATGCTACGTCTTTAAGGTTTATGATTATCTGAGTTTTGGTTTGAAAGTAATTTGATATTATGCACAGAGGAAAAGACAGAGTTTGCACTCTAATTATAGTATTTATTATTATTATTATTGTTAGGGGTAACCCTCATGGTGGGTACTGCGACCGAAAGGTCTTTAACAGAAGATGAACGAGCTTTAGCCGTGTCCAAGAACTCATGAACTTTTAACAGAAAAACATCGCTAGGAATTCTTCTAAAAAATCAAATAAAATTAATTTCACTACAAATATATTGAACCCAAACAAAGAGGTTGTAGTAAAATATCCGTAATTTATAGTTCATTTAACTGAAAATCTATGAAGAAAAATATATGTTTTTCTTGTAATATTTACGGAGATTTCTGCAAGGTTCCTAAAATTATAAGACTATAGAACTAGTAATTCTTCTTCAGACATATCGAGCATAATAAAAATATATCATTTTTCTCGGAAAAAACTGTTGCGGCATTTCTACCCTTTCACAATTTTGTCATTCCTTCTCAGTGCCACTTTTTATATGCGAAAATTTTTTTAGATATTAAATTAGTTAGTATATGACGAAATCTACTGCAATTGCAAGAGGAAAGAAGTCTATAATAGATAGACCTTAAAAACAAACTGCTGACACCGAAAAATAGGATATCAGCAATTGAAAAATACTGTTTATTATTCTCTCTGAAGAGAAATTAAACGAGTGACTCATTCCAACCCACCTTTCCCACATCGTTTTAATTATAAATTTTCTTTTTATAATACAATTGGTTTTCCATGCTCAATAGCTTCAAAGCGGTTTGAAAAGTTCTTGCGCTATTATCGGGTTGGCACGAAAGAAATGAGACAGTTTGTTTTTACATTTTAAATTCTAACATTTTTATTTTACTATACATTTAGTCAATCAAATACTCGCCGTGAGCATCTATGACTTCTTACCAACGTACAGGCAAGGACTGGATGCCTGTTGCCCAGAACTCAGCGGGCCGTGAGTTGAAGAAGGTGGCTATGTAGGTTTCAACTTCATTAAAAGTGTTAAAGCGTTTATCACGCAAATCATTTTTCATGGCTCTGAATAAATGATAATCTGAAGGGGCAATGTCTGGGGAATATGGTGGATGAGGTACCGTCTCCCAGCCTAAGTCCTGCAGTTGTTGGTGGGTGGTGGATGCAGTGTGCGGGCGAGCGTTGTCATGAAGTAAAATGACATTGGCTCTTCTTCGTCTTTTTTCTTTGATAGCTGTGGCTAGTTTATCGAGCTGCGCCGCATATGTGTTAGCATTAACTGTTTCATTATGTAATAATTCATAAAACAGCATGCCCTGAGAATCCCAAAAGCAGCACAATAGAACTTTTTCACCGCGGTTTTGATATTGCTTTGGTTGGGTTGGTGGGTCTTCCTTTCGTGGCAGCCAGAAGGCACGGCGCGTATTGTTTTCGTAGAGAACCCACGACTCGTCCCCTGTGACCAAATCCTCCAAAAACTCCTTCCGGCGCGGTCGAAGTAGTAGCGATTGGCAGACGGCGACCCGAGCAGCACGAATGACGTCTGTGAGGGCATGAGGTGTCCATCGGGATAAAACTCTAATATATCCGTGCTCGTGCAGGTGATGTTCTATAGCGTGATGGTTGCAGTGGAGTTTTGTCGCTAATTCACGAGTGCTTGCATCCAGCTTCTGTTGCAGTTCACGGCGCAAATCATCATTGTCGAAAGCTGGTGGTCGTGCCGAGCGAGGCTGACTTTTGAGGCTTCGGTCTCCTGTACTGAAGCGTATGAACCAACGAGACACTGTTGCGTGACTTGTAGTATCTGAGCCAAATGCAGTGTTGATATTGTCTGCCGCAGCTCGCGCACTATGGCCTAACAAATACTCGTAAAGGTATAGAGTTCGAACTTGTCGCTCATCCATTTTTCTTCAAACTGACTGAATTAATCGTGCGTGCGCTTTTATATACCCCTAGGACTGAAGCACCTAGAATGTTCTATAACATACTTGAATATGGTCGAAAACAATTAATTAGAAAAACAACATGAGTAGAGTTTTCTAGACTGTCTCATTACTTTCGTGCCAACCCAATAGGTTCTATACGGAGGTCTGCAGTGAGAGGGTTTAATTTTAGTATTCTTCTCACATAGTAGTATAGCAGTTGAGCCAATTGCTTAGCTTGATGAGCGAGTCAAGCCTTGGATTTACTTCGTGAATAGATTGCATGCAATTGATTGGTTTAATAAGCAGTTGGGAAATTTATTAGCAATAACAGTTACAAAATGTAAGTACAATTAATTGTAACTGTTTTAGACATATGTTTTTCAGAACAATGTTTTTAATTGCAGGGACTAAAAAAACGTATTCAACGAAATGAATTAAGCTGCGAGGGAGAATTTAGTGACGGACAATTACTAATGTACTGGCGCCTGCGGATGAAATGTTTTATTTTTATTAGCACTTCAATTGTATTTGGCTCAATTTGTATCAGGTACTTCATCCTGTTCAAGGTCAGTCCAAATTCTGTTGCTGTTCACCGAAAATGGTTTTAAAACTTGCATAATCTTATATAATAATTTTGGTAATTCATTCGAAAATGCAGTAAACCCGAAAACATTTATGCACCAATTTTATTAGCTGACATATTAGCAAATTATCCACACATTTTCAAGAATAAATTAGAATTTAAAAATAAATAACAAAGACCACAATGCGTCTATCGTTTTGTTTACGATCTTAGTAGACATAAGATGAGCATATCGAATCGCTCATAAATTTATATTCAATTTTACAATATTCCTGAGTATCCATGAACGCAAAGTGTTGCAAGTAACACGCCTTATCAATAAAACTGCTATTAGATGAAAAACACTTAAAACAACATAAACAATAATGACATGAAATAAGCAGAGTAATACAACGAGACGGTTATGTCTGAAAAATAGGTTAACAGGTGAGTCCTCCCGGATCGATATGCGAACATATCGTTGACGTGTCTTAAAAGGGCGATGAAAACACTTCTCCGGTCGATTTCAGACATTCCGATATCATTCCGTACATATGTGATACATTCAAAGGTAATCTGATGCCCTTCCTTCTAGTTAACTTTATAGCCAACAGGATATCTGCTCATGCCGTATCCCTGGACGAAATGTCGCAGCGTAACGATGCTAGAGAGAATGTTTCTAAGTGCCTTCATGTGAATGAGTCGCGTCGTAAATTTTCATAAGTCGGTACAAGGACTCCGATGTAAAAATAGCTGTTACCGTTTCTCCTGTGCAAAACAAAATTATTTAAGTGCACGGAAAATGATTATATTTTGTGGGAAAATTTTGCGTACGTACAACTGTGAGGCGCTTTGACCAGACTAATTCTTCTTGGCTAAGAGCACATATTACGGCAAATTACGTGTAGTTGGCCGGCGTTTATTACTCCTCGGTAATAATTTTGTTTGTGGTGTACCTATCATTGTGCTTGACTGCTTGCTCTAAATGTTTCCCTCACTTAATTGTCGGATATTCGAGAGTACTTAAAATGCGTCTTAGAACATCCAAATAATTGCAATTACCCAACAAAAATGTCGGAGTTGTTCAGAATAAATATATTTGATCTTTATTTCAAATTGATTCTAAAGTGTTTTGACCTGATGGAGGTTGACAAGTTAATTTAATACCTCTATTTTACATATTTAGATTTTTTTTATTAAGTACTAGCTGGGTTACCCGGTTTCACCCAGCGTTGGGTAAATACTTATTAATTAAACACTTCTCAAATGTTCTAATTTGTTATATCCTAGAAATTGTTTCAACCCGAAAACGCCTTTATGGATCCGCCATCTTAAATTTCCAAACTTTAATAATATTCAAAATTAGTCGCCTTAAAATAATTATTCTACCAGTTTTAATTAAAATCAGTTGAAATCAAGAAATGTTGGTCACCATATGGGATCCGCCATCTTGAATTTGGAAATTTTGCTAATATTTCAAATTAGTGGCTCCAGAATAACCATTGTACTAATTTTCATTACAGTCCGTTGAAATCGAGACATTTGGTTTCATATTGGATCCGCTATCTTGGATTTACAAATTTTGATAATATTCGATAATAGTCTCAGAATAATTATTGTACATATTTTTAGTAAAATCCGTCGAAATCGAGACATTCTGTTTGTCATGTTGAATCGGCCATCTTGGATTTAGACATTTTTATAATATTCGAAATTTGTGGCCCCGGAAAAATCATTTTACCAATTTTCATTCAAACTAGTTGAAATCGAGACATTTTGTCATTGGATCTGCCATCTTGGATTTACAAATTTTGCTAATATTCGAAATTAGTAGCCTCAGAATACTCATTGTACTAATTTTAATTAAAATCTGTTGAAATCAAGACATTTTGTCTCCATATTGGATCCGCCATCTTGGATTTAAAAATTTTGATAATATTCGAAATTATTAGCCTCAGAATAATCGTTGTCCCAATTTTCATTAAAATTCCTTCGAAATCGAGACATTCTGGTTGTCATGTTGGATCCGCCATCTTGGATTTGGAAATTTTGGTAATATTCAAAATTAGTGGCCTCAGAATAATCATTTTACCAATTTCCACTAAAATCCGTTGAAATCAAGAAATATTGGTAGCCATATTGGGTCCGTCATTTTGGATTTGTAAAATTTTGATAACATTCAAAATCAGTGACATCAAGATAACCCGAGTAAAAATAATCTATAAATTTGAACATATTTACACTAGGTCTGGTACTCCTAAATTTTTAAAAGTTTACATGCATCCACATCAGGGCTGCATAGCGGCAAAATACATCTGCCACCAATACGCTAATACCCGTAGCGGACCGGTAACACAATAGTTGACGTCTGCCACGCTGGGATGCACGCGTTCACAACAGTCCCAGAATTAAGGTTTTTAAGCCTGCGATACAGGTATATATGCGTCCACAGCAGTTCCAGAATTTGGGTTGTTTACTCTCTATGGAGATACGTACGCATCCCCAATAGGTCTACTACATACGCAATGATTAAAATTATCTTTAATAAAATACTTAATTAATTAACTAACTAATCAATTAAATAAAGCGAGAATTAAATATGAAAAGGCTATCGCTAATTTTCACATTTTCACTTGTTTTGAGGTATTCTGAAAAAAAATAACAAATTCAAATAAGACAAAACATTCTTCATCTCAATATCAAAATGAAACACACTCACTTCGATGAAGATTCAAATGAAACTAAGTAAAATAGTTTAAAATTTGGAGGGAGGGAAGAGGGAATACTTAACCATCGGCGCCAGACAGATTTTGGAAAAAACCCGCCATAAAATTTTCTTCGACAACAGGCAAAATAATAAACGATCCTTTTGTACCAGCACGCGTACATTCTACCCGGTGAGAACTGTAATTTTTACAAGGAATGTTTGTGTGTTGTCCCATAGTACCTAACATAATATTATTTTAATAATGTAACGTTGTATAAGAATGCTGAATAATATCAAACGCAAACTGTTGTGGATTTTGAATCGACCATAAACTCATTCATTTTTCGCCACAATTCCGCACTAGGTACAGCACGCACCGGTTGAAAACAGCTTCTTTCCCTTCCAACGGCTTAAAAATCATACAAACCTAGTATAGACGTCATGCGGGTACCGTTTACAATAATTTCGAACGTACAAACCCACTATGGACTACGTGTAGATTTGGATAATTTTTACTCGGGAATCATTGTACTACTTTTCATTAAAATCCGTTGAAATCGAGAAATATTGGTCGTCACATTGGATCCGCCATCTTGGATTTGTAAATTTTGATAATATTCAAAACCAGTGACCTCAGGATAATCACTGTACTAGTTTTCATTAAAATCCGTTGAAATCAAGAAATCTTGGTCGCCATATTGGATTCGCCATCTTCAATTTCTAAATTTGGAGAGCGGATTTGAAATAAGCATTCCGCAAAACCCCTATGTTCCAATTTTCATGAAAATCGCCTCAAATTTAAAATTTTCAGCCACCATCTTGGATCCGCCATTTTGAAACCCTATGTATTATCCGAAAAAAAATTAGCTTTATTTTAAGTTGGAATATGTACTATGCTCGCACAAAAAATGCAAAATATCGATGGAAGCGTGATTGAGCAACAAACAAACAAACAAACTTTCATTTTTATATTTAGGGATTGAAGTAATTAAAGACTATTGAATAAAGATATACCTATAGGAATTTCGGTCGATAAATGATGATGAAGCAATTATAGTTTAAAAAAGCCAAAATTTTGTAAATACGAAATCCTAGCATTTTTTCATTTTTAAATATTTATTCGCAAAACCAATTAAGGAATTAATCTGTAGAACAGACAGAAAATGATACAGATGGATATTTAATTTTTTAAAAATTTCACCTTTCTTATTAACTCGTCTCCTTGGAGGTGATCGACCTCGACAATTGAAAATATACAAATATATATATATTATATTCTCATATTGCCACATCTTCGTAATTATTACGAACGTCATTTATTTTTAATATTTCAGATCCTTAGACTTTAGGTAGTTGGTAATAAAGAAATATAAAATTGAACTTTTTTTTTTATGCTTTAAAAAAAAAAATAAATTAGAACATAATGTGCTAGAATTTACCCGTTTATACATCAATATCAAAAATCTTTTACTCTGGCTTAAATTCATGTTTCATAATTAGAAAATTTTGTAAACTTACCTTTTACTTAGAACACTTTATAAATCGCTTTTTCTCAATATAGAACAATACTGTAGAAAAGCAATTCTTAATAGTTTCTTCCAAACGTTTTCTTGCATATCTCCAATATAGGTTCTCTACGTTCTAGAATCTAGGTTTACGATAATTTTAAGTTTCCCTTTGATCCTTTTAAACTAGATCACAAATTTCAGAGAGAATTAATATAGAAGGGATAGATTTGAATAGCACAGACCATATTGCAAATTGTTGAATGTTATACCTCATAAGAAAGTTATATCTTCTTTAAAATTGAATGGTCAAACTTTTGACCCATAAATCTAACCTTGTGGTATTCTGAAAGAAATTGGACCTCTGGAATGGGAGAGTAAAACCAGTGTTATAGGATGATAATTGAGATTTCAATTTTGTATTCAACATTCTTATTTTATCAAACACAAATTTAGATTTGACGAAGATATATCGAAATATGAGGACAAGAAAAACAAAGATGAAAAAAGACAAAAATTATATCTTCATTGTTTAGAGAATAATACAAAGACTAGTAATTGCAAACTCTTAATTTATCTCTTTGAAGTCTTTAAAGTGAAAGATTATATAGTTATGTAGGGAGCGATATTGCAAAAATGAAAGACTGTTTTTTCTCTACAGGCGTATATTCTGCAATCAAATAGCTTTTAGAATTTAGATACATTTTTGGTTCTTGGGCGACAGGCAATGTGACATGCGGCGTCGAATGTCGTCTGGGAAGATGGTGATGTTGCAGTTTCCTATGCAACGGAATCAGGGGACGATTAGATGTGTCCGAAGCAGCAATATGAGCGATCGATTGTACGTGATGCGGGGAAGATTAGGTTTGTCTGAGGCAGCAATATGATTGCTTTGTGAGCAATATAACCTTGTCAAGTTTTTTAACCTTTTAAGGACGGGAGTGGTCGATATATGGACCAGCCAGAGGACACATAATATTTGATGTTTTTCAGGGAGAACGTAATGCGCTAAATATGGGAAAAATAGTATAGAAATTCCTGGAAGCATCCTTGACCTTGAAAATAGCGGTATTCAATGTCAAATTTTTTCTGCTATTTAGCCCTGAAAGTTTGCATACCTACATTTTTTGATGCGCTGAATATGGGAAAAATAGTGTAAACATTCCTGGAAGCATCCTTGACCTTGAAAACCGCTATTTCAAAGTCAAAGTTTTGTTTGCTATTTCGCCCTGAAAGTTGGCATACCTACCTTTTTTTATGTACTGATTACGGAAAATATAATACCACGAATCGCGAAACTCATCTTCAAGGTGAATTCAAGGTCAAAAATTGATATTTTCACGATTTTTCCCGTATTCAGTGCATCAAATTACATAGAAAAATACTTTCAAACCGTTGCGCCAAATTTATTACATGGGACTTTCCGTTGCGGACGGGCCTGGTCGATATATCGACTCCACATAAGAAGTTCATTGAATTTATTTATAATATTCATGTCTAATAAAATATCAATTTTAACGTAATTTTCCCTGTCCTTAAAAGGTTAAAAAACAAAGTAAATCTTTAATATTGGCTTCCTATTTTCTATTTCTTGCTTTTTACTGAAAATTATTACACAGATTTAATTTAGTCGCACCAATATTATTAAATATTCCTCCAAGAGTAATCTACTGAGGGCCATTTGGGAATTTTTTGATATATTACGATAAAACGGTATGTTAGCTAACTATAAAATAAATATATATACAGTTGCGGTCAAAATAACAGCAGTGTGGGCTTATAACATATATATCTTGTACGGTTTTTTTTCCTAATTTTCAGGTTTTACTTTGACTGTACAATATTATCCTTATCGAGGATTCCTTGACTTCATATCATCACATGACCAAAATGTATAACAGTTCTTGGAATATTTTAGGTAACTTTGTGTTCGTTGGATAACAGTAGTTTTTAATTATAATTAATTTATAATAGTTTTTGGTTTTAAATTTTAATTTTACTCCAACTCAGAAATCCGGTGCGTCCTCTTTCATTTTTCAATAATGCTGTTAATTTTATTTACTTTAATTGTGGGACAAGGCAAACATTGTATACCAGAAAAACGCGATTTGGTTAATTAACTTATTAACGTTATTCACAACGGAAAAAAAAACTATGGGTGCGCACCACAATAAAAGGTTTTTTCCTGTGATAAATCAATTTGCAGCAGTCCTTAGGGCTCATACATAAATTACGTTACCAGTTTAAGGGAGGGAGGGGCACAAGCAAAACAATACGATAAGTAACGAAAGGGGGAGAGGGAGTTTATATACTAAGTTGCCAAATTAGAGATGCGCATAGGTAAATTTTCGAGGAAGGGTGTAACAAAATCATTCAATTGTCCACGAATGGGGGAAGGGAGTTTAAAAACTCTAAAAATTGCTAACATAGTTTATGGACGAGTCCTTACCAGAACTATGACTTAGTAGACGATCATCTGGGAAATTCAAGGCTTTATTCCACCTGTTTCAAAAAGATGATGAAGAAAATGAATTTCATTAGTCAGTGAAAAAAGTAGGAAAAATGGATAGCTCAATTTAAAGAGTTTTCACTTGATTTTCCACGATTCACTTAAAATTCTTGCAGCACAAGGAAGCATACAAGTGCATTCTTCAACCAAAAAGGGTCATACAATGCCACTAATTCACCTCCTTATCTCCTAATCCCAAATCCAAAGTCGTCGAAAAGTCCAAAAAAATAATCTAAGAGAAATCCAAACCAATGCCGAGTCGTTGTCCAAATTCAAAATCCAATTGCCAAACACGTATTGTAAATCTCAAAAGTCGAAGATCGAAGAGTGAAGTTTTAAGTCCGTGCTGACTTATATAGCGCAAATTTCCAGTAAGTGTATGTCCTGCCAACTGGCACATTTTTTAATGTTTAAGTTTAAGTTTAACCTAAATTCTGGGTACCTACTCAATTTAATATATTAAAAATTGTTATTGAAAATTTATTAATTAACAATTACGTTATTTTTGAAGTTGAAATCTGCCTTAAATTAGTCTCATTATTCCGATTAAATTTTCATTATTTTCGGAAAATTCATTTTCTCACAAGATTTCCATGTGGTATCACAGTTTGTGGATACCGGAAATAATTCCAATATTTTCTCTCCTTATGTTTTTATTTCTTTCTCCCTCACACATTATGTGCCAATTTAAATTGGCACAAACGTGATCCGCGAGTGTCGTGAACGCCCGGCTGCCAACCACCTGTCAGGCAGATATTGTTGGTTTAAATGTCGCGGCCATTCACGTATTTGACGTTTTTCGATTGGCGGTGTTGTGATTTTTGTGCTATTTAGGGAAGATTTTAATTATTTCTTAGGATTTCAAGTAAGTTTCCCTTTATTTATTACTGTGGCGTACCTTTTCGTGGCGATAAACGACTTTCCGAGCGTTTATCACCTTTCCCGAGCATAATCATTATGCTTAATTTATATCGGGATACGCCGTTTTTCCACCTGAGGATTTGCTTGGACATGCAATTCCCTTTAACACTGTTCACATTTAGTGATTTGGCATATTTGAAATGCCTATTTTCGTAAAATATTTGGTTTTTAACCCCTTTGTTTATGTTTTTAGGGTACCACCGAGCTCAAAACTTGAATCCTTTAAGTTTGGGTGAATATTTGTCAGCATTATGCGGAGAAGTGCATTAAATCGGTTGTCAGCACCTGTATGAGCAAGCAGGTAGCTGAATTAAGAAGTTGATGAGGCTGTTACTCATGACCATACTTTATACTACATCGAGGAACCTTGTTATCAGGTGCAGATTGTGCATCTCATCGTGGTAGTTATTTTCATTGCCAAGATCTGTTCTGGATCTTGTAAGGTACGTTGTAATTCATTATTATTTTAATTAATTTATTTTATTATTTATATTGATTTCATTTATTTCACTCAATTCATTAGATTTGTCGTGTTATTTATATTTATTAACGTTTTTATGTTTTCAGGCATCTTCAGCCGGGTTAAGTCGTTCGCTGAACAGTCAGAGAGGTGGATGTATAAACTCCTTCTAGGGAAAAACGTCAAAGATTGCTTTCCTAATATCGAAGTCGGTCTAACAATGTACAGTGCTGTGCAAAACATTTGCAACTAAAATCATAGTTTCTTACAGATCATTATACAATTTCCTAAACCACTGATACCAAAAAAAGTTTTACAGTACATTATTCTTTATTATGTCTAGTTTCCAGATATAACAATTGCAGAATGTAATATCCCATAATAAGGCAGCAATATCCATTTTTTTTATTAAACGTAACAATTTTACTTGTGCAAAACATTTGCAACTTTATATATCAACAAATACTTTTCTCGGAATAAATGAGAATTAGCAGTACTTTGTTAGTTAACTGTTATTTTCTATTCCATATATAGTTAATAAAAAATAATAATAATAATTTTCTATTCTGATCCAACTACTGCAGGGCATATAATCCAGTCTGTCAGTCAGGTCCATGCACGGAAGTGTATTATTAAAATATTTTTTTTTCCTTTAAACGCAATTAAACTAAAAGTTCTTAAAATGGGGGTGATTAATTTTACAACGAAATAAAAAACCGAATAATATTTGTTTACATAGATGGTATAAGCTAAAAAGACATTTATGAAAAATATAAAATAGCTAAATCCACCATATCCAGAATTATAAGCAGTTTTAAAAAGACTGGGAGTATTGAAAATATTCATAAAGGGTGGTAGACCAAGGAAAACGACAAAGGCTGAGGATCGTAGAATTTAAATTTTAATTAAATCTCGGCCTTTCCTCAGTTCAAGGTACTTAGGTGAAAAACGAATAAAACCTCTGTACCTGTTAAGTGCTACAGGCCAGCGAAAAAGCCACTACTTTCCGAAAAAAATGGCTGAGCTCGACTTGTGTTTGCTCGAAGTCATTTAGAATGGCCCCTAGAAAAATGGAGAACTGTCCTTTTTTCGGATGAGTGTTTAAGTTTAACTTAGTGAGGCTAGATGGAGGGCAAAAAGTAGGACGACCGACGAACAAACGCCTAAATCCACGATAAACTGTGGTAATTGTGAAGCATGGAGGTGGTAATACAATGATCTGGGGGTGTTTATCAGCTCAGGGCGTGGGACCTCTTTATGAAATACCACGGATAATGAAAGCGGAGGACTACAAAAACATTATGGAAAATGTTATGCTCCCTTACGCAGAGGAATAAATGCCCCTGCGCTGGCGCTTCGAACAGGACAATGATCCCAGGCACACCTCTAGACTCCTTCAGGCTTGGTTTTCGCAGCAAAACATTGAAGTTTTGAAATGGCTCGCACAGTCCCTAGATCTCAACCCCATAGAAAAGCTATGGCAACTGGTTAAGAAGAATATGAGGAGTCAATTTTACAACAACCGCGACGAACTCTTTAATGGTATAAAAAAGGCTTGGAATGATATAACTTCTTTATATATTGAGTCGCAATTTAATTCTATGCCAAGAAAATGTGCAGCAGTCATTGTAAATAAAGGCTATTCAACCAAATATTAATGATAATGTATATTTAAAGTCGCCAACATTGTCAATGTCAAGGAGTTGCAAATGTTTTGCACAGTCAGTTTTGTATCTTAGTATGAAAAAACGAATATTTCTCCTTTTTTATTGAATAGTTGCCTTTAGTTTTTTAATATTCTTAAATTAGATATAATAAAGAATAAAATACTGTATCAGCTTTTTTGTTTTTAAGAATTTAAGGTTTGATGTAGTAAGACATAGAAAATTGGGGTTTTAGTTGCAAATGTTTTGCACAGCACTGTACCTGTCGCTTATAGTTACGAACATCAGTGAAGAAAGGTAATTTCCAAAATTGAAGTTGATCAAAAACAGGATTCAAACTTCCATGTTAGAAGACAGTCTGGACGTTTTGGCTTCGCTCAGCATTGAAAGTGATATTTTAAGACATCTTAGTTATATTATAATTAGCTGCATTGGTATGAATTGTAGGCAAACCAATTAGTTACTAAGATTATTTGACACATTTTATTCTGATTGTTTGGGAAAGTATTGTATTTGAATTAAATATAAGTAAAATTTGTTTGTTTGTAGGATTCCATTTTTTATCTTGCATTTGCTAACATAAATTTACAATATGTTATTTTTAAAACTGAAATACTGATTTTGGCATATTTATGACCATAGACATGAATCTCTATTTTTATATTCTTTTTCTAATATAGTTATTCTAGCAATGTTAAAAAATCGTGTGGAATACCTTAAAGAGTTTCAATTATTTTCAGTTTTATTATCTCATAATTTCATTAACTTCTAGATACTGTACAGTAAAATACTATTTTATAATAAATATTCTAACTACAGATGAAAGTAAGATTATCCTATAGGGCCGCACTGTGCAAGACTTCGACCAAATAGAATCCTAGATTTCCCTCAAAAACTAGAAATCACCGTGAACCCAGGATCATGGCTTGGGGATATTTCCTTTTCTATGGAGTTGGTCTAATATACTGAATCAAAAATATTATGGATCAGCGTGCACATGTGGGTATATTGTAGTGGGTCATATTACCATATACTGGATTTTAAATGTCATTAAAATGGATTTTTCAACAACATAATGATCCGAAATATACTATAAGCAGTAGTGGACATCCTATTCAGTATTAGATGCTTGTCCGCTTCCGTATTTCCTTATTTATTACTGGTTCTTAAGCTGGGCTTAAACTATAAAAAATAATTTAATTACTTTTTTTTTTTTTGTGATATTTCACGAATTTTATTAATTTTTGTTATATTGTTATACGACTATTATATTTTATTTTAAATACAAAATCTTTAAAGATTCAGTCTTTATTATTGCAATACATTATTTTAAAAATGGTCGGTTAAAGTTGTACTAGATTCCTTTTCATAGCATCCCAGTACGCATTACTGCTATTCTTTTGATCGCATTACGGTACGATATACGATACGATATTCGATGTAGAGTATGACTAACTGTATTCATTTAATTAATTTATAATTAAAACGAAGTTGGATTTATTTTTTTTGCAAAGACATGTCTATTTGTATTTCTCCCGGCGGCGACCGGTTATTTGTTTTGTGCGGAAGCAGTCCGAAAAGCCAATTTACTGCAATACGTTATTAATTATGCTAAAAATTCCTGAATGTGTAGGGTTCAGTTTAATCCACAGTCAACATCTGGAATATATGAACATTTTAATTTTTGCGGTAACAGCTCAATTTACCAACGCAAAAATGTCCCGTCGGTCTCTGCGAAAGGATATTAAAAAGTACGTAATTGCCAAGAGAAAAACAATCGTAAAAACATTTGTACAAAATTTATTTATTAAACAAACTGAACATTCGGGTAACAA
Source organism: Dysmachus trigonus (assembly GCA_949715965.1). Classification (NCBI taxonomy): domain Eukaryota; kingdom Metazoa; phylum Arthropoda; class Insecta; order Diptera; family Asilidae; genus Dysmachus; species Dysmachus trigonus. Next base: position 39,206,011 of record OX454322.1, on the reverse strand, counting down.
AACGGTCGCAGATTTTGATTAATAACTCGACAAAACAAAATATGTGCCAATTTGCTGGGATTAATGGGTCATAACATTGTCGAAAACATTAATGATTTACGGTATAGGAAAATAAATTTTGCACATTGAATCTGGGCGGCCAAACAAGTCGCTTATCCTCCAAAAATAAACGGATTTCTATCTACAAATTGAGTTACTGTTAAGTCTATACAATAAAAACGAGTTATCCTTGTATTTAATACTATCTGGTTATTAATTGCTAGATAAATTACTCCCGTTGCTGCCCTTAAAACTGCATTTATACAATGTCCAATTACGCATGTTTCACTCTTAATCCCACGCCATCCATCCGTATAAAATATTCACTGCTTCACTGAAAATCCGTCCGTGGTTTTGCTCCTTGTCGTGCTTATTGGAATGATGTGTGCGCAATTTTAATTTATTTACAAAATTATTAATTAAGAAAAGAATCTCCTTAATTTGCATGTACTGTGTTTAATTACATATCATTTGTAAACCGATAGAGCCGCGGTCATCGGCCACTTTTTCAATTATTAACTCGTCCTACTGACGACTAGGATCCGAACGTTTTGTTCCCAATTTTTTGAGTTTCACGAATTCGCCCGGAATCCTCTTTAACGAGACGTTATCAAAGGGTCTAATTTTGTATCGATTTCGGTGAGTTTATTTTACAAGCGAAATGCAGGTCAGTGCTCCTTCAGGTGAGCAGCATTCTCGCAAATAAACCTGTGCCAATAGTGGCAATCAATTAATTTGACGGTTTATTTCAAATCGATTTGGTCAGCACGGCCATAGCCAGCCCTTAATATGTCGGAAATAAAATTTAAATCGAATTTTATAGCTTATCAGACTAATGGATCGAAATCGATACAAAATATTTCCCTGCATTTGTTCCGCTCAGCGGATTTTTCTACCACGGCGGCTGGAGATGGTTCTACCTGTTGAGCGATGCCAGCTGCACAAGCCCCAAAAGAACCAACAGGACATACATCGGACAAGTGGTCCCAATTAGCTTGGCGCAGCCCCCGTGGTGGAGCTCCGCAAAACTTTCACCTGAAAATACATGAAAAGGTCAATCAGTATTGTTTGCTTCTCGAGAACTGTTTTATTTAACATTATATTGTACGTGGAGAAAGACAAAAATGGGAAAATGGGAAGAACTTTTTCTACTTTCGAGTCCATTTGCATTTTGTGAAAAATCTAAAGTAAAATAGAAGCTTTAAATTGCGGGTGAATCACTGCAAATGGGGTACACTCATTTTAAGATCCCCCTCTTTCAGAAATGTTATTTGAAGTATTCTGGTGAGTTGGAGGTACTTTATAAGGTTACGTTAAGTAGAAACACCCATTTGATGTAAAGTAACGCACTGCGAGAGGGTCTTTCACAAATGTCTTTAGCTACAAGATATATAATAATCTGATTAGTTAATGGAAGGATAAGGATATAAGGAGAAGTATTGGAAAAATTCTATACAATACAGGGTGATTCGTAACTAAGTGTTCCAACATAAATTGATCGATTCTATGGTGTCCTGATGAACATTTGAGGGAACAACCCCCTCTCAGATCAACCCTTCAATCCAAAATCGCGATTGAAAGAGAGAATAAATTAGGTATTTCCATAATTACAGTATAACTAGTTCGACTATAGCTTTAAAGTTTTAAAGGACAATTGTACATTAATCCATTTTTAATTTTTGACTTCTCATAAAGTATATAACATCTTACAAATATTCCCTGAGCATTTTAAGGTACTAGTTCCCTCAAAATTTTCCAAAAAATCGATTTTTATTTTTTGCATTTTATGGTTCCTTATAACTTCAGAAATCATCTGCTATATTTTTCCAAAGAAATGCGAAAAAATTGAAGAGCTACAGTAGTTTTAGTGCGCGCGCATTTTTGACTATACACACATGAATATATCGTAAAAAAACTTTAAACGCGTTTTACTCGAAACTACATTTTTCAAAACGGCGGACAGTCAATCACCAATTTCAATAAACCTTATAGCGTTTTGTTTGTTAAGGGTTATTGTAGGGCAATTCACTAGAAAATTCCGAAAAAGTTGATAAAAAACATATATAAGGGGACCTTAATAAAAATGCTTCTTAACATCACGTAAACATTCTCCTGAAACCATTTTAAGAAATTCGTAAAAGAAAAAGAGTTATACCTATATTTGTAACGGTACCTCTACGCGTTTTGTATGCAAAAATGATATAAAAAAAACTTTGAATGCGTTTTTCTCGAAATCACATTTTTGAAAATGGCCGCATCTGTATCTCAAAAACTATTAAACCGATTTTAACAAACCAAACGCCATTCGATTCGTTATCAAATATACTAGTAACTAAACCTTTAAAAATATTATTTTACCCCCCCAAGTTTTTATGCGGAGGTGTAGTTTACCCCTAACTTATAGTCGTTTTTTAACTTTTTTAGAAAAATGTGTTAAAAATAAAAGGTTTTTTAGGTTTAGGTCGATGAAACTCCTAATGCTCAACAAGCCGGACTTAAAAATCATTACCGACCTGAAGAAGAATAAACAGCGGAACACGTACTCTGCCAATGCCCAGCCTTAGGTCGACAAAGGCTGACACACTTCGGAGCATCCCTCATAACGCCGGAAGATGTGTCGAATGCGACCCCCCAGCACACCATAGCCTATTTTAAGGAGCTTGATATGGAAGGGGTTTAAATAAAAGGGACTAGCACAATAGATCTCATAGGTAGCGCTGCTATTCGGTGGGCACTGGGAGTGCCTTAGACGACCCGCTAACTTAATAATAATAATAGGTTTAGGTACTAGTTTTGTGTCTTATGAAAACAATCCACTAAAGATTTTTACTCGTTACAGGAAGTCCTAGAGAAATGCGGCCGTTTTAAAAGTGCATTTTGGATGACGCCCTCTGTAGGCATTAAAATAAACTAAAGTTGCATTTAAAAAAATTTTTTATATTTTTTATAATCTTACCAACAATGTACAAAAGGTTTCAGAATAATAAATATAATAGTCTTTTCAAAAAAAAACTTTTAAAAAGGGTGTTTTTTTCGATTTTGAAAGTAAAGGTCCTCTTAACCGATTTTTTTTTACTAATTGTGGTGAATTGCCTCATAAAATATCTTCCTTTTTAACATTCACAGTAAAAAAATTTTACAACATTTATTGTTGGCAACAGATTGTCAGCACTTGACATGTAAAATTGCACTCCAAAAGTTTAGTTAAATTTTGGTTGTAAGAAAAAAGGTGCCCATGTGTAAAATTACTCTAAGCTTTAAGGGCTAAGTTCTACTCACTCTGAAAACAAAATGTAATTTTCTATATATGCGCTTAAAAATACAAACATGAGCATGTAAAAATAAATTGCGTTTTAAATGTACATGCTTCAACGGTGACTTATACATTTTCCATGGGTTTTTAAACTTTTTAATTTGAAATTAAGTATTTTTGTAGACTAACACGTTGCAAGATCGGATTTTAAATTTTTTTTTTTTTTACTTTCACATGCAAAATGTGTAATTTTTTTACAAAATTGATTGTTGTAAAATTCGGATTATTTTTTACTGTGTTCTTTTTTTTGTTTTTTTGTTTCAGACTTGCCGTTTCTGAGATTGAGTGTCCACCATGGAATCCTCTTTTTTTGGACTGTTCATTTTTAAGAGCCCACTACATATATAATAAAATACTAAAAAAAAAAAAGCAATTTTGTTTTTGTCAACTTGAAGACTTAAATATTCAAATAAAAAAGATATTCTTAGATTTATAATAAAGGAGCTGAACAAAAAAATGAAGTTTAAATGTCTGTTTTTTCCTATTCTATAGGGAACTAGTACCTTAAGTTGATCCGATGAAAATTGTTGGATATACCAGCATACGAGTAGGTCGCCTGAACCAAAATATCATTGTACATGAAAATTTAAAAGCGATTTTCTCGAAACGATATTTTCAGAGACGTTGAGCAATATTTCCATGAAATTATATGGCTGTCTTATAATTGCAAAATTTTCAGAGGTAATTCTAAAAGAATCCAATTCAATTTCAAGCATTTCTCATTGCTTAAATATATCCTCGCTGCAAAGCATCAAGCTAAGCTATTTTGTAATAGTTTTACTGCTAAAGCGGGCTAATGAAATCTTTACGCGACGTTTATATACAAACGATTTTGAAATGAAGGTTCTTCTCCTTTTTGTATCTCCGTCAATTTAAGAGATAAGCTAAACAAAAAGGTGACCTTGCTGAAATGAACAGGCAGTGAGAAGGGCGATTAGGATCTTTTTTTTTTTCTTTGAAGGAAAACGACTAACGTAAACCCTAATGTAATTTATCAAAAAATTCAGAATAAATTAATGGAGTTCTTAATTAATTAGAAAATGTTGGATTTTTCATGAAATCAGGAGGTGATTAAGTATTCGTCAACAAGCTGAATTTTATCTGTTTTAGGATAAAGTTTAACGTACGTAGAGGAGGATTTGCGCATTGTTTACATACTGAAAAAACATTTCTATAATCTGTTAGAATTTTAGCTGGTAAAAATAAAGACGATTGCGTTAAATGATGAACAACATTGTTTTGTTACTGAAATCGTGAAGCAACAATTTATGAATAAATTTATTAAAATGTCTCTTCAAAGCTGTGCGGTGTTCTTAACACGAATATGAAGGAAATTCTTAATTGTTTGTGGAATAAGAAACAAAATTTTACAACAATTTTAAAAGGATCAAATAAAAAGGTTGAAAAGCTAATTGGGCTTCATTAAACTTCAAAAGATTTTAACTCACAAAAAGAGTTTTAAGCTCTTTAAAAGACGGAATTCGGACATTTTCTTTGATAAAAGAATTTCTCTTCACAAATAATTGAAAATCAAAGGAGTTTATTCTTCTGTTGGATTTTGAAAGCTTAGGAATCGTTCAAAGGTAAATTATCTCAATGTGTAAAACTTACTATTTTAAGATTTTGAACAAAACTTGATGTCCAGTCACACTCCAATCTCTCTCATGCGTACTTGGACATACATTTTTGTTCAAAATCTTAAAATAATAAGTTTTGAAGATTTTCCCAACAAGGAAATTACTTGTTTGCGATAAAGAGCCAAACATTAGCCAGGTATTGAATTATAATTTGAAAAGGCAAATGTATTGGCTCATTACAATGATCTTCTCTTATTATATTTTAAAAAGAATTATATATCATTTAGTTTGAAACTTTTATTTTATTTATTTATTTTTATTTATTTTATTTAAAAAGTTTGCACTAGTCAGTGTTTGTAGTTATTTATTCATTTCGTGCTTTTATTTCTTCATTCTATAAATGTTGAAATTTACACATAAAAAAAGTTTGAATGGATTAGGACCCTAAACAACTGGAACTCATCAGAAAGAAATTTAAAAAAAAATTTGGAACTTCATAGCATCAGTGAGTATAATAAAACAAGAAAGTATATGATTCAACAATTAGGGTAATTGAAATCGTAGAAGTATAACTAATGGTATTCCTCATGAAACATAACCTCTTCCAAGGCTTTGATCTTTAAGTGTTTCAAGAGCACATATACCTTTTTCAGTTCGGACACTGAGCATACTTCAGGAATTATTTTTAGCGAGAAGGGCATCACATCTAGAATTTCTATACCATGGAAATTAAAAATAGGATGTAAACATTTTTTATGTGGTAGTATTTATTGTATCTGATTTTTAAAATTAAAAATTTTGAATAAAATAGTAGACTTTTGAACTTAAAGTGTCATTAAAAAATTAAGTCGGTTGAAATATTTCCTACTTTATCCACATGTAATGACTTGAAAATGTGGTTCTGAGAAAAACTCGCACATTTTTTGAAACAGAGAAAGTTATTTGTATATGATCCATTAATGCACTAATTGCACCACTATTGGAACATGTGACACAAAAACATCAAAATGGAATAAAGAAAAGAAGAAGTTTAGAACTAGGTACTGTACCCAGAGCAAAATGATTTTATTATTTTATTGAGTTTATTTCAAAACAACAAAGCTTTTATTTTCACATAGAAGGAAAAATGTCGTTTTTAAATATACTATATAATGGATTTAAAACCACAGGAAACATTTAAAATAGATACAATAAATAACTTTGAGAATTGCACCATTGGAGTATGCAAAATCAAAACAAAAGTTTTTTCCCATTTTAAATGAACGTTTTAACTAAATTCTCTACGTTTTGCTTTTATTATTTTACATATGTAGGTTGAGTCATCTGTTAGTTTCTTTTTAAATTACATGTTAATTCTATACAGACAGCTCTTTCGCGCTCAAGAATCTGACAAGAAAACAGCATCATATCTCCGCGGTACGAAACGAATAGATATGCAACTTTAGAAAATATGAAAAACGTATTTTCAAAGTGACTGCACCAACCGCACCTGCTGTATGCAAGTTTGTGAAGAAAGTTCGTAAGTTTGACATGCTAATTGATAATACAAGTTATTCTCGTGTTCGTTCTCCCCAACTGAACATTAGGCGCATTGCCTTAGGAGAATTCTGCATAAAGATTTCGGATTATTCCCTTACAAAATCCAACTGATTCAGGAATTGAGCTTGGGTTTTAGAGCAGCTCGAAATAGACGTCAATTTTGCTAAAAAAAAAAAAAACATCTTTTGCGATGAGGCATATTTTCATCTCGGCGGCTATGTAAACAAACAACATTTTTGTTAATGCTAACGGCTATGTAAACAAATAAAATTGTAGTATTTGGGACTAGGAATTAGACTTGGAAAATCACTTGTTCTAGCAGGATAGCGCTACATGCCAGACAAGCCACGCAACAATTGACCTTTTGCGCACTAAGTCAAATTGACGCCTTCCGTAAATCTAGTGTTAAATGAAATCATCTTTTATAACTAATCCGAAGGTTACTCTTTTCAATAAATTAAGAAAATTTGAAAAATTTAGTGTTTATTTTATAGCATTTTTAAATAGGGTTAAATATGTTTTTTTTTTTATTAAATATGTACTATATATCACGCATATTAAGAATAAATGTGCATGTTGCTGACAATTCGTCACTTAAAACAATGAGGAAATGCTTTCGAGGTCGAACACATTTTAAAAAATCCACCGATAGTTAAACATTTTATTTCTAAGCTCAAAACTATAAATTCAATTTAACTACTCCCCAATAAATAACCAGATTTTTCTAAAATCCTTGTGCATATGCGATTTATTCGCTTATAAACATATACACAAAAACATGTGTATTAATCCCTAAAATTTAGATAAAATCCTTCAGAAATACAATTGTCCTGAATTCAATTCCTACATATATGCCTGACTCTATGAGTCCCTTCTACAAAATAGTTTAATTAACATGGAGGCGCGGCAATCTACGACAAAGTTTTGATACCGGGCAGGATTCAGAGCGGAGATACTTTCTTTAAAAAGTTTCGAAAGTAATTAAATCAGCCGGGTGTTGAGTGCAGCTCAAGAAGTGCAAATATTTACGGTAGTTGTCTAAAGAAAGGCTGACGTATCTTTCCACTAAACATTAATTAGTGAAATATTCGTCAAAGTCACCTCGGATGGTTACATAAAGTGCAAGTAGTTAATTTTTATTATAGGAACACTATGACCGGAGCTTCTTGAGAAATCGTTGAAAATTGCGAAACGAAAAGCACGACACAGTTCACAAAGAACCAAGTTTTCTTTTGGGAAAACTGCACAAGATGAAAGCTGTTCACTGGGGCAAATGGTCCGCAAAGTCTAAAGGCATTCAGCAACTCTCAAACAGTTCTTGGAAAAGTGAATTAAAAAAGTTTTGCCTGCAATTGAAATTTCCTTTCGTGCCATGAAGCACATCCATTAGAAGTGATTATTAATAGCTACGAGCAACGCTTCTAGCTAAATTGAGGGGGCGATAGGAAAGTCCAAAAGTCGCACTAATCCAACGAAATTCATAAAAAGTTGGTGTTCTTTTTACAGACCTCCGACATACTCAAGCAATTGCATAATTTAAATTATCTGCTGTAGTTTAACAGGAATTCAAGCACGCCATTTTGCAGAAGTAGTTCGTATTAATAAGAACGTACCAGTTTTTCTGTTGAATTATATTTTAGATAAATAGATGGATATATTTAAGGATCATAAGTGGAAATGTGTGTTTCAACGATTTTCTCACTCTGCGCACGAAATGCCTCAGGAAATCATATCTTGAACCTTACTTTTATTATGGTAAATAAAGCTCTATTCTTAGCACTTTATGACACTTATTTTGCAACCTTGCGCTTGACGACTAATAAATGAATATATGAAATAGCATTGCAATTTGGGTATTTAGTACAAAATATAATAAATAATATATTATTATTATATTGATTTGAAAAGTTACATTTTATTTCATTTTTATTACGTATGACGCGGTACTACACGGAGAAAAATAAACTAGAAAAAGTATAGAGAAATTCCAGTAAAAATTATTGTTTTGTACTGTAATCCTGCAGCATTTTTCCGTTACGAGAAAAAATAATTTTTGTATATGTAAAATTTCAATAATGTTCGTTACTTTTTGATGAAAATTCAAAGTAAAAAGTATTCTTCTATTCTAATAAAAATTAATGTAGAAATAGCAAAATTTATAGTAATACAATATAAATTTTAATAGTCAAATAGTAAAAATTGATGTGAGTACTACGAAAGTTACAGTGCTAGAACTGTAAAAATTATAGTGCCAGAACTGTAAAAATGACATAGATGAAACCATGTGGTAATATAGAAAGAAATATACGAATGATATCATGCAAAATCAATGCTTATGATAGCCAAAAAACACAAATTAATGCAAAAACTACATACTTCTGTTATATTATAAATAAAAATTAAGAAATAAATATAAAAACTTAGGAAGAAAAATACGTCTGTTTTCAAGTTGTCACTAAAAACACGTGAATCATGTACGACCTAACGATACAATATACGTATACCAAACGTATAATATACGTATTCATGCATATGAATTGCTTGAATTGTATATATACTAGGGTGCTTTTTTTTCGCGACTATTTTTTTTTTTTCAGTCCCACCTCGAAATTTTGTGGCTAATACCTAAACAAACATTCCCTGAAAATTGGAGCCCAAAAAAATAATATTTAGTACTAGACCAAGACGCATAAAGATTTCCCATATAAAATACACGTGAACTTTGATTATTTTTCTTCAAATCTCTACAACTCAGAGGCATTTTATGGCACAATCTTGGGCAATGGTAGGGTTTCTTCAGAATTGAATGCTCTACAAAAGTGTCCATTGCGATGTAACCCTAACTCCCACCAGCGAGGTAGTACGGGTCAATGAACCCAATTTTTCCACGAAATTCTCGCTTTTTGCCCCTATCTCGTAAACAACAACAGGTACAGAAAAAGTGAATATTACAAACTTGTAGGAAATTTAATTTACTCCAAAAAGCTTTTGAACACCAAATCCCTAACATCGATATTTCTTGAGATATTGGGCTTTGAAGTTGAGGCAGTGTGGAAGTTTCATGGATTATTGAGCTAAATTGTAGAAACACTACCTCAACTTCAAAGCCCAATATCTCAAGAAATATTGATGTTAGCAATTTGGTGTTCAGAACTTTTTTGTAGGAAATTTAATTTGCTACAAGTTTGTGATATTCACTTTTTCTGTACCTCGTGTTGTTTACGAGATAGGGGCAAAAAGCGAGAATTTCGTGGAAAAATTGGGGTCAATGACCTCGCTGGTGGGAGTTAGGGTTACATCGCAATGGACACTTTTGTAGAGCATTCAATTCTGAAGAAACCCTACCATTGCCCAAGATTGTGCCATAAAATGCCTCTGAGTTGTAGAGATTTGAAGAAAAATAATCAAAGTTCACGTGTATTTTATATGGGAAATCTTTATGCGTCTTGGTCTAGTACTAAATATTATTTTTTTGGGCTCCAATTTTCAGGGAATGTATGTTTAGGTATTAGCCACAAAATTTCGAGGTGGGACTGAAAAAAAAAAATAGTCGCGAAAAAAAAGCACCCTAATATATACACACGCAAATGTAATCAAAATATACGCTACGTCTTCCGAAATCTTCCGAGTTTGTCCGAATGAACTTTTCGGCTTAGGAAAAATTAATGAGCCAGAACTGTAAAAATTCCAGTGTCGTATTGTAGAAATTATAGAGTATACTGTATAATATATATTTTGTTTCGTAATTTTTCTCAAATTTCTCGATAAAAATTCCTAGCACCTAAAAAGTTACAGTTCTGACTGTAAAAATTCCTAGATAGATTGTAAAAATTCTTAGACCGACTGTTAAATAAAACTTTTTAACCATTACTTTTTAATATTCTTTCGCATAAAAATCTCTAAAAAGAGATAATGATGCACGGTTACTGTGGTAGAACAGTAATTTTTCCTCTATATTTTTCTCCGTGTACTTTCTTCTAATATATTCCAAAAGATAACAGAATTATGATATGAACTAAAAACATTTAGTTTTTTAAATAATCAAAAATGTTGTACTCTTCACAGTACTTATAAGAACAACTGTACACATGAAAATAGTAATTGTAGAAAGTGAAAATGATTAGAAATTGATGAAATTTTAACAAATTATTTATTGGTTTGGTTTAATTGAACTTATTTTATAGAGTTGTGTCTTTTATAAATAATTTTCAGATCTAGGATTTTTTCAGGTGAACTTGATAAATAGTCTCGAGAAAATGAATCATCGATCAATTTTCAAGAAAATAAGGAGATTTCTTCAATAACTAGTTCAGTAGAAAAAAACTTCATTTTCCATTATTTTTAATTTATTGTTGAATACTTAAACGATATAGGTACGTGAAAGACATTTATTTCCCTAAAGTGAAATGCACTTAAAATAGGTAATTAAAAATTAAATAGTATATTTTACAGTTTTTTTTCAGTCTATTTAGAATCCGCAGAAAAACCACTGAAATTTCCCTGGACTGTCTAATATTTTGATCGGATAATATTATAATAAACCTTTATATTTCGAATAATTCTATTTGCACTATAGTAAAGAAAAAGAAAAGAAAATAGGTATCATATTTAAAATAACAACAGGAAAATGAATCGGTCAAAAGAACTGCTTTTTATAGGATAGGGAAAACAAGAATACTATTACTACAAAAATATGTGTCTATAAAAATTATATGACGTCAAGCAAATTGTCAATCCATAACCGGAGGCAAAGTTCGATGAATCGGAATCAGAAATTGGGTGGAATGACGCGAACGCGAGCAAACCAGAAATTCTGTAATATATTGCGTCGCATTATTTTTGAATGTTTAAAAAAATGAGCATAGTGCATGCACAGTGCTGGAACTATTTATAAATTCAACATGATTTCTTTCTGTAACAGCAAAAACACAAGCTTGAGAAAAACGAAAACGTATTCTATGAAACGGATTCCTAAATTATTATTTTTTGCCATATATGGTATAATATTCTTTTGGAATATAGTTATAAACATTTTCTAAAACAAACATGTATTTCATATGGAACTAAATATAAACTCAGATAGATTTCATTAACAAAGGACATCAATAATTGGTTGATTTACCTTTGTTTCTTATTAAATCTATTAATACTATCAATAAGTTTATTTATTGTGGCTCTAGTATATTTTTTTTTCTTCTTCTAAGTTCTTCCAAAGATTCAATTTCTGGCCTCTCAGGGTTATACACATATTTGCATATAACACCCCATCGATTTTCTATAGGGTTTAAATCCGTACTTAATACTGGTCGTTTTTTTTTCTATATCTCCCATCAAACGCATCAGTTGTCGTCGGTAAACTTCTCCATTAATAGTTTGAGAGGGTTTGAGCAACTCATAATAAACAACACCTCTCTGATCCCACCAAATGCAGAGCGTAACCTTGTCACAGTGAATATTTCTCTTTGGCTGTGATGGGCCGGGACCTGGCTTCACCCAAGCTTTTTTACGTTTAGAATTCTCATAATATAAGTTAACACCAGCTCAGCACTCAGCCCATACACCCCATCAACGTGACAGCCCCACTCAACATCACGGGCCCCATCAACGTGACCGGACGGGTCACACGAAATTCTGCTGACCTAATGTCTCACCTGCACAACTGACACCGAGTCACCTGCGCAGCCCACCTGCAGTTTTAGCACAAACAACTATATCAGATGTCAACAATATAATTATTATAACTCAAATCAGTTCAGAATAAAATTTGTCTTCAACCGGAACAGATCTTTCATTAAGTTGAAATTATATTTTTTTGTCATACAACTTTTAAAAGTTGTTAACTGGCGCCCGAGCAGGGACCTGAGTTGCTTGTTAAACCGTTAGTTGGAAAAAGATTTCGGTAATCGATCACTCGAAAGTAAAAATTTCGGTAATAGATCGTTCGAAAGTAAAATCTCAGTAATCGATCGTTCGAAGGTAAAAATTCGGTAATCGATCGTTCGAAAGTAAAATTTCGGAAATCGGCATACGGTATGTGCGTGTAGAAAAAAACAGTGATTGAAGTGCAAGTGCATGCCTGTGAAGTGCGCGCATTTAGATCACAAAAATTGTTATACTCGAAGGTAAAACTTCGCTACACGCGGGTGCAAAAACAGTGAGTGTAGTGCGTGCCACTAGTAGGCTTCTGCGATAGTTCAAAACAGGAGCTAAACGGGATCAACACGACTCCTTCGGCATCCCAACCCCAGCAACTCAGGAAGGAAAGAAGTTGTACCCTCAGGAAGGACAAAATCTCTCCATTTCCCAATAACTGGTCTGGTAGAATGACAAAGGCATTCTCCTTAATGTAAGTAACCAAAAGATTTCTTCTTACATTAAGTACGTTCACATTTCGATAAGCAAATAATTAACAAGAAACGAATAACGATTAAAAAGTGAAAAGCGGAACCTCAGTGAACTAGTTTCCTTTTCCCTCTCTATGAATAAAAAGTTATCGTGGTAAAAAGAAAATATTTTTCGAAATGGAACAAATGCAGGCAGCCATTCGAGAGTTAACTGGTGCAGTGAATGCCCAGATAGAACTAACTAAAGAAATCGATAGAAGGCTCCAAAAATTGGAGGCAGACAAACTCCAAACAATTTCTAATCCTACGGCGCTCCAATCTCCTAAAAGCGAGGAGGAGCTGAAGGAAATTTCGAAGTTACCCGACTGTGTCAGGGAACTTCAAATATTTGACGGGGACCCCACTAGTTACGTTTCATGGGTTCACCACGTTGAATGTATCTTAAGGGACTACGAAATCGTTCGTAACAAGCCTATATACCGTGCCATACTTCAAAGTATAAGGCAGAAGGTGAGGGGTCCGGCAGACTCCGCTCTTATTTCATATAATATATTCGGTGATGATTGGCTTTCCATCAAAAAATGTCTATCTCTTCATTATGCCGACAAGCGGGACATTCGCACCCTTGAGTACCAGCTCAATCTGTCGACACAGGGCAACATGACACTTGATGAATTCTACGCTAACATTAATCACCAGTTCTCCCTAATAGTAAATAAAATAAAAACCGAGGATTACTCTATGGAAACTATAAACGCCCTGATCGAAAGTTACCGGAATAGAGCCCTCGATGTCTTTATAAGAGGTGTAAATGGGGACATTTCTAAAATGCTCGCCATACAAAGACCGAGAACCCTTCCAGAAGCATATAGTTCATGCCTGGAAATCCAAAATTTAAACTTCAGAAACGTTACGATAAGGAAATCAAACGGGACGAATTCAGTAACCTCACCGATAAACCAATTTTCTGCACAAGATCCGAAACCATCAGCGCTAAAGCCACCACCGCGACCAGCGCCACGAATGCAGTCTAGAACATTACCCATCGAACAGAAAAATAGGGCATTTAACATTCAGCACGAACAGCGCGCACAGCCACCCCCTAGACCGAACCAACCGAAACCTCCGGTTCCTATGGAGGTCGACAAATCAATCCAAACTCGACAGGTCAACTACATGAATCGGAATAACGATAATTACGCCTATAAAAGACCTAACCTTTCTGACAATTATCCCAACAAAACCCAACGAATCAATGTTCTCGAAACGGAGCAATACCCTTCCTACGAGGAATACATACATGGCTACCCCGACGAGATTGAAAATGAGTTTTTAGAAGATAATATCGAACAAAATGACGAGGAAAATGCTGAACTAAATTTTATGACGGAAGCCTCTCTAGCATTCCATACCTAGAGTATAGAACTAAAGATGGCGAAATTCTGAAATTTCTTATCGATACAGGGGCGAATAAAAACTTTATTAAACTAGAACATGCGAAAGGGAAAAAGCAAATAGAAAAGCCATTCAAAATTCATTCAGCGGGAGGCGATATAATAATCAAAGAAAAGGTCTCAGGAAAGTTCTTTGCAGGGATCGGTAACAATATTACAACACATTTTTTCGTCTTGCCAGGGTTAAAATCGTTTGACGGGATCATAGGGGACGACACACTAAAGGAATTAGAAGCTGTTATTGACCGAAAAAATAATATTCTGATAATAAAACCTAACACCATCATCCCACTTAAGGCTAAAGAATGTGCTCAAGTAAATAACGTGGAAATAAGAACTGATCACCTTGAACCTCAAGTTAAAACAAAATTACAGAATATCGTGAGAAATTATAAAAAACTTTTTGGACCCATCAATGATCAAGAAATTGTTCATACCACTGTAGAAGCTGAAATAAGAACCACCACAAGCGAGCCCATTTATGCAAAGTCTTACCCCTATCCGGCTAATATGAGAGAAGAGGTAGAAAGACAAATAGAAGAATTACTTAAGAACGGAATTATAAGACCCTCTAAGAGCCCTTACAACTCTCCCCTTTGGATCGTAGAGAAAAAACTGGATGCCTCAGGCATCAAAAAGTACAGAATGGTGATCGATTATAAAAAACTCAATTCAGTAACAATTTCGGATACCTATCCGATCCCCGATATTTCAAGTACAATAGCCAGTTTAGGAAATTCAAAATTTTTTACCACCCTTGATTTAACATCCGGATTCCACCAGATTAAAATGAAGGAAAAAGACATTCCAAAGACTGCCTTTTCCACCATGAATGGTAAATACGAATATACCCGATTACCTTTTGGGCTTAAGAACGCCCCCGCTATCTTCCAAAGAATGATAGACGATGTCTTAAAGGAATACATAGGCAAGATATGCTACGTCTATATTGACGACATCATTATATTCGGCAAAACGGAAGAGGAACATCTCCAAAATATAGAAAAAATATTTTCCAAATTACAAAAAGCCAACTTACGAGTTAATCTGGATAAAACGGAATTCCTTAAAACAGAGACTGAATTCTTAGGCTTCAAAATAACAAATAAAGGGATAAAACCCGACGAAAAGAAGGTATTGGCAATTAAGAAAATCAAACCCCCAGACAACTTAAAGGATCTCAAGAGTTTCTTTGGACTAGCTTCCTACTATAGACGCTTCATCAAGGATTTCGCCAAAATCGCCAAACCTTTAACTAATTTAACACGAGGAGAAAATGGACAGGTAAAATCTAATCAATCGAGGAAAATCAAAATTCACATGGGAGAGAAAGAATTGAAAGCCTTCAACGACCTAAAAGAACTTCTCATGTCCCCCGAAATATTAGTTTTCCCAGATTTTTCGAAACCTTTCATCTTAACGACAGATGCCTCCGATCAGGCAATCGGAGCAGTGCTCTCACAGGGCGAAATCGGGAAGGACAAACCCATCACCTACATATCCCGTTCACTCAACAAAACAGAAGAAGGGTATGCGACGAACGAAAAAGAAATGTTGGCAATAGTTTGGGCCTTAGATAATCTAAGGAATTACCTGTATGGGGCAAAAAAAATTAAAATCTTAACAGACCATCAACCCCTTACATTCAGTCTTAGCAATAGAAACACAAATGCAAAACTCAAAAGATGGAAGGCTAGAATCGAGGAATATAATTACGAATTAATTTATAAGCCCGGAAAAACAAATCAGGTCGCAGATGCACTTTCAAGACTTAAAATAGATGCCAACATTCTTACACAATCTTCAGAGCAAACAGTACATAGCGCAGAGGAAGATAGTACAGACCTTATCCCGTTCTGCGAGGCCCCAATCAACGTTTTTCGAAACCAGTTAATCATCAAAGAAGGAAATAGTGATTTATATGCCTACGAAGAACCACACCCAGGCTACCATCGACACTACATAAACCTCAAAAAAATAAATAAGGAAGCGCTCATAAAAGTTCTTAAAGAAAGGCTCAACCCAAACAGTCTTAATGGCCTTAAAATACCAGAGAAATTCATTCAAATACTTCAGGAAATTTACAGGGAACACTTTAGATTGTTTAAAATCCGCATGACCCAGAGAGTAGTTGAGGACGTAGCTAACCCCGAAAATCAATTTTTTATAATAGAAACAGAACATAAAAGAGCCCACAGAAATCATCAAGAAGTCAAGAAACAGATATTAGAGAACTTTTACTTTCCCCATATGGCATCGCAAACCAGGAAGTACGTCAAATCCTGTGAAATTTGTAAAACAAATAAATACGATCGGCATCCTAACAAACCAGAACTACAGGAGACACCCATCCCAACATACCCTACAGAAATATTGCATATGGATATTATGGAATTTCAAAATGAAAAATTTATTTCTTGCGTGGATAAGTTTTCGAAATTCGCAAAATTCTTTCGAATCAAGGACAAATCGGTATTGCACCTGAGAGACAAAGTAACTAAAGCGCTACATTTTTTTACTGTTCCCAGGATACTTGTAGTCGATAACGAAAAAAGTTTCATTAGTCCAATAATCAGTAACTATATTAGAGCCTTAGGAATAGACCTATACACAACGCCATGCCAAAAAAGCGAAGTGAACGGAACTGTAGAAAGAGTTCACTCAACTATAATTGAAATTGTAAGGTGTCTACGAATGGAGTATCCTGACCTAAAACTTAAGGAAGTAATGAACATTGCAGTAGACAGATATAACAATACAGTGCATTCCGTCACGAATATGAAACCCAGCGATGTATTTTTTGGACGTTCCCAGAGAGTAAACTACCAAAACTTATTAGACCACAGGATAAGAATAAACGAAAACTTAGTTGAACAGATCTTAAAAAAACAACAGACGAAATTAAGCAAGGAAAATTCAAAAAGGAAGAAGCCGAAACTCTACAATCCGGGGGAAACAATATACGTAGCAGTCAAGCAGATACAAGGAAAACACAAACCCTTATATAAAAAAGAAATCGTGGCCAAAGACAATAGAGTGACCGTAACAACAGTCAGCGGGAGACGAATCCACAAGTCACACATAAAAAATTCAGACTAATAAAGAATTTCCATATATTGCAGGCTTATTTACCTTGATAACTTTAAAGGAGAGCTTTTCGAGGATAACTCTACCAGACTTTTAAAAAGTAGCTTCGTTGTACAGTACAGCAACGAAACGATAAAAATCAATGGGAGGCAGTTCATTAACAAGCAAATCAAGACGTTCCAAGTCCTACCGCCGATATTTCAAGCTCATCCCTCAGACATCAAATACAGGAACTACTCACCAACCCCGGCATATCCTTTTTCACAGACATAACAATAGTTACTGTTCTAATAATAATATTTTGTATTTTCATAGTCCTTAAATATAGAAGAAAAAAATACAAAGCCTGAAATTGGACATCCTACCATGTACCCAATAACAACCAGCCTCAGCATCCAGGACCTTCAACCAATAAAGGTCAACATCTGATCCACGGGACGCGGACATTTGAAGAGGGAGGAGTTAACACCAGCTCAGCACTCAGCCCATACACCCCATCAACGTGACAGCCCCACTCAACATCACGGGCCCCATCAACGTGACCGGACGGGTCACACGAAATTCTGCTGACCTAATGTCTCACCTGCACAACTGACACCGAGTCACCTGCGCAGCCCACCTGCAGTTTTAGCACAAACAACTATATCAGATGTCAACAATATAATTATTATAACTCAAATCAGTTCAGAATAAAATTTGTCTTCAACCGGAACAGATCTTTCATTAAGTTGAAATTATATTTTTTTGTCATACAACTTTTAAAAGTTGTTAACTTATATCCATTTTTCATCTCCTGTGATTATTCGATGAAAAAATCCTTTTCTTTGCTGCCTTTGAAACACAAATTGTTTTTCGACATTCGATGTGTCTTTCTTTCAATTACTATGGAACCCAGTTACCAACTTTTTGAACCATTCCCATTGTTTTTAAATGATGCTGAAGCCAATTCTGATTGAGTTTGGCAAGAATCCTCTGCCAATAATACTTCCAATTCAGCATCTTCAAATTTTTTTGGTGGTTTTCCATGTTCGTTGTCCTCAGTGACAAAATAATTATTTTGAAATCGTCGAAACCATTCTTTACAAGTTGTATTAGATGGAGCATGCTCACCGTAAATCTCCACAAGCAAGCGATGGGTTTCCGCTGCACTTTTCTTTGCAATAAAATAATGTAATAGCACTTCCCGCAAATGATGTTTATTTGGAACGAAAACCGACATTTTCAAGGAGGTAAAAGCACTTGTTGCTAATATTTCAACCAAATGTCGCGTAGTGCGTTTGTTAGCTGACATAAAGTACTATCGAACACAAGTATTGCCATTTATTAGTACTCGTAAGCAATACTAAAAACGACATCTGTTGGGAAAGGGCGGAGTCATATTCACACACCCAATATATACATAGGATTATCGCACCCCAACAACGCGTAGCGATAGTTGAAACATGGTCGGAGATGCGGAACGAGTAGACGAATCTAACATAGTCATTGAAGACCACCCT
This sequence comes from Dysmachus trigonus, assembly GCA_949715965.1. NCBI lineage: Eukaryota > Metazoa > Arthropoda > Insecta > Diptera > Asilidae > Dysmachus > Dysmachus trigonus. The sequence goes on along the minus strand of OX454322.1, from coordinate 39,187,159 downwards.
CGACATGTGAAGTTGAGTGATATATAGTAAATATTAATACAGCGTGTGCGAAATGAAGCAGGATTAGCGTTTTTGGCACATACAGAGAGGCAAACTGGCAAAAAGCCATACATAGTGGGAAGGAAGAATACCCCGAGCGCTCAGACTCTCAATATAAAATTTATTCGTATAATTCGTCCTTTTTGAGTAAAAATATCACCAAATTTCATCGTAAAAAAACTTGGTGATATTTCTACTCAAAAAGGATCAATTATACGAATAAATTTTATATGACAAGGGCTTATAATTAGCCAAACAATACGTATGATTTTTTTCAGAATTTGTCGGGACATTTCAAAACCATGATTTGAGAAAGTATAGACATTCGGACCGCGATTTCTGGTGGTTATATGATCATTCAATAGCAGCAACGACAAGATAATCGAATTTGAGACGAAAATTGACCAAAAAAAATCGGCACTTTTTTGAAAAAACCCAAAAAATAATAGGGTTTTTGAAGTTTTTATGCAAAACAAATGCCAGATTCTGAAAGAGCACCCCTTATATACGAATTTGGTGGAAATTCGCTCCAATTTGCTATTCGAATCGTACAACTGAATTTGGGTGCACACAATCGTCGTTTTGCGCATTAATGGGTTAATGGGTTAAAAACTAATGCTGAGACTAGAAACTACTTGTTTCTACAAGTAAAATGCCACTTCCTTGATAAAATTGGTGCGACTTTTGAAACATTAAGAAAAGAAAAAGAGTCCTTGGTTGACAAATTTGGTAAATTGCAAAAAGGAATAGATTATACAAAATGCATCATGTTCGTCATCCTTATCAATTTACCCCATAATAGTGGAAAAACGTCAGTGTCAAAAATACTTGAATTTCAAAATCCCTCTCTCGGAAAAAAGAGTTGTAGCTCAATTAAGATTATTTAATGAAATTAACAGCAGATTAATATTGAAAGTAAGTAAAGTTAAATTCTCAGCAAATAAGTATTGTGAAATTTGTTCGGATGCGTACACAATTTTCCATAGATTAACACACTGTCAAAGATTTACTGATCGGTATTACTACCTTGCTTTTCCGAGCAAATTGTAGCTCTCTCTGTCTTTCTAGAAAACATTAGTGAAAACGAGGTGCACAAATTAAGTTTATAAACTTTATTGTATGAAATCTGTTAACTAAAAAAAAAAACAAGATTATGAGATATTAAAATTGCTATGTAATTCTGAACTATCAAAAATTTAAGGTTTGTAATTTCTAAAAATAACAAATATTTGAACTCTGTATTATATCATTAAACTAGTTATTAAAAATTTATTAATATAAGTTAATCTTTTAGAAAAATGGCTATAAGCAATACATGTTATTATTTTTATACATTTTATTAAATTTAAGAATAAAAACCCTTTGTAAAATTCTGATGTAGTTGATACAATTAATTAAGCAAATATAGAATACTACCACTATATACTAGATTAAAACTATATGATTCATTTTCTGTAGTCTTATCTAGCACCATAAAAATATGATTTATCGAGAAAATTCTTAATTTATTTAAATAAGCATGTATTATACTACAATATTACACCATTATATTTTTGAAAAGCCAAATATTCCCAAACTAATAATATTAACTCAAATATATGTGTATAAACAAATAAACAAAAAATAATCAACGAGAAAATAAACAATTGATTTTGCAGACAAATTATATCGTAGAGTCTGCCGTAATTTTATATTTTTTGGTTACATTATTTAATTTAATAACAACACTTTAAATATGCAGGTAGGAAAATTCAACTGTGGCAGCTGTTAATATTTTAGTATAGGAAGGATGAGTTATCGAATTGACGTAATGTCTTTTGCAAAAATTTAGAAACTCTCGATGAGCTGACTCGCCAGTTGCTCGCTCGGACTATAATCCTAAGCCTTGTGAATGGTTTGTAGCTCCAAGCATTGAATAAGGTGCTGCAAAAGGACATGTATTTTTAATGTTTCAGATGTTTCGATTGCCAGTAATACTTTGTGTAATTCTTCAACAAGCTTATTTATCTCATTAGTTGATTTAAGTCTTTTTAACGAGAAACAAGAGTTTACGATTTTATTCACTTTTTTAAATGCGCCAACATATGGTATTAGAGCAAATTCTTATAAATGTCTTTATCAAGAAGTTTGACTGCGTCTTTTAATAAAATATCGCACATATTACTTTCAAACGCGTCTCCATGATATTATTTTGATACCAAATTTGTTTTAAAGACCACAGAAGAATTTTTTCTCGACCAACAAGAGGTTCCGGACCTTTCCAAAATAAAATTTTTACGAACCCATGCTAAATGTTCGGGTGTAACACATTCGTCGAGAATCAACACATCATCATGTTCTTCAAAAAGAGGCAGTTCATAGCTAATTTCGTGTTTTTACCAAGTAAGCAGAATTTTTCATGATCTTTTTCAAATCTCCAAAATTTAAAAAAAAAAGAAATGTTACTTTTGTAATCAACAGAATTATTTTTCATTACTACCCTTTAAATCTTGCAAACAAACGAAACAATATGGGCATGGATACATTGAAGTGGCTGTTGGTGTTTATAATAAGTAACTAAAAGAAAAAGTAATTAATAATAAGTAGTAATCTTAATTATTTCGTATTAATTATTTAATTAATTAATTAGTAATATCAGGTACTATAGATAGGATAATCAACTTGTTGACACTTATTTCTGGATACGACTTTTTAGAATCGGGTAAATCATCATAAGATTCTTCACCACTAGCTGTTTCTTCAGGATGATAAATAAATATTTTCGAACAGTTTCGTTCGTTCACTAACATAACGCGAATAATGACCTGGTACAGCCTTTTTTCTAGCAGATTTTCGAATAAAACTAGTTAATTTATTCATGTGACGAACAGAAATTTACTTGTTGCAACAAATTTTTTTTTTCTGTCGTCGTTTTACCAACTCTTGTATTTTCATATAATAAAATACATTCGTAATTAGGTTTTTAATTTAATAAAAAGCATATTGGGGTTAATTTGAGTTTAATTTCTTTAAAATGCAGGTTTTTATAATAATCCGTAAAAGGTGTTTTGTATTACCTTTCTCTGCCTGGACATATTGTACATCTTTAGAAAGGTAATAAATAAGGTGGTGAATTTTATAAAAATAAAAAACAAGTTTATTAATTACATGAATGTCGGAGAAAACTTTGGGAAAACCTGAAGAAAATTGCTAAACACTTTTTTCAGTCTCACTGTAGCTATAGTGGTAGGAGGTAGATCAACATAGTTGACATTTTTCGAAAGGACATTAGTATAGTAGTTTGGTGGCGTAAATTTCATGTAGCTGCGTTGAGTATATCAAAAGATAAAAATGAACTGATGATATGCATACTATGAAAATTTCGAATTTATGATTTACCCTGTAACTCTCAAACGGTTCAAATTGGGGAGGGCATAGCAATTTTTGTTTGTCTAGAAATTTTCGTTTGGCTAGGTGAGGTCTATCACCCCAATCATTTTAGCACACGCTATGTGAAACACCCTGTATATTTAAAAGCAAACTGCCCAAAATAAGAGTATACCAGTTCATGCCTCCTTTCCCCTCAAGATGACCGTTGAAGGTTTTTTATAGGTTCACTCACTTAAGTCCTTATAGTTCCTTGTAGGGATATCGCAAGAATCTTTCAAAAGAGGAGCACCTTTACAACAATACCCCACTTATTAAAATATGTCTAAACATGTAAAAGGCAGAGAGTCTCAAGCTCAAAATTTATCGAAATTTCCTTAAATAAATGGCGGCTTTATTCTGTTTTCATAAAAACTTTCTGTGAAAAGGATTACTTTTATTTTATTGTGGAAGTAGAGCTTTTCAAGCTCTTTTAAACAAAAAAAGAATCATCTCAATATCTCCATCCATTGAAAAATTATTAAAAGTTAGTTGTAGTTAGTTAACAAGCAGCTCCCAACTTGGCTTCTTATCGCATTATTGCTCACTTGTTCGAGTATTCACTCTTGTATTGGATGTCGGTGTGTTCAGGGCGATTTCAGAGTTATTCAAAGTGTTGTTTTAACTCGATTACTGTTTTAAATCTATTGACTAAATTTACTACTGACTGTTATGACTACCTTTGGCTTCTTTTAACTGACTCTTTTAATACTACATTTGACAATTTGGACTGTTCACTGTTTGAATTACTGGGAACTGACCTTTGTTTTCGTTTTTTGGAATTTGTCTTGGACTTTGATCTATGGATATTTCTCTATCCTCGACGACTTGCTGTTTATTTCAACATGTCGTTCTACTCTTTTAAGAGATGGTGGATATGTTGTTAATTTATGGGGAAGCTCGAAGGAGCACATTATTAGTTCAGCAATTGTATAGCGAAAGATATCCCAACAGATGACTACCTCATTCGTCAACTTCTGAAAGTATTAGGAGGAGGTCGTCCGAAACCGGCAACCTAACTCCTAGAAGGATTGATCAGGTTGGCTAACTAAATCCGCAAGTTGACCGTTGTTCAGGATTGTTGTAAGTGATGCTACTATTAGTACAAGGGTTGCATCGTAACTCGATGTAGGCCCATAGCACAATGCATCGGATTTTGAGGGATAATCGTACGCCCCTATCATTTCATGCCGGTGCAAGCCCTACAAGATGCAGATTATAGAAATCGGAAATCCTTCTACGCAGAGCCCTCGCGAGGGAGGGAGGGGGGGGGGGGGGGCTGCTGGGTTTCTCAGCTCCAGGCTGCCAAATCGCTACATGTAATGAACTCTAAACGAGATACTTTTACTTTCGAAAAATAAAAATTTAATTTCTCCAAACGAACCAGAAACGACTTCTTGTGCTTTAGAAATTTTAGTTTTTATATTTAGAGTTGATTTAGAGTTTTTTCTCAGATCTGCATTTGTTTAAAAATGTTTATAGTTATTCCAGTCTCTGTAGCATCAGGGGAAAGAAGTTTCAGTAAACTTAAAATTATTGAGAATAATCTTCGATCCTGCATCAGCGAAGACCGATTAAATCATTGTATGATCTTGTCAGTTGAACGTGATTTAACAAAAGAAATAAATTTTGACAATATAATAAATGATTTTGCTAATAAAAAGGCAAGAAAAATTAATTTATAATGTAATTGTATTACCTTTTTTTTAAATAAAATATATGATTATCATGTATTTATTTTCTAAGAAATTCACAAAATATTTTTAGAATAAAATCTTGATAATAATAATAATAATAATAATAATAATAATAGCAATAATTTATTGATTTATCTATTCCACATTTTGCAACAGTCGCTGCCCTTACATAGACCCCGAATACAAAAATGGCCCCAGGCCCCCGTACACAACGCGACGGCTCTGCTTCTTCGAATGGTTGCTAACTCGAGAGAAAATAACGAGGAATTTTTTTCTCGTATGCTCTTCACAGATGAAGCAACATTTTTCAGAGATGGAGTTCTAAATTTCCATAATCTGCATCATTGGTTAGAGGAGAATCTTAGAGCAGTGATTCAATGTAAGCACCAAGTAACTTTTAAAATAAACCTCTAGTACGGAATTCTTGGGGATAAATTAATAGGTCTATTCAAGCTTTCAGTTATCAGCACAGAAGACTACTTAGAGTTTCTGTGTGACCCCCTTGAAGAAGCCTTGGACGATTCGATATCCATAGCTATAAGAGGAAGTATGTGGTTCATTAATGATGGGGTTCCAGCTCACTGCTGTTTGCGATGATGTAAGAGCAAACCATGGGTTTGAAGCTGTTGTCTAAGGAGCTTTAAAAAGATGTGGAAGAGTGTTCATTGAGAGTAGATAATGAAGCTTTATTTATTATAATATGTATATATTTAATATATTTTTAATGGATGGAGATATCGAGATTATTCTTTTTTTGTTTGAAATAGCTCGAAAAGTTCAACTTACAGAATAAAAAATAATTCTTTCCATGGTAAGGTTTTATTAAAACAGGATAAAGCCGCCATTTTTTATGAAAATGTCGGTAAATTTTGAAACCTTCTGCCTTTTACGTGTTTGGATATATGCTAACAAGTGGAACAAGTGGGGCATCGTTGAAAAGACGATGCTCCTTTTTAATGAGTCCTTGCTCAATATCCTGCGTTGTCCTTACAAGGGGAGCTATAAGGACTTAAGTGAGCGAACCACTACAAATTCTTCAACGGCCATTTTGAGGGAAAAGGAGGCGTTTTAAGGGGAAAGGAAAGGGCAAGAACAAAAGTTTGCTCAGGACACTCCAAGAAATCGCTTGGTATAGCATTTCCTATGTTGAATCGGGAAAGCCTGTATATGTTTATTAGGGTGCTTTTTTTCGCGATTATTTTTTTTTTTTTTTCAGACCCACCTCGAAATTTTGAGGGAAATACCTAATAATACCTAAAATTCCCTGAAAATTTGAGCCCTTAATATTAATATTAAGTGCTAGACCAAGGCGTATAAAGATTTCCCATATAAAATACACGTAAACTTAAATTTTTTTTTTTTTTTTCAAAACACTTGTAGGAAATTAAATTTTCTCCAAAAAGTTCTTGAACACCAAATCGCTAACATCGATATTTCTTGAGATATTGGGCTTTCAAGTTAAGGTAGTGTTTCTACAATTTAGCTCAATAATCCATGAAAATTCCACACACACATGGAAATGGGGAGGAAGTGGGAAACCGTCATATTTTCAGATGAAAAGAAGTTTAATTTAGACGGTCCTAATGGTTTTAGTTATTATTGGCACGATCTACGCCAACAAAATTCGGCCAAGTTAAGTCGAAATTTTGGTGGTGGAAATGTTATGGCTTGGGTAGCTTTTAGCCATTGTGCGAAATCGCCAATATGTTTTATTTCCAATAGAATGACGTCAGAGGACTACACAGACGTCTTAAATAGCATTTTAATTCCGTTCATGGAAGATTATATGAAAGACGAAGTAATTTTCCAACACGACAATGCAGCCATTCACGTTTCCAGATTCACAAAAGAATGGTCTGTTGAGCGAAACATAAGTGTTTTAAATTGGCCAGCTTGTAGTCCAGATTTAAACCCCATAGAGAATCTATGGGGGATTTTGGCCAGAGAAGTATAATAATGGACGCCAATTCAACCGTATTTCTGATCTTAAAGACGATCTGGGAAGCAATTCCAGTCAGCACTTTAGAAAGCTTTATAAAGTTCATGCCAAACAGTATTTTTGCTGTGATTAATAAAAATGGAGGTCACACTAAGTATTGAATAATGTTAATTTGTATTTAATAAAAATTATTTAATAAATATGGTCATTACTAATGTTGCGGCTAAATCAATATCATCCTTTTATAATGCTGAATTTTCTATTTTGTTACCAACTGTAAAAACTACTGTATGAATTAAAGATTATTATATGTATGTATATAATATTACATGATAATATAAATATTATAAACAATCATCACTTCTCATTAAGAATAGTCTTTCACGCTTTTCGGAATGTGTAATGTGAAAAATGTTGATGCGGGTAAATCAATTTCGTTCACTGTATGTAAGGAGTATTTGTATAAAGGCCTACATCAACCCTAAGCAAACCTTAGACAAACTAAGAAAAACCTCTCATGTTTTTGGCACTGGATAAAAACCATTATTGAATTCTTACTAGAAATAGCGTATGGATAAATTTCCTTATGCAATCGTGCCAAAAAAACGCCATGTTAAACTTTATCGCAACTCTGCCCTATATGCATTTTTGAATTAATAAAATTGTTATTTTGCAGTCAGTAATAAAATTATATATTTTCCGAAAAATATTAATTTTTTAAAACTAAAATGAATAACTTTTAGTTATACATACTATATATTCTTCCTTGCTACTTAAACAAAAATGAATGGAAAATATTTTTGGAAACGAAACTTTTTCTAGAAATGGTAAATCACATTCGAGTTTCTTTATACTGTTAGATTAATATTATATTTTTAGCTTTCCAAGAACAAAAAACACAAGCCAGTACCAACTTCACTTAAGTTATAATAAAATTCCTTCCATAACATTTCAACAAGAGAACACAGAAAATATTTACTTTGTTTATTCAGTGACCAGCGTTGTACAGGTCAAATTAAATAAATCCCTTTGAAACACACAAAAACAGGACGCATTCACGTAGTGCACTTAAAATATGTTGGTGGTGTTTGGAAATATAAAAGAACCCAAATGAATTAAATCCCCGGAAATGCATTTTACTGCTACCATTTAATGTTTTATTTATTTTGATGCGAAATGTCCAGACAGCAACATCACAAAAAAAGTGAAACTCATAAAATAAAATGACATTCCGTGAAATACTACTGCTGTGTAGAAATTTTATGTTTTCAAGTGTCAATACAACAACAATAGATTCACAAACCGCTTGGTCACTAGCTTGAGCTAAAAGAGCAAATGTGTATCGGCGGCAACAATTTCAACTGGCAGCAAAATATCCAATTTTCTCTTGAAATGAATAAAGTTTTAATGGAGCGTATCTCAGTGGAATACTAATTTAAATTTTGTTCTAATTCATTTTCTTTTTCTTTTTAGGGAGAAATTGGGAAATATTCCCCCGAGATATTTTCAGCTTAATGTATTCAACACGAATCTTTTTCATGTAGATATTTGAGTAGGACAAAAATGAGAAGAGAGCTTCCATAAAATATTGTTCGATTATTATTATTATCTCAAATTACGTTCTGAATATTGTCTGGGTTTTCAAATATGACTTGAAAATCTGAAAGAAATCACTACGGAAACGGTTTCAAAAAATAAAGGAATGAAGTATCGAGTAATGCATTTATTTAATTTACTTCGATTCTGTCTTCTTCAAATGAAACCTTTCGAGCATTCTATACCATATCATATAGAGGCTCTTAGCAACTAACAAACAACTTTGGTTACATCCAAGTGAAGGAATACCATCATTAGTCATCATTATACTCGTATACATAATATCTGCGTTGATATTTAATCAAAATTAACTGGCTTGAAAATATGTGTATATCATACAAATATGTACATACTATATGTATAATTATAGCAGAAGTTAAATTCGCAAAGCCCAGGCATAAATACGGCGGTCAATCGTGTAACTCTCGCGACACGTCTATAATGCGAACGTAGCTCGACGCTCAGTGGGCCCAGCAGGACTTTTTCGTATCATAAATCTGTAACTTTTTTGTTTGTTGACATATCTGTATGAAATTTTTTACATATAATATTGAGAATAGGCTTTCTAACTGTAGTGCCAAATATAAATATAATTTTTTTTTTTTTTTTTTTTTAATTTAAAAATAAATATTTGAAAAAGCAGTTTCACTTTGTCATAGTAAAACCTAAACTTGTATTATGTGTATTTTTTAATTAACCATTACAACTTTAAGATTGGTATGTTTAGCAATTATAAACTCAATATTGCAGTTCTCGAGTACACAGACCTCATAAAAATTAGTACGTGAAAACTTAACCTTATTTTAAACTTATCGGTGTAAAACTCCCTTTTAACAACAAAACTCGTTAAAAATAATATTGTAGTAAAATTAACAGTAAAAAAAGAACCCTGACAAAAACTTCCAAATTTTTAAATTCAATATACATACATATATATTGAAGTAATATTTTACAGATAAGTTACACTCAGTAAGATCATCTTAAAAAAAATGGCAGTTGAAATTTCCGCTGGGGCCGCTACCCGATGCTTACCCCGCCATGCTCTTTCGAAAAAAAAAAATTTCTAATTATTGATATTGGTATTTAGTTTAAGTAATCAATTTCTTGAAAGGGTAAGTTCTCATTCTCGAAAATTGAATTTGTAATTGACCTTGAAAATAAGAAAAAAAACCTCTTAATTCCCTTTCGCTGACCAATTACCGTGACTTGCTAACATTTACCTAAAAATTTTCGTCCTTAGCGCTTTTGTTTGTCGTTTAAGACGTAATAATTTTTTCAATAAAATAAATATGCCTTTCAGAAATGAATGTATTTATTCATGTCATACCCATATTTCTATATTAACCTTCGAACGGGGGTCTCCTCTCTAACCATATTTCAAATCATATGACTGACTCAATGTCAAAACTTTATTATCCCCATTAAATTTGTAACCTTGATTCAGTCTCATATATATAGTTCTTAGTAAGTACGTAACTACAATGAATACTATAAGGAACACTGCACAAGCAATTATACTTTCTGAAAAATTTGGAAAAATTCAAAATATTCATAATCAAATCGAAATTATTACATCCATATACATTAGGCTCAATTCAATTATCAATTTCGCTAACATCGATATTTCTTGAGATATTGGGCTTTGAAGTTGAGGTAGTGTGGAATTTTCATGGATTATTGAGCCTCAACTGCCTCAACTTCAAAGCCCAATATCTCAAGAAATATCGATGTTAGCGATTTAGTGTTCAAAACTTTTTTGTAGTAAATTGAATTTCCTACAAGTTTGTAATATTCACTTTTTCTGTACCTCTTGTTGTTTACAAGATAGGGGTAAAAAACCAGAATTTCATGGAAAAATTGGGGCTAGTGACCCGTACTACCTCGCTGGTGGGAGTTAGGGTTACACCGCAATTGACACTTTTGTAGAGCATTCAATTCTGAAGAAACTCTACCAGTGACCAATATTATACCATAAAATGCCTCTGAGCTGTAGAGTTTTGAAGAAAAATAATCAAAGTTTACGTGTAATTTATATCGGAAATCTTTATACGCCTTGGTCTCGTACTTAATATTAATATTAAGGGCTCCAATTTTCAGGGAATTTTTGTTTAGGTATTTGCCACAAAATTTCGAGGGGGGACTGAAAAAAAAAAAAATTAGTCGCGAAAAAAAGCACCCTAATATACATATGTGCGGATTATATAAAGTTGAAATGGAATGTAATTGATTAGATCGACAATTTTCGTAATTTTAATTAAAATAGTAATAATTAGATATTAATAATAATTATTAGGTATTTATTGTCATATGACGACAGAACCCTATATAAATCCCCGACACTATTGTCCGTTGTTTTAATTGATGTACTTTTTAATAAAAAATTCCAAAATTGGTTTTCATAAATTTTAGAATTATACGATCTGTTTTTAAAGACAATTAAGTTGAGCAATTAATCAAACAAATATTGAATTCAGTTCGGCCTAATCAAGAAAACATTCAGAGCTCTTTATAGGCAAATAAGAGTTCTCAGCGCCTTCATTTATTTTTTTCCTGACAAATTTCCTGAGTCTCTGACCTAATAAAAGGACGGATTCAAAGAAACTGGATAAAGTTGGCTCTTCACTGGTCGTAATTACACAAAAGAACAGGAAAGTGGGTTCGAGAGGGTTAATAGAAAATTATCCCACGAAACAAACTCCATTTAATTAGTGTTACTTCAATTTCAAGAAACGGAGACCTGCTAGCTTCAGTTTCCAACGTTCAATTAGGAAGTACCAAGTTCTTAATCGATACATTAAAATTCAACAGAGTCGAGGGTTCGGTGTGTTTTTCGTTTTGATTAATTCAATTATTAAAGGCAGCGAGCGCTCAGTCCTGGTTTTCCTATACAACCCTTCACTTCAGCTTTTCCCCCGTTAATTTTTCATCAATTTTGCAAGAATTCAAAACTTACGAATAGGTATTATGAAATTACCAGAACCACGACTGATTGACTGCAGTGTTTTCCGAAGAAAGTTCACTTGAAAACAATTCTGACAAGGTTGAAGGACTTGACGTAATGAAAATCCGAGTGACGGCTTATGTTTGTGGCATATTCACAGATAGTTTCCCTGAAAGGTTGGTAAGGGACATAAAAACTGGCTTGCTGTTGTTCTGGGAATATAGTTAATGCTTTTTTCAGAATTCCTAATTAAGTCTGAGCGCGTCAAATTGCATAGATGGAAATTAATTTGAAAATAGAAGACATTTTAAACCCCACACATCCATTTAGAGCCATCCAAGCTTTGGTCTTTGAAATGATTAAACTATATCTCAGAAGACATTTCACCGCACTTGCATATATCTGTCAATGTATAACCCAGATTGTGATTAATTAATACTCCCCCTGTGTAAAAATGAAATATTTATGACCACGATTCTCAGAAAATAACAGAATTTTAAGAAAACAAGCTTGGCACCGGAGAAGTGTTGCAACTTTTGACCTTCGATTAATTAACATTAATCCTTAGACATCAATTTAATACTATTCAAAGCAAGAAAACTGATGTTGACCTGAGATTGAATACTGTTTAATTTCCTAAAATAGCTCCAACATTTGCTAAGTATTTTTGCTTTGTCGATTTAATTATGGGATAGAAATCAATCAAAGTGAAATCCTTAATAAATAAATAAATAAATAATTTATCAAGAAAGGCTTCTGTCGACTTAGTCTTTCCAAATTCATTTGTGACTTAAAAGCTTTTCGATATTTCCATAAATGTCAAGGCTGATTACGTTAGTGATTTTCTACATCTTCAGCTCTATCGTTATTTTAAGAAATATCGAAGTATAATAGCTTGGAACAGTAATTTGAAACAGCTATTAAATGAGGGCGTAATTTCTTCTTTCTAAGTATCAATTTGCATCCTTAATTTATATTTCTTTCAACGTGATCCAAAATTCTGTTGGTAAATTTTGATTCAGTCATCCTACAACGAAATAAAAGTTCACCTAAAAGTAAAAAATATAAAAAAGGAAAACATGAAACGGAGAGGCCGAGAGAGCCTTTTAATTCAACGCAATTATCAATAATTTTTACTCGTATTTATTAAAAAAAATTTAAATGTTTTAATTTTCTAGCAATTTCTTCAAATATCTTCGTGGGTATTTAGCATTTTATTTTCTGTCCAGATGAATTTTAATAAAATTTTGTCTTATAAGTAGTTCCAGCGATTTATTTTTAAGAGTTCTTCTTCTCTATAAATTTTATTTACAGAAATGAAAATGTTTAAAGATTTTACTTTAAAAAGTATTAAAACCTGCATTTAATCCATTTTTGAAAATTTCGTTGTATATTATTAGAATTTGAGATAGCGTATTCAAAATTGTGAATGAAAATTCATAACTCAAAGAATTTGCATTGAAACACAAAATTCGAATCTTCTGTTGGGGAATTTAAGATGTAAGTTTTGCATAAAAAGCAAATAACACAGACCTTAGACCTAAGATTACTTTCCACAGAGGTCTGTGTTCTAATTCAAAACCAAATACAGATTTACTACTTATCAGACTGCTTCCTACGAAAGTAAAGCACAGGCCTGGTAAACAGTGCAATAATCTGGCGTAGCCCATACGGAGCCTCACAATACTTACCATATACAGATCAGTCAAATTTGAAATTGGCCACAAAATATTTAATAAAACTTTAAGAGTGAATTTAAAATTACACAATTAGGGAAAAAACAATTTTCAGATTAAAGTGTTAAAGTAAGATGATTCCCTTTAAGTTTGAGTATTAGATTGTTACCCAAACCTTTGCTAACTTCACTATTGATAACTTATTACTATATAATACATATACAGCATTCATATAATGTAATTTTTCCAATGACAAAAATATAATCTATATTTTGTGGAAATTTATTTAATTCAGTTCACAGGTAAGTTAGATCAGGTAGGTAAATTCAATTTTTTTATTTCGTTTATTTCACTTTTATAATCAAATTTGTTTATTTTCAGGTAGGATTATTTTTGAAATTTTAGCTTTAAGGTAAGGAATACAAAATTCTAGTTCACTCGACTTCTTCACTACAACTTTACTTCTTTGCGTTTTCAGCTTAGCACTTAACTCTTGCCGTGACTGTCGACTGACTACTGAACTACTGGACTACTAGCAACGGACTAACTACATAAGCGGATCTACTGAAAGGATAGCGGGATTATTTTGGCTCTTCGCAGGGCTTCAACCAAAGAGTATCTATAACAAGAGGGGACACTCGAGCGGTTATTTTTTAAAAATTTTCGACCTTGGTACCGTTACAGGAATGGAATGGGAATTTATGCTAGAAATAGTTAGTAATAAAGAAAGTATAAGTGAGAGAAAGACAAAAATTTGGGGCGAAAAGTGGAACACTCCTGCAGGGTGCACCTCACAAAAATCTTTTATCACAAAACTTTTCTATGAACACATTACACGCTGCCTTTCCCACAGCAACACACCAAACAAATTATATTATGCTTACCCATCATTTATCTAAAGCACATTTAATTTAATTTAATTAATTGCTTCTAAGAAAGCACTTTTTTACTCAAAAACTTTTAAGCTTCTTCACATTCCCAAACAAATCAAGACCACCCGGTACTTTTCGTAAGCGAGCAGCACACAAAAGAAATTCCGCTCGGGGCCGCATTTAAAAACGCACGATGAAAAAATATAAACAATCTCGTCCGTATTCATGCTCGGTGTGTGCTGCCTGCCTCTTCTCCCTTCTCCGATTCGGCATTTCCCTATAACTTAACATTGCGAGGAGAGGTAAACTTGCGCGGCCTAGTACTGGTGCCCGGCTCGGGACCGCCTTTAAAAAAGCGTTCATAAAAAAGCTTCAGTTTATAGCTTACGCTGTAAAAGCTATCTATGAGAACTTTTTAGTGACTATTTCTCTCTCTACATTTCTTATAGGCATTTACAGAGGTGGTAGCCCTGAGCTGCTTTATCTAATGGGAAATTTTGCTGGGTGTATTTGCGGGAGCTTGCATATGAGTTGGGACTTTGAGAGCGTATTGAGAGTGTCCCTTCTTGTTGAATTCGATATTCTTTGCTTCAACTACTCAGCTGGTGGTACACATCAGTTCGAGTTCACGAGATCAGATCGTGGAATCGGCTGATTTTTCCCACATACATATATGTATACGAAGTAATTTCAGAAACTCTCAATGTTGGCAAGCTAATTGTGTGTTAATATGTTTTCATACACCGAGAGGACTATAAATTAACAAGAAAATGAAAAATATTGCATTAACCCATTAATGCGCAAAACCAGGATTTTGTGCACGCAAGTTCAATTGTACGATTCGAATAGAAAACTTGGACGAATTTCCTCCAAATTCATATATAAGGGGTTTTTGGGGTGTTCTTTCAGAATCTGGCATTTGTTTTGCATAAAAACTTCAAAAACACTATTGTTTTTTGGGTTTTTTAAAAAAAAGTGCCGATTTTTGTTGGTCAAAAGTACTTATAATTAGACAAGGAAAACATGTAAAATTTTTCAGAATTTTTTGGACTATTTTTTTTTGGATTTGGCAAATTTTTCAAAAATCCACAAATGTCCCGAAAAATTCTGAAAAAATTTACACGTGTTTTTTGGCTAATTATAAGCACTTTTTGTCATATAAAATTTATTCGTATAATTGATCCTTTTTCACCAAGTTTTTTTATGATGAAATTTTGTGATATGTTTACTCAAAAAGGACGAATTATACGAATAAATGTTATATGACAAAAAGTGCTTATAATTAGCCAAAAAATACGTGTAAATTTTTTCAGAATTTTTCGGGGCATTTTTGGATTTTTCAAAAATTGGCCTAATCCAAAAAACCAAAAATAGTCCAAAAAATTCTGAAAAAATTTACGTGTTTTCCTTGGGTAATTATAAATTATTTTTGTAAAGTTGATACTTTTCGTGTAAAAAATCGCGAAGTTTTTTATTACATTGCTGTACAATATGGCCATTTTGAAAAACCAAAGCGAAAAAAAAAATTCAAAACCATGGTTTGAGAAAGTGTAGACATTCGAACCGCGATTTTTGGTAGTTATATGATCATTCAATAGCAGCAACGACAAGATAATCGACTTTGAGATGAAAAATGACCAACAAAAATCGGCACTTTTTTGAAGAAACCCAAAAAATAAAAGGGTTTTTGAAGTTTTTATGCAAAACAAATGCCAGATTCTGAAAGAACACCCCTAAAAACTCCTTATGTACGCGTTTGGAGGAAATTCTTTCCAATTTGCTATTCGAATCGTACAATTGAACTTACGTGCACAAAATCCTCGTTTTGCGCATTAATGGGTTAATTTACACTACTTTTTTATAACTTTACTTTTTTTGCTTCGGTGCTTTCTTTGACAAGGTGCATGATAACATGACTAGGCACAAGCCATAAGCTGATAAAAGACAATACTTTTTATACCTACTTTTAAAAGTCATTCTTTGGTTGTTTTGTTTTTTTTTAAAGAATTACTGCGCCTGATATTTCTTACAACATTATATTATTTGATACAGATGCCATTCCAATATAAAATTTGGTCAATATTATAAGTGCAAGCCATTAGCATTACAGACATAACACTACGGGGGATACCCCTGTCTTTTTGGAACTGAAAAAGATTGCTCTTTCACCGACCTTTCCTACTTCCTTTCCGGCTAAGTAAATTGTTCGATCCAACGTAGTATTTCCTGTGGCTCCTAAGTATTAGAAGAAAGATTGTGTAAACTCAAATATTTGTATTGTTTGAGCAGGCTGTAATGTATCCTCTTACTATATTTTGTACTTTATGTTTTTTCCGGAGATTTTGTAGAAATTTACAACGACGTATTCTAAGCCTACTATACAAAAATGAAAATTAGCAAATTACATATATGTTATATGTATACAATACAACCAGAACCATTCAAACCTTTTTTATTTTGAACGAATACTGACAGGTAGAATGAAAGATTAAAGAGCTGTTTTAATTGAAAACTACGCATACTTACATTTCCATGTAAAATCTGCCTAAATTATCGAAAATACCTGAAGTTTTCTAGTGTGTGCGTTTACCGGTGGTAGGTTAGCTAGGGAGATCTACTACTACTCATTGCCGAAGGAATTTTGTAAGGAATAAATTGTATCATCTTTAAAATTGGGAAACTAAAGTTTCGCTTCAAGCATTGGTTGGGCAGTCCTTCGAAAGGTAATAGAAAAAGCCATCACTTGAAACTTAACAAAATCTCACCCAATTTCTGCACGTACTTGTCGGTTGTAGATAGAAACCGTCATTATCCCATTGGCCTCTGCCTTACCCGGTCCCCGCCATAATAATCGGATGCCTAACCGCTGTCAATATGTTCGACATTATGAAGTTCACATTGAAGGAGTATAAGACTCCTTTCGGGTGTCCGAACTTTCAAGCATACCCCTTACACAGTAATCGCCTTCGATATTTCTCCAGAACCCTAATAACATAAACCTTCCCTCAGGGTCCCTTTGCTGATAGTTACGGATACCCACACGTTCGTACCCAACCTTGAGAAATTCTTTAGAAACCGCACAATTTGGAAATATCGTGATAAGCTGTCGGCGATACTGCCAGTGGTTGTGATATGATGCTAATAAATGAGAATTTATTTATCACCAAGTTCAACATTCACATTGGGCCTTGCGATTTGTACCTAAATGGCGTTGAGTTTCAGCGATAAGACTTTTACGGTGCCGGGGAGGGACCGAACGTGCCGCTAAATAAAGGCTGCGTTGAGTCGATGTAAGTCGATGATGAAAGGGTTAATGATGGAAGCATTAAATTTTTATTTCCAAGCATTTTGCATCAATTATTTACAAGATCGGCATCACTTTTAAGCGGGACATATTTCACAGCTAAACGCCGTTAAAATGAGCTGTGATGGCAGTTCATTTTATCGAGATTATCCATTGCATCATCACAAAAACATTTTCACTGTTGTAGTAATTTTGGAGTTGAATTATTTATTTCAATCGCATGGTTGGTATGCAAGAACACCGAATGTTTACTTTGTTAAATATTTCCTGACACATTTTCCTGAAATTTGGGCTTAGTCCATATCGTCCCAACTCAAAGTACGAGTACATGAGTACATATAACTCTAAAATTTTCGACAGTGTCTCGGATACAGAGTATTGAACAAAAGGATTTTTATTAGAGGCTTTAGCAATTATTATTTACCTTAAAATATCCCTTTTAGCAAATTATTACTTTTCTGGTAAAGTATGTATTTTAATAATATGTTACAACACACGCAATGTGCGATTTTTACCAGTCTAAGAGGTAAGTTTCATGTGTCTGGTTGGCTGTGGTTGTTACCTAGAGGTTTCTCTCCCTGCATCTGTGTAGTATTGTACCTGTTTTGATAATTTTCCTACCATTTTGCTCCTTAAGTATAGAGTGAAAAATAAAAAACGTATCAAAATTGAATTCTAATAGGCTTGCGCATTACGAGTAAAAATATAATTATGAACTCCTATCATAAAGATCTTAGAAAGGACTTCATTAAGAAACCGAACGTAAAGTGTTTCATAAAGAAACTTGAATAGTTGGGTCGTCATAAGAGAAGCCATACTTCTCAACCATGGAAACGCAATACAATTTAAATGAATAAAATTAAAAAAATATTTGTTCACATACCACATTTAGATGTGTATTGCATATGCGAAGACACACTTAGGCTATTATAGGCCCATTGTAATACCACTTTTTGTGACCAGGGTTTCTAGCGGGAATTGAACCCACAACCTCTAGGGCTCTACTTACTCGCAGCCAACGCATCACACCGCAGTCCAAGCTATTGGGACCCCCTGTTAACATACTAATATTCCGGTAAAATACAAACAAACTACAATTAAAAGTCAGAACGTTAGAGAGTATGGAATTCTTGGCTCGCTTATTATCGTGCATCACATCTTACCTGTCTAACAGTTAAATGCATGTTGCAGGGGTGAGTCATCAACCATTTGTCTATTAATGTTGATAAGTGTTTCAAAATAATCATTGTTCGAAGTATGCCAGTTCAAGGATCTGGGTGTAAGTTTTGACAGTTAACTGAGTTTCGTTGCTGATATTGATGATATTTCAAATAGGACCTACAAACTAGCCGGTTTCACTTTGCAAATCTCAATTGATTTCCTCAACATATCCACTATACGACAATTATTCATAATACATGTTCGAAGCATTGTTCGCTTGTTTGGTCACTTTACCATCAAACCAAAGTAGACAGAGTTGAATGCGTTCAAATACAATTTGCTCGCAGTCTTCTTAGTAAGTTCAACAAAACCTATCCCTTTATCCCGAAGGAGTTTCTGCCCTCAATTTGTCTCCGCTTGTTAACAGAAGACTCTATTTATATGAATGTATTCTTTATCAAATCTCTATCATCTATCTAGCAGTAGAAATACTGATATTTTTAAACCACCAACAACTCAGCTCACTGTTTGTTTTAACTTACCTATAATACGTTTTAAAAGAAACCAGTGATAAACTTAAACTTGGTCCTCTGAACTGCCCATTTAGAAATTCAAACAAGTCCTCAATAAATTAAATATTAACTAACACTTATTAGCTTACAGTATGTTCGTTTATGCGTCTTTTATATTTTATATTTTCTTCTTGACAGCTTGCGTATAATTGGAAACTAATTTCTGTACGAAGCTTTCATAATAAATAAATAAATATAAAGCCATATCAAAACAGAACTCGGAAAATCCTCTTAGTCTATGCAGAAATTCAATGAACCTATAAATATTAAAAACATTCAACATTCTTAGATTATTTTTTAATTAAACGATTATTATTCATATGCAATTATTTGTATTCAAGTTTTTCCGAGAACAGAAATGTAATCAAGATATTATTGCTAAATAGCTGCAAAAGTAGAAATCTTTATATTTTCAAAGAAATTCGTTACTTTGAAAAATTGTACAAGGTGCATACATTTTCTTTCTTGAAAACCTAATGCCAGAAATACCAACTTGTAGGTGCATGAATTTACAGGGTGTCCAATAGGAAATTGCGAAAACTAATGGGTCACTATTTTTTAACAAATGGAGAGATCGGTAAAATGTAAATACTTTTTAATAAAGGAAAGTCGTCATTTTTATTTCATGTCCATTTTATTATAAAAAAATTAAATCTAATATATTTAATACAAAACAATTAATTTAAAAAAGTAGTGAAGAACGTTAGTTACTAATGATATATATTTTCGATATTTTAACCCTCTAATTTGCCACAAATATCCATATGCTTTCTAAAATTATTAAAAACATGTTCTAACGTTTCATTTGAAATGCCACTGACGATCTTCCCAATGTCTTTAATAACATCCTCAACTGTTTTTTGGTTATTTTCATAGCAGAGATCTTTAATGTAGCCCCATAAAAAGAAATCACATTAAGTGAGATCTGACGAGCCACCTTGGCTATTCTATTCCTTTTCCCCTAGTAAAGCGTGGGTACCCTAGGCCAATAACTCGATCGCCATAAAATTTATTGATGATACTTCTTGTGTGCAATGAGGTGCTGCTCCGTCTTGAATAAAAAAAAAAAAGAATTAACGCGGCTCCTCTTTTTCGCATGAGAAAGGATTTGGTCTCTAACATCCCTTTGTACTTCTCTCCGGAAGATTCAAAGAAATGCAGGTAAATACCTTTTATGTAGATGGTTCACATTTCAAAAATATATGTTATTAATAATTCACGTTTTTCACTATATTTTTAAATTAATGGTTTGTATTAAATAGATTTAATTTTTTTATAATAAAATGGACATGAAATAAAAATTACGACTTTCCTTTATTAAAAAGTATTTACATTTTACCGATCTCTCCATTTGTTAAAAAATTGTGACCCATTAGTTTTCGCAATTTCTTATTGGACACCCTGTAATTGTAATTTAGTTTATAATAGTACTTCTGAAAAATTGTATTTTTTAATATTTGTCACTTAGTTGAAGAGTTAAATCAAAAATACTGTCTTACCCCCCAATTCTACATAAAATTAAGAACTCTTAACCTCCTAATTGTTTTGAAAAATCCCTTTAATTCAAGAGATGAACCTCTTTTTGTAGAAGAATACACAAATTATAAGAAATCAGTGTGTTTCTAATATTTGTTCAATAATGTGGTAGCATATTAATCCCTTTAAAAGGATTTTTGATAGTAGATAAGAGGTTAAGAGCTCTTAATTTTTATCCAGAATCGGGGGGTTAGTCTAATTCTTGAAATTTTCGCTTATAAAATGCATTTTGATAATAATATTGATTTTAATTAAATCTTAAATTACAGCTAACTATTTTAATACTGGGGTGCATTTCTTCGTGTTTTACCCTTCTTTTTATCTTTTTAGTCGAAAAGAGCTTCTGTATATGTAATTAAAATGTTATATAGCAAGCTTTTAAAATTCGATGGATTATAATATATAAATATTATATAAAATATAATATAATATTCTTAGGTACCTATTTAGTGATTCTGTAAAGCATTGTTTTATTTTTTGCCTGAAGTTAAGAAGCTTTCTATTGTTAAATGAGGTGAATGCTAAGTAGGTACGTGAATTGTATAAAGTGTGATGTAGCCTTTTCAATACTAATCGTTTTTGCATAACTTCTTCATATCGTGTTTTCTTCTAAACGAAAAATAATACTTGGAGAATGGTTCGCACATAAGTTTTAATTTTGTTAATACGACCGATTTCCATGTTGGCCTCAAATTACTTTCAAGGAATCGTAGACATTATGTGTTTTCCAGGAAACACTCTGCCTATAGAACGGCCATCGTGAAAAGCAAAACAGTCCCATTTGTCAGATCAAATAGACAAAAATTTTCCATTTTTCTAGGCAGTCCACAAGCACTTAATTTAGAGGATGTGGAAATACTTCAGAACCAGTCCTTCCGAATCATAAATTTTCACGAATTTCCATGCTCAATCGTGGCTGGGTGGTATTTTTGTTCTGTGGAAGACCCTAATGGCATTTGTAAACACATAAAGTGTTATTTATTCCTTACCAAATGATTTATATCTACAGGAGCGCTATTCTAATCGGCTTATAGACACTAACTACTTTCACACGCGTGAAAGAGTGATGCTTGGTAAGATTTTTCCAAAAAAGTCCTTTATTGGACCACTTGTCCGTGATCTTGTTAATTGGGTGGAACATAGAGGAGGAGGGAAAAATACAGGGATTAATTGTGTTGAAAGGTATACTCACCATTAAGAATGTGAACCATTATGTTGTACTCGTGAGACGAGTTTATCGAACACGTATAGTTGCCCGAGTCTGATTTGTTTATTCTTGCGATGAAAAGGGTTGAGTTCGCGCCATCTTCCATCAGTTCTGTTTTGACGCTGAAATGAAAAAAAAAAAAATTAAAACTGTGTTTCATTTTTACCATACCATCATCTTAAAAGTATTTCGCGAAAGTAGCTATCATCCGATGTGGGTCAGTCTTCACTCCTCAAATTCTGTGCAGCGCAATTCAAGGGCCAGCAACTTTAAAAGCACGACGGAAGCACTTACAATAAAAAGTGGCTTTTGTTCCGGAGCAGTAAGGAAAAGGGAAGAAAACGAAATTTCCAACAAAAGTGACATAAATAATGTGTCATAGTGTAGATAGAAGGACGAATGGGAAAAATCTCGCGCAAAAAGTTTTCATTCATACTCTCATCGGATGACATAATTGAGAATAGTAGCTACCCGTGACACCCTCTCATCTCTCTTTCATGAACTCCATTAAAATTTTCCTGTCTGACGCCTAGACTGCACATAATTTCGGAAAAAAAATGTTCCGCCGAGTGTCAGTGGATCAGAATAAAATTATCTAAGTTTATTTAAAACAATACGGAGGACTCCAGAATAGGAATTAAAGCTCTATGACCAGACATTTTTCAAAGCTGTATTGTGTTGCGTAACGTAAGGTAATGAAATTTAGAACAAAATGTTTTTTGTGTATATAAAACAAGAGGATGTCGTGTAGTTTTTACTCTGCCCTCTTGCACACTATACTATATATTGTTCTTTTATTGTGATACATAAAAAGCACCTTCCCGATACTATAACTACAAGTATAAAAAAGATACGACGAAGTAAAACATACCGGAGTTACGTTGTATATTTTATGGTTTATTTAAAATTTTAACACGTATATTTATTATATTATCCTGTGAACGTAAAATAATGGTATTTTCAACTTTATGAGAAGAGTTGCTGTGTGTAGGCTGTCTAATCAAGATATCACGTCAACTCTACCATGAATTTGCATCTCTGAAAGAGAACAGTTGTATAACTCTAAATTCAACTGAATCACCTCAAGTACACTTTCAGTTCCCCTTGCTTTGCCAGTCGAGCAATTTAGGAGATTTAGGAAGAATAACAAGATATGAAGGAATTATACTATCGTTAATTTGCTTCTGGAGTGTAATATGAACAATTTAAAAAAAATTGAAATCCTATAGAGATATAATATAATATAATAATATTTATAGGGTTCCTTATCAAAATAATTGAAAAACATTTATTATGGTAAGACTTCGGTGTCTATTTATTTTTTCTTCGGTACTGTTTTTGTCAGGAACTGTACAGTGTACATGTACCAGTTGAAATTTGAAAACAAAATTTATTTACTTAATTTGCAAGTTTATATAAAATAAAATATCCCTTCCTTTTGGGAAAGACATTTTTTCTTTCACTAGGCCAATAGGAAAGGTCGTGATGGAAAAATATCATTTCTTGATATTTTAAAAATTAATATCTGAGAAATAAAAGTGGTCGACCAAAAATTTTTTGTATATTCTTCATTTCTCACTCAAAGTCAACATTTTTAAAGCATTTCATCAAACTCCGTGAAAAGTGTTCATTCTGTAGAATCGAATAGTTAAAAATACGTTGTAACATTAGTGGCATTTTGATCCTTCTGGACGTTTGCTTCCAACTTTAAACTTGATGTTTAAGATATTAGTTTAAATTTCTACTCGTTTAGAGCTGTTAAATGAATTGTATTTTATATAATAAATACACGAAATTTTCGTTAGGACCAAATCGTAAATTCTGCTTTACAACATTTTTATTATAATTTTTTCGTTTATCTGTCGGACAACGATTTTTTTATATTTTGGTTGACCAAAAGATTTCTAAATATGGCAAGAATTTCTTAGGAGTGATTTCTACCTTGATTGCATAAAAATAAGTGTTTTAAATGCTGAACAGTGGCGCATTAAGATATAAGCACAACAAGCCCGTGGTTGGAGGTCTCTAGTCTCCAGGGGCTATTAAGTAGGACTTAAACCTAATCTTAATTATTATTTCTTGTTTCACTAGATAATTTTATATGATATAAAATATAAGTAATAAAATATGTTTTAACTGTGGCGGATTAAAACAAAAGCACAACAAGCACATGGTTGGGGGCCTCTAGTCTCCAGGGGCTGTTAAGTGGGATTTAAGCCTGCAATTAATTATTATTTTTTGTTTTATTAGATAATTTGATATGATATAAAATATAAGTAATAAAATATATATCGGGTTGGCTAATAAATAATGAGCGACATACATGACTTTATGTTTGTATTTATTTATTTAATAATTTACTATTAATCGTTAACAATATAATCACCGTCGTTATCTACTACCATCCGCCAACGATTCGGCAAAGAGTGGATGGCATATCCCTGTAAAACTTCGCCGGTTTTGCTTTGAAGAATTGATCTATGTATTGTTGTAACTGATGTTCATCATCGAAGCTTTTTCCTTGTAAATGATTACTGAGAGACCGGAATAAACTGAAATCCGTTGGGGCTAAGTCCGGCGAATATGGAGGGTGTGGCACTATTTCCCAGTTGAGCTCCAGTAGCTTTAGTCGGGTACTCTTAGCGATGTGCGGTCGGGCATTGTCGTGAAGGAAAAATATTTTGTCATGTTGTGGACGTTTACGACGGAGTTCAAGCTTTAGATTTTCAAGTTGATTACAGTATACTATTGCCGTCATCGTGGTATTAGTAGGAAGAATTTCCCAATATATTACTCCATGTATGTCCCACCAGACCGAGAGCATCACTTTCCGAGTATGAGGATCTTTTTTTGGCGTAGGTTTACCTGGTTCGTTGCGGCCCAGCCACTGGCGCTTGCGTGTGTGGTTGATATAGATAACCCACTTTTCGTCTCCAGTAACGAGATGGTCTAGCCAGCTAAATGTGCGACGGAACGATAAAAGGTATGCACAGATATCTGCACGGCAAGTCAGTTGATGTTTGTTCAACTGGTGGGGTACCCAAACACCATATTTGTACGTCTTCCCCAAACGGTGCAGATACTTTTCCACCGTGCCATGAGAGCATCCGAGCTTAAGAGCCAAATTGCGCGTAGTGCTTCGAGGATCTTCTTCAATTAATGCCTTCAGTTTATTTATATCTATTTCTACCGGACGCCCAGACCTTGGTTGATCGAACAAGGAATAGTTACCCTTGCGGAATTTTTGGAACCACCACTTTGCTGTAGCCTCGGAGACTGCATCATCAGCTATCCTCTGACATATATTACGAGCAACTTCTGCAGCCGAATGCCCAGATTGTTACTCGTATAATAAACAGTGCCGAATATGCGTTTTAATATCACTCATTTTTTTCGTGGTTCTTTACGCAATGACAACAGAAACATTACTGACGGCATGCTCACGACTCGCTCTTTATATACCCCATGCAACAGAACGTTCTCGACCTTACCCGAAATTTCCAGAAAATAAAAACTGAAACGCTCATTACTTATTAGCCAACCCGATAATATAAGAGTACAATGAAAAAACAGGAAATGAATACAAAAGCAAAAGTGTGCATACTTAATTAATAATTAATTTTACAAAACTATAATTTATTCTTCTATGGTAAATTTATATGTATGTTGTATTTGAACGAATGTTTATCAACATAAACTAATTATCGGAAGATAAATTCATAATTTAATAAATGAATATACGTTTGAATGCTTC
Source organism: Dysmachus trigonus (assembly GCA_949715965.1). Lineage (NCBI taxonomy): Eukaryota > Metazoa > Arthropoda > Insecta > Diptera > Asilidae > Dysmachus > Dysmachus trigonus. The sequence continues at coordinate 39,161,460 of OX454322.1, read as the reverse complement.
ATTTGGAACACTTTTGTCGTGACATTTGTTTTCCTTGTTATATTTAACGTAATTCTTAAACTTTAAACATCAATATTTTATACGTTGAACAACACATCTTAAAGACCCGAGTAATCGTTTTCTTTCAGCTCTTATTCGTCTTTTTTTAATAATTAAAATTTATAATTTTGATTTTAATAAACGTTATATTATTTTCTACATTCTATTTAAGGCGCGTTAAAAGCTTTTAAATTTCTTACGTTCAGCATCTGTCCGCAGGGCTTTAAAATGTAATATTATTTTGGAAAATGTGTACTTTTAGAAAATGTAAAGAAAATAAATCGGTTTTTTTGATCCGACGGCTTCGTAAGGGTAAGGAATGATTTGTTTGTTTCTGCTGTTTGGTGTTTGACATTAAAAAGATCTGGAAGGCTTTATCTAACTTGCATGATCTTGTAAAAAAATAAAAGAAATACAGAACAATGTAAAACATCGTTGGATCTCTCCATCCTATTTACGTATACTTAAAAATTTCGGGGTGCCACGATAATTTTGCCCGGGGTATCAGTAGTGTTAAAACCGGTACTGCTTCTACCTTAATTTAGGTAAGGTGTCTATGTAATAAATTACAGGAAAAAATAATAACGAAAAAATAAACATCTGGCCCTAATAACTTCTCCATATGACTTTGTAGATTAAAGTTATTTATTACCGCTATAAAATTCCAACTATATTTAATTTATTATAATTGCGTCATCGTGATACATAAGCATAATATCTCTTCCCAGTATAAAGTTTTGATTGAAATTAATTGAAAGGAGCTGCAGTTTCACATGTCACTGTGGCATTTCATTTGATTTCGGCTTACTCATAAATTTCTCATATACCTCAAGAAGCGCTAATACGATAATTGAAGTGAAGAGGTCTAGTTAATGTAGGAAAAATGAGTGGAAAGGGATTAAAGCCCTAAAAAGGACTCGTTGCGAAATTTAATTACGGTGATCGATTACCACGATCGCGTGTACATTTACTTAAACAGGATAATGGTCTTTAACACCACCTCTGCCATTTTGCGGAAAACCCCGTTTGCCGACGAATGACGCGACGAGACGGAGGGGCAAGAATTGCAAATGTTTTTCTAATGACATTATGATTGCATGGCTGACAAATGGGAAAGTTTTCGGGACACAATTCTCCGGAGCTCTCCTGGAAAGCAATTCATCAGTCACCGCTTCGTTATATTCTGCAATTGTTTAAAGGACACCCCTATCCCCTTCCGGCCCTTCCAAACCATTTTGCGGCTGCGGTGGGTGGGGACTGTTAATTTCTGCGACTAATTGCCGATTTCATTCGGAGAATTAAATAAACTTGATGAGCTATCTGCACGGTAATTGGGGTACGTACTTACCTCACTCCGCCGCGCGTCGTGTCGTAATTTAAAATCTGCTCGCCGTGATTCCAGAAAACCACCGATGACGACATAACCACGTTCCGAACAACACACGAGAGCTGAAGGGTGGAATCGATTTCGTAGTACTTCTCCTGCAGGGGTGCTCCATATTCGTCGACTATCATAACTTGGGGGGCTGGAATAAAACAGAGGAAGAGTACCATAAATGATTTATAGAGATCCCGCGTCGCTGATAACATTATTGGATTCTTTCCGTTTCGTTCCGAAAAAGCTATTCCGCGAAGTTTATGGCTTGCGACAACTAACTAAAGTGGATGGGGATAATATTGAAGTTTTTCCAATATATAATATAGTATGTCTTGGTAAATAAGTAATCTTCAACGAGCTTGTGCCAGGAATCCGGATAGTTGCCTTAGTGCACTGATAAGATGGTATTTAAGGAAACTGACTAGTTTACTCTTGCAAATTGTCTGTTCGAAATCGTTTTGAAAACAATCATTTTAGCAGCCCTTAGTCGAGTGAACCAATTTGTCGATGAAATGCACGCAGCAAAATGTTTGCGCAGCAATTTTCGACTGAAACTGGGGATTAATTCAAGAATTTAAGACAGCTTATCCCAGGTGCCTCCACCAATAGTAATTAATTAAAGTTTATGGTAACGGTTGAATGTGCCTTACTAAAGCCTTATGAGATATAACGAGAAAATCCAATTTTATCCTTGTATACAGACAAAGTTGTCGGGCAGAATTTTCGGTTCGAACGAATTTATTTTGCAATTTGTTAATTAACAGCTTAGAGCTAACCGGCAGTATACCACTATGTAATATCAGACTTAATTCTCATGTGGCATTGAAAAAAGTTCAAAATTAAATTCGTAACAAAAATGGGTTCCGATCTGATGGTATTAATTTGTACCACGATATTTACCGCTAAATATTTCAAACATACCATACCATAGTAATTCGTTTCTATACACTATGTAACAAAAAGTTCCTGAAGGTGCTAATAAGTCTAGATTTTTGTTAAAGGGATAATTCGCTTCATTTTAAGCATATTTTTGATAATCTTTTTTGAGCATATGGTAAAGTGTATTTATTTATAAATTGTACACTTAATAAAGTATCATATCAAGTATATTCAGTTACATTTTTAGCCTAAAATATTATGAAATAAGCCATTGAGAGCAAATCTTCGGATACTATTAAACAAAAAAACAGTTTGCGGTGGACATCAGATAACAAGAGCTACAGAAAAAGTGAATATGACAAACTTGTAGGAAATTCAATTTCGCTAACATCGATATTTCTTGAGATATTTGGCTTTGAACTTGAGGTAGTGTGGAATTTTCATGGATTATTGAGCTAAATTGTAGGAACACTACCTCAACTTCAAAGCCCAATATCTCAAGAAATTTCGATGTTAGCGATTTGGTGTCCAGAACTTTTTTGTAGGAAATTTAATTTCCTATAAGTTTGTAATATTTAATTTTTCTTTAGCTCTTGTTATTTACGAGTTAGTGGCAAAAAAACGAGAATTTCATGGACAAATTGGGTTTAGTGACCCGTACTACCTAGCTGGTATGAGTTAAGTTTACGCCGCAATGGACACTTTTTTAGAGCATTCAATTCTGAAGAAACTCTATCATTGACCAAGATTATACCATAAAATGCCTCTGAGCTGTAGAGTTTTGAAGAAAAAAAATCAAAGTTATTTTATACGGGAAATCTTTATACGCCTTGGTCAAGCACTTAATATTAATATTAAGGGCTCCAATTTTCAGAGAATTTTTGTTTAGGTATTTCCCACAAAATTTTAAGGTGGGACTGAAAAAACAAAAAATAGTCGCGAAAAAAAAGCACCCTAATGTATAGTCTATTCAGTAAGAAAGTGGTGTGTTGTTATGGCATAAAACTTGACAAATAATAAAAAATTGAAGAAGTTTAATCCTAAGTAGGAATCCCATATATGGATACCATAAAAACTGGCAAATTCTCAATGATTTTAGGCCAGTGGCAGATCATCCTTTCAAATGTGACCCACATAAGAAACAAAGAGATCCAACTGCAAATTTGCAAAAACAAATTTTTTTTAAAATAATGTAAATAATTATAAAAGGTTCTTTAAATATCAGAAATTGAGGGGAGAATATTTAAAAAAAAAATTGAATTTTAACAAAAAATTCTCCATACCATATTCTACAACTATTCTAAATTTTAAAGATCATTTCGGTACAGATGGTTTTCTGAGTTAAAAACTGTATTCAGAATGGGTCATAGTCATCCCTATCTGTTTTGTTTCTTACCAAACATCTAAACTCACTCAACCTTTTTGGCGTGGCTCTAACTGGTGTAATATGTATTAATGAATTTTGCTAAGATTAAAAGTATAACTTACCACAGGTCTATTAACCTTATAATCTGAGACTATAAAATTTATAACTTCTCTATTGAAAGAGTATAGAAACATAATATAAGGACATGGGTGTTATGTACGACCCCAGGCTTACATTTTCATACCACACTGATTATGCTGTTAAATGGAACAGCAAATAAAATTAGGATTATCTTTCACTCCATAATTATTTCTGTTCTGGAATATGCGGCAGTTATATGGAGCCCTCATCACAATTTTTCGAAAACCCGAATTGAATTAAAGAACCTTTTTATTCAAAAGGTACAGTATATTAGGAAATACAGCCCCAAAAAATGAAATTTGATGTCAACTGTTAGGATTGCAGTCAAACATATTATTTTGAATTTAATTTGCCCAGATATGAATTTAAAGATGACATATTTTAATTATGACATATTATTTATTTATTTATTTATTGCACATTCATCAATGATCTGATTGCTATAATTACAAAAAAACAAAAAAAAAACAAAAAAAAATACGAGTGTGCTTTAGACCACACGACTGAAGTAAAACTTCTTTAGGTCCATCTATATGTATATATATATATGTTTTTATATGTATATATGCATAATATATAGATATATATACATTAGGGTGGGTCGAAAAAAAGTTACCCCCCTAGAAAGTTTCGTCATGTGACGTAGATCAACAGAAAAATACGTAAAAAATTCATACTCGAAGTTTAGCGATCGCAATCTTAACATTTGTGCTGGTCGATATAGGGAAAACGGGTTGGGGTCATTATCCGTTTTCCCCATATCGACCAGCACAAATGTCAATATTGCGATCGCTAAACTTCGAGTATGAATTTTTTACGTATTTTTCTGTTGATCTACGTCACATGACGAAACTTTCCAGGGGGGTAACTTTTTTTCGACCCACCCTAATATACATATACATTAGGGTGCTTTTTTTTTCGTGACTATTTTTTTTTTTTCAGTCCCACCTCGAAATTTTGTGGCTAATACCTAAACATACATTCCCTGAAAATTGGAGCCGATAAAAATAATATTTAGTACTAGACCAAGACGCATAAAGATTTCCCATATAAAATACACGTGAACTTTGATTATTTTTCTTCAAATCTCTACAACTCAGAGGCATTTTATGGCACAATCTTGGGCAATGGTAGGGTTTCTTCAGAATTGAATGCTCTACAAAAGTGTCCATTGCGATGTAACCCTAACTCCCACCAGCGAGGTAGTACGGGTCATTGACCCCAATTTTTCCACGAAATTCTCGCTTTTTGCCCCTATCTCGTAAACAACAACAGGTACAGAAAAAGTGAATATTACAAACTTGTAGGAAATTTAATTTACTCCAAAAAGTTTTTGAACACCAAATCCCTAACATCGATATTTCTTGAGATATTGGGCTTTGAAGTTGAGGTAGTGTGGAATTGTCATGGATTATTGAGCTAAATTGTAGAAACACTACCTCAACTTCAAAGCCCAATATCTCAAGAAATATCGATGTTAGCAATTTGGTGTTCAGAACTTTTTTGTAGGAAATTGGATTTGCTACAAGTTTGTCATATTCACTTTTTCTGTACCTGTTGTTGTTTACGAGATAGGGGCAAAAAGCGAGAATTTCGTGAAAAAATTGGGGTCAATGACCCGTACTACCTCGCTGGTGGGAGTTAGGGTTACATCGCACTGGACACTTTTGTAGACCATTCAATTCTGAAGAAACCCTACCATTGCCCAAGATTGTGCCATAAAATGCCTCTGAGTTGTAGAGATTTGAAGAAAAATAATCAAAGTTCACGTGTATTTTATATGGGAAATCTTTATGCGTCTTGGTCTAGTACTAAATATTATTTTTTTGGGCTCCAATTTTCAGGGAATGTATGTTTAGGTATTAGCCACAAAATTTCGAGGTGGGACTGAAAAAAAAAAAATAGTCGCGAAAAAAAAGCACCCTAATATACATATATTCATTTTTTACAAATATTTAAATTTATTATCGGGTTTCATTGATAAATTAGTGCTCGCACCTTTCTCTCTTGCTTCTACAGTAATATACGAAACGTAACTCTCTTCTCTTTCTATATTCACTAACTTATATCTACTTCCGTTCGCCTCGGCCCGATCACACTTTTCCTAACGCTGTCGTTACGCATTCACCAGCTTACTCCCCAAGTCAAGCGTGCCTAAAGATGTTCTACTTCATCAAAAGCATCCCCACGCTGGGATTCGAACCCATGACCTCTGAATCCCAAGCCCAACTATTCACCACTGCACCAAACGCCGCTTTGGGAATGTGTTCCCTCTAAACTTCCGTTTGCCTTGCCCGATCACACTTTTCCTAACGCTCTCGTCACGCATTCACCAGCTTACTCCACAAGTCAAGTGTACCTAAAGAAGTTTTACTTCAAAAGCATCCCCACGCTGGGATTCGAATCCGTGACCTCTGAATCCCAAGCCCAACTGTTCACCACTGCACCAAACGCCGCTTTCGCCTTGCCCTATCACACTTTTCCTAACGCTCTCGTCATGCATTCACCAGCTTACTCCCCAAAGTCAAGCGTGCGTAAAGAAGTTTTAATTCAAAAATAAGCAACAGATAGATCAACCGCAACGAAGCTGATTTTTTATCTAATCTCTTGAAGAATTGAAGTCAATATGGACGTACCTACAATTAAAAAAGCGCGACATTGACGTAATAGACTCACATTTGTCATAATTCGTGCGATGTAATGGAACATGGAAGAAAGAAGGTCTCTCAATGAACGTGCGGGGACAGAAATACTAAAAAACGAGATAATCTCGGGCGAGTTCACATTACCCATCACGCAGTCTAGGGAGAAGATTAATCTAGCGTTAGTGCGGCGTTGCTTCTAGAGTTTGTAACGTGAGCAGTTTGAGTCTGTGGTGGTACTACGGAACAAAGTAGCCCGGTAATTTGATTCTCCAAATTTTGAATATATGAGTAGGCTTTGAAGATTTGGGATTTTGTGATAATTTTGTTTTTACGGCCAGTCGATAATAAGTTTCACAGTAAAGCGTTTCAATATAAAAAAAAATTAAATTAAATTAAAATAAATTGTGAATCGTAAATAAAATTAAATAATAATGTAGAAAGAAACCGATAATAAATCGTCTTCCACATTGGTGACCCCGACCGAACCCTTACTAATCAATAACTCGGCTTCGCACAGACTCTGCTATTTCTCGGCCGAAAAACATTTCAAGAACGAGCAACAATCCATTCTTTTCAATCAGGATTAACCTGCTGCAAATTCCTGATCAAATCATTTATAACAGCAACAGCATTTATAACTGAAGGACGACCACCCAGTCATCATGCAAAACCTAGATTCATCACCTCAAAAAAACACAAATGGCACAATGTTGGAGTTAAAACCAAGACCGACACTCAACAATAGTAGTCAACTCCCGCCAATCTCTAATCATCAGCAACAATTATGTTCATCATGCTCATCATACCAACAACAACAATCGCAGCATTTCAATCAAACAGGTCTCCAAGGAAACGCATCACCCCCTTCATCATTCACCACCAGCAAGTTGGAACAACTTAACTCATCAATTTCATCAACATCACCGACACCCAAGAAAATTATCCGGCCACGCGGTCTAGGAAAGACCGCGAGAAGTTTCGATCCTCCTAGATTGCCCTCGGATACATCGTTCAAGTTTTCTTTTTTGAAAACTTAATCGGATTTTAGATTTTTGTTACCGGTCTCGTATCACTACAACTCCCCGCCTCCATTTTGCTCTTCCTCTATCGAGTAAAACTAAGATCTTTAAACCAATTATCTCTTTTATCCGATATCCGATACTTATCGTTAATTGCAAATAAACTGGCGGTGGGGTAATGTGGTGGTACTACGGAACAAAGTAGCCCGGTAATTTGATTCTCCACATTTTGAATATATGAGTAGGCTTTGAAGATTTGGGATTTTGTGATAATTTTGTTTTTACGGCCAGTCGATAATAAGTTTCACAGGAAAGCGTTTCACTATAAAAAAAATTAAATTAAATTAAAATAAATTGTGAATCGTAAATAAAATTAAATAATAAAGTAGAAAGAAACCGATAATAAATCGTCTTCTACAAGTCTGTCAACGTAAGGAGGCAATGTGAGGGGATTGGTCCAAGGGAGACCTCTAAAAGCGAACCTAAGAAATCTTCTCTGGACCACCTCAATACGGTTCACCTGAGTCCTACATGACGGAGACCAAACCAAGCTAGCGTACTCGAGAATTGGTCTAACCAAAGTAGAGTAGAGAATCCTTGTGACGTGAGGATCATTGAATTCCTTTGACCAGCGCTTGACAAAACCGAGGATAGAGTTGACTTTACGGACCGTGGCGTCAATATGGTCATCAAAAGAGAAACGGCTATTCAACCAGACACTCAGATCCTTGAATATGTCAAGTCTCTGTAACGAGCATCCGTCAATAGAATAGTTAAAAGATGTCAAGTATTTGGAGCGTGAGAAGCACATATATTTACATTTGTCAATATTTAGAGGTAATTGGTTTAGCACACACCATTCAAAAAACGAAGTGAGGTCAGAATTTAAAAGTGTACAGTCATGCTCGTTATAGATAACTCTACATATCTTCGCGTCATCGGCGTAGCAAAGGATTCTTGAGTTGGGCAGGACCAAGGATAAACATAGCGAAAAAGCGTTAATAAAAATAGCGAAAACAAGAGGACCCAGGTGACTGCCCTGTGGCACGCCAGAAGTATTGAATAATATAACAATCTTGTTATTTAAACAACATATGTAGTTGAAACGATATGACAGAATTAGTTCAGAAAACGAGACACATTGTTAAAACTAAAATTATCAATAATCTTACACTTGAATAATAATTTACTCTGACTTACAAAGAGTGTCTCAAAACCGGCATTCATTTTGAATTTGGAATCATTTTCATTATATCAAATATGGAATACTGACGTTTCGAATGTGGCATCAGCAAGCATTGAAGTCCACATCCATGCTTCTTTTTCTCAACACTTTATGAAGCAGTTAAAATGAAATATACATTTTATAAAAAAAAAATGTAGCCGGTTTCGAGATTCCTTAAAAATAGAACCTGATTTTTCTGACTGTGATTTTACATTGATTCTATAAATTTAATTCCTTAGAAGTAACGAAAAAAAACAGGAAATAAATAAAATTAAATTATGTATTTCATAAAAATTAATTCAGAGTTCAACATTTTAGGCCAGGGTTGTTTTAGAATTAAACTAACTTTCGAGCAGGCATCAAGCAACGATTAATACACCTAATTCTGTTTTTACGGCATAGATACGTTCCCTAGAAATAAGTGTAAAAAATAATTTTACATGTATTTATGGAAAAACAGAAGATTGGTTGCGAGCCTTAAGTAATCAGTAAAGACAATACGAATAAACCATATGGAGACTTTTTTCAGGACCTTATAGTTTTTACGTGCTGCATATTTTATTTCATAAAGATAGCACATGAAAAATGTGTTATATGAACCAAATATTCATTTGAAAAGAAAAAATTCATCAATACCAAGTGGTAATAAGGTGTGAATAGTGAAGTAGGTTTGGAGTTATTAGAAGAGTAAAATAAACAACAAGAATTTCTCTTCGAAATTCATGTAATTAATACACCTGTTTTTTTATTTTTATAAAATTCTCCATCTTATTACCTTTCCAAAAAGGTAAACCAGGGAAAATCTGAATTTTAGGAAATTGCTAAACATTTGTTTCAGTTTCGCAAGTGACTGTCTCCAGTGATAGGAGGTAGATCAACATATTTAACATTTGTGGAAACGACATTGCAATAGTGCTTTTTTGGTTAGAGTTGCATGTTGTTGCGTTGAGTGGATCAAAAGATAAAAGTAAACTGTTGATGTACATACCGCTCAATAAATACAATAACGTCATAACCCAAAAATTGTCATTTTTCAGAAAATGCATTTCAAAGATTAGGCTCTTTGTTATTTCAGTAAGAAATAGTTTCAAAACTACCTCTCCCTTGTCGCGAATTATGAAAGCTCAGATATGACGTTTTTACAGTTAAAAGTATATACGAAATTTAGTCTACCCGTATAAATAATTAAAAAATAATGATTTTTGAGTTATGACGTTATTGCATTTAATGAGCGATACTATGAAAATTTCGAATTTATTAATCATCCTGTAATTCCCAAACGGTTGAGATGGCCACAGATACAGATAGTAGATGGAATAAAATTAAAGTATGTCACTATATATCCCATGCGCTAGCGCTCATTTCATAATTTGTATCTCAAAAATATACCCAATACTCAATAATATCTAAGTAAGGAGTCGCAACATGAACCAACCAGCGAACATCGATTTTAATTAAATGTTGAATTTATAACTTCAAGTCTTAAATTCAACGAAGTGATTCAAAGTACATACAGCTCGCGTAACCAACATACAAAACAAGAATCGCCCCAGGAAATGCTCTCAACATTTCTTAGAAATAAAGAAGCAAATCCATGTATTCCAGAGAAATACCTGGGTTTAATTTTACATATTTTGTTTGTAATACCAATTGTTTGAGGTCTATTTCTATAAAAATATAGTTATTGTACTAATTCCATGACTGTAGAATATTCTTAATTTTATATGGTTTAAAGATTTTATTATTAAATGTTTCAAGAGGTGCGTTTTCTTATAATTCAATTTGGTACACGTTTTGTAAAAAAAAAAAAAAAAACCGGTTGTGTCGATGAGTGGACGCTTCTTACGCTTTTCTATATAAATTTCCTATCTGAATTATCCGGTTTCACTCAGCGTTGCGTTAATACTTATTAGTACTTTTTTTAACACTTTTCAAATGATCTAGATCGGTATATCCTAGAAATTGTTCCAACTTGAAAACTTTATGCTAATTTTCTTTGAAAACCTCGTGAATGCATTATATTATATTTGGAAATTACAAGAGCAAATCCCCAATTACTGACCAGAAATCTCATGGATAGCAATTTTATGTTGCCATATCTTGAATCTCAAAATATGTAAACATAGTAGATTCGAAATCAGAGGCTCCAAAATCTCTTTTGTACTAATTTTCTTTACCGCTTCAAGTTTTGCAGCTATTCAGCGGTAGCGGAATTTTTTGTAGTCATATTTGAACACAAAATGTTTCGATCTTTCCATTTACGGTGTTAAAGGTATGCCTTCCCACTGAAGAAAATCAACTTGACTTCGAAAGGATATTGGAGGTCAAGGTCAAATCCAAGGTCACCACCGGATAGTCTACAACTTTTGTATTTACCATTTTCTCTGAAAATGCGTTCCTGGAGAGTCATTCTGCTGTTCCGATACTTTTGCCACACCCGGTATATACACAAAGTGGAGATTATAACTAGGGTATATTTCGCAATCCTGAGGTTCTACGACTTGGGTGCCATTGAGACTTTTGATCGGGGGATTAAAATGCATTACACATTGCAATATAATATAAGCCAATTTAATTGGCATCGGATTTCCTTAGACACTGTATGGAGATCCTTTTGTTCCGCCATTTTGAATTTCCAAAGCAGAATTCGAAAGCAGATTCGAATTTGACTGCCCCGTTATAATTTTTTCATTAAAATCACCATATTGGACCCGCCATTTTGAATTTCCAAATGTTAATAATATTCAAAATGAATGGCCTCAAAATTATCATTGTACGAATTTCCATTAAAATCCGTTGAAATCGCGGCATTTACGTCGCCATTTTGTATATAAAATTTTGATAATATTCAAAATTAGTGCCCTCAAAATAATCATTAATTTTCATTAAAATCCGCTGAAATCGAGAAATTTTGATCGCCATGTTGGATCCGCCATCTTGGATTTCTGAATTTTGATAATACTCAAAATTAGTGGCCTCAAAATAATCGTTGTAATAATTTTAATTAAAATCCGTTGAAATCGAGAAATGTTGTCCGCCATATTGTATCCGCCAGCTTGATTTCCAAATTTTTATAATACTCGAAATTAGTGGCCTGAAAATGGTTTTGTAGTAATTTTCATCAAAATCCGATGAAATCGAGACATTTTTCACGTTTATACAAGCAGCCTACGAGACTGTAGGTATACGAGGCCGCATCGATGCGCCTCCTTTGGTATGACCTAACTTCCGTCTCGTGACGGTCGGTTTTTCTATGCTGACTCCCCTTTAACTTCACAAACGCTAATTGCAAAAACCCCATGACTGACAATTTTGTTACTGTGTTAATGATTTTCATTCTCATAATCATCATGGAAATGTTTGTGCACTTTTCGTTAGCATATGCGAAAAAAATGTAAAAGAATATTCTTGCTTTTCCACAATTTCCAAAATGTGTATGTTAGCATTTAAATTAAAAAAAAACTGTGGGCTTAACTGCAATTGTGCTATCAACATTTCTTGAAAATTTTTGTGATCTACACGTCTTTAATAAACTCTAGCGAATTTAAATCCAACACAGAAATATTTAATTCTTTACAATTGCATTTATCTCAATTATGATAATAACTTTCAAATCTTCATCGCTGATGATCTTTATGCTTTCTTGTGAATGTATTGTATTATACATAGAATACAAGAAATAAATTCTGCTTTCCTTTATTTTTGTGTTTTGTTTCTGCGATAATGGGGAGATATATGAATCTTAATGGGAATTACGTCGGATGAAGTGCTTTCATTACAATTTATTATTTTATCACGAGATTAATATCAGTGGTCGATATGTACTTTACCTTGGCCGATATCTTCTTTCACCTTAGAATAATTTATTACAGTGATGCTTTGAGAATGTAGCATATGGTAAGTCGTTCAGCAGGTTCACATAGGTGTATTAATACATATGTAATATTAATTTTGCAATAAATGCTTCTAGGAAAAGGTAAACACTCGCAAGGCTTCATCATGTCAAAATCCCACAAATATTGAATTATGAAAAAGTCAATTTTTCTGTTGTTTTCTGTCTTCAGTCTGCAGTAATCCATCATTGGCAAAACTCAGTTGAGTGATGCATTAATAAACAAAAGAAATACTCCACCCAGCTCTGTTTTTGCTTCAGAGAGCAATTTAATAAATTTGTCGCCTTAAATAGTAAATTATAATAAATAAGAAGAGGAACTTTTAAGATATTGATATTTGGATGAAATATAAGTTTACCTTGGATGGTTGACACAGGCAAGGAAATCTGCCCAAGGGCTTCTGTAGATTTAAAAGACACCGAGGTAGCCTATTCAAAAGGACATCCGCTTGAAAGGCCCACGGTAAGGAAATTTTTGAACCGAAAGCCCATTACCCATTCAAAGGATAAAACGCCCTGATAAGAAAGCCTATTCCCTTATATTGTGGTACGATAGCGGATTTTCACGATGGAGAACTTTTTTTTTCTTTTTTCGTTTTCGCACATCTTCAAGTTTTGACAAAACATCAATCTGAGGACCCTGAGGTTAAGTAGTTGATTTACTGCGGAAGAAATTTATCATGAATGTGCTGCTAATTCTATTGTGACGTAAATTTTAGACCACAATGGGTGCGTCCTAGATATTGACAAACACAAGTTGTTATCTTACCATTCACATGCAAATTTATTTGGATAACTCTCGGTGGATGCGTCGAAATTTGGCATTCATAGGTCCCTTCGTCAGATTTTCTAGCAACTGCTATTTTCAGTCTCCAGTTGTTCGGGTATTGGAATTCCATAGTGTAGCGGCTATCGCCACTGTATGTGTGCATTCCCACTGTGAGTAATTGCAGGGCATCTTCGCCGTTCGCTTTTCGCTTCACCCACGATACCTGAAAGGAAGTAACATGAAAAAAAATAGAGAATTCTATGAAAGCCCTTAAGAATTTTCACCAGAATACTGATGCGTGGTGGCATGACAAATGGACTGAAATCTGGAAATCTAGATCTGAAGGATTTTGAGAGTGTCTTATGGAATATTTGAAAATCTTATTGTGCTGCTTTCAACTTACAGTCTTGTCTTGGAGCAAACTAATGCGGCAGTTTAAGTAGACGGTGCTTCCCGCCTGCACTGTGATATTTGTTACATTCCCATCTGTTACTATATCCTCGAAATGTGGACCATACCTGAAAGATAAGGCTACAATTAGTTAGTATGTTATTATTTCTCAAACAAGTTAAAAGTATTTTTAAATAAGTATAAAAAGCATAATCACAAATATCATTGTGGTTCATAGCATCAGTTTGTTCTCCTTCAATACGGATATAATGAATTACTTTATTATTAAACATTATATCATACGATTATAAAAATAAAAGGCATTTAATGTTCGGAATTTGTACACTGAAGACTGTATGCCCACCGGAATCAGCGATGAATTTACATCAAAATGTTGGATGTTAAGGGGACATTCTCATTGAAATGGACAAAAAAACGACTTTTTTTGGAATTTTTTGTTTAAACCCTATTGCATTTATTCAAAAAAGTTTTTTAATATAAGGTAGAGTCGCCAAATACCTTCCCTTTTTTGTAAAACAAATCTAAAAAAATAAAAAAAGAATACCACAGTAATAAATGAAACGTCAAACATTAGGTTCAATATTCCTTTATTCTTAAAAATAATCAAAAACGCGTTAATATTGTTAGAAAAAGTTATAAAATAGCTTTAACAAAAATACTCAAATTATGAAAATATATTTTTGGGCTCCTAATTTCGTCCCGGGAACGATATTGAGATCACAATAATCAGTACGTGAACTGGAGTTGTACTTACTCCTTTTCTATTATATAAAATTGAACCTAACTATGATATTAATATCTAATCAGCCCTTTCTTAGTTATTTTAATCATTGGTAAGGTATTAAGGTATTAAGTGACATGACCGTTGTGTTCACCATACGAGATCCTAATACCGTCCCGGAGACGATATAAGGTTCACGTAAGGGGACGATATTAGGAAATTTCTATTTATTTTTTCGCATCCATTTAAGCAAAAGACGTGTCATAACCTGAAAATTTTACTTAATCGATTAACATCTGAGATATTAATAGTTAGTTTGACAAAAAAATTGTATCAATAGGTCAGGTATCTCAATATTTTATGGAACCCGAGAATATTTCAATGAAAAACTCACCTTGAAAATTTTTTTTGATTTTCGAATTTTTGTCGGTACGAACGTCGTGACGCACTCACTTCTACACAATGACCGACTGATGCAACTAGCTGTCGGTTCGGGTCACCGATAATAGATGGCGGTTTTTAAAAGAGTAGATATTGAAGGGGACGAAATTAGGTTCGGGGACGATATTTGGCGACTGTACTTTATTGAATATATAGGCATTGAAGTATACAACAACAAAAAAAAAATTTTTTTATTTTTTTTTTGTTACGTTTTGCAGCAATAGAGGGTGCTGTACGAAAAGTCTCTTTTTAGCTGGTACCAGTTCCTGCAGTCTTCCTGGAGAAGATAAAGACAAAATTCAAAATGGGTTTTGTTCTTTAGACTTTTTTCTAGAACATAGATTTATAAAAATTGTACTTTTAATTTTTAAATTATTTTTAGGACTGTTTTTTTTTTAATTTTAAAAATTGGCCATTTTTTGGGGGAAAGTACGGGTATAAAAAAGAGGGTGGGGTACTTTCATGCATTTTTAGAGGTCTATGTCCTAGTATTTATGTTAATGAGTCGAATTCTTTTTGATTTGTTTAAATCTATCGAACAGAATTTGAGATATCACTGGTACCAGGTGAAAAAAAATAGTTTCGAAAAAACGCGTTTAAAGTTTTTGTGCGACGCTCCAAATCTATAGAAACCGGTATATATCGTTACGTATATATAGCTATAACTTTCGTTTTGTTTCGAATTTCCCACAACGGTTTGAGGACAGCATTACTATGATGTTAAGGAATACTTTTATGTAAAAAAAAAAAAAAATCGATTTTTTTTCACGTCCAATGAGTATGTCCACTTAAAGGAAGTGGAGAAAACATATACTGACACCTCATATAAACCAGTCCCAAATATGAAGGAGAGCAAAAATCTCAATTTTGTGCAAATTAAATAATTTTTAATTTATTGTTTAACTAGCAAATATTTGAATATACGCATTTCGTTGACATTCTCAGATTGAATCCACATTGCAAGGTAATTTTAAATAAAAATGTTGTTAGAATGAAATTCAGGTGGTTGGATCCAAAAAGCATTACATTCGTTATAAATGTGGAATTAAAAAAATCATGATGTACGCAACAATAGAATCATTTTATTTATATGAACTTCTACTACTAAGAAGTAAAAGGCACTTGATTTATCCTGTTTGACAACTTATTCATTATGATAACTGTCTGCACTTAAAAATTAAAATAATAATTAAATTACAACCCAACAAACAATATTTTTCTTATGAAGCCCTTCAGGAGTTATATGATAATTAAAATGGGCTTTACCTAAAATAATACTGCTACACACTTTTCCTTCTTTTATAATTCACACTTTGAGTTATAATCGGGCAGATATAGGATATTAGTTTTCGATCCCTTCTTTGCCTATGGCATAGAACCCATACTAATGAGATCAGCTTGGCTTCTTGGATCGAAACACTCATCAATATTTTTATGAGCTCGTATATTTCGGTGGACGAGTAGGTAATATTCTCAATAAAAAATGTTCTTCTGCTTGTCCGTTAGTCGCTGAATTGTAGCGAAGGCAGCTTGTGTAGTTTTGCCTGCTAGCCGCTGGGTGGGCGAAACAACAACAATACCTTCAAAAAATAATTCCTTAAAAATTCTCAAAGACCATTTCTAGCCAAAAAATGGCTTATGAAATGAATCTGTTAAGGCGCTAGGAGATTACCTGAAGAGTTCTATTTATAATTTTTGTTACAATTTATCACTGAGAATATTACTGAAAGAGAAATTACACTATTAAAATTTGGTGTGATACCTCCAAAAATTGCTTAACGCTCTCAACATTTTGCAAATTATTCGACATTTTGATTTTTGATTCAATTAATTAAAAAAGTAAAAAATGTTTTCAAAATGCTCTCCTTGCGATATAATACATGAATTAATCATAGAATAGTGTGAAATTTCAGAGAAATTATTTAGAAATTATTTTTCAACTTTTTAATAAAAAGCATATGACCGGTTGTTGTTATGTTTAATTTAGTTTTTATAAAACTACTTCAAAGTCAAGAAAATCCCTGTTCTTATAATAACTTACTTTAACTTCACATCACGTCATGGGCTCTTGAGGTTTTTAAAGTATATTTTTAGTAGCTTTCGTTCTTATAACGATCCTATAAGATCGTAGTCCTTGAGTTGAGTTATTTGTTCTGAAAAAGTTTTAAGTTACATTCGTACAAGAATGTGTACTTTTCTTACAAAACGCTTGTACAAAATTATTGTACGACAGTAATCAGAATAACAAGTGTTCTGAAAAATCAATGTTACTTCTAAGGGGTTCCACCAAGGGTGAATTGTCCGCGAATGCCTTTAAAAGTAATATAAGGGTCAATTCCTAGGGTAAAAAGATATAAATGCGCTATTAGAAATGATTTTTAGAAAAATATCTTATAAAGCTTTTGAATGGAAATTTTTATGTAAAAGCTATAATAAGTGCCCTCCGGCACTTCCATGGGTTCAGTCCTCCAAAGAATTCTAACCTATTTCATAATGGATATGAATGTATATGATAAGCCATTTGGAAGGCATGAAGAAGATGGTCTTGTGCTGAGTACTCTATCCAGCATGTCATAATATTTACAGGTTGCTTTTCCTTCAGCACTGCCCTCATTAATTTTCTTGGCCCCAAGATATAATTTTTTTAAATTTTTTCCATTTACTTTCAATCTGGAATTCATATTCATCTTTCGAATTCACTTTTAACAATTTTAAAAATGTCCTTTCTTCTATATTTTTCCTGTCAATTAACTTTAACATATTTTTCGCTTCAGTTGTCGAAATTAATAAATTGCACTCGTCCACTGTCCAAAACACTCGTCCTGCCACCATTTTCACTCAATCTCAAATAAACAGGAATGACATTTGAAGCTAACCCCAACTCAACCCGACTAATTACGTGCAATTGACTTGGATTTAACGAAACTCAATTCAACCCGAGTTTCCATGAACACTAATTCGAGTTCAACTCGAGTTGAATCCCTCATGGAAACACAGTACATTATAGTTGTTAATATGACACTACATGCTGTCATGTCGTAAGCAATCTTAAGCTATCTTAAGACCATTTTAACTGTAATAACCTTAATATATTGAGTGTGTGAATATGACTCCGTCCTTTCCCAACAGATGTCGTTTTTAGTATTGCTTATGTGTACTAATAAATGGCAACACTTGGGTTCGATAGTACTTTATGTCAGCTGTCAAACGCACTACGTGACATTTGGTTCAAATATTGGCAACAATTGCTTTTACCTCCTTGAAAATGTCGTTTTTCGTTCCAAGTAAACATCATTTTACGGAAAGTGCTATTACACTATTTTATTGCAAAGAAAAGTGCAACGGAAACTCATCGTTAGCTTGTGCAGATTTACGGTGAGCATGCTCCATCTAATACAACTTGTAAGGAATGGTTTCGACGATTTCAAAAGAATGATTTCGGCACTGACGACAAAGAACATGGAAAACACCCAAAAAAATTTGAAGATACTGAATTGGAAGCATTATTGGTAAAGCATTCTTGCCAAACTCAATCAGAATTGGGTCCAGCATTAAATATTGAACGATCAACTGTTAAAAGCAATGGCAATGGTTCAAAAAGTTGGTAACTGGGTTCCATATAAATTGAAAGAAGAAAGAAGAAGAGACATTGAACGTCGGAAAACAATTTGTGAAATGCTTCTTCAAAGGCAGCAAAGAAAAGGATTTTTGCATCGAATAATCACAGGTGATGAAAAATGGATATACAGGGTGTCCAATAGGAAATTGCGAAAACTAATGGGTCACAATTTTTAACAAATGGAGAGATCGGTAAAATGTAAATACTTTTTAATAAAGGAAAGTCGTCATTTTTATTTCATGTCCATTTTATTATAACAAAATTAAATCTATTAAATACAAAACAATTAATTTAAAAAAGTAGTGAACAACGTTAATTACTAATGATATATATTTTCGATATTTTAACCATCTAATTTGCCACAAATATACATATACTTTCTAAAACTATTAAAAACATGTTCTAACGTTTCATTTGAAATGCCATTGACGATCTTCCCAATGTCTTTAATAAAATCCTCAACTGTTTTTTGGTTATTTTCATAGCAGAGATCTTTAATGTAGCCCCATAAAAAGAAATCACATTAAGTGAGATCTGACGAGTAAGGTGGCTATTCTATTCCTTTTCCCCTAGCAAAGCGTGGGTACCCTAGGCCAATAACTCCATCGCCATAAAATTTGTTGATGATACTTCTTGTGTGCGATGAGGTGCTGCTCCGTCTTGAATAAAAAAAAAGATTTAACGCGGCTCCTCTTTTTCGCATGAGAAAGGATTTGGTCTCTAAAATCACTTTGTACTTCTCTCCGGCGACAGAAGATTCAAAGAAATGCAGATAGATACCTTTTATGTAGATGGTTCACATTTCAAAAATATATATTATTAATAATTCAAGTTTTTCACTATAGTTTTAAATTAATGGTTTATATTAAATAGATTTAATTTTTTTTATAATAAAATGGACATGAAATAAAAATTACGACTTTCCTTTATTAAAAATATTTACATTTTACCGATCTCTCCATTTTTTAAAAAAAAATGTGACCCATTAGTTTTCGCAATTTCCTATTGGACACCCTGTATTATGAGAATCCTAAACGTGAAAAAGTTTGGGTAAAGCCAGGTGAACCCGGCTCATCACAGCCAAAGAGAAATATTCATTGTGACAAGGTTATGCTCTGCATTTGGTGGGATCAGAGAGGTGTTGTTTATTATGAGTTGCTCACTATTAATGGAGAAGTTTATCAACAACAAAAATGAGTTTGAAGGGAGCCATAGAAGAACGAGCAGAATGGGTGAATAGCCACAGTAAATTAATTCTTCAACAGGATAATGCCAAACCGCATACCGCACAAGTAGTAAAAAGATATTTAGATGGACAGAACTGGGAAGTGCTACTCCACCCGCCATATTCGCCAGACATAGCTCCTTCGGATTATCACTTATTCCGAACAATGCAGTCAGATCTTAAGGGGAGGTTCTCATCTAGAACGTCAAAAAGTAGGTAAAGTTCGTGATTTTTTTGAAGGCAAATGACAAGACATAGGGAAATGATATTTGGCATTATCTTTTATTGTATATTTATCTGTACGAAAAAATTTTTTTATTAAAAAAAAAAACAAAATGGCGCCCGTTATTCAACTTCTCCGGAGGCATGTTTTACGAAAATGGCCCAGCTGCGTACAATTTAGGGGTCGCAGATTGGTCTGAAATCAAATAATGATGACATTATTATAAACTAGACTAAATTTGTCTCAGAAAGAGTGGACGACTTTCAAAAAAAATTAAAAATTGACGGAATGGCGCGATTTTGAAATTTTAAGGCCGTTTTCGGCCGTTTTTTTTCATAGTTTATCACTTACAAAAAGGAGATAATGTTACAATTTTCAAAATGTGCTCCACTCTTTCTATGAAGAAAATTGTTTACTTTAATATGCACGAAACTAGAAGTTGATCGGTTGAACCGTTTTTGAGTTATCTTGTACGCAAATTTGAAAATTTTTGAAAAACAAAGTTCCGAGATAATCGTGATTGAACGGCACGGCACAGGCTGAGCGCCCCACTACGATCATGACACCGCCAGAATCAATGGGCTGTAGAATCCGTTCTAGTGCTCGGATCGACTAAATATTTTAAAGCAACATTCTAGACATATTAAACTTTAATAATACGAAATAAAAAAAAAATCGAAAATTTCAAGATTCTAGATGAGAACCTCCCCTTAAGGGAGAACGGTTAACTTCATACGAAAGTATCAACATTTGGGTTGATAATTGGATCAGCTCAGAAGACCAGGATTTCTTCATGCAAGGAATACGTAAATTACCTGAAAGATGGCCGAAGGATGTAGCTGCCGATGGAGCATATTTTGAAAAAACTTTTCTTTAATTTTCTAAAAAAGCAAATGTGTTTTATTTTAACAAAAAAGGGCGAAGTCATATTCAAATACCCAATAGCTTTCGTTCTTATAACGATCCTATAAGATCGTAGTCCCTGAGTTGAGTTATTTGTTCTTAAACAGTTTTAAGTTACACTCTTACAAGAATGTGTTCTTACTTTTCTTATAAAACGCTAGCCCAAATTATTGTAATACAGTAATCAGAATAACAAGTGTTCTGAAAAATCAATGTTACTTCTAAGGGTTTCAACCAAGGGTGAATTGTCCGCGAATGCCTTTAAAAGTAATATAAGAATCAATTCTTAGGGAAGAAATATATAAATGCGTTATTAAAGTTATTTTTAGAAAAATATTTTATAAAGTTTTTGAACGGAACATTTTTATGAAAAAACTATAATAAGAGCTTCAAATGCCTATTTCAAATTTGCTTAAGAATTGAGTCTTCCAAATTGTTTGTAGGGAATCGGAATACGTACTTTCAATAATAATACGTTAAGAGGAAAATAGTATGTGTTTTTATTTACCCAAAAATCAGAAATCAACAAAATTAGCTTCATTTTCAAAACATAAAAAAATATGTTTTGTTGACCTCCACCGTTCTTTAAGGGGCACAACTAGTGTAAAATTTTGAAAAAAATAACGTACTTAAATTTTAAGTGCATATCTCAAATAGTTTTTGAGTTACAGCCATCTGTGCAGCGGTATTGAGAAATGTATGAATTAAATTTTAAACGCGTTTATCTCCAAACTACTTTTATTCAAATTTGCTGCAGTTATAACTCGAAGACAAATCATCCGATCGATTTTTTTCTTATTGCAGCTTCTTTTATATATGTTTCTCCATGCCATGAACTTCCAGTTTTCTGATCGAATAAAAAATGTAATTTTGGCAGGTCAAAAATCATCAAATTTTCGCGGTAAAATGGAATTTTGTTTTTTAAATCTTTTTTTAAAATTTTTTTTTCGGTCGAGTGTCATGGTACGGGCAATACCTTCTAGTTTAATAAACTTTTTGGTTTTTTTGATTTCACTCACTTTGACGCTCTCTATCACTACAGCAGTGGGAGGACTTTTTTTTTCTTTTTGAGCCTTGGGAAATTGCGAATAACTCACTAAATTTTCAATTTTTTGGTCCAAAAATCTTATCATGTACATATATCCACAAATATATCCTTAAAATATTAAAATATTCCATGTAGGAGTTGTTTTAAAAAAAATACCCAAAAATCACCTTTTTTTCAGGCGGTCACACTAGTGGTCCCCATAAATTGAATTTTTGTTTTCAGGTGGGAAATGGGCACCAGCGAAGCTAATAAAAACATCGAATTATCTGATATATTTTTTTTTTTTCATTTTAATATTTTACATACCCTGCATTAGAGGTTATTTATTAGTGGCACGATTTTTATCATTAATTTAATTCATATCTATTAAATTTGTGCAATTCTTGCTGTCTGTTTGTATCAGTTTTTGATAGGTAATGGAAAGAAGAGAAAATTCTAACGATTATCAGTGGAACTGTGGTCTAATCAATTTTTACAACTTTCGTTACCATTATCACGGTGCCCGGTGATCGGGTTTTGTGAATTAGTGCATGCAACAGCCGAAATTTGACCTTGAACTGTAATTTTAAACTCTGTGATCTAGACATTGGTTGTGGACCATTTTATGGCTACTTTTACGATTAGTTTTTATGACTACTGATTACACTGGTCGACACCAATTTTGCCGTAGAATAAGTGTTAAATAATTTTTTTATGAATTTTTCGTAGATTACGAATTCGCAAACGAAAATGTCTTATCACGTCACGTTTTTGAAAAAAATAGGTTTGAAAAGTACAAAAGACCGTATTTCGGCCATTTTTGAAATTAATTAAAAAATAACGAATTCTTGTAGGAGCTTGTAAAGTAGCTCAAATAAAAACATGAACCTTTACTTCTTATATTAAAAAACGAGAGGCTATAATACTTTTCGAAATATTCCGTGGAATTCACTTTTCTCCATAAGCCGCATACAATAGATAAATGAATGAAGATCACTGCTTGCGCACGCTCATGAAAATCTTATTCCCGAAGACGCTTGCTTTATAAGTGCTATAGATTAGTTTTATTTTATATATATCGATAAGAATTCACGCTCTCTTTTGAGTCATGTTACGAGCTTTTACATGACTTGTTGTTGGAAAAATTAAATATTAAATTTTGTCGACCAGTGTTATTTCTTTTGGTGTCATCGTCCTGCGGAGTATACTTTAATTTTATTGTTGGCTTTATCTCGCTTGTTATCTGTGATCTTAACATTAACTGTGATATTCTTTGACCTTAATCCTTTTGATTTGGACCGTGGTGTTGACTCTTTGACTATTGGTATATTTGGTTTTGTTTGTTAAATGAGGTTATAATGCTTCCCGCCTTGTTCGATCCGAACTTACGATAGTAAGTGAATAAACACTAAAAATAGAAATGTCGGATCATAGCCATTTAAAACTGCGAAGAATAAGTACCGCAATTAGTATAAACGAAATAACAAGCACACACGTGCTGAAAAAACAATAAAGTCACTAGTTGAATGTAATGGCTTCGAAGATTCGATATAACCCTAAACTGTTTTGGAGATTTGTTAACTCTAAGAGGAGATCTGACGGGTACCCATCATCCTTAAAGCTCGGTAATATTGAAAAGGTGATCCCCTGCGAATTTCTAATTCTTTTGCTGACTTCTTCAGCACGGTGTTTTGTGATCCTGACTATGATATTAGTTTTAGCTATTTTACACATTTGCTTCTTTTCCGAAGAAATGCAGCTCATCTTTAGTACCTATTCTCTGTTATCTATATAATCTATCATATAATCTATCATTGTCTAGTGGCTCTTTTCCAAAATTGTGGAAGCACTCCTTAATTACTCCCTTGCACAAGAAGGGGACAAATATGCTATAAAAAATTATAGACCTGTTGCCAACTTGTGCCATCATGGTTGACAAGGTCTTGCGTTTTCACTGCAAATCTGTTATAGGTCTCTTCAAGCATGGATTCTGCAAAGGCAAATCTACTACAACAAACCTGTTGGAACGCCTCAATTACTGTCTCCCAGCGGTCGAATCGGGCAAGCAGGTGGATTGTATCTTTACAGAATTTAGTAAAGCGCTTGATAAAATTAATAACCGTATTCTTCTCCATAAATTTTCCTTGCTTGGATTCCCTCCTTTGTTAATTAATTGGTTATATTCGTATTTGTCTGAGCGTACTCAGCGAGTATTGTTTCTTCAGAAATAAGAAATTCTTCTAGTGTGCCGCAGTGTAGTGTTCTTGGACCACTTCTTTATTTTTATCTTCATCTAGAATTCTTTGTTACGCTGACGATGCTAAGATATTTCGTGTTGTTATATCATGAGACTGATTGTTGTCTTTTACAATCCGACTTAACCAATTTTCACAAGTTGTGCTCTGTTAACCGTCTTCCTCTAAGTGTTGACAAGTTCACATTCATGTCGTTCTCAGGGAAAAACACATTTTTTATTTACTTCAATTACTTTGTGGGTGGATGACCATTAACAAGACTTGACAAGACAAAGGACCTAGGTGTAATCTTTGGTTCTGCACTTTCATTTGAGGACCATATCAATTCGATTATTAACAAAGTCATTTAAACCTTAGGTTTTATAAACAGATAGTTCAACGAATTTGGCGATCCGTACATTACTAAG
Source organism: Dysmachus trigonus (assembly GCA_949715965.1). Classification (NCBI taxonomy): domain Eukaryota; kingdom Metazoa; phylum Arthropoda; class Insecta; order Diptera; family Asilidae; genus Dysmachus; species Dysmachus trigonus. The sequence goes on along the minus strand of OX454322.1, from coordinate 39,136,875 downwards.
ATTTTGTATTGTACCTTTGTCAGACCAGTTCTATAGTATGCTTCCCCTGTTTGGGGTCCGTTTTATTCTACACATATTAACCGAATCGAGGCAGTCCAGCGGAGGTTTCTTAGGTCTGCTCTCCGCGGTCTCCAATCTCCCTGCTTATCTGAACAGACTTAAGTTGATCTCTCTGGAAACGGTTGAGGGAAGACGCAATATCTCTGAAGCTACTACGATACCAGATATTTTGTGCGGGTTTATTGATTCCCCTGAACTGTTGAAGTTGGTATGCATTTCGGTCCCGTGTCGGTTCTTGAGAGCGCATAACCTTCTCCATCTTCCATATCATCGGACTAATTATGGGAAAAATAAGCCCATATCTATAATGTCTCGCTTTCTTAACCCATTAATGCCTGAATAACAAAAAATTTTACGGTAACTTCGAGGCCCTAACTTTTATCGAAGGGGTGGTCAATTCTCATTGAGACCAACTTTTCTAGACGTATTTTGATTCGCCTGACACGATCCAACAAAAAAAAAAAAGTGAAAAAAAATTATTATTATTGTTTTTTGCAATATTACGTAAATAAATACCTTTTTCATGTCATTTTTTTCGAAAAAACGGCAGATTTAGTGGGGAAAAAGCAACTTTTTACTGCAATAAAGTGCATAAAACGTGTTATTAGTACTTATACTTCAAAAATATGTAGGCATTTTTTTCGTTAAAAATATTAGGCTGCATACAAATTGCAACATTGTAACGCATATTTGCATTACTTTCGATCACTTTTTTTATCTCACTATGTTCGACTATTCACAAAAATGTATATACACTAGTTTTAAGGGTCACTGATTACGAATTTTCTATCAGATTTTCGTAATTCAAAATGGCGGATCCAAGATGGCGAACAATTTTTGGCAAAATTCTCAATTTCTTCGAAAAAACAGTGGATATTCGGAGTTTTTGGAGTCACTGATTACTGATTAAATGCCTGCATATTTTTGAAGTTTAAGTCCTAATAACACGTTTTATGCGCTTTATTGCAGTAAAAAGTTGCTTTTTCCCGATTAAATCAGTCGTTTTCCGAAAAAAATTACGGGAAAAAGGTATTTATTTACATAATATTGCACAAAAACAATAATAATAGTTTTTTTTCAGTTTTTTTTTGGTTGGATCATGTCGGGCGACTCAAAATACGTCTAGAAAAGTTGGTCTCTATGAGAATTGACCACTCCTTCGATAATAGTTTGGACCTCGAAGTTGCCGTAAAATTTTTTGTTATTCAGGCATTAATGGGTTAATGACCGTGCTCATTGTTTCGAATTTTGGTTGCGAAGGTCTGAAAAATTGGCTTAAATCTTACAGTCCTATTCTAGCAACCGTCAGTGACCAGTCATAAGTCACAAGAGAATCACAAGGCTGTGGTGAATCACTATTTGTGATTTTTTGGTATTCTGAGTTGGAAGCCACAGGACACTGAGGTAAATTTATTGTGATTTTCCTAACTCAGAATACCGCACACATCAACCATCATAATCAAACATCACAAGAGCTTGTGACTTGTGACCGGTCACAATGCCAGAATAGGGCTATTAGTCTAATTGACCATATATGTACATAATTAAATAATATGACTTGTAGTAATCATTTCGTTAAATGTTAAAACATTTCTAAATTAGAAAAAACATAATACAATACTGACGTATATTATTAAGGTTTGCAACAAATCTATAAGAATTAGGACTTTCGTTATAATTTTCTGTAAACTTCAAGTAAGGCGTTATAATACCTTATATTTTTCCAAATTTTTTGTGTAGTAGTTTCAGAAATAAGAGGAAAATGCTCTTTGTTCGCATATTTTTCAGAACATCTCTTTAAACATTCCGTATTTTTGCATTCCATATGGCAAGTCCTTTTAAATGATACTCCAATAAAATTAAGAAAAAAATCCCTTTCAAGTACCTAATTTGTCACCTCTTTAATTCTTATACATATATTTTAAAGTGTAAACCAGTGAAAAATATGTGTGTTTCTGAAAAAGTTGGCTGTGACAGGACATACGGAGAGACAGGACAGCGATCTTATTCCATTTTTAGGATTCCGTAGCCAAATGGCAAAAAACGGAACCCTTATGGATTTGTCATGTCTGTTTGTCTGTCCGTCCGTATGCCACAGCCACTTTTTTCCGAAACTACATATAAGAACTATACTGTTGAAACTTGGTAAGTAGATGTGTTCTGTGAACCGCATTAAGATTTTCACACAAAAATAGAAAAAAAACAATAAATTTTGGGGGTTCCCCATACTTAGAACTGAAACTCAAAAATTTTTTCAAACCCATACGTGTGGGGTATCTATGGATAGGTCTTCAAAAATGATATTGAGGTTTCTAATATCATTTTTTCTAAACTGAATAGTTTGCGCGAGAGACACTTCCAAAGTGGTAAAATGTGTCCCCCCCCCCCTGTAACTTCTAAAATAAGAGAATGATAAAACTAAAAAAAAATATATGATGTACATTACCATGCAAACTTCCACCGAAAATTGGTTTGAACGAGATCTAGTGCGTAGTTTTTTTTAATACGTCATAAATCGTAAACCGCAATTTACCTTTCCTTCAATCAACTCAAATAAAAAAACAAGCCTATATGGGTTCGCATATAGTTAGTAGATCTAAATCCCATCATTTAGGTACCTAATTATAATGTTTACTTATCAATAACTTAATTTAAAAAAAATACACTATTATTAAAACATCGATTAAAGTTACAGCGAACTACAAGAACTTTTATATTATGTTACTTGCTGCTACGGAACCCTTCATGGGCGAGTCCGACTCGCACTTGGCCGCTTTTTTCACCTTATAGACGAAAATTATAAATTTCAAAGACATTCGTCGTCTTGAAAAAATTTTAAAGCGGGTAAAGTTATTTAAGCCATACATACACTCAAGTACCTACAAAAAGGGTCTCATCAAATAATTTGTTGAAAAGTACCCTTTTTTCCGCGAGAATTCTTTATTAGGGTGCACAAGAGTAGAAGCCTGTTGCCAGCAAAAGCACTCCATAATCTCTGCCTGTGACGGAATTGAATCATATTTTTCTTCATTAAGGGGGCAAAGGCAGCCGCCGAAAGTAATCCTTAATGCAATAAAAAACTCCTAAAAATGGGAGGCTTCCACCTAATCGCATGTAAGCAAATAAGCCCTGCGGCGATGGGCCGCTGTTGCTGAGTAGATACATAGATTTTGACAGTGATCCCTGTAATCTTTGCTTCAACGCTAGACTAAAATTCATCATTCGTTGCCAAGGATATCTCATGGGGAAATTAGGCGAATCTCTAGGGATATGTATGATGCGGAGACGCGGTTGGCTTTAAACGTTTCCCTGAGTGGCTTATCTAAAAAAAAGTACCAGTAGTAACTTTTTAATTACCGTCGAAAGCGTCACAAATTCTTTAAAGGGCACGATGTAAACTGTGGTGTGAACAGCACTTTAATAGCCTCTTAATATGCCAATTTCAGGGAGGTTTACCTTGAGCCTGAAAGTGGCATAGTCGTTTTAACGTTCGCTTCTTGAGACGTCGCAATGTCACCGTTTTGCAGCAAACACCATCGTTATCTGCGGCACCCCAGTCGAAGGCGAAGATTGTTCCATATTGAAAGGCATAAAAGCCGTTTATCAAATAGCTCAAAATTCTTTAATCCTTGTTGCAGGGAATTTTGTCTATACCCGGGTTCGCGGCACCCGGATAGCCCCGCATCGCAAAAGCTCCTGGGCTAATTTTGGATAAGGAGCTTTGCAAGATATTGTTGTGGGCCCGTTCCGTATATACCGAAGATGCTGTGAGCTCCACCTCATTCCAGCCCTTCTAACTGCGCAGGTGGAGGGAGGGAAGTAAGAAAAAGTGCTTTTTAAGCCAAACTGAAAATTGATGCCACTGTTTTGGAACATAAGGCCATAGAATTCATTTCGGGCCTGGACACGCTGGACCGAGTCAAATATTTTGATAAATCTCCAACATTAAACGAAAGATAATACTCACTGGGAGGAGGCGGAGGGAGGGAAGGGGGAAGATTGTGGGCTGTCCCAATTTAATGTAAAGCTTTTTCCCCGGCTTTTAGCTTCTTGCCAAAATATTGTTCCATTTAGTTATTTTCAAATAGAACAGTGTGTTGGGACGGGGAAATTGTTGGCCAGAGCAAGGAATTACACTGTAATATTTCGGTTCATCCCTTTCATAAGTACAGAGGGTTGGAGAAGCTCTCCACTTTTGAATATGGATGTTTTGGACCCTTGTAAGCCACCCATTTTGCTGGCGCGAAAATTAGGTTCCAATGGGCGTGTTGCATGCTCCCTTTAATACGAACATTGCACTGGATCATATATCTTTTGGAGCTCCGATTCTTTCATTTAACTCGCCCGATTAAAGGATGCAGCTGCAGGCTGCTTCTGAACCCTTTCATGCATGACTTACATAATATGAGAGCATTCCTCATGTGAGGGTACACCAAAGGTGGTCTGCGACTGCAAGCCCTTTTGGAAATACAATGTGATTATTACCTTTGGTCGTGATGGTGGTGCTTATTGGCAGTAGAAAATGAGTCGAAGATATAGTTGAGCATGGGCGCGTCTGTTTTCTGTGGCTTTGGCAATATAAGTTTGGGGCTGTCGCCTCTTGGTCTTGCTGATTTTAAGGTTATGTTGCTCTGCATCCCTAGATAGGTTCTAACTGTGGTTGCTGTAGCTATTAAGGCATTTGAGATTTTCACAGGTACTTTAGTGTCTGCTGTTGATGTTCTTGTTGTTGACGTTGTTTTTGTTGCTGTCGTTGTTGATATTGATGTATTTTCCCTTGCGTGCGAAACTGTTCTCATTTGTTCTTCCGCGTTGTGCTCATCTACCATAATGGTATTCAGTTCTGTAATTGGGAAATAGAAGATCAGCAAGTTTTGTTAATTTTTTTTTTTTTTTTTTTTTTAAAGTAATTCATTAAAAATAGCTGATGATACATCACTATCATTGCATGTTCTTAAAATAATAAAGTCTGCTTATTATATTATTATTGCTGTGTTTTGCAGAGCTACAACCATATGACACGCAACAAGACTACGCAGTATTACACCCACTTATGCTAATACAGCCTTGAAGTGTTTAATATTTATGATGCATTCCATAAAAGACAATTCCATTTGCTCCAATTGCCGGACTATCCCTTCTCCTTTGTTGTGTTAGTGAACTACCCTACCGGTTTGAGCATCATTGTTTAGCCGTATTTTTATTTTTACAATATTAAACTTCGATGAACATACCGCCAATTGCAAATTTCCTAATCATTTGTAGATTTTATCCAAGCATTTATTTGCAACTTACATAATATATTACTTACAGTTGTTTGTTGAAAGATATTCATTTGTTAATAATAATTCCTTAGTACGTGGGTGGATGTAGATGTAGATGTATATGTGGATTGATGTGGCTGTCCCAACCCACACTTAGGCCGTTATAGGCCCATTGTGATACCACTTTTTAAGACCTGGCTTTCTGGTGGGAAGTGAACCTACAGCCCCTAGCGCCCTGCTGGCTCGCAGCCAACGCATTTTGTTACCAACCAACCGACTGAGGCCTCCTAGTACTTGGGTAAAAACAATTGTGGTTTTGCATATTATACATTTGCTCAGGAAACTGTCCTTAGCCTTGTGTAAAATTTTATCAAAAAAATTTGGCATATTTCCCAAAATTGTAAATCAAGAAACTAGGTAAATTATACAGTGAATGCATTTAACCTAAAATTAATGCAAACATTTTCCCAAATTCTAGGACAAATCAACAACTAAATCTGTAACCGGGGGTTAGGCTACCAGAGCTAACTGATAAATAAAAAGCAAGCCAACACCGGTAATCGAAATAAGAAAATAGGATCTAGGCCCAGCACATTTGACCGGCTCCAGCTCAGGGTTGGGGAGGTTCTTTCTACTTAGGGGTGCTGGATGAGATAGGATAAAGTGTAAAATTACCACGAAGATTGTCGATATTAATGGGTTAGGTGGGTTTCAGCGGTTCAAAAAAAGGATATTTTTACAATTTTTTTTTTAATATATAGAATCATATAAATTATTTAATAAATTCAGCATATCAAAGATACATGTTTAAACAGTATTTTGTGAAATTTTTATTTAAAAATTCTGAAAACTCAGCCGTTGGTACCTCATCTCCCTTGACGTTTAAAAAAAAATGCTTTTGCCGTGGACAGCATAACTCATTATTGGTTCATCTAAAATCAAAAAACCAAAAATATTTCGTTAGTACATGGATAAATCTCGTTAATGAACGAAGCAAAAAAAAAAAAAAAATTTGGAATTTTTGACAGACCTTGAACAAAAAAACACATTTTTTGATCAAATTTTCGCCATGTATTGGCTCGAAAAAATTAGTTATAATAAAAAAAAAAAAAATCCTTCGTTTATTAACTAGATAATGTTATTTCAAAGATGTGTGCAAAATTTGAACAAAATCGCTTCATAACTTTTCGAGAAATCATGTCCACCGACTTAAAAAATTGAGTTTTGAGATAAACTCGTTTAAAGTTTAAAGCGCTGCACTGACGTGGCCTGATGGGCGGAACTTCCGAAGGGTGTATCTCTTAGAATTTTACTCGGATCGATTTGAAATTTTAGGAGAATATTATAAACATATTGTACTATGTAATAAGACGAAAAAAAAAATTCGATTTTTTGAAATTCTCAAACCCACCTAACCCCTTAAACATATTATATATAAGCTACAAGTATTTCATTCCCTGTTTTGCATGTAGGACATGTAGGTACTATAGACTAAAATAGTCCATTAAAAAAATAATTTTTTTTATATACACTTCCGCTGTAACTAAAGTTCCACTGCAAATTATATGAAAATTGGGCTTGTATATTAGCATCTAAAGGGTGGTGACGAAAACAATAGTATTTGTTCGAACCTTCATGAACGGAACCTTAATAGTTGATCGAAACCGCAACTTAACATTAATTCCCCTTTGTATAATATATGTATTATCAAACACCAGAGAGCATCTACGTGAACAGCTTAACATCTCAGGAATCGTCTCTTTAAGCCGGCCTCTAATCGCGCCAGGAAATCTAAATACCTTTGCAAATGTCAAGGTCGGTCGGCTGGCGATATCCGAGGCCTCTGGCTCTACCCTTCTGCCCTGAAACCGTCGGTGACACAAAAGGAGTAATCTCTATAAGTTTCAAAAAACATTTGAGCATGACTCCGTTAAAGCCCATTAATAGGTGTTATCCAGCGAGCTTTGAATACAGCGCACGAGGGCCGACGGCACGGCACTGCACGAAACGGCACGGCACGAATCAGTAATTCCCTTGTAATATTATTTCGCAGGGAAGCAGAGACTCCCTAAGTTTTATAGCGTCGCAGAGGGACGAGGATTGACAAAAGCTTTTTTGGCCAGAGTTTGTATCCCCAGATAAACCCACTTTCGGGATAATTTAATAGTCCTGCAGATCCCAAAGTGGCAATTATTTATGCATGAGGTTAATGGGGCCTGGTATTTTGTCAGTTCCGCCGTTCTCCTTCAAGAACAATTGCGGCTGGTAAATTGTAAAAGCCTTGGAAAGACTGCGAAAACTTTATTTTGTGCAAATCACTCAGCTTGCCCGTGCACCTTTCCGGGGCAAGATTGCTCCAGTTTACGCATCCTTAAGTGATACGTCATTAGGTGAATCCCGGATGCGGCTACCGAGAGCCGCACTATCGGAAGGGGGAAATGTTTCGTAATGGGATAATATTGCCGATTCCGGGAATTTTCCTTGGTGTGTCTTCTCTTCTGGAAGCAATCGTCATCAAGGAGCCAGATATGTTGTACATTTTCAGAAATCGGCGCCCAATCGCCTCTTTAGCTTCTAACCCAAATTACATTCTGCTGGCGGTGGAAGCCGAATCTGGGACATTTCAGGGCGATATCATTTCGCAGGGAAAATATTACCTCCTTCGACGAGTCAGACAGGGATAGTGGCGTTTATGTCTCCCCCGTGATTTCATTTTGTTGGGGAGTCATTTTGATGAAATAAAGTACCCATCCGTCCTAAGTTCGCTCCTGTGCCAGACCATGAAAATGTTGCAGATAAATAGCACTTTTTAATAGGGCCAAGGCCAGGGAATCGAGAAGGAAGCATATAAAATCGATACGGGCAGATATCAAATCAACTGAGAATGGAATGGATTAGTTGTTCATCTGTGCTCCGGGGTGCTGAAGGGAATACGTAGATGCAATTACATTCCTGGGGCTCCTGTGTTTTCCTGGTTGACAAGTTACTAATCCTGAAGTTTAATTTAAGGCCTCGTCAGTTGCTTGCAAACAATCCTGGCATTACACTCCCAAGGGGGACATAAGCTGATATTGAACCTTTGTAATTGATTGAAACTTGATAATCAGAAGTTGTTGAATGCTTTGGGTTCTTTTGTACTTGCACCCTGCAGCCTGCTACTGCTTTACAATTGTTCATTTCAACATTCTATCAACTAATTAAAATCTAAATTTCATAATCAGAATCCAGTTCACAAAAATTGGTAAATGGGAAATTCTACACACTGAGAAAAAACTGTGATTTTTATAATTATATTAGGTTATTCGGATCAAAGCCGCCGACGCCATTTAAATTTGTGTATAGATGTACGATATTGTTTTTTAGACGGCTCGGTTACACTGGTCGACAAAATTTAATATTTAATTTTTCCAACAAAAAGTATTATATCATTTCCATAGGAATTTTTTCCGTAGATTACGAATATGCAAACAAGAATACTCTATCAAATCACATTTTTGAAAAAAATAGGGTTGAAAAATACAAAATATCGTATTTCGGCCATTATTAAAAATTCATTACAAAATAACGGAACGTGGAAAAAGCTCGTAACATGACTCAAAAGAGAGCGTGAATCCTTATCGATATATATAAAAATAGCACTAATCTATAGCGCTTATAAAGCGTCTTCGGGAATAAAATTTTCGTGAGCGTGCGCAAGCAGTGATCTTCATTCATTTATCTATTGTATGAAGTAAGCGGCTTATGGAGAAAAGTGAATTCCACGGAATATTTCGAAAAGTATTATAGCCTCTCGTTTTTTAATATAAGAAGTAAAGGTTCATGCTACATACGATCTGAGTAGAACGCAGGAGCTTCTTAAGCGAACTCGTGGGGATATTGCCAGGGTGGTGGCGGTTCTTACGGGTCATTGGCCCATAGGAGAGCATGCAGCCAGACTGGGGATCCCTTTCAATAATCACTGTCGCAGTTGCAAGGATCCCAATGAGAAAGAGACTCTTTCTCATTTCCTATGCGACTGCCCGGCACTAGCTGGAGCAAGGCACCGGGCGATGGGCAGGTACTTTTTCGCTGGCGTCGGGGTTTTATCTATGTCCAAGATCAGGGAGATTGTTCTCTTTTTGAACTCCACAGGCTGGCTCTCATCTTTTGACATTTCTATTTCCGTCAATACAATGGTTTCTTTTGGGGATTTTGTGGTATCAAAACGGCGCGCCTTAGCGCTAATTGGACTCCGCCCAGGGGTGAGTCGCCACCTTAACCAACCAACCAAAGGTTCATGCTTTTATTTGAGCTACATACAAGCTCCTACAAGAATTCGTTATTTTTTAATTAATTTGCAAAAATGGCCAAAATACGGTTTTTTGTACTTTTCAAACCTATTTTTTCAAAAACGTGACGTGATGGGACATTTTCGTTTACGAATTCGTAATCTACGAAAAATTCCTAAAAAAATTATATAACACTTATTCTACGGCTGAGTTATGACCAGTGTTATATGCACGTAAATTTACTTTAGTATATTCCACTCGCATATTTTTTTGATCTTCAGTTAATTTACGCGGAATCCACTTGGCGTTGATTTTTGTCATGTTGAGTTTTTTTTCTTTTAATTAATTCATAACAGGTGGTTTTAAAGCGAGGTAAACGACCAACATCTTGACTCCCGAAACACTTCGTGAACCATCTCTAGACGCTTGTCAGTTTCGGGTCCATATTTGTGATCGCCTATACGATGCCTCCCAACATCGAAATCTCTATTATTGAAGTGTCTGTACCACTCTTTGACCGTCGTTTTGAAGAGTGCATTGGAAGTTATCATGTTGACTAGTCTTCGGTGGGCGTGAGTGTCTTGTGAAGATAGACCGATAGAATTACGGATCTTCTAAATTTGTATTTGTTGCCATAGCGTATAGATCGCAGTGAAGGATGAAAAATAACTGAGTGCTCTCGTAAAGTAAAAAGTAAACAAAAGTCATTCAACGGAAGGACAACTTTCAGATGCTACTATCCTAGCGTTTCCTGAAGTCAATCCTAATCTTGGATTATTTGTGGATGCTTCCAATTTTGCCATTAGAGCGGCTTTACATCAGAGAATAAATAACTCATGGCAACCCTTAGGATTTTTTTCAACAAAATTACATAGAGCACAGTCAAAATATTGTGCTTATGACAGAGAATAATTGGCTGCTTACAAAATTATTAAATATTTTCGATATAATTTAGAAGGTTGAAACTTTACACTTTTCACAGACCATAAAGCTCTTGTATTCGCTTTCAGACAAAATCCTTAAAAAGGCTCTCCTAGACAAGCTCGTCATTTAGATTTATCGGACAATCCACAACTGATATTAAACACACCTCAGGAGAAGATAATTTAGTAGCAGACACATTGTCACGTGTCGAGGAACTTTATTTACCAAGTTCAATTAATTTTCAAGCTATTGCCCTGGCGCAAGATTCTGACACAGATTTAAAAGAATTTTTGAAAAATTCTGCACATACATTTTCCAAATTACCAGTTCTAGGTGAGTGACAAAAAAATTTGTTGCGAAATTTCACATTCTCGAGCAAGACCTTTCATTTCAGAATCCTTTCGTTTTGATGTTTTCAAATCGGTTTATAATTTTCCTCATCGCAGCATTCGAACAACGAATAAAATGGTGGCTACTAAATACTTTTGGCCGTCTATGAACACAGACATAAATAATTGGAGTCGATATTGTTTAGCATGTCAAAGAAGCAAAATGTTGATATCTCGTTTTGGCATTCCCAGATCCATAGTTATGGATCAAAGTAGACAATTTCAATCCTCACTCTTCAAGGAACTTTCCAAATTACTTGGATTCAAACATAACCGTACTACTACCTATGATCCACCATCCAATGGATTTCTTGAAAGGTGGCACCGCACACTTAAAGCCACTATTATGGCTTACAACGACAAATCTTGGTCTAAACTGTGGCCATTCATCCTGCTTAGACTAAGAACGGCATTTAGGGCGGAATTCCTAGCCACCCTACTGAATTACTTTTCCTGCGTAGTGATGCAGTTAGAATTCGTTTACAATCTCCTTATGAAGGACCTTTCAAAGTTATTTCGCGTTAGCATTATTTTTAAATTCTAGTTAAATTTAAAGAGTAAGGATTCTTTGAATAGACTAAAACCTTAGTTTACGGAAGTCTTAAATGAACTTAATCGAAAAAATGATCTATCTAATACAGAAAAAACAACCCAACATTATAAAACACCTTTGCATGGTCAGCGAGCGCCTGACATTGCAACCCCATGTATCAGGAGGTCATCGTCCTCAATACAAAATTGCAAAAAAAAAACAAGGACGTTCGATTCAATTTATTAAAATATACGCGTAAAAGATGTTAGAAATAAATTTCTATATTTTTTTTCTCATCGTCAAACCATCGGTTAACTTGAAGGGGGTTACTATAGCGGCATCGTCACACTGCTATCGATTTCGTCACTTTGATTTTACTTGTTTCAGCGAAATAAAATAAATTGAAAATACTTTGGAAAATCGAAAATCGGAAATTAACAAATCCGCCTTTGTATGTTGTGTAAATAAAAACATAGTTTTTTGTCATTGCTAAAAAAGGGAAGATGTTCTATGTTTAATAAGGTATTAAATTTATTAAAAAAGAATTACAACCAAAAAATAAAAGTTGTTTACCAACTAAAAAGAAAGTGGACTGATAGGAAATTCTCATCGGTTCATGTCCTCTCCACTTCAATAGGTTTTGTAATTTAACTGTATTAAATATTGAAAACAGTTTCGTAAAATCAAAAGTGTCGGTGTAAAATATTTTAAATAAGTTGTATGGAAAAAGTAGAAAATTAACACTTAACTATTTTTTATTATTATATAATGAATTTTATATGAAATAAATTGTATGTATCTCAAACTTTGTCGTAATTTAATTATTTTTATAAAACGCATATTTCATTTGAACTGTTAATTTCAACATAGAATATGGATAAAGACGTTACTTGTGAATCAATAATATTCGAAAAATACCCACCTAGATTCGGTTGGGAAACGTTCACTCTTTTGAAGAAATTTTCGATCAGATGTTGGCATATTTGAGGCTGAATATCATTAACACGTCAATTTTCGGTCTTCAGCGTCGGAATGGTCTGTGCGTTATTTGCATACACTTCTTATTTCAAAAACCCCAATAGATTAGTTTTGTTAAATTGCACTATGTTGCTGGCCAATTCACAGATTACTATGAAATATCAGCGTTCCATATTTGACACAACAAAAATGTTTCCAAATAAAAACAGAAAGCCGGTTTAGAGACATCTTTAGACACTGTGTTATCTCACTTAGATACACGAATATACCATTTGTTTTATCTTTTTTTTTTTTTTGATTCCGCTCGTAACCAGGCTTATATTTATAGTTTATTATTTTAATATACAATTTATGCCTTTGTGAAGGACTATTAACCCTTTACACTATGAAGTCACCTCTGACGTGACACTTCATGCAGTCAACAAAACAAATTATTGGGAAGTAATTTTATTTATAAGATACTTTGAAAGTATGCGTATGTACATAAATGTTTTGTATTATACACTTATCAGCATACTGGTGTTCTTCATTAAGGGGGGGGTATAGTCAAACATGCATTTTTTGGACCCATTTTTAAGATTTTTTTTTATCGATCTGGTAAAAGTAAGGTAAATGGGCGAAGGCCTACACTAAAGAACAACTTTTGAAGAGTATTCAAAAAAAAATTGTTATTAAAAAATATTGAAATTTGAGTTTTTGACATGAATTGTAAGTTGACGCTCCGAAAAAAAAATTGATTTGTGGTGAGACACATAACTAATAGCTGGATCATCTAAAACAAAAAAACCAAAAAGATTTTGTTAGTTAATAAGTTTCTTGAGGTAACGCTGTCGAGTTTTTGTATTTATTTCGATTATTGAATTTTTGGTGTGAATTTAAAGTCAAAAAAACGAAAAAAAAGGAAATTTTTTGTTTGGAATTTCTGTTTTTAATCGGGAAAAATTCTATTAAAAAAAAAAAGAAAATAGAAAAAAAAAATATCTCGACAGGGTTACCTTGTAAATTGTCTACAGAAAAAGTGTGCACAATTTCAAAAGGATCGGTCAAGTAATTTTCGAGTTACGTGTCTCACCGCAAATCGACTTTTTTCTTTCGGAGCGTCAATTTAAAATTAATGTCAAAAACTCAATTTTCAATATTTTTTAATAAAAATTTTTTTGAATACTCTTAAAAAGGTGTTCTTTAGTGTAGGCCTTCGCCCATTTACCTTACTTTTACCAGATCGATAAAAAAAATAATCTTAAAAATGGGTCCAAAAAATGCATGTTTGACTATACCCCCCCCTTAAGGGGAGGTTCTCATCTAGAACGTCAAAAAGTAGGTAAAGTTCGTGATTTTTTTGAAGGCAAATGACAAGACATAGGGAAATGATATTTGGCATTATCTTTTATTGTACATTTATCTGTACGAAAAAAAATTTTTATTAAAAAAAAAAACAAAATGGCGCCCGTTATTCAACTTCTCCGGAGGCATGTTTTACGAAAATTGCCCAGCTGCGTACAATTTAGGGGTCGCAGATTGGTCTGAAATCAAATAATGATGACATTATTATAAACTAGACTAAATTTGTCTCAGAAAGAGTGGACGACTTTCAAAAAAAATTAAAAATTGACGGAATGGCGCGATTTTGAAATTTTAAGGCCGTTTTCGGCCGTTTTTTTTCATAGTTTATCACTTACAAAAAGGAGATAATGTTACAATTTTCAAAATGTGCTCCACTCTTTCTATGAAGAAAATTGTTTACTTTAATATGCACGAAACTAGAAGTTGATCGGTTGAACCGTTTTTGAGTTATCTTGTACGCAAATTTGAAAAACATGCCTCCGGAGAAGTTGAATAACGGGCGCCATTTTGTTTCTTTTTTGAATAAAAAAATTTTTTCGTACAGATAAATGTACAATAAAAGATAATGCCAAATATCATTTCCCTATGTCTTGTCATTTGCCTTCAAAAAAATCACGAACTTTACCTACTTTTTGACGTTCTAGATGAGAACCTCCCCTTAAACTTTAAATAACTGTAAGCAATTACTTCATACCTAACATACGATATCAAAATTTGATAAATTATCTCAGAATTGGCTGATAACAAACTAGGAAAAACATTATCTTACAAACAGTTAATTATAGTAATAAGAATAAATAAATAAGTCTGTATTAAAAGGATTTTTATATATCAAAAAACATATTTTCCCATAAAATTTTGAAAAATTTAGCTTTTTTTAGCAGGTTAAGTGGGGATTTTTCATTTTGGGAGAAGGGAGCGGTTATAAATAATTATCGTATAAATTTTAATTCTTATAATTAAGTTCAAGCCAATAGAAAACTCTTAATAGTTTATATATTAACGTACACACTGAAAAACAAATATATAACAAAATAAATTTTTAAAAGACTATGCCATACATATTACTGAAATTCTGTAAAGTTGTGTTGTATAATGTTACGTATAAAAAATATGCAAAATATAAATAATGTCAATTTTAAATTTATATTTTGATTGAAATTGGCTTTTATGAAATGTATTTTTTTATTTAATTTAATAATGAAAAAAATTACCCTTTATCTCAACAATGACATCGTTAACTTGTTTATAACGTTGTGCTTTTGAGCGGTTATAAAACAAGGATATCTATATTGGACTAAAAATACCATTAACTCATTTCTACCAAAAACTGACATACCACTTTCAAAACCAACGGCTCAAAAATAGGTATGACAAAGCTATTGGCAAAACATAACCAAAAATAGTATCATGCGAGTACTTCAAATTTCCAACATTTTTAATTATTTTAATTTTTATGTTTTTACTTTACTTGTGTACTTTTGAGAAAACGTGTAAACAGAATAAAGTAGTAGCTTTTGAGTAATTACCCTTAAATAAAGTGGAAGGCTTTTAAGGGGAAGGGAGCATAGTAACCTTATTATTTTGGAAGATTGCTTTTAAGGTAAAGCAGTAAGTTATCTGGGTGAACTTGGACCGAAATGTAGATATACTATATATGTCAAATTTTATATTAAAATCATAAATTAAATTGCACAATTAACCTGGATACGCAGCCATGCTGCAAGACATCTCAAGAGGAGAAGCTTTTAAATGTTTAAATTCATTTCAAAGGGGCAAAACGTTCCCAACACTAACTTTGTTGTTAAAGATAAACCGAATCCAGAATTCAGTCGAAAAACATCAGGAAAACTTTTGAGGAAACAAAAGAATTAGTCGAGATCATTTGCTTGGCTTGGAATGGAATGGCTTACGGAAGGATACTTTCTGATTAATGCATTAACTCCCAGATGGTCATTCTGAGGAAATGCATAAACATCGCACTAAAACACAATACATTTTTAGACATCTTCCTTGTCTAAACAGTGCACTCGGGTGCCACTTTATGAATATCAAATTTTAGAATGGTTAAACTTTGTAAAAATACCCACCGCAAATGTAATTTTGCGAATAAATGCGAGTTAAAAGTTGAAAACCGGCAAAACTATAGTCATTTCTTGAACTCCTTGGGACGAAAAGAGAGATGTACTGCACGTCATGCAATTCTGGAATATTAAACAAATTTAGTGAAGCACAAAGTTTTGCGATGAGGTCATGGTCTCCATAGAAAATCCTTCGTAGAATTTATTCTAATCAGCATTTTACTTAGTTCTGCTGATACTATCGGACCCAAAATGAAACGTTCCAACCGGTATCAATGTCGATCCCACAGGGATGATAAACTTTATTTGGAGCATTTCGTTTTGAATTTAAAATTAAATTCTCCACCAATATATTTTTTAGCAGTAGAATAATTTGCCATAAGTGTTGCGTTAATTAAGGATACATTTATTCCTGTACAGCAGAATTTTAAAATAACTGCATTTTTGCTTAAACAAGGCGGCAGCAATCACTTGACGGGTATTAATCTTGTTGCAAAAATTAAATACCATAATATCTTTGAAAAAATTCTGTTAGGTAAACTTGGAGCTTCGTTTATTCGTTATGAATTAAATTTCAACTAAGTTGTCTTTCATTCATAGAAATAGAAGAAAATTGGCCCAACAATAAAAAAAATATTTAAATGCGATTTCGACTCGCATGGAGAGTGGTCTGTACTTTATTTTCTGGAAATTATAGAAATTTACAAGACTTTGGACTTTCGTTACAATTTTCGTGTAAACTTCAAATAGGGCATTATATTCTCTTGTTTTTTTTTTTAATTTTAAGCGCAGTAGTTTGGGAAATAATGCTCTATTTTCGCGTATTTTTCAGAATATCTTTTCTGGTTTCTGATTTAATCGGCTGTGACACACAGACAGAGCAACAGAACGATCTTATAAAGGTGCCGTTTTTTCCCTTGGAGATACGGAAGCCTAAAAAGGTATATCTAAGGGGGTTTCCCGTACTTCCAATGTGAGCTGAAAAACAGTGTATTAATTCTTATACGATAAATATAATATATACAATATATGCAACACAATTTGCATTTCTGTAGATCGGCTAAGAAACTTTATTTTATTATCACTCGACAAATGCAAATTGAGTTTCGAATTTTAAAATAGTTTAAATTTTATTATTTACGAAAATTTAATGTATATTTTAATTCAATTACTCAGATAAATTTGTATACACGCCATTTACAGAACGTTTTTAATTTTTTTTTTTATAACAAAATATAAAAAAACATACATACATATGTACATTTTATTTTGGTAATTAAAAAATTGTGTATCCACTTTGTATTTTTGTATGTCATTACGAATTATAAAATATTAAAATTAACAGGCAATTTGTTCACTGTGGCGAATAAAATTAGTTTAAAAGTTTTGATCTATACAATATCTATATTAAAAGTAAATTGAGAAATCCATCGTTGTCAAAGTTACGTAAATTATATTTACCCATATTCTACAACAAAATTACAATATAAATCTAAGCGTGAAAAGTTCAATAATTCTGTGTCACACAGGTTATTAACTTGACATTTAATTTTTTATTAATATTAAAACGTACATTGTACAGGCAAATTGTAGTCATATACAGGGTGTTCAGAGGTGGGAGGGAAATATTGCAGGGGGTGAAAGGTCAGACCGAGACAAGCAAAAAATCGAATGGGTGGGGGGGGGGGGGGGCGGTTCATCTCGCACCGTTCGGCAGTTACAGGGTGATTCGTAAATCAGGATTTTTCCTTATATGGGAACCGCTCTTGTATTTTTATCTTTTCTTCTACGCATCGCAGCGGCCTCAAACCGATTTCAAAAAATTACTACTTCGAAGCCCTTTCCAAAAAGGTCAACACCACCCCCCTATCCCCAACCCCTTGGCCGCAATCCCCCCTGGAATTTGGAAAAATTACCTTTTATTTCACGATTTTTCACATTTCGCCCCACTTTTCTCCGAAATTCATGTTATTAACGTACCTACTTTTTATTTTTTTTAAGTTGCCTATCTAATTACCTTTCCAAAAAGGTGCAATATGCCCAGGTAGAAAAGGGTTGCAAAAGTCCTGAAATTAAAACATCCTCACAGGTACCTAATTACTTTATTGCACCATAATGAAAAAAATCGTTAAGTAAACAATTTTTATGACAGCAAGTTCGGAAATATTTGTTTAGGAAACACAGGTAACACATTTTTTTATTTCAGCAAAACAGTAGTAAAATAATAAATGTAATCTCGTTAAATAGCGTTATTAGTTTATTATATCCAGTATTGACTCCTAAGTATCCTGACGCTCCGTTTCTAATACCTCCTATGAATTATGGTATAAAAATGGGTAAGTTTGAAAGCACATTGACCACAGTTGAAGACGCAAGCGATAAGAACGGGTGTTTAATAGAAAAAATGAAGATAAAATGGCAGAATTCAGTGTTGAAGAGTATGCTGATATAATTTACGTGTACGGTTTAGTAGAAGGAAATGATAGTGAGGCCGTACCAGAATACCAAAGGGGATTCCTGAATTGGCGTGTACCCGATAGAAGGGTATTTTCAAGGACTTTCAGAAGGTTAAAAGAAATCGGAAGTGTAACCGCCCCCAGAGCAGAAACGCGATCAGGAACATCGGCCGATTCAGCGGCAACAAATCCTCAACATCGTCAAGAACAGCCCTGAATTAAGCATCAGGCAGGTCGCACGACGGTTAGGATTGTCTTCAGGGAGAGTTTGGACCGTTGTGAACCGAGAGGGTCTACATCCATACCACCATATCCCGGTCCTACTACAGGAAGGAGATTCCGAAAGACGATTGCAATTTGCACTTGGCTGTTCGAGTCTGACATCGAAAACAGAAGGTTTCTAGACCGAATTCTGTGGACGGATGAATCGCAATTCACCCGCGATGGCATCACAAACTTCCACAACCTCCACACCTGGTCAGATGTGAACCCACATAGGACAAGGTGTCGGTCCTTCCAGCAAAGATTTAGTGTCAATGTCTGGGCTGGCATCATCGGCAACCAGTTGATAGGACCCTTCATCTTGCCCCAAGTGCTGAATAGTCAGCTATATTCGGACTTTTTGGAGAATACCCTTTCGGATCTGTTGGAGGACATCCCCCTGGCCACCAGAAGCGCAATGTATGTACAGCACGACGGAGCACCTGCGCATACTGGGAACATTGTTAGGGCAAGGTTGAATGAACATTACCCAGAGCGCTGTGATGGACGAGGTGGACCGATTCCTTGGCCTGCTAGGTCACCGGATTTTACTCCACTGGACTTTTTCTTATAGGGAGTGATGAAAGATGAAGTTTACTCAAGACCAATCAACACCAGAGAAAAATTAGTTACCAGGATTGGGTTTGCAGCCACGAAAATACGGGAGAGACTGGCTACCATAGACCTCAAAAGCGAAATAAGACGAAGGCTACTTGCATGCATCGAAACTGGCGGAGAAAGTTTTGAACAGCTTTTGCAGGACATAAGTTTTAATTGTAATTAGTTTTTAAGCGAACAAAATGTATTTTTTAGTTAATTTAAGTATAATTTCTTAAAAATTCGAATTGTCATGATATTCTGTAAAAGGATTTTTGTAAATAAATTTTCGTATCCTTTTCCTACCTGGGCATGTTGCACCTTTTTGGGAGGGGTAATTAGATAGGCTACTTAAAAAAATAAAAAGTGGGTATGTTAATAACATGAATTTCGGAGAAAAGTGGGGCGAAATGTGAAAAATCGCGAAATAAAAGTTAATTTTTTCAACTTCCAGGGGGGATTGTGGCCAAGTGGTTGGAGGTAGGGGGGTGATGTTAACCGTTTTGAAAAGGGCTTCGAAATAGTAATTTTTTGAGATCGGTTTGGGGCCGCTGCGATGCGTAGAAAAAAAGATAAAAATACAAGAGCGGTTCCCATATAAGGCAAAATCCTGATTTACGAATCACCCTGTAACTGCCGAACGGTGCGAGATGCCCCGCCCCCCCCCCCCCCCCCCCCCCCTACCCGTACGATTTTATTCTTGTCTCGGTCTGACCTTTCACCCCCTGCAATATTTCCCTCCCACCTCTGAGCACCCTGTATATTGTATATAGCTGATTTTTAAGCCCACAGGCATTCGATATGTGGAAAACATAAAATTAAACCAGACTTTAGGCAAACTTAATTGTTTTCGGTAGTTCAGATTCAATCTCTGTAGGTTTTTCGCATCACAAATGGAGTTTAACTTTTTGAAATAAGAGAATAGAAAAGTAAATTTTATAAAGAAAAAGAATCCTTCAACAGGAAATCGTTAAAAAAAGGCTTAAATATAATTCAACCCTACATGAAGCACACATCAAATCAAATTAAATTACAAAATTTTTTTAACTCATTTTGTATACAGCAAAACCACGATGAATTATTTCTACTGGTCAGCTGTTTTAATTTAATTAAAAAAAGTAATTTACTTTTTTTATGAAAAATAATTACTCTACAAAATTTCAGAAACATACACCCAATTTATGCAGCTTTGTAAAAAATCGGGAAATGCAATATTATTTTAGCGCACTTTTAAAATTAATTTAACTCAAATTGTAATTGGGTTATATAAACCCTCATTGTGATTTCTTTGAAATATTAAATTTCAATAAGAATTGAAGTACATTCGTCGTTCAACCAATTTTAGAATACGAAAATAACAATTTTTTATATTCTGCATTGAACTTAACATCTTAAATTTAGAGAATTTCGATAATAGAATCCAAATCGGTGAAAAACCGACATCATTACCGTTATATATTATTAGAAAATTTTCGGAATTTTACAAAGTATGAAAAATCAAATATTGGCCTGATCACTGATAAAAAATTCGTAGACCTAAATTGTATCAAATACTTTATTTATATATAAGTGGGTGCCTATTCGTATTGAGCTCTATCAGGAGTGAATCATTAAATTAAAAATAAATAATGTGTTCGATGTATGAGGGTGCCGCGAAAGTATTTACAAATTTAAATTTGCTTGCTGTGTCAGAGGCGAGCGGTGAGGTATTAGTAGCCAGGGATCGCTAGTCGGCGAAGCGCCACGCTTTTTGGTGTAAAGGCATTTTTTGAAAATAATGATTCTGCTGCTATGGCGGGCAAAGTCTTGTGATGGGCCAAATACGTAATTTGGGTATGAAATTTTCGTGAACAAGGATCTGTAGTGGGCCATGCATCAGGTGCAATGCGAACAGTAAAAAATAACGAAACAAGGGGTTTGTCGTGAAGTGATCATGAATCCAGGTCTCTCTCTAAAAAACTCTCATATTTACATTCCCTGGCCCCACTGGTCATCTGTCCTGACACCTGGGGACTACTTTTCTCAAATCAAGAGTTAACGTTAACAAATCATGCGCAACGATGTTTCAAGAATTTCGCAACATACATATCAGAAAGCTGTACACGGTCATCACACCATGCGTTAATCACAAAGCGCATCTAATAATTTCCATGAATAATGCACGACTCACAAGCGGCGTATGAGAGGGCAGCCCAGCAACGAATAAATAGCTAACCAAGGGATAGATAGCTCTTCATTTTGAATTTAAGTAATTATTGACTACTGATCAATTTAAATACAGATTTAAGCTAAAACTTTATAAATAGTCTAAGAGGTTTCAATAAATCAGTTATTAATTTAACAAACTTGGAATTGTGAATTTGGTTATAGGCCAGTCAATCTAACCTCTGAAGCGGAAGTTTGTGATGGGAAGCTAATTTTTGGATATATTGTTGGGGACGGTGAGAAATGAAGCTCTTACTTTTTTCCACACTCAGGGGTGTTTGCGAAGGGGTGAAAAAGGGTGAAAAAGGGTGAAAAAGGTTTTTTGTTTATAACTTTGAATAAAAAAGTCAGCCTGGATGGAAACGTTAGAGGGTGATATAATAAATGATTATTCATCTTGTATTAAAGTTTCCACAGGTTTTGTTTATTGCAAAATTGTTTATTAACAATTTCACTCTCCCAAACCGAAAAAAATCACGGCTGATTTTTTTAAAAATACTTAAGCTCGTACGATGTCTTTCATTTTCACAATATCACTAGAAGACGCAATCCCCCATCATATACCAAAAATTCAAAACGGTTCCATGCATTTCACCTGAGATAATCACCCAGATACCTCACCTGTTTTACACCGAAAAATGTACAGTTTTAATCCAAGTCAAGATATCCCCCACGAATCGTCGCCCTCCGACCAGATATCGCTGAGCAGCGCACATTTTTCACATTTTTTCCCAGCCCACGGCGGGGAAGAAGAAGATTTGCGACTGATTCAAAAACGGAAATCGCTATAACTTTCGATTTATGTAACGGAACTTAATGTATGATGGCTTCAAAAATCACTTATTTTTTTCTCCATCTTTTCCTCATACACCACTTTCACCTAATATTTTTACTTTTTTTTATATTGAATTAAACTTAAAAAAAAAATAAAAATTAATTACATTTTATTCCTTTTCTCCCACAAAACTAAACTTTTTTGAAATATTCTTAATTTTGTAGTTATCTACAGATTCCAGCCTTTATTCCCATAATTTTTATTATTTTCCACAAATCCCCCCTGACTCCCCGAATAAATATATTACCCCTTAAATTTTACAAACAAAAAACTCGCCAAACATTTTATTTTTTTTCTCCCACAAAACTAAACTTTTTTGAAATATTCTTAATTTTGTAGTTATCTACAGATTCCACCCTTTATTCTCATAATTTTTATTATTCTCCTCAAATCCCCCTCTGACCCCCCGAATAAATATATTACCCCTTAAATTTTACAAACAAAAAACTTACCAAACATTTTATTTTTTTTCTCCCACAAAACTAAACTTTTTTGAAATATTCTTAATTTTGTAGTTATCTACAGATTCCAACCTTTATTCTCATAATTTTTATTATTTTCCTCAAATCCACCCTGACCCCCCGAATAAATATATTACCCCTTAAATTTTACAAACAAAAAAGTTGCCAAACATTTTATTTTTTTTCTCCCACAAAATTAAACTTTTTTGAAATATTCTTAATTTTGTAGTTATCTACAGATTCCACCCTTTATTCTCATAATTTTTATTATTTTCCACAAATCCCCCCCTGACCCCCCCGAATAAATTTATTACCCCTTAAATTTTACAAACAAAAAACTTACCAAACATTTTATTTTTTTTTCTCCCACAAAACTAAACTTTTTTGAAATTTTAATAATTTTGTAGTTATCTACAGATTCCGCCCTTTATTCCCATAATTTTTATTATTTTCCAAACATCACCCCCTGACCCCCCCGAATAAATTTATACTATTTACCTTTTTTTTAAATTATTCCCCATTTTTACTATTCAATTTTTTCCACCAATTCTCAATTAATCTCATTTTTTTTTTCACCCACATCTACTTCAAGGTCTTCCGAAACTAAATCTACATCTTTTTCTCCATTATTGCTAATAGTTTGTCCCCAATCTGCCCCCGTGTGTGCTAGCGGATCATTTTTCGGCCAAAATATTAATTTCTCCCCAGTTTCGATTTACGATTATTGCATAAAGACCTACTCCAATTGGGGACAAACTATTAGCAATAATGGAGAAAAAGATGTAGATTTAGTTTCGGAAGACCTTGAAGTAGATGTGGGTGAAAAAAAAAAAGAGATTAATTGAGAATTGGTGGAAAAAATTGAATAGTAAAAATGGGGAATAATTTAAAAAAAAGGTAAATAGTATAAATTTATTCGGGGGGGTCAGGGGGTGATGTTTGGAAAATAATAAAAATTATGGGAATAAAGGGCGGAATCTGTAGATAACTACAAAATTATTAAAATTTCAAAAAAGTTTAGTTTTGTGGGAGAAAAAAAAATAAAATGTTTGGTAAGTTTTTTGTTTGTAAAATTTAAGGGGTAATAAATTTATTCGGGGGGGTCAGGGGGGGATTTGTGGAAAATAATAAAAATTATGAGAATAAAGGGTGGAATCTGTAGATAACTACAAAATTAAGAATATTTCAAAAAAGTTTAATTTTGTGGGAGAAAAAAAATAAAATGTTTGGCAAGTTTTTTGTTTGTAAAATTTAAGGGGTAATATATTTATTCGGGGGGTCAGGGTGGATTTGAGGAAAATAATAAAAATTATGAGAATAAAGGTTGGAATCTGTAGATAACTACAAAATTAAGAATATTTCAAAAAAGTTTAGTTTTGTGGGAGAAAAAAAATAAAATGTTTGGTAAGTTTTTTGTTTGTAAAATTTAAGGGGTAATATATTTATTCGGGGGGTCAGAGGGGGATTTGAGGAGAATAATAAAAATTATGAGAATAAAGGGTGGAATCTGTAGATAACTACAAAATTAAGAATATTTCAAAAAAGTTTAGTTTTGTGGGAGAAAAAAAATAAAATGTTTGGCGAGTTTTTTGTTTGTAAAATTTAAGGGGTAATATATTTATTCGGGGAGTCAGCGGGGATTTGTGGAAAATAATAAAAATTATGGGAATAAAGGCTGGAATCTGTAGATAACTACAAAATTAAGAATATTTCAAAAAAGTTTAGTTTTGTGGGAGAAAAGGAATAAAATGTAATTAATTTTTATTTTTTTTTTAAGTTTAATTCAATATAAAAAAAAGTAAAAATATTAGGTGAAAGTGGTGTATGAGGAAAAGATGGAGAAAAAAATAAGTGATTTTTGAAGCCATCATACATTAAGTTCCGTTACATACATCGAAAGTTATAGCGATTTCCGTTTTTGAATCAGTCGCAAATCTTCTTCTTCCCCGCCGTGGGCTGGGAAAAAATGTGAAAAATGTGCGCTGCTCAGCGATATCTGGTCGGAGGGCGACGATTCGTGGGGGATATCTTGACTTGGATTAAAACTGTACATTTTTCGGTGTAAAACAGGTGAGGTATCTGGGTGATTATCTCAGGTGAAATGCATGGAACCGTTTTGAATTTTTGGTATATGATGGGGGATTGCGTCTTCTAGTGATATTGTGAAAATGAAAGACATCGTACGAGCTTAAGTATTTTTAAAAAAATCAGCCGTGATTTTTTTCGGTTTGGGAGAGTGAAATTGTTAATAAACAATTTTGCAATAAACAAAACCTGTGGAAACTTTAATACAAGATGAATAATCATTTATTATATCACCCTCTAACGTTTCCATCCAGGCTGACTTTTTTATTCAAAGTTATAAACAAAAAACCTTTTTCACCCTTTTTCACCCTTTTTCACCCCTTCGCAAACACCCCTGAGTGTGGAAAAAAGTAAGAGCTTCATTTCTCACCGTCCCCAACAATATATCCAAAAATTAGCTTCCCATCACAAACTTCCGCTTCAGAGGTTAGATTGACTGGCCTATAATTGAGTTCTCGATTTAATAAACTCTAGGTATAAGTTAAGCAAATTACAGAGTATTAACTATCAAAGCATATTAAATTTTTTTTTTATCAACATTTTAGCATTCATGTACTAAAATATTTTCGTTTTACTCATGAATACTTTTCATATATTCTTTATTTCAACATCAAAAATTTTTATTTTAACACTGGACGTGCCCATTCTCGTTTTTCGGCAAATGTAATTATTACCATAAACATATTATTTACAATACATTTTTGTTCTCACCCTTTAATAACAAATCTCTACAGCTTTTTAATATCATTACAAATAAACCTGGCAATATCATTCAATATAAAGGATGAACAATCGGCTGGTTTCTTTTAAAACATGCTATAAAATAAACACCGTTCAATATTTTCCAAAGTTTTTTAATTTATTGAATAATATAATAATTCGATTAGTTATGGAGTAGTATATGATTTCATTTAAACCATATTTTGCAGCACATTTCCGATGGTTTAGGGCCCTATTTCGCTAATACCTTGATCAATATTGTGCTTAAGTACCTGAATCGTTTCTAGACTGTCAGCATAACATCGATCTTTAACACAAAAAGTCCAACGGCTTCAAATCGCAGCTGTTGTACATTACATATTTCGACCGAAATTTCTTCTCAAAACTCGAACTGTTTCGGCAACACAGCACTCACTTTTGAAATAGGTTTTCAATATTTCCCAACGTTGTTCAAGCATTCACCCGTACCGTGGAGATATGATACTGTGTTTCTCTGAATATTTTGAGCGCGAAATAGTTTTGTTTGTAATGTAATTTAAAAAGAAACCAATAGAGGGTCCACCTTTTAGTATGGCTAGTAGTATTAAGTTCTAGCTCCCTTTAAAATAAAAGAAAATTCAAAGGATTTACATACAAAATTTCAATTAAGGACAAGAAACGCATAATTGTTTTAATATTGTGTGTTTCTCGTTTAAGGGGTTATTCTACATTTTCGAGGCAAAAAAACAGTAATAATTTCGAATTGTTATAAAAAAAATACGACAAAGGCATCGATCTAAAATTAAACATGGTTGTTTATTAATAAAAAAATTCGACATTTTTCATGAAAAAAAAGGCCCATTTCTGCAGCGCGAAAAAATTTTCACAGCCAATTGCGCGACGTAGTACCCAGGTCGTCCAAGTGATCTATAAATAATTTAACAAAAATAAATCATTAGTTCTAATGAAAATCTACGGAGCGCCCCTAAAATTAGACATAAATATCAATTTTTCGCAATTTGACAAACCTTTAAACATAGCGTACTCAATTTTGGGCATTTTTTTCATCGAAAAAAGTGCCCCCAAATTTTCAAAATTGAATACAGATGTCTAATTTTACAGGGGTTCCGTCTTAAATCGTTCAATAAGTATGTGTGCAAAATTTGAAACGAATCGGTTCATTAGTTTTTTTTCAGTGCTACGTCGCGCACCAAAAAAATTCATTTTGAGAAAAACGAGTTTAAAGTTTTCGAAGCAGATTAGTAAAGTATAGAAAGACTATTACGCGTGCTCCGAAATATGTGTGTAGAATGAAAACTACTATAGATATTGATCTGAAATTTTAAACACACATTCTTAAATATAAAATCTATCGAAAAATGAAAAAAAAAAAAAAATTGCAAAAAAATTGTTTTTAAAGGTAGAATAACCCCTTAAAATTACTAAACTGAGGTACCAGCAATGTTTTCGGCTTAACAAGAACAAGTTGACTGAAACAAGAACATATGTATTATGTATCCAATATTCTACAAACCCTAGTTATTTGCAGCACTTTATTGTTGACTGTACAATGCCATCGGAACGTTGTTATAGCTTTGAAACATGGAAAGTTGTCTATTACCTATATCTTTAAAGTAGTAAACTAGTTTACCCAGCTAGATGTTCATTTCTAATTCAGCGTAGTTTTCTAATTCAGGTTTATCTACCTATTTGTCCCCAACCCGTACGGAGGTTTCATGTGTCGGTAAGCAGATAAAATCTATTATGCAAATCGCTTGCCTCAGGGCCGTAATGCTACATTCTCGGGGAAATTCATATCGCGGTGCTTCAACGTGTTAAGCGGGCGATGCTCCTTTAGGGTGATGTTATTATGGTTATATTTATTTTCCGTTAGGCTGAATACCAGATCCTCTCACCACTGAAATAAAGCCGATTTCCCAATAAAGTAGAGGCTTACAACATCCGCCGTATGCAAAATGTGCTAATAACTAATTAGCATTATGGAAAAAGATGGAAATGGGAAAACTATTGGCGCCTTGTTAAACTGCCGGCAGAGGCTATAAAGAACCACTTTTCCTCCGAATTGAGCCGGGGTTAAGTGATTAGAGGAATCTAGGGCAGCCGCTTCCTGGCTCTCGTTTCATCCCCAATAAATTTTATTTACCATTATAAGCATGAGAGGTAAAATTTGAATGAAAATGCTTTTAATTCGCCTTTCCCATGAAATCCAATTGGCGCCGTTCTGGCGACGCACGCTCAAACGAAAAGCACTGAGTCTGGAAAGTTTTCGGAAGAATTTCTGCGTTTCTCTCCTCCTCCTCCTCCTAGCAGTTTTCACTTTTTTTCTGCTTTCTATCTGATAAGATGGCGCTGTGTACAGAACGATTTATGTTGACTCGTAAATATAAATCATAGGGCTAATTAAATATTTTCCATCGGCTCTTCCTACGCATTTCGGATAGCTGTGTGGTTCCATCCGAGCTATCCCATAATTTTCAGGATTATTTTTGTTTTGGGTTTCCTTCTAGGAGGCGCTCATAATTTGTTTTGAATAGTTTTCTACTTTGGAAGACTTTGATTTCTGTTAAGGTTTTAAATTTGATGAAAGTAGTAACAAATTATTTCGTTATTCGTCTGATTAACCGTTTTTTTAAACTATTATAAAACTGAAGTAACATTTCAAAGCGTTAAAGTAATTTACGTTTTTTTTTATTTAATTTTCATTTATTTAGCTCGGCTTTTTCTAAGTTTACCTGTCGCCATTTTTAGTATGTCGTGTTAAATTGTTAAAAATCCCCTAGGAAAATGAGTTCTAATATTCTCAGCTAAATAATGTAATTATTTTTATCTGATCCATTTCGCCTACTTATAGTTATTTTAAAATCAAAATGACGACCCTGTTTTCATATTTTATTGTTACAAAGAAAAAATTAAAATAACAAAAATGTAATATAATGTTTTCAGATTTTATTGTTAGAAAGAGTATATTTATTTAAAAGTTCTCATTGGAATGTAAATTGAATGAAAATAACAAAAATTTATAATAATTGGTTAAAATTTCAATTTAATAGTAAATTAGGAAATAATGGCAAATTGGAAAAAATACTCCTACAAAAAATGTTATAAACAAAAGAATTGAGGGAATTTTATGCTCTGCAATTCTGACTATAGCTATTTTTCATCATATTCGTACCATAAACGAGATATCCTCGAGAAAGTAATTTTTGGCTCCATTTTCCAACATTGAGGCTTGACCCGAAATTTGGAAAAGATCTCGAGTTACAACCTTTTGTAGACGCAACGGCGCGAGTGCCGCACTGTGAGGGTCAACATTTTACTGCAAATGTTATCTTTTTACCTGGCGGAGGCGATAAAAACAAAACTACAGTCAAAATCGGCTATAACGACATTTAAGGGACCGAAAAACTTCGTCGTTATTTCCGATAGTCATTATATCCGGTAGAAGTGAAAAGGAATATGTTTATTTTTTTTATATTTAAATACATACGCAATGGTTGTACAATGTACATATATTGTATCTGTGAAACTAAACTCTCAGTTGCAGCAAGTACAAAGGTTTATTTGGTACTGAAAAAGTTTAATAGTTACAAATAATATGGAGATGATTCTAAGTTAAGTGTTGACTTTTAGTTTGACGATATATGTAGAAAATCCGACGTTATATCCGGTATTTCGTTATAACCGAAGTCGTAATAACCGATTTTCACTGTAGTTATCCGGTCGAACTGATTTCTATACGATATTCTATGCACTATTAGCTATGGTATGAACCATAGTTATGTATAGTATAAGTAAATAATATGTATTCAGGACATTATTTTCAATTTGACGCTATTTTCGTTCTATAGTGGTAGGGGAGAGTTGCCTAATTTGGGCCGGCTCCTATTTCGGGCCACCCATTTTTTTCAATGTTACCGAGTTTTTGAAAATTAATTAATGTCAAAATTTGATTGAAAATGAATGTAGAACAAAATAATGAAAGAAATACTAATTTTAATACAAAATTAATAATGTTACAACAATCTCGTAAAAATGTATCTGCCGACTTAAAAATCTGACATTTTTGCTCGTCGATAAAAACAAATTGATACATCTAATGAATCTAAAATTTGTTCTGATGCGAAGTGTATAATATGTTTATATAGTATATAGTGTATTTGCAATTTAAAAACTATAACAATACTAATTAATTTAAACAATTTGGAAAAATGTCATTTCCCCTAATTTGGGCCACTGTGAAATTCGAAAGGGCGCCTAATACGGGTCACTCACGCGATGTAAACAAAGCAACACTATCTTAAGGAAAAATGTTTTTTTCATTAAAACGGTAAGTGTACATGAGATATTTAGTAAATTTAGTATATTAAGCCTATTGTTATTATTTTAGATTATAAAATGTTACATGTCATTGAGTAAATACTTAATTTATGATGATTAACTCTTTATTGAGAATTTAAATTTCAAATATATTTCTGATCAACGAATTAATTAACGTCAATTCATTGTTTCATTAAATATAATAAGTAACGGTGTTTTAAACAATATGTCGAACCATTTTCGCGTTTTTCAGATATTTTACGTGCTATTCAATAGGTGGCCCACATTAGGCGGCTCGTCACCTAAATTGGGCCACTTGCACGTTTTTTTCAAACGTTATTTTCTATTATAAAAGAAAGTCAAACTTGCCTTAAACTTTCCACAAAGGTAAATTATCATCCAAATTTTAATATTGCGCTTTAAATTATGTAAACGAAACGTTTACAATAATTTTAAATGCATTTAACCTTAGGTGGCCCATGACTGGCGATTCTCCCCTACTCTTCCTGATTCTGTATCTTCTTTATTTTTTAATTTCAAACATGGCTAGGATGAGTTTTCACTCTCGTTACAGAGCTGGAACTTCCTAGAAGCTTCAACTTCGACGACCAACATTTTGGAAAAAAAAAACTATGTTACTAATAAGTGTAATAATAATGAGAAAAATAGTTCATAATAATTTTTTATGCCTTTCAAGTTTCACATAAAATAAAAACAATCTGAAATATTGCCTATATTTACACCCGCTAAAACAGAATAACCGCTGAAGCCCTCTGTACACTATCAATATTATTAATTAATAATATTGTAGACGTTTGACTGGTCAATAATACTAAAAGTGTGAGGATAATGTATACCATTTGTATACTGAGTAGCCTTTCAGTAAAAATTAATTTGGTTTTACATTTATTAACCGCATATATTGACATGTTGTGCAATATAAAGGGGGCAGGTGTTATAAAATAAAATTTGATAATTCGAGCAGGCGATGCGAAAACAATAAAAATTCGTACTTTTTGAAGTAGGCATTTTTTGAGAAAATAAATAGTTGAACTTGAACTTTGAAATCGAAAATACATAATCAAGTAAAAACTTAAAAATTATTAATATAAAATTTATAATTATTTAAAAAATAAAAGTTGTATGTGAAAGGATTTTAAAATATAAGGACGTTATAATTATATTTAATTAATTGAGGAAAATTAATAAAGAATAAAATATTGTACAAAAGATTTTTTTTCAACAAAAGCTGCCACAATTGGTGACCCCGACAGCAACCCGACAGCAACCTGACAGCAAGCCAACAGCAGCACAACAGAGACACCCGACAATCGGATAGCAACTCAACAGCAGCACGACAACATCAATCAACATCTCCAACAATCAACAACATTTTTCTTTAACAACAGATAAGTTATTTTAAAATTTCATTAGATTTTATTATTATCAATTAGCATTTTTCTTAAAAAAAAAAAAAAATTATTATTATTATTACTTAATATTTTGTGATCCATCCTTTATTTTCTCGTCGTGTTCTCTCTCGTTTTTATAATGTGTAATTCAAGTAGTGACTCGGCGGTAGTCTCCGTGATTCCCGGGAATCCAAGTTGTAATCGCGAAAATCAAAATATGAGTGATAATTCGTACAATCCGCTACCATCACCACGCAATACACCCTCTATTTCAACGTTTTCTGTGAGTGCACCCTCGTTTTGGAGGAATGCACCTAAATTCTGGTTTCAGCGACTCGAAGCCCAATTCGAGCTGGCCAGAATCTCAACAGAAATCGCTAAATTTAATCACGTTCTCTCTGTGTTAGATGAGAATTTAGTTTCTATTCTAAGTGATATCTTAGAAAATCCAGACCCGCGATATCCATATATAGTCCAGTCAATTTAACCTCTGAAGCGGAAGTTTGTGGTGGAGTGCTAATTTTTGGATATATTGTTGGGGACGGTGAGAAATGAAGCTATAACTATTTTTTGCCCCTCGGGGGTGTTTGCGAAGGGGTGAAAAAGGGTGAAAAAGGTTTTTTGTTTATAACTTTGAATAAAAAAGTCAGCCTGGGTGGGAACGTTAGAGGGTGATATAATAAATGATTATTCATCTTGTATTAAAGTTTCCCCCGGTTTTGTTTATTGCAAAATTGTTTATTAACAATTTCACTCTCCCAAACCGAAAAAAATCACGGCTGATTTTTTTAAAAATACTTAAGCTCGTACGATGTCTTTCATTTTCACAATATCACAATATCACCATATCATATACCAAAAATTCAAAACGGTTCCATGCATTTTACCTGAGATAATCACCCAGATACCTCACCTGTTTTACACCGAAAAATGTACAGTTTTAATCCAAGTCAAGATATCCCCCACGAATCGTCGCCCTCCGACCAGCTATCGCTGAGCAGCACACATTTTTCACATTTTTTCCCAGCCCACGGCGGGGAAGAAGAAGATTTGCGACTGATTCAAAAACGGAAATCGCTATAACTTTCGATGTATGTAACGGAACTTAATGTATGATGGCTTCAAAAATCACTTATTTTTTTCTCCATCTTTTCCTCATACACCACTTTCACCTAATATTTTTACTTTTTTTTATATTGAATTAAACTTAAAAAAAAATAAAAATTAATTACATTTTATTCCTTTTCTCCCACAAAACTAAACTTTTTTGAAATATTCTTAATTTTATAGTTATCTACAGATTCCACCCTTTATTCTCATAATTTTTATCATTTTCCACAAATCCCCCCCTGACCCCCCGAATAAATTTATTACCCCTTAAATTTTACAAACAAAAAACTTGCCAAACATTTTATTTTTTTTCTCCCACAAAACTAAACTTTTTTTAAATATTCTTAATTTTGTAGTTATCTACAGATTTCACCCTTTATTCTCATAATTTTTATTATTTTCCACAAATCCCCCCTGACCCCCCGAATAAATATATTACCCCTTAAATTTTACAAACAAAAAACTTGCCAAACATTTTATTTTTTTTCTCCCACAAAACTAAACTTTTTTTAAATATTCTTAATTTTGTAGTTATCTACAGATTCCACCCTTTATTCTCATAATTTTTATTATTTTCCACAAATCCCCCCCTGACCCCCCCGAATAAATTTATTACCCCTTAAATTTTACTAACAAAAAACTTACCAAACATTTTATTTTTTTTCTCCCACAAAACTAAACTTTTTTTAAATATTCTTAATTTTGTAGTTATCTACAGATTCCACCCTTTATTCTCATAATTTTTATTATTTTCCACAAATCCCCCCCTGACCCCCCGAATAAATATATTACCCCTTAAATTTTACAAACAAAAAACTTGCCAAACATTTTATTTTTTTTCTCCCACAAAACTAAACTTTTTTTAAATATTCTTAATTTTGTAGTTATCTACAGATTCCACCCTTTATTCTCATAATTTTTATTATTTTCCACAAATCCCCCCCTGACCTCCCCGAATAAATTTATTACCCCTTAAATTTTACAAACAAAAACTTACCAAACATTTTATTTTTTTTCTCCCACAAAACTAAACTTTTTTGAAATTTTAATAATTTTGTAGTTATCTACAAATTCCGCCCTTTATTCCCATAATTTTTATTATTTTCCAAACATCACCCCCTGACCCCCCCGAATAAATTTATACCATTTACCTTTTTTTTAAATTATTCCCCATTTTTTCTATTCAATTTTTTCCACCAATTCTCAATTAATCTCACTTTTTTTTTCACCCACATCTACTTCAAGGTCTTCCGAAACTAAATCTACATTTTTTTCTCCATTATTGCTAATAGTATGTCCCCAATCTGCCCCCGTGTGTGCTAGCGGATCATTTTTCGCCCAAAATATTAATTTCTCCCCAGTTTCGATTTACGATTATTGCATAAAGATCTACTCCAATTGGGGACAAACTATTAGCAATAATGGAGAAAAAATGTAGATTTGGTTTCGGAAGACCTTGAAGTAGATGTGGGTGAAAAAAAAAGTGAGATTAATTGAGAATTGGTGGAAAAAATTGAATAGTAAAAATGGGGAATAATTTAAAAAAAAGGTAAATACACCTATCCCTCGATTTACACGATACTTTTTTTACACGATTTCGCTTTTACACGGTTTATAAAATCAGAGGTTTAAGAAAAAAACAGGTAAAACTGAACATTTTAACTGCATGGATATTACCACTGCCATTTTTGAATTGTGTTCACAATAAAAATCGTCTGAGTAAGAGTTTATTTATTTATTTATGATTTGTAATTAAGATTTTAATACCACCTTTGGTTAATGCGAGATTGTCTCTTATTTCTCTACATAGAACCAATATCGCATTAAGTACTATCAAATTATGAAAGATACCAACGACAACACAACACCAATCAAGAAGAAAAGATTAGAAAGAAAGGTTTTAAGGACTTGATTTCTTCTTTCTATATGTAAAATGAATTCCATACTTATACCTTATACACCTACTACTAATTTTATAAATAGACTAGTATTTTTATGTTTTTCAAAATATATTTACTTTTATTTTACTTTTAAATAAATTACCGAATTATGCACATTTCAGTCTGTTTTCGTTTTACACGGTTTTACTTATACGAAATCCCGATTTCGATTTGCACGGTTTTCTGAGGAACCTATCTATCGTGTAAATCGAGGGATAGGTGTAGTATAAATTTATTCGGGGGGTTCAGGGGGTGATGTTTGGAAAATAATAAAAATTATGGGAATAAAGGGCGGAATCTGTAGATAACTACAAAATCATTAAAATTTCAAAAAAGTTTAGTTTTGTGGGAGAAAAAAAATAAAATGTTTGGTAAGTTTTTTGTTAGTAAAATTTAAGGGGTAATAAATTTATTCGGGGGGGTCAGGGGGTGATGTTTGGAAAATAATAAAAATTATGGGAATAAAGGGCGGAATCTGTAGATAACTACAAAATCATTAAAATTTCAAAAAAGTTTAGTTTTGTGGGAGAAAAAAAATAAAATGTTTGGTAAGTTTTTTGTTAGTAAAATTTAAGGGGTAATAAATTTATTCGGGGGGGTCAGGGGGGGATTTGTGGAAAATAATAAAAATTATGAGAATAAAGGGTGGAATCTGTAGATAACTACAAAATTAAGAATATTTAAAAAAAGTTTAGTTTTGTGGGAGAAAAAAAATAAAATGTTTGGTAAGTTTTTTGTTAGTAAAATTTAAGGGGTAATAAATTTATTCGGGGGGGTCAGGGGGGGATTTGTGGAAAATAATAAAAATTATGAGAATAAAGGGTGGAATCTGTAGATAACTACAAAATTAAGAATATTTAAAAAAAGTTTAGTTTTGTGGGAGAAAAAAAATAAAATGTTTGGCAAGTTTTTTGTTTGTAAAATTTAAGGGGTAATATATTTATTCGGGGGGTCAGGGGGGATTTGTGGAAAATAATAAAAATTATGAGAATAAAGGGTGAAATCTGTAGATAACTACAAAATTAAGAATATTTAAAAAAAGTTTAGTTTTGTGGGAGAAAAAAAATAAAATGTTTGGCAAGTTTTTTGTTTGTAAAATTTAAGGGGTAATAAATTTATTCGGGGGGTCAGGGGGGGATTTGTGGAAAATGATAAAAATTATGAGAATAAAGGGTGGAATCTGTAGATAACTATAAAATTAAGAATATTTCAAAAAAGTTTAGTTTTGTGGGAGAAAAGGAATAAAATGTAATTAATTTTTATTTTTTTTTAAGTTTAATTCAATATAAAAAAAAGTAAAAATATTAGGTGAAAGTGGTGTATGAGGAAAAGATGGAGAAAAAAATAAGTGATTTTTGAAGCCATCATACATTAAGTTCCGTTACATACATCGAAAGTTATAGCGATTTCCGTTTTTGAATCAGTCGCAAATCTTCTTCTTCCCCGCCGTGGGCTGGGAAAAAATGTGAAAAATGTGTGCTGCTCAGCGATAGCTGGTCGGAGGGCGACGATTCGTGGGGGATATCTTGACTTGGATTAAAACTGTACATTTTTCGGTGTAAAACAGGTGAGGTATCTGGGTGATTATCTCAGGTAAAATGCATGGAACCGTTTTGAATTTTTGGTATATGATGGGGGATTGCGTCTTCTAGTGATATTGTGAAAATGAAAGACATCGTACGAGCTTAAGTATTTTTAAAAAAATCAGCCGTGATTTTTTTCGGTTTGGGAGAGTGAAATTGTTAATAAACAATTTTGCAATAAACAAAACCGGGGGAAACTTTAATACAAGATGAATAATCATTTATTATATCACCCTCTAACGTTCCCACCCAGGCTGACTTTTTTATTCAAAGTTATAAACAAAAAACCTTTTTCACCCTTTTTCACCCTTTTTCACCCCTTCGCAAACACCCCCGAGGGGCAAAAAATAGTTATAGCTTCATTTCTCACCGTCCCCAACAATATATCCAAAAATTAGCACTCCACCACAAACTTCCGCTTCAGAGGTTAAATTGACTGGACTAATACCCAGCTGAAAGATACTTTAATTTCCCGTCTTTCGGCTAGTGAAACAACAAAATTAAACAAATTGCTTAGTGACATTGTTATGGGCGATCGTTCTCCATCACAATTTCTCCGCGAAATGAAAAATTTATCAAACGGCAATTTAAGTGATGATATTTTAAAAACATTGTGGATGCAGAGACTATGAGAGCAATTTTGTCTTGAAATTCCGGTCCACTTTCCGAATTAACTAATTGCGCAGACAAAATTTACGAAATGAATGGTAAACCCTCCGTGTTTGCTTGCTCTTCAGTACACTCCGACACAAATATTTTATCAGACCTAACATCACAAATTCTACGTTTAACTAAACAGGTTCAAGAGATGTCCTTAGAGATTAAATCTTTAAAAAATCAAAATCGTTCTTCAAGCAATTCTTCCCGTCACTCTAGATATTCATCAAGTCGTTCACCAAATCGACTTAATCCTAAATTTATTCAACGTAATAGTTCACAAACTCGCGATAATCCAGATTGGTGCTGGTACCATTCAAAATTCCAAAACAATGCAAAAAAATGCATTCCACCTTGCTCTTTTAATAAAATTTCAGACTCATCAAAAAATTAAAACGCTTATCATCTATGGCGACAGATGATAAAGGCGAATTCAACAGTCGCCTACACATTTTTGACAGGTCAACAAATAAATATTACTTAATTGACACTGGAGCAGATATTTCGGTTATTCCTCCTCCATTAACAATGAAATTATCACCTACATCTTTACAATTACCTGCAGCAAATTCTTCAATAATTAGTACTTATGGTAAAAGAATTCTTACTCTTGATCTAGGTTTGCGAAGAAATTTTCAATGGGAATTCCTTTTAGCTGATGTCGAAAAACCCATTATAGGCGCAGATTTTTTATTTCATTACAAATTAATAGTTGATTTGTCTAAAAGAATTTTAATTGATCCTTTAACTACATTAACTTCAAATGGAAATATTTTCAGAGGACCTTCTACTACTTTATCAATTTTGATCAAACCTTCAATTAAAGACAACATTCAAAAATTACTTCGTGAATTTGACAATATCACAATAGATTCCAGTTTTTCAAAACCAGTTAAACATTCAATAACACATCAAATCAAAACTATCGGTCAGCCCATATTTTCAAAGGTTCGACGTTTATCTCCAGAGAAACTCGTGGTTGCAAAGAAAGAATTTGAATTCTTACTCAACCAAGGAATTTGCAGACCTTCTAACAGTTACTGGTCATCACCATTACTTATGGTTCCAAAACAGAATGGTGAATGGAGACCCTGTGGTGATTACAGACGTTTAAATGCAGTAACAATACCTGACCGATATCCAATTCCATTAATACACGATTTGGCTTTCCATTTTCAAAATTGTACAATATTTTCAACTTTAGATCTAACCAAAGCATATCATCAAATTCCTGTAGAACCAGAAGATATTCCTTTCAGGATAAC
The DNA here is from genome assembly GCA_949715965.1 of Dysmachus trigonus. Classification (NCBI taxonomy): domain Eukaryota; kingdom Metazoa; phylum Arthropoda; class Insecta; order Diptera; family Asilidae; genus Dysmachus; species Dysmachus trigonus. Next base: position 39,099,131 of record OX454322.1, on the reverse strand, counting down.
GGCCTAATAATAAATGTCGAGAAATGTAACTTTTTACAATCAGAAGTAAAATTTCTCGGTCATTTCATAAATTCTAAAGACATCAAGCCATCACCAGAGAAAGTTGAAGCAATTACTAAATTTAAACAACCTTCAACAGTCAAAGAACTCAGACGTTTTCTCGGAATGGTAAATTTTTATCGACGTTTTCTGCCTCATGCAGCTGCACATCAGTTGTTATTAAATAAATACTTCACTGGTAATAAAAAAGATGGTTCAAAACAAATTAATTGGACACCCGAAGCAATTAAAGCATTTGAAAACATGAAATCACAACTAGCAAAAATTACTCTTTTGGCTTTTCCAAACAATAACTCTCAACTAGCTTTGTTTGTAGTTGCTTCAGATACTGCAATTGGCCCTTCTTTAAATACGAATGTTGATAACACTTGGCGACCTCTTGGTTTCTTTTCAACAAAATTAAGTTCAGCACAAACCAAATACAGCGCCTATGATCGAGAATTATTAGCGGCTTTATAAGCTCCGATCTGAACACGCAACCTTCTGATGACCCCGAACACGAGCACATAAGGACTTCTGCATTTGGAAGCACAACAATTTGAAGAATTGAAAATAACCTGACAGACATAATCATGTTTGACCAACCGCCCCCTAAGGAGACACCCAGCTTCATCCCACCAACTACATCATCAAGTTTTGCCAAATATGCGACTTCAACAATGCATGGCTGGATATCGGATAATCATTATCCAGTAGGAAGAGCGAAAAGGACAGTACGAACACCTTCATCAAAAGTTCCTCTTTTTCCAACACAACAATCATTTAATTTTACTCCAGGGTTATAATTCAGTCAACTGGTGACCCAAACGTGATACATAGTTGTAGCAGCTTGGGCTTTTGTTAAAAAAAAAAAATCGTTTGTACAATATTTTATTCTTTATTAATTTTCCTCAATTAATTAAATATAATTATAACGTCCTTATATTTTAAAATCCTTTCACATACAACTTTTATTTTTTAAATATTTATAAATTTTATATCAATAATTTTTAAGTTTTTGCTTGATTATGTATTTTCGGTTTCAAAGTACAAGTTCAACTATTTATTTTCTCAAAAGACGCCTACTTCAAAAAGTACGAATTTTTATTGTTTTCGCATCGCCTGCTCGAATTATCAAATTTTATTTTATAACACCTGCCCCCTACAATAACAAAAATCTCTCCAATAGCTGATTGAAAACTTTTTGATTTCTACCATTAAGCATACAGCATATAGAGGATTCAGTATTAGCAAGTTTGATCCCACAAAGGTTCATTTTCTCAACAGAGCGCAAAATGAACAATGAAAATTCATTTCCACTGAAGTGGGATCTGCAGTGCTGTGACTGACATTGAACAATAATATTGACATGTGTCTGGCCTTCAGCCCTGTCAATATAATCGATGAAAAATATTGACAGGTCGGAAATTTATTGATATACATATGTATCCAGTATGTTCAGCTCAAAAACTGCAGAGTACAAACTTTCCTTGATCTTTGTCGGTGTAAATCAAGCCCTTCTTATGTCTCGATTTATTATTTATTTATTTATTTATTTATTTATTTATTTAATCTACGGCAAAAAACCAACAGATTACAAGTTCTATAAACTAAAATAAGTGTATTAACACTAAAAATTACTGCTTTAAAAATCTAATCTAAGCAATTCTTTAATTGATGACTTAAATGCTTCTCTCGGCCAACACAAATCTAAATTTTCATAGACATTATTGAAATTACGAATGCAGTTACTCAAAGGCTCTCGCGACCCATAGCTAGTTCTGTGAAACTCTTCATATAAAAGTGGCCTAGATCTTAAAAGCCGTAACGGAGTACAAATATTGAGGCTACTCAAAAGCTCAGGTGACACAATATCATAGCACAAAATATCTCTAACGAACATAACTTGATGCATTTGTCTCCTAGCTTTAAGAGATTCAAGACCTATGGAAAGGCATCTACATTTGTAAGAAGGAGAAGGACACGACCAATTTAGCCTATAGAAGACAAACCTTGTAAATCTCTTTTGAACGCTTTCAATGCGATTAATATGAATACTCTGGTTAGGATTCCAGACAACTGATGCGAATTCAAGTTGCGATCTAACCAAAGATACAAATAGAGATTTAAGTGTATATGGATCATTAAATGACTTTGAGTGCCTTTTTAAAAAGCCCAAGTTCATGTTAGCCTTCGAAATTAAATATTCATAATGCAGGCGAAACGACAACGAGCTATCAAAAATAACACCTAGATCCTTAAATTCAGACTGACGTGCAACTACTATATTATCAATATAATAGGTATTAGAAATGGGATTAAGCATACGATAAAAGGACATAGATTTACATTTCGTTGGATTAAGCAGGAATGCATTATCATAACACCATCTTGCTAAGTCATTCAAACCATTTTGTAAAATACATACGTCCTCCACATTTTTTATAACAGAAAATATTTTAAGATCATCCGCATAAAGAAGATACCTACAGTCTGATAAATAGTTTCCAATGTCGTTAATAAATAGGACAAAAAGTAAAGGTCCAAGATGACTACCTTGCGGGACACCCGAGATAGCACGAATAGGCTTAGATGACGAGTCACCAATCTTAACACTCTGAACTCTGCCTATCAAATAAGAATGAAACCAAGACAGAAGGGAAGAGTGGAAACCTAGCATTTTAAGTTTATTTATAAGAAGTAAGTGATTTACCCTATCAAAGGCTTTATTAAAATCAGCATAAACTACATCAACCTGATGACCACACTCGATAGAATTAGAGACAAACTTTGTGAAGCAAACTAGGTTCGACACAACAGATTTTCCAGTGACAAAACCATGCTGACAAGGCGAAATATATTCTTTAACATGATTAAAGATTTTATTTTTGACAATACAGTCTAATAACTTTGGCACTGTTGCCAATTTGGTTATACCTCTGTAGTTTTTTATATCAAATTTTTGCCCTGATTTAAAAACAGGCATAATCGTGGAAATCTTCCATACATCTAAGAACTGACCAGAACTGAGTGATTTATTGAACATGATAGTTAAAGGGCCAATTAGAGAGGGGCATCTTTTAAAGAGACCCTGACACAAATTGTTAGCATCCTTAACGTATGATAAATTCAAGCCCCTAATGGCCTCAATCACATCAGTCTCGTCAATAATTAATGAGCCTAAGCCAATACAACCCTGCTGATCCTCAGAAACATCGCGCAAGTGAGAGACATCTTGATCATTATAAACTGATTCAAAAAAGTCGGCGAAAAGATTACAAATGGATACCGGATCTTCGGCTTTAACACCTTCCAACGTCATAACTTGGGGAAGACCAGATGACTTTCTTAAGGTATTTATGTGCGACCAAAATACACGACTATTGGATTTTATATCAGATTCTAAAGAAAACAAATATTTCCTATAAAGGTATCGATGCAGGGTTGACACTTCCTGTCTTAGTCTTTTATAATTACACTCATTAGATGCACTTTGTACTCTTCTATATGCTTTAAAGGCTTTATTTTTGGCATTCTTCAAACGTATTAAACTCTTGGTAAACCATCTAGGGTGAGAGCCCTTCAAATGCTTTTTCTTTGGTACATGACGAGTAAATGCATTCTGTAAACAGTCTAAGAAACTCGAAAACATGTCGGAAAGATTACAACTATTGAAAATATTTGACCAATCAACAGAAAGAAAGTAGTCATTTAGGTCATCATAATTTGCTTGAGAAAAATTAAAATCATAACCTACGTCACTAACAGGTAATTGACCAAATGCATAGAATTTTAAATCCAGTAAAACTGGCAAATGATGAGAATCAGTTTTAAGTAATGGAGAATCTACACTATGAACTGAACTATATATATCACAATCAACGAATATTAAATCCAGTATTTTACCTAGACGATTCTGATAACAGTTTACTTGTTTTAAATTCAATGATAACAAACTATCTACTACATAAGATTCAGAAGTCGAGCTAATGACTGTAGGTAACAATCCGCAATCCTTATTCTGATATGACCAGTTCAGATTAGCTAAATTAAAATCTCCGAGTACGCAAAATTCAGTATCACTAGCAGAAGATTCCGATACAGAAATAACATTATCAATATGCAACTTATAAATCTCAATACTACTTAATGGGGGAATGTAACTAGCACTTAAATATAAATTATAGCCATTCTTAATATTAACAATCAACTGCTCGCATAAACCATTGTTGAATTTTAATGCAACTATTGATGACATGATGGACGATTTAACAGCGATGAGTACACCTCCTCCTCTGGTAAGATTAGTAGCATCTAGGTCCCGATCACAGCGGTAGACATTATATAGACTTTCGGCTATAAATTCAGATGACAATATAGACTGAGTTAACCAGGTCTCCGTAAGCACGATTACATCAAAATCATTCTCCATAACAGAGCAGTAAAATTCATTTAGCTTAGAACGCATACCAGAGACATTTGAATAGTAAATACATAAATCAGCAAAAAACGGAGAAGCCGAACCAGACACAGTTAAGTTTGTTTCAGTTCCATTACATTGCTTAACTCGTTTTTTGGTGTCGAAATGAACTTCCTCAAAGCAACTCCCGCAGGCCAGTTAACCGGATTCAGCGCAACTTGCGATAAGTTAGCTGGAATACCAATTTTGAAATTTACGAATTTCAAGGAATTTAAATCGCAATCCCTTTTTACTAATTTTATGCAGTCAACAGATTCTTTAGGCAAATTTAGTTTTACACCAATATAGTTCCTCAGAGTTTCCACCTCAGTCTCCGGATGGAACCGAGATGCATGAAACCAACTCTTTTTAGAGATCACTTTAATGTCATTGGAATTTGGATCACATCCAACAATAGTGCGTTTAGTTACACGGCCACGCTTGCCCACAATGTTCCAATCATTAGACGGCTTTTCCTCAGGTAACCTTTTTAAATTGTCAATGGACCCCGAATAAGATGCAGCACTAGAAATAGCATTGATCGATACGCTTAAATCTCCATCGGCACTTCCAGCATGTACTCCACAAGGCACAACCAACCCAGTCCCGCCCGTCCAAACTGTAGCAGCACGTTCAGGGTTATCAGAAGGCGGCAGTGAACGAGTAGTAGAAGTACCAGCAACATATTTTCCTTTTAACACAGAGTCTGATGAACTATCAGTAGCTGTTTTGGATGCAGCAGCGGTAGAAGAGGACGGTAAAGAGGAGAGTCGTGTTCTCTTTTTCGATGCATTCAGTCGATCGAATTCTAATACAGATGCAGATGATGATGCACCGCTAGACTTTCCAACTGCTAGCCTTTTAAAATCACTATGCAACAAGCTGGACACTGAATTTTTTGATTTCATTTTTATAGCACTGTTATCATTCCTTAATTTCTCAAGGATTAAACTCATATCGTTCAGTTTGTTTATTAACCCAGAGATGCAGAATGATTTGCATGAGTTGCAAATCCATACAATATTGGAACAAGATTTCATTGAGATCAGAGCATTATCACTAACAGACGCACATCTCTTATGAAACACTAGAGAGCATACAAAGCAAGTTATGTCAGAGTCCTTGAAAAGCTCCTTTTCACATTTAGCACAATTCTTTAAGTTCATTGTGGTAAAAATTCTAAGAATTACACTTAGTAATACGCAGATAGAAGAAAGAAAGAATCCAACACGTCCGTTCGGTCCGACGATCGACACCATTAGACTAATAATCGCTTTTTAAGGAAATTTGTTTATATAAACGAAGAAATATTGTCCTTTTTTTTATTTATGAGCATTAAGTTTCTGTATTTGAGTTGGTGGAAGATTCAATTCCGCTCATATTGAAAAAACTAACACTAACTTTTCATGAACTGTTCTGGCCAACGTCCGATTAGATTAATCTTCCAGTATATTTCATTGCGCTCCTTCCGCTTTTAGGTAAATGCTCCATTCTTTCATAAAATGTAAAGAGGATATGTGGTACAATCCGGTTCATCTTTATTAAATTTTTTTTTAAAACCGCGTAACATTTCAGTGCTTCCTAGTTCCAAGTCAGGTGCTAGCTTGCATTCCCGGCGGGTTTTTATGTGAGTCGATTTCAATTATGGTAGAGGATGCTGACTTTTATGGCCCCCGCACGTGGTCTGCCCTGAATTTATTTTAATTTATTTTCCTATTGTTTTCACTTGCCGAAGAGCACTGCTTTGTTCTCGGTTTGTTTTCTACTTTAATTTTTAATAGAACACTTTAGTACTTATTCTCCAATATCAAGGAACCTTTGTTCACTGGATTTTCGCTTTTATGGAAATTGAAATTTTCCAACGGTTATTGTGTCGCTGCATTCGATAATGTTGAGCTTTAAATGAACTTTAATTTTTGAAGTGGAGAAGAATGAAACATCTTTGCTTGCTTCGTTAGATAATTTAGTGGAGCTGCAGGTTAAATAAAAATTAAAGTAAAACAACTAAAACCCGCTATGGCAAGAACTAACCGAAAAGTGTCCAGCAATAGAATTTTTTTGTCTGAAATCATACACTGAAATTATCCTCTAGACTTAAGCAAATTAGTGTTCTGAAAAACTCGTTATTAATTTGCCATTTAAATAGGCAATTTCTGAATTAAAATCGACACATATGTACGGTGATATTCAGAGTACAGCCGTGGTTGCATGCAGTTTGGCCCTATGGGTGCGTACTTTTATAAATAAGTTATTATTACTATAAGTAATATCATGGCATGATTCAAACATGCAGCTCATAGTCATCATAACTACTAATTTTGCAATATATTTACCCTGTGATATTATATCTATTCTAATGCGAAATGAAATTAAAAGGCATTTTCGTTAACCCTTATCAGTCACACCTCAGTAAAATCCCGTGCCGGTCATTCTGGGTGTATCACAGGCTTATATAAAATTGTAGGCAGCATAAATAAAAATAAAAAAATATATCCTGTTAAAGTTTGTCTTCCTCTAAAAGACTGTATGGCTTAGATATGCGAAAATTAAATTTAAGATATTTAAAAAAATTCTTGAAACAAAAAAATCGAAAAACTGACTTTTTTCACTAAATCTGCTGTAACTTTGTTAATTTTTAAGATATTTAAATTTGCCAAGCGGTTTTGTAATCCTGAAATGATGCCCATCCAGCTGGTATGTTCAGTTTTTTTGGTCGTTTCAAAAAGTATATTGATTTTGAAGACTGAAGGTACCACTTTTATGAAAAAAATGAACAACTCATTTACACACAAAAGTAGCAATTTATTAATTAAAAAATTGATTTAAAAATCCAAAAAATCCATATAGTATTTAATGCATATTAAAAAAAAAAAAAAAAAAAATTTATTCATTAATTACACAAGTCGACACGATTTTTGATTCTGATTAATATGCAGTCATTCCTCATTGCTTTCGTCTCACAATTGAAGAATATCAACATGATTTAAAAAAAAAATTGTTTTGTGCCCAGGACAGCAAATTTAAAATGACCAATCATCAAAATTGTTATGTTTTCATTTCCTTGTAAATCTGTTGGGGGCGGATATTTTTTAAATTTTCAGTTGCTATATTAGATCCTCCATCTTTAATATATATTTTGGTAACAGACACAAAAGACAAAGGCCGGCAGCTAATAAAAATGCAATGTGGCCTTTTTTTTACTATTGATTGCGCAATAATAGTGTTTTATTTTTCAGAATAGAGTCCGGCTTTAGCATAACCCTTAATGATAAAAATAGCAATTCCAAGTTTTTTGTAAAATAATTCCCCAAGTATCATACCATTTCTGAATCTGCATTATATTGAGTAGTTTTTAAGATAATTTGCTAGTTTCTTTTAGTACATTTTTTTTCCACGACTGATTGTCAAAGTTAAAGTTACAATTTTGACAGAGTTAAAAGGTAACACAAATGAGTTATTTTTCTTGGAAGGTACACTAAATTTCTTCAAAATTTTACTTTTAACGCCTGAAACAACTATTCAAGATACCTGACAAATAAAAAAGTAAACAACTTGAAGTTATTTTTAGCAATGGTGGTTGAAATTCTAACTAAAAGTAGAGATTTTAAACAAAATTAAAAAAGTGACAATATCTCGAAAACTATGAAACTTTTACTAAGGTCATGTTTATTTTATTCGACAAGTCATTAAAATGCCCGTTCAAGGGTTACATTAAATGTGTGTAAAACCCCAAATGGTTCTCTTTTTTCTTTTCCATTTTATGCGGTATGATGCAATGCAAACATCCCGTATTCTTCCGAGAAACTAAAAACATTTTTTATTATCATAAAATTTTGATCAACATGATATGAATTTTGGTCGGCGTTATTGAGAAAAATTTGGTATTTCATGTGAAGGAAATTAAAAAATCCCTAATACCCGAATGGTCAACAGAAATAATAATTCAAATTATTAATAATTCAAAAATATTATGGGCAAAATAGTATCATAAATGGTGGAATTACATTGCATCCAAAGCTTCTGCATTATATCGGAAGTTTAATGTATTTTACATGTACGGTAAACAAACAATGGTTGTTTTTTCTACTTTCAATTTCTTTATCTTTGGAATGGAGGACCTGGAGAAACACCGCCCATTTAAGGTATTAATTTCAAAATTACTCATTTTATTGATTCAAATTTATTTCTTGTTTGCACACATATAACGTAAATGCCAAACATTTTCGGTATTCGCTAATCCTCATGAGTAGCAGTGGCGTGGGGTCCATATAACACGATTCCTACCGGCTTCCCTTTTGGGAACTCATCCTATTCCCGTAAATTTAAAACTTGTTCTATGCCTGTAAAATTCCTGGAAAGCGCTCCCAAAATTCATCTCGTAAAGAAAACATGGCAAAACAAGTGTTACAACCAAAAACAACCATAATCTGTTGTTGCACTACGATGGAACCTTCCCTCGCACCGTAGCAGGTTCTATCAAGTGGTTGCATCGGGTATGAAGCGCTCGCTCGCTGCTTCTGTAAGCCGATCATTTTACGGCTTACTCAAGCCCACACTTTTCTCCACGAGTAACAAAGAAATCGTGTGTGATATCCTTTGCTCACTAAAAGCAAATCCTATAAGCAAATAACACGATAGAAACCGGCTTCTCGGTTGTTTTCGTTTTGCATAAGTTGAAACTCGGGTCACTTCGGCGGGTGGTTGTTTATTTCTTAGAATGCCAGATGATTCGTGTCTTCTCTATGAACGGGTGTGAGTGTAGTGGTGCTCTCTTATTATCCCTATAACACGGTACAAAGCGGCTTCTCGGGTGAGTGGGGTTGGTTGGGGTGGGTTTGGTTATTAATTTTTTTCATAAACAATATTCAGCTGACTGTAAATCTCTTTGATACTGAAGGGGCTGTGAATTGTAGGAGTGAATGCTCCCTTATTTCACAAGAACACGGCAGAAGTCGTCTTCTCGGGAGGGAGGGGTGTTGTGGTTTTGTTTATTATATTTTAATAAAAAAATTGTTAACTTTTGTCTCTTTTTGCCGTAGTGCTCAACGGATTGTGACTTATGAGTGTGGTGTGGTGCTATTTTATTACCTCTCGATAACACGATAGAATCCGGCTTCTCGGGTTTTTTCGTTAGGTTCGGCTATTCGGATGACGATTATTTATTTGTTTCAATTTGTCAGTTGAAGGATTTGTCCCGTCTATCGTGCATGTTTGATTTGAAGTGAAGTGTAATTGTACTTTAATATATAGAATTTAATTGTGAAAAGCTGGTGAGAATTTTGTAAGGTCTAGGTAGTCTGTTATAGGACATTTTAGTAGCTTTTTATTTATATCTTGTTCTCAGTCTTTAATTTTTGTTGGAAATGGCGTTACTTAGTGTTGAATGCTGCTTAACGGATTTTTTATTAGAACAGGCAAATGAATTTAATAGAAATCAGTCTAATTTTTACAATGATGTTTTGGCCGAATTTATAAAAAAAAATCGTAGATTAGTTTTGGAGTATAAGTAAGATTAATTATATTTCATATCAACTTTTCACAGTTTTTGTTAAGCGCTTTAGTTTGATTGCACGATACACGCGACTATAACATTTTTTTTCAAAGCCACTTATATTATTCGTGAAGTTCATTGTATATATGTCCATATTTATTCATAATATTCATATAGCACTTAACTTCCAATGACTTTAAGTATGATAGAATACTAAACTAAATTCGACAAGAATGCACTGTTGAACACATTTTGTAATACCTGACTTCATTTGGTAAGTTTTTTTTCGCTATTAAGTTTCTGATTTTTGCACCGGCTTACCTTCTCAAAAATTTCACCCTACGCCACTGATGAGTAGTATATGTTATACTAATTTTTTTGCTCGATAGAATTTTACTTCGGAAACTAAAACTAACTGAAGCTAGTACTACAATCGATTTTTATTGGAAATGTTTATATAGTACATTTGGAAGTTGCAGCTGCGTTTTTTTTCGTCTATCCAGAACAATAAAACATTTTGTATTGAACGAAAGCATACTAACAGCTACCCAGAATAAAGATTTGATATTTTTGGAAATGTGCATCAAATTGCCATCATTTTCATCCATACAAAAGTTTAACCCTTAGCGGCCACATAGCGGCCGCACGGGGTAACTCATTACCCCACGCTGAAAAAACTAGTTGTACAAGACAAATGAGTGTTTTAAGACTTCTAACTGATTGCTTCATGTTTATTGAAGAGTTCTTCAACATTTCTAATGATTTTTATCGGTCAATTTATAGATGGCGTTCTAAAAACTGGTCATATATGTAAAAATTCAGCAAAAATGGCCTTTTTCAGAAAAACATTCATTACTCCGCCATTTTTCAATTTTAAGGGCTAATTAAGGGGTAAAGAAATTTCAACACAATATTTTTAAAAAACAAAAAGTTATGCAGGGAAAACAAAATATCTTATCTCCACTTGATAGCAAACTACAAAAGGGAAATTATCTTAAGTGACTTTGGTGTTTTGTATTGTCATTGTAAACTATTTGCCAAAGGGAATAATAGCTTAAGTAAACTACAATAAGTTATTAATGCTCACATATTTACAAATGCCAAAACAACTAAAGTCAACTTAAGATGTTTTTCTATTCCGACGGAGATAAATAACTGTAACATAACTCAAACTAAGCTATTTATAAAAAACGGTAGTGGAAAACGAAAAATTAACTTAAGTAGACATAAGTTATTATTCCCTAACGAAGTAAGTTCTAAAGTGAAATTTATGTCGAGTTAGTATTTTATTCCAATAACAAACAAGCTCAATAGTGCAGTCATAAGTGGCAAACTCAATATTGCAGTCATAAGTGAAACGTACATTGGAACATTTGAACAGTACGGTAAGATTGTTACAAAAGTTATTGTGTTGGGTGTTATTTTATTATTACAATATTTTTAGTGAACGGTCGAACTCACTCAGAAAAAAAGTACATTCAGCCTGCATTAACACTTGCCGCAATGTACAGACTATATTGTGAGAAATATTAAAAACCTGTATCTATTACAAAATACATATACGGAAATTTTTAATACTATGAATTTAAAATTGAAATCTCCTAAACTAGAAACTTGTAATAAATATGAAGTTTTTAAAATGAAAATTAACATTGCATCTGCTGAAGAAAAGATCCGGCTGCAAACGGAACAAGCCCAGTATCATGTTGAAGCTGACTTTGGGTATAAATCTAAAAGTACTGATAAACTTCTTGGTCAGAACGATAGAACTATAAAAAACTCCATACTTTCGGACATCTGTGTCTTTTTACAAACGATCTCTATGGACTTTCAATCTTACTGTCCATGATTGCATAACCAATCAGCCCTATTGCTATATGTGGCATGAAGGAGAAGCACAACGTGGAGGGAATGAAATAGCTTCTTGTTTATGCCGCCACCTAAAATTGCTAAATAGCAATTGCAGACATTTAATATTTTACAGCGACTCATGCCCGGGACAAAATAAAAATTCATATATTTCCACGATGTTCAAAGTTTTCCTTCATTCACAAGAAGATGTAGAACTGATTGATCACAAATTTCTCGTACCTGGCCACACACACATGGAATGTGATGTCGATCACTCAGTTATAGAACGAAAAAGAAAAAAACTTCTGTAAAATTCCACCACCCCCGAGACTGGTATCAGTTCATCCGCACTGTTGGTGTCAAGCAAAATTTTATAGTAGAGGAAATGCCGCAAGCCAATTTTTTCGATTTTTCTTCTGCAGCAAAAGAAAAACTAATGTGGAGAAAAACTAATAGTGATGGAGAAAAGTTTATATGGCAACAGGTCAGTCAGGTGGCTTCGTTACACAAAAGAATTTGGTGTCATTTACTATAAAACAACTCTTGATGAAAATGCTCCATTTAAACAACTAAAAATTGGTCGAAGAGGCATCACTTCCTCTTGTGGAGAAGATTTTCTTAAAAAATGTTATGTCCAGCCTTTAGCGATTAGTAAGGAAAAGCAAAAGGATTTATTATATTTGCTTGATCTGATTGACCCAATTATCATGAATTTTATAAAACTTTGTCTTCCGCTGAAATTCCAAATACTCACCCAGATATGGCTACTGAATCCGACGATGATAATTAAAATAATGTATATTATTTGAATTAAACAAAAGACTTATGTTTCTGTATCTAGAATGTGTATTTTCTTCCAAAAAAAGAATTATTAAACGTTTTCTTTGTTAAAAGTCCTATTATTTTGAGTATGCACTTAGAATCAATTTCAAGAAATTTCCATAGTTTAAAATATGCAGAACGAAAGTACACACTAAACGATTTCAGTTCATTTATGCATGTAAAAAGCTTTACAATATGCCAAAATATCTTAATTACACTTAAGGCAACATCTAGGATTTACAAAAATATCCTAATTCACTTAAGATATTGATTTTTCTGATTTCAATTCTGGAAAAATAACTTATGACGAAAATTTTCCAAAATACAAAGCCAAAATAAATGAGCGCTACATAGTTGAAAAGTACTCACTTTCTTTGTTAATATAGTGTTGTTATTACATTGCTATAATTAATCGGTTTTTTTACAGAGCCATTTCTATCTTTGAATTGCTTTCCTGAAAAATTCCTCTTTTCGACTTAAGATGTTTTGGCTTTTGATCACAGATTTATTTTGCAAAATTACTGCAGGGAAAAATGAAAAAAATTATAAATCATAAAATTTGCTTTTTTGTGTTTTATTAGTTTCTAAATATATATTTACGTACAGAAAAGTGAAAAAAATATTATCTTTATGATATTTGAACTCATACAAATATGCGTACTGTATGTGAGCGAACACAAGCTTAGGCTACCCCAACTTTTTGGCTTCAAACGGCCGGTAAGAAGTGCGCTTCTCTGAGACTCTATCTTCGTTGCCCGTGGACACGTATACATTCTTACGCGGGAATAGATGACAAAAAAGCCAACACGCAGTAATCAAACGAAAAAAAAAAAACAATTTCAATTCTTATATGTAGACGAGGAACTTTTTTAGTCAAAAAATTGTTTGGAAAGTATATTGTCAATTTTGTTATTTATGGGCATTTGAGATATAAAAATTGTTCATATACATGAAACTAAGTTTATATATCGTATTTTCATAACCTAGAACCGATGTGCTATCCTACAATGAACGTACACTAGATTTATTCAATAAAAAATATCATATAAAAATGAAACTGACTAGGATTGAAAAAGTCTTTTTTTTACTAGAATATCAAAAACTTACCTTTATTTTGTGTATTGACACCACAAAAAAGTCGATTTGCAAAAAAAAAAAAAAAGATCCGAGCAAAGGTTGCGGCCACACTGGGGTAACTAGTTAACTCACGCCGAGAAAACGAACGCTTAAAGCGCCACTACACTTTTTTTTCGGCTTCCTATGTAATGGAGTCACATCTCACACTTGTCTACTAACGGCAGATGTCGTTACTTGTTTCAATTTCAAAGGTTTTATACCTCTATTTTCACTTTTTCTGATCCTGGGGTAACTAGTTACCCCGTGTGGCCACTAGGGGTTAAATCTTGAACTGAAAATTTAGAGTAGTTTTTGATTCAAAAGTGCTTTCAAGTCATGGCAATTTGATTTCGTTTTTAACAACATTTTTAATCTTGGTTACTCATGAGAAATGTCAGTACAAGGGATAATTTCCTATATTCTGAAAATTCCCGTTTATTCAGCTTATATATGCGTTAAAATTTTGATTTAGGAAAAAATTTGTTGATACATAAACATTATAATAAAATTCGCCGGTTCATGACATCTATTAAAGCAAAGACACGTCGACAAAAAGTTTGTTTTCAAATAACTAATTAACGACAGAACTCTCTCATCTTAGCAGTTGCACTTGCATAGCTCTTCTTCGGTAAACCTTGTTACTATTGCGCCCTTTTATTAAACTACAGTTCCTTCCAATTCACAAATATATTTTCTTCATGTAGTGTAAAAATTGTGTCCAAAGTTGGTCCCTAAAGAAAAGCCATATTGCTTCTATTCTATTTTCACAGCTAAAGCTCTTCAATTGCCCTAATATTCAGTCGATGTGATGTTTGAGAAATGTATTTAAAGTCTTTTCACACTCTCTTATACTTTCTGTATGGCGGAGGATGAGAGATTTGTTGCCCCTCGTGAATGAATGAATGGTTTCGACATTCGACCTCGTTCGAGTACAACAAATTGCTTCCACATGCCTTCATTGCGTGCCATGTATATTGGAAGCAATTCCGCCGATGGTGGAAATACATGTACCTAATGCAAGAGGATTGCAGAGATTTTTCAAAGAACTCGGGTAAATGTTGAATTAAAGAAGGCAGGCGAGTCGGTACAAAGTAAAAAGTGAATAAGACGGTTTTCAAGATAAGTAATTGCGGGATAAACGAACATGAGAACGTGCCTAACTGCAACTGTACTGATAAGCCGAGGACAGTCGTTGCAGAAAACCTCCTACGATGTCCCACTCTGACTGGACCGAATGGCTGACCTTGCATCAATATTTTACTTGTCTAATTTTGTGTTGTCTCTTATTTGTAGTGTCCGGCTTTCACCCGAAGAAAGGTATAGCGAGGATATTTGTGGCTCGGGGCTTATAAGTATTGATTTTTCCCTATAAGTACCTTGGATTGACCTTTATCTTCTGTTCAAACACAGTTTTTTTAGCTGCTGCAGGACTTCAACTCAGCCCATTCTTACCTTGGGTTTCGTTGTGCCGGATCTGGGTTGTTACATATTCGGATGCTTGCACAATCCGAAACAATCCCTAAGGAGAAGGCAGATTACGGATATTTCGATATTTACTTAGTGGTCAGATGTGCAGGACGACGGAGCCTGCCACGTAAATTTGTTTTCTTTAGCTGATATTTTATTCAACGACCCTTGAGCCCGTAAAAATGCCCAGGAATTATACATTTCAATCAAGGCAGCTTTACAGTGACCCAATTTACACGAGTGCATTTTCTGACACAATGACGCTCGTAAAGAGAACTTTATAATTGACTTACTTTTCTTTTTTTTTTTAGCAAAAACTCTCGGAAAATAAAAGAATTGTAACTTTTCGCCATGCTTTTGCTTCGAGTAACCTTGCTCATGGAAGAACAAGATTTATTGCGTTCATCTTTAAGAGGCCTTTAGAAGAAGTTTAAGGTTATTTTCAGGGCATAAAAACTTGGGGTTACAGCTGGCCCATATCAAGGTAATTTGTGTGGGCAAAGAGTTATCTCAGTACTTTGAACAAGGTCTATAAAGATACATACAAATGCCTTACTAGATACACTCCGATTGAACTAAGGTTCTAGATAAGATTTTCAGGAGCTATTGCTTTTTAATGCCAAAAGTATGTTTTGGATTCCTTACACGCCTACCAAAGTTATCTTCCATTCTTCATTACCACTAGAATCTTATCTTTATTTGCAATTTATTGATGGAAATAAATGATATCTACTTCTAATTTGCCACAGAAAGACTTTTGAATATCTTTGTTCATTTTACATTATTATGGCTGTAGTACAAGGTGACAAGTAAGACTTTCTTTGAATCAGATGAGAGACAGATAAAGTCATTAAGCATTTACTGCTTTTAATAGGTGTACTATTATTAACAGTGAAATTAAATCCCATCAGAAAAGCTGTAAATTGTTTTCAAAAGAAAGTTGAGGGGCGATCAAGTCTGATTTGCGTAAAGAAACGAGAAATCATAAGTTTGGTGGCACATTATGACCACAACTGATATTACTCGTACATCAATTTTTTTGGATCCTAAGTGCTATCCAAACTACCCGAAAAACTGTGGGCTCTGGTCGGACCTGAAAAATTCAACTTAAGTAGTTTGGTATTGATATAACCGAGCTTCGATAAGGAGGATTCTCTCCTGTTTAAGCCTGTCTTAAACATGGCTCAAGTTGTTCAAACATGGTTTAAGCTTAACTCATGCCCGGCTAATGCTGACTAAAGTCTTCAATGTCGTGAAATTTTATGACCATTTGATTGTGTGTATAATAATAACTAAGCATTGTTCGACCATAACTCGGCTAAACGAAATTCCCGCAGATGAAACCTTGACAGATTTCTAGACCTATAAAGCCCCCAATCCGGGTCTTTCACATAAATTGTACAAGAATGCTAAGCTTGTGTTGATCTTGTCGTACTTATCGCACTTTGGAATGTAAGATACATTTTTCGATTTGCAGTTTTTTGGATTATGCCCTCGTTTGTAGCACCTAAAACGGTGCCCATCCTGTAGGTTTTTTCGTTCACTGAACAATTTCGAAGAATGGTACTCTGTAACACTGTGTTCTGTAGGCTTGCAGAAAAAGCTGCGATTGTCCAGCGGGGTACACAGCGGTTTTTATAGGCTTTAGGTCATTTTTGTGAGGACGTACGGAAGGTTTCGACTCTGCAGCTTTTTCTAATGAGTTGACCTCTCTCTTTAGAAATTTCAGCAATACTTTAACCGTTTGGTCACCAACACGTCAATGAAACAGTAGCCGCCGAAATCGAATCGGAAATTTGTCTTGCTAGATGACTCTTCTACTGCATTCGTGTCGTCCGCATAGCGGACGATTCTTAGTTCACTCACAGCGCACATACAGGTATTTGAACGATCTGGGCGGCCAAAAGTCAATAAATCGAAACACCAAATACTTGTAAACAAACAGCTAGCTGAGATAAGAGACCCTTGGGGGAACAAAAGCCAGCCCCTCCCGCCTGCCTCACATGCATCTGGCCCCGTAGTGTCAGTCGGAATTAGATCGTGTTACATCGTAAACGTTAACTGTTCTCGGCGGCGCTCTTAAAAACCAAAACTGTGAACGTGGTGTTTTATGTATCTGAGTTTTAAAGTGGTGGAAAAAGTTATGGATTCTGAAAGGTTATGTATTTAACTATTATAATTTAATAAAAATGTTGTTATTAACTTGTTTGCACGTTAAATTTTGGAGCGTCAAAGAAAGGTCTTTTTTTTGGAATTTTTTTTTTGTTAAAAAAATATGTTTTAGTGTAATTTTCATATTATCCTGATAGATCCGGTAAACAATTTAATAACACTGTAAAGTTTGTAGTTTCAGTCAATTAGAAATCAAATAAGTTGTCCCGGATAAGCCCGGATAAGCTACATTTTGATGCTTTGAATATTGTAGGAAAAATAATATGAAAAACACATTTTCGGGTTTTTAATTTTAACGCAACTTTTTATTGAATTAGGTTCACTTGGTACATCGGAAGTAAGGATTGTGATTATTTGACCGCATGATGAGTGAAAATCTTCCTAATTTAGAAGCCAAACTTGATTGCTTAAAAAATCAACTTTTGTCTTGTGACGGATATACACCGGACCAAATCCAAATCTTAAAAAGCAATTTCTCAAAGTCGATCTGGTCGACCGAGCAAACCTTTTGATCAACTGAGCGAGAGAAGTAAAAGGAGAAAAACTGAGGAGCTGCGGTCTACCTTTGAAGAGGATATGATAGTGCATGCAGCGCAAATACAGTTACAAAAAACAGGAAAGCGGGGTTGCTTCAAATGTCCTCAAATCGTCAAAAAATAAAATAAGCCCCTTGACAGTCAAAGACGCAGATTTGACCCGAGATCAATAGGAAATTATAAGAAGGACTAACAAAAATGTTTTTCGGTGTTATAGTCTTCTACAAAAGGAAAAAAAGAAGTATTATCCGCCACCAGAAGCATTCACGATTAACGAGCATTAGCGCGGAAGCTCAACTGCAGACTTTGATAGACCTTACTATTAGACGATTATCGGAGTACCTCGAAGAGGTACTGATAACATTGACGAATCAAGAACGTGAAACCCTAACGCTTATATCCAAATGGGGTTGCGACGGATCCCATCAATGCCAGTACAAACAAAAATTTGATAGTGATGTGGATTCAGATATGAAAATTTTTCAAAGTTGTTTCGTGCCTCTAAAATTAGTATGTGGCAAAAATCATGAAAAAACCGTATGGGAGAATCCGACTCCATCTTCTCCGCATTTTTGTCGGATTATACGATTTCGTTTCGTCAAAGAGAGCACTGATGTTACAGAAGAAGAAATAAACCACGTGAATAATTCTATAAATACTCTCATTCCAACCGAGGTTGATATCGGTGGGAAAAAGTTTATTGTCAAACACAAATTCATCATGACAATGGTCGACGGAAAGGTGTGTAATGCCGCCACTGGAACCACATCAACAAGTTGGTGCTATATTTGTGGCGCAACGTCAAAAGATTTTAACCGATTGGATCCAATCCAATCCAATTCTGTCTCTCAGTGTTAAATGCAAGGATAAGACTATTTGAGAGTGTTCTCCATCTGGCCTATAAACTGCCGGTCAAAAAATATAGGGAAAGAAAAACGGAAAAAGAACTTGAGAAAGAGAGGAAACTCGAAGGTTTCGGAATGAAACCGGGTTATTAATTGATATGCCAAAGGCAAATTTTGGAAATACTAATGACGGAAACTCAAGTCGAAGATTTTTTGAAGATCCGAAATTAGCAGCAGAAATAACGGGCATTAGCTATGATCTGATATACAGGTTTAAAGTCATACTGGACACCATATCAAGCGGTCATAAAATCGACACCCAAAAATTGTTGCCAATCGGGCACCTTATTAATTGCTTCAGGGCTATTCAATTAAAAAGTTAGACTAACAAAAAAGTTATGAAAACAAAACCTACACAAAAGCTACTATGTACAATAATACTAGATCTATATACATTTGCTGTCGTACATGCACAATAAATTTATAATTGCTATAGTTACAGTGACCAAAAGAAATCAATACTACTCCTACACACCAGTACCGTCCTTTCACACATGTTATCAATTTTGAAATTCAACGGGAATTCACAATAGTAAAAATAAATGGTTCACAATTACTGCTGTACGTTCGGTTTTACCGAGGAAAGCCACCAGGGCAGCATGAGTGTGCGTACTCCGTTCTCGCGAACTATTGGCTTGGATCTTCTCCCTTATATGGTTGTGATGAAGTTAGACGATCTTGATGATCTTGACCGCAGATAAGAGAGATATAAAGGAATCCCGGATATTCGGAATATTATTTGTTAATTTCGTAACATAATCATGGATGGCTGCTCTGGACGCGATTTCCATATCGATTCCGTTATGGAGTCTTTTCGACGTTAACGATCTACTTTTCGTTAAATTTTCCGGATATCAATTTTTCGTTCCGTGCAGACTTCCCCGAAATCAAACTCTTTTCTTTAGTTCCCGAAATTAAAGATCCCGAAATCAAAGGTCCCGGGTTGTGGCACCAGATATAAAATAAGAAAATGAATAGACCGGATGTTCTTTAGTAATTCGTTTATTCTACCTCCTTGGTTTGCAGTTCAGAGAAAACTGAATATACAATTAAATGAGAAAAGACAGTACTGAGTGTAGAATAGTTATAATTAATATTTCAACAGCAAAGTACAGCATTTTGCAGATTACTCGTTCAGCAGTAAAGCAGACCAACTTAATGTAATACCTTTGACCAATATGTATTACTGAAATTATAATATTCCAAATATTACGTTTATACCATATGTCTGTCACCTAATACTAGCAATAGACTAGGTAAACAATCTATTATATGCGTAGTATTAAGATTTGCAACAGTACACGTTCAGCTAGCGTCGGAGACACATCAAATCGATCGTTCGCTCTAGTTTATTTTCCTTAAAGTGAAACAATCGGTCAAAGTCCCGCTCCTTTCTGAAAGTGCCTGTGACAGCTATTCTCTCAACTTAGTGCTAAGTGAAGTGACACTATACAGAAATAACCTTTGACTGCAAATTTAATTAAAACAGTTCAATAAACAGATGAGTAGTGAATCCGGCGGCTACGGCCGCGAAAACTATTGGGACATTTTAACAATGGACAATCAACCCAAAACAAAAAGAGAAAGAAAAACATATCTAAGGAATTCTTAAACATCTCCTTCACTGCAAAAGGAGACATTCTCATACTTGCCAAAAACCAAAACCAGGCAAACAAGGTCCTCAAAGCTAACTTCTCTACTCTTGGAACTGAGGTAGAAGCAATATTACACCCCACACTAAACACTTGCAAAGGAGTGATCTATTCACCAGATCTAATGTATCTACCCGAAGATGAAATCGTTTAAAACCTTAAATCCCAAGGCGTTACAGAATGAAAAAAAATTACAAAATATGCTAACGGCAAAGTTACTCATACACCTCTACATATCTTAACCTTTGAGCTATATGGTCTACCCACGGAAATCTCTCTTGGATGCCTAAAAGCGAAAGTCAAACATTACATACCAAACCCGATACAATGTAAAAACTGCTTTTAAAATTGGACATCTAAAAAAGCAATGCACTGAAGTACCCACCTGTGAAGTCTGCTCCAAACCTATACATGACCCTACACCATTTGAAGAAGTCAAATGATTAAACTGTTTTGGACAGCGCAGAACCAACAATAAAAACTGTCCAAAAATTATATTCAGGAAAAAAGTGCTCGAAACAAAAATCATAAACAAAATACCTTTCTCGACGGCACACGAACTAATAAATAAAGAAGTTGGAAACATGGAGAACTTCCCCATACCTCAAGAGAATCTAGCTATTGCAACCTTATAACGGAAAATTAGGATCCAACGAAGCGAAAGAACGATACAAGAAAACTCTGAAAAATCACCACAAGAAAATAACCACACCAATCCTATCAGCAACACATACGAACCTAATTTTATATACACACCACAAATAATAGAGAAAAGTACTACCAAACACATACCTACCACGATCTGCAATAAATCACCATCAAGACTATTACAAAAAATAATAAAAGAAACTAATTATACCAAAAGTAAAGCAACAGCTTTACAAAATATACAAAAACCGATCATAATTGAAGATGATGATAATCCAATGTCATAAACTATCGATAACTAGTCAAAACAAAAAATGACTATAAAAATCGTACAATGGAACTGCAAAGGTCTCGAAAACAACTATTGTAACTTAAAACGGCTTATCTCAGAACAAGATCCCGACATAATCACTCTTCAAGAAACACATATCCCCTACAAAAAAGCTATAAATATTTCCATTAAATACCAAACAATATGCAATAACTCACCCAATAATACTTCTAAAAAAGGAGGAATCAGCATCTCAATTAAGAACACATTAAGCTATACCAAAATTACCTTACAGATCAATATCCAAGCACTAGCTATAGAAGTACAATCATCGATCACTTTTACAGTCATCTCCATTTACTTAGAAAACAACCAAACAATAACACAACAAGAAATAGAAAGCTTAACAAACAATATCACCTCACCTTTCATCACAATCACAACAGCAGGGGTAAAATAATAGAGAAATGGCTACTAACTTCAAGCAATACATTACTAAATGACGGATCACCCACTCATTTTTCCACACACAAAACATTCACACACATCGACCTTACAATAGCCACATCAAACTTAGTTCCAATTGGAAAGTCCTCGATGTTCTCAATGGAAGCGATCATTTCCCCATTACAACTACTATACATACAAACTAAAACAACAAAACTTTCCTACCTAAGTTCAAATTAGATCTTGCTTAATGGACCCATTTCACATCCTATGTGGATAACTGCCTCGCGAACAAACCCACCTCCAGCAACATCAATAAAGAAGCTGCAACGATAAAAAAAAGCAATACTCTATGGCGCAACTGCCTCGATTCCAATCACTACACCCACCCACATTCAAAAAATTAAAAAACCCACCATTGTGGAACAGAGATCTAAGCGAATTAAGATAAAAGAAGAAAAAAGCTTTCCACACCTTAAAACGGAATCCAATGGATCTCAACCTATTTAAATATAAAAGACAAGCCCAGCTTAAAAGAGCCATGATTGCAGCTAAAGACAACAGCCTCTTCGAGCTCACTTCTAGCATAAACCCTACAACTTCCCCAACTGTAATCTGGAAAAACATCAGACGGACTTTTGGTCTAAATAAACCTTCCCTTACAATCGATAGTATATCAACCAACAACCAAACCTTCACAGATCCCACAGTTATCGCAAATCTACTCGCCAAAAAATGGTCTATAAATTCGTATTATGACAATTTTTCCCAACAATTCAAACAACTAAAAAAAGAAAGCATCTTAGATAACTCACCAAATAAGATGTCATCCAAAGCAAAACAAATAAATAATACTGTCACCTTATTCGAATTAAACGAAACTCTCAAAACACTTCATGGAACTACACCTGGTTATGACCAAATTTCATACCTAATGATAAAACACTTATCCGATTCAACCAAAATAAGGATCTGTAAACTATTTAATGAATGCCTTGATAAGGGACACTTTCCACAAATCTGGAAAACTGCTACAATATTGCCAATAGCAAAACCAAACAAAAACAAAAGAAGTATCGAAGGATACCGTCCAATATTACTACTTAATTGCATTGGAAAAGTCCTAGAAATGGCCTTCAGAAAAGGAAAAGGAACGTTAGACGCTTGTCTCCATCTCGATCACAGCATTGCAAAAACACTAATAATATACTACTAATAATAATACTTAACTACCTTCAACATCGTAAAATCAGAGTCAAAGTAAACAAGTTTTCGGATATACACCCACTCTATAATGGAATTCCTCAAGGGTCACCACTCTCAGTAATTCTATTCAGAATTGCATTTAACAGCCTACAATCAATATTTTCAAAACATCCAACATTCGACTATTGCCTATATGCAGATGATTTATTCATAATATGTCAAATAAAAGAGAAACAAATAGCCACTCTTAAAACCGATAAACTTCTACAGGACATCCAATCTTGGTGCACCACATCCGGAGCTAAAATCTCAGTTGAAAAGTGTAAACAAATACACTTCTGCCGCAAAACCAAATGTCAAGATTATACATTAAAATTCGCTGGAACCACGCTTGAGAAAGTTGAGAACCTGAAAATTTTGGGAATTCACTTCAACAGACGACACTCCTGGAAAAAACAAATTGAAAAAACGAGAAAAGCTTTGTTTAAAAGACTCGACATAATTAAATACCTTACATCAAAAAAATGCAATACTCACCCCTCTCAAATGCTTAACGTTGTTCGATCTTTAATTATCTCTAAACTAGACTACGGACTACAAATCTACGGAAACTCATCAAAAACTCTTCTAAACAGGCTCAAATGCCCATATCATTCCGCATTACGATTCAGCCTTGGAGCTTTCCGAACAACACCAATCAAAAACTTACTGATCGAAGTTGGTATGCCCACTATAGCGTAACGACGAGATCAACTCACCCTTAAACTCTACCCTAAACTGCTAACATCTCAAAACACACCTACAACAAAGGACTTCAAAGCAATCCTCACACGAAAACGTGCTCTTAAATACTCCTCAACAATATGCAAAGCAGTTAAGCTCGCTCAGGAGGCAAACCTCCCCAACTCATCAATGCACAAAAGGAACACGCCCTCCATGGAACTTAAACCCTAATACAATAAACGTACAATTGGCGAAACATCAAAAGAACACAACAGCCACTGAAACCTATATTCAACTATACCATGAGGAAATAAACAGCTGGCTACTACCAAATTATACATTGGTCTTCATAGATGGCTCGAAGAAACAAAGCATAGCCGCTTGCTCAGTAGTTAAAGCAGACAGCACTATAATTAATGTAACTACCCTTCCTCCCCACACTTCAGTATTCACTGCTGAACTAACTGCCATACAAAATGCACTTACATTTGCGATACAATCCAAAGGGAAATTTTGCATCCTATCTGATTCACTCTCAGCCATACAAGCGATCATGAACACAAACTCAAAAACTACTATTCTAAACAGCATCCGTGACAAACTTATAATACACCAAAACCGACTCCGAATAATGTGGATCCCAGGACACGTGGGCTTAAAAGGAAACACCATAGCTGATGAAGCTGCAAAACTTGCAACAATATCTCCACTCATCACCTCGGAAAACTCCAACCCTACCGACCTTTACCGTGAAATAAAAAAATACTGCTATATAAAAGGCTTAATCCGCAACAAACCCAGCTCATACCCGTCAACCCTAGATAGAAAGAAATGCATAAAATCATCCGCCTACGACTGAAACACACCAAACTCACACATAGTTACATTTTCAACAGAGCAACACAACCGACATGCACGTGGTGTAATACCATCTTAAATATAGACCACATAATCTACTGCTGCCATAAATTTAACAACAAGAGACGCCTAATCCTCGACGATCCAAAGCACTAAAGTACCAACATTTCGAAACCCTACCGTTCAAAACTGCGAAGATATCCTGGAATTCCTCACATCAACAAAACTCTACAACGAAATATAAACCAACAAAACAAATTTAAATAAGGAAAGATTACAAACTAACAGCAAAGCAATATCAATTTTAATAACACCTAATTGTGTTAGGACCGATAGCCTTAGATGCTCGTGTCCATAATTCGGACTTCGGAATTTATTTACTAATACAATTATTATAAATAAATAAATAAATAAAGATTTGCAAAATGTCGGTGGTATCAACATTATGTATACTACGTACTATGTGCAGCGATTCTGTCGGCAAATTTCATCTACAAAACAGGTGTAATTGCAATCAACTTTTGTTAGTTTTGAGTATATTCCCGAATGAAATGTAATCCGAAGAGACAAAAATAAAATTTAAAGAATAAGGTGTTAAACTTCTGTCAAATAGTGCATTTCACATTTCAATTCTCATTTTGCCACTTGCTTGCGTTCCAAATTTCAAATGATAAACTACTTAGCCTACTAGGTTTATATGTGTCCCGGCTGTGGTTCATTTAGGTATGTACATTTCTATATCGTCACCATGAATTGTAGTAGTCCCTTTGTGTGTGCCACAAATTCAGTCTTGAAATTTGAATGACCCTCAGTCACACTAGGCTTGACATTGTTACATGCAATAAACCTCTTTCCGCTGTTTATTTATGAAATTGTTTATCTCCAATGGCAAATTCATCGAAAGTTTGCCCTTTTCGTTTGTGTGACGTGCAAAGTAGCAATTCTCTTTATAAAGTAAAATTGCTTATTCATCCTGTCACGAACACCAAACATTTGGAGACGGAGAAAAAGTGATTTATAAAACAAACCACAAAACGGGCATATTTGGTATGCAGAAGAGTGGCACATTCCGTTCAAAAAGTGATTAGCCTTTTTTGTCCTCCCTGCATAGCATAGATAATGAAAAGCACAAGAACAATCACCCACAAAAGGTATGTATCTATGTAGTATGTAGGTACCCCCATTGCTCAACGGGAATTCACAATAGTAAAAATAAATGGTTCACAATTACTGCTGTACGTTCGGTTTTACCGAGGAAAGCCACCAGGGCAGCATGAGTGTGCGTACTCCGTTCTCGCGAACTATTGGCTTGGATCTTCTCCCTTATATGGTTGTGATGAAGTTAGACGATCTTGATGATCTTGACCGCAGATAAGAGAGATATAAAGGAATCCCGGATATTCGGAATATTATTTGTTAATTTCGTAACATAATCATGGATGGCTGCTCTGGACGCGATTTCCATATCGATTCCGTTATGGAGTCTTTTCGACGTTAACGATCTACTTTTCGTTAAATTTTCCGGATATCAATTTTTCGTTCCGTGCAGACTTCCCCGAAATCAAACTCTTTTCTTTAGTTCCCGAAATTAAAGATCCCGAAATCAAAGGTCCCGGGTTGTGGCACCAGATATAAAATAAGAAAATGAATAGACCGGATGTTCTTTAGTAATTCGTTTATTCTACCTCCTTGGTTTGCAGTTCAGAGAAAACTGAATATACAATTAAATGAGAAAAGACAGTACTGAGTGTAGAATAGTTATAATTAATATTTCAACAGCAAAGTACAGCATTTTGCAGATTACTCGTTCAGCAGTAAAGCAGACCAACTTAATGTAATACCTTTGACCAATATGTATTACTGAAATTATAATATTCCAAATATTACGTTTATACCATATGTCTGTCACCTAATACTAGCAATAGACTAGGTAAACAATCTATTATATGCGTAGTATTAAGATTTGCAACAGTACACGTTCAGCTAGCGTCGGAGACACATCAAATCGATCGTTCGCTCTAGTTTATTTTCCTTAAAGTGAAACAATCGGTCAAAGTCCCGCTCCTTTCTGAAAGTGCCTGTGACAGCTATTCTCTCAACTTAGTGCTAAGTGAAGTGACACTATACAGAAATAACCTTTGACTGCAAATTTAATTAAAACAGTTCAATAAACAGATGAGTAGTGAATCCGGCGGCTACGGCCGCGAAAACTATTGGGACATTTTAACAATGGACAATCAACCCAAAACAAAAAGAGAAAGAAAAACATATCTAAGGAATTCTTAAACATCTCCTTCACTGCAAAAGGAGACATTCTCATACTTGCCAAAAACCAAAACCAGGCAAACAAGGTCCTCAAAGCTAACTTCTCTACTCTTGGAACTGAGGTAGAAGCAATATTACACCCCACACTAAACACTTGCAAAGGAGTGATCTATTCACCAGATCTAATGTATCTACCCGAAGATGAAATCGTTTAAAACCTTAAATCCCAAGGCGTTACAGAATGAAAAAAAATTACAAAATATGCTAACGGCAAAGTTACTCATACACCTCTACATATCTTAACCTTTGAGCTATATGGTCTACCCACGGAAATCTCTCTTGGATGCCTAAAAGCGAAAGTCAAACATTACATACCAAACCCGATACAATGTAAAAACTGCTTTTAAAATTGGACATCTAAAAAAGCAATGCACTGAAGTACCCACCTGTGAAGTCTGCTCCAAACCTATACATGACCCTACACCATTTGAAGAAGTCAAATGATTAAACTGTTTTGGACAGCGCAGAACCAACAATAAAAACTGTCCAAAAATTATATTCAGGAAAAAAGTGCTCGAAACAAAAATCATAAACAAAATACCTTTCTCGACGGCACACGAACTAATAAATAAAGAAGTTGGAAACATGGAGAACTTCCCCATACCTCAAGAGAATCTAGCTATTGCAACCTTATAACGGAAAATTAGGATCCAACGAAGCGAAAGAACGATACAAGAAAACTCTGAAAAATCACCACAAGAAAATAACCACACCAATCCTATCAGCAACACATACGAACCTAATTTTATATACACACCACAAATAATAGAGAAAAGTACTACCAAACACATACCTACCACGATCTGCAATAAATCACCATCAAGACTATTACAAAAAATAATAAAAGAAACTAATTATACCAAAAGTAAAGCAACAGCTTTACAAAATATACAAAAACCGATCATAATTGAAGATGATGATAATCCAATGTCATAAACTATCGATAACTAGTCAAAACAAAAAATGACTATAAAAATCGTACAATGGAACTGCAAAGGTCTCGAAAACAACTATTGTAACTTAAAACGGCTTATCTCAGAACAAGATCCCGACATAATCACTCTTCAAGAAACACATATCCCCTACAAAAAAGCTATAAATATTTCCATTAAATACCAAACAATATGCAATAACTCACCCAATAATACTTCTAAAAAAGGAGGAATCAGCATCTCAATTAAGAACACATTAAGCTATACCAAAATTACCTTACAGATCAATATCCAAGCACTAGCTATAGAAGTACAATCATCGATCACTTTTACAGTCATCTCCATTTACTTAGAAAACAACCAAACAATAACACAACAAGAAATAGAAAGCTTAACAAACAATATCACCTCACCTTTCATCACAATCACAACAGCAGGGGTAAAATAATAGAGAAATGGCTACTAACTTCAAGCAATACATTACTAAATGACGGATCACCCACTCATTTTTCCACACACAAAACATTCACACACATCGACCTTACAATAGCCACATCAAACTTAGTTCCAATTGGAAAGTCCTCGATGTTCTCAATGGAAGCGATCATTTCCCCATTACAACTACTATACATACAAACTAAAACAACAAAACTTTCCTACCTAAGTTCAAATTAGATCTTGCTTAATGGACCCATTTCACATCCTATGTGGATAACTGCCTCGCGAACAAACCCACCTCCAGCAACATCAATAAAGAAGCTGCAACGATAAAAAAAAGCAATACTCTATGGCGCAACTGCCTCGATTCCAATCACTACACCCACCCACATTCAAAAAATTAAAAAACCCACCATTGTGGAACAGAGATCTAAGCGAATTAAGATAAAAGAAGAAAAAAGCTTTCCACACCTTAAAACGGAATCCAATGGATCTCAACCTATTTAAATATAAAAGACAAGCCCAGCTTAAAAGAGCCATGATTGCAGCTAAAGACAACAGCCTCTTCGAGCTCACTTCTAGCATAAACCCTACAACTTCCCCAACTGTAATCTGGAAAAACATCAGACGGACTTTTGGTCTAAATAAACCTTCCCTTACAATCGATAGTATATCAACCAACAACCAAACCTTCACAGATCCCACAGTTATCGCAAATCTACTCGCCAAAAAATGGTCTATAAATTCGTATTATGACAATTTTTCCCAACAATTCAAACAACTAAAAAAAGAAAGCATCTTAGATAACTCACCAAATAAGATGTCATCCAAAGCAAAACAAATAAATAATACTGTCACCTTATTCGAATTAAACGAAACTCTCAAAACACTTCATGGAACTACACCTGGTTATGACCAAATTTCATACCTAATGATAAAACACTTATCCGATTCAACCAAAATAAGGATCTGTAAACTATTTAATGAATGCCTTGATAAGGGACACTTTCCACAAATCTGGAAAACTGCTACAATATTGCCAATAGCAAAACCAAACAAAAACAAAAGAAGTATCGAAGGATACCGTCCAATATTACTACTTAATTGCATTGGAAAAGTCCTAGAAATGGCCTTCAGAAAAGGAAAAGGAACGTTAGACGCTTGTCTCCATCTCGATCACAGCATTGCAAAAACACTAATAATATACTACTAATAATAATACTTAACTACCTTCAACATCGTAAAATCAGAGTCAAAGTAAACAAGTTTTCGGATATACACCCACTCTATAATGGAATTCCTCAAGGGTCACCACTCTCAGTAATTCTATTCAGAATTGCATTTAACAGCCTACAATCAATATTTTCAAAACATCCAACATTCGACTATTGCCTATATGCAGATGATTTATTCATAATATGTCAAATAAAAGAGAAACAAATAGCCACTCTTAAAACCGATAAACTTCTACAGGACATCCAATCTTGGTGCACCACATCCGGAGCTAAAATCTCAGTTGAAAAGTGTAAACAAATACACTTCTGCCGCAAAACCAAATGTCAAGATTATACATTAAAATTCGCTGGAACCACGCTTGAGAAAGTTGAGAACCTGAAAATTTTGGGAATTCACTTCAACAGACGACACTCCTGGAAAAAACAAATTGAAAAAACGAGAAAAGCTTTGTTTAAAAGACTCGACATAATTAAATACCTTACATCAAAAAAATGCAATACTCACCCCTCTCAAATGCTTAACGTTGTTCGATCTTTAATTATCTCTAAACTAGACTACGGACTACAAATCTACGGAAACTCATCAAAAACTCTTCTAAACAGGCTCAAATGCCCATATCATTCCGCATTACGATTCAGCCTTGGAGCTTTCCGAACAACACCAATCAAAAACTTACTGATCGAAGTTGGTATGCCCACTATAGCGTAACGACGAGATCAACTCACCCTTAAACTCTACCCTAAACTGCTAACATCTCAAAACACACCTACAACAAAGGACTTCAAAGCAATCCTCACACGAAAACGTGCTCTTAAATACTCCTCAACAATATGCAAAGCAGTTAAGCTCGCTCAGGAGGCAAACCTCCCCAACTCATCAATGCACAAAAGGAACACGCCCTCCATGGAACTTAAACCCTAATACAATAAACGTACAATTGGCGAAACATCAAAAGAACACAACAGCCACTGAAACCTATATTCAACTATACCATGAGGAAATAAACAGCTGGCTACTACCAAATTATACATTGGTCTTCATAGATGGCTCGAAGAAACAAAGCATAGCCGCTTGCTCAGTAGTTAAAGCAGACAGCACTATAATTAATGTAACTACCCTTCCTCCCCACACTTCAGTATTCACTGCTGAACTAACTGCCATACAAAATGCACTTACATTTGCGATACAATCCAAAGGGAAATTTTGCATCCTATCTGATTCACTCTCAGCCATACAAGCGATCATGAACACAAACTCAAAAACTACTATTCTAAACAGCATCCGTGACAAACTTATAATACACCAAAACCGACTCCGAATAATGTGGATCCCAGGACACGTGGGCTTAAAAGGAAACACCATAGCTGATGAAGCTGCAAAACTTGCAACAATATCTCCACTCATCACCTCGGAAAACTCCAACCCTACCGACCTTTACCGTGAAATAAAAAAATACTGCTATATAAAAGGCTTAATCCGCAACAAACCCAGCTCATACCCGTCAACCCTAGATAGAAAGAAATGCATAAAATCATCCGCCTACGACTGAAACACACCAAACTCACACATAGTTACATTTTCAACAGAGCAACACAACCGACATGCACGTGGTGTAATACCATCTTAAATATAGACCACATAATCTACTGCTGCCATAAATTTAACAACAAGAGACGCCTAATCCTCGACGATCCAAAGCACTAAAGTACCAACATTTCGAAACCCTACCGTTCAAAACTGCGAAGATATCCTGGAATTCCTCACATCAACAAAACTCTACAACGAAATATAAACCAACAAAACAAATTTAAATAAGGAAAGATTACAAACTAACAGCAAAGCAATATCAATTTTAATAACACCTAATTGTGTTAGGACCGATAGCCTTAGATGCTCGTGTCCATAATTCGGACTTCGGAATTTATTTACTAATACAATTATTATAAATAAATAAATAAATAAAGATTTGCAAAATGTCGGTGGTATCAACATTATGTATACTACGTACTATGTGCAGCGATTCTGTCGGCAAATTTCATCTACAAAACAGGTGTAATTGCAATCAACTTTTGTTAGTTTTGAGTATATTCCCGAATGAAATGTAATCCGAAGAGACAAAAATAAAATTTAAAGAATAAGGTGTTAAACTTCTGTCAAATAGTGCATTTCACATTTCAATTCTCATTTTGCCACTTGCTTGCGTTCCAAATTTCAAATGATAAACTACTTAGCCTACTAGGTTTATATGTGTCCCGGCTGTGGTTCATTTAGGTATGTACATTTCTATATCGTCACCATGAATTGTAGTAGTCCCTTTGTGTGTGCCACAAATTCAGTCTTGAAATTTGAATGACCCTCAGTCACACTAGGCTTGACATTGTTACATGCAATAAACCTCTTTCCGCTGTTTATTTATGAAATTGTTTATCTCCAATGGCAAATTCATCGAAAGTTTGCCCTTTTCGTTTGTGTGACGTGCAAAGTAGCAATTCTCTTTATAAAGTAAAATTGCTTATTCATCCTGTCACGAACACCAAACATTTGGAGACGGAGAAAAAGTGATTTATAAAACAAACCACAAAACGGGCATATTTGGTATGCAGAAGAGTGGCACATTCCGTTCAAAAAGTGATTAGCCTTTTTTGTCCTCCCTGCATAGCATAGATAATGAAAAGCACAAGAACAATCACCCACAAAAGGTATGTATCTATGTAGTATGTAGGTACCCCCATTGTGATAAATCGACCTCCCAATTTATAAATGTTTTAATTCTCGACGTGAACAAATCGTGTAAATTCCCAAAAGCCTGGAGGTAGAAGCACCGAAATTGGCAATTTGTCACTACCATCATGGTAGTCCTGGCAAATGAGGGATCGGATGATTCGACCCTCAAGTATTAGTTGCAGAATTATATGTAATCCGCTTTTCAGGGAGATTAGCGTGTTATTTTCCGAGCGCTTTGCTCGTTTATGCCGCTCGACTAACAACAAAATTCTGCCTCTGCAAAATATCCCCAAAATGGCAAACCAGACTTGCGCCAATAAGTCGTAATTAAGGAAGTTCGGCCAGAGAACTATTAAGATGTCAATTAGATTTAATGGGGGCCTTCACTCCAATATAAAGAATTCTCCGAACTCTTCCCCACGAGAAACCTTTATTTACGTTCTGGATGAACGAAATTCGAGGCTGTGCCAGATACGCGATAGTTTCGCTTGCCCGACGATTCCATGAAATCTCAGTGAAAGTACTTGTCTGTCGGCCGAAATGTTCGCCCGTGTGGGCAGACGTGCCTTGTCCAGTAAATGTATAATCAATATTAAATGAATACCCCTTATTTAGCGATGTTCGTCGAGACAAAAGCCGTAAAAGTACTTTTATGACATCTTTTAGAAGTGATCATGCTAGGCTGCATATTTTATGTTTGAAGTTGAAGTGAAATAAACGGGTTCGCTTTGTTTTCAGCTAAACGACTTTCGAGATATAATGAAATAATAAATTCTTTGCTGCCATCATTCCTTTTATTGATGAGAGAAAGGAAGAGACAAATATAAATTATAGACCAGCATAGAAGAATAGACGGGGTAAATAGTACCCTCACTAATATATATGGTATACATAATATACAGTGACGAGCAAAATTGATCACATGTTTACTTTATATGCGTTCCTTTCTCAATTACAGCCAAACTATAAGCCGTAGGCTATTATAACTACTTCCTATATATTTCTCGTTTTTTATATAATATTATCGAGAAAGTCTTTTTCTGGGGATGCTGGGGCCACACTAACGGCAAATGTCATTGATTATCTCGTTAATAGGCGCTAAACGTAAGTGTAGCCACGACGCAACGCTATGATTTTTCAACGCCATCCTTAATGCCGTTTGACGTTTGGCGATAACTCGGGTGGCGGTCTTTTTTGTGCGCCGTAATTGTTTTCTGACCGGAGCGAGTGACAGTTGATCGACGAAAACTACGTTTGAATATTTTATCGCGATGAATTGGTCAAATGAGAAAGTAATCGAGTTTCTCGAAATATTTCAAAGTGAACCATGTTTGTGGGATCCGCGACCGCGATCCGATCGTGGTTCTCAAAATGATGCTTGGCGCCGAATAAAACAAGTTTTGCCATTTCCAACAACAATTGAAGAACTAAAAAAGAAAAAGGAATCTCTTATGGGATATTATCGAACCCATCTGAACAAATATAAGAAGTCTTTAAAGTCCGGAGCGGGAGCAAATGAAATTTACACTACAAACTGGTTTGCTTTTGAAACCATGGATAGTTTTCTTCGAGAAGTTTATGAAAACAACCGCACATTAAATACAGTGGTAAGTAGTATACCTACCTATGCTGCTCTCAGTGTATTTCAACCCTTAATAAATCAAAAACTGTCCATTTTTGAGTTTCAAGCCCATTGAGACTTTTAATCAATATGCTGAAAACTACCTTTTCACAAAGTTTCAGCAAATTTGGCTGAAAGTTTTTTAACATAAGGTTTGTGCGGGGTCCCTTTCTAATTTTATTAGCAATAAAGATTAAGGTTTAAGATGCCGCGTGGTACATCACTTAGTGAAATTTAAAAGGGCAAAATTTTACCCTTTAAGGAAGAAAATCTTAGCATCAGCGAAATTTCAAGAAAAATTGCCCGTAGCCGATGTGTTATTCGTAATTTTTTGAATAATTCAGAATTATATGGACAAGCAAAGAGAAGTGGACGAAAGAAGAAGCTTTCTTCGCGAGAAGAACGGCGAATTTTACGGGCTGCCAGTAACTCGACACTTAGCTGTTCGAAATTAGATGCACTTTCAAAAACAAAAGTGTCGAAAACGACCGCCTGGAGGACTCTTCAACGAGATCCTAATATTCGCAGGGCTAAAATGAAGTTAGCCCCAAAACTTTTAGGCCGTCATATTGAAGCTCGTTTAAAATTTTAAAGACAAAACATGGGAAGAGATGGTCATCGGTAGGCTACACAACAAAATTAATTTCTGTGCATTATTTAAATAAATTTTGAACATATCCAGGTTACTTTTTCTGACGAAAAAAAATGGAACTTAGACGGCCCTGACAGTTTCAATTCATACTGGCGGGATTTGAGGAAAGAACCCCGATATTTCTCAAGAAGAAATTTTGTTGGTCGTTCTGTCATGGTATGGGGCGCGTTCTCCGCGGCAGGATGCTTAGAACTGCAATTCACGTCATGCAGGATGAACAGTTGTGACTATTGCCAAGTGCTACAAAACAGTCTACTGCCATTTTTACGACAACATCCTGAGAAAAAAATGGCTTTTCCAACAGGATAACGCCAGAATCCATACCAGTAGAGAAACCATGGGTTGGTTTAGCAATGAGTCAATTGAGGTGATGGACTGGGCAGCGTGCTCTCCAGATCTTAACCCTATTGAGAACATTTGGGGGCTCCTGGTGAGGCGAGTTTATGCAGAAAATCGACAATATATCTCTTCCGAGAGCCTTAAAACTGCTATTCTCATGGAATGGGAAAAACTTGACGCCAACATTTTAAATTCCCTGATATTATCAATGGACAAAAGAATTTTTGAATTAATAAAGGCCAAGGGAGGTCATATTAGTTATTAACTTTATTTTTTTAATGAATACATTTTTTTATTTTGTTTGGAAATCTAATGTCTTATAAATATGAAATGAGCAGAAGCCACGCAGAATAAAGAAAAGGAAAATATAACACTTAAGACTTCTCAAGAAATCAAATCAAATTGTAGAAATAAGCAACCGAGAGATGATTTGCCTCCAGAAATTAGAGCAGCACAACGTCAAATGGAAGAAGCTTTTGAATACATGAAGGGCAGCAAAGATGATGAGTACGAAACGTTTGGAAGACTAATTGCCAGTAAAATAAGAAACATAAAAAATCCAAATATGCGTGATATTTTAATGAATGATATTCAAAATTTAGTATTCCGCACATGTATGGCGGATCGAATGGAGGAACAGTCTGCAGTACCTACATTTTCGTATCATTTCCCTTCAGATCCAAACATATCCCAGTCTCCACAGCATCAAGCACACAGTCCATCCACATACCAGTCACCTCTAGAATCTAAAATATGCCAGTTACCACACCATCAATTACATAGTCCATCCACAACTCAGTCTTCTCCAGGTCCAAACACATCCCAGTCTCCACATCATCAAATGTACAGCCCCTCTATGTCATCTCAAGAAACTTCTCAAGTATTACCACCAACACGTCCCTCACAAATCATAATAACAGATACAGGTCAATTAATGGTAGTCAAAGATACCGGATAAATTTTCTAATTAAAATAATTGAAATAGATACAATTCGAATTAAAGAGTTGTTTTATTCTCCAAAAAAGAAAAATGTTTGGATAGGTATATGAATCTATCAGGCCATGCTGTCGACATCTTACATCTAAATTCATGTCCCTGAAATATTCTGTGAATTTATTTCGAACTTCGATTTCTGTTAAAGCTGAACGTCGTGCAATACTCATTATTGACCTGAATGCGCACTCGCCGTCTCCAATGTTTTGTCTCCAAGATCCTGGTCTTGCTATTTCTCCATTGACAATTATATCAGTGTAGCCTGATGGGGTGTAAATACACCGCGAGTTATGGCTTTTTCTTAAAAAGTTATGTAATAAAGCACATGCCATTACAACTCTTGAAGCTTCATTTGGTTGTAGAGCTATAGGTATCTTAAGTACTCTAAACCGTGCTGACATTACACGAAATGTGTTTTTCACAACAATACCAACAGAAGAAAGTTTTTTATTAAATTTCCATTGCATACTTCCTTTTGGGTGTTCGCCGGGGAAAGGTTTCATTATATTAGGGTGCAATGGAAATGCATTGTCAGCAACAAAAACATAGGGCATATTTACATTGCCATTAGAAAGCGGTTCAGGTTATGGTAAATTTAAGGAGTTTGTGTGAAGTTTTTCAAATAAAACACTATCCAACATCGCAAAACATAAAACAAAAATTCCGATCCACCAAGGCCAGCAGAACAATACTAAAAGAATGCTTGTAACTAAAATAATCAGAACCACTATGAATCGGTGACATCAAGACCACATGTTTAACATCGATTGCTCCCAAGCAATGAGGAAATGTGTCTCTAAAATCTGATTCCTTTTGTAACCATTCGTATTCATTCTCGGGCAGCTTGATAATTTCCCTCAATGTAAGAATAAGGGCAGCACAACATTCCCTTACGATATTGGAAATTACTTGGTGAG
This sequence comes from Dysmachus trigonus, assembly GCA_949715965.1. Lineage (NCBI taxonomy): Eukaryota > Metazoa > Arthropoda > Insecta > Diptera > Asilidae > Dysmachus > Dysmachus trigonus. The sequence continues at coordinate 39,062,290 of OX454322.1, read as the reverse complement.
ACATCTTAAACAAATAATGTAAGCTTCTGTAACTATCTCCCGTTGCCAAATAACGTAAAGTAACTGCTAGTCGTACTTTGGCTGGAATAGCTTCACGAAATCTTGTATTTTGTTTTTGTATTAAAGGTCCCACTCTGCTAAGCAGTATTTCAAAATCAGTTGCTGACATTCGGACGAATCCATGGAATTGATTGGATGGTTCAGCTAATAGGTCAGAAAATATATATTCCTCCATCGTTTTTCTGCAAAACAATAAAAACATTTGAGTTCTTACTCCAAAAGCCTTACTTTGAAATTATAGGTTATTTACAGTGTACGTTTTCTGTGCATTTTTATCATCCACCATCTTCTTTTCCTTTTTTTTCACATGCACATATGTACATATAATAAAATGCAGCAGCTTGTACGTCCATGTTCTGCGTTGACAACAAACTTAAACGTCAAATTCAACGCCATTATGATGGGCATTGACGTTGAATTTGTAGTGTGGCCATCTCGTTATCCCGTTGAATTTGTAGTGTGGCCATCTCGTTATCACGTTAATTTTGTTGCCTTTTTTAATGAAGTTCGTAGGCATTGACGTTTGCCATTAATGTGGCCCCAGCATGAGAAATAAATTCCTGTGTATACATCATGTGATCAATTTTGCACGCTTCTTCGAAGGGATTGAATACCATAGTATTCGGTATTTTGCTAGGGAAAATGCGTCACTCACAATCATATGATTGCATTTTCCATTCTTTTGGCGCTTTTTTGTGCCTTTTTGCCTTTTTCTTTTGTGACAGAAACTTTACGTATTAAAGCAAAATGCGTGCAATTAGCAAATTAAAAAAAAAACGAAAAACATCTTTGCGGCAAAGCAGCTGCCACAATAAGTAGCAATATTAGCGAGCAGACAGCATAATGTGCATCCAAAATATATCTTGTCGAAAAATTAATAAAGCTGTAAGCCCTATTGCATCTTTTATTTTACATGTGCCTGATGAATTGGCTCCGACTTTGCTAAATTCTTCTTTTTGGCCCTCGGGTACTTTAATAGAGAATTTCGTCCCTCGTGGGCCAACATTCAAGCCTAGAAACTCGAGTGCCAAACCATCTAATATTGTTTCAAAAAACTGAATCCGCAGACGATCTCCTTATATTATCAAAATGTACCAAGACTAGGACTCTTTACCAGTCATCCACTACTAGTAATTTCGACATTATCGCGTTAACCGAAACGTGGTTACATCATGGTTTTCGGAATGCTGAGTTTTTTGATTCATCCTATCAAGTATTTCGTAGGGATAGGTTTACTGATTCGGAGGCACGAGGAGGAGGAGTTCTCATAGCTTGCAAAACTCACCTCAATTGCAGCTTGATTTCACCATCCGACCTATCTGCTTCTTCTGACATTGAGCTAATTACTCTCAAAGTAAAATTAGCCAGAACTTCTTTATTTATTATGTGTTGTTATATTCCCCCTGATCTAATCAATACCATTGACAGGGACGGATATAGTATGTATGATATATTAATTTTAAGATTGGAATTCATTAATAACTTAATGAATCCAGACGACGATCTCCTTTTATTGGGTAATTTCAACATACAACAACAACAACGTTCAATGGGTAGCCAATTCTGCTGACGATGGCTGCCATCCCTTTAATAAATTAAGTTCTAAAGAGTCTTCATTTTTGGGATCGGTTTTCTCTTTCGGTCTCAATCAGATTAGTTCCATACAGAATGATATGGGTCGGCAGCTTGATCTTGTATTTTCCACTGACTGCAACAATACAATTGTTGATCACAGTCCAATTCTTCTTTCTACTCTTGACAAATATCATCCGCCTCTCCAAATCGATTATTTTCATAGTCCTGAAAATACTAAACATATTAACGTTAGCGACTACGCTTATAGTTTCAGGAAGGCGGATATGGACGAACTTTCCATTGACTTCACTACACTTTTATCCAACGATAACATTGACAATGCCTTGTTCTACGCCTTACTCTTCAACATTTTTGAATCTTGCGTCCCTTACGAACGGCAGCGTTCCCTTACTTCATCACCTCCCTGGTTCAATAGCGATCTTCGGAGGCTTAGAAATAGGAAAAATAAGCTGTGGAAGGCATATCTTTTGGAGAGGAATAACTTTTCGTACGATGAATTTGTTGAATGTTATAATAAATTTCAGAATTATTCCACACAGCTATATAACGATTACGTGAAACGAATGACAACTGAATTCTACAACAATCCGCGCGCATTTTATAAATTTATTAACTCTAAAAGAAAAGTGGACGAATACCCTGCTAATATGCAATATGAAGGAGTTTCAAGTGACACTCCATCTGCAATATGCGATATGTTTGCATCCTTTTTCGAAAAATCATTCTCCCCTGAATTTATACCTGATCTTAACAATTTTAATCACTTAAACAAAAACCCTATTCCTATTAATTTATCCATCTGCATTACTCCTGATGATGTCCTCAAGCATATCAACAAGCTCACTCTTGATTTTACATCAGGACCCGATGGTATTCCGCCAGCTATTCTTAAGGCTTGTTCTAACGAACTAGTTATGCCTTTAACATTAATTTTTCAAAAGTCTCTCGAGACTGGACAATTTCCTGTGCTCTGGAAGAACTCCTTCATCATTCCTATTCATAAAAAGGGTAACAAAAATGAGGTATGTAATTACAGACCTATTGCGAAACTCTCGTGTATCCCAAAACTTTTTGAATCAATTGTTCACTCTCAATTTTCAACTGTCTGCAAGCGCCTCATTTCAATAAACCAGCATGGTTTTCTGTCGGGGCGCTCTACTTCTACGAATCTCCTTGAACTTGTTACCTTTGTTACTGAAGGATTTCGAAATGGTTTGCAGACAGATTGCATCTATACTGACTTCAGCAAGGCTTTCGATAAGCTTTCTCATTCTGTAATAATCCTCAAATTAGTAAGTCTAGGCTTTCCGCCACTGCTTATTAACTGGATCCGTTCTTATTTACTCGCCAGGACATATCAAGTTTCTTTTCGTAGTCATTTAGGTCCACTTCTTTTTATTTTATCTATTGATGACATCTCACAACTCCTTCAAACCTGTAAAATCTTTCGAACAAGAAATATTAGCGACTGGCACGCTGTTCAAAATGACCTAAATATATTCCATTTGTGGTGTACACACAATAATTTAGAATTAAATACTGGTAAGTGCGAAATCATGACTTTTTGTAGAGGTCGTAATCCCCTGCGTTTTGATTATACCTTATCGAATCATGCTCTACGACGCGACGTGTTCAATCTGTCCGTGACTTGGGAGTTATTCTGGATTGCAAATTAGACTTCGTTGAGCATATAAACTGTACGGTGGCTAAAGCCAGCTCTATGCTGGGATTCATCAAAAGATGGTCCCGTGAATTTTCCAATAGAACTGTCTTAAAACAGCTTTACTTTTCTTTTGTTAGGCCAATTCTCGAATACGCAAGTCAAGTTTGGTCGCCCTATTACCAAGTCCTTATTGACTGCGTCGAATCTGTGCAAAGAAAATTTGTCAGATTTGCTCTTAAGGATTTACCTTGCTTGGAGCAATCCAGTTCTTCTCCCTCCTTATAATGATCGTTTGAGGCTCCTCGATATGCACTCTCTGCTCAAGCGTCGGGAGATCGCAGACATTGTTTTTGTTCACCAATTATTAATTGGTAATATTGATTCAGCCTACCTTAAAAGCGAATTCACTTTCAGATTGAACGAGCGTAATCTTAGGGTGGTTTCACTTCTGCAAACTAGTTTATGTAAGAATAATAACTATAGCTTTTTCCAGCCTATTAACCGGATGAGGTTAAATGTGAATAAGAATGCTGATTTGTTTGATGTTCGTGTCAGTAAGCATGCACTAAAAAATAGTCTGTTTGGTGGTCGTGGTCGCATGTCTACTAACATCGGACCAAATGATGAATAATCAGTCATAAGCTACAGATTAGTTCTGTTATTTTACAAAGCTTTGACTAAGCTAATGGTCTGTAAAAAAAAAAAAAAAAAAAAAAAAATAAAGGGCTAAAGGCAGCGGAGAAGAAGAAAAAGTCGGCGCTTTAAGAAAAAAAATGTTGTTGCCCATCAAGACTTTGCGTCGAGGCACATAGAATGGTCGGTGTAAGCTTGGAAGCAGGTAAAATAAAAAAATATATCTGGTTAAATTAGTGAATTCTCAAGATATTTGGTCCGATGAAACGAAGATAAATCGGTTTGAGTCGGATGGTCGTTCCTGACACTGGACCAAAAATCCCCAACAAATCCAACCAGGCGCAGTCAAACAGACCATGAAGCATGGCGGGGGTTCCATTCTCCTTTGGAGTTGCATCACAGGAAATGGAATGGGGCCTTTGGGTAGAATGCACGGTATAATGCGAAAAGAGCATTACCTTCAAATTTTCCAAGATAACTAGCTATAAAGAGAATTCTTCTTGTTTTTAGGTTGGCAGCACTGTCACTCAGATCTGTGTCAAATTTCTCGTCATTTGTTTGGTTAGTTTCGTTTTGTTTTCTGAGCAACTAAAAGCGAATTTTTCGCGGAATGAAATGTCTGCTGCAGAAACGTTTGGAATGTTGCAGAAGGCCTTCGGCGATCAGGTTTTGTCTGAAAGAAATGTTTACAAGTGGTATAAACAGTTCAAAGAAGGTAGAGAAAGCGTTGAAGACAAAGAGCGTCCTGGACGACAGTCAACACCAATCAATGAACAACATGTCAATGAAATCAAAGATTTGGTGCTCAAAAATCGTCGGTTGACAATTAAAGACCTTACTGATAGTATAAACATTTCATTTGGGTCGGCCCAAATCACTTTGAAAGAATATTTGTGCTTGAGAAGAGTCACATCTCGATTGGCTCCAAAAACACTCAATTTCTTCTAAAAACAACGTCGTGTTGAAGTCTGTGAAACAATGCTCTCTGACTATCCCGGAAACCACCGATCAATCCAGCGAATATCGTGCAAAAGACGAGGCAAGACCAAAAAAATTAAGGCCAAAGGCGTTCACAAATCAAAGTCATGTTAACAGTTTTCTTCGATTATCGTGGTGTGGTGCATTATGAATTCCTTCCGTCGGGCCAAACTGTTAACAAGGAATATTATTTGAATGTTATGCGTCGTCTGCGTGAAGCTATTCTCCTCAAGAGGCCGGAGTTTTGGAAAAACAAGAATTGCTTTTTGCATCACGATAATACGCTTTTTCATCAAATAAATGTTCTTTAAAATAACTTCGCCGGATAAGATATTTTTAATTTAATAATTATAAAGGTTGCACAGAACATTTGAAATAATAAGGTTAATTTTTTACTTATTTATTTATTGAAATTAGTAGGCATATATGAAAAGAATTAATATTTTTCACAATTAAGCTGTTGATTTTTATTCCAAATTCCCTTCTAATACCATATAAAGTACCAAAATATTGGGTGTACAAATTAGCTCGGTCCGTTTACAAAAGATGATTCTGGCTGTTATGAATGTTTCACAGTGACAGCTGATCTCGGTGGTTTCAGAGTTGTTAGACACCTGTCAATAAAATTCAGTTTCTGTCATTTTGAATTTCATAAAAAACCTTGTTTTTTATTTTGTCGAATATGTCAAATTATGTCTTAACTAAGCTGCATGTGCGGGAGGTTTTAATTTTTTGCTTTAATTGGAAGAAAAGTGCAGCTGAAGCGAATGCTTGTGAAAGTTTATGGTGATAATGCTCCAACTGATAAATCATGTAGGGAATGGTTCCGACGTTTTAAGAATGGTGATTTCAGCGTTGAAGATAAGCCTCGCCTTGGACAACCCAAAAATTCGAAAACGAAGAATTGAAGGCATTACTCGATGAAGATCCGTGTCAAACGCAAGAGGAGCTTGCAGATACATTGGATACAACAAGCAGTTTCTGTACGATTAAAGTCCATAGGATTGATTTAAAAGCAAGGAAACTGGGTTCCTCATGAATTGAAAACAAGAGACGTTGAAAGGTGATTTTTCACTTGCGAGCAGTTGATTCAAAGGCAAAAAAGAAAGGGTTTTTTACATCGGATTGTTACTGGGGATGAGAAATAGATATTCTACGATAATCCCTAGAAGAAAAAATATTACGCTAAGCCTAGTGAATCGTTACCATCGACCTCAACTTCAACACCAAGGCAAAATTTAAGTTCAAAAGTCTTGCTGTGTATTTGTTAGGACCAAAAGGGTGTTGTATATTATGAGCTGCTACAACTTGATGAATCTATTACGGGCGATCGGTATAGGCTACAATTCACTCGTTTGAGCCGTGCATTACGAGAAAAACGGCCACACAAGTGGGATATTCCACCACACCCGCCGTATTCTCCGGACCTTGCTCCTTCTGATTACTGGTTATTCCGACGTCACGGATGCAGCACGACTTGGCAGCTCACCGGTTCACTTCTTTCGCAGAAATAGAAAATTGGATTGCCTCAAAAGACAAAACATTTTTTTCAAGATGGAATTCGAAAATTGCCTGAAAGGTGGGACAAAGTAGTTATCAACGATGGACAACACTTCGATTAATCTGTTAATTAATTTTGTTTCAAAATAAATATATTTTTAACAACAACAAAAAAAACGGGTAGAATTAATCAATATGTGAAGGGTAGACCATATAATAGTTGTTTTTAAAATTACGTGTTATGTTGACATAGACAGCTCTTTCTCGCTCAAAAAATTGACAGGAACACAGCACAATAAATTCGCAATAGATTTACGTTGGAACAATGTTGGCAAACTACATAATTCCCAATTGAGTGATGTGTTGCCGAAACAGTGCGAATTTTTAAAATAAGTGTCGGTCGGAGATGTGCCATGACTACCGTGCAGCCGTAATTTAACTTTTCTTGCGGGATGTCGCTAAAGATCGATACTATACTGACAATCCAGAAATTATTGTATCACTTAAGCACAATATTGATAGATTTATTTGTGAAATGGGGCACTAAAACCGTCGAATATATGCTGCAAAATTGGCTTGAGAAGATGGGCTGCCAAACCAGCTGAGGCAGTCGTTTAAATGCAATCATATTCTATTACTAATCGGAAGGTTTACTCTTTTCAATAGATCAATTGAACAATGTTAATTTTAAAGAAATTTTAAAAAGAAACCAGCCGACGGCCCACCCTTTATAATACTTAAACACATATTTATTCAATCAAAAGCATTTGAAAACCCATCTTGTTGCAAAGAATATTCAATTTGTAAGAAACGATCAAAAACTTTCAAAATGTAACATTTTAGAATAAGTAATTTTATTTTTCCATTATTTCTAGTAATTTTAAAAATGTTGTTGTGTGTTCACAACCAAAACTTTTCTAAATTAAATTAATGGAATTGGAACTTTTATTTTTATTTTCTACGATGGTTTTTTCCATAATTTTTCCGACTATTGAGTAAACTGAAAAAAAAACTAGACTTTGCCTTATCCTCATTGATATTTTTCGTAACCCTCAACGACTGCATACAATTGTGCACTACTTAAAAAACGCTTCAGTTCCGGGTCTGAGGTAGAGATTTATCACTTATAGAGAGCTTCTACTAAGAACGAAAATGCAATTTTTTTGAAGTTCGTTCTTCTTCATTGCATTTAATCTTTGATACAGCGTATGACGCTACGTCGTGATAAAAAATTTCCTGGTGTCACTAACCCTGTGTGGACAAATCTCGAGGCAGCGCTAGTGCCTGAGTGAGGGTTAAGGGAGTCTTTCCGATGTAAAAATATTAATTTGACTCTTCTGCGGTACTCCAAACTTTTTCTTTCTCTGTTTCAAATAAATACTATAATAAATACACAAGCTCCAAAAGTTAGTTTTTGATTGAGTTATAAAATTTAAAACATAACATTTTCTGAAAAGCGGGACTTAAGTTATAACTAACTTATAGAAAAAAACAAGAGGGCTTAGTTGGAAAAAAAAACAATTATAAATTTGCATACTACATAAAAATACAAAACTATTCACCCAATCACACTTTAATATTTTAATTTATATAAATCTGTCATTGCTTGCAAAATTTCAAATTGTCTCATTTGTTCATTTTCACAAACATTATCTATCAACATCATACCTTCAGTTAGAAAATCCAATTAATAGCAAGCACATAGATTAGAAATCACAGGAATAATTTGCAAATGTAGTTTAAAAGAATCCTATAGTCACACTATTTCCTGTCGCGTTGCACCACCGTCGTACAAGAACAATCTAATCGAATTTTCCACTCCAATTTCTTCTGCCTGTTTGTTATCGAGCTTGCATGAGTGAAAAAGCGAACTTCGATTACATTTTTTTGTCCACTGAAACTCAATTAAAACTCGTTGTGATTGGAGCATTCTCTTGGCGCCCGCTTTTTATTTTGCTTTGGGAAACAATTTCTTCCTCATAAATTAAATTATTTTCAATTTTTGGCTCTTCAGTTAGTTTATCTGTAGGTGAGAGCCCCCATTAAGTCTTGTTAATATTCCTTTAGAACTATATTTTAAAACAAATAATGTGTTTTTATAAATATGGACATAGTTTTTCATAAAAATCCGACACCTTTTTTATGTGTTTCTTAACTTTAGGTCGTCGGCTTATTTCAAAACTCTTTCAAATTAATCATTGCGGTTGAAAGTGCTCTTTTGATGTTGTAGATTTATATGAGGACCTCTTTGTTTTTTATTATCCTTTCCCGTTTTTTGTTCATTCTAGTGTAAATGTAAATCATTGCCCTTTAACCTTTGTCGGCAAGCAAACAATATATATTCTGTTACACACCGCGCGCCTTTAGAGCATATTAAGAGAGTGAAACCTTTTTCCTGCTTACCGGGGCTGAAAATCTCCCCGTATGCGTTACACGCCGCAAAATGTGTCTTTAACATTTTTCAATCTATCTAAAAGCATCCTTCCGTATATTTCATGAGCCAGATGTGGAGGAGAACAAACGATTACCTCCACAACTTAGTGCAGCACAATGACGTGCTTATATGTTCACCTGCCACATCATATTACTTAAAATTAGAAATTGTCTGTTACAATATCCTTTCTCCGTGCGCGGGAAAGGATTGCTCGAATTTACTTTTCTTTAGCACGTAGAATGGGATCCTATGCAGAGGTGTGTGAGTGCTATAAAAATGTATACTTTATTGAAATAAATTTATCTCGAAGCCCCGATGTGTGCACGCGAGCTAACTGTTAGAGTGTATCGACGAGCAATGGATTAAAGGTACACAATCTTGTTTACATTCAAAATTTGTTACGCTTTAAATATTTCAGTTTAATTAAAACTTTTGAAAATATAATGAAGTAGGAAAGGTGGAAAAATCTTTGGGATATATTCCTATGATGAGAGACTATAGATGAGAGACTATAAAGCTTTAATTATGGCTTTAAACATATCATGGCACATACATATATATATTAAAGTTTTTAGAAAGTTTCACTAAACATCTTACACGCGGAATCGCACTACGTCTAGTTTAGCATTCACTATCATAAGTAAAGTTACGCTTAAATATGGCTATTTTAATAGTTTGAAATTACATTTTGGATCTTATTAGTTTCCTTTTTAAGCCAGTCCCTCTACTTGAAAACAATCGCAAAAGCTTTTTCATGAATAAACAATTAATTTCAAGTAAAATTTCCTCCAAATACTCTTTTCTTATGGTTGTGATTTTATTAATTACTACCTGTATCCGTGACTTCGTTCGAGTTTACCTCGAATATAGCTTAAAATATAGTATGTTACAGATAAATGGCATTATCGAATCATTTTGTAACTGTTACTTAATATGGCATATCGAAATCGAACTTTCAATGGTACGAGCACTAATTTATTTGAACCATGGATGGAGGTAATATAAAATGTATCATAAATGTTTATACAGGTCATAAGCTACAACTACGTTAAGGGGTAATAATACTAGCTTCTGTGAACGAAATCAAGGGTCATTTTTGGAATTTATTTTTTGAAAATTGTTAATGTAATGTAGGTCAGCATGTTAGTATAAGTCTTAAATTACTTAAAAATAATATTTTAACAATATTTTAGATGCGAATCCACAATGCGGCAGGTGTCGCATTTTTTTTTTTTTTTTTTTTTTCCATGATCTGCCATAGCTTTCCCCTAGCGCTTACATTTTTTTACAGAATGATTCGAAATGTTAATTGTAGCTTAATAATAACATTCTTACATCCTTCTACGTAGGACTGTTTTGATTGCTTAAAATTAACCAATTCTATTAACGATTTACTACCGATTTTTGTATAAAAAAAGAGACGTTTACATTCGAACTAACACCATTTTGTTTTTAATAAGTATATATATTTCAACAATTTCATACGTGGTTCACTAAATAACTTTATTATAAAGCGTAGATTTTGCGTAATGCGTGAACAAACATACAAACAAAATTTGATCCGTCATTTCGGTTTTCAGCATTTTGATAACTGATTCCAAATCAGAAGTCCCGAAATCCCCTTTGTACTAATTTTCATCAAAATCCGTATTGGATACGCCATGTTAAAATTGAAAATTTTGATGATATATTCGAAATCAATGCTCTTAGAAACCCCCAAGTATTAATTTTTATGACAATCTCAAGAAGTTTCAAAATATTGCTAGCCATCTTGGGTTCGTATTTTTGAGACTTTTATCAAAACAAATAACATTTTAACATACGATATAACTGTGCCAAGTTTTTTTAAAATGCGTCCAGTAGATTTTGTTTGATGCGTGCAGAGACACGAGTCGGTTAAAGTTTTATTACATACGAGTATATAGATACAGATAACTGAACATCTATAATATCTTCATTCTTATGAGGAATATCCTGATTATTCTAATTGAAGATAATGACCAAGGCTCTTCTTGAGCGGTTGGGCTTTGAAGTTGAGGTAGTGTTTCTACAATTTAGCTCAATAATCCTTGAAAATTCCACACTACCTCAACTTCAAAACCCAATATCTCAAGAAATATGGATGTTAAGGATTTGGTGTTCCAGAACTTTTTTGTAGGAAATTGAATTTCGTACAAGTTTGTCATTTACATTTTTTCTGCAGCTCTAGTTATTTACAAGAGAGGGGCATAAAAACGAGAATTTCATGAAAAAACTGGGTTTAGTGACCCGTACTACCTTGCTGGTAGGAGTTAGGGTTACGCCGCAATGGACACTTTTGTAGAGCATTCTATTCTGAAGAAACGCTATCATTGACCAAGATTATACCATAAAATGCCTCTGAGCTGTAGAGTTTTGAAGAAAAAAAAATTGAAAGTTTACGTGTATTTTATATGGGAAATCTTTATACGCCTTGGTCGAGCACTTAATATTAATATTAAGAGTTCCAATTTCCAGGGAATTTTTGTTTAGGAGTTTCCCACAAAATTTCGAGGTGAAACTGAAAAAAAAATAGTCGTGAAAAAAAAGCACCCTAGTATATATAGATTAAATGAAACTTCTTTTTTAGCGGCATGGCTTAAAGCGAATATGTGTTACTCTTTTCCAGAATTATCTAAGACAGCACTTTCGCAAAAAGGTTCATGTATATATAATTGGGTTTGTTCTAATTGGTGTATGGTATGGCGAAAGGTACCTACATATAACAGAATTCTTTCAGATTTATTAACAACGAAAGTAATATTTAAAAATTTAAAAATGCCCATTCAATTGATATTTCCAACAATTTTTGTACACTATGTATTTTTTTCAAATATTGTTGTCCGTGTAAGAAATACTTAAGTAATGGATTCAGAAAATACATCTGTGTCTGGAAGAGAAAGTGGACCGTTCATATGCAAAACTTACAAAACAATACAACGATAAACGCAAAAATTGAGCATATTTTGAATTTTCTTAATTAATCATGTCAAAAGATTGTTTTCTCTGCAAACAAAAATTGAGCCGATATAATACGAAGCTTGTAAAAATAGTGAAAAGAAATATTTTGTTAAAAATATTGTGACATACTCAGTTTTGATAAAACAAACATTTGAAATTTGTATCCCTTTTGATTATTATTTATTCAGCGTTTTAAGCACAATTTAGCTGTTCATTAGGCGGATGCTTTTCAAACAAAATCTTCATAATTGATGATAAAATTAATTCAAAAATATAACATTTTGGACTAATTTAATTGTGGAACTTATTTTATATACATATATAATCGAGGAAATAAGTTTTAAAACGCTCAGTTATCACTTTTTGAATAGACACTATTGATTTAATATAGCGCATTTAAAATTTCAATCGGTCGGTGGCACGGATTAAAATTATCCGAACATATTTTGAGTAAAATTTTCGTTTTTTCATTATTTCACTTTATAATTTAAATTTTGGGGTGAGGATGAGGATTTTCGGGTAGTGTTAATAAGAAGTAAGTATTTATTTTTAGGTATAAAATTACTACCATACGCTTTTAGAATATGTTTGAAATCGCCAAACTCTGGTACTCATAGATACCTATCTGACTAAACTTATTTCGTATCGATATATAAACTGTACCTTTATCTAAGTAAAACATCCTCTCAAAAGAAATTATTGAAATTAAGGTAGTTTTCGGGAGTCAAAGTAGGATACTGACTGTTTTTCCGATAAAAGAATTCTCTGCGAACAAGAAACAGTAATACAATATCTCCATATAAATTGCCTTAAGGTAAAAAAGATTTGGGTTTTGATATTTGAACCCAATTTCCAGAGAACGAATACAAAAATAACATGGGCGTCCGTCAAGGACTGCCAAAGGGTACACCTAAATGTAAAACAATATCTTGCACAAATCTCCGCAGCATACAAATAAATATAAAAGCAAAAACCATCTGAGATCTCCTTAATGAGAGCAATAATATAAGAGCCCTTGCGGTAACCAGTTGCTAACGCAACTCTGCCCAAACTAGGCTCCTGTATAACATGAGAGGCAATTTTCTAGGTGAAACAATGGGACACTTCTCGCCTTCTCTTCTCAAGCAAAAATGGGACAAATCCATTCCGTGATTACTTCATTCAGCTGCAGGAATTGCACCCACTCTGGATTTGTGAGAAGTCCTCTTCCCAACATTGGACCACATTCAGGACACATATGAATGATAATGAGGTAAAGAAGGGCCAATGAAACGGCTCCTCCAGAAGGCCGATACCCCAATATCCCGAAAAACTGAAGGTAAAGTTGTGCTATATGCAGAAATTCGTTGGTTGTAGTAACGAGCTCGACCGGGAAACATCTAATCCAAATAAGAGCAGAACACTTGTTGAGATACACCAAAGGTGCCGAATAATAGCCCTATTGTGCCCGCATATCCGAGGACGATCCGACTTTGCGGGGGGACCTAGTAATCTGGGACTAATTAATGCGATTTAATTATAATTGGGACAGAACAGTGAAATATAGGTCGTTACAGCTAAAAGTACCAAGAAAGACCATCAATTGCGACCTTAGCTGTGTCAGCGGCTAATGAGTTCGCCTGATGTAAAAATCAGAGCCGTCTTGCGTGCGCGAGACCAACCTAATTTGTCCTGAAGGGTGTAATTCTGTGGGCCAAATGAGGACTCATTTATTAAAATAATTATATAAAGAAGGCGAACTTCTTCGAAAGTATAGTACAGTTTAATATATAGCTCCCGCAAAAACGCCTGGAGGAGTTCCCACCGTCAAAACTCTACTTCTCCAATCTAGATGCGTATCCGAAAACCTTGAGAAGTTGTAACATCGCATGGCAGAACGCCTTGTGTCTGCCTAACAAGAAATTCTTCTTCGCATATCGACAAAACTTACCATCGGAAGGAATGTCAGTATTAAAACGTTGGGCGTCACCCGCTGTGGGTGGTTGTCCCTCGTTGGCCTCTGTCGCAGTCGCCGCCGCATTTGTATCCACCGTCATATCGTATCCCATTGTTGACACAAGCAAAATAATTAACGTTTGAATGACCAATCGCGAAGTTATTGACGATTTCTGCATTTTGATTATCTCACACAAATTCACTGATATGAGCCTGCTAGTGGGTGCATGGCATTCTGCTGTGGGTGCATGGGCTCAGATTTCAGGATCCAGCAAAGTATCCGAATTTATTCTTCAATATCACGATACCACTGGGGGATAAAATCTGCACGTTCGACACTCATTTCCCGTGAATTAACAGATTTAGCGACACTATTACGATTGACCGCACTCATTAGGACCTGCAACCGAAAGAAAAGTGTCTTACAAAAATTCCCTCATTATTTTAGGGACACATCACTTCTTCTACTGCAATTTTCAAGTCGTGGGCTTACTGCAAAATACCCAAATCCCAAAAAAAGAAAAGAAAAAAATCAACCCACTTTCTGAAGAATAGCTCACTTTTTTCGATTCGTACTGATCCCGGCGAGATGTTACTTCACTTAATCCTTAAGATGGGACAATTAGGACAGCTGCTGGGTACGAATTTGATGAAGGGATGAGACAGTGGGTTAGGATAAAGTGAAGGTAGCATTCCTTAAGCCAGCAACCCTTGACTAGCATGTTTATGTTTGAAAGTAAAAAGCTTTATAACCAACGCACTCCCTACCATCAATTCTAGGGTGTGTTCCCTGCTGGAGCCACAGATCGGACTGAGGCAGTATTTCACCCGCCTTGTAATTGCAAACAGCCCATCTAATATTTGCAATATAAAATTTTATGTCACTTCATTCAGAAGGCGAGCTGTGCTCGCCCCGTCTCCTCATATAATTACGAATTAAATTGGCATTGCCGAACGCCCGGATCTCTGGCACTAAGTCCGCCGAAAATTCTTGCGAACGTTAAACAGCCACAGACAAACTGCCCATAAAACCGAACGGAAACCTTCCTTTTGGGCAGTTATAATAGACAAGGGTTCATTTGGACAGGCCCACTACGATGAGATCTGAACCAGCCGCCGAAACTTTACGTAACATAGACCCGAGCCGACACTGCGCGGTATGCAAAACATCGACGGATAAGGCATAAAATCTCGGAACAGCCGTCGTACCACCGAAATATCTAGTTTGGTACTGGCCCATTGGACATCCTGGACCTTAAAAAATGCGACCATGAGAAAGCTTCGCGTAACGGGAGCTTTCCCTTCTGCAACATAGGCCTCGTGCGCAGGTGTCACATTTCACGTGGTATTCGCTGTTCACCACACCTATTCAGAGATTATTTTATATCTCTTGGATTGAAGCAACCATTTGCCAAAAAGAGTAGTTTTCGGAAACAAAGCTCTCCGAAATCCAAAGATTTGCGAAGGACATTTGGAAAAAGGACGTTGATTCTATGAATGAAATTTGTCCGACATGCGCAAAATATCGTTAAACGGCCTTTTTATAGAAATCCTGTTACTGGGCCAGTATTCTATTCTGAATTTGTAAACAAAAGGAACGCTTAAAAATGCAAGAAATTCTATCAAAATATTTGAGATAGAAGTTAATAAGCGTATTGTTATTGTTATTATTATTTATTATTATAAAGGTCAAATTTAATATGATGCGAAAAAATCATATATTTCAAAACTCATATCATATAAGGAAAAAGAATTAGGAAATGTTGAAATCACGTCAATTACTGCGAAAGCTTTTTTGGAGTTCTTATTATTATTATATATTGCAATTGTTGTATCATATACTATTATTAAGGTTCTCACATCAAAAGGGAAGGTTTTTGGATTTAGGGAAAGACATGAACATTTAAAACTTTGAAAGAATATGCTGTTACATAAAATTTGTGATCATTATTAAGGTTTTTATGACCTTTGGAATGTACCGCTGCTTTACCAGTTATCATTTTTGTACTGCACCGATTAAATTTTTTTTCCAATTTTTTCGCCCATTTATAAAACATTTTTAAAAAAAAAACAAACAAAAAAATAAAGGGAACGGAAGAATTTCATATACCATTGGCTCTGATTTTTATCTTCTTATTCGTTACTTTTTTCTATAAATAAGAAATTTAAAAATTGCGAATGGCATCTGACATTTTCAAATTAAAAAGTTATAAACTTTTTGAAGAAAATTATAAGTAGCTTTAGGAATTTTCATGGAAATATGCATATAGGGGACTTCGAAGAGGATATCAAAATTTAAGAACCATCAAATACCTGCCCAAAATGGACATATAATTGGTTGGTGACCTTTCTAAATCTAAAACTTTCTTGCCACACCCAAGTCAGAAAGAATGAGATTAAAACTCGTTTCCCTATCACATATTCATTAATACGCTAAAAAGTTTCAAGAACTGATTGTTACATATATATTTTTACAATGGATGTGAAACATAAAATCAAAGTTGGCGCTTTACGTTTAAAAACAACTAATATAAAGAGACACAACCCAACCCATACACATACATTTGAAAATAATGTATTTACTTGGAACAGATCGAAATGAGTGAAGTAAAAATGAGAAATCTTGGAGTTGGAGTAAATAATTTCCAAACTCTATTCAAACAAACTTTAACTTTCTCTACTTACAATTCAATCACAATTCACAATCCGAGCAATTCAAATCACGTACTCTCTATATAGGAAGAACCAATGCTGCTGTCGAATATGGAAGCATTATCGACAAATTTTCCTGCTGGAAGTTTCTCTTGATTTGTTTCAGATTACTTTGATTGTTCTTAAGAAAATGAACTAGATTGCTGCATGCCGTCTTTTACATCATTTTAATATCAAGATGGAAGAAGTTGAAAATTGAATCGTTGAGATTCAAAAGTTGTTTAGGGATATATATTTGATGAGACTGATGAGATTAAGATACACGTTTAAAGCTATAAACATATTTCGTCTTTAAAGTGTAGGTTATTATATTAATTAAATGAACCTGAATAATTTTTATGTAATATTTATCTATAAAGGGTAGTATGCTGTTCGCGCTAAACGAAATTGTCCATACAAAATTCCGCCGGCGAAATGAAAAGCTAAAATTCCGCTGCGGAATTTAGCGAAGTGGTACGCTGTTCCTTCGCTAAATGGTTTGTTTCACGGATAAGCCACTAGGTGCGCTGCAAAACTCTCCCCAAGATTTTAGCTAGCCTGTGAATGTACATAGCATTTATTCGCGGCGGAATTTTGACATTTGAAGGATTTGCGGCATTTTAATTTGAATTTGAATTTTTATTGAAATTGTATTTGAAGAACTTAGAGGTAAAACGATAAAACAAAATAGAATAATAAATAATAGAATAATAAATAATAGAATAATAATTAATAGAATAATAAATAAATATTTGAACAGAGATGGAAAACACTGTAGACGAGGTTTTTTTTGAAGAATATTTAATTAATGAAATACCAAAGAAAAAGCCTTCGAAAAGGAAGACATCCGTGCTTAACACTGGAGGGAGACATTTTTCCAATGCATTTATTGCATCAGGATGCGTGTTCCTTTTTGGAAGCAATTCTGGCTCTATCACCCTGAACAGAGTATGGATCGTTTTTAGGTCCATATGAAAATTTTCTCTGAAAACGCTAGGATTTTGTACCATGTCGAAGAACTAATAGTCTAAGAGCTGGTCGCCACTTCGACTAAGGTACATCTACAAGGCTGAAACTTTTTATACATACTATTTAATGTAATTGAAGAAAGAAAATCCACTTCTGGCAGGATTATCGCAGTTGCAACAAAATTTTTTTTTCAAGTTGGCAATTTATTATTTAAAAAAATGTACTACTACAAGTCTGGCATCTGAGTGTATCGTAATTCACACTATTTTTAACTGTATTTCTACTGAAAATGTTCTATGAAATATTCTAGGAAAATATTTTGAAAACCAGACAATACTTCCCAGATGAATATATTATTCACCATATGTAGTGGAAATACAGGTAAGATCAACTAATGCAGATGCCTATTCGGAAAAGAGTTATGACAAATTATAATTATATTAAAACAGAAATTATTTTATTATAGAAAGTAAAACAAATCACAAGGCATAGATATTATATAATTTTTTATTTTAATTAAAAAAACATAAATCTGTACACAAAAAAAAAAACATAATTCTGATGCTGAACAATTTGCTTTTTCATTTTTTATTAGTTATTATTCTGTTTCTTCATCATAAACTATTTCGTCCTCTGAATTCAAAATTTCGTCACTGTTGCTGTTGCGAATCGGCCTTTGGTTTTTCGTTTCTGGAGATAAGGATTTACCCGTACGGAAGGGCTTCGTCTTTGGATCGTAAGTAATTGCAAGAAGAAAACAGCTCCTAGCATCGCAATTTCTTCGATTTCTTTAATTTTATATCTTTTCACTTGGTTCATTTACCTTTTATATATTGACGTTAAACGCTGTGTTGTGAATCTATGCTAAATCTCTACCCTCAATTCTACAAACAAATTTTCGCGAATGTTTATCTTCGGTTTTCACGCGTTTTTTTGGAGACTGGTGAAATTTTAGCTTAGCGCGAACAGCGTACTACCCTTAATATTTTAAACTGAACTCTCCCCGAAATAAAAAGAATCAAACTGTAAACCCTTTAGACAGTCGTGTTGCAGTATAATGCAACAAACCAAATTCCTCCCTCCCATTTACTTAGAATATTTATAATATTACCGATAACTTTATGTACTATACTTCAATTCATTTTAAATTTGGTAACTAAAAGGTGTATGCTGTTGTAAAATTTATTTAATCTTGAAATGTCACACTTGCGTGGATTAGATGGTTGCTATTATGATAATTTTTTGAAGTGTCAAATTCTTAAGATGTATTTAATTTTTGTTTTTTTAATAAGTATGTTGAATTTTTGAATATTATTATAACTTTAACAACTTTGATGCATCAGAAGGAACAAACGATTGCAATGTGTAAAAAAAACAACAATCTTAGAAATCTTATATGTTCGTCATGTGTTAAGTTAAGCCGTTCCGGAGTTGAGATGTTTATAGAAGTTAAAAAATAAATAAACAGTTATTAGAAACAGGAAAAAGTCCTAGTGCTATTAAGCTAACTCAGATCCTATTCCTTGAAATTGAGATTTACTAATGATGTAGTCCGAGAAACGCCGTGAAATAACATTGCTTCTTATGGCGGAAGATCCGAAGTATGCCACTTCACTCGCCTGAACTGCTAAACAATAACTTTCACGCGAAAATGATATTCTAATAACTATAACTATAGAGGAATACCTTTCTAGTGATCTGAAAAACTTTATAGTGACAAGAACAAAATATTAGAGTTGTTTGCACTTAAACACAACTCTAACCATTTCCTCGAACAAAACAGCAGCGGCAGGTCGACTTGACAGCACGACTTTCCGTGGTAATTTGTTCGATGGGCAGTAAGAGTAACTTTTAAGCTCAAATATCTTTAATATTTTCTTCTTACCCCTATAATGATTTTGGTACCATAAGAACGATATTCCTCCCCAGTTACAGTCAGTCACTTTTTCGTAAAAGCGATAGACGGATTCGCCCTGTGGAGCGGAATGAATGGGCTCTACCGCCATAAGAAGCAATGTTATTTCTGTGCAATCATCGGACTACATCACCCTATATATATGGTAGTGAGAAGGTCTACTTCATGGCTTGTTATATAGTCTCCCGGGTTGGCGTTACACAATATATGTATGTGTTCAGTATAGAATAGACTTTGAAGAACATGCAGATAACTCAGAAGATATACCCACCGCTGAATATGTATGTGAATCAATTGGTGAAGATATTGCACATAGAATAAGAAATGAAATTATGAACGCCATTTGTTAAACATAGATATAACAATTTAATAAAATATTTCAAAGAACGTAAAGAAACTCCTCAGTTATTTCAAAATGAACATTAATAAAAAATACTTGTTTCATCAGAGAGAATATTCCACCTTTTTTTTCTTTAACTCTAATTTCTTTTTTTGTACTCCTCATTTCGGTCTTAAATATTAATCCTTCTTTGCTGTCTCTTTGCTTTTTTCTAATTCCGCTTTGTAAAGCTCTAATTTCCTTTCTTTTAGTCTATATATTTTCCGAAGGTAATGATTGCTTTCTTTAATATCAATTCGTAAAAAAACGTTAAAAACGTTTTCCTCTCCTCGACGAAGTTCTCCTTCAAAGGGCGTCTAGGTTTTGGGGTCTTAATTTGTCCCTTGATGAAGTTGGTTGATTGGATTCGGACTGGACTTTTTGTTTATTGTTACGGTCGAAAAAATCCTGCGATGACATATTTTCTGCTTCATTTGGATTTGGGGCTGTTGTTTAGGTAGTACGTACGTTTGTCAGACACGTTAACCCGTTAAGGCCCAAACGGACGCATTTTCATAAGTTTTTTCAGCCGCCCTAAATTCTACTGAAACCTTCACATAAAAATTCTGAATTGATCAATACTGATATAAAATTTCATGAACTTTCAGATTATGATAATGATCTTTTATTAAAATTGGAACTACAAAGTTTATGTTCGCTTATTTTAAGAAAAATCGTTTTTTTTCAAAAATTTTTTTTTGAAAATCATTATTTATTACTCGAAACCAATGAAAAATTTGGCGGAAAGGCAATAATATCGCGTCCATGGATCCTGTTCCTTAATTTGCATATGAGTACGCTTTGAAATTCAAAATGGCGGAGTTCAAAATGGCGTTTGAAAGTTGAAAATTCAATGACATATAATATTATGACTATTAAAAAAGAAGTTCTTAATGGATTTATTTAAAAACTTATACAGGGAGGTTTTTGAGTTCGCTGATTGCGGATCTGAGGTCTAATTTAAGAAATTTAAATTGGCGGGTTCAAGATGGCGGACAAAGACATCAACATTCTATAAATCTGAGCATAAAATAGCTCTAGGGGGTTTTCGGGGTTGTTGATTGCGAATCTGAGGTCAGATTTGCGAAGATAAAAATGGCGGACGAAAAAATTAAAATCTCATGGATGTGAGCAAAAATTTGCACTGAGGGGTTTTTTGGGTCGCTGATTACTAATCTGAGATCGGATTTCAAAAAATGATAAAAAGTGATCACTTACCCGGGTTTCTCACTTATAGAGGAAAACTCGGATAGACAAGGTGAACATTTTGGCTGAGACTGATGATTCATTAGTAACGAATAATACTGAACCCGAAAATTTGAAATGCTAGAATAGATAGAAAAGATAAGAGAATTTACAAATACATAAACGGATAAAGTATACTAAATACACATTAATGAACGCATACGAGAGGAATGTTGCCTATACAATGAAATAAATAGCTTTAAATATGAAAGAAAAGAACTAGTAAGGCTCCAAAAAATGTCTCATTTAGAGAGGTTTATCGATATCATTTAAAGAGGTTTTTTATATCATATCGTTTATCGATATCATTTAAAGAGCTATTTTATGCTCAGGTTTATAAAATTTTAATGTCTTTGTCAGCCAACTTGAACCCGCCATTTTGAATTTCTTAAATTTGACCTCAGTTTCGCAATCAGCGAACTTAAAAGCCTCCCTGTATAAGTTTCTAAATAAATCCATTAAGAACTTCTTTTTTAATAGTCATAATATTATATGTCATTGAATTTTAAACTTTCAAACGCCATTTTGGACACCGCCATTTTGAATTTCAAAGCGTACTCATATGCAAATTAAGGAACCGGGTCCATGGACGCGATATTATTGCTTTTCCGCCATATTTTTCATTGGTTTCGAGCCATAAATAATTTCCTAAAAAAATTTTTTGAAAAAAACCGATTTTTCTTAAAAAAAGCGAACATAAACTTTGTAGTTCCAATTTTAATAAAAAATCATTATCATAATCTGAAAGTTCATGAAATTTTATATCGGTATTTCAGAATTCAGAATTTTTATGTGAAGGTTTCAGTAGAATTTAGGCCGGCTGAAAAAAACTTATGAAAATGCGTCCGTTTGGGCCTTAACGGGTTAAATGATGAAGAAGAACTAAAAATATTTTCTGCATCATTTGAACAGTATGTTGTTATAGTCGCGGATAGTTCGGTTCGATGACTCCTAGCAACAACGACGTATCTGCACAGACGCGTTACAACAACGTCGTATCTGCAGAGACATTTTCCAGAAACATCGTATCTGCACAGACGCGTTTCAACAACATCGTATCTGCACAGGCGCATTACATAAACGTCGTATCTGCAAATCCTCCGTTCCGAGCTAGCTGAAGCTGAAACTTTGCAGCCTCTGGACAATTGGAGGTTGCATCCTTGATCAAATATAATGCGCTAGGATGTTAGCCTGGCTTGTTACGAGCACGCTGATATACTTTTTATTAAACCCAAATAATTTTTTTGCATTAAATTAATTAAATTAAACATTAATATACGTAAGCACAAAAATTACTTACATATCGTTTTTTTCCATTTCAATTAATCATGTCGTTAAGAAAAATAGTCACGACAGGAAACTCCACTTCCGACGATATTTGTCGTCAATAAACGATAACCGTAATACCGAAATTTATCACTTCTTGCCTAGTGTCGACTAGAAGAATACCGAATTATGATTGTCGTAGAATTCCACAAGTGCTACGACTACGGGAATAAGGGTGTATAACATACTAACTGAAGGTTTTTGGGATCGCTGATAACGAATCTGAAGTCAAATTTTGAAAATTCAGAATGGCGGATTCAATACGGCGGACCAAAAATTTAATACTTGATCGAATTTGGACTGAAAATTGAATACATGGTTTTTTGGGGTCGCTGCTTACGAATCTGAAGTCAGATTTTGAAAATTCAAAATGGTTAATCAAATATGGCGGACCGAAAATTTAATTAGTTCAGTAATCTACATAGTCTCAGCTTCAATTTATAAAAAGAATTACATCGATATCTTAATTCGTTCTGGAGATAAATACTACTGAAAAAAAAAATAACCAAGTAGTCCACCGTGCACCGCAAAGTGGGCCAGAACGACTTGTTGGCTATCAAAAATCTGTTACTTTTGTTGTGTTAAAGATATCATAAAGAAACTTTGGGAAATAAATCTTCACATTATTACCCCTTAATAAGTTCAATTGGTTTACAGGGTGCCTCAAAATAAAAAATGTTTGTTTAAAGTAGCCAATAAATGAATTATTAAGTTTTAACAACATTTTTAACTTAATCTATAATTATAACAAAATTTAATTAGAACATAACAAATTTTAAATATATATAAAAAAATAAAAATAAAAATTGTATATACTCTAATACTAATCGTTGGCTGGAACACTTTCAAACGTATTATCTACAATTTCATATGTGTCTTGTCTAGTAAATAAGCCATTTCCTCTGGGAATTCCCTGCTTCTAAAACGTTTGTCCCGTATTCTCCTAAATGATGGGATGTATGGATTTGATGATACATGTAAGCAACATATTCATGAGATCAATATTTTGCTCTTTCCTTGAAATTTTACTGGTGTTGTGATATCTGTAGCGCTTGTAGGCTTTTCTAACTATTTTCTCGGATGCATATCGTTGCCAAAGTGATTGCCTTATTAATTCTGTTGATAAATCTTCATTATGCTCTTTATTTATTTATTTATTGTTTCGCTTAATACAAGCTACAGAAATTTACTTAAACTACGACTAGAATAAGATTAACCTAAATTAATTAGTCAAAGGGGGCGTGGATCAGGCAGGGATAGGGCGCGCTTAAGGGAGGATTTGTCGAGGTGGAAATCGCAGGCAGTAGAGTTGTTGACCTTCCATAACATTCTAGTGAAGGGTTCGAAGTGGCCATAATTAGTACGGTGGGTCGCAAGACGAAAGGTGGGGAAAGATCTAACATTGCGGGGGTTAGTGTTAAGGGATATGCTATGT
Source organism: Dysmachus trigonus (assembly GCA_949715965.1). Classification (NCBI taxonomy): domain Eukaryota; kingdom Metazoa; phylum Arthropoda; class Insecta; order Diptera; family Asilidae; genus Dysmachus; species Dysmachus trigonus. The sequence goes on along the minus strand of OX454322.1, from coordinate 39,038,552 downwards.
AGGAGGTCAGGGCAATCGATGAGACCAGCTAGGACTTGGTGACGATATCAGCGATATCACGACGGAAGGAGAGAGGTTGAAGGTCGATTAGTTTTAGGCGGTCTTCATACGGAGGGAGGTTGAGGTGATCTGTCCACGGGAGGTTGCGCAGGGCAAAACGAATGAATCTACGCTGGACTGATTCCATTCTATTAATGGTTGAAGATTGCGAGGGAGACCATACCTGACAGGCATACTCAAGGAGTGGTCTGACGAAGAAAATGAAGAGCGATTTGGTAACGTAAGGGTCGGAGAACTCCTTAGACCATCGTTTGACAAAGCCAAGAGTAGAATTGGCCCTGCTAATAGAGTGATCTATGTGGGAACGGAAGTTGAGTTCACTATCGCATATGACACCGAGATCACAGAGGGAGGTAACAGATGGGATGGGTTCTCCAGAGAGGGTGTAGGATCTGGGAGGAGTAGAGGTGCGCTTACGGGAGAAGGTGATCGCTTGGCATTTGGATATGTTTAGATCGAGAAAGTATTTTGAGCAACTGGTACGAAAATTGTCTAGGTCGTTTTGGAGTAGCGATGAATCGGATGTGTCGGAAATTTGTTTGAAGATTTTCATATCGTCAGCATAGATTAGGATGTCAGAGTGATTGATAACGTTCACGACATCGTTGATGGACAATATGAAAAGTAAAGGACCGAGATGACTGCCCTGGGGGACACCGTAACGGGATAAGAACGGTTTGGAAATCGAAGAGGCGAAACGGACGCTATAGTGGCGATTATCGAGGTAGGAACTGATCCAAGAAATGAGTCGGGGAGGGAATATGTATTCGTTTTTTGGGGATTTCCGAGCACTGATCCAGGGATTTATCTGGTCTGTCCCTACCGGATGATGTAGAAGGTCCCAATTTTGATGCAGAAGATTCCAATATTGATGTAAAAGGTAAAGACGAAGGTGTAGCACATGTAGAAGTTGATGGTCGAGATGACATAGAAGATTTTATTTCTTTAGGACTGATTTGCATTACTGTATTTAACAACGACTCATTATGTTGTTCAAACTTTCGTACGTTTTTAGTACTAAGTTGAGACTTTTACTTGAAAGTCAGGAAGAATCGCCGAAATCTTTCTTCGTTCAAAATGTTAACATTATATGTATTTGAAAGAAAGCGCAGAAATTCTTGGTATTCCATAACATTGTTATGACGGATTATTTTGTAAAGTTCACAATACAAAATCTGCAATATTGATTTCTTCGTAGTACTTTTATACTAAATAAATATAATTAATAATAATAACAAGCACAAATCAAACAAGTATAGTACACTTGAAAGTTCTCCTGGCTCCAAATACTCTTATCGTATTATCAAATTGGAATTTACCAATTAATCAAATCAGTGTTGTGTTTCTTCTTTTCAATTAAGATAGAGAATGTTCAATACGCAAAATATCTTCCCTTTAAATAGTTAACTTCTTTAAATATAAATAATGTTATTAATCCTACATGTTTATTAGAAAAACTGTAATTTATTTTTAAAACAAACATTATGCAGCCTCAAAAGTCATAAAATTCCTGCATAAGAGGGAATATAGTGTGGAGATACGTGCACAACAACAAGGTAGACTTTGTTTCAAATGGAATTTTCTCCGAAGGTCGCAGGTGTCCGCAGCCACATCTTTTTTTAAACGAGACAGGAGGGTTTCTACTTTAATTTGATAGCAATTAGAACGTGGACATCTCTGGATATTTATTTAAAAGTTTAAAGTAAATAAAAATTTGCACGAAAAATCGCCCGTTCTAATTAAAATGCTATTATTAAAAAAAAAACTATTTGACTTTGATCATAACTTATTGGCCTAATAAATAATACGTCCATATAGTAAATGATTTCACTAATAAAAATTCAACCTCCACATAAAAACATTTTCACAATAGACTTTGAAGTCATAGAAAACTCGAACATTTTTTTCAATAAAACGAGCTGTTCAAATTTTTCTTTGACTTTAGCAATTTCCAACAGAAAGAAGGGGAGTAAATATTAAAGAAATTGTTGTCATAAGGTAATACATACATTTAGTTTAGTATTTTAAAATTTAAAATTTAAAAATGCTTAAATTCTATGACATGACGATTCCTGGAGCGCCACCGAGTGAAATCATAACCTTTAACACATTTTCTTAAATGAGAATAATAATCATAAACCTGACACTCAATAAATTTTAGCTGCTTAGTTTATTAGTCGATGTAGAAAAGTAGAGTTTGAAAATAAGGTTGAACTAATTCCATCACGTTCAATATTCACGAAATTCAGGCTAATGGCTTTTCAGCTTATTTTCTTCTTGTCCGGTAAGCGTATGCAATATGCATATAATGATATAAAATGATAAAATGAATTGACAACTACCAACTTCGTAATTTCATTTGCACCATCATATAAATATAACTGAGTTAAATTATCGTATAGAAAAGTGCGCTACCCTGATAATCTATTCAACATTTTTTATAAAAATACTGCGAAAATTATAAGTTAGAGAGGTAATTATGAGAAAAATAAAATGCATGAATTGGATGCAGCCTTGGCATTATAAAAATGCACATAGAAAACAATAAAGCCAACAATTTTCTTTCAAAATGCGCTCATGACCTCCACTTGCCGTCCAGTGCACTATGGTAGTTGGTGGCATTCAAATGAGTTGTTTTTTTTTATGGTAAGCTACCGCCATTAGTCTGGAAATTCATTACCACAAAACAACAGCCAGGCCGTGTTGAGAATTTCGCTAATTCACACTCGTAATTTATGCAAAAATATCTTCTTCCTTTCAATTCCGCTCGCGCTGGTAGTGCTTTCACCACCACGAGCAGCAATTTTGGGAATTCCTCGAACAATGGTTTTGGGTTAAGATTGAGCCCCGAAAAAGCACTAGAATGTGCCGGCTAACAAGGACACCGTATGCCCCAAAATGGACATATTGAAGAGCGCTGCACTACCACAGCCCTGCAAGGATTATGCAAATTTTGCATGTTGCAGCAACAAAGAGGGCTCACGATACGTTGCTGGGCTGCCTTAAGAAGACACTCAAAATATGGTCGGATCCAGCAGTCATTGGAAAGTATTTTGGAGTCCCTTTGTAGTACGGCTCTCATTGTTCTCTGCCAAAGCTAACTCACATTATATTGTCTCTTCTGAACATATTTCTACCTATCTACCTATCTACGTCCTGTTTTTACTGTTGACCTAAAATTCCAGCTAGTAAATTTATAAGACCGCCGGCAAATGCATTGTTGTTTCGAGCTGTGCCAAGTTGGCCTCTGTTAATTTCTTATATCATCCAGAATTCTGCTTGAGGAACCAATTTAGAGCATTCCAAGTTGAGTCACGTTCGAAAGCGCTAATTCCTTTTCAACTCTGGTTTGAAAGCTCACAAAAGATACTACCTATATATGCTTGTATTTCAGTTCGTGGGTTATTAATTTCTTCATTGTAGATTTTGTTTCCAAGACCGTTCCACATCAGTGCACATTTAACTAGGTACGTTCGATCCATCGCCAAGCAGGTTTTAATGAAGCCAGGAATGAGCAAAGAATTTATAAAACTATTAATTGACTTTCTCAAAGCTTTGAGTCACGGTCTAAAGGTACTCCAGCAAAGGCAGAACATACCTTTCTTTGTCACTTTTGCGCACTTCAAGAAAACACGGCAAGTTCAAAGTTTTCCGATCTTTCGGTTCTAATTAGATATCACGGGATACAAAATCTCGTTGAGTTCGCGTTTCCTTAAAGTACACCTTTTGAAAAAAGACCTATGCATCAAAGGAGACGAAAGGTATCGTTGGCATTTTTAATATTTGGGAACAGTATATCAGATATTATTAAAAAATAATAAGTAGATAATAATACTTTGTGTACAGTGAGTTAGTTTTTTATTCTCATAGGGCCATTACACACGTGTAAGGTAGAGTCGCCAAATATCGTCCCCTTTTTGTAAAACAAATCCAAAAAAAAAATACCACAGTAATAAATGAAACGTGAAACATTAGGTTCAATATTCCTTTATTCTTAAAAATAATCAAAAAGGCGTTAACATTCTTAGGAAAAGTTATAAAATAGCTTTAACAAAAATACTCAAATTATGAAAATATATTTTTGGGCTCCTAATTTCGTCCCGGGGACGATATTGAGATCACAATAATCAGTACGTGAACTGGAGTTGTACTTACTCCTTTTTTATTATATAAAATTGCACCAAACTATCATATTAATATCTACACAGCCCTTTCTTAATTATTTTAATCATTTTTTCGGCATCTAAAAAATAAAAACATAAACATTCTAAAGTTACATGTTACGATATAAGGTTCACGTAAGGGGACGATATTAGGAAATTTCTATATATTTTGTCGCATCCATTTAAGAAAAAAACGTGTCATAAACCTGAAAATTTTACTTAATCGATTAACATCTGAGATATTAATAGTTAGTTTGACAAAATATCAATAAGTCAGGTATCACAATATTTTATGGTATCCGAGAATATTTCAATGAAAAACTCACCTTGAACACTTTTTTTGATTTTCGAATTTCTGTCGGTACGAACGTCGTGACGCACTCACTTCTACACAATGGCCGACTGATGCAACTAGCTGTCGGTTCGGGTCACTGATAATAGATGGCGGTTTTTAAAAGAGTAGATATTGGAGGGGACGAAATTAGGTGTGGGAACGAAATTTGGCGACTGTACCTTATTCTCGCAGCAGTATTCAAACCGTCCAATACCCAGTGGAGAGTCAACGTTTCCACACGCGTATTCCTGCTACATGATGCACATTACTGTGCGGATAAGGACTAAGAATGTGTGTGTGCATGAAAACACCCCGCTTGCTCATTTTGTAGTTCGTGACAATAGGATAAATAGATTCGATTTGTACTGTACATTTGCTCTCCAAAGTCCAGCACTTTTGTAAAGATTCTTCCTCGCATCGCTTACTTCTTCCCTATAAAATTGGTTTAAATACGCTGCGAAAATACACGTGTGTAATAGCCCATAAAAAGTATTTGAGGCGAATTCAGATAAACATTTAAAATATTTTACTACGATTATGTTATCCCCGATCATTAAAATCTCACTTGTGAAAAATGCTTGGTGCGTGATACATTCAATTGCTTTCCTGGTTCACATCAGTGTACTTGATCTAGTTTTCTATAAGAACAAATTTCTACACATGACTAGATCATAGTTATATTTTTAAATTCATATGAACTGGTATGTTTCCAACGCTTTTATTTAACTCACTTTCTCTAGCTAAGGCAAAAACTGCAATCAAAATTTCGACCAGTTCTAAGTGAATATGTAATTTCGAAAAGGGCACATTTCGCATATTACAAAAACGTTTTTTCATACCAATGTGTTCTAAATGCTTTCCTGTACCTATTATGTTCGAAACCGAACATCTCTGGTATTTCCTTCTACTGTCGAAGTCATGACGTGTACAGAAATAATTTCGAAAAGGTTACAACTCTAATGAGATGTGCCCTTTTCGAATTTATTGCTTAAACATATGACCGTTAACCTCCGTAATACTTCTGTCTCTTTTGTTTTTGTGATTTAATTCTTAAAAGATATCATTAACATAAATCACGTATAAGGGTATCATGGGTGAAATTTCACCCCAGAATATGCTTATATGTCTTTTTACCTTAACCCTTTATAGCCCCATGTGACATTTCTGTAACAAACCCCAAAAATCCCGCCAGAATACGCACCAAATGTATTTAGTTCATTCAAATCGGCGCCACTTTGCTGTCACATATTATTGAACAATGTAGTATCCACGGAAATCATCATAGACAACGTAAACTGTTAACAGTTAATCGATTAGAATTTCGCCCGTATTTGAAAGTGACAAGTTGAAATTCGAGCAAATTTTAAATTTTACAAAAAAAATACAAAAAGTGTGTAAAATTGTGTTATTTTCTTGGAAACCTATAGATAAGTGAATGAATATGTTCCTTCCATACCAAATTAGTTTTATTTGTTTACGTTTAACTCAATTTTACAGTAATGTTACACTCCCTTAAATGTGAAATAAATAATTAATAATACATATTTTTTTAATTTCTGAGAAATATGTATTTTTTATTTCCCTAAACCTGTCAATTTTTAACATAATTTTAATGTTTTATGATCTTGGGCTATAAAGGGTTAATAAGCACATTTAAATGCAATTAAATATATTATTATAATCACTGAATGTTATACATATTTCTTGATAACGTTACTTTTATAGTGCCCTCATAAATGTATACAGGGAAAATTACTGTTCAAAATCATTAGGTTTTTCTAAAAAATTTAGAAGATCAATTTGTCTTGGGTGAATTTTCACCCATGATACTAATTAAGGGTTAAAACAATAAACATATTGCATCATCCATCAGTCATTGTGTTGCCTGAAGCTTATAATGGCAAAGTCCTATTAATCATCTGAAAATTGCAGATATTGCAAAGGTGAAACAATATATACCATCAGAATTTACAGAATTTTATGATGAAATACTGCAATGGCCAACTACAAACGAAAGAGAGCCTCCAGAAGAAAATTTAAAAAAAAGTCTATTATATTATATTTAATTTAAGTATTATGTTTAATTTTAGATACCTAAATTAAAAGTTTCGCCAAATTTATATGGTTTTTTTCTTTAAATTATCTGAACTCGATACCGTAGATTTCGAAAAGGGCACATCTCACAAATTTAAAGTATCTAAAATATACTGTATAATAACGTTAACATGAAAATATTTCTTTAACTACGATTGCAAATTGGCCCCGAATATAACTCAAAAATATTTTTTTAAATATATTATGCTTCTTTAAAAAATTAAAGATTTCACAACGCTAATTTATATACATATATATAAGTTATTTTTTTAAGAGGCGTCGATAGGGAAAATTGTCAAAAGAGCTGTCATTTGTTCTAATTACCAATTTCTTTTTTATTCAGTAAGGTCTAACAAATCATCTCGGAAATATGTGTATACACCGCAGCAATGATTCCAAATCATGGAAATTTATTTCCGAAATCAAGACTCAGTTACACAAACTTATAGAATACTTTGTAAACTGTACGAACCGATTAATCCCCAATCGGAAATTGCTATTTTTTATGTTGTTGAAAATTCTCACTCCAATTTAATGATGCATGATAACACTTGATGGCGTAGTAGACTAGTGCTCTACGTGCCATACAGCGATCGAAACAGTTTATTATTTGCAACTTTGCTCGCACAACGCTTTTAGTTTTAATAATCAACGCTTTTAGTTTTAATCATTAAAAAAAGTTTCTTTTTAAGATCAGACAAGAAATATTTATATTGTTGTAATTTCACTCGCCAAATGGCTAGTCGGTAAAACTACACCCTACTAGGCAACATTGATTCTTTTGACGGTTTTGCTCTTCGGTTCCCTCTCGTTCGCTGAGACACAGAGATTTTCCCCACGTTCCTAGCATCGCACTAATTATGGTTACAATGAGCCTATCACATCGATGTCTCGTTCTTTCAATGATACCTTTATTTATTTGGATTTTAATTTATCTAAAAGGTGTATTAGGGCTAGACTTTGCTGATTTGTGTGCCACTCTACTTTTTGTTCCTTTATTGTAAGTTAACAGTCATTGATTAAGTGTGTAAATAAATAAACTTAATAAATATACTTGATGTAATTACTAAAAAGGAAACGTTCTCAGGTGTGTCTCACCGATTTTGATGAAATTTAAATATGTTATAGAGCATTGAAAAATAAGAGACACCTATTTTTTTTTTATTTGCGGATACGCACATTTAGGGGATTACCCCAAAAGCAGTTTTTCCTAAATATTTCAAGTTCTAATGGATTTTTTCCAATGGAACAAAATGGAAATGATGTCTCATAAATATACTAACTTTTTGTAGGTAATCCGGTTCCCAGGAGTGGCAAATTTATTTTTTATTGGAGAATAAATTATATTTTTGCGTCACAAAAATAACAGTTTTAGTTAAAAATCATTGACAAAAATTTTTTTACATATGATTTTGAAAAATAAAGATGACCTGTGTTTGGGTTTTCCTAAATAAGTATTAAGGGGTTTTTGGAGTCGCTGATTACGAATCTGATATTAGATTTACAGAGCGTGGAGGTGGTGTATTGTTGGCATGTAAATCGCATATTAGTGCCCGTAATATCCCGCTTGCTAATGACAGTGGTTTAATCGAACAATTATGTGTGCGCATTGATGATGCTAGTGGTAAACAATTATTCTTGTTTCTTAGTTATATTCCTCCTGGTAGTCCAGAGTCTATATACATGGATCACGTCATGAATGTATCCAATATCGTTTCGGGCTTTGATGATAACCAGTACGCTTGCATTCTTGGGGATTTCAACTTACCTAATATCATATGGAATTGGATCGAAGATGAGTATCTGGCTATTCCTCTTAACGTTAAATCTTCACCTGAGGTTACTCTTTTAGATTCTTTATTTAGTCTTAATTTCAAACAAATTAATTTGCATGTTAATTTTCTGAATAGGATTTTGGATCTATTTTTTGTGGATAACGACATTTTTGCTGAAGTAGAAATAGTCACTAATTCATTAGTCCCTATAGATTTATATCATAATGCTTTTTTAATTAATATTATGTTTTTTGATTTTGTTAAGGCTGATACTTCTTTTTCTATTTCATACAACTTTTCGAAAGCTAATTTTGTTGAACTTAATAATTATTTTAGCTCGGTCGATTGGTCCTCTATTTTTAACACTAAAAACGTTCAACATATTTATGAATCATTTCATGCACTGCTTTTTGATGGATTTAAACTATTTGTGCCTACTAAAAAGAACGTTGCTAGCACGCATCCTCCTTGGTTTACCAAAGGTCTTCTTCGTTTAAAAAATAAAAAAAATAAAATGCATAAAGTATATAAAAAAACTAATTCTCCGGATGATAAGGCGACATTCAACCGGCTTTGCCGAGAGATTGAATTTCTCCATAAATTTCTTTATAATAACTATATCATGTCCACGGAGCTAAATATCAAGCGTGATCCTAAAAGCTTTTGGTCTTTTCTTAAAAAGAGGAAAACAGGTACGGGCATCCCCAATTTCATCAGGATGGGTGACATTACTTCAACTGACTTGACTTCCTCTTGTGATCTATTTGCCAATTTTTTTGAGTCCGTTTATGCTTCTGCCAGTTCTAATATTCAACTTGATATTCACGATTTCAGTAATGCTCCTTTGGATATTGGCATTTTGCAGTTCGATATTTGTGAAGTGTTGGATAAATTAAAATCTATTAATATAAGTTCCACTGCTGGTCCCGACGGAATTCACCCAGTTATCCTAAGAAATTGCTCGGAGTCCCTAGCTTTTCCTTTATGTACCATCTTAAATTTATCCTTGAGTGAAGGTATCTTTCTTGATTTATGGAAAGTCTCCTATATTGTCCCAATCTTCAAGAATGGAGACAGGAGTGAGATCTCCAATTACAGAGGAATTTCCAAATCGAATGCAATTTCTAAACTTTTTGAAGGGCTCGTTAATGACAAATTATTTCTACTTGTTAAGGAACATATATCTCAGGCACAGCATGGGTTTTTCTCAGGTAGATCCACTACTACTAATCTAGTTCTAACTTCCAACTTCATTGGTACGCACATGGAAGATAAATATCAAGTGGATACCATTTATTTTGATTTTAGTAAAGCGTTTGATCGGGTTAGTCATAAACTTATCTTACATAAACTTAAAATGTTAGGCATTCATTCTGTTTTTTTGGACTGGATCGCCTCATTTTTGAGTGATAGAAAGGTTTACGTTAAGCTCGGCACGATTAATTCAAGGATGTTTCGTGTTGTCTCTGGCGTTCCTCAAGGAAGCCATTTAGGCCCGCTCTTATTTTTAATTGCTATTGATGATGTGGTTGGTTGTTTTAAACATTCAAAATGCCTCTTATATGCTGACGACTTGAAATTGTTGCTCCCAATTCGCTCCACTGAAGATTGTCATCTCTTGCAACGTGACATTGACAGTCTTGTCATATGGTGTGTTAATAATGGCTTTCTGCTCAATATTAATAAATGTAAATGCATCTCTTTTTCTCGTAAGGTCAATACGATTCTTTTTCACTACAGAATCTCGAATGATCCTATTCAACGAGTTGAGGAATTTAAGGACCTTGGTGTAGTCTTTGACTCTAAGTTATCTTTCAACAACCACCTCGATTACATCATTCCTAAGGCCTACTCTCTTCTTGGCTTTATTAAAAGAAATTGTAAGGATTTCTCTGATCCCTATACCTTAAAAACTTTATTTTGCTCCCTTGTTCGATCTGTTCTTGAATATGCTTCCATTGTCTGGTTTCCTATATACGAAATACATATAAATAGAATCGAATCTGTTCAAAAAGCGTTTACTAGATTTGCTTTGAGAATGATGAAATGGAACGATTCTCTTCCCGCCTATAATGCTCGTTGTCAACTTATTGACTTGGAATTCCTCTCTCGGCGAAGGAAGGTTGCTGCCGCCATGTTCGTTCGTGACATATTAATGTATAAAATTAATTGTCCTGAACTACTTTCATTATTTGCGCTTTATGCTCCTGAGAGACCGATTCGTGCTAGGAATATGTTATTTACGACTCCCCATCGTACTAACTATGGCGGACGTACCCCTATTACGATTTCGTCTAATCTATTTAACTGTTGCATGGAATCTACCGATTATTGTGTTTCTAGATTTTCATTTAAAAAAGAATTATCTGCCTTTTTTGCATCATCTTCTTGATCTTCGCTACTCTTAAGCTCGAATTTTATTTTGTTTATTATTTTCATTTTTGTTATATATCTTTCTAACGTTGTTTTCTTTTTTCTAATTTTAGTAGTCTGTAATGGTTTGTAACCTGTAGATGGGAAATAAATAAATAAAATAAAAAAAAAAAAAATTCAAAATGGCGGACAAACTTTTTAAAAATACATCAATTTTTATAAAAAGAACTATAAATAAAAGTTTTTGAGGTAGCTGATTACGAATCTGATGTTAAATTTAAAAAACTCAAAATGGCGGATCCAACATGGTGGACAAACTTTTTAAAAATATATCAATTTTTATGAAAAATATAATAATTTAAAATTACCCAAAACTTATGCTTCAAAGTCTGAAATTGTAGCCATACTGAAGGCCAATATGTCAAAATAAAGTATTATAATCGAAGTATTCGCCGTTTGCTTGGTATTTAACTTCAAACTATCATACATTTAAAAAATCTGTAATATTATTGAAGGGTATACAAATGTATATAGGTGTTTCTCTACATTATGTATACAGACATATATGTGTAGTATACCTCTGACGCGCTCTTTACAACAAACTGTGCTCTATCCGATCTATATATCTATGTATTTATCTCCAATCAGTAAAGCAGAAATTTAGAAAAGTTTCTTCTTTAACACAATCACGACGATGGGCTCATACAATAAATAAGAGCGGCACTTATAGAGAAAGCATTGGCAGAATTTGTGATTTCACTTTACATAATTTTAAGTCAGCTCTTGATGCTGGATTAATATGTAGTTCACGATAATGATCTCCGTAAATGAACCTTGAAAGCGTCTACAGAAATAGGTGCAGATGATATACGATTCAGAGCATCGCCAAGTTGGTTAAAAAGATTTAAAACAGCACATAGAATTATATCTAGAAAAATTAACAAATTCGTTACTTAAAATAACTACTAAAAATATTGAAGAGCCATCAAATAAAATAGTAGAAGTAAAAAAATACCTACCGGCAAAATACAACCATTGGATGTATTTGGTTTCGAATTTCGGAAAAATTACGTTCAACACTTCTTGAATAGCGTTATATTAATGAATTCGCATCTTAATTTACATTTAAGAAATAATATCATTAAATTGCAGTCATTAGGTCATAATCAACTCTCCTCGCTACGGTACATAAATCTATTTAAGTACTCATGGTATAAAAGTGGATATAGCAATGAAATGCCTGGAAATGTTGAGAGCCCTGTCGATTTTAGTTTAGGGGATTCTAGCAATACTAGATGTGAAGTTAAAGGTTGCTATAATTCGATGTTCATGGTGTAAGAAATCATTATGTTTAAAGCGTTATTTTGAAAAATATCACTATTGTAGGTATAAATTTTCAAAGATGAATGCAGTTATGTATGAATGTTGTACATATGTATATAAAATTTTAAAAATCTGACTTTGATTTTACAAACTGATTAATAATTAACGATATCAACAACCCCTGTTTATTATTTTTTTATAAAAATTGTAATACTTTTAAAAACATATATGCAACATAATGAATCTACCATTTTTAATTACTGATTTACGATTGTAAATCCGTAATCAGCGAGCTCAAAAATTTTTATTTATTGTTTTTTTTTATAAAAATTGATGTATTTTTAAAAAGTTTCCGCCATTCTGAATTTTTTAAATCTAATATCAGATTCGTAATCAGCGACTCCAAAGACCCCTTAATACTGGTTTTCACGAAAAAAACTGGTGCCTGAAAGAATATACATCATCTATTATTGCTAGGGGTTGTTTACCCCCTTTGAGGAGCTTTTTTTAGGAAAACCCCAAAACAGGTCAACTTTATTTTTCAAAATCGTATGTAAAAAAATATTTGTCACTGATTTTTAACTAAAACTGTTATTTTTGTGACTCAAAAATCCATTTTGTTTCATTCGAAAAAATTCATTAGAACTTGAAATATTTAGGAAAAACTGTTTTTGGGGGTAAACTTTAGGGGTGGTTTTCACCCCCTAAATTTGCGTATCCGCAGATAAAAAAAAAAATAGGTGTCTCTTATTTTTCAGTGCTCTATAACATATTTCAATTTCATCAAAATCGGTGAGACACACCTGAGAACGTTTCCTTTTAAGTAACTAATTCTAATCGGGTGGAGGGACGCATTAAAATAAGGGTGAGTTGAGTATGTAAAGAACATGCTTAAAGAAGATATTTTATATACGTAAAAGTCGAAGCTGGCTGACAGTCGTTGACCGTCTGTAGCATTCTAGTAAAAAGTTCGAAGCATCCTTAATTACTGCGATGATTATCAAGAGGAAAACCAAGGAAAGATCTAATGTTGCTGGCGTTAGTATTTAGAGATATGCTGTGATTATATCGGTGACATCTCACGACGCAAAGCAAGAGCCTAAAGTTGAATCCGTTTTATACAATTTTCGTGGAGAGAAAGATTGAGGTTATCTGTTCAAGGAAAGCCACGTAACGCAATGCAAAGAATCTATATTGAACCGATTCAATCTTGTTAATGTGCGTAGATCGGGCGGGAGACCAAAGCTGACAGCCTTACTCTAGAAGTGACATAACAAAGACCATGTAGAAAGATTTAGTGACGTAAGAGTCGAGAATTCCTTAGACCAGGGCTTAACAAAACCAAAGGTTGAGTTGGCTCTGTTTATAATATGATCCATGTGGAAACGAAAGTTGAGCTCGCTGTCAGAGATAACACCAAAATTACGTAGGAAACTGACAGATGATATAGATTCACCAGAGAGCACATAGGTTTGTTTTAGGAGAGGTGAAGATACGTTTGCGGGAGTAAGTGATCGCTTGGCATGTGGATACATTGAGGTCAAGAAAGTTATGCATGCACCAGGTGAAGAAAATATTCAGATCATTTTGTACGGGCAAATTTTGGAATGACTAATTACCTTGACAGAGGACCAAGGCGACTGACTTGAGAGACGCCGGAGTGGGATGTAAAGGGTTCAGAGATCTAAGAATCAAAACGCATATGTGGAGGCATATAGGAACATACTTTTCAAATGTTTAAAGTTAAATATCTCGGTAAGTGTAAAGTATACTATATAAATACTATAAATAACAATTTCTGAAATGCAAGTGACCGCAACAATAATAATAACTTTCCGACAAAGTTTCATTAATATCCGCGAGGAAAAATCAAACTCAAGCCGGGGATAAATAAATACATACATATATAAGTAAATTGTTCACTGCTAAAAAAACAAAAAAAAACTTCCTATAATATGATGCTGGAATAAGCAAATTATTAAAAAATATACTAGGTCCAAGTAAAGCTACAATTTTGAATTCAGATGTATTCGGTTTAAAATATCTCGCTTAAATTTTCCTTCGAACTGACTTTCCAACCATGGGTCGTTCCAAGTTCCATCTGAGCACATGATTTTTTCAGGAAAACTTCTTCGAAAGGCTTAGTAGAGATCTACAAGATGTGCAATTTTAGCAAACTGCTCTCAAGTCCTATTAAATTGAAGTTATCTACAGTGAAATAAATTTAACTCTAATAGAGAGTAATAGCGAAAATATTGTTGCAAACACTTTTCGGGGCGGCTAGAAGCCCTGGAGGCCGGGTTGATTCGGCATTTGGCAGCGGTTCAATGAAATTTGTTTGTTTAAAATCAATGCCTCTCATTCAACATTTTTGCCCACCCACTCAACTGAGAAATGGTTATATATGTCAGAAATTTTTACACAAACTAATCTTTTGCAAAGATGCATTAAAACGTGCCGCTGTGGACGGGGTTGGGGGAAATTGCATTGGTAGTACCATTGAGCCCCGCCAGACGGGAGCCAACCGTTCCGAGGTTTCAATATCATGTCCTATGGACCTAGATGGCATTTAGCCAAATCATTTTCCTATAAAAAATTTTTTACCAAAGCAGTGAAGCGAACTGAGGACGATTTTAACTTGCATATCCCCGGAAATGTGGTTGCGACTTTAATGCGAAGACGCCTGTCTCGGTTAGTTAAAGTTTCCTTTAAACCGTTTGTTTTTTAAAGGACAAAGAGCTGTGTAACTGTTGGACATCATCCCAAGAGTTCTTCACTTGAATAGAAATATATTTTCCCCTGAGAAAGTAAGATGAGAAGGCGCTGGTCCCCAGGAAAAGAGCTCATTTCATGTCAAGGTGCAGGATCAGTTGTTTGGAATAAAGCGGAATGGAGTGCTGTTAAGTAAGTGGGAGCTGTGTACAATGTTAAAAACTCAAGATCCTTAACAGGGAGACACTAATCTTAGAGAAGTACTGGGGTGTAAATATAAACATTTTCATGGTTCACGTGGTTTTAATTAATAATAATAATTTCAAGCAAATCCATTAGGCTTCCTTGCACGACAACCACTTGCTGAACTCATTTTTAGTCGTTTACATGAGAGCTTCACCTCCATCCTTACATTGAATTTATATATTTTACCGACCACTAAGTTTATTTATACTTTCTCAAGTAAACCTTCAACAGAATTTGCGGTGTAGACGATGGTTTACTTCGCAACTTTTCTAATTCCAGGATTATAACTTTTGAACTTTCTTCGTTCTTGAGATTTCATATATTTAAAAGAATTGATTTTCAGAACTTTAAGCTAAAGTTAATGGCACATGATGCAGTAATGGGAGACATTTTGAAGTAGGAATAGCGGCTTAGGTTTAATTGTAAAAACTTTTCCAGTATAATTTATAGTAGACCTCATTGGTTTTAAAGAAGTCCTAACAACGAAATCTAAATCCCTTAATGGAATTACTACGACAATTGCTGCCAAACCCATTAAGCTTTTTGATATTAAAATGAAAGGGGTAATCTGACAAAATAAATGATCTGAGGAGTCAATTTAAATTATGGTATTTTTGTGGAAGTCATTTATTTAATGTCGATTGTTATCAACAAATGAAATAATAATAATAATAAGATGAATGAAGCTTTGATGGTTTTAAATTTGTTTGGATTTGTATTTTATAATAAATAATTTATTAGACTTTTCATACATCGACCGGTATTCGTAAGCCAGTTTATAGTGTAATTATAATATTTTTAGTTTAATATAATACAAAACAAAATAATGTAGTTTTGACAGAAGATCTGTATCTTTAATGTTTCTATAAAATTCATGTTTGAAAAAATATTTGGCAAATCCAGTTTTTAGGATTTAGTTTTCCAAAAATTATAATTTTCTCTTTAATTAATTATCCTTAAGTTAAGTTAAGTCGTTTGCGAAGATATTATAGCATTTTGAAAACAGAAGAAATAAACGTAGAATCTGTCGAACAAGGGATACGAAAGGGATAGGCACAACTTGCGAGGCGTCGGTTGGCGGGCCAGAACCACCCCAGAAAGAACCGTCTGGCCCACGCTAGAAGAATAGAAGAAATCATCTGAATATCTGAATTTCAAATCATTTTAAGTTTTGGGACCCATAACAACTTCAGCATATTACAGATTACAATCTAATATTTGAAAATTTTACATAATTACTTCAAACATCCCGACAGCTGAGTAGTGCTTACCTATATGACTTTTCTTTTGTGAAGCTGCAGACCCTACTCTTAATAATTGCAATTTCCAGACCTCCGTAATGATATTATAAAATTATATAGTATATGTATGTATGTCCAAATTCATCTAATTTTAGAATTCTTAAGCCTTTCGTCAGTCTTTATTCAGATATTGAAGGATTACGGAATACGGAATACCTTATTTGAACGTAAATGTGTGTAGTGTTAACTCACTTGGATACACAAGCCTAATTTCTGTTTTGATTAATAAATTTTTAATTATCAAAGAAATAAGTATTTTTAACTGTATTTTTATTTTTATATACAGTATTTATTAAGGGGTTATTCTACTGTTAAACGGGTAAGAAGCAGTATCTTTTTAAAAGTGTTGTAAAAAAAAAACTATTAGAGATATCAATTTGAAATTTTGCATGCATCTTTATTAATGAAAAAAATATATAATGGCATAGTTGATATATCAAAAAAATCGGTTAAAAAAACTTTAAACGCGATTTACTCAAAACGTGTTTTTTTGGTGCGCGGTACATCGTAGAGAAAAAACTAATGAAGCGATTTAGCTAAAAAATTTTTTGCATAGTTATATATCAATTTTACACAGACTGAACCTAAATTGAGCCATAAAAATTGAAATTTAGTTATTTGGGAGCACTTTTTTCATCGAAAAAACGTCCAAAATCGAGCATGCTATTTTCCAACGCTTGTCAAATTGCGAAAATTTAATATTTATGGCTCAATTTAGGTTCAGTCTGTGTGTTTTTAGCTAAACTAATAAAATTTCATCGTTAAATTGATTGCAGATCACCTGGACGACCTGGGCAATGTACCGCGCAAACGACTCTGGCCGTCAGCGCACGCTACATCAATCATAAACCGAAGCCGCCATTTTGTTTTTTTTTTTTAATCAACTATGCCATTATATATTTTTTTCATTAATAAAGATGCATGCAAAATTTCAAATTGATATCTCCAATAGTTTTTTTTTACAACACTTTTAAAAAGATACTGCTTTTTACCCGTTTAACAGTAGAATAACCCCATAATACCTTTCTATTCAATATTATGTTATAGCGCCAACATTATACCATTAGAGGTATAGGTATTGACGGTGGTGCATAAGGGATCTGACCCTCCCCAGCTAAGCAAAAAACGAAATTTATTATAATTATAATACTTAATTTGCTCGTATAAGCCTTTGAACAAGAAAAATGTTTACTATCCATTTCTTGATTAACTGAATGTTAATTAACATGTTTGATAGTTAACTCAATATACGCAAGGCACAGTCACATTTCCCATACTGATCTATTTAAGTGTATTGTAGATTGGCATTTTCTTCAAATAAGGTGTGAGGGGAAGTGCAGCATGATATTTTGCTCGTTATTTCTATGAATAATTTCATGAACATTTTGTGAAAATTTCATTCCAAAATATGAATACTTCTATTAAAAAACTGCTCTAGCGATAAACACGAAATTTGGTCAATATTTTTCAAATATGAAAGAATGAAGGATTTAGAAAAAAAATTTTTTTTTTTTTTAAATAGCAGACTTCAAAAGAGAAGTGATCACTTAAGAAAAAAATTAAAATTCCTATTTCATCGTATATAAAAAACAAAAAAAAAAAAGTATTTTTCTGAAATGTCGACTGAATTGTTGTTTAACTAAAAATTTCCTTAAATTGACGTCAGAATTGTTGATAAATTATGGAAAAAGCAAGTTTTGAACATGTTTTACTAAATTCGATAGCAAATTAAGCAAAATATTGGTTAGGCAACAATCTGAGAGGTTAAAATTACTTGTAACTGATTAAACATGTTAAGTTCTAACCCAATAAATCCGGTGTGAGGTCTGCTTAAGAATAAAACCTCGAATTAACTATTTTTAGTAATTGGTATAGAACAACAAAAATGGTTAAACATTTACAGAGTTTCAGCAATATTTATAGCGTGGTCTTTTAACAATTTATTTTTTTTGAATTGACCCGTTTTATTGGTTTGAGTGTAGTATTGATAGCTACGTGTCTTAAAGTAAATTGTGGAGCTCATTCGTTTATCCTAGTATGTAGATTTAATTTGGTTTTCTTGTTGAACTTAAATGAGAAATTCTTTGGTTTTATCCAGTTTTAAATTTCACGAACAATGGTAAACAATTGAAAAAATCATTACTTGTTTTCCTGGCGGAAACACCTTAATATTTAAAATTTCTTTTGAAAATCGATGTAAATTCGTGATATTTGTTTCCAAAATGAAAGTCTAAGAAGTGATTCATCGCTTAAATTGTGAAAATACGAATACATGTGTATTTTCAAATTTATTTCTTTAGATATATAGGTGCAAAACATATTATGAAAGGAAACAGGTATCAACAAGAATACTTTGCCTCCGGCATAAAAAAAATTTCCTTAAAGAAAATCTGAGGAATCTTAAATTTAAAGACATTAAAATCATCACATTTTCAATTACTGAGAATGTTTACACATTTCCTAACTTTCCATGACATTGCGAAAACCCACATTCTTTATTGTCGGGAGCTCGCATTTGAATTTCAGTTTGTGTTGATATTTCTCCGTTCAATTAGCTAAAAATTTGGCAGTACCGAAGAAAAATCCATGCCCCAAAACGTTTGCACTTAATAACAATTCAAGACTCAATGCTAGCTTGCGTCATACGTACCTATCTAAATATAATTAGGCTTCACATAGTCGAAAAATTTGCGTATCTGCCTGAAAGCTAGAATTTCAAGTAATCTGCCTCACACATATCTCACAGGCGATTGTATGCATTCAGATCTACCTGCAATGGTTAATTAAACGACTTACTCTATTATGCACAAGCGAAGCACTGTTCGTTGGTCCGGTATCATTGCACAGGATCCCTAAATAGAGGTACGAGTACAACAAAATTCAAATTATCTACTTTCCGCTGCGGTTGTCGTCTTTTTCGCAAGGAAGTTCACTCACCTACCGCCTCTCAGTGTACCGAATCTACTCAGAGCTTAACTGCATCATACAGCACCATATAGCCAAATGGATGACTACCAAATGATTTACGGAGTTTTACTTCCTTTAAAAGCCCCTTTAAGGGCAAGTTTATTCAGGCCGCAAGGACAGATTTGCTACACTTTAATTTAGGGCGGCCGTAGTTTCAGTTATTTCGGCAATAAATTAATCAAAACCTTACTTTAAAAGTTTTGTTTGGTATGAAAAATATTTTTAAATTATTCTTCACAAGTTGGTTCTTCGCTTATTACGGAATTTCTTTATAATGTTATGTAAAATTATATGGTATGACCTTCAAGCTGAAGTTCGTAAACAAAATTCTACCCGACGTATCTACAGCTCTTTTATATTTCGTGTCTTTTTAGATATCTAACCCAATTATTCTTTCAGCAGTTCAAGTTAACGATATCTGATTATTGCAGAAATACATAAAATATGACTCAGGAATAATTTTTAAACATAGTCTCTTTTTTGCTAGTCCAACGTTCAAATTTTTTTCAAAGCTTAGCTCATCTTGGTTATCAAATTTTGTATCCCTTCTGAGTAATATGATTTTTCCAACCCTTCAATATGCGTTTCGCTACGAGAAGTCTACTACTTCGAACTTTCATTGGTTTCTGGTGTACTGTGATGGATCCATGTTCCATCAAGAATCCGGAAGTCTTTCGCTGAAAATTTGACAATGGTTATTTGAAAGGTGTATTTAATATTAGCGACCTCATCTTAGCCAAGGTCAATTACTTATAATACGACCCTAGTATCTTCTCAATATACATAATATTTTGACCTTACTACCTTAAAAAAAGCCTAAACAAAACCAATTTAGATGCTACAATTTTGTAATATTAGTAATATTAATTATCTCGAACGTTTTAAAACAACTGAGCATAAAACTTTATTATTTTTCTTAGTTACTTTTGGCTTTGCGTTATTTTGATCTTCTAACAACAATCATTTATTAAAATTATTAGTATGCCCAAATATATGTATGTATATTGTATACATACATCACTTTAGTAATGAATAATTTCTTATATTCCTACTCATTGTTAGTCGAACAACCTTGATTTGGTTTTAGTATACCTACACTGTTCTCTTTAAATCTCTTTGAGGAGCATTGCTTAACACAGTAAATCATCATTATTTTCTAAACCTAATTCAGTAAGAATCTACTTCTGAACATCCAAAACCTTTTTTATATTCTACTCCTTGTCTAACCAACTTTTGTTGTTAAGCCTTCCTTCATAAGTCTATTAGAAATGCTCAATCGATATGGTAAAGAAACGAAAATCAACTGTTAAAACCGACGGAAAATCCTTTCAAAAAGGGAATTAACCTAAATCCACCGCTCAGTTGTAAATCCTCCGTAGCTTTGAAAGCCTAAAAATGAGAGAACACAAATTTCTCTTAAAGCTAACCCAAAAATTAGGCTAAAACTGGACGTGATGGAAGTATCAATTGGAATAACGAACCTCCCCTCGGATACTAGGAAGCTATGCTGTATTTAACAAGTCAATTAATTACAATCAACAGGGAAGGGAACTTTAGACAATATATCTTCAGAGTGAATATATTCGTATTTAAGCAACATTTTCTTATTCTACTGCTGATTAAATAAGAAATTTTGAAGGGGAATGTTCGTAGTGAAGTCCTTTAACTCGCAAATTTTTGGAAAAAAAGTCTTATTTCCCTTTCACTTTTATAAAAGGATTTTCATTGTTTCAATCTAATTCGTGTCTGGTATTTATTCGTGTAAATAACATGAAATATTTAATATAAAAATACACACAAAAGGTTACATAGAACTGAATTCAGTATAGAACGGTTCAGGGCTTTTCTCAATATTTTAATCTAATAACCATAAACGTATTTATTTATTTACAGGTATCCCTCGAGATACACGGTACTTGAGTTGCACGATTTTCGAGTTACACGGAAAAAAATTGCGACCTTCCCTCAAGTTACACGCTATTTGAGTTACACGGTTTTATACCAATTTTCATAAAAAGAGCAAAATAATAAGGATTTATCATATATTCGTCAATGTTAGCTATCTGCGGAATACTTTCGTTTCCTGCTCTTGAAAAGTGGAATATACAGGTCATTAACAGTAGGATTATCATACAATTTTTGTTATCCGGGAGATATCAACATAATGAGAACTGATGAAGCACTTGCAATATGGATCAAAGATTGCATAAATAAAAGAGTGCCTCTGGATGGAAACACCATTAGACAAAAGGCACTGAAAATATACCATCAAATAGAGGGAGGCCACCAAACTACTACAGAACAACAGACACAATCATTTATTGCAAGTAAGGGTTGGCTAGATAAGTTTAAGCACAGATTTGGATTGCACAACATTAAATTTCATGGAGAAAGTGCTTCAGCGAAACAGCCTCTAAGTTTACTGCAGAATTTAAAAAAATTGTAGATGATGGAACTTATACGGCAGATCAAATTTGTAACGCCCATGAAACTGGGCTATACTGGAAAAAACTTCTGTCCCGTACATATATTTATAAAAGCATGAAGTCCGTGCCAGGTTTCAAAGTGTCTAAAGAGAGAATCACCTTACTTTTATGCTTTATGCATCAGGAGATTTTTGCATGAAGCCGATGCTCATAAATAAATCATTGAAACCGCGGGTATTGAAGAATTGTGATAATTCACAGCTGCCTGTTTATTGGCGAGCCAATAAAAAAGCCTGGATAACTGCAAATATCTTTACGGATTGGTTTCACAACTGCTTTGTGCCTAACGTAGAAAACTATCTTTTAAAGAAAAATTTAAGTTTTAAAGCGCTATTGCTGCTAGATAATGATCCTGGGCATTCCGAAAACCTGCATCATCCAAATGTGAAGATTGTGTTTCTACAACCCAACACCACATCACTAATTCAGCCATTGGATCAAGGAGTCATATCAACTTTTAAGGCTTACTATATACGCATGTCTTTTCAGTCTATTTTGGAAAATATAGAATCTGGAGAAAACAAAACAGTCACACTAGCTTGGAAAGAATTTTCAATCCTCGACTGTATAAAAACTGTATCGTCTGCTATAAATGATCTTAAATCTTCAACAGTTAATGCATGCTGGAAGTCTCTTTTTCCGGACGTGGTGCACGAAATTAATTATGTTCCACCTAGAGAAATTGAATACAACCGTATTATAAATGTTGCCCATTCGCTGCGTGGTGAAGGATTCGACGATTTGTCTAGTGACGATATAGATAAACTATTACTTGAAAACCCTTTGGACGAAGAAGATCTTTTGGAGCTCGTTTCAAATTCAACGTCTAATCTAGTGACCGACGAAGGGGAAGAAAGTTATGAGGGTGGATCTACTCAGAAACTTCCAATGGCTGATATAGAGCATGGTTTAAATATGGCGAAAGAGTTGGAGGCTTATTTTGCAGAACACGATCCCTGTATAACCCGTAAAGCAATATTTGCAGCAGAATTAAATAAGTGTTTAAATCCATACAAACAATTGATCGCGGAATTGAATGTACCATCTTGTAGTACCGAGAAACAACAAGATGAAGACGTTTCCAGCGGCGAGGATCCTCTGCCTCCTAAAAGAAGAACTATTAAATTAACAACATTTTTAGATGACGCTAGTGACAGCGATTAATAGTTATTAAGGACTCCAAGGAGTTATTCATATTATGCATTAATATTTTCTTATAAAACTGTCCAAAATGTTATGTTAAAATTAGAGGATTAAAAACATTTTCTTTTTCATTAAAAACTTTGTTTTTATACCAGGAACGAAATCTCTATTTTTGTATGAATTTCTAGTTTCAAGTTGCACGGTTTCCAGTTACACGGTACGCAATCTCTGATTTTGTACTAAATCTGAGTTTCCACTTACACGGTTTCGAGTTACACGGAACCAATTAATCGTGCAACTTGAGGGACACCTGTATTTGTTGTATTCATCAAACAATCTGATTACTTACAAAGACAAGAAAAGAACACGGCAATAAGAAATTAATTTCAACGAAGCTGACCCTTAACTCTATCTCTGTTTGAAAAATGGAAGTCGATGAGCGTGAATGAGAGTTGAAGGCGCGTGATATTGACGAGATAGGTTGTTCATGTCGTAGTTCGTTCGATGGTAAGGCATATGGAAAAAATCATAACGTCTAAAAGTACGGCTAGGGACTGAAATATTGAATGAGGCAACGATCTCGCGAGTAAAAAAATTTTAGCGTTGATGCGACGTTGCTCTAAAGATTACAGCAACTTCAGACGATCAGCATACTCAGGCAACAGTAAGCTCGCGAAGAGCAAACCTGAGAAATCTCCGTTGACTGATCTCCTCAGTGCACGAAGTGTGAGCCCCGTAAAACTGAGACCAAATCAAACTGGCGTATTCAAGGCTGGTGTACGAAGGTGCAAATAAATTAATAGTAAAAAAGCATTTTTAAAAACAAGTTTTTATTTAAATGCTATAAAAAGAAAATTTAAATTAAATCAAACCCATAAATTTATTACATTATAAAATGTATATGATATAAAAGTCGCGAGATTTAACTGTGTAAAAAAAAAACAAAACAAAAAAATTGAATCCACCATCTTGTAGCCTCGGTCTTTTTAAAATGACGTCATTCATTTTATCGTTTCCTACTCTTCAAGCTCTTTCATTTCATTTGGCTCGTGTTTCCTCACTGCTACCACTGCTACTCAACGCTTGATGGTGAACTGTCCCCTGGATTGAGCATGAATGGGTGCATACGACTGTGGCTCTGTGATACTCATTGTAATGTGTGAATAACTAGTGATATGTCACTTCACTGCAAATCACATGCAACTGGCTGTGTTCATATTTTATTTATTTAGCAAATGTAATGAAGTGCCGCTACTTAGAAAAGTAAGAAATATTTGTTGGATTGAAAGAAATATTTGTAGATGTATAACTGCTAGAACTATACACCAAAATTTTGTACGTGCTTGCACTCATACAATAGCAAATAGCATAAAATGGCTTTGGCTAGACCTGTATAGATGACATAGTCTTATTTTAATACTCTAGGTGTATTATACAGAGTGATCCAAAAGTATGGAAACGGCTAAATAACTTTCGAGGAATACAGTTTGGAGAAAAAAATTTTAGACAAAAGTCTTAGAAATCTTTCTGGCTATTAAATGGTAGCCGTAGATTTGACCTTGACCTTGGCCTTGAAGGTCATTTCAAGGTCAAGTTGACTTTTAAATTGGAACCCATATTTTTGACCACGGAAATGGAAAGAGCGGAAAATTTTACGTCCGACTGGGATCTTAACCATGACCTCGAAGGTCATATCAAGGTCAAGATGGCTATTTAAAAGGGAACCTGTATTGTTACTGCGGATTTGTAAAGAGTGGAAGTTTTACGTCCGAATGTGACCTTGACCACAACCTTGATATTGGTCATGGCCAAAATTTTAATAATTAATCTAATATTTGATAAACATTTCAGAAAATTCTTAAATTAATGATATTTTCGTCCCTTTTCTGTAAATGAGTCTGAATAGATCCTGAAAATAAATAAATTATAATAATATTTTTCATTATATCAATCCGCTGAAATTCGTAAATGCGTGCTCGTTACCCTCGCTAAAGCCAATAAAATATTTTCCTTTAATTTGTTTATTTCAATAATTCTCGGGGAATTTGATGATACACAAAAACGAAAAGTAATAAGTAAGTCGTCATAATGCATATAAATACTGAAATAATTGCGTGGCCAGACTTTATCGGAAATAAAAAACATCAATGGTTTTCTTGTTAAATGATAAATGTACAATAATAGTTTTAGCCAAAAAACTTGGAAAGATTTTTTAACGCAGATAAGTGTAGTGTGAAAATAATTTTTAGTTGTTTTCCAAAAATGTAACTTAAATAATAAATTACGTATTTATGAAAATCAAAATATGCTATATATGTATAATAAAGATCATGTTAATAGTAATGTATTTGATATTTAACTAAATTAGCCAAATAGTTTTCGAAATATTTCGTGATTCAAGAAGGTTATGAAAAAAGTAGTTTCGACGAAAACGCTAAAGTAAGAAAAGAAAGTGTTACTTCTTCGTGTTATATGTTTTCTACTGACTGAGTGCTAGACATCAGGCAATTTTGGATTTTTTGAATCAAGGAAAACGACGAAGTAAAAAGTTATTTTTTTTAAACGTCTAGTTGATCTTATTTCTTAAAAAAACACTTTTTTTTAACCTAACATTTACAATTGTAAAAATTAATTTTAGACCATGTTCGGATATCTTATACCTAACTCTTTATACTTTTTGTGCGGACGGTAATGTCAGAAAAATACCTTAAGATTTTTTCACAGTACTATGGGATCTATAAATTCAAATCTTTAGACATATCATGGAGTTTAAGCTATACCATGTGTTTGGCGGATCTTTTGTATAATTATGAATTATTGTTATATTAAATTTAATCTTATGTGAGGTTTCTTCGTTTTACCAAATTCTTCCTTTTCTAATTTAAAACCTTTATATCGAATCCCAAGCCAGATAAAGTAATAAACTGTCCTCAAAGTTGGCGTATGTGTGTCTAGTTCTATCAATGTGGAATCATTAATTGAAACGGCACCTCAAATGGCTTTGTCCAATTCCGCTGACTGCATACATGAATTTTCCACTCGGAGACAGTAAAACGCTGCCTTGGTGCTTCTGGTCCCCTACATTTTATTGGTCTCGTTTGTATCAGACGAAACTTCCCTCATTATAGCAGCGCCCTAATGAATGCAAACGAATCCGTCTGTAGCCTACATAACCGACTACCGGATCAATTAACAGGCCATAAAACTGCCCGAAGTTTTGCGAAGTTTTAAGCTTATGAGACATTTTCCGGGGAAACTTTCTTGGACAATATAATCCAGAGTGTCCTTGTGGTTCGGCAATGTATGTCCGCTAATGGCGACTTAAGGAGCTCCACTTATACGTTTCTTTCGGGGTGGCGAATAAGCGCCACGATGATCATAAATTCGCTCCACTTTAATATTTCAAATAAAAGGTTGAAATATTTTCGCCATTACTCAAATAGTAATTAACAAGAGAACTCGCCGACAGTTCATTATGGCGCGATTTCTGAGAGTATTGTACGATTTGGTGGTTTGAGACAAAACAGGCTACCAACAATCATAATTCAGTAGAATTAAACTAAAATTTCGAAGTGGCCGCAAAACCTGGCACGATCAATAAAATATCATCGCACAGGGAAACACGTAGTCTCCTTGTTCTACTTCTATTAGAGAGTTTTTCTTTCATGGCGTACAATAAAGCGCCCTTTCTTATGAGGAAAGTTTTCAACTTATTGTGGGATGGTTCCCGGAGAAGTATTATTTTCATTGGAAGTACGTGACTTTGAATTTCTTCCTTGGGCAATTGTGGCAAATGTTTTGATATAGAATTGGAAAATTCATATTGAAAAGTTTTTAGCTTGAAATTTCAAAAGCACCCACAATGGCTTCTACCTTTCAGAGGCTATTAGATTCATTACGATGCTAAGATGCCCCAAAGAATGAGTAAGTTTCTTTGTCTGAATTTTGCACAAACCGACAGAGGCCCTCCCGTGACTTGATAAAAAGATTTCTGGGGTCTGCTCGCGGAAGGGACCAAAGCCCAGGGCCTTCTTTTATAAAAACTAATTTCGAAGTAGACAATGGAATATATATGATTCTCCATGTCAACTAATTAGATGCCAAAGACATGCTACGCTTTTAGATCCTAGTCCCTGACCAACAATGACATGCAATTTAATTCATGAAGTGACTTTTTGAAAATGAATAATATAATCGTGTCTCTATAGGCATAAAATGCGTATATGGAAAACGGAAAAGTTGCCTCTGCTTATTGCCTTTTGAAGTGCTGTTTTTTTAACACTATCGGAGATAGTGTGATTGTGATGCAACTTATATCACAATGGTGTTTTATTTTTGCGTTATCTACACGATTCTATACTTATTATTCAAATTAACAGATAAATCCGATTCTTCACCTAATTGCCAATGTCTCTGAATAAAATAAAATTCGCTTAATTGAGCAATCTCTTGGTTTTATGTTTGAGACAAATTTTAGGAAAACCTATATAATTAATGCATCACTTAAGAGGGCAGGCTAATATTAAAAGGCGAAAAACAAGGGAAATTTTCAAAATAATATTTAAAAAAAACTATAGAGAGCTATCGATCCATTTTTTTGTATACTTATTTATATTTTATAAAATTTCAGATCTTTTATTGTTTACAAAAAAAGCCGGCCTATTAGCAGTGTGTCGGCAACAGAAGAAATCGGAAAAGATTTCCATTTGCATTATTTCTTAATCCTAAAACAAAACAAAAACAATTCCCCAATCAACTACATATATACATACACACTGAGAAAAACGGTCAGTAAAATTTCCTGTCATGACAGTAATTTGTACTGGACAGTACAGTAAATTTTCGACACCTGGAACTGACAGTAGAATTTACTGAACGGTCGTTTAGTGACTGCCATTGCAAAGTATTGTGGGTTTTACTTTATCCGTTCAGCAAACGGCACACTATGGGCTAAACGGCACTTTTTGTGTTTAAAACCTAATATCTCGGAAAAAACCGAAGATATTAACGTAATTTTTTTTTTAAATTGAAGCTGAGACTATGTAGATTACTGGAAAATTAACCAGAATGGCTGAAATGAAAACAAACACTATGTAACATAACCTCAAAGTTGCATTTTTTTCTGAAAAATTGAATAGGCTCACACCAACAAAAAACTTGGTCTTTATTTTAAATGTCATATATGCTATCCGATGAACTTTAACCTGCTGATCACGAATCCGAGGTCAGAATTGCCCCCCACCCTACAGTTTTCAGAAAAATGAAGAATTTCCGTGCCTAGTATAAGCCTTTTTAACTCTTTGAGTTACAAAAGACGAACTTACATTAATTAATACTATAACATACCAACTGAAGGTTTTTGGGGTCGCTGATCACGAATCTGAAGTCAGATTTTGAAAATTCAAAATGGCGGATCCAATATGGCGGACCAAATTTTTTATATTTAATCGAATTTGGGCTAAAAAGTGAATACGTGGGTTTTTGGAGTCGCTAATTACGAATCTGAAGTCAGATTTTGAAAATTCAAAATGGCGGATCCAATATGGCGATCCAAAATTTCATATTTGACCGAATTTCGACTCAAAACCGTATACATTGGTTATCGGGGCCTCTGATCACGAATCTGAAGTCAGATTTTGAAAATTCAAAATGGCGGATCCAATATGGCGGACCGAAAATTTAATATTTGACCGAATTTCGACTCAAAACTGTATACATGGGTTTTTGGAGTCGCTGATCACGAATCTGAAGTCAGATTTTGAAAATTCAAAATGGCGGATCCAATATGGCGCACTACGGGCTAAACGGCACTTTTTGTGTTTAAAACCTAATATCTCCGAAAAAAACGAAGAATTTTCAAAATCTGACTTCAGATTCGTGATCAGCGACCCCAAAAACCCATGTATACAGTTTTGAGTCGAAATTCGGTCAAATATTAAATTTTTGGTCCGCCATATTGGATCCGCCGTTTTGAATTTTCAAAATCTGACTTCAGATTCGAGATCAGCGGCCCCGAAAACCCATGTATACGGTTTTGAGTCGAAATTCGGTCAAATATTAAATTTTCGGTCCGCCATATTGGATCCGCCATTTTGAATTTTCAAAATCTGACTTCAGATTCGTAATTAGCGACTCCAAAAACCCATGTATTCAATTTTTAGTTCAAATTCGATCAAATATAAAAATTTTGGTCCGCCATATTGGATCCGCCATTTTGAATTTTCAAAATCTGACTTCAGATTCGTGATCAGCGACCCCAAAAACCTTCAGTTAGTATGTTATAGTAAAAATTAATTTAAGCTCGTCTTTTGTAACTCAAAGAGTTAAAAAGGCTTATACTAGGCACGGAAATTCTTCATTTTTCTGAAAACTGTAGGGTGGGGGGCAATTCTGACCTCGGATTCGTGATCAGCAGGTTAAAGTTCATCGGATAGCTTATATGACATTTAAAATAAAGACCAAGTTTTTTGTTGGTGTGAGCCTATTCAATTTTTCAGAAAAAAATGCAACTTTGAGGTTATGTTACATAGTGTTTATTTTCATTTCAGCCATTCTGGTTAATTTTCCAGTAATCTACATAGTCTCAGCTTCAATTTAAAAAATTACGTTAATATCTTCGGTTTTTTCCGAAATATTAGGTTTTAAACACAAAAAGTGCCGTTTAGCCCATAGTGCGGCACTGCTCCGTGTGGTAGGATAGTGACCCCCGTTCAGTAAATGGCTCTGCTCCGTGTGGTAATGATAGTGGGACCCGTGTGCGCAGTTTAGAGGTTATGTAGTCATTGAACAATACGTACCGGCGAACAGTGGGATGCATTTCTCCAGCCCCATCTTCTTTAGGTTGTGAGCGACGACGGTATCCATCGCCGTGCCAAAATTTTCCAAAACACTTCACACAAATCGCAAAAGTTCGGGTATGCCTGCACCGCACTCTGCACTCTTCGTCCAACAGCTAGGCGCGCACCGTACTCTGTGCTTGTCTCCCAGATGAGCCAGCGCCCTGGGTCGCTCCGGCTTTCGGCGCGGAAACGAAGCCACGGAAGGGACGAAGCGGTGGTATGGGGGGCCCGAAGCCGAAAGCCGAAGCGAGGCCGGTACGGTAGGTATAGGTGGGGGGGGGGGGGGGGGGGGGGGGCGTGGTGGTGCAGTGCTCACGGTGGAGGGAGAGGCGTGACACGACAGAGCCCAGTGGTATCGACTGTATTGCAGTGTTGTTTACTGAACGGCACTTACTGACGTGTTCAGTAATTCCTAAAGAACGGCGTCCAGTAAGAGGCAGTGCGCCCCCAGTCAATTTTACTGCAAATACGTATACTGAACGCGTTCAGTAAATTTTACTTTTCTAGTTTTCTCAGTGCAGTGTGTCGCATATGCGAAAACTAAATCAGTGACCAGTTGGGGCTAACCTTCCGAGGGACCCTACGTTTGAAAAATATATACGTGAGATCTGTCAGTTTTACTCTAGTAGTGGTAGAAGGCGGACAGCGGAAGTTAAAATGAGTGAGCTTACTATCGAAGTAAAGGTTTCTCTCCCAAATATTCCCATGGGTCACCCTATACTTCTGCCTTTAAATTCAGTCTTTATACTTTCTTTGGGATAAAATATAAAAATAAAAAAACAATATTTGTTTGAATTGTCCTTAACATTTCTGTAAATAAATTTTTTAATTTGTATTTAAGAAATAATAATTTCCGTAGAATTTCCAAATGAGTCAAAACTTTATGGGAGATTTTGATTTTACCAAGATTATTGATTCTCTAGCCTTATATTTATGTATTCTAGAATAATCGCACCAAATTTCAGCTAGTTAAACTAATAATAGTTTAGCCTAATATGGAACAAAGTGTTTAAAAATAAGACCTCTTCTAGAATCTATGCACATTAACGTATAGAGGTTGTCCAAAACCACTAAATCGACCAAAATCCGATTGGTCCATTTAAGTAAAGTGAGTACGCTCTATCGATTGGCGCTATGTTCAGCTTCCGGCCTCGACATACGTACATACGTTATTTGGACTGGAGGTACCTTTTTAAACGGAATGGGTATATTTTGACCTCGAATTCGGATTCCGCGATGAAAAATACACAACTTTCATTTGATACTTTTTTCAAAAAACAACGTTTTTGCTCTCTAAATGAGGTTGTTCAAACCGGAAGTAGACCTTTAACTCCGGAATTGCATTTTTTACGGCGAATTCACATTCTACGTCATAAGTTGTGCATGCTGGGTTTAAATGGGGACTCTATCACTTCCGCCTCCTACCGGAAATGGGTTTCCACGCCGGAAGTATATGACTTTTTTAGGTCTTTTTTCTTTTTAAAGTCGATTATCTTGACGATCATTCTATTGAATGATCATATAACAAGCAGAAATCGCGGTCCGAACGTCTAAATTTTCTTAAACCATGGTTTTGAAAGTATTTTTTTGTTTTGGTTTTTGCAAAATGGTCATTTTGTACAGCAATGTAATAAAAAATTTCACGATTTTACACGAAAATGATAAACTTTACAAAAAAAATTGTATAGAACAAAAAATGCTTGAAATTAGCCGAAGAATACGCATGATTTTTTTCAGAATTTTTTGGACTACTTTTGGTTTTTTGGATTTGGCCAGTATTTGAAAAATCCAAAAATGTCCTAAAAAATTCACACGTATTCTTTGGCTAATTATAAACACTTTTTGTTCTATAAAATTTATTCGTAAAATTAATCGTTTTTGAGTAAAAATATCGAAAAAAAAGTTTAGACATTCGGACCGCGATTTATTATAATTCAATAACAGCAACGTCAAGATAATCAACTTTGAAAAGAAAAAAGACCAAATAAAATTAGCCTTTTTTTTTTTTTTAACCCAAAAAATAATAGGGTTTTTGAAACTTTTATGCAAAACAAATGCCAGATTCTGCAAGAGCATCCATAAAAACCCATTATATATGATTTTAGAACAAAATCGCCCCAGTTTTCTATTCGAATCGTATATAATTCAACTTGCGTGCACAAAATGCTCGTTTCGCGCATTAAGGGGGGAAATAGGTGTAGAACGGCGTATTTTTAGTGATTTTCATTAATTTTTTTAACACATAAGGAATTTATACCTTCGGATCATTTTATACATACTATATTCAAGAGTATATTCTGAAATTTGCAAATATTTTCCTCGAAAAATAACAGAGATATCAGTTGCCGCGCATTGTAAGTCGCCATCCGGCTGGGCGATTTGTGTACATTCTGGAGGTCACAATTTTCATCTAAAATCAATTTTTCAAAAAAATTTACTTTTTTTTTTAAGTGTCTCTTCTATTTGAACTTCACTCCTCATAAATAAATCGAAAATTAATATTTTTTTTAAGGAATGTGAAAATTTTATTATGATATTTACCATTTTTCCGTACTTTTTTTGCAATAAAAAATAGTTAAAATAAAGATATTGTTTAGGACTGAGGTTCATATAGAATAGAGCGTATTTATATATGGAAACTATGTGCTGAGTTTAATAATGATTGATCAAAAACTGTAGGAGCTAGAGTGTACACAAATTCGAAAAAAGTAGTTTCGAGAAAAACGCGTTTAAAAATAAGAGCAGTAAAGATTCGACTGAGGGGATACTCAGTGAAACGCTGATAACTT
The DNA here is from genome assembly GCA_949715965.1 of Dysmachus trigonus. Classification (NCBI taxonomy): domain Eukaryota; kingdom Metazoa; phylum Arthropoda; class Insecta; order Diptera; family Asilidae; genus Dysmachus; species Dysmachus trigonus. The sequence continues at coordinate 39,005,947 of OX454322.1, read as the reverse complement.
TTAAACGGCGTGGCATTTTTGTTTAACTGAATTTTTGAAGCCTCTACACCTATTGCCCCCCTTAATGGGTTTAGTGAATTTCATCGTCATCATCAGCCGGATTGTTACCAGATAAGCGAATATATTGTTTTTAAACTGTAAGTAAACGCAATAAAAATTATTTAATTATTTTAACCGATTTATATCTTACAGAAATGAAAAAGATTCATATTAATATACCTAAACTAGTAGTCCGTGGTTTCGTCGGCTGTCGCAGTCGTGGGCGGGACTCTCGAAATCGCCTTAATCCTACCAGTAGATATTAAATTATATCTAAATATAAGAGATAAAAAATCAAAGGACTATTACGAGTAGACTGCACAATTTGTTTTAAATAACAACAAAAAATTAAAACCAAAAGGAATAAAGAAGTGTATAAAGAATAAATAGAAAAATATTTGAAATTAAAATTGTAACACATCTCACAATTCCCAAAGAAAGTCATATAATTTTTAGCAAAGCAAATATACAGAATAGAACATCGCGCAAAAAGGTATTGTAAAACTTTCATAACATAATTAATTGAATTTCATCGTCATCATCAGTCGGATTGTTACCAGATAATGGAATATATTGTTTTTAAACTGCAAGTAAACGCAATAGAAATTATTTAATTAATTTCACCGATTATACATAATTTTGTAAGTAGTATTAAGGCATAACTTACCCCGCCTTATTAATAGTACATCATTGAGCTTGCATTAGCTCAGAAATATACCCAAAAACTATTTCTTGCGCAATGTTATCTAAATCGTTGTGTTGTAAACATAATCTAGGAACTGACACATCGATCCCCTAGTTGACAATAATACTTATTACGAGAAAAAGGTGATGTAATTAGAACGATAATGCATAAAGTTACGATTTCTTTGACAAAAAAATTGTAATTGATATGATTTTGAACTAGGATATCGAATTTTAGAGGTCGGAAGGGGCGACAAATTTTGAATACCCTACTGGCGGCAAATGTATAAATCCGTCAGTGCTTTCATAGCTAATTAAATAGATTTATATTTCCTGAACATAGCGCCAATCAATAGAGCGTACCCACATTAGTTAAATGGATCCTGTGCGACAAAACAAAGAGAAAACAATTTATTTTAGAAGAATTCATCTAATGAATAACTAAATTTCCGATTGTTTTATTTTTTTGAAAGGGCATTGTGTTGGTAATACTCACTGTGGTGGATGGTGTAGAAAGTAGGCAATCAGAAAAATTAAAAAAAATTTAAAGTTTTTGTTTGATAATCAAGTTTCCCTTGAAATAAATTTGTCAGTCATAGAAAAACATTATTGAATTAAAAAAGGAATTCTTGATTTTTTAAAAATTAAATATAACTTAATCTTCTAATATAAATAAAAATAATTAATAAATTAATAAATAATAATAAATAAAATAATATATATTTAACTGATACAATAAAATAGTAGAAGTGTAAAATAATGAACCAATATAAAACTTCTACACTCACCAACATTTATATCTGATTTAACCGTTAAGGGTAGTATGCTGTTCGCGCTAAACGAAATTTTCCATACAAAATTCCGCCTGGCGAAATGAAAAGCTACAATTCCGCTGCGGAATTTAGCGAAGTGGTACGCTGTTCCTTCGCTAAATGGTTTGTTTCACGGATAAGCCACTAGGTGCGCTGCAAAACTCTCCCCAAGATTTTAGCTAGCCTGTGAATGTACATAGGACATTTGAAGGATTTGCGGCATTTGAATTTTTATTGAAATTGTATTTGAAGAACGTAGAGGTAAAGCGATAAGACAAAATAGAATAATAAATAATAGAATAATAAATAATAAAATAATAATTAATAGAATAATAAATAAATATTTGAACAGAGATGGAAAACACTGTAGACGAGGTTTTTTTAAGAATATTTAATTAATGAAATACCCAAGAAAAAGCCTTCGAAAAGGAAGACATCCGTGTTTAACACTGGAGGGAGAAATTTTTCCAATGCATTTATTGCATCAGGATGCGTGTTCCTTTTTGGAAGCAATTCTGGCTCTATCATCCTGAATAGAGTATGGAAGGTTAGGTTAGGTTAGGTTGCCGTGGCTGCCTGGCGGCGCACTTAGGCCACAAGGGCCCATTGTGATACCACACGGGGGCTTTTCCCATAAAAACTAGCTAACCTTTGAACCACTTCGTGCCTTTGATGAAGTGTTCAATGTCTCTGATGTTCTTTGAACTCAGATCCGACAAATCATCAAAGAAATAAGCGCCCAGATGTTGGTTTCTGCACATTGCTAGTGCTGGGCATTGGCACAGGAGATGGGTTATATTTTCCTCCTCCTCCTCATTGTGACAACTTCTGCAGAAGTCGTTGGAGGTAACGCCTAGTCTATTGGCATGTTTGCCTACGAGGCAATGCCCCGTAATTACCGCTACGACGCTACTAATGGCCTCCCTCCTGAGAGTAATTAGATTCTTAGACCTATTACGGTCAAATGTTGGCCAGATCTGCCTGGTGGTCACGCAAGTGTTCTCGTTCCTCCACCTATTATCGGCGATCCTTAAGTATGATCGTACAATCTCTGCTTTATGGGAGGCGAGCGGTGTCCCTATCCGCCGAATGATGTCCTTTTCTGGAAGGGTCGTTCCCTGCCTGGCTAGCTCATCCGCTCTTATATTGCCCGGGACATCACTATGCCCTGGTACCCAGATTATGCTAATGTTAACCCCCTCCGCTACTTTATTAAGCAGAGAGCGGCAGTCCGCAACCACCTTTGATGTCGTATACACACCTGTAAGTGATTTAATTGCAGCTTGGCTGTCAGTAAAGATAGAAATACCCCCGGAAGAAGATATATTCTCCTGCAGCCATAAGAGGGCTTCCATGATAGCCATGACCTCCGCCTGAATTACACTGCAGTGGTCTGGCAGCCGAAATGACGTTTCGAGGCTTAGTTGCTCCGAGTATATTCCACCTCCAACTCTGCCCTTCAACTTTGAGCCATCGGTGAATATCTTAACCGAGTTTGCTTTGCTAAGGAGCTCTTCCCCCCACTCATGTCTCGCTGGGATGAGCGAGTCGAATTTAATCTCGAAACAGGGGTTTGGAATAGTATAGTCCAAGCCCTGGGTACAAGTGCTGAGGATTTTTGAATGTCCATAATCCATGCGTGCCCAGGGATGCACAGAATTGAGCCTAGCGGCAGTGGAGGCTGCAGTTTGCTTGCCAAAGAGTTCCATTGGAAAAAGATGTAGGATGACATTTAGGGCTTTGGTGGGAGTTGTCCTAAGAGCACCCGTGATCAAGACAGAAGCCATTCTTTGGATCTTGTCCAGCGCATTCTGGTGGCATTTCTTCTCCAGGGCGGGCCACCACACTAACACCCCGTATACCAGTATCGGTCTGATTACTGTCACGAAGAGCCAGTGGACGATGCGTGGTTCTAGGCCCCATCTTTTGCCGATTGCGTTTTTGCATGAATACAAGGCTATTGTAGCCTTGCGTACTCTTTCAGCAATATTGGCTTTCCAATTCAGCTTCCTGTCAATAACGAGACCAAGGTATTTTACCTGGTCCGTGAGTACCAACCTCACTCCGCCAAGGAGTGGTGTGTTAAAAGAGGGAATCTTGTACTTCCTGGAAAATAGTACAAGTTCCGTTTTGCTCGGGTTAACGCACAAGCCACTATTTACACTCCACGCTGTGAGCTTATTTAGGGCTTGCTGTAACACCTCCGACAGCGTATTCAGGTATTTGCCTGATACTGCAATGACAATGTCGTCCGCATACGCAACCACGCAGCAGCCCGAGCGGTCAAGATCTAGGAGGAGATCGTTCAGGGTCAGGTTCCACAGAAGCGGCGACAGGACCCCTCCTTGGGGGGTGCCCCTGTACACATGTCTCCTGATGGAAGATGCCCCGAGAACTGAGCTGACAATCCTGCCACACAACATCTGATTGATCAACCCAATAATCGATTCATCCAGATCAAGACCCCTCATGGCTCCCGCAACCGCCTCAGGTCTGACATTATTAAATGCTCCCTCGATGTCCAAGAAGGCCGCCAGTGTGTACTCCTTGTACAACATGGCCCTCTCAATGTGGTCAACCAGGGTGTGCAGGGCCGTTTCGGTAGATTTGCCCTTGGTGTACGCGTGTTGCGAGGGTGATAATCTAGACGGATTTATATACCCTCTTATATATATATCGATTAGTCTTTCCAGCGTTTTAAGAAGAAAGGAAGAAAGACTAATGGGCCTGAAGTCTTTGGACCTGCAGTGCGAGACCTTCCCCCCCTTGGGAATGTAGACAACCTTGACTTCAGTCCAGGTCTTGGGAATATAGACCAGGTTAAGACAGGCACTGTATATTGCCAACAGCCAAGGAATAATTATCTCTGAGGCTTCCTGAAGCTCAGCTGGTATGATGTCGTCCAAGCCTGGGGATTTAAAAGGCTTGAAGCTCTTTATAGCCCATTCCAATTTGCTCCTACTAAGGATTTTCTGGGCGAGTTCGTTGGGGACGGTAGCGACTACCGACTCAGCCGTTTGCTCTGAGGAGCAACCGGGAAAGTGAGTTTCGGTTAGCAGCTCCAACGTTTCCAAACACGAGGAGGTCCATTCCCCGTTATCTTTTAACAGGAGACTAGGGGTACTCGGGGTCGTCGAAAGGACCCTACGTAGACGGCTAGTCTCTGATACTTCCTCCACCCTACTGCAGAAGTTCTCCCAGGAGGAGCGTTTAGCTGTCCTGACTAGTTTTTTGAAGTTCCTAAGGCTTTCCTTATATGATGACCAATCATCAGTACGCTTAGCCTTATTGAACATCTTGCGGCATTCTTTCCTTGCGGTCATGATCTCCGTTGACCACCATGGAGGTTTAGGTTTCCCCCTGGGCCTCCTGATGGGACACGAAGTCCGCGTTGCCTTGTTACACGCCTTGGTGAGGGTTTCCACCACCTTGTCCACCTCCTCCCTGGAGTGGAGCATGGGAGGCTCCCCACCAGAGAGCGCACGCTCTAGGGTTTTCCTATATGCGTCCCAGTTGGTTTTCCTTCTATTCCTGAAGGGTGTACATACCGGTTTCTGTATATCAAGCTCAAACTCGATATACCGGTGATCGGAAATAGAAGGGTCGCCGGATACTCTCCAGCTTCTAATAGCATGGGCATCCCGCCCAGTGACGAGAGTGATGTCGAGAACCTCTCGCCTCACCGCATTCATAAATGTGGGCTCGTTTCCCACATTACAAATCCAGAGGTTAGCGCCAATAATAAATTCTAATAAAGACTCACCCCTTTCGTTTACGTCCGTACTTCCCCAGATCGTATGATGAGCGTTTGCATCCGCGCCGACAATCGCTGTTATCCTCCGCTCATTAGCTTCCTTTATCGTTTTGCGTAGGAGTTGATGCGGGGGGGGTTCCTCGTGGTCATGAGCCATATAGCTGGAAATCAGCCATATGGGCCTGGTTTGGGACTCCAGCATGACCACTACGTTGTCCTTATCACTATTGTTAGTGAGGATGAATGCACTAAAGTTGTTATTTATCAGAATACATGATCTTGGTTTACCTGTACCCTTTATATAAAAAGCCTTATACCCGGCTAGGTTAAGTCCACAAACCCGGTCCCCAACGACCCATGGTTCCTGGACTAGGACGACGTCTTCCCCTTTCTGAGAGAGACGCAGAAGCAGCGCAGCCGACGCCGCCTTGGAGTGGTGTAGATTAATCTGCACCACTCCCACCATGGCTGCTGCTAGGTTTAGCCACCTCGACGACCGTCATATCCGCGTCTTCCGCGTCGAAAAGCAGGTCGTCTTCTTCACCCTCCTCAGGCATCTCCTCCTCTTCCTGATGGAGGTACAGGTCCCCAAGCAATCCTGATGTTGATTGGATGCTGTCCTCGTCTATAAGTGGGGCCGGTGGCGGTGGCACGTCTGGAGCCACGGAGGTGGGGATATCCACAGCGCCCTCCTCAGCTACTGTCTTGGCCTCGGTGGGGATCTCCGCCTTGTTACCCTTCAGATCCTTACGATAGACCGTCAGGGTAATCGAGCCGAAGCCGTAGCTGATGACGCCATTGGATTCCTTAAGCGGGGCAAGTGACTCCTCGTTGAGTATTATCACTGCTTGTCTTCGCTTGCCGCTAGCCTCGCTGACCTGGGCAACCTTCCAATCATGGGTGGGGAGATTGGTGTTGCTCATCCTGATCAGCTTCAAAATTCCTGCAGGGCTTGATGGCTCTGCAGGAATCCACGCCCTAGACCTAGGCCTATTAGGAATCTGCTCCTTTTTAACTGCCTCTAGCCTAGCACCCGGCCAAACCTCCCCTACGGAGGATACCGCTAGCTTGTAGAGATCGGCCGAACGCTGATCTGCACAAGCTATAATGCGGCCCTGGTACCAGCCAGCATCTCGACAGAACGGAGGGGGTCCAGGGTTCCTTTCGAGGATATCCTCATATACTTTCAGCAGCTCCATCTCCACCGTCTTCCAGTTATCCACTGAAATGGTGCCATCCTGGTTGCCGAAATCAACTATCGCCCAAATGAGGTGATCCTTCGCAGCTTCGCTGAAGGGCCTGGTGAGCTGAGGGGGGGGCCTAGGGGGGCCAGCTTTTGGCCTCTTAGAGGCAGATGTCTCCTGCTCGTCTTGCGAGCGCTGCCGTTTAGGAGCAGGGTCCTGCTGCTTTGCCCTGTGCTGGGCAACCACGCTCCTGGCCCAATTCAGAGAAGATTTCTCCTTCTCCGAAAGCTCCGTTTCCGAGATAGCGCTAAGCCTATCTAGGACCCTAAAGGCCGCTCGCTTTTCTCGGTAGGTCGCCGCAGAGGGGCTATCGCGCCGCGTGGGTTGGGTGGGTTTGGGCTTGAGTGCCCTAAGAGGCGCAGCGGCACCGCTCGGTCCAGGCTTAGAAGCCGATGACACGTTACCTTGCGCAATCTTGGCGGGCGATGGAGGACCCACAGTACTGCATCCTTGCTTAGCGCCGGATTCTGCAGCCTGCGGCCTCGAAGCAGGGGTTGCACTAGGTGCTGACTTGGAATTATCAGCACCAGTGCTGACCGATGGAGCTGGAGCATTGGTGCGGGCGGTGCCCGCCGACGTTGAGGGTCGTGCGGCTCCCTTCACGGGTGCCTTGGCCTTGACGGCCGTGCGCTGCTCTGTTCGAGCAGACGCAAGAGAAGTCTTAGACTTGGTCTCGGTTTTATCCGAGGCTGGTGTTGGGTTCATGAAGTACAACTGTTTCGTACGACCACTTTCGCGACGAGGCGCTACTCATGGTCTTGGCTAGAAAAAGGGGAAAGGAGGTCACCCATGCAGCGCCCCTTACATGGGAAGTCCAGAATACGACCTGAGGTGGACAGGTATCAGGAAGGCTCCGTACGAATACAGCCCGATGTAACCCCCTGGCTGCAAACGACCCAATGGGCACGGATCGCATTACACCCTGGGTTAGGGGGGGTACTTTTTATAAGAGAGTCTCCTTCTCTCCGCCCGACCACGATTAGTCAGCACTCCCAGCAGAGACATAACCTAACTGGGAGCCTGCTTCCAGCCGCCCCCGCGTGGAGGATATGGTCGCACTTCCGCAGTGCACACAGTTACGGCACATGTACACAGATACGGCACGTACCCTACTACTACATCACGTGTTATTCCCCCTGTGTACCTGTGTTATTCCCCCTGTGTGCCTAACGACTGACGGCCTAGAGTATGGAAAGTTCCATATGAAAAAAAAAAAATTTTTTTTTTTTTTTTTTTTTTTTTTTTTTTTTTTTTTTTTTTTTTAGAGTATGGAAAGTTCCATATGAAAATTTTCTCTGAAAACGCTAGGATTTTGTACCATGTCGAAGAACTAAATTAAAGTGTGAATTATTATCAAATTATGAAATTTACTAATGTGTACTTACAGCTATTGCGAATCGGCCTTTGGTTTTTCGTTTCTGGAGATAAGGATTTACCCGTACGGAAGGGCTTCGTCTTTGGATCGTAAGCAATTGCAAGAAGAAAACAGCTCCTAGCATCGCAATTTCTTCGATTTCTTTAATTTTATCTCTTTTCACTTGATTCATTTACCTTTTAAGGGTAGTATGCTGTTCGCGCTAAACGAAATTTTCCATACAAAATTCCGCCTGGCGAAATGAAAAGCTAAAATTCCGCTGCGGAATTTAGCGAAGTGGTACGCTGTTCCTTCGCTAAATGGTTTGTTTCACGGATAAGCCACTAGGTGCGCTGCAAAACTCTCCCCAAGATTTTAGCTAGCCTGAGAATGTACATAGCATTTATTCGCGGCGGAATTTTGACATTTGAAGGATTTGCGGCATTTTAATTTGAATTTGAATTTTTATTGAAATTTTATTTGAAGAACGTAGAGGTAAAGCGATAAAACAAAATAGAATAATAAATAATAGAATAATAATTAATAGAATAATAAATAAATATTTGAACAGAGATTGAAAACACTGTAGACGAGGTTTTTTTTTAAGAATATTTAATTATGAAATTTAATAGCATCGCAATTTCTTCGATTTCTTCAATTTTATTTCTTTTCACTTGATTCATTTACCTTTTATATATTGACGTTAAACGCTATGTTGTGAATCTATGCTAAATCTCTACCATCAATTCTACAAACAAATTTTCGCGAGTGTTTATCTTCGGTTTTCATGCGTTTTTTTGGAGACTACCCTTTATATATTGAAGTTAAACGCTATGTTGTGAATCTATGCTAAATCTCTACCATCAATTCTACAAAAAAATTTTCGCGAGTGTTTATCTTCGGTTTTCACGCGTTTTTTTGGAGACTGGTGAAATTTTATCTTAGCGCGAACAGCGTACTACCCTTTATCTGAAGGAGAATAAAAAAAACAACGCCAAATCGTGCATTTCGAGTGCAACAAAACACAGAGAATTTAATTTCAAATTCGAAAAAGAAGTAAAATCAACAAAATTTAAAAAATATTAGTAAGGAGTTTTCCCTCCTTTTGCTTTAATTAACGAAAAAACCCTTCTTGGAAGTGATTCGTATAACTTCTTTAGGAAATGTGAAGGTATTCTTTTCCATTCGTTAATTATTGCATTTTTGAGCTCTTCCACTCCATCAAACTGTTTCCCTTCCGCGTATACTCTCCTTGATAGGTAACCCCAGACATCCTCGATAATATTGAGGTCAGGGGAAACTGCTGGCCACTGAAGAATATTAACGTTGCTGCTTATAAGATGCATTTTCACAATCCTTGCTGAATGAATTGCAACGTTATCGTGCTGAAAAATGAAGTTATTAGACTCAAATTTTTCCCGAATTTGAATTATTTGTAGCTTTAACAATTCCAAATTTTTTTGGCTATTCTGGCGGCCACTGACAATAATAAGTCAATACATCCGTAATAGGAAATGGCAGCCCATACCATTACTGAGCCTCCACCCATTTGACGCTTATGTAATACTAGCGGATCTTTCCTTAAATCATGGAAGTAATAGTCGTAACCATCTGGACCGCCCAGATTGAATTTCTTTTCGTCTGAGAAGACTACTTTCTTCCATTCCTCTGTCCAGGACATATGTTCTTCAGCCCAGGACAAACGAGCTTCAACATGTCTGGGTTTCAGTGCAGGAGTACGCTTGATTTTTTTTTCGTTTTAGATGGTTACAGGCTTTTATTATCCTTTGAACTGTTCTAACGGATGCTTTCACGTTTAATTCACTCTTTATTTTCGCAGCGGACTTCATTGTATTGGATGCTTTTCTCAGAATAGTCCTTTTTTCCCTCTCAGTAATTTCCGTTGGTCTTCCAATTTGAAGTTTTTGTCCGGAAATATTGTGTTTTTTTTAAACATCTGTATATTGTTGATAATCCTTTTCCTAAAGCCGTCGCAATATCTGCAGGTTTCCACTTTTCTTCAATTAACTTCTCCAATCTATCTAACTCCGATTTAGTAAAACATTTTCCTCTTGGCATTGTTAAGAATAAGCTTGACACTCTGTTTTTCAATAATTAGAAATTTATAGAACTACCCAAAATCTGGAAAATACACTTATCTGCACGAAAACCGAAAGAAGAGTGAAAAATTAAAAATATTCTCTTTGTTTTGTCGTACTCGAAATGCACAATTAGGCGTTGTTATTTGTATTCTCCTTCAGATAACGGTTAAATCAGTTAAAAATGTTGGTGAGTATTACCAACACAATGCCCTTTCAAAAAAATAAAACAATCGGAAATTTAGTTATTCATTAGATGAATTCTCCTAAAATATATTATTTTCTCTTTGTTTTGTCGTACAGGAGAACAATCGATTTGGGGAAAAAAATGTTTTTGGTCGATTTAGAAGAAGGGTGGACGGGTTGTTTTGGACACCATTTATATGTATATGAGGTAGCTAGTTTAAAACCAGCTATAAAAATAAATCAATGAGGCACTAGTTCAAAATTCAAAACTTTACAAGAATTTCAAGAAAATTAGTACTTGAAGGTTTTTTGGGTTTCTTATATGAACTCAAAATTTGAAAAAAAAATAAGCTTGCCTAATGATTGAGTATATAGGTGTCGTAATTAGTAAGGCTTGTATTTGTTTCAGTTTGGTAACGCTACATTATTGCAGTATTAGATGTTAGCTATGATATACAATATATGTATGAAAGGCTATAGCGGGATAAGGTGGTGAAAATTGCCCCCAGCGGAATCGCTACGACGGGTGGCCCTTTCGATAGGTTGTGTCAAAAGATGCCTCCATGCAAGTTTTTAGCCCTCTAAGTCTACAGTTACCGGTAAAATCGGTTTCGCCCCTTTTTTCGAAAATAAATTCGTACGGCCGCAGTTTTTATCCAAAAATTCTGAAAATTTCCACAAAGCTTTACTTTTATGTTACCAATAATCGTGGATTTTATTTTTATTTTTACCTTTAAAATTAGGGTCAAGAGAGCCATTTTAATTTTTCAAATTATTTTTAGGTTAGGAACCCTATTTTTCACCAAGTTTTAAACCATTGTTTTTTAAGGCTGTTTTTCCGTTCTTTCGAATGGCCGAATCAAAATATCGAATTTCAGGGTGCGTCATTCCGAAAAATCGAAAAAACCGTTTTTTTTTTGCATTTTTTTCCATTTATTTAAGGCATAACCTCAAAATTCAAGGGCGCAATACTTACCCATACAACCAAAAATAGTCCAGGACTCATTATCAGTTGAAAACATGATTGCAGGATCGATTTTTATGTTATAAAAATCAAAAAAAAACTAATTTTTGTTGGTATTTTAACGATTTACTTGATATATAACCTTGAGATTAAAGAGCGCAATGCGCAATGCTCACCCATATGACCACACACACTCTAGGACTTATTTTTAGGTGAAAACATTCTTTTAGTGTCGATTATTACGTCTCTAAACTCAAAAAAACTAAGTTTTTTGACATTTTAGCCATATATTTAAAGCATAACCATAAAAAGGCCTAATACTTGCGACAACGTTCAAGGACTCATTCTTAAGTAGGAAAATTGTTGCAATATCGACTAGAATGTTAACAAACATGGCAAAGCATGAAACATAGGGAAACTGCATATTATTAATTTATTTGCATGAAATAAGGATATATTTTCAATCTAGGCTGGAATAACGTTTATATACAATGATACAAAAAAATAAGTCCAATTTCTGTCAAAATATAAATAAATGTATATATTATTAAATATATAAGTAGTAAAAACATAGTTATAACAGTATGTATTTAATAAAAAATAATAATATTTTATTCTGCAGTAAATAACGTCTCCACAATTCGCAATCTTCGTCACTATCTTCTTCTATGACTTACTTAATATCTGAAGTTGAAAATATATCAGAGTATCTTAGATGGTCTAATAATCTTTGATTTATATCTAGCATTAGCTAGATAATAACTGACAGCAGCAATATGGGAGGAAGAGCCGACAGTACGTAACCCATTAGCATAGTCACAGGTATGGCGCAAGATACCACTGTAGCCAATAGAATTGGGTTTTTACTCAATATCATTGAATGGACCAATAATTTGTTGGGATCTTCACATTCCTCTCTTTTAGGGAGGAGAATTTGAAAACTTCTTCCGAACATTAAATATCATCCGCCGTCATATTGAATATAATGCACTGTTTTTAGTTTTAGTAGTTTACAAGTGAATAAGAAAAATATTAATCGCGCAAATTGATTTATCTGATTATTAATAATAGTTAAATAATCGAATGAGAATATCAAGCCGTATGGCTAAATACGAAACGCCATAGGCTAACATTCTCTTGGTTCGAATGATCTGTTGCATGAGTCTAATGCTTTAAACGCAAAAGTAATACGACACTAAGCGAGAATATGACATCACACGACACACATCAAAAATGTTTGAAAGATATCTATCCTTGGCAAAAAAATATCCCGGGTACCGGAGAACGCTAACATTTTAGCAATTGAGTTTACGTCTCAAATAAATATTGGAAAAGGGAATTTTGATTTTTGATACTATTTGATACTGCAACAATTTTTCCACTTAAGAATGAGTCCATGAACGTTGTGGTTATGCTTTAAATATATGGCTAAAATGTCAAAAAACTTATTTTTTTTTTAGTTTTGAGATGTAATAATCGATACTAAAAGAATTTTGTCACCTAAAAATAAGTCCTAGAGTGTGTGTGGCTATATGGGTGAGCATTGCGCATTGCGCTCTTTAATCTCAAGGTTATATATCAAGTAAATCGTTAAAATACCAAAAAAAATTAGTTTTTTCGATTTTTATAACATAAAAATCGATCCTGCAATCATGTTTTCAACTGAAAATGAGTTCTGGACTATTTTTGGTTGTATGGGTAAGTATTGCGCCCTTGAATTTTGAGGTTATGCCTTAAATAAATGGAAAAAAATGCAAAAAAAAAACGGTTTTTTCGATTTTTCGGAATGACGCACCCTGAAATTCGATATTTTGATTCGGCCATTCGAAAGAACGGAAAAACAGCATTAAAAAACAATGGTTTAAAACTTGGCGAAAAATAGGGTTCCTAACCTAAAAATAATTTGAAAAATTAAAATTGCTCTCTTGACCCCAATTTTAAAGGTAAAAATAAAAATAAAATCCACGATTATTGGTAACATAAAAGTAAAGCTTTGTGGAAATTTTCAGAATTTTTGGATAAAAACTGCGGACGTACGAATTTATTTTCCAAAAAAGGGGCGAAACCGATTTTACCGGTAACTGTAGACTTAGAGGGCTAAAAACTTGCATGGGGGCATCTTTTGACACAACCTATCGAAAACGCCACCCGTTGTAGCGATTCCGCTGGGGGCAATTTTCACCACCTTATCCCGCTATAGCCTTTGGTTAAAATTTCATGAAGTACTTTTTTATTCGATTGAAAATGGAAAGTTTTACACCTATAAAATAGCATTTGCGAAAAGTCTTACTGCAGTACTTCATTCTAAGGAAAAGTGCCGTCGAAAACTGTCAGAAATTTATGGTGGACATTCTGCACCCATAAAAACTTGTGAATATTGATGTAGACGATTTAAGAGTAAAGATTTTGATGTCAGTGATAAAGAACGTTCTGGAGCACCCCAAAAAAGTTTCTAGTGCAAAATTGGAAGCTTCAGTCGACGAGGATCCGTCCTAGACTCAAAAAGTATCAGTATCAGTTACCAGTAACATAACTATGTGCGTTTACATGCCATTGGAATGATGGAAAAAGAAGAAAATTGGGTTCCATATCAATTGTTTGAAAGACACCTTGAACATCGAAATACCATTTACGAAATACTGCTTTAAAGGCAAGCAAGAAAAAGGATTTTACAAATCAATAAATTGTTACTGGTGACGAGAAATTAGCGCCAAAACGCAATATGCATGGTTCAACGATAATGCTGTTGCTGCTGGAACAGAAGGGTGTGATTTAGTATGAACTTTCAGAAACTATTACTGGTGATCGGTACCGAACTCAAGTTGCACGTGTAAAAAGAGCTCTCATTCAAAAACAGTGAGAATATGCGAATAGATTGAGCAAAGTAATTTTGAAACAGGACAACTCAAGAACACATGTTGATCGATTTGTGAAAAATTATTTAGAATGATCAGACTGTCAGACAGAACGATTTAGTTCTTATGCAGATATGAGAAGTTGGCTGAACAACTGGATCGCTTCAAACGAACTAGACTTCTTCCTTCTTCAGGCAATACGTTTACTGCTAGAAAGATGTGGGAAGGTTTTAGATTCAGAGCATACTTCGAATAAAATAAAAATATTGCTTATTTTCGCCATCGACGTGATTTTTTTAAACAAAAATCCTTCAAAACTTATTTATATACGCAATGTCAAATGATTTATCAGCATCTAAAAATATACTTGTCTCATCCCTTTTTCCAATCAGTAAATCAACAACTGGGTTTGATTTATAATCCTGTCAAAGGCTCGAAAAAAAGTACAACACAACCGCTCCAACATCCATACAATTTGAAATGAGAAACAAATCAATTCCACGAAAAAACTCGTAAACAGTCTGTTTCCATAAAATCGCCTCGTCCTTGTTTGACGAGTTAATAAAACCGAGGCGGAGCCCCAGCAGTTGGAATGAAATGTGTACATCTCTTGAGGTGTCTCAATATCAACTCGACTTGAACATACGCAGTATGACCCCCCTGGCTCCAATGAACAACAGATGATGGCACTTCAACACCTAAGAGGACAATACTTGTTCCAGGATGGGGCAGGGCTAAGTGTCGTCAAGACGCCTTTACGGGAGCAGTGCTTCCCAAATATAATCGCTTTGGGGCTTGTAGCAAGAAGAAAACTCAGCTCCCAGTTATGTTGGTTTTATTGCCAGCAATTCTTGAAAATTGATTTAACATTCAATTTCGTGTCTTCCTTATTATTGATTGATGGCTGCCCGTGAGATACGCTGCAGACATAAGGTACTTGGGGAGGATTCGATTGTTTAACCAGACTATTAGTAGAGAAGCTCAAAATGGTGGCTCAATAGCACTTTGTCGCGTCATTTCTATGGGTTCAGTATGCAACTGCTGAATACTTAATAATCAGTTAATGCCGGGAGCTATTTTATCACTTATTAGGGAGCATTGACACCACCTGATCATCGGTAATTAGTTTGGCTTTTTAACAATAACCCACCCAGACGCCTTGCTCGGTCGACGTTTTCATCCGAAGGGCTTTTTAACACCCTACCTTGTCTGACGTTCTAAAATTCAATTTCTTGGGAATGCTTCGCTGTCGCACTTCATGCATGCCTTTAAGAATTCTTAAGCCCTCATGAAGCAGCCTCCTTGCTGTGGAGTCCCATTTTTGAAAAGCGTTCATAAAACGTCAAAGCATCGCTTTTCATGAGCTAGTCCTAAATAAGATGATACGCTTTGAAGTAAACCCTAGTGGCTCCTACCGGTAGTAGCTACACTTTGCTTTTTGATTTCTTTTAAACAGACTTTATTTTCTTTAGAGTTCTTTCATGTTTTCTTATATGGTTTCTGATCGAAATACAGGATAATCCTATAAAAACCTAAACTTATTGAATTTAAACCTGGGTAGTAAGAATGACATTTTTGAAGAAATAGCGTAATTTAAGAGTTCATTTATATGCAATTTATTTTAGGTTAAAGACATTTTCACTAGTGAACGCTAGAAATTAAAACATGTGCAGATGTACAACGTGCACATGAAGAATTAAAAAAAAAAAAACCAAATTAAAGGTTAATGTTTGAAAATATGGATTAAATGATATTTCACACATCTGAAAAGGTACTGATTTTAAACTTTTGTTCTACCAAAATTAAAAATATGTATTTTTCAACGTACATACATACAGTTTCAAGTGGATCATTTAAAACAGAAAATGTGTCACAGGGTTTGAAAGCGAATAAGTGTTTTTTTCTTTGCTAAAATGGCAAATAATTTCTTCAACAACTACTTGTCTGTAAAATGCTCGCATTGTTTCTCCTCATTTATCTTATTTTCATAATTTGACCTCTTTTATTGCGTCTTCTTTCACTTTCCAAATATGAAGACATGGCACACTGAAAAAAATCGCAGACAAACTACGAATTGGTTTAAATGTTTAAACAGAGCTTAGGGGTCGATATAACCTCAGACAAAATCTCTTGGAATCTTTTCGAATTTTTATCTTTGCTTCATAATATACAGGGTGTCCCATAGGAATGTGTGAAAACTAATTAGTCGCTATTTTTTAACAAATGGAGAGATCGGTAAAAGGTAAATATTTTGTAATAAAGGAAAGTCGTCATTTTCATTTCATGTCCATTTTATTATAAAAAAATAAAATCTATTTAATACAAACCATTAATTTAAAAATATAGTGAAAAACGTGAATTATCAATAATATATATTTGTGAAATGTGAACCATCTACATAAATGGTATCTACTTGCATTTCTTTGAATCTTCTGTCGCCGGAGAGAAGTCCAAAGGGATGTTAGAGACCAAATCCTTTCTCATGCGAAAAAGAGGAGCCGCGTTAAATCTTTTTTTTTATTCAAGACGGAACAGCACCTCATCGCACACAAGAAGTATCATCAATAAATTTTATGGCTATCGAGTTATTGGCCTAGGGTACCCACGCTTTGCTAGGGGAAAAGGAATAGAATAGCCACATTACTCGTCAGATCTCATTCGATTTGGTTTCTTTTTATGGGACTGAAGTCAAGTGTCAAGTGTCAAGTGTTCCGGTCGTGTTTCAGTTGCTCTTGTGTTTTTTCTATTTATTTCGATTTTAATGCGTTCTTTGTGCTCGTTTGCTGTATTTTTGGCATATTCGGCGTCTCTTATTCTTGGTCTGCTGTTGGTGAACGTCCTGTGAGCCGCTGTGCGACTGGCTGGAGCGCTGTTTTCTTACCTGGTGGTGTCACCTCCCACAGCCCACCTGTGCTTATGTTGACCGCCTGTACTTATTCTTAAGGGTAATTCCTTAAGTATATGTCTCTGTCGAGGCACCTCATAATTCTGCACCTAATTATCTCTCTTTCGAGGATCATTATCATCATTGCCGTTTGGGTTGGGCTGTTGCTGTTTGAGGTTAAGTTGGCTTCCCGCCACTTTTACTTTTTGCCGACTTATCTAGGACACGACCCATTCTGCATCTGGGACATCGGCCAGCCTTCACGTTTCTGCACTCAGCTGTTCTGACGATTATCAGCTGTGCTTTCTTGCTGGATTCATCTGTGATATTGGCCTGTCGGTGCAGCCATACATACTTGCACCGCTTCACGTAATTTTTGAATTTTGAATTTTGCTTGACTTTCAATATGTCCTGCTGTAAGCTCTGCGCTGCTAAAATTATCGACGACGGGGTCATCTGTGATGGCATTTGCAATAACTCATTTCATATTTCCTGCCTGAGGCGCGCTTCGAGATCTGCTCCTGCTACTACTACGTGTCACGAGTGCATGGAAATCAAGCCTTGCCACGTTCTTCGTCTTGTAAATAATTTGATGACGCGGTTCTCTTCGGACCAGTCAATTATCGCTGACAAGATTTCCACTATTTCTTCAAACTGGGCTAATCTCCAGCAGGCCTACGAGGATTTTAACACCATGAATGGCAAACTCGAGACGCTCCTTAATCTGTCTGAGACACTCCACTCCGACTCGACTTGCCTTATTGAGAAATCCCACGAGCTTTCCTCCAAGATCGCTCTTTTGTCGGGTTCGGTTGACGATATTCGTTCCTCCTTCTTGTCTGCGTCACCTTCGAGTGTCGATACAGCGCCTATTTTACCGGTAATCGAGGATATTAGGAGGAATGTCAGGTTGGTGAAGAACGAAATTGGAACGTGGACCTCGGCTGCCTCTGCTGACTCTAAGCTCATCAGTTCCATCGCCTCTGATGTTAGGGACTTGTCGCTACGACGTACCGCTGACCTTGCTCAACAGGTGCCATTAGCTGAAAGTCCTGGGTCTGTTGGCACTTCTTGGCCTGCAGTTGGGACGAGCACTGCAACGGAATCGGTTCATCCCCCGTCCATCAGCGTCTCGCTTTCGCCAACGTCTCAGCGCTCTTCTGTCTTCAGCCCCTCTACCGCTCCTACTCTTCCTAAGGTGGACCGTAAGAAATACCGACGTAGTCGTCGTCAGCGGGTTGCTCAGGTGAAACATACAGAGCCTTGCGTTGCTCCTACCGCCATCTCTAGTACTGACGACTCTCCGCCTGCTTTAGGAAATCCAGGCTCACTTAGACCTGCCAGGCTGCCGCGACAGATCTTTGTCTCCAGAGTCCACCCAGACACCACTGAAAATGAGGTTATTGAACATATAACCTCTCACGTCAAGGCTTCTCGAGGGTTGGTAGCGTGTAGTCGCATTACGCCACAGCGCAGTCAAGGAGGTCTTGCATTCTCGGCCTCATTTAAGATCCTAGTACCGGAAGATCTCTTCCCGGCAGTCGTTTCTCCTGCGATCTGGCCCGCGAATGCTATTGTTCGTGAGTTCATTCACAGAAATAAGGCTGTCTGTAGCTCTTTGGCTCCTGCAAAAAACGGATTAGCGAATTCTCGATCTACTACGCCAATGTAACCGGCCTCCGATCAAAGACGACGCAGCTTTACAAAAGCTCTGCCGACTGCTCTTTTGACATTATTTGTTTGACGGAGACTTGGCTGAATTGTGGTGTTTCTGACGCTGAGCTTTTTGGTCAGGACTATGCGGTCTTCCGCCGTGATCGGCACTGCTCGTTGGACGCCCCTGTGGGTGGTGGGGTGCTTTGTGCTGTCCGGTGCAACGTTCCATGTCGACTCATCGATGTTCCCGACTCTGACGGACTGGAGCTGGTCTGTGCTGTCTTGAGACTGCCGCAGAGAAGCATCTACTTGGTCGTAGCCTACATCCCTCCACGTGAATCGCCTGCGACTTATGCACGACTTGCCACCTGCCTGGAATTCGTCGCTGGCTTAATGCATCCGCGCGACGAGATGATGTTGTTCGGTGACTTGAATATGCCGTCCATCAATTGGTCACCTTCTGCTGACGATAGCGATTTTTTCCCGTCGCCTACTGGAGCTTCGCATCATCTTACGACTTTCCTGGACAGCGTGGCCTCTTCTGGCCTCAGGCAGACTTGCGGCATTATGAACGATAGCGGACGCATGCTTGATTTGGTTTTTTCCACTGACCCTAGTGGTACCTCCGTCATGCGCTGTATTACTCCTTTGGTTCCTGAGACTGGGCATCACCCTGCTCTTCATATTGTATTGTGCTCTGATTCTTATATGTTAAATTCTTCTGCGCCATCCGACTTTTGTTATAACTTTAAAAAGGCTGATTTTTCTAAGCTCAATAACTGGCTTTCGGCTTGCGATTGGAGTAGTGTTCTTCTCGAACGTGACATCGACACAGCTATTGAATCTTTTTATAATATTTTATTTCAAAGTTTTATTCACTGTGTTCCGATCTGTAAGTCCCGTGGATCACCCTCGGGTCCACCTTGGTTTAATGGTGCTTTACGACATTTAAAAAATTTAAAGAATAAGGCCTGGAAGAAGTTTTGCATCTCAAGAACGGACATAGACTATGCCGCCTATTCGGTGGTTCGTTCTCAATTTATATCCGAAATAGATTCCTCATATAACGAGTATCTCAGCCATATGAAATTTTCTCTACGTGAAGATCCGAAGCGCTTTTGGCGTTTTGTTAATTCTAAGCGTAATTCGGATGGCTACCCTCTGTCGTTGCGCCTCGGGGATACTGATACCGACGATCCTCAGCAGATTTCCAATCTCTTTGGTGACTTTTTTGAAACAGCTTTCTTAGCTGACTACTGTGATACTGATTTCTGTGATACTAGTTCTAAGCAATTTTCACACTTGACGACGCTTCCGCCGACATCACTTACGCTTAAGGACTTATTTTTTGACGAGGCTATTTTAACTAAATATATTTCTAGTTTAGCCGATAACTTTTCGTGTGGACCCGACAGCATTCCCGCGTCTTTTATTAAAATGTGTAGCGTCCCTCTTGTCCCCATTCTATGTTATTTATTTAATTTATCAATTTCTCGTGGTGTTTTTCCGCATAGTTGGAAGCTCTCTATCATTATTCCGCTTCACAAAAAGGGTTCCAAGTCCGAAATCTCTAACTACAGACCTATTGCCAATTTATGCTGTATTGCTAAACTCTTTGAATCTGTGATTTGTGACGTGCTCTCTTTTCATTGTAAACCTTTTCTGCAATCTTTTCAGCATGGCTTTCTCAAGGGAAAGTCTACTTCCACTAATCTTCTTGAATTTTCTAATTTCTGTTTAACAAACATTGAAAATGGTGGACAAATTGATTGCATTTTCACTGATTTCAGTAAAGCCTTCGACAGAATCAATCACAGAATTCTGCTTTCTAAATTGCATTTTCTTGGTTTCCCACCTCTTGTTATCAAATGGCTTGGGTCCTACTTGTCTCATCGCTCACAGCGAGTCTTATTTCGCGGTCTGTACTCCAGAGAAATCCTTAACACCTCGGGTGTACCTCAAGGCAGTCATTTAGGTCCCTTACTTTTTATTATTTATATCAACGATGTGTCTCTGTCTCTTTCTAACTCTAGGATTCTCTGTTACGCAGATGATGCCAAGATCTTTCGTATTATACGTAACGAGCATGACTGTGACCTTTTAAATTCTGACATTGATGCTTTTCACACATGGTGCTCATTAAACCAACTTCCACTAAATATTGACAAATGCACTTACATGTGTTTCTCTCGCAAGAAAAGCACTACTTCTTTTAATTATACTATTGACGGATGCTCGTTACTAAAACTTGACAAAACCAAAGATTTGGGCATCTGGTTGAATAGCCATTTTACATTTTCTGAACACATCGATGCGATCGTTCGTAAGGCCAGCTCCACGCTTGGCTTTGTTAAGCGTTGGTCCAAGGAATTCAATGATCCTTTTGTAACTAAGACCCTGTATTGTACATTTGTAAGGCCTATTCTTGAGTATGCTAGTATAGTTTGGTCTCCGTTTTATGCGACTTCTATTGATCGCGTCGAGGGTGTCCAGCGTAGATTTCTTAGGTTTTCCCTCCGTAATCTTCCCTGGAGCAACCCTTCAGTGCTACCTCCTTACACTGACAGGCTGCGGCTCTTATCCCTTCAGTCTCTTGAGGAACGACGCGACACTGCGAAAGTAGTTTTTGCTTTTGATTGCCTATCGGGCAGGATCAACTCACCTGAGCTTGTCGCTTACTTTCAGATTTCTCTCCCGACTCGCTCCGTGCGTGATCATGATTTCTTCCGAGTGCCTTTTCATCGTACTAATTATGGTATGAATAATCCTCTGTCGTCGATGTCACGCGCCTTTAATAATCATAAAGCCAATATCGATTTTAACTTGTCGCGAAACCAACTGAAGAGTCAGCTTCGTTAAGGTTTCTATTTTTGTAGTAATCAGTTTATGATGAATTGTCACTAATAAATAAATAAATAAATAAATTAAAGATCTCTGCTATAAAAATAAGCAAAAAACAGTTGAGGATTTTGTTAAGGACATTGGGAAGATCGTCAATGGCATTTCAAATGAAACGTTAGAACATGTTTTTAATAGTTTTAGAAAGCATATGGATATTTGTGGCAAATTAGATGGTAAAAATATCGAAAATATGTATCATTAGTAACTAACGTTCTTCACTACTTTTTTAAATTAATTGTTTTGTATTAAATAGGTTTAATTTTTTTATAATTAAATGGACATGAAATGAAAATGACGACTTTCCTTTATTAAAAAATATTTACCTTTTACCTATATCTCCATTTGTTAAAATATAGTGACTAATTAGTTTTCGCACATTCCTCTTGACACCCTGTATTTATAATAATAGAATTTTCAGCCGGGAACACAACTGTGACATTTGAATATTTCATTATATGTGAATATCAATTTAACAGTAAAGAATGTTAATATAACATCTTAAAAGTTGTTAGGAATTAGAAAAAGTATCAATGAGCTTTACAGACACATACAACTCTACACCTCTGTTGTTCTAGTTAGTCATTATTCGGAATTATATTTTTGTCTCAATAAAGTTACCGACTGAAGTACATCTCCTGTGTTTCTTATGCTTGCCCAAACCAGAGAAGAACGTTATATTATTTATCATCGTAATCTTAAACGATAATAATTTCACCTTTAAATTGTAGCTGGTAGGTTTTAATTTGATAATGTTACGTATTATAATATATAATATATTCATAATATCAATTTATCATTTTAAACTTTTAAAATATGATATCATGTAAAGTAGTAAATAATATAAAAATAAGTGAAATATCACAATAAAATATTCTATGCAAATCTGGGAATAATCCACACTCACAAGACTATGCGGTATTGTAAAATGTCAGTGTTTATAAAGGCAGTATTATTAAAAAATAAGAAGTGATGATGATTCAATGTAACAAAGATTCTCTTATTTTCATAAAAATCACCATCCAGTTTGGACCTCGGTCCGCAAGTTCTTATCTGAAGTCTGTGTTGAGATTGTTCAGAAACTAAGGAAATACCTATCTTTTCACAATATATTTTCTTTGCCTTGGTCCTTAAACACTTTTATATGGAGGAATATAGATACGATTAAAAATCATATATGCTCACAAATCTCCCAATTTCATGGTTATAAGAAAAATAATTTTAACTTAATTTTACAAAACGAAGTGATAACTTTTGACGCGTAGAGCATTAGTGAATGAATATATGTATATGGCTTGTAAAGGCTACATACACAAAGCTTGTGTAAAATCTCTTTCATTTTCAACAAAGTACTAACGTAATGATTTTCTTATATCCTCAAAATCTTCCTGATATTCCGTTCTTTCCTGTTGAAGTATTATAAACACACGGAAGAGTTATTATTATGATTAAATTCGCATGACAAAGCTCCCGAAAGCCAAGGATACACCTTCGAATAATCCGAAACATACGATTTTATTACACAAACAAATTACAAACGTGCCGGTATAAAATAAACAAAATAAGGGATTCGCCTGAGCTGATAAGGTAGAATATAAACAAACTCCATATGCTTTCCGGGTGAATTTAGTGCTCCAAAAGGACGAAGCGCCCTGGAGCTGTTTTGTCTTGGTTGTCTTATTGGAGCATTCGCATTGACTACCCAAATCTTCCCCTTATAGCTTGGTGATAAAATGCGAAATTGAAGAAAGCATCCACCGTATCTTTCCGCGAGCACCTTGCGTTTGATTGCGATCTGTGCTCCCCGCAATCGCGCCGTCCGGCTTTGGTAAAGATTACTATGCATCAAACCAGCAACCTGAAGTGAATTCGAAATTCAACAAGTGAAAAATCTTGCCATGCTCCACAAGCCGGAGCAGATTCATCCGATTTCTCCAGGATTTTCCCTGAAAGATAAAATCCGAAGTTTGAGGGGTGGATGGTGGGCTGTGATCTATCTTATTCAGGACATTTCAACTTGTACATGTCGAGATAAGAGGATTTTCCGCCGATAATCATCGGTCGCTGCAATTTTCCCCATGGCTTTTTTGATCACACTTTCTGGTAAAAGATAAATATTCCATAAATTTTAATGCCCAATTACGACATAAAATGCACCCGGAATATGCAACAGCTCCTCTCCCTTTGGAAACGACCTGGCGCTAAAAACGAAAAGAAAATTTCGATTTGGAATTCAGGTCAGGCCCGCAAATAGTGGTGCTTTCGGCTGGAGCCACTTTTTCCATGGGCTGCTTATGCTTTACTTGTTTGATGTAACTCGAAATCAACCAAATTGACTTTCGCTCCGTATTGGTACGGCTCTTCTGCAATAGGACCTCCAGAACAGTTTCTTTGAAACGCAGAAAAGGCCATTCATTAGTTAATACCCAGACAAATTAGAGGAAATACTTCATGACACCCCGGTATTACACAAGTAAGCCTCGCACACCAAATTTAATTTGTTTTCCTTAATCCTGGGTCTGGTCGGCAAGTTATTTTATGTAATGGTTATATTTGCAAGTTCGTACAAGAGTATTAGAGCAGCATTTGGTTGGCTTATTTTATATTCTTCAATTGAGAGAAACCTCTTTTTAATGTACCAAATTCGTAGGCAAATGGGAAGCAATTTTATAAATATTCGTATAGAAAGGTTAGTTAAATATACAGGGTGTCCCATAGGAATGTGTGAAAACTTATGAGCCACTATTTTTTAACGAATGGAGAGATCGGTAAAATGTAAATACTTTTTAATAAAGGACAGTCGTCATTTTTATTTCATGTCCATTTTATTATAAAAAAAATTAAATCTATTTACTACAAACCATTAATTTAAAAATATAGTAAAAAACGTGAATTATTAATAATATATATTTGTGAAATGTGAACCATCTACATAAAAGGTATCTACCTGCATTTCTTTGAATCTTCTGTCGCCGGAGAGAAGTACAAAGGGATGTTAGAGACCAAATCCTTTCTCATGAGAAAAAGAGGAGCCGCGTTAAATCTTTTTTTTTTTATTCAAGACGGAGCAGCACCTCATCGCACACAAGAAGTATCATCAATAAATTTTATGGCGATCGAGTTATTGGCCTAGGGTACCCACGCTTTGCTAGTGGAAAAGGAATAGAATAGCCACATTACTCGTCACATCTCACTTAATGTGATTTCTTTTTATGGGGCTACATTAATGATCTCTGCTATGAAAATAACCAAAAAACAGTTGAGGATTTTATTAAAGACATTGGGAAGGTCGTCAATGGCATTTCAAATGAAACGTTAGAACATGTTTTTAATAGTTTTCGAAAGCATATGGATATTTGTGGCAAATTAGATGGCTAAAATATCGAAAATATATATCATTAGTAACTAACGTTCTTCACTACTTTTTTAAATTAATTGTTTTGTATTAAATAGATTTAATTTTTTTATAATAAAATGGACATGAAATAAAAATGACGACTGTCCTTTATTAAAAAGTATTTACATTTTACCGATCTCTCCATTTGTTAAAAAATAGTGGCTCATAAGTTTTCACACATTCCTATGGGACACCCTGTCGATCCCCAGGGACCGGCGTTAGACTTTTCGTTAGGCCGATATCGGTCCGGTGGGACCGGCAGTATTAAAGTTAAAAGATAAATGTCGCCTGAATGAAATGTAGTCAAATATAGTTTTAATGAGCTTTATTAAAGCATTCTAAGCAAAAGTATGGCTGGGATTACAACATGTTTAAAAGTCGCGGATCATCTTACATTATCGCACCATTAGAGGAGCTTCCACTCACTGCCGGCAGAGCGGAAAGATCAGAAATATTGGCGCCGCGCTCAACGTGTTAATACCTCGAGAATAAAATAAAAGTTTTTCGTTTCCGAAGCGCTTGACAAAGCTAAATTGGAATAAATCTTGGTATAATAATTATTTTATTTAAGTGATTTTAATGTAAATAAAATCAAAAATATTATGTACACCTTAGAAATAAAATTTAAATTTATGCTTTTATCTTATAATAAATAACAATATTTATTCAAACGATTAGTATAAAGGTCTAGCCTTAAAATTACTTCACAAAATCGCAAAGACATAAATTAAGTTTAAAAGAGATTTGATATAATATATACATAATAATATTAGGTTTGTAACAAAGTCTTGCGACACTTTTTTCTCGATTAAAATACTTTTCCTAATAACGAAGTTCAAGAAAGTAGTAAATGCAAGACTGGTCTAGAACCTTCCATACCGCGGGGTATATAAACGAGTTTGTTCCGCGCAGACAGTATGAGCAAAGATGGATAAAGTACACATCGAGCGACCGCATATTACGAGTTCTTGCAAGGGTATTCTGCTAGAGCCGCAGCCGCTAATATGTGCAGTGCATTCAAGACTAACGTAGTTCATCATCCAACGACATCGCGTTGGTATCCGCATTTCCGTTGTGGCGATACATCTTTTAAAGACGAACCTATGACCGGCAGGAAATCAATCATACGTCGTCACGAGAATTAGCCAACAAATGTAGATATTTCACGATTCTTCAACATTCACAAGAGCTGGGATATAGGAAAGCTGTTTCGTCTTGGATATCGCACGATTTCAGCGAATAAAAGAAAGCGACACGCATGTCCATTTGTCTTTCACTCCTGCATCGTCCGCACAGAAAGAATTTCCTTCAAGAAATAGTCACTGGAGATGGAAGCTGGGTGCTCTATGTTAACCATAGACGCAAGCGACAGTAGCTACCGAAAGGGGCAAAAAGCAGAACCTAAGCTGGCCCGTGAAATGAAGAAAGTTTTACTCTGTTGTTGGTGGGACTCTGAAGGCATGCTCTATTATGAACTTCTGCGATCCAACACCACAATAAAGGCAGAGACTTACGCTGTATAACTGCAAAACTTGGCTCAAATTAAAAAAAAGGCGTAAACGTCTCTAAGTTCGGCTTCTACACGACAATGCTCGACCTCACGTAGCTAAGATAACGCAAGATTCTATTTCGTAGCTAGGGTGTGATATTCTATCATACCCATCGTATTCACCAGACTTAGCACTTCCCCATTACAATCTGTTTCGAGCTTTGAAAAATTATTTACAGGATAACAAATTTTATGATCTCGCGGATCTCAAAAGTACATTGGACGACTTTTTTAATTCATGACCAAAAGAATTATGGACTGCGGGCGTGCAAAGTCTACCAAAGCGTTGGGCACGAGTTCTAGATGCAAAGTGAGCCTGTTTTACTCTGCATATATTACTGTGTAATATTGTATTGTTAAAATAAAATGTTTTTCTTTTTTACTTGTGTTGTGTTTGCAAGACTTTCTTATCAACCTAATAAATTGAGATATAATATGTTATTTTTAATGCACTATAATTTAATTATATATTTATTTATTTTGAGCACGGTAAAACTAATTTATGTCGTTGTTGGTTTGGAAATAAAACCACTTTTAACGTTTTACCAAAATTTTATTTTTTCACCGTATCGCGGTGTCGGAAACTACAGCGTTTCCATCCTCAGCGGTTAATTTTACCAAACTAAAATTATTGAAGACATTACAAAGATAAGTGCTTTAAAAAAAAAGAAAAGCAATTACCTTTGTAATATCTTCAATAATTTTAGTTTGGTAAAAACAACCGCTGAGGATGGAAACGCTGTAGTTTCCGAAACCGCGATACGGTGAAAAAATAAAATTTCGGTAAAACGTTAAAGGTGGTTTTATTTCCAAACCAACGGCGACACAATTTAATTATAGTTTTCAAGTTTTCTGTCATACCGTGTAAAACTATCTAAACATTAGAAGGCAACAACACAGCCGCACGAGTTCTACACTTGTTTTGAACTGAACTGAACTGAAATTTTAATGAGCTTTTCTGTTTGGGATTCAGTTTTGATATGTTGATGCCACAGACTTGGTTTCAGGAAAATAGTAATGTAACGTATTATAAGTGTTAGATACTGTACTTACTCTATATACCATTTATCGACTTTCAACGTCCAATTTAATTGCTATAAACCTCTCACAGATAACAAATCTTTGCGATACTCTAATAGATGCTAATGAAGCAACGATACATCGTAAAAGTATACGAATGCTTTGAAGTGAAAACTATGTCAAACTGTTGAGCTTGTCCTGAAACTATAGCAAAGTCAAAACTTGAGGCGCTTTTATCGGAACATACACGTTGATCATCACTTTAATTAAAATGATTTGCCCTGTAGATCATAAGAGCAAATGATAAATTTTATAATGAGTAATAAAGGAGCAGCTGAAGAATTCTGTTCATAAAATCCTCGTTTGGTGCTAGAAACCAGCCCCTTATCGCCTGTCCTAATTTCAGCTTACTCCACAAGCTAGAAATCCGCCAATGTCAACAATGCATCCTCCATCGTCGGGTGCAACCAGCAAAATTGAGAGGGCTTTGGTGGGACAAGTTTGCCGGGCAATCAATACGAAAAGCAAATAATGACAGGACGAGGATGCCCGATTATTCAAAGTGGAACGTGACCAGGACTGTTCCACTGCATGACCTATTTAGTTTCAATTTAAGGTAAACTTAGAACAATTAAAATCTCATTTTGTGTTAACGTTTTACTTTCCTGTGGTGTACCTCTCGTAAACTCAATGTGAGGTCTGACTTTTGGAAACATTCCTATGTTTCATTTCGTCCGTTTTCAAAGTTGTAAACGAATTTTGATTAGTCCAATTAGCGCGTTTTCCAGATTCTCCATGGAGAAACATATAATCCAAATGAATATACTTTTTAATTACATCACTAACGACAATTATTAGACGATAATAACATGAGTTTAATTGCATGAATTGCCAAGGTTTACTATAGTTACTAAATATGAAATTTACAGGGTGTCCCATAGGAATGTGTGAAAACTTATGAGCCACTATTTTTTAACAAATGGAGAGATCGGTAAAATGTAAATACTTTTTAATAAAGGACAGTCGTCATTTTTATTTCATGTCCAGTTTATTATAAAAAAATTAAATCTATTTAATACAAACCATTAATTTAAAAATATAGTGAAAAACGTGAATTATTAATAATATATATTTGTGAAATGTGAACCATCTACATAAAAGATATCTACTTGCATTTCTTTGGATCTTCTGTAGCCGGAGAGAAGTATAAAGGGATGTTAGAAACCAAATCCTTTCTCATGCGAAAAAGAGGAGCCGCGTTAAATCTTTTTTTTTTATTCAAGACAGAGCAGCACCTCATCGCACACAAGAAGTATCATCAATAAATTTTATGGCGATCGAGTTATTGGCCTAGGGTACCCACGCTTTGCTAGGGGAAAAGGAATATAATAGCCACCTTACTCGTCAGATCTCATTCGATTTGATTTCTTTTTATGGGGCTACATTAAAGATCTCTGCTATGAAAATAACCAAAAAACAGTTGAGGATTTTATTAAAGACATTGGGAAGGTCGTCAATGGCATTTCAAATGAAACGTTAGAACATGTTTTTAATAGTTTTAGAAAGCATATGGATATTTGTGGCAAATTAGATAGTTAAAATATCGAAAATATATATCATTAGTAACTAACGTTCTTCACTACTTTTTTAAATTAATTGTTTTGTATTAAACAGATTTAATTTTTTTATAATAAAATAAAATAAAAATAAAAATGACGACTTTGCTTTATTAAAAAATATTTACCTTTTACCGATCTCTCCATTTGTTAAAAAAGAGTGGCTCATAAATTTTCACACATTCCGATGTAAATTTTCACACATTCCCTGTAAATTCCCAAGACGAAAATTACTGAATATTTGCCATCCAAAATTCGATATATTTTTTTAAACAAAACTATCGTTAGATTTTCATTATTTGTACTAAATTAACACTGAACCGAACTAAAAACAAACGAGGGGGTTTCAGGTTTTGAAATTAGAATTTGGTTCTTCGTATCTGTTCTGTATTAAATAATTATTTTACCGATTGACATATTTCAGGTTCTCAAATTGAAGGAAATAATTATTGTATTATTACAGCATTATATGATATTTAAAGTAGCAATATGTTTTTACATAAAGAAGAGTAAGTAAAATAAAATAAGTAATTTATAATGGAGTTTAACGTAAAATAAGTATTATACTTAAATTAATTTTTTAATATAAAATTCCAAATAAAAATTACTATTAACTCTTTTAAGAGTATAGTATAGAATAAAAATAATAGTTTAAAAAACTAAAAAACACGCTTTTAGCACGCACTAAAAATTACAAAATAATTCGGACATTTAGTTTGATGACTCAAGAGTTTTCCCTTTGCCAAATCTTCATTAGATCGCAGGTAAACATAAACAATTTCAGTTCGTGATGAACGATAAATAATTACCTATGCGAAATGGTTATAAGTAGGTAATCATCTTTATTGAATATTTACTATGATTTATTATGAAAGAAAGCGTGGAGCGTTTAATGTAATCTTTACTCTTTTTGGACAAAAAAGCGTGTTTTTTAGTTTTTTAAACTATTATTTTTATTTTGTTTTTTTTTTCATCATGTTGTTCCCACGAGTAGTGGACAAATAGACGGCCGACCCCCCCAGAGGTCCATGTAGGGGGGTAAGGCTAATTACAATAGGGTTGCGCCCGGTGCCCTAAGGTGACGCTAGCGACATGATATTTTTTACCACCCTCATACCATTCAGCCCTCGGCGCGTATCCTACCTTGGCTTAGGTGAGATCTCATAGATTCAAAGTCCAGTCTTCGTATTCCTCTCGTCGAACCTTATTGATTGATACCCATGACATGATAATTTGGTAAGAAAATGTCATTTCGCATTATTTTCAGCAAACCCTTTCATTTTATACCTAAATCATAGGGCTGCATTTCAAACAGCCAATCCGCCACCTTGGGACGGCCGCCATGTTGGATTTAGGTCACGTGATTATTTTTTTCGTATCCCATTCAGCAAACCCTTTCATTTAATACCCATATCATGGGGGTGCATTTCAAATAGCCAATCCGCCATCTTGGATGTCCGCCATGTTGGATTTAAGTCACGTGACTATTTTTTTCGTATTCCTGACAGCAAACCCTTTCATTTAATACCCATATCATGGGGGTGCATTTCAAATAGCTTGTCCGCCATCTTGGACGTCCGCCATATTGGATTTAAGTCACGTGACTATTTTTTTCGTTTTCCTGACAGCAAACCCTTTCATTTGATACCCATATCGTGGGGGTGGATTTCAAACAGCCAGTCCGCCATCTTGGGGAGGCCGCCATATTGGATTTGTAATGACGTTTATTAGCTAGTCATGTATTGTCATCAGAACTTAGAGCGTGTGCTAAATTTCATCCTAAACGAAGACCGGGAAGTGGGTCAAATTAAGATTCCAAGATTTTCTTACATACATAGTTAGTTACAAGTGAAGCTAATAAAAGCGTGTTAAAAAGTGAAGTTGACATTGAGTATGCAACGGCGAACTTAACTATACAATTATTATTTAAAAACATATTAAGTTGTAGTAGGATATGTTAGCTCCAAAATTATTGAAAAAGTAGCAAGGTTATATGGTTTTGCGTATTGTCAACAAAATAAACAAACCTAACCTCATAGACTAAGTCTGAGTTATAGAAAATGTGAATTAAACTAAACGCGTTTTGTGTTCAATAAATCGTTAAGATTTATAACGTTAATATTTATTTCGGCACTGTTCTTGGGAATACATTTGTTAAGATTGGTTGGGTGTAAGAGCCGCAAAAGAGGTTTATACTCTAGGAATAATATACATAGCTGTGTTCTATTGCGCTCGCTATCCGGAGTAGAACAAGAACAGCACAAAAGAACGGTTCAGAACAAAATTTTTGCTTGGAGATGTTGGCAGTCCTGTTGAATCTCAGAAGTGTACACAGGTTGGTTAGAGTCAGCTGATAGCTATCGAAAGACAAAATAAAAACTTTTTGCCATTTCAACTTTTTCATCTTATTTATCAGCTCAATTCACGTATTTACTTTAAAATACAATTTATTATGTCAAACTATTTTTATTTTGCGTTTTTTTTTAAGATTATTGTGTAAAAATTTGAAATCGGTTGAAGTAAAACTAACGGAGATATGGGGGTACCTGCTTATGAACTGTGTCAATACGCAGTCAAAAATGTGGCTACTGGACTGTGCTCGGCGCCTTAAAGCACCATGGAACAATGCCAATCTCACGGCGTGCGAGATGGACAAGATTCCCAAGCGCACAAAAGTAGTTCTGTGGATTCCTTGCAGGAAAAAAGTTAGTCCTGAGCTTATGCAACAGAGGCTCGCAAAACAGAATGAGGAGCTAGGCGTCAACAGATGGAGACTGTTCCACAGGAACGATGAGTCCCCCAACGGAACTCTTCTAGTACTGGGACTCGACCAATCTGCTCTCGCGGCTCTAAAGGCGAACCAATGTAAGGTTTACTATGGCGTGTTAGGGATAACAGCCAAAGTAAAAGATACAGAGGACCCAAATACTGTTGATGGAAGAGAGTACATCGAGGAGTCTGGGTCTGGCGACGTGACGTTAACGGAGGATAGCGCTAGCGTCTCCGATCCAGGGACCTCGGTGGAAAAGAAGTACACCTCAGGTACGTCAGCTGGGACCATCCCCGCAAAAAATATTGATATGACAGTACCCTAAATGAGTACTGAATCATTCAAAATCATACAGATTAACTTGCAACATAGCAAATCAGCCTCTGCGGAACTAAGCAGAGTCTTTGCTATGGGGCACACACATTTAGCCCTAATTCAAGAACCGTGGGTATTTAATAAACAGGTTAAGGGTTTGGGGCAGGAAAAAGGCCGCATTCTGACATCCCATTGTGCAGAAAAGCCGAGGGCATGCATATGGGTTGCAGAAAGCACGAAGGCCACACTCTTACATGAGCACAGCCACAGGGATCAGGTGTCGGTCCTAATAACGCTGAACCTCAACAACATCGATCAAGACATTATCTTTGTCTCATCCTACCTGGCATATGACTCGACTGAGCCTCCCCCCAGCAGAGAGTTAAAAGCAGTCGTTGATTACAGTTCCAGGACAAAGACCCCAATTGTGATAGGGTGTGACGCCAACTCACACCATTTATGTTGGGGCAGTACTAACACAAATGACAGAGGATCGTCTCTCATGGAATTTATCATGTGTACAGAGTTAACGATCCTCAATAACGGTCATGAACCAACGTTTGTGAACTCCATCAGACGTGAAACAATTGACATCACGCTGTGCTCCTTCGGTCTTTCAGACTATATAGAAGGGTGGAGGGTAACGAACGACATCGCAACTTCAGATCATAGAAGTATATCGCTGGCGCTGAGGGCTCGCGGCATGCCCCCCCCCAGTTTTAGGAACCCAAGGAAAACGGATTGGGACTTGTTCAGAGAAGTACTGGGGTCCATGCTGGAGGGGTGGGTGCCGGAGGTTAGCAGTGTCTGCGATATAGACAAGTTGATCGAGCGTTTCGAGAAGGCCTTAACCACTAGCTTCGAGACGGCTTGTCCCCTAATTTCACCCCGTACAAAAGGGAAAAGCTGCTGGTGGAACAACAAACTCGGGGCACTTAGGAAGAAAGTACGGAAGCAATTCAATAGAGCAAAACACCTGAATACTGATCCTGAGTGGGAACTGTATAGTTCACTACAGAAGGACTACAAAAAAGAAATCAAGAGGGCCAAATTGCTATCCTGGAAAAAATTCTGCACAGAGGTAGAAGGTACAAGGGCTTCGGCGAGAATTCATAGAATTCTCACTAAAGATAAAGCCACACAGCTAGGTTCATTACAACTTCCAAATGGTCAGTACATAAACGATGATACTGCTATCGCAGCACATCTACTGGAAACCCATTTCCCAAGCTGTGAAAATCTATCCTCAGATATCATTGAGAGTTATGAGCAATATATTCCAAGTGATTCTGACTGGAATACCGCAAACTCAGTGATCCATCGAGATCTTCTCAGATGGGCGATATTTTCGTTTCAGCCTTTCAAAAGCCCTGGCAGAGACGGAATCTCTCCTATCATGCTACAAGAAGCGATACTTCTAATTTTAGACCCCTTAACCAGGATACTAAAATCAATCTTGGCTTTCGGCTACGTTCCAAAGAGCTGGAGAATAGCTAAGGTGATTTTCATTCCGAAACCTGGCAAGGCAAGTTACAATTTAGCGAAGTCTTTTCGCCCTATTACACTAACGAGCTTCCTAATGAAGACATTGGAAAAGTTGCTGGATGAGTTCATCAGATCGAAACATCTGAAGGAGTCCCCGCTGCATGTAGAACAACATGCATATCAAAAGGGGAAATCCACGGACTCCGCCCTTCATCACACTGTAGCATTCATAGAAAAGGCTATAAATGCAAAAAACTTCGCCCTCGGGGTCTTTATTGATATCGAGGGCGCTTTTGATAACACCAGCTTCAACTCCATGGCTTTGGCTATGCAGAAGCACAAAATAAATCCAACTATAATAAGGTGGATAAATAGTATGCTGCAAGGCAGAATTATATCGACTAAGATTGGTAACCACGAGGCCATACGTAGGGCCGGTAGGGGCTGCCCACAAGGTGGTATACTCTCCCCACTACTATGGTGCATGGTTGTTGATGACCTCATAAATACACTGTACTGCAGAGGCTTCTTTGCAATTGCCTATGCAGACGATATTGTGATATTATCAAGAGGTAACTATCTAAACACAATCTGTGACATTGTACAACAAGCTCTCCTGTTGACGGAAAAGTGGTGTAAGGACAGACATCTGTCTGTCAACGCGGAGAAAACCTCCGCTATAATTTTCACCAACAGGCGCAAGCTTGAAGGTATTAAATCTCTTCGCATTTTCGGCAAAGAGATTAAGTATACCAAGAGTGTGAAATACTTAGGGATCACGCTCGACGACAAACTAAACTGGAAACTGCACTTGGAAAACAAAGTACAAAAAGCCACTTCAGCTTTCTGGCAGTGCAGAAGAGCTTTCGGTTCCACCTGGGGATTAAGCCCAAAATGTCTTCACTGGATCTACACAGCAGTAATAAGACCCAGTCTTTGCTACGGCGCGGTAGTCTGGTGGCATAAGACAAAGATAGGCACATTCGGGAAACTTTTAGCTAAAATCCAAAGAATGGCCTGCCTTGCAATCACGGGAGCTATGAGAACCACTCCAACTGCCACCATGGAGCTGGCATTATCTCTCGTTCCGCTTGATATCTTCGCAGAGAAAGAAGCTATGAAAACTACCTACCGCCTGAAGTTAAACAACTTGTGGCAAATTAATACTCAGCAGGTAGGGCATCTAAAAATCTGGGAAAAGATGATTAACTTGGACAAAACTGTTCTCATGATCTCAGATCACACAACTCCTCAAATCTGTCCAAGCAGGAGTTATGTAGTACACTTCCCTTCTAGAACAGAATGGGAAGAAAATTATCTCTGGAACAATACATCAGAGAGTAGCTCCGTGTGGTTTACGGATGGCTCTCTGGCGGGTGGACACGCGGGTGTGGGAGTGTATGGACAAACGGAGAGCCTGTACATCTCCCTACCAGTTGGCAGTTTTTCCACTATTTTCCAGACAGAAATTCTAGGCATAAACACATGTGCCACTACAATACGAGAGATGAACATCAGTGGGAAGAACATATTTATCTTCTCTGATAGTCAAGCAGCCTTAAAGGCTCTAGACTCGGATGTGATATCCTCGAAACTATTAGGTGAATGTAGAAAGTCGCTTGAATCAATCGCCGGAATAAACAAGGTGGCGATCATATGGGTCCCTGGTCACAGCAACATCGAGGGTAACGATATTGCTGACTCATTGGCCAGGAAGGGCTCCAATACCCCATTGACAGGCCCCGAGCCATGTGTAGGCCTAGCAACATCCTTTATTACACACATCTTCGATGAGTGGGCCCTAAAAGAGCACAATAAACGATGGTATGCTAGGGGGGACTGCAGGCAGTCTAAGACTATTTTGAAAAAGGCCGATCAAGGCTTAACTAAATGGTTGGTGAGCTGCAATAGAAGAAGCATCAGCTTGGCAATCAGTGTCATTACGGGGCACTGCAAGCTGAACAAACATCTTCACACTCTGCGGATTGCTGACTCGCCATTCTGTAAATGCGAACTGGCGGAGGAAACCATGGACCACTTCCTGAGTTCCTGCCCCCTCTACTTCAGAGCGAGAGCCGATACACTCGGAGCACTTATAGTAGCCACGTCAGAGCTACACAATCTCACGTTACCCAAAATAATGAGCTTTGTTAGACGAACCAAACGACTAACGGCTCTTGAAGGGTAACAAGATTAATTCAGATGGCGTTCTTCTCCTGAGGTATGTACAATGGACCACATGGTCTAAGTGCTGGGTATCATCGCCCGCCTCCTGAAATCTACATCTACATCATCTACAACGGAGATATGGAGTTGCAAGTCTCCGCTTCGCTCTATTCATGTGCCTTATAAATTCAGTGTTTAGGCTTTAAACGGGGTTTTCTCTCTTAGCATGTGCAAAGTCGGTGGTCACTGTAACTCAAAATCTACTTGACTACTCCTCTTCAAATTTGACACACTCTTTAAGTACAAAAAATATGAGGTAGTGACGTCGAGATAATTTTTTGTTTTTGCATTATAATTAGTTTTACTTTGAAAAATAGGCTGGTTTCTACCGTTTTTTTTCTTTTAAATTCGTTTTTTTTTAATTCAAAATGATTGCACAAATTGAAAAATCGTAAAGAAAAATACTCGACGTTGTTACCTCGAGAAACTCATAAACTAACCAAATATTTTCTATTTTTTGATTTAAGATAATCCAGTAATGAGTTCTGATGTCCACCGCAAACTGCCTTTTTTTAAAGAGTATCCGAAGATTTGCTCTCAATTTCTTAATATTATAGGCTAAACATTTAATTGAATATCCTTGGAATGATGCTTTATTATGTGTAAAATTTCGAACTTCAATTTACCATATGCTCAGAAAATATGCTTAAAATGAAGTGAATTAATTAAAATAATTGTGTTGATACTCATGCAACCTCCATAATGTACAACATTGAAAGTCATATCAAATCGTCATTTTTAAAAGGTAAAAAGTTCAGCTTAATTTAAGCCAGCATAAAATCAATGTTTATTCCCTTGAGTAAAAAACTTTGCCTCTTCGGAGACATTAATTTTTCAGACAATTATTTGTTGAATTACCTATTCAGAAACTTTTTACTCTCTTCAACATCATAAAACTTTTAAGAAAATCACAAGTTGTTTCTGACTTTGAGCTTGAGTTTTACAGTATTTCTTAGAACATCAGTGTCAGTCAAAAGTAACACATCTATCTGCATACACACTTACATTTCACGACACTTTGTAAAAGAAGACGTTTTTTGATGTCATGCCTTGATTTAGCTCAAAAAATATTGCTTTCTTTGAAATGAAATATGATTGACGTTGATCAGTTCTCAGAAAGTCTCAAACTCTTGCATGCCTTGTGTGTTCTTTACGCCTTTATTCTCTTAGAATTTCTTTTTTAAATGAAAATTAGAAAAATTATATTTTAGGAAAATACTAATAAACTTATGATCTCGTAATTATTATTACAATTTTTTTTTTTTTTAAATAACGACTAAGTTTTATGAATATCGTTTTCCAATGTATTTTAAACTAAGGCTAATAAAAGCCAGATGATAAAATAGATAGTATCCGGATTTAAGGAATTGGGTTTGAGTGGTAAGGTAATTTTTAAGATAAGACAAAAGACTGATTGGAATCAAATACTAAGAACTTATGATCTTCGCTTTTAAATTTATTTTTGAATAGTTAGTGATTAATATGTATTTAAGTTTATACTTTATTTGGTGTCATAATAAAACTTCTAAATAGAGTTTTGAGAAGACCGAAGTAAAAGTGGTTAATTGAATACGGTATCTTTCTTTTACCAACCTTTAAATTATTTCACCCAATGACAACATTAAGAGTCAATGTTGCAAAAAAAAACTGCATTCTTTTAGCCTTGTCGCATTCCCTTAGAAAACTGCATAGTGCAGCTCACATTTTCTACACCTTTTACGTAATTAAAGATAATCTCGAAGATAACATATTTCATTAAAAAAAACCTATTCCCCTGCATCTTTTGAACGCATCACGACGCAAAAAGTAAAAGTAACCTTCAGAGAACCTTTCTTCAAAGTGACATTTGCCACCATCTCGGGACAGGCAAGGATTTCTGCCGCATGTCAACAGAGATTTCTGCCTTCCCTTCTTTCAGATAGCAATCGACATCGTCTCTATGGGCATACATATGTGATTTCTTTCTTCGAAGGTCACACGTGTTGGTGACATCGCTCATGCAGGAATCTTTCAATATAACAGTTCACCCCTGTCGCTGGGTAAGATGAGTAAGTATTAATGAGCGGGGAGATAGTATCTAAGGTTTCCTCGACTATGTCGTCACTTACACCTTTTACACAAAAGCGCGGAAGAGGTCCTGCTTCCAATCATTGTTAGTAACAATTTATCTGAGGACAGACAGAGAAGAAAACGATTTGACAGCAGTCGGATTGGGACTCATCTATCTCATTGAGGGTGTTTCGTTTCTCCTCCTTTGTAGCGTCAGACATCCTTTGGAACAAATATAGGCTGTGATAAGATAACGAAGTTAATATACTGTCGCCTGGATACAATAGGAACAAATTGCCATCTGTTAAGGACATGGGGATTGTGTCAACTTGATTGAAAGTGTCATTTGCTCGCCAGATTCTGTTTCACAAAAACATCATTCGGTCCATTTTTCAGAGACTTGCTCCTAGGTGCACGACGTTGAGGAGTCGGATACAAAGGAGGAAGATCCCGTCAGCGCATTTCTTTGCCGTGGGACTCGGTGAAAATGAACATTTCGTTACTCAGTTGAAAGGAATGTATTACAAATGCGCCACAGCGAGCCCACAAGCTCTGAATAGGGCAAAGGAAGCTTATTTTAAATGGCTATCGTCTTGTTTCTTTGAACGCGCCCCATTACGCTCTGAGGGAAGTACTCGATGAATTGAATTAACCCGGTTGCTGAAGACAGCGGGTTCCCGGTTTTCTATAAACTATGTAGAGCTATAAACAATCCTTTGGCGGGAATTGAATTGGGTACAAAGCAATTGCTGAATGTTTTTCTATGCCTTTCAACTTCTTCAAAAG
The DNA here is from genome assembly GCA_949715965.1 of Dysmachus trigonus. Classification (NCBI taxonomy): domain Eukaryota; kingdom Metazoa; phylum Arthropoda; class Insecta; order Diptera; family Asilidae; genus Dysmachus; species Dysmachus trigonus. The sequence goes on along the minus strand of OX454322.1, from coordinate 38,967,305 downwards.
GCGACATTGAGTCACACTTGCAGAAATAATGAGACATGTGGCAACGATTGAAAGAAATTACCCCTTTTTTTATTTCGTTTTCTTAATGTGTAATTTACTGGCATACTTGACTATACATGAAAGACCTGTTGATTTATTTGGATTGGGTTAACCTCTATCGGGTGCACTGCGACCGAGAGGTCTTTTGTGCCGAAGCCCTATTAAAGTAAAAGTCGATCTGCTACCCTAAGGAACATCAGAAGGTTTTTAAGGCGGCTACCCAATCTGCAGGTCCCGATTTTTAAGATAAAGATTTGGGTGCGCTCTCGTCACGACACAAATATCAGACACAATCTAGCGCTTTTGAGTGGAACATCGGTCTTTCAAGTTGCTAAACAATAAGCGTTGCATTAGCAATGATGGCGGTGGTGATATCAGAACAACACCATAATTGATGTGAAATCGGTCCGTGCTAAACACGACCCAATTTGTAGGGAATTAGAGTGGAGAGTCGTGCTGTTTGACAGTTACCTCACCCAACCGCCCGCCAAATCCAAATCATTAAAAAGCTGGCCAAAACTAAAAAAACGAACGTGAAACGGCAAGACTTATATACAGGGTGTTGAGGAAATAGTGCGCCAAAATTAAGGGGATGGTAGCTTGGGTCATGACATACCAGAAAATCAAAATATGACCTTAGTGAAAACCTCACCGTTTTCGAGATATTTGGGTTTTTATATTTGTCTTTATAAATATAATATATACTATAATAAAATATATCATCGTTTAATAACACTGTAATAGTGATATATTAAATAAAACGCAATAAAAATTAATGCAACTATTATGATTCTAATTATTTTATTTATTATTATTTATAACTCCTATACTACATGGTTTAGAAGGCTCACTTTTTGGTGACGTGATATGTTAAACTTACTGAACACATTGGTATACATTTCGTTGCTGGCGATTCTGGGTATTTTTTTGGCCAAGTCCTTTGGTACGAAAGCCTCCATATGCTTCGGTATGATTTTAACCTCTAGAATAAAAGCTCTCGATGAGATACACTTTTTCTTCATTTGTAAGGTTACTCATTTTAAACTCAAGTTCAATTTTTCTCAATAGAAATAGACAACACTCTAGTATATAACTACTGGGACCCAACCTTCTGCAACACAGTAGAGGGGAAAAGACATAGATATACTATAGGCAACTTTCCATTTGTCACCCTGTATATGGCTTTGCCACCTTTCGGAATTTCTAGGAGTAGGGTAACCTGCCCAGTGATGGCCACTTTAAGCGCGGTGCTTCATAGTTTGCACGACCATGCGTCTCCAGTACAACTCAGCGGTATGAAAAAAATCACGGGTATACTAGAGGGTTTGAGAAAGGTGCTACGCTTTTCAAAAACAGAAAAATAAAATTTATTTGATGTCAAAATAATTATAAACAAAAAAGTACAATCTGCCCAGTGATGGCCAGGCCTAGCCCAGTCATGGCCACCCCCTTGCCCAGTGATGGCCACTCCCCTTCTCATACTTAAATCTACTTGTTCCGCCGTGTGTTTCTCCGAGCTGGAGGTTCTGCTGCGGTCTTCTGTCGCTTTGCTGCCGTGGCAGATGCTTTAGCAGCCTTTTCTGCCTCCTGTGCCTTTATTTGGCGATTTTGGGGAGCTCTGGGGGAATGCTGTGCGTTGAGCGAGCGACACACTATGGGCTAAACGGCACTTTTTGTGTTTAAAACCTAATATCTCGGAAAAAACCGAAGATATTAACGTAATTTTTTTTTTAAATTGAAGCTGAGACTATGTAGATTACTGGAAAATTAACCAGAATGGCTGAAATGAAAATAAACACTATGTAACATAACCTCAAAGTTGCATTTTTTTCTGAAAAATTGAATAGGCTCACACCAACAAAAAACTTGGTCTTTATTTTAAATGTCATATATGCTATCCGATGAACTTTAACCTGCTGATCACGAATCCGAGGTCAGAATTACCCCCCACCCTACAGTTTTCAGAAAAATGAAGAATTTCCGTGCCTAGTATAAGCCTTTTTAACTCTTTGAGTTACAAAAGACGAGCTTAAATTAATTTTTACTATAACATACTAACTGAAGGTTTTTGGGGTCGCTGATCACGAATCTGAAGTCAGATTTTGAAAATTCAAAATGGCGGATCCAATATGGCGGACCAAAATTTTTATATTTGATCAAATTTGGACTAAAAATTGAATACATGGGTTTTTGGAGTCGCTAATTACGAATCTGAAGTCAGATTTTGAAAATTCAAAATGGCGGATCCAATATGGCGGATCCAATATGGCGGACCAAAAATTTAATATTTGACCGAATTTCGACTCAAAACCGTATACATGGGTTTTCGGGGCCGCTGATCACGAATCTGAAGTCAGATTTTGAAAATTCAAAACGGCAGATCCAATATGGCGGACCAAAAATTTAATATTTGACCGAATTTCGACTCAAAACTGTATACATGGGTTTTTGGGGTCGCTGATCACGAATCTGAAGTCAGATTTTGAAAATTCTTCGTTTTTTTCGGAGATATTAGGTTTTAAACACAAAAAGTGCCGTTTAGCCCATAGTGCGCCATATTGGATCCGCCATTTTGAATTTTCAAAATCTGACTTCAAATTCGTGATCAGCGACCCCAAAAACCCATGTATACAGTTTTGAGTCGAAATTCGGTCAAATATTAAATTTTCGGTCCGCCATATTGGATCCGCCATTTTGAATTTTCAAAATCTGACTTCAGATTCGTGATCAGCGGCCCCGATAACCCATGTATACGGTTTTGAGTCGAAATTCGGTCAAATATTAAATTTTGGATCGCCATATTGGATCCGCCATTTTGAATTTTCAAAATCTGACTTCAGATTCGTAATTGGCGACTCCAAAAACCCATGTATTCACTTTTTAGTCCAAATTCGATCAAATATAAAAAATTTGGTCCGCCATATTGGATCCGCCATTTTGAATTTTCAAAATCTGACTTCAGATTCGTGATCAGCGACCCCAAAAACCTTCAGTTAGTATGTTATAGTATTAATTAATGTAAGTTCGTCTTTTGTAACTCAAAGAGTTAAAAAGGCTTATACTATGCACGGAAATTCTTCATTTTTCTGAAAACTGTAGGGTGGGGGGCAATTCTGACCTCGGATTCGTGATCAGCAGGTTAAAGTTCATCGGATAGCATATATGACATTTAAAATAAAGACCAAGTTTTATGTTGGTGTGAGCCTATTCAATTTTTCAGAAAAAAATGCAACTTTGAGGTTATGTTACATAGTGTTTATTTTCATTTCAGCCATTCTGGTTAATTTTCCAGTAATCTACATAGTCTCAGCTGCAATTTAAAAAAAAATTTACGTTAATATCTTCGGTTTTTTCCGAGATATTAGGTTTTAAACACAAAAAGTGCCGTTTAGCCCATAGTGCGGCGCCAGTACTGCAGCGAGTTCAAGTGTGGCCATCACTGGGCAGACTATGTTTTTCTGGCCCAGTGATGGCCACCCCCCTTTCCCCCTTTAAATTTTGAAAAAATTTGAAAAGCAGCATAAAATACAGTAAATTACCTATCCTTTTCCAATTAAGAAGCTGCCCGAGACTCGTGCGATTGCTGTGAGTCGAATGACAGCGTGTCTCTTGAACGGCTGCTCTTAACACTCTGACTAAGAAAACGACCGCTCAGGCTGCCGACTGTGCAGCGTCCGACGCGATGCGCTTGTGCGCTCAGCCGGGCAATGGTCGAACCAAATCCCGATTGGAATCTTACTGCCAACATGTGAAAGAATATGGATCGCAAAGGCGCGCATCTTGAATTTCGCTTGGTTGGCTGGAAATCCACCCCAAAGACAAAAGTGGCCATCACTGGTACAGTGGCCATCACTGGGCAGCTTACCCTACTCATAAATAAAAAGCTTTCATCATTGCTATTACACATTATAACTTAATTTTCATTTTAATAAAATTTAGTAACCGCATAAATTTTCTTAATCGTTAAATCTCCAGGAACGATAAGGTCACAAACAATAGACGTCATTGTCCAACAAGAAATCCTTAAAAATGTTAAGTGTTTTGAATTTATTTTAAGGTTTAAAACAAGTGATAAATTCACATGGAGAATCTAGAATCCGTTTACCACGCCTCGAATCACAGAATTATTTTATCCTCTTCTGAAATTATTTTGAAGTTTCCGCATCAACGGGAATTAGATAAATTTCAAGTTGTATTTATCATTCAACTTCTTGAAAAGTTCTCTCAACAGTTTCTTTTTGCCATGAACAACTTGAAGGAAAACTTTGTTTTTGCGGCAAAGGGATATTCAAGATGAGGTAAGCTGAAAGGCCCAAACAGAATGTGCCGCTGTATCCTGCTGCTAGCGCTGTGTTGTTGTCTTAACTCGCGCTGGCTAGACATTTTTGTATGGCCAACGTTAGCCAAGACAAGAACCCAGACGCCAGGCTACAGCGGCCTATTCTGTTTGGGCTGCTGCTTGCTTTCATATAATTGTTACCATCCGATATCTACATGTGTATGTATTGTAGTATTTGTTTATTCCCAGAGTGTCCTAATATTTTAAATTTAGTGTCATTTGATTGTTTTGAGCTAAATTTCTCCTGGATGTTATATACTACTTGTCTTCATACGAGCTCTGCAACACTTTCCGGTAAATATTGATACATGGAAATCGAGCACCGATTTTTGAAATCCTCTGCATTTGGAATAAAGTTTAAATCATTTGCATGTTGCACTCGAATCGTTGCAATAAATGATTCAAGGATTACTTTTCGCTCGGTTCAACTGAACCAAAGAGTGCGCATCCTGGACGGGCGAGCGAAGGTACGATTCTCAATATTTATTCTCGTGATAGGAAATTCATGAGAGTGCGATATGGTTTTGTGGCCTTTTCTTTATATGCGGTTGTGCTTGTATGCCTCAGATTTATGACTGAAATATATTTTCTCATATTTTGAAACCCAACGCAATCCTGCAAATCCTGACGAAAAGTCACACCGAATTTTATCTCGTTTCAGTTACAATAGCCATTTTGAATATATCACAGCGCTGTCATAAATAAACTTCGAATAAGTACAATTATTCAGAAAAAAAATGTTTTTTTGTACGTATCCTTTGCGGCATGTGTTGTGGCTTATTCTGGGTCGTAAATTTAAATAGGTGGCGGTAGCTTTAATTTCGTTGAAATGATGCAAAAGATTCCTAGCTGAATTGACGTATTTTGTTCAACGGATAACGCGGAAAGTGTCTGCACATTTATTTTTCTGCAATCATTATACTGCTTGTGAAGAAGTTTTTTTAAGCGGCGCCGGATTTCTGATAAGGATAACTATCGAATGAAATGTAATTTGTTGCAAGTGTCAATGTTATTTTTATTCGGTAAGATCTAATAAATCATCACGGAAAGATATACATAACAGCAACAATTCCAAATCGTGTTAATTTATTTCTGAAATTGGGCTCAATTATAAAAACTTATAGAGCACTTTGTAAATTGTACGGGACCGCCCATCATTTGCCGTATTATTGAAAAAACGCCATCGACAAGAAAGAAGCCAGTGCGTTCCGAGAAAAACGTCGCCATACAGCGACCGAAACAAAAAGGACCTATCAATTGGCCAACAAGGTTGTGTGATTTGGCACCGCTAGACTATGTTTTGTGTGGATATGTGAAGTCTCTGGTCTATACTGATAAACCAGCTTCAATTGACGCATTGGAAATCAACATAAGACGTGTCATTGCGGATATACGGCCCTCAGTGCTCGCAAAAGTGGTGAAAAATTAGACTGGTGGTAGGTTGCGCTATGTAACTGACAGGTCCGGTGTTATATGAATATGAATTTAAAATCCGGACGCGCTAAAAAAAACCCTTTATGTTGACATGTATATATGTATATATAATACTATCCAAAACCTTCCGTCCACTCCTTCTAAATCGACCAAAATCTTTGATTAGATTGATTTGATTTCAGCATGCACAACTTATGACGTAGAATGTGAAATCGCCGTAAAAAAATGCAATTACGGAATTAAAGGTCTACTTCCGGTTTGAAAAACTTCAAAAGATCATTTAGAAGCCGGAAATGTTATTTTTTGAAAAATTATCAAATGAAATTTTTGTGTTTTTCATGGTAGAATCCGAATTCATTTAAAAAAAAAAAGGTCCGTTTGGTCTAAATAACGTACTTCCGGTCGAGATTGGAAGATGAACATAGCGCCAATCGATAGAATGTACGCACTTTACTTAAATGGAGCAATCAGCTTGGCGAAAAAAAAGTTTTGGGTAGATTTAGAAGGGGTGGACGGAAGGTTTTGGACACCCTGTATATAAATGTAGTCTGAGAGATAGAAATAATAATCAGCGATTTGATATAACTTTTGAAAATTAAATACATACTACTGTGTTCAAAAATAAGGTGAATTTGTTTATAAAATGATACAATACACTTATTACGAGTTTTTTTCCAGTCCTCGAACAGTTGTTGAAGTCGATTTCCGGAATGGCCTTCAAAACCTTATTCAATTCATTTTGTATCCTTCAGTCGAGTCAAAACGATGTCCTCGGAGCGATTTTTTTCATAGACCAGAATTCAGACGGAGTTAAATCAGGCGAATAAGGCCTATAGGGAATTCATTGTTTCACAGATGTCAACGCGAGATTTTTTTTTCCAGACAAAGAGTGTTTTGGAACCAAGCGAGATCTGACGCGTTTGAGGCACAAAACATCTTTTAAAATGGTTTGGGTTGATCCAAATGAAATGCCCACAGCATCAGCAGGGTCTCTAATTGTGAGTCTATGATGTTCGAGCACCAAATCTTTGATTTCCTTGATGTGGCTGTCGTCGGTAGATGTTGATGGTCGTCCGGGGCGCTGTTCGTCTTGAACTCGTTGTCGGCGTTCTTTAAATTCTATTTAGCACTTGTTAACATTTTTTTTGCGATATAGCCTCATCACCAAAGACCTTCTGCAACATCCTCAACATTTCTGCGGCAGAATATTCATTACGAAAACAAACTTTAATGCAAATTTTTTGGTCAACAAAATCAGATATAGTAAAATCGAAAAACTCACTTTTGTATTATTACAAAGACAAATGTAACTTTGCAGCAATTAAATATATTGACATGAAACCCTATATAGATGTCAACGACAGTACTACCAACAACAACAAAATTCATAATTTCATAATACCAGGGAAGTTTAAACCAAAAATTCACCTTATTTTTTTACCACAGTAGAATTTAGTACATAAACAAAAACCAAGGAATTTTCTGCTAAATCTGCTAGCTGGAGCGATTGTGGGTGTACCATTACCTTGCACATGAACGAATGGTACAATTTCGGGTAGAACATATTGCTACAGCTCTTAAAAATAAGAAATACCTGTGAATACACCTTGCACATGAACGAATGGTACAATTTCGGGTAGAACATATTGCTACAGCTCTTAAAAATAAGAAATACCTGTGAATACACCGAACTACTTTCGAAAATTGGCTAAATCCCGCGTTTTCGGGATTTCAAACCACTGTGCGCCTGCGATTGATCTTGGCTAAACCTCGTTTCCAGTGAGGATAATAACGAGTCTAAATAGGGCACGTATAGCGAGCAGCGAAAATACTCACTTAATGAAGTAGCTGGATAACAACCCATTTTTTTATAGTTTACTCATTTAATATGACTCAAACGCGAGTTCTAAATGGAAATTTTGAAATATCTGTAAATTTTACTTCATATAAAATTTCGTAAATTCCAGGGAAGGGCAGCTGCCCTCTCCTGGGTACGCCAATGCTCGGGGGAGAGACGGTCATGACCACAGAATAAAGACTAATGTCTTTATTCTGTGGTCATGACCGTTTGCTACGTAAGGTTTTATTTTTTTGTTGCAATTAGTCCAAGAATATTCTCAAAATCACTCGTAATTAATTTACAGTAATCGGACAATTTTTTTTTGTCGAAATATAAAATAAACATATTTTCATTAATTTCACTTAACATATTACCGAAAATACCGTTATCTTACGTAAGATTTTAAAGGGCGGGGGGATTACACGTTTGCTTATTTTGCCTTATGGGGTTGGAGGAGGTCACAAAAATATTATCTATCACTTCACATCACATGAAGTGGAAAATTGCTTCTTCGTACATGGTATTATACTCTTATATGTGTTCAGCGAATATGTCTCCAAATTACCCCCTGAAGATATTTATTTTAGCATTCGGAGGGGCACTTAAAGGTATATGATTACTCGGGGATTAAGGTCCCAACTGTTTGCTTCTCGCCAAGGATTAAAATCCATTTACAATACATATTCTTATATTTTCGTTGAAGAGCAGCTCTTATTCTTATTCTAACAGTATTGTTCAAACTAAAACAATTTTGGCTACAGTCCAATTTCCTGTCCCTTTCAAAATATACAAAAGCAGCTTTTAAAATTGATGATGTCAATTTTTCCTTCAATTAACTTTTTTCCTAGTCTACTTTTATTTTTTATTTTGTGTTTCCCTATAATGAGAGGAGACAGGAAACCAGCCCCAGCAATGCTAAGGACAGGGTTATTTGTAATCAGAAACGTGCGTTTTCCTGATGGGAATTTGTTTTCGAAATAGGAAAACAACAGGGGTGCTTTACTGTTTTCCTGCTTGATTTTCTGCTGTACTAATTTAGAAAAAAAACGAAAAAAATAGAATAACATGTTATTGATACGTGGTCAAAGGAATTTTTTTTTTTTATCCCAGAGTAACCAGAAAATAAATCAAGAGGGAAACAAGCTGGAATATTTTACGCTTGTTTCAATATACTCGTCGATTTTAATTACCATATTTCAAAGTTAATTTAAAATAGCTACAAAAGCGAACTTAATCAAACAGGGGGCTGTGAACATTTAAAACTTTTCAAGAATGGAAATATTTATTGATTTTATCAATGATGTTAAGGAAAAATGTGTTTGGTGTGATACTATTTTAAAAATTGTTGGCTATCAGCTTACGAACGCTAACAAAATTATCTGAAGAGAAAAAATTGGTAGAATTGTAGTGAATTTTCAATAGAAATCACTGCCATTTTCACAAGTTATTCGTTTATTTCCTGTATAGCAACCCAAATTATTTCATTTAATTCTTGTAGTGGTTTTAATTTTGACTTTCCTAAGTTCCCAGTTCCTTCCGTGAAATTGTGTCAAGCAAGTGAGAAAATTTTATCTCCTCTACTGCCCTAAATTTACGGCACAACTTCCAGACATTCTCGGAAGGAGCCCAAGTTCGGAAGGTTTGTTTTGTCCTAAGTCACCATAACTTTATCAGTGATCCTATGCGCTGCTGCACCTTCCCGATGCACATTGCACATTCAGAACTTCTTAAGGCACATTATGGTATTCATAGCCTAGTCACGTCCTTGGCTTCTAGCTGGAACAGATTTTCTTTCTACAGACAAGTGAAGGCTTGCATTATTGCAGGAGATTTGTATATGTAAAATTGGCTTTTTAGCAAGAAGTTGACGTCTACTTCATTCTTTTAAATTGCAGTGCAAATCGTAATTGTATCGCTCTGTAAAGAGCAGAACTTTAGAATTGAAGACACTTGCAAGAGTTCAGTCATAAATCACTTGTCGCTTGCTGGATATTAAATTTAAGGGTTTCCTCCTCTTTATCGTGTGCGCTATTTATAAGTTATTTGATTTGCATTTGAGCGAAAACATCAAATTAGCATAAATCGAAAACAGATGGGCTTGAAAGGCTTCTTTACCATTGTTAAAGTCAATTTTTATTGTGCTTCTTATTTACGAAACATCTTAGGAGCAGCAGCCTCCCACAACAATCTCCTGCTTAACTTATTCCGGAGAATTTTAAGTTAGGCTATAGTTAATGTTTTCTTTTTTATATATGTATAAAAATATACTGAAAATAAATTACAATTATTGAATTGAAAAAAGTATCTATATAATGCTTCGTTCACGAATTGAAAATATGCGAAATGAAAGTAAAAGCCATAATGAAAACATCAAAAGATTGTTAAGCATTCGTAAGTACATATTTTTCCAATAGTTTACGAAAATATCTGAAATAATAATATCAAGTAGCCAAAGGTGTATAATGTTGCTTTGCATAAAACCATCACTAATATTCCTTAATTGTTATTTATTGATTATAACTTAATTACTAAAGCTTCACTTAGTAAAAATCTTGCATTTTTTTCGGACAAGTAGATTTGAAAAATTAATCTTACCTCTAGGTCTACTATATCCGGTGAAATCGGTTAAGTCCTATATTATTTAAAAAAAAAAAAAAAAATTGTAAGGCCGTAGTTTTCATTCAAAAATTCTGAAAATTTGCAGAGCTTTATTTTTATGTCACAAATAACCATGCATCCACATGTTTACCTCTAAAATTGGGGGTCAAGAGAGCCATTTTAATTTTTCAAATTACTTTTAAGTTAGGACCCCTATTTTTTTATACTTTTTTCTGTTCTTTCGAATGGTGTAATCAGAATATAGAATTTCAGCTTGCGTCATTCCGAAAAATCGAAGAAACCCGTTTTTTTGGCATTTTTGACATTTTTGGCATTTATTTATGACATAACCTCAAAATTCAAGGATTCAATACTTACGCATACAACCAAAAATATTCCAGGACTCATTTTCGGTTGAAAACATGATTGCAGAATTGATTTTTACGTCTTAAAAACGGAAAATTTTTCCGATATTTTAACTATTTGCCTCAAAATTTAATGCTATTTAATTTATTTATAATGGGGTGGGCTGCTCTTCCTCAAAAAAAAAAAAAAAAAAACAATTCACTTCTGTCTATCGTGTGGAGTATCTTTGAAAAAGGCTACTTTCCAATATTCCAAAATATGTGAAAAAAATAACATCCCCATAATAAGGTGATTATTATGTAAATTGACATTTTCTTGGGTTAGGGGTACTTACAAGGAAGGTATCCCGACTTGTCACCTCCGTTTTTGACTATAATATGTTATTCTACATCAAATTTTAAGAGATACAGTGGCTCACAGCTTAAATGATGTGAGTACTTTTTACGAGGAAAACCCTTGAAAACTCCCGGAAAATGGGAAATTCTTTTCTTCAAACAAACAAAATATTTCAGCTTGAGGTTCTATTTATTATTTCCAATGAGAAAAACAACAAAAAAATATTCCAATCAGCGCAAAAAAAATGAAAGTTCATTATAAACACCAAATATCACATCACAGCTTAAATGATGTTCTCTCAAAAAAGTCCTTCATTTCAAACTTATAATATTTTTTTTTTTTTCAAAACTTTATTCAATATCTAGTTGGATATCCTGATTGTTTCAATACCGCTTTGAGGCGATTTGGCATTGAGTGTACTAACTTTTTGGTGTAGTCTGGTGAAATGGTCTCCCATTCCTGTTGAAGTGCCCTTTTAAGGTCGTCCTTACTGCTTATCGAATGTTTTCTGATGCCCTCTTCTAGCTTTGACCATAAATGTTCGATAACATTTAGATCTGGCGACTGAGCAGGCGTTTTAATTTGGTGTGGGCAATTCCAAATCAACCACGTTCGCACTAGTTCCGAGGTGTGCTTGGGGTCGTTGTCCTCGTAAAACCGGAAATCGTCCTTGAGGTGTAATTTTTCCGCACTCTGCAGTAGATTATCCTTCAATATGTTCAAATACTGGAATTTGTCCAGGTTGCCCTCGATGAACACCAAGTTTCCTACTCCAGAAGATGCCATGCACCCCCACAGCATCACGTGACCACCGCCGTGTTTTACTGTACTGCGTAAATTCCGTGGTTGGAGTTCAGCATTTGGTTGTCTCCACACATAACCTCTTCCATCGCTTCCGAAAATGTTGAATTTGCTCTCGTCTGCGAAAATAACAGTATCCCAGAAAGTTGTACCTTTTGTTACGTGTTCGCGTGCAAATTCCATTCTTTTTGCTTTATTTTTAGCACTAATATAGGGTTTTTTCCTGGATACTCTTCCGTTAAAATTCGCATCCCTTAAAACTCTTCTTACGGTTTCTGGGTTACACTTCTTATCAAGAAATTTTTCCGCTTCCTGCGCTAGTTTTGGTGCGCTCAGCTTGGGATTTTTCTTCACCTGTCCTACAATCCAGCGACAATCGGAAACGGAAAATATTTTATTTGGCGCTGTTCTACCCTTATTTTCTACGCGATTTTCATGAACAAATCGTTCAATTATGTGCTGGACTGTAGACTTTGGTTTGCACGTGATTTCCGCTATTTCTTTTTGAGTTTTCCCTTTTTTGTAATGTTTAATAATGAGCTCACGCTCTTCAATTGTTGTTCGCCGACCCATTTTCGAATAAACTACTAAGCTATTAACTTTATTCCTACTACTGATCAGTCCAAATGATAAATAAATTTTTCCTAGAAATCCTTATAACACTCCACAGCTAGAATAACAATGAAAATTCAGAAATACGTTACGCATACCGTTATATGTATGCTCTTTAAATGGCGCATCATTTAAGCTGTGATGTGATATTTGGCGTTTATAATGAACTTTCATTTTTTTGCGCTGATTGGAATGTTTTTTTGTTGTTTTTCTCATTGGAAATAATAAATAGAACCTCAAGCTGAAATATTTTGTTTGTTTGAAGAAAAAATATCCCATTTTCCGGGAGTTTTTAAGGGTTTTCCTCGTAAAAAGTACTCACATCATTTAAGCTGTGAGCCACTGTACGTATTTATTTATTAATATTTTTTTTTTTTTTTTGTGAATAAGCATTTTTTCACGCAGAGAAATGGGCTTCAATAGAATTCTCATAAAAGATAGAGTTGTTACTGAATGGGCATTTCAAAAAATTCTTTCAGTTATTATTTCCAGCGCAGTTCTTCATAATATTACAAAATTTCCCAAAGATAGGGTAGGGCAGCACAAAAGGGTGTTAGTAACAGAAGAATTGTGGAGACGAAATGTAGAAAACTAACGAAAATTTAGCGTAATTCAATATTTTTAATTAATCCAAAAATCCAATAAACGTTACTTTAATGTATATGACGGAAAGAACATTATCTGTGCTCCTAAATGCATGTACAAGTCTTCCCGGTTTCAGTTTCAGAAATAATAGTTTTCACTGATTTTTTCTTATTTTCAAATTTCTTAATCCATCCCTGTAAATTTCAATTGCTCTAATAAAACAAATAACGCAAAGCCATGAAAGCTTTGTCAGTAAGCTATAGGAAGGGCTACTTTGATGAGGTCGTAGGAATTAGAATGATATGAGGAGGGGCGCTGGAGTGATACTGTCATAAAGTGAAATGAAGTCCCAATGTCGGAGCTATTTGGATGACATTTGGTAATCTGAGAACTCCCTCACATTATTTGAATACATTTTTTTTCTTTCTTTTTTTTTTTGTTAGTTTTATTTTACTTCTTTCTTTTAATGACGGACTTTAGATTCTTTTGAGCTGCAAATCTTTCCGCTACTCATATTATTTATTCGGATCTTCCCGACGGATACGCGTTAAAGCACTGATGTACACGCGTAGAATTCAAATATTTCCGTACGTTTCTTAAATGCGTCTTCGCGGATAAGAAAACTACTCGATAGGCGATTGCATTAAGATCAAGCGGCGAGTAAATGCAACGAACTATGGTGTTGAAATATTTCGATATTTACACGTGTATGATGAAGAAATTATATTATAGATTTTGTGCTACAGGAGGAGGAGACGGTTTCTTGCACTATGACATGCGTGGTAGGTTCTTGTACTATAACAGAACATCTCAATCGTCAAATATAGCGTAACATTCTAAAATGCGGTACCGCAGCATCTCAGTGAAACGGAGCCCCAAGAAAATCTGTTTTTCATCATTGGATTGCACCCAGAAGCAAACAAAAATTGCACATTTTCACACTTCATTTGAACATCGAATTCTTCTTCCCGACAACATCGTCAGAATCATCATCGTAATCTCTTCGCATCTTAGTATCTGGTTATCACCGGCATATCATCATACCTATTGTTATCGGCATCCTCGTATCTGGTCATCAGCAACAAACTTAGAGCTAAGTTTAATTAGTAATTTTTGAAATCGGGTCACATTTGATTTAGTTTAGATCGATCGTGTTTTAACTGTGAAAACACATATTACAAAAGGATCCGTTTATATATTAAAAAAAAAAAAAAAAAAAAAAATTGTACTGGATGTACAAAACAAATTATTTCTCCCCAAAAATGGCAGCTTCGAATGATGCATTTGGTACATCCGAAAAAGAATCCTCAAACGAAAGCGACAGTCTTAACCAATCAAGTTTACCACAAAACGTTCTAATATCTTTAATAGCCACTGTAGAAATTCGACCGTTTTGGAGCAATAGGCCTGATCTGTGGTCCCTACAGGTTCAATCACAGTTTCGTATTACAGGAATAACACAGTTTCGTATTAAAGGAATAACACAGTCAAATTCAAAGTATGATTACCTTGTGTCTCCATTGTCAGCTGAAACAATGGAAATCATAGCTGATGCAATTATTAAACCACCGGCAAACGATAATTACAATCATTTAAAAAATTTGCTTTTAACTCGAAGTAGACATTCGGAAGAGCGGCGCACTATGATATATTTGGACGAATTTTTTCCAATTTTCAATTATCTCCCGATAGAATAATGCTACATATTGAGATGAATTTTTTTAAAAATTAAAGTGCACATTTAGGCGGATATAGAAAAAATACTAGAAAATTCTGATGACCTTTATTTGACCTAGAAAATTGGCTTCAAAGTTTAAGTTTTTTAGAAATAATTGATATTTTTGGATGTAGAAACTATATCAATCTTCCCTTTTATTTTATTTCTGGCTGAAATTCCTGGGGACGAGATTAAGAACTACAGAAGATCGATAAAGGTCATTCGAAGATCACGCGGATGTCATTTGAAGGTCATTTTCGAGAGGACTACCACGAAATCTTTTTTTTCGCAGTCTGACCGGGAAAAGGATTGTAGAGTCGGTCCTTGGATACTCAGGTCGAGTTACAGCCTCAAGGATTATCGATAGTGGCCAGTCTAGTGTCATCCAGAAGTCAGGGGTCATTTGGTGGGAACCAACAAGAAATCGCCTTCTTTCGCAGTCTGACCGGGAAAAGGAGTCTAGATCCAGTTCTTGGATGCTCAGGTCAAGTTATAGCCTCAAGAATTATCGATAGTGGCCAAAAAAATGTAAGTAAAATATAAACATAGTATAATATAACGGGCCCTGGATCCGGTAGGCAGCGCTGTACATCGGAGAGAGAAAACCGTTTCATTGTAATAGCATCTCTTAGAAATCGGCACCTAACTGGTGTTGGAACTTCGGCGAACACGAGTAGTGAATATCTCTAAATGGACGGTCAGAAGGAGTTTCTAGAAGGCTGGCTTGAACCCGAAAAGGCCAGCTTCAGGACCACTATTGACCACAGCGCATCGGCAAGCACGTTTACAATTCACTCAGGAACACATCAATTGGAACATCGATAATGGGGGCTCAGTTCTATTCTCAGACGAAAGCAGGATATGTTTATACAGCAATGAGAGACGAAGAAGGGTCTATAGGAGCTCTGGAGAGCGATATGCCCAATGTTGCATAGCTGAAACATCAAATTTTGCCAGAGATTCCTGTATAGTTGGGGCAGGTCATTTCTCTCGACGCGGAAACTGATCTGGTTTTAATCGAAAGAGGAAGCAGAGGGAGAGGTTTAACAGCTGTACGATACGCTGAGGAGGTTTTAGAAGAACGCGTGGTCCCTTATGCAGGTTTTGTTGGCGAAACTTTCAAATTGATGCACAGTAATACTAAAACACACGCAGCTGCTATCGTTCAACAATAATAGCGCAAGTACTGAATTGGCCAGCTCGTAGCCCGGAACTAAATTCTAAGTAGTAACTAAATTAAAGAGAAGGGTTCGAGCCCGAAATCCTTCCCCAGCGACCGCAGCGGCGCTGAAAACAGCACTAACAGAAGAATGGGAAGCTATTCCACAAGATTTAATAAAAAAAAACTCATTCGATCAATGCATAGTCGCTTACAAGCCGTTAACAGTACAAGGGTAGGCAATACAAATTTCTTATAAATTTTCTATTTTTTTAAATTTTTTTTCCCGATTTTCCTATATTTTTGATTTTTTCATTTCTACATTGAATATCTTTATGAAAAATTCATCTCAAGCAACCGATTTTAGTGTCATTGAAAACTGGTTCTTCAAGATTTAAAATGGTACCAAACACTTTATTCTCTTAGTTCTATATTTTGAGTGAGTTAGCATACACTCTTATGTGTGAGTCGTACACAGATGTACGCACGTGTTTCTCAAAGAAGCTGTCTATAAAAATAGCCTTACACCCCCGTACTCAGGTCCTCACTTAGTACTATCAAAACAAGATAAGGTATTTAAACTCTCAATAAATGGAAAAGAACAATTTGTAAACAGATCGGACATAAAATGACCAGCCAATCCGGAGCAGTATCCCAAGCAGAAAAGTACTTATTATTTTTGTACTTTTAGTTTAAGTGACATAAAGTTTATTTTAACGTGCAACCTCTTTCAACTAACTCATCCAACATGGGGAGAACGTGGTTAAATTTTGGTATTTCAGGCGAAGTTCTGGCCAACTCGAACTGCGCTTCAAGTCGCTGAAAGCGACACTTGTATTTTTACGACTTTGATTCCCGGGAATCACAGAGTCCGCGCGGTCACCACTATAATCGTTCATTTGACTTAATTTTCCTTCACTTTTTTTTTTAAACCGAAAGAAGAAGCGAAACCGTCTGAAAGGATTATACACAAAATTTAATGAAAACTTTTCTAAATAATGACTAAAAACTAAATAAAGAAAAGTGTACTTGTGGTTATGTTGATTGTTGGGTTGGATAATCGTGCTAAGTTTTTCTTCCTCTTCCGATAGGAAATAACACCGCATTCACTATGGTAAGAAGTTGGACTGTGGCTGAAGAATCTTCCAAAGGCAGAACGTTTTTGAACAAAATTGATGATGAGGTGATGTTAATGAGGTCCAAATTGCAGTTCTAAATCCTAAAGGTGCTATAGAAGACTTATGTAATTTCATTATTATATATTTCTTCTATTTTATTAATTATTTTATTTTTTATCTGTTTTTTATTTATTATCTAGAATTTATTTTTATTATACTTTTTATTATACTTTTTTAAAATCGTCAATTTAATTTTTTTAAACTTTTTTCATCGACTGACACATTTTTCCCAAAGCTATATTGATTTTAACAATAAATTTTAAAAATTTATATTCTGGTCGCTTACTTTTTAAATAACTTATTCCTCCACCACATCACTTCCCCCCCCAGTTAACATAGTTAACGACTGACAGAGTGTGTGATGATTCTGGTGATGGTGATGATGATGGTAATGGTGGCGTGATGAGCCGTTTTGTTGAATGAAGGTGGCGATGATGGCTCGATGGGCCGTCTTGTTGATGGTGGCGCGATGGGCCGTCTTGAATGAATTCTTGGTTTGTTGTGGCCGAAAAAGGTACCGTCGGGGAAGTTATTGCAAACTTCCCCCGACCGACGTACTTGTATTCGCGGTCGGCAGCTAGAGCGATGAGCCAATTTCTATTAGCTGCCGACCCAGTTCCTGTATCGGGGTCACCAGTTATAGAAGACTTATGTAATTTCATTATTATATATTTCTTCTATTTTATTAATTATTTTATTTTTTATCTGTTTTTTATTTATTATCTAGAATTTATTTTTATTATACTTTTTATTATACTTTTTTAAAATCGTCAATTTAATTTTTTTAAACTTTTTTCATCGACTGACACATTTTTCCCAAAGCTATATTGATTTTAACAATAAATTTTAAAAATTTATATTCTGGTCGCTTACTTTTTAAATAACTTATTCCTCCACCACATCACTTCCCCCCCCAGTTAACATAGTTAACGACTGACAGAGTGTGTGATGATTCTGGTGATGGTGATGATGATGGTAATGGTGGCGTGATGAGCCGTTTTGTTGAATGAAGGTGGCGATGATGGCTCGATGGGCCGTCTTGTTGATGGTGGCGCGATGGGCCGTCTTGAATGAATTCTTGGTTTGTTGTGGCCGAAAAAGGTACCGTCGGGGAAGTTATTGCAAACTTCCCCCGACCGACGTACTTGTATTCGCGGTCGGCAGCTAGAGCGATGAGCCAATTTCTATTAGCTGCCGACCCAGTTCCTGTATCGGGGTCACCAGTTATAGAAGACTTATGTAATTTCATTATTATATATTTCTTCTATTTTATTAATTATTTTATTATCTGTTTTTTATTTATTATTTTATTTATTATCTAGAATTTATTTATTATTTTATTTATATTAAAATATTTTTATTATACTTTTTTAAAATCGTCAATTTAATTTTTTTAAACTTTTTTCATCGACTGACACATTTTTCCCAAAGCTATATTGATTTTAACAAAACATTTTATAAATTTTAATTTCGGATCGCCTACTTTTTAAATAACTTATTCCTCCACCACAGTGCAGACGGGTAGGATTTTGATGGAGATTGTGCTGAAAAATACTGAATTTCAGTGTTCTTTTTCTTCGGGGTCACCAATCTGAAGAGGGATCTTTTTTTATGAATTAAAGTCTTCTTATTTTCTTGATAAATGCTTCTTCTTTTTTGATCAACCTTACCTGCTGTTTCAGATCCTTTACTTTCAAAATCGGAAAAAAACCATTTTTTTTTTTTTTTCATAAAAATGCTTCTTAACTTCACACAAACACTCTCCTAAAACCGTTTTAAGAAATTCGTAAAAGACAAAAAGTTATACCTATAATTGTAACGGCAGCTCTACGCGTTTTATATGTAAAAATTATATAACAAAAACTTTGAACGCGTTTTTCTAGAAATCACTTTTTCGAAAATGGCCGCATCTGTATCTAAAAAACTATTCAACCGATTTTAACAAACCAAACGCCATTCGATTCGTTATCAAATATACTAGTAACTAAACCTTTAAACATATTATTTTACCCCCCTCCTTTTTTATGCGAAGGTTAGTTTACCCTAACTTATAGTCGTTTTTGAACTTTTTTAGAAAAATGTGTATAAAATGATATATTTATTAAAAATAAAAGGTTTTTTAGGTTTAGGTACTAGTTTTGTGTCTTATGAAAACAATCCACCATAGATTTTTACTCTATCTGTTACAGGAAGGCCTAGAGAAATGGGGCCGTTTTAAAAGTGCATTTTGAATGACGCCATCTGCAGGGATTAAAATAAACTAAAGTTGCATTTAAAAATTATTTTTATATTTTTCATTATCTTACCAATAATGTACAAAAGGTTTCAGAATAATAAATATAATAATCTTTAAAAAAAAACGTTTAAAAAGTGTGTTTTTTGTCGATTTTGAAAGTAAAGGTCCCCTTAAGTGAAATATTTTTTTATTTAAATATCCTTTTATTTAACTAAAATATTTAGTTATTTTTTAAATATTTTATTTTTTGTTATGTTATCTTTTTTAAATCAGGTGACAGAATAATTCCTCTTTTACAAAAAACAATATCTACACACTACGCTACTATGAATACTAGCACTAAATTATTATAATTTATTTACTGTGCATGTACAGTAAATTTTTCTATCTCTGTGAATACAGTGTCCAAAACTACTCATGCATACTTGTCCTTTCACATATATTAACAAATTTTGACTTTTAATTAAAAAACAGAATTTACAATAGTGAAATGAACAGTTTCTAAGGACTGCTTTACCGTCAGGTAGCGAAGACAACTACTACACTTGTTTCATGCAATCACTGTAAGTTAAACAAAATTTATTTATTCATTAGATGAACTAGCAGTGGCTTTATCTTAAAGCAATTACTTTCTATAGTAATTACTTAAGCCCAAATTCTTAAAGTAAAAGCAATTGTTACATTTTTTTTCATCAGGAACCAATAACTGAATTTAAAATTAATTTTCCTTTAGGAGGTAGCTGAGTGGCTCGATTAAAATGAATTAACCTGACGCAAACCGATAATTAAACTATTTCGGAATCATATTTACTTCTCATCGAGATGACGCTTAGTAAATAAGTATATCGTAACAAAATTTTAGTTAAACTGGCTTAGGTTCGACAAACAAATTTTACCTTAAGTATGTCCTTCTTTCAAAGTGTGGTACGGAAAGCCAAAAAATAATTGTATTTTTTTTTGAGCTTTCATAAAAATTGTAAATTGCAGTTATTATGTAAACATAATATCTCCAAAATTAATATCCAAAGATGGCGGTAGTATAATAATATGCAAGTAGAAAACCTCGAATCTTAAGCGTTCAAAATATTTGTATAGAGAATTTCTTTAAAAAATAAAACTAATAAAATAAAGTTGTTTGTGAGAAAAAGTGTGAAAAGCACTTGGCACCAATATTATTAAGCCCATAAATTTCTGTTCTGTTCGAAATGCACATCCGTACAACTAGGACTCTATTCACGAGAAAATTATGTAAACGGGTACATGTGTACCAGCAGGAGACGAATTTTTTTTACGAGTCCCAACCTATTTTGTTTTGTCGTGACGCAGACTGAAGAATAAAAATGATGTTGAGGCTCGTGATATGACTAAAAATAATATTTCTATAGAAAGTTTTCCGAGCACCAAAAGTTTTGCCATAGCTTCATTTCTCAGTTTGTTCAAGGCGTCTCATGGAATACAAATGTGATTCGAGCTAGTCGGCATACATGCACGGTCCATTATTTTGGACTCTTGGCATTTGTTACAATCTACAGATGTTGTATGGACAAATTTCTAAAATAAAATAAAACCCAATGCTTTGTCGTCCCGTTGAATTAATAGCAAAACAATAACAATCAATATTAAGAAATTATTTCAAAAGTTTTTTCTGTTCATCATCAAGGCGATACTTCAAGGGAAAGAATTCTGATTCTTCTTTTTGTGAATTAACATAGATTTACAGTCGTAATTTCCGTACCTAAGAAATAACAAAAAACTAAAATACAGCAAGAATAAAAGGGAAGAAAGGAAATTCTGGGAGTCATTTGTGATAGCAGCAAAGTTTCCGACAAACTCTTAGTCCCTAGTTCCCGCTAATGAAAATTATTTATTTGAACTCTTTACAAAGACTTGCTTGGACGCTCGGAAGTTCTCAGTAATCTACAAAGTCATTTTTGTATTTTTCTTTTAAGAGATGAAAACCTTGAGCTATTTGAACATCACAGAAATTTTTCATGGAGAAAGAAAGATTATAAAAATGATAGTGATAATAAAGC
Organism: Dysmachus trigonus; assembly: GCA_949715965.1. NCBI lineage: Eukaryota > Metazoa > Arthropoda > Insecta > Diptera > Asilidae > Dysmachus > Dysmachus trigonus. The sequence continues at coordinate 38,946,032 of OX454322.1, read as the reverse complement.
GGAATATTTTGGCCCTGAGTCGGAATTTTCTGGATTATAATATCACTGAGTTATTACAATTTTAAAGATATCTGCAAGGTACACAAATGCAAACGGTAGTCGTTCCAAATACTTCAGGAGAGCAATGGTCTTTGAAGCAAATTTAAAATGTAATTTGTTGCAGGAAAATTAAAATTTAAAATTCCTTGTGGAATTGAGAGATATAGCGTTTTTACCTTTGTACGCCCTGAAATCCTGTAAATTCTGAAATTCCTACAGACGGGTTTAATTTAACCCTTAACTGTAGTGGTAAAAAATAATCACGCTTCTATAGTCGGACCCGCTTATTTTTGATTTAAAATAAAACAAAAAGTAAATTTCAATTTTACACTTTTTTTTATTTAACTTTAAATTGAAACATTAACAATCGTAGTATTAAACAAAATCAAGAATATAAACTTTTATTATTATCTAATAATGGCACTTCTTTTAATAATTAATGTTTTTTACACCCGTTCAAAGATTGAACATGGGTCCACTGTACAAACAACTACAGTTAAGGGTTAATTGGATTACCCAAGGTTAACAAGAAACTGTCATATCTGATTGGGCAATTAGAAAAAAGCAAAGAGTAATGGGTATGCAACAGCATCCACTGAAGTAATGAAACACAAAACAGAAGTAAAAGTTAAATTAGTTCAGCTTATATGGAACGCATGCCGATATAATATTAAAGGGTGTTTTTTTTTAAGACGGGCCCGATTTCCTATAGAGATAACACTGACGAATGAATTGTCATTAGTTGCAAGTGTCATGTTTTTTTTATTCGGTAAGATCTAACAAATCATTATTGAAAATTTAAGGAGTGGTCACGAAAGTTTAATAAATTACTACTTCGGAGTATACTCTCTACAAACAAACTCAAGGGACCGAGTATTTTATTTAGTTAAATAAAGTTTTCGCCATTATAGAATATGGAGAAAACTATAGAATTTTAAAAATTAAAATTTGTAATGCTTGAAAATATACAAAAACTACATTACAATTAACAAAATAAGCTCACGTGTCTACGAACATGATATCATTCTTAGGAATGTTGGCAATTAAAATGATATTAATGCAGTCTTTTGTGAAGCAATAACACACATTCAACGTCTAAACAATGGCGTATTGTTTCGTTACAGATAATGGCAATTCAATGCAGAGAGTCAATCAATGTATGGGTAATAAAATAAGGCCAACCAACCAAAGTCAAGGAATGTTTACAGTAACAGGTTTAAATTACAGGCTCATTCGCATTTTATCATCTCTGATTAATATCAATCTTAAATGAAGGATTTTATTTTTGAGTTGGTTATTTCATTCACATCAAGTATCTGTTAATATTGTTATCTATTTTAACGATTTTTCATATTGTGTATAACTACTGATTCAGACTTGAGCACAGTACACAAAGTTTTTTTAAATCCGCGTGTGACCTTGACCACAGCCCTGACCGTGACCATGACCTCGTAGGTAATATCAAAGACAAGGTGCTTTTTTAAGGGGGAACCCGCATTGATAGTTCGGATTTCGAAAGAGTAGAAATTTTGAGTCCGAATGTGACCTTGGCCACAACTCTGACCTTGGCCATGACGTCGTAGGTCATATCAAGGTCAAGATCACATTTGGGCGCAAAATGTCTGCTCTTTCGAAACCCGCAATGTGACAATGTAAGTTACTCTTTAAAAAACCACACTGACCTTGATATGACCTACGAGATTATAGTCAAGGACATGGTCACATAATTTCTGCTCTTTCCATATTCGCAGTAACATTGCATTCAATAACCATCTTGACTTTGATATGTCCTACGAGGTCATGGTTGAGGCCATAGATGAACGTGAAATTGTCCACTCTTTAAATTTTCGTGGTTTAAAATATGAGTTGCAATTCAAAAAATAAACTTTACCTTGATATAACCCTCAACGTTATGGCCAATATCAAATGTAAGATCACCATTGAATAACCAGGGAAATAGCCTAAAGCTTTTGTCCAAAACCTTTTCCCCAAAAGCCATTCTTATAATGTTATTTTGCCGTTTCCGCAGCTTTGCATCACCCTTAGCAAGGGTGTCAAACTCATAGGCTTACTTGGGCCAAACAAACAAGGTTTAACTTTAGGTGGGACGCAAAAAAATAAACATTCATAGAAATGTAGGTTTATTTCACATAGTACATTAAAAAAACATATACTTCTACTATCTTTCCTATTTCGGGAGAAATATTTTTCGCAGTGATGACTTTCAATATTGACCCAATGTGAGCGTCATTAATACGGTTTCTAACAGGGGACTTATTACCTTTCATAACTGAAAATAACTGCTCGCACCGATAAGTACTACCAAACATGGAAACAATTTCATATGCGAATTTTCGAGTATTTTCAAACCTGTCTGGAATATACATTATACATATTTGTAAAATTCGGGCACACCCACTTCAATGAATTTTGTCTTCAAATTTGAGTCGCACTGAATCTCGATCGCCTCCATTTGCATATAGCTGGGTACTGAGTCTATATTTATTAACAAAAGAGAAGAAAACAAACAAAATTTGTATTCCAAAGAATTTAAATCTTGTTTCAAATTCAGTTGTAAGATTTGAAATTTTTTCTGCATAGTTTTGATACGATGAAGTACCATTTAAACTTGATTTGTTCATGTCGCACGTCGGTAAGCACGTTAAATCTTCATTTTTGAGTTGCTTTTCCCAAAGAATTAGCTTAAATTTGAATGCTTTAATTATGTCAAATATGTTCGTTATGATCTGATCTTTTCCTTGTAACGATAAATTTAAATCGGTTAAGTGTTTGGTTATATTAACCATAAAAGGTAAACCTTGCAACCATATTGGATCGAAAAACAAACTTGTGTCTTGATTTTTAGTTTTTAAAAACTGATATACTTCTTTCAAATTCCAGAATTGTTTAAGAATTTTGGAGCAAGATAACCAACGTACCTGGGTATAATAGGACAAACCTGAATATGCTCTACCTAACTCACTTAAGAAAGCAGTGAATTGACGACGCTGATTTAAGTCTCGAGATCATATAAAATACAGTCGACTCTCGATAAGTTGAAACTCAAGGGACCAGGGCAAAATTTCAAATTACCAAGAGTTCAAAATAACAAGAGTTCGATCAAGATTCGAGATTTATTATTTTACACATTCGTACATTTATTCACAAAGAATTATTATTTGCTGAAAAGTAGTCCGTAATTTTCTGTTGAGTGAGCGACTTCAGTCTATCATTGTCCAATGAATTTTCGATAGTGGTGAGAGCTGGGAAGAAATCGTCACTTGTGTCGATTCTTAGGGCGTAGAAGAGTAGGTTACTAAGAGATCTCCTTGCCTCGCTCTATATGGCTAGAATGGGCAATTGTTCCTCTTCGTTTTCTTCCTCGTTTTCATCCAGAGGGGCCAAATTCAACAATTTGGCATCGGTTAGGGCACCGTGGATACTGGTGTCATCATCAACATGAGCAGAATCCTCAAACGACTGATGATGAGAACAAACGCTTCAAATTTTAGAGAGTATGGAAGTCCAGACTTCAAATTATTGCATGTTGGTGGGCAAGATACTATTCCTACAATTTCAAATTACCGAGGGGACCAATTAATATTGATTTTATTCAATTTATCGAGTATTTTTCAAGGGAAAGGAAAAAAAATTCAAATAATCGAGAGATTCAAATTAACGAGTTCTGGATTCTAATGGTTGGCCTAATTTTTGCTCGCAGACCGATCGTAGTGCTCGTGAAACCGTCTCTGCATATTTATTCCAGTTAATACCTTTGGCGAGGTTCATTGAGGGTAAGATGTTGCTCGTTTGTGGTGGGCATTGTTGATTGGCGACTCTTCGGTGGTGGGGCCCTTGGACTGCAGCGCAGTTCCTCGGAGGCGCCCGGATTTAGTTACTTAATTAATTATTGAATCGGGCTGGTGATGGCGCTCCTATGGGGCGCATGAGGAGGTTTTTAGAGACAGACGGTGCCCTGGCACGTAGGCCTGGGACCAGCGGAGGAGGCTCCATGAGTCGGGGTGGAATTTGCGGTGCGGCGCCACAAAAATCCGTTAGATTGGGTGGTTCTGGACGAAATATGGAGCTGCGTTCAGGTTCTAGTTCTGGCAGGCAGCTTAGGCTGAAAAAAGACTTATCAGAGGCGGCTGGGCAAGGGACGACGCAAATAGCGGTGACGTCATTGGCGTCAACGACGAAAGTTGCGGGACTTCAACCGACAGTGGCTGACACGATGATTCATGACTCTTCGGGCCGACTCGGCCATGCTTTAGCGGTGAAAGGAGACGCAAAAGCTCCTGAAATTTTTGAGGTAACTAATTTGGACAAGGACAGAGGTGCTGGGGTGACCCCCGAGCGCGATGGTGATTATTTGGTGGTGAACGGTGACCACGCGGCCCGGTCGGGGCTCTCGGCGGCGGAGGTGTCTGGTTGCTGGGCACGAGGTGGCGATTCCTGTCCGGGAAATTCTTTTGGATCCGGAGGTTCGGATGCTGGCTCTTATACGGACTCAACTGAGATATCCCCTATTTCAGTGGAGGTCCTCAGGGACCATAATTACGGTCTGAGCCGTAGTCTGGGCTCCATTGTTGGCGATGTCGGCAGACTTGATGGTTCTGGCGTTGAGAAGGAACAGTTTGGTAAGCATCCGCTTCGCCCTACTTCTTCCCTTTCTATATTCTCAGGTTCCAGTGATGGCCTTGGTGCGGTTCTTCGTCCTGGACAGCTGTCCAGGGGATGCGACATCGATGATCTGATCAGGGCTGCGAAATTTTGTGGACGTTCGGAGGAGGTCCAATTTGGTGGGCGCTTTTCGCCCCTTCATAGTGAGGTTCATCTGGACGGGAATCCTGGTGCCTGTTGTTCGAGACGATACTCCGGTGGCTGCGACGGAGTTACAAAATGTGATATGGCCTCTTCCTCTGGGCCTTCTGGAGATTCATTGGGTCCCTTCAATCTCGGAATCATCCCAAGGAATTACAAAGATAAGTGTATTAATAGCTCTAAGTCTAACTTTAGTAGCGCAGAAAATAGAACCTCAGGTATAGTTGAGGGTAGTGTCTTGAGTAACGACTCATATGATAGCGATAGAGATTTTGCGGGTCACTTCAGTGTAAAAGAGATCCCCCCTGTCCGATGGATCGGTTCCCATAAATAAGATGCCGAGTGGCAATAACAATAACAAGGGAAGAATAAAGATTTTAAGCGACATTAAAATTAACAATGTTGATAAAGTTATTTCTGCCTTGCTGGGCTCTCAAGGAAATAATAATAATAATAAAAGTAAAAATAAAAAAAAATCATTGCCGACTCGGGCTGGGGAGTCGCCGTCGTCTGGTTCGGCCTCCGGTATGGGCCCTAGTACTGATACTCTTAAGAATAGTAATAAAAATAATAAGAATAAAGTAAATAATAATGAACTGTTTTCGGGCAATGGCCGGTCCGTCGTTAATAAAGAAAAAAACAAGATAAAATTCTGTCCGCCAATTTTTGCTCCATCGGCCCGTGCGAGGGGGCTTCTGGAGTTTGCCATTAAGTTTGCAAGGGAATCTGACATTGTTTTGAATTATCAGATGATTTATAAGACCAAGACTAGTAAGGTTTTGGTTGATTCGGCAGTTGTCCACAGACGTCTTTTGCTGTGGTTGCGCGAGCAGGGATGCGGGGGTTTCAGCTTTACACCTAAGGAGAGTAGGGCCTATTCTGCTGTTTTGAAGGGCATTCACCCGAGCTATTCACCTGAAGTGGTGAAAGCCGACTTGGCGGAGAGGTATCCTCATTTGAGTGTTGTTAGGGTTGCTGGATAGCGGGGCGTCGGCGGGTCTGGGTTGGGTTCCCTCTTTGGGAACGAGGAGGATAGGCTGAGTGCATCTGGGATTGGACAGATTCTGCACTATAGGGTTAGGTGGGAGGCAATTATAACATTGGAGGGGTCCCCGCCTACGCAGGTCCTCGCGTAGGCGGGGACCCCTCCAATGTTATAATTGCCAGCGTTTTGGATAAACAGCTGTCAAATGCGCCTTTAAACGCGTTTGCTTTAAGTGTGCTAACGCACATGGCTCTGGGAAATGTGGTATTGGCCGTGATGTGGGCCGGCAGGAATTATTTTGTAGAAACTGTGGCACACATGGACACCCTGCAAGCTTCAGGGGTTGCCCCCGCAGGATAGAACTTGAAAAGAAAATAAAAAACACTGAGGAGACTAGGAGAGGTGTTGAGGCCAATGCTAGGGCGTTGCGGGATGGAGTAGGTTCTGGAGTAACTGGCGAATCTGCTTTTGTTTTGGGTAGGGGAAGATCTTTTGCTGATGTGGCCAGGGGAGGATCTGTTGGGGGACCGGCGGGGCCTGATCGGGCTCGTGATGGAGCGGGTGTTTCGCTGAATGAAGTTTTCAGCGGGGTTGGAGAAGTGGGTGCATTCTGTAGTGATAGGTTTGGTCTGTGTCTTGACGAATTATATGTGAAGGTTAAGGACTTCCTTCCCAGATTCAGGGCTGCAAGCACACCTTCTGAGAAAGAGCTGATCCTGATAGGATTTCTTTTTGAAATAGCTTCGTAATGGGTTTTAGCCACAATATCATTACAATTAATATTAATAGCTTGATCTCGCAGGATAAGAGAAGGGCTATCGATACTTTGATTCTGGACTACGAACGTTTGGCATTGTTGATTTGCGAAACACACCTGAGGCCTGAATACAAGGTGTTTTTTAAAAGATATCAATTAATTAGGAATGATACTGGTCAGGGGGTGGCTATTGCTATAAGGAGGGGTGTCGACTGGACGAGGATTGATTGCGATGCTGGATTTTCTGCTGGTGGGGCTGTGGTCTGTGGTGTTATGTTGAGCATTGATGGGTCTGATGGTGGCGCTGGATTGAGTCTGAACGTTCCTTCGTGGCTCCTGATCGCGTCTCTGTACCTCCCGACTAATGCGAGAGCGGCCTCGGTTAGGGATTTGATGCGTTTGTCGGTATTCTGGGTCGGGGTCCCTGGTGATAGCTGGGGGTGATTTCAACGCGAGAAGTCCTCGTTGGGGGGATGTGTCGTTAAATGCAAACGGCAGAAAGCTGATCGGCTGGCTCGACGCTGAGGGTCTAGAGTTTGATCTAGAGTGCGTTGGCGCAGGGGAGCCTACTTTTCCACTTAGTGGTGCTCACCTCGATTTTTTTGTGGTGTCCAGTGAATTCCTGGACGATCTCTCTGGTAGTTATGACTGTTTTACGGGACAGACCCGTTCTGACCACCGAGCTGTTTGCTTAAATATCAGTAAGAATTTTGGCGAGTTGAGACTCAGGTCTCCATTAAATTTTTGGTCCTTTGCTGGAGTGGACTGGGAGGAGTTTAGAGGTTATCTCGCTAGTACTGTGCCGGTTATCCCTGAGCCCTGGGAGAGTAAGTTGTCGGCATTGCAGGTTGATGACGCTGTGTCTGGAATTACCAAAGCCATGGTTGGCTCAGTTGCGAAGTTTGGTATTAGGATCTCTTGTGGAAGGGATAAATTGAAGATGTTCCCTCCTGAATTTGTGAAACTCTTTAAAATTAAGTGGAGCTGGAATAGAAGGCTTAGGCGGCTTTACCGTAGGCATTTGAATTGTTACCACCGAGACTATAGGTCTCTGGCTAGTAATGTTGATTGCCTGAACATTATTATTAATGAAAAGATCCGGGCCCGGACACGTTTAGGGAGGTGAGAAAGTTGGTGGGGGAAAGGGGGATGGGCTGGGTAGGGTTTCATCTGGGGGAATAGGCTGTGTCACGGCTGAAGAAAAGCTCCTGGCCTTTGAGGACTATTATGGTCGCCTGTTCGGCTGCACTATGAATGATCTGGGAACTCACACTGTCTCTATGAGAGACTATGAATCTGCCTTTCGCAATTCGGAGAGGTCGGGGGACGGGCGGCGGCCTGCCTGATTGCGTTAGTATTGTTGACCTTTCGGTTCGGGCATTTGGTGGGCACAGACATAGCGAGTTTTTCATAAGTCCTGAAGCGGTATTTGACGCCTGTGGCATGTTAAATAATAAGAGGTTCCACGGCCCCGATGGAATCTCGAATTTCATTATTAGAAATGCGGCACCTGTGATAGCGGAGGCTAACCAGTGCATAAACATTGGCTATTTTCGTAAGGATTGGAAGCTCGGCAGGTTAATCCCAATTAGAAAGAAAAAGAGCACTGATGATGTATCGGGGTTCCGCCCAATCACTCTGCTCCGCAATCTTGGGAAGTTGTTCGAAAGGATTGTGGATAAAGAATTGGAGCGCTTCGTGAGGGCGAATGACGTTATCCCTGAGTGGCAGTTTGGTTTCCGTCCTGGAACTTCTACATTCCATGCTCTGGCGAAGTTCCATGGTGATTTGATTGGGGGGCTCTGGGCGGGCAAGTGTTCGGTGGTTTGTTCTCTCGACGTCGAAAAGGCGTTTGATTCGGCCTGGATTGACGGCATCATATTTAAGCTGGCTAAGCTGAACTGCTCCAGGATTTGGACGAGGCTAATTGCTTCCTTTCTTGAGGATAGGGGCGTTAGAGTTGAGATTGGGGGCCATAGCTCTGGTCTCATCTGCGTTAATAGGGGGGTCCCTCAGGGCTCGGTGCTGGGACCTAAATTATATAGTGTCTTCATATCTGATATCTGTCGGGGGTATGACGGGGCTGAGGGGGCGTCAATGATGTTATATGCGGACGATAATGCGTCGGCTGACAGACCCTGGAAGGCGGCGGCGGCTGTGGTAAGGCGCCTTGACGTTGTTCGTAGATTCTATGGCAGGTGGGGTATTAGGATCAACTCTGCAAAGACGGATCTAATCTGTATACGTAGACCGTGTTCTACGGCTCCAAAGGGAATTGTGGGGGAGGCTAGGTCGTTGCGTCTGAATCTGGGGGGATGTACGGTGCCGGTCAAGCCTAGCATCAGGTATCTGCGTGTTTAGTTTCAGGAGCGATTGAAGGCTAACGGGCATCTGAGGGATGTACTGTGTAGGGCCACTAGGGCCAGGAACTTGTTATCGTCACTGCTTAGGTTTGGCAAATCGATGCCCATTGGGACGAAACTATTAATATACAAACAAATCATTAGACCCATCATAGTGTATGGCTCGGTTTGTTGGTTTTGGGCGTCTCCCAGTGTTGTGGCTAGGGGAGCTCGTTTCGAGCGAGACATCCTTAGAAGATGCACCAATGTCAAGTATAACCCTGATGGCAAATATGTTAATAACGAGGTGCTCTATAGAACGGCTGATGTTGTGCCTATAATGGAGTATGTCATCATCTTACTTAGGAAGGCATTATTCAAGTGTAAAAATCACCGCAATGGCTAGTTAGGGGGGCGTTTTCCGAGTTTTCCTGTGACCCAATAACGGAGCACTTCTATCTGTCGCCTTTCAGCCTGCTCCACTCCGATTCGGGAGTGTGTTTTGAAGATTCCGACGAGGTGGGCACGCCACTGTTTTATAGGAAGGCCCTGGCGGGCATGAACCGGGCCTAGTGCTGCTACCCCAAATTCAAATCGAGAACCGAAGAGGAAATTTTGATGGCGTGTTGAAAATGCGGGGCCCTTCTATTGCGCCCGCTTGTTGCCTCTGACTGTGCTTATTGAACGATTCCCCGGTCCGAGTATTCTCTAATTCTCCACGTTTCTGCATTCGTACATATGTATATAGTGATATTGTCACTCAGACGAAGTGTATGACACTAACACTGCTGTGCAGTGCAGTATTATTTTGACTATTTTTTTTTTTTTTTTTTTTTTTTGGGAGTGGGGAAATGCTTTATGCACCGTAGGTGTCCGAAGACACCCGTGTGCCGGACTCCCCAGCCTACCCAGGCCTACCGGCTAAAACCCCACTCCCCGCCCGCAGGACCTCCACCCCGGAACCGTCTGTTGGACATTACTTCAGGGTGGAGTTCTATTTAGAGCCGCCCCCGCCGGGGGCCCTCCTCTCACCGGGCGATCTACGCCTCCCGCTCCCTGGCGTCCCTTTCTTTCCGGCGCAGGATCGCTCTAACGAAAAGAGCGACCCTTCGCCAGAGATCCTCCCCCTGCAGCATAACCTCGACTATATTGTCCGGGGTTATGCTGCCCGCCACACTCTCCAGCTCCTCCCTCTCGGCTCTCCATCTATCACATTCAAAGAATGTGTGGAGAGCGGAATCCGGCGGGGAGTCGCAGTAAATGCAGCACGGGCTCGGTGTCTTCCCTATACGGTGAAGGAAAGCCCGAAAGTGCCCGTGCCCCGTCAGCATTTGTGTGAGGTAGTAGTCCACCTCACCATGCTGACGGTTCAGCCAGGTGTCCAGCTGGGGGATAACCCGAGCTGTCCACCGGCCCCGCGACTCCCCATCCCACCGTGTCTGCCAGGCCGCCATGGTTGCGGTCCTGGCCGCCACTGCGGCCTCCTTCCTCCCTAGGGCGCCTTTCTCATGGTGGACGAACTGTCGTTCCCTGGCTAAGAGATCAATGGGTATGACCCCCGCAACCACTAAAACCGCTGGTTCCGAGACCGTTCGATAGGAGCTCGCGATGCGGAGCGCCGCGCGCCGCTGAACTGCCGCCATGCGTTTGCGGTACTTCTCATACCGCATCGCGTCGGCCCAGACTTCCGCACCGTACAGCATAACGGCCTCGGCGGTGCGGAGCAGCAGACGCCTTTTGCAAGGCCTCGGCCCCCCAATGTTGGCCATAAGCCTGCTCAGCGCCGCTGTCACCGCGGCCGCCTTGTCCGCCCGGCTCTTAATTTCGTCCCAGAAGGTGAGCCTACAATCAAAGCTCACCCCCAGGTACTTTACTGCCGGCTTCGTCTGGACCGTCATGTCTCCTACCCGCATTCCTATCAGTAGCGGAATGCGCTTCTTTGTCAGAAGGACGATCTCGGTCTTGGTCAGGGCCAGCTCCAACCCGTGATCGCTCAGCCAAGGACCCACCCGACGCATCACCTGGTTGAGCCTCATTTGAGCAGCCTCGACATTTCTGGCGGTGATGACCGCCGCAATGTCGTCAGCATACCCAACCAGGAAAGACCCTTCCGACATCTCCATACGAAGGATCCCGTCATATGTATAATTCCATATGTCGGGCCCCAGTATAGATCCCTGGGCCGCCCCTGCCGAGAGGACCCTCGTTTCCGGACCATCTTCTGTTTCATAGGTGAGGGTGCGGTCCTTCAGATAATCCCCCATCATCCGCAGAAGATACTGGGGGACCCTGAAGTCCCGTTCTAGCGCATTCAGCGCATCCCCCCACCTCACCGAGTTGAAGGCGTTGCTCACATCCAGAGTGACAAGCAGGCACACCGGACGGGAATAATGATTCCCGCATTCGGTGGCCCTGGCCGCGTCGACTACCTCCTGGATAGCGTGAACCGTCGACCTCCCTTTCCGAAAGCCATACTGCCTTTCGGAAAGATCTCCAGCGGCGACTACCGCCGCCTGGAGACGAGGCTTCAGGAGCTTCTCCAGGAGCTTGCCGGCTGTGTCGAGCATACACAGCGGTCTGTACGACCCAGGAGACCCTGCCGGTCCCTTGCCCTTGCTGATAAGCACAAGCCTCGCTGCCTTCCAGCGAGAAGGGAAGATTCCGGCCTTCAGGCAGGCGTTGTACATATCCAGCAAGAGCTCTGGATGGCTCGCCGTCAACGCCTTTAGCACCTCTGCTGAAAGCCCGTCGGGCCCCGGCGCCTTCCTGTTTTGAAGGCCTTGCGAGGCTCTCGTGAGCTCCTCCAGTGTGAAAGGAGGAGCCTCGAGTTCCCCGCCAGCTGCGCGGTCGGGTCCCAACGGGTGATTATTTTGACTATAAGTATACCTAATGTGTGATAATCGGTACACTGTTGGTGTATGCCGTAAACAATATGTGATTATGTGCCTTACTACGTTCACGTTCCTTTGTATTGTGATATCGGCCCTAGTCCGGATATAGGTTATTTGTGTTTAGTGTGGTTTCTGATGAAATACTGTGGCATCACATTGACACCTTGTAAAGTATATACTGTATCTTAGTATTAAGAAATATCATTCTATGCCTGGGTTGGACTGAACTAACTCACAAAAATGTAAAATACTTGAAATGTATTGCCCATGTCACATTGACACCTTGTGATTATACGCAGTATCCTTAGTTTTAAGAAACATCACTCTATTCTTAAGTTGGACTGAACTACTCACACAAATATAAATACCTGAAATATATTGCCCTGTCACATTGACATCTTGTGATTATATACTGTATTTAGTATTAAGAAATATCATTCTATTGGTAGATAGGTGTTGACTCACAAATATAAAATAATTTAGCATTAAGAAATATCATTCTTTCCCAATTTGGATTGAATTAATTTACACAAATATAATACCTGAAATGTATTACTCCTATGTCTTGTATTGACTGCTTACATTTAGTTACATTAATTTTGTTATATACTCTTTAGTTCTTTGATTTCTTTAGTTATTGACTGGTCTGGAATTGACCCATTTTGTTACTCACCCATAACTTATTTATTTATACATATATTATTTTAAGAAGATAATAGACCGATTTCGCATGTGGCGCAGTGCTGAATACTAAGAAATTGTAAATACAAATAAATGAAATGCTAATAATTAATGGTATGTCGCCCAAAGATAAGCTTAAGACGGTTAGATGTAAAACTCTGTCATCCGCGTATTAATGTTTAAGGAAATCATTCTGTAAAATATTGTCAAATTAGTCGCCAATAAAAAAAAAAAAAACATGGCAGTCGGGGGACTGGCCGATGGAAGCTTTGCTTTTCAAAATTTTTTAAATTATGAAAATTTAAAAAATTTTGAAAATTTAAAAAATTTTGGAAATTAATTTTGAAAATTTAAAAAATTTTGGAAATTTAAAAAATTTTGAAAATTTAAAAAATTTTGAAAATTTAAAAAATTTTGAAAATTTAAAAAATTGTGAAAATTTAAAAAATTTTGAAAATTTAAAAAATTTTGAAAATTTAAAAAATTTTGAAAATTTAAAAAATTTTGAAAATTTAAAAAATTTTGAAAATTTAAAAAATTTTGAAAATTTAAAAAATTTAGGAAATTTAAAAAATTTTGAAAATTTAAAAAATTTTGAAAATTTAAAAAATTTTGAAAATTTAAAAAATTTTGAAAATTTAAAAAATTTTGGAAATTTAAAAAATTTTGAAAATTTAAAAAATTTTGAAAATTTAAAAAATTTTGAAAATTTAAAAAATTTTGAAAATTTAAAAAATTTTGAAAATTTAAAAAATTTTGAAAATTTAAAAAATTTTGAAAATTTAAAAAATTTTGAAAATTTAAAAAATTTTGAAAATTTAAAAAATTTAAAAAATTTTGGAAATTTAAAAAATTTTGAAAATTTAAAAAATTTTGAAAATTTAAAAAATTTTGAAAATTTAAAAAAGTTTGAAAATTTAAAAAATGTTGAAAATTTAAAAAATTTTGAAAATTTAAAAAATTTTGAAAATTTAAAAAATTTTGAAAATTTAAAAAATTTTGGAAATTTAAAAAATTTTGAAAATTTAAAAAATTTTGAAAATTTAAAAAATTTTGAAAATTTAAAAAATTTTGAAAATTTAAAAAAATTTTGAAAATTTAAAAAATTTTGGAAATTTAAAAAATTTTGAAAATTTAAAAAATTTTGGAAATTTAAAAAATTTTGAAAATTTAAAAAATTTTGGAAATTTAAAAAATTTTGGAAATTTAAAAAATTTTGAAAATTTAAAAAATTTTGAAAATTTAAAAAATTTTGAAAATTTAAAAAATTTTGAAAATTTAAAAAATTTTGAAAATTTAAAAAATTTTGAAAATTTAAAAAATGTTGAAAATTTAAAAAATTTTGAAAATGTAAAAAATTTTGAAAATTTAAAAAATTTTGAAAATTTAAAAAATTTTGAAAATTTAAAAAATTTTGGAAATTTAAAAAATTTTGAAAATTTAAAAAATTTTGAAAATTTAAAAAATTTTGAAAATTTAAAAAATTTTGGAAATTTAAAAAATTTAAAAAATTTTGAAAATTTAAAAAATTTTGAAAATTTAAAATTTTTTGAAAATTTGACGTTTAAAATTTGACGTTTTTCGTTACTTTTTTTTTCGTTACTTTTTTTTTCGTTACTTTTTTTTTCGTTACCGTCGAAAATTATGAACGAATCTCCGGCACAACGTCCCAAAGGAAGCAAAGCTTCAAAAATCTTGAATCTTGAAATAATCTTTGAACATTAATCAAATCAGTTCTGTCCGATCAATGAATAAAACAGCATCTCTCTGGATTAAGGGCTCTTTTATTTCTTTATGATTCCCACATCATATAGTCAGCATCACACGTAAATGGGTTTTCAGGAATGTGTTTACTTCTGTTATTTTAGATGAAACTTATTGTCTTTAGTTATTGCTAAGTATATATAAACTTTGTTTTTTAATAATTAATAATCTTGTAATATAATATGTAGGTACATGCATACATATATTATATTGTATAATATCTTAAAACAATGTTGTGTGTAGAGTACATTCCTAACTGCCATTTGCCTTTACAGTAGTCAGATTAAGGAATTCCGTATGGAGCTCATTCTCTGTAGTTTTCGTGAAACTCTGTGGTTGTTTTTCTCAACACGTGTTTTCTACTGTGAAAAATATTCGATTGCTAGATGGTGACTTAGAATTTAGAACACCATTGGATTAGAGATCGGTAAACGAAAGCATTAAATAATAAATATTTACATTTACTGCTTCCGCCAGCAAATGACTTAAAATTCTGTACAGGATAGGGAGGCTGGCTAAATTTAATTAGTACGCCTCAGAGAGCATTAAATCCATCGACCAGTCGAGTTTATGCGTGGCCGGATTATGAAATTCGTGGAATTGTAGGAATAAATAACAGCATAAAATAAAAATTTCGAAAATCATTCGTCACGTGTAAATTCCCTTTTTCGCCGAAAATGTTATCATGTTAAAACTGAGTGAGCATCGCAAAGTGGGTCGGAATTCCTCAGAAGTTTCTTCTCTCTAATATTCAAATGACTTTTTCCGCGTTCACATTAAATTTTCGCAATTTTGTGCTTACCCTAACGTAAACAAATTCGCCGTTTATACCCTGTTTACAATTTTAATAATCGTCCTGTAGAGCGGCAGCTCTGCTCGAATTCGAGAGCCCTCTGTGGAAAGTAAATTTACTCGCAAGTCTGAGGCCTTTTTTCAGAGTTCTTCAGGTCCTTGAAACGAAAAATTTGCAAGTCAAATTTTTTGTTTTTGGATTGACGATTTCGTTTTTTTTTTCTTCAATTTGTGCTCCGGTTGTTTTTTTCTGATTCCCTCCATTCACGGTCCGAGTGATTTTTTACCTAATTAACTTAATACAAAGCAGAGGTCGCGGTCGTGGAATGAAAACGCCATCATATTTGACGACTTTTTAACGCCGCTCGCCATTCAGTTCTTCTTAGGTTTGCGAGGAAAAATCTAATTTTATTAGATTTTCGTGGAAAGGCGAAAGAAATTCGGAAATGTACATATAAAAAGCTATTTAAATTTTGCTTGTTGTTGCGAGATCGAAAGAAATTAACTTTTGTGTCTTTTATTTGTAATCAAATACAGAACCCCAGTAAAGACTTATTTGAAAAGAAAATTAGATATAGCAACTTCTGTATAAGTTGAAGAAGAAAAGAATAAACCTTATTTTTTATCCACTATTTTTGTTAAAAATGATTTTCCATTTTTATGGATCAGTAAAGCTTTTTGGAACAGTCCTTTTTGTACAGTCAAGGAAATATTAGCTAGCTCGTGCGTTTGGTTATTTGGTTGTTCGTCGCGCTTTCACGCAAAAAATACTTATCCGATTGGGATGAAATTTTACAGGCGTGTTATGCATGACCTTCTGAATCATTTAGAGTATTTAGACTCATTTCTATTTCTATATCTATATTTATCCTTATACCTCTGCTTGCGCCTGTACTTATACTTAGGATTACATTTTTATTTATATTTCTACTTACACTTATATTTAGACATACTTATACAACTTACTTATACTTGTAATTATATATATCCTCATGATTATATACTTACATATACTCACGCAATCTCAAAGCTCA
Organism: Dysmachus trigonus; assembly: GCA_949715965.1. Classification (NCBI taxonomy): domain Eukaryota; kingdom Metazoa; phylum Arthropoda; class Insecta; order Diptera; family Asilidae; genus Dysmachus; species Dysmachus trigonus. Next base: position 38,929,923 of record OX454322.1, on the reverse strand, counting down.
TTTAGAGGGCGAAAACGTTATTTTTTGTAAAAATGTTTCGAATGAAAGTTGTGTATTTTTCATAGTGGAATCCTGAATTCGAGGTCTAAATGTACCCATACAATTTAAAAAGAGATACTTCCAGTCTAAATGACGCACTTCCGGTCGAGACCGGAAGCTGAAAATAGCACCAATCGATAGAGCGCATCCAATTTACTTGAATGGAGCAATCGCCCTGGCGAAAAAAAGTTGTTGGCCTATTTAGAAGAGGTGGACGGGTGGTTTTGGACACCCTGTATATAGTAGCTAGTAATTCAAGAATTTCTCAGTATCAGGGCATTTTAATGAAAATTGGTACAATTATGGAGACGAGGAATTTTGTTCCATTAATTTATACCTCTTTCTTTTATTTTCATTGTTTATTTAATTTTAAACTTTACAAATTTTATTTGATATTTCTTTTTTCTTTTTCCAATAAAACTTCATGCCAGACTAAATTTTCTTTTTTATCGTTGCCTACTACTCGTGAAAGAAAAATATTTTTTAGTCGTTGCGTACTACATACACCAAACAATAATTATCTTGAGGCCACTGAATTTGAGTATTATCAAAATTTGCAATACCAAGATGGTCTGTTTCTCAAGATTTTTGGAAAACATCACCTCAAATACATTAAGTCTCGTACTCGTATTTTAGTTATCATAAGCCGATTGTGTCATTTGTTAAAAGTCGTTGCAATAACACAAACACTGCTAATATTTAAATAATGTAGTTATTATATTGTCTAATCTGAATTAAATTATTAGTTGAATGTAAATTGTAATATTGTCCATTATATATTGACTAACGTTATGACATTACTTTTATTATACAACATTATATGTAATATTTTCAATTATGAATACTTATATTCGACGACTTGTGTATAGCTTAATAAAAGCTATACATACATACAAACACAAGCATACATACTTAAACGCTAGAATATATGAATAAACTAAGAACTACGGGGGGCGTTTCAGGGCATTCCCGATTCCGAAAGGATGATTTGGAAAGGTGGAAGTCGAACGATGGTGAGGAGTTGGCTTTACGCATCATGCGGGAAATTGGTTCGGAAAAGCCATAATTGGTGCGGTGATGCGAGGAGTGGAAGAGGGGTACTAATCTGAGGCTACGGGGGTTGGTGTGAATACAATAAATGTATTAAAATTCAATCAATCAATTCATTTTTCAAATAAAATTATTATTTATTTACAGAAGAGAGATATAATTTGAATGAGAAAAATAGAACTGTCGAATCTTGTCAATTTTAATAGTTTATTAATTAAATTTTATTATTTTCCAATTTTATTAGTTCAAGTTTTCACTTCTGTCTACCGTCCCGCGGCGGTACTATGTTTGTTTAAGGGGTTATATACAGTCAGGATTTTCAGAAAATTTCTCGGAAACGGCTGAACCGATCAGTTTCAAATTTTAACACAAGCTTCTTAAGAATATTTTTTAGTAATTAATCGAAGCTTTTGGCTCACCGATAAATATTTTCCATTTTATAAACAATTTAGAGCGAAAATTGTTGTTAAAAATCGATTTTTTTTTATTTCGCTTATTCCTTCGATTAATTACGAGATAAAACAATATACTAACGAAATATTTTTGGGTTTTTCATTTTTGATGATCCAGTCTAGAGATATCGTGCACACCGCAAAACGCTTTTTTTTACAGTTGCTCCCGGAGATCAGCTGTAGCAGCTTTTAAAATAAATATTTTTACAAATAAAAAAAATTAAAATACACTCAAGAATTACCATTATATGTGTCCAGAATTTTACATTAATAACTTAAAAGATCATCTCATGAAAAATTCTTGAAAAATCGACTTTTTTGGGCCTGCTGACTGTATATAACCCCTTAATCAAAAGATGCAATTTTATCTCTTGTATTAAACATTTTAATACTCTTTCCTTGTAATGATAAGTTGACTTCATTGCACTTCTTAAAAATATCTGCCAAATATGAAAGTTTTATCAACCATGAACGATTTGTTAAAACGTTCTTTGTGTTTATTACCCATTTCATCACTCAAAAGTTTAATAATCTAGATTGCAATGGCCTTGATTTTACACAGTTTATCACTTTCAAAGTTTTTTAGAATAAATGACAATTAAAGCATCCTAAATAACTGAATTTCTTCGAAGCTATTCAAGATGCAATAAACACGGTCACATAATTTATTGGAAAAAATTCATAGGTTTCGAGTTATTTTGAAAAAAAAAAAGATTTTTATTATTTTTCAATATAGCGCACCCATTTGATTGACTTGAAAAAAATATATTTTGTGCAGAATTATCATAGAATACTGTAAAAAAAAATTCGTTCCTGTGCCAAAATTATATAATGTTAAAAAAAAAATATATTTTTTTAAGAGAGATCATGAGAATTTCGAAAGTTGGACATTTTTTGCTGAACTACTCTTAACTGTATATACAATATATATTTTTTTATATTTTTCGATTAAGACAAACAAAAGTTACAAATTTTCCTTTCATGGGTTGAAAATAAGTTTTTTCTCGGAAAGTAGTTGAGTAAAGTAGCTAAAAATTTCACAGAATATGCACTTTATACGTGCGAATGTATGTATACCCAAAATTTCATTAGAAAACTGCCGGGGCCACCTACCCCATGGTTACCCTGCTACGGCCTTTGTGGACAATTTTAGTCCCCAGTACTTGCCTATGTAAAATACAATGACTGCTGGTGACTCTTGTAGCTACTTTCTAAATACGTGATACAACACCTTTCATGTTTCCCACCATTGGAGCAATTGCCAGTATACGTTAATCCCAAATTTAAATAACTTTCATCGTACTTCCGTTCTGCTCTGTTCACAGATGACACTTGTTCTTTATTATTAGATTTTGAAGAAACCAGAGTTTTTGGATTATTTTCTTATTCAATGATAGACCTACCAGTAGAAGTATTTGGCCTTCCTTTTGTTGAAATTCCTCCTTTTTACCAAAAATCCCCTGGTAGATTTTGAATATTGTTTAAATACTGTAATAAGTACAAATTTGTTGTCACAATGGACAAAATTCGCGTTGTAAGCAATCAGACTAAATTAATATACAATACATTGGTTCCAGGAAATCAAGTAGTTCAGATGCTGTATTTAGTAAGGGAATTTGGAATGGGTTAAAAGGTACAATTTCCTGAGGAGATCATATAATTCCCAGTTCTACATTTGGTGATAATCTTCTATGGGAAAATGCTCAGAAAAATGAGACAAAGAAAAATACTTCTGATACAATAAACAGTATTAGTGCAAAATTTAATTCCATTTGTTAAGTAATTCAATACATTACAAAATAAAATCAACAAAATTTAATAAAAAATAATAAGAACTATATTATGGTATATTAAATTATGGCTATGTCGTACCCTGCCACATTCTTGGCGTAACTTTTTTTCACCTCATGCTCGCCGGGTTAAAAAGGAGAACTGTCATCTGACGTTTTGCACACAAATTCTAAAATAAAACCACTTCTTTTTGATAATGTTCACATAGAAATGCTAAAATTAAGTTCTTGTGCCCGCAAAGAGAGTTAATTCTACTTTAAATACCGTGTGTGTTAACAATTAAGCTGATATTCGTCATTAACCTTGAGTTTGCACCGGAGTTTATCTGGGGTAAAACCAGGGCGTACCAAGGCGCCCCAGACCTATACATTATAAGGCGCGAACCACATTTTACTTTTTTTGCACCAACTTTGTTCTCACGCAATTTTTATGAGTAATAGTGTACATAAAGTAGCATAACATATATTATTTTCGTGATTGAAACTCTCAGAGAACACGAAAAAAAAATTATGATTTACTTATTTATTTATTTTTTATATAAAAAGTTATTCTAAAAATTTAAAAAAATTATGTGATATACTCTGTAATGTAACTTAAAGCCTCGCATTCTCTGGTTTAATTAGTTTTTGAGATATATTAGTTTGAAAAATAGTCATGCGTACAGTTATTTTTTCCCATATTTCAAGGTCAAAGCGAAAGCAGGTCACGAAATGTACATAAATTGTGGTTGTACATCAAGTCGGTATTAAAACATAGATTTCGATATAGGTTCCCATTTGGAGGCCGACTCGTCATATTTATCCGGCTAAACCCTTTAACACGTTCGCGGACAGTAAAAATCGAACTGCAGAAAAAAAGGGTGTGATTTATTTTTAAACTAATTGTGATATTCAAACTGTTATTATTAGTCACATTTTGCCAGAGTTTCAAATAACTAGTTAAAAATTAAAAATAAAGAATTGAATGCCGATAATCCGGCTTATGAGTTTAAATGTGATTACGAAAATGAATGCTATAGCATTCACGTCCGCGAATGTGTTAAGTTCAAAGTCGTGCAAATTTTAAGGTTTTAAAAAAAACGGACTTACTTATGAAACTTCCCGCAGACTTTGCCCTCTAGAATTTATACACTGATATGCTGAATATTTAACAGGTATTTGCAAACTGTTTTTTTTAAATTACATATATAAACAATATTTATTTTCGCAGCTAACCGTTCTTTAAATCTTGGTAACTATCTTTAAACTGAGAAGACTTGTCAGCCAGTCAAGTAAAACAATATATATGGAAACAGTGTTGCTTCCCGGAATTTATGAAAATTTGGCGTTGTTTATTTCTATAATTAATAAGCTGGCTCTGACTTGGAAAAAAAAATCAGTTTAGGATTTAACTTTTACCGATTTGGTATTTTCATTAACACTTAGCCGACCGCACGCGCCACAGAGAACTGTTCGGTTTCCACCGCGCCTCGGAAAGGCCAAACTAAGAAGCCTTCAAAATTAGTTGATTTTATTATATGTTGTGCTCCACAGCAGCAGTCCGTCAGCAATTGCGAAAAACCCCAAGTCGAGGTAGTTAACAATGACAGAAAACGAGAAACGCGTTGCTAAAGTTAAAATGGGAAATCTCCCCGATCGGTCGGACACCGACTTACTTCAAAATTGGGAGATCTCCCCGATCGGTCGGGCACCGACTTACTTCAAAATTGGGAGATCTCCCCGATCGGTCGGCAAAGTGTTAATATTTAAAATATATAAAAATTACCTTTATAGAAAATATCAAAAGAACAAATAAATAATACACCAAGAAATTATCACACGAAGATTAATCACTCGCCTTTCAATATAAAGTAGAAGATCTTTAAATATATTGCAGTGTATAAAAAATTTCTAAATTGTTGAGGAACAGCTATTCAGGTTCAGCGGAACACTGGTCTTCCGCGGAACACAGTTTGGGAAACCCTGGTGTAAGGACATCGTGAACCGGAACATACTTACAGAGCTCAAACTCTTGCAAATCAGTAGTATTGGGTTGGCACGAAAGTAATGAGACACTTTAGAAAACTCTATTCATGTTGTTTTTCTAATCAATTGTTTTCGACCATATTCTAGAATGTTATAGAACATTCTAGGTGCTTCAGTCCTAGGGGTATATAAAAGCGCACGCACGATTAATTCAGTCAGTTTGAAGAAAAATGGATGAGCGACAAGTTCGAACTCTATACCTTTACGAGTATTTGTTAGGCCATAGTGCGCGAGCTGCGGCAGACAACATCCACACTGCATTTGGCTTAGATACGACAAGTCACGCAACAGTGTCTCGTTGGTTCAAACGCTTCAGTACAGGAGACCGAAGCCTCGAAGTTCAGCCTAGCTCGGGACGACCACCAGCTTTCGACAATGATGATTTGCGCCGTGAACTGCAACAGAGGCCGGATGCAAGCACTCGTGAATTAGCGACAAAACTCCACTGCAGCCATCACGCTATAGAACATCACCTGCACGAGCTCGGATATAGGAGAGTTTTATCCCAATGGACACCTCATGCCCACACAGACGCCACTCGTGCTACTCGGGTCGCCGTCTGCCAATCGCTACTACTTCGACCGCGCCGGAAGGAGTTTTTGGAGGATTTGGTCACAGGGGACGAGTCGTGGGTTCTCTACGAAAACAATACGCGCCGTGCCTTCTCGCTGCCACGAAAGGAAGACCCACCAACTCAACCAAAGCAATATCAAAACCGCGGCGAAAAAGTTCTATTGTACTGCTTTTGGGATTCTCAGGGCATGCTGTTTTATGAATTATTACATAATGAAACAGTTAATGCTAACACATATGCGGCGCAGCTCGATAAACTAGCCACAGCTAGCAAAGAAAAAAGACGAAGAAGAGCCAATGTAATTTTACTTCATGACAACGCTCACCCGCACACTGCATCCACCACCCGCCAACAACTGCAGGGCTTAGGCTGGGAGGCGGTACCTCAGCCACCATATTCCCCAGACATTGCCCCTTCAGACTATCATTTATTCAGAGCCATGAAAAATGATTTGCGTGATAAACGCTTTAACACTTTTAATGAAGTTGAAACCTACATAGCCACCTTCTTCAACTCACGGCCCGCTGAGTTCTGGGCAACAGGCATCCAGTCCTTGCCTATACGTTGGCAAGAAGTCATAGATGTTCACGGCGAGTATTTGATTGACTAAATGTATAGTAAAATAAAAATGTTAGAATTTAAAATGTAAAAACAAACTGTCTCATTTCTTTCGTGCCACCCCGATACAAGGTTGGTTGAATATTTCCAGCAAGAAGCTTAGAAGTGTGATATCAAAATTTGTTATCATATTACTAAAATCATTATATTATTTTAAATTTCATTTGTTATACGTAACCAGTAACATTAAATGTAAGGTAGGAAAATTGGACTTAAATTGTTATATTGATTCATTTCATTTTTCATTTCATTTCATTTATTATTTTGTTATTTGTGTACACAAGAGATACAATTTCTTTTAATAGCACACTAACTAAGATGGAAAAAAAAGAAAAGGTTACAAATTAAGTAATAAGAAGAAAAAAATAATAATAATAAAATAATAAAAAATAAATGAAGTAATGAAAACTATTACTTAAGTTAAATTAACCAGATGTACTAAATTTTAACTACAAATAATAAAAATAATACCTACTAACCTATAACCTTACAACGCAAAAGCCAGAGAATTACCACAAAATAATTAGTAAAATTAAAATTCATACGTGAGAAGAAAGCGCTCGAACTCAGGAATAGAGGAGGCATACCAAAAGTCGTTAGGCAACCGGTTCCAAAGTCGGGAAGCCTGGACAAAGAACGAACTCTCATAAATACTGGATGAATACCTAGGAATAAGCAGATGACGATGACGGCGAGAATCTAAGAATTGTATCTCTTTGAACAAGTAGGCAGGTGTTCTCTTCTTTATTAATTTAAATAAAAATAATAGCAGTCTGCGTTTCAAATAAGTTTCAATACCACAACCAAGAAGAGAGTTCGAAGAATTAAGTGATAATACTTTCCTTTCATTTGAGTTTTTGGGCACTGTTTTACTCGACGCGGTTAGTTATTTTCTTACTGAATTTTTATGCTTTTTAGTTAGATCATACTTTGCTAAAAGTTTTGCTTTTTGGGAAAAATAACTGCACCGGGTAATACAGTTACCGGTTCAGCGAGTTTAAGATGTCTTTTAAACATTGAACTTTTAATTTTTTTCGACCGCCTTGACGCAGATACTTTGAAACTAAGTAATAATTTGGAAAAACCTTTCTAATTTATACTTGTTAGTCACTTTATGATAAAATGTATCATAATAATACAAATAATTATAACAAAAAAAAAAAAAAACAATCAGTTTATATTAACTACTAACTGGGTTACCCGGTTTCACCCGGCGCTGGGTAAATTCTTACTAATTAAACACTTCTCAAATGGATGGATATACAAATTTTGATAATATTCGAAATTAGTGGCTCCGGAATAATCATTGTACCAATTTTCATTAAAATCCGTTGAAATCGAGAAATCTTGGTCACCATATTGGGTCTGCCATCTTGGATTTGTAAATTTTGATAATATTCAAAATCAGTGACCTCAAGATAATCATTGTACTAATTTTCATTAAAATCCCTTGACATCGAGAAATATGGTCGCCATCTTGGATTTCTAAATGTTGATAATATTCAAAATCAGTGACATCAAAACATTCATTGTACTAATTTTCATTAAAATCCGTTGAAATCAGGAAATCTTGGGCGCCATATTGGATCCGCCATCTTGAATTTCTAAATTTGGACAGCGGATTTTAAATCCCCATCCCGCAAAACCCCTATATACCAATTTTTTCATGAAAATCGCTTCAAATTTAAAATTTTCAGCCGCCATCTTGGATCCGTCATTTTGAAACCCTACAAAGTATCCTATAGCCGTTTCCTGGTTCTAAGTTACCTCCCCACCAATTTTCAGCCAAATCAGTTCAGCCGTTCTTGAGTTATAAATAGTGTAACTAACACGACTTTCTTTTATATACAGGGTGTCCCAAAAAAGACTGTCAAGCGGTGGTCCAGAGATAGAGCACCTCCTGGGGCACCCGAATAACCCCCATGTATGTTCTGCGATTTTTCGTAGGTTACGAATTATGAATTTTTTTTTAATTTTTCACTTATTTTCGAGTTGCAAGACAATTATCGTCATACTGAAGTGAATAATTGATATAAATTCTCAATTCTTTTTTCATTATTTAGCTAAATATTCTGACATTCCAGCATAAAGATAATCTGCCTCAAAACCCATACCATTACGGCATAAAATAAAATAGTTTTTACATAACAGGAAAAAGATAACCAGTACCAATACTTTCAGGGGCGTTTTAAAAAAAAAGTCACATAGCTCTCTTAATCCAAAAGTATTTTAAAAACTTTTCCATTTCATCAGCTATTTACCCTGTAGATTTTATTGAGCTATCTTTGTGGCATCATACTTAAAAATCGAAATCAAGTGTATCAAGTCTAAAAACCAAAGAATTTGAATTCGTTCAAAATTTGCTTTTTTTTACAAAAAATTTCGGTGTTGAGTTTGTAATAATTAGAACATGACGAAAGAACTCATTTTTCGCTAAAACAATGAATGCGTCATGCGACCGAGGCACGGCCACCTCAGTTGGATTTGGTTGGACAAAAGACCTTGCAAGAGTAAAAAAGAGACAACTAATGTAAATTTTGTATGAACTAGAGAGAGATGGTGAAAACTTCCCCATTTCATTAGCTACTAATTGAATGCGCAAAATTTATAAAGCAAAATATGTATAGGTAAGATGATATAGGTACATAGAGATACTATGGCATATCACCTTAATTTTGCTTTAAGTTTATTATTAAAATTTTACATATAAATAAAACCACGTAAAATGTGTTTAAAATAATTTTATTTTTTATAGCACTTACAAGAAATTTTCGAAATGACGACCTCCTTGTTCAATACATATGCGACATCGGCGAAAAAAATTGGCTTGCAGACGACTGAACGCAGTTTTGTTGCTTTTTATCGTCCTTTCTCCACCGGTTAATTCTATTTTTAATTGTTCCAAGCTTTGTAATTTTTGTGAGTATACCCATGGGCGTACCCAGGTTCTAGGCCAGGGGGGGGGGGGGGGGGGGGGGGGGGCAAATCAGATTTTTTATAAGCACCTAGTGAAATTAATAAACATAAATTCAAATAGGTAATTTTTTATATAAATTCTTTAATTATACAATAGCTATTTTAAAAGTAACTTTCGAGGGTTTTCAGCAAAACGGTTTATAACATTTTCCGTGAAAGAATCGCCCATAGCGTTAACAAATTTTCTATGTACACTGAGCCACAGACCGAGCCGCCGCCCGCACAGTGGGCCCAGCGGGACTTTTTCGTGTCATAAATCTGAAACTTTTTTGTTTGTTGACATATCTGTATGACATTTTTTACATACGGGGTGATCCTAAAGTATGGAAACGGCTAAATAACTTTCGAGGAATGCATTTTGGAGAAAAAAGTTTTAGACAAAAGTTTTAGAAATTTTTCTGGTGGCCGTAGATTTGACCTTGACCATGGCATTGAAGATCATTTCAAGGTCAGCTTGACTTTTTTAAATGGGAACCCATATTTTCGACCACCTCCCCTTCAAAAAACCCCTTTGACATTGATGTGACCTTCGGGGTCATGGCCAAGTTCAAGGTTGTGGTCAAGGTCACATTTGCACGTAAAACTTCCACGCTTTCCAAATCCGCAGTGACAATGCAGTTTCCCTTTTAAAGAGCCATCTTGACCTTGATATGACCTTCGAGGTCATGGTTAAGATCATATTCGGACGTACAATTTTCCGCCCTTTCCATTTCCGTGGTCAAAAATATGGGTTCGAATTTAAAAAAGTCAACTTGACCTTGAAATGACCTTCAAGGCCATGGTCAAGGTCAAATCTACGGCCACCATTGAATAGACAGGAAAAGTTCCTAAGACTTTTGTCTAAAACTTTTTTCTCCAAAATGCATTCCTCGAAAGTTATTTAGCCGTTTCCATACTTTTGGAGCACTCTGTATAATATTAGGAATATAGACTTTCTAACGATAGTGAAAAATATAAATATTTTTTTTTTTAATTTAAAAATAAATATTTGTAAAAGCAGTTTCACTTTGTCATAGTTTCAAAGTGTATTCGTTTCAAAGTGTATTTTATTCGGGTCTTATACATACAGTGACGAGCAAAAATGGTGCAATGTTTGGCACATTTTTGTTTCCTTGCATATAGAAAAGTAAGAAAAACAAATTTCCTAAAACAAATCAAATCCATTTATTTATTATTGTATTTGAATCGAAAAATCAACAAAACCATTCAAGTTCAAACGGTATATAAAATAATCTCGAACAAATTGTGTGAAAAATGCACTGCACCACTTTTGCTCGCAGCAGTTTCTAACTGTATAATTGATAATGTCCGTCTCACAATTCCTGGTAAATGCCTATGAAATCATTTCAGTAGAAAACTTGAGTGCGATCAGTTCTCGTTAACCTAATATTTTAGCAAATTTAAATTTTTTTTAAAAAAATTCTCTGATGAAGCCCCTGAGCAACGAAATAAAAAAACGAGTTTTGTTATTGTTGGATGAGGGAAAATCAGCACGTAAAATTGCAACAATCTGCAATATTCATCACTCTTCAGTACTCCGGATTATAAAAAATGTTGGAAAGACTGCATCTTCCTTAAAACCCGGTCGTCCAAGGAAAACGACTGACCGCGACTGCAGGGATATGGCTAGACTTTTGACGTCGGGCAGTGTGAAAACACCAAAAGAAGCAGCTGCTGCAATAGGGAAAGACATCAGCGAATGGACAGCACGCAGATCCTTAAAAAGGATCGGTCTCCGTGCTGCTGAAAAGAAGCCAAAGCCTGCTCTTTCTGCTAAAAATATTTTAGCACGAAAAGAGTTTGCGCGAAGACATGAGGACTGGACAGTGAATGATTGGAAGCAGGTAATTTAGACAAAATTAAAACAATCGTCGTATTGCAATAAGAATTATGCAGGTTATATGGTCAGATGAGTCGAAGTTTTGTCGGTTTGAATCTGCAAGCCGATCTTGGTTTTGGAGCAAGAATGGAAAACCCACAAAACTTGCCCATGTCAAGCAAACAGTCAAACACGGTGGAGGTTCGGTCATGGTTTGGGGCTCACGCAGAACGGTGTTGGACCCTTAGTTAAAATAGATGGCATCATGACAAAAGAAATATATTTGGGTATTTTACAAAAAAAATCTGCCAAATGCTTTCCAGAAAAGTGAAATACCAACTGATCAAATTATATTTCAACATGACGGGGATCCAAAACACACAGCGAAAATTGTTCGAAATTGGTTACATGACCAAAAGTTCTATGTTCTGCATTGGCCAGCTCAAAGCCCTGACCTTAACCCCATCGAAAATGTGTGGGGTATCATAAAGAGGAGATTATCGAACTATGCCGAGCCACCTGGTGGAATTAATGAACTTTGGCGGAGGATAGAAGAGGAGTGGAATGGTATTCCACAAAATATTATAAATAACTTATACGAAAGTATGCCAAAGAGAATCCAGGAGCTGAAGGAAAAGAAGGGATTGTGGATTGATCACTGAGTGCAAAAGTGGTGCAATGCACTTCTAACATAATTTTTTCGATATTATTTTATGCATCGTTTGAACTTGAATGGTTTTGTTGATTTTTCAATGTAAATACGATAATAAATAAATGGATTTGATTTGTTGTTAATAATTTGTTTTTCTAACTTTTTTACATGCAGTGAAACAAAAAGGTGTCAAACATTGCACCATTTTTGCTCGTCACTGTATATATAGTTTTGCTTAAACCTAAAATACATTAAAAGTTTAACTTAATCTAGTTTCTTGTCACCCCTATGGCCCTTCGCGGACACTCAAGGGTAATCTTTAGCATTATTTATTTTTTAAAGTCTTTATGCGTTTCCGCCTCCTTCATTGTTCTTAATCTATAACTATAAATCTAAATTTAATTTATTATTCTAAGAAACTTACCCTAAAGAAGAAAAACTTAGAACAGTATTTTTTTTCATAGTAAAACCTAAGCTTATATTATGTGTATTTTTTAATTAACCATTACAACTTTAAAATTGCTCTGTTTAGCAATTATAAACTCAATATTACAGTTCTCGAGTACACAGAACTCATAAAAATAACTACGTGAAAAATTAACCTTATTTTATACTTAACGGTGTAAAAATCCCTTTTAACAACAAAATTCGTTAAAAATAATATTGTAATAAAATTAACAGTTAAAAAGAGAACACTGAAAAAAACTTTCAAATTTTTAAATAAAAAATTATAGGGTTTTATTCACTTTATAAAGTTTGTTTGAAAATTGAATGTTAGCGCTGTTTGCCGATGTAATTAGTTTTTAAAAATAAATAAATTAATTTTTTTTGTCTATTTATTATTAGTATTTTTTTATTGGATAAATTCGTTGAAGGCTTACTAATAGTATATTGCTATTTTTAAATGAAATCCAATGAAATTAAGGAGAAAATTTCAAGGAAATACTAAGAAAATCGTCATTTCTATAATTTTTAATTCTAAAAAAAAAGCGCAATAAATCCGCAAGCTTTTTTTGCTCCTCCTTGTTATAGATAAAATTAACAAAGGATTCTCTTTTTAACTGTTAATTTTATTACAATATAATTTTTAAAGAATTTTGTTGTTAAAAAGGAGTTTTACACCCAGTGGCGGACTAAGCCCGGCAGAGGCCCGGGGCGGCAAAGCTGAATGAGGCCCCCCAGCTTTAGAAAAAATGTAGTTTTACAAGCTTTTTATTTAGTTCACATTAATTGTATGTATAAATAAGTGTTTATGTTTATTTCGTTAAAATCTGGCAAGTGAAATTTAAATTCGAATTAAATTATTTAGGCTAAATAAATATACATACCTACAATATGGAATGGATTTGGATGAGGAAAATAAAATACGAATCGATCGAAAAAAAAAAAAAAAAAAATAGATAAAATAAATCAAAGATAGTTTTTTTATTTTTTGTAGCGTGTTATATGTGTTTTCGTGCCTTCAATTTACTGAACTCCTCAATAACTTCTGTGAAATCGATTTCTTTGGAAATTTTTCTTTCTATTGAAAGCACGGCTAGATTAACCAGTCGCTCTTGATCCATTGTAGATCGAAGATAATTTTTAATTAGTTTAAGTTTCGAAAAACTCCTCTCGCATGATGCAACCGAGATGCAAATGGTCAAGAAGTATTGAAGTATACAGGGTAACGATTCACTGAAGTCCCATTTTATTATAAATTGAAGGATTTCTTCGACTCTCAATTTGGCAGCAACGTCCATACTCGTGTCGGTGGCTTTTACATGCCTGCGGTACATTTTTATTTCTTGGGAAACTTGCTCCTTGTCAAATTCATCATAAATTTGTATCAGATTGTCAACTGCTACAGCTAGAGCGTCATCTGAAGCTTCTAGCATAAACTTTGTTTCAATAATTTGGAAAATATCATTGATTTGTTTCATGGCCCCGTATCGTGTAGACAATTCTTGTATAAATCGGTCTATGCATTCATATGATATGCATCAATATCAACGTAATGAAATTTAATAGATTTTAAATGAGGCCAATATTTATTTTTCGACGTAAATAGAATGTAGTGAATGTAAATGTAGGCGTACAAGAGCGAATTATTTGCACTTCATTCATTCAGGGATTCCTGGGGAAGTACCCGCTACAAAGACGGGAATTCCCTCAGCGTATTGGACGCGTTCAGCAAAGTTAAAAGAATATTAACCCATTAATGCCTGAATAACAAAAAAATTTACGGCAACTTCGAGGCCCTAACTTTTATCGAAGGGGTGGTCAATTCTCAACGAGACCAAGTTTTCTAGACGTATTTTCAGTCGCCCGACACGATCCAACAAAAAACAAAGTGAAAAATAAATTATTATTATTGTTTTTTTGCAATATTCCGTAAATAAATACCTTTTCCACGTTATTTTTTTCGAAAAAACGACAGATTTAGTGGGGAAAAAGCAACTTTTTACTGCAATAAAGTGTATAAAACGTGTTATTAGTACTTAAACTTCAAAAATATGCAGGCATTTTTTTTGTTAAAAATATTAGGCTGCATAAAAATTACAACATTGTAACGCATATTTGCATAACTTTCGATCACTTTTTTTATCTCACTATAGTCGACTATTCCCAAAAATGTATATACACTAGTTTTAAGGGTCACTGATTACGAATTTGCTATCAGATTTTCGTAATTCAAAATGGCAGATCCAAGATGGTGAACAATTTTTGGCAAAATTCTCAATTTCTTCGAAAAAAAAGTGGGTATTCGGAGTTTTTGGGGTCACTGATTACTGATTAAATGCCTGCTTATTTTTGAAGTTTAAGTCCTAATAACACGTTTTATGCACTTTATTGCAGTAAAAAGTTGCTTTTTCCCCACTAAATCTGTCGTTTTTCGAAAAAGTTATTTATTTGCATAATATTGTACAAAAAGAATAATAATAATTTTTTTTTCACTTTTTTTTTTGGTTGGATCGTGTCGGGCGACTCAAAATACGTCTAGAAAACTTGGTCTCAATGAGAATTGACCACCCCTTCGATAAAAGTTAGGGCCTCGAAGTTGCCGTTAATTTTTTTGATATTCAGGCATTAATGGGTTAATACCGCGTAAAAAGTCTAGATGGCTGTAGTGTTTTGATCTTGATCAAATTATGTAGGTACTAAGCACATTTTTAAAGTCTTGTTTAGGATTTGATCAGGGGAACGCGAAGGCATTTGGGGGCCCCCCAAGACCGGAGGCCCGGGGCGGGCCGCCCCTTCCGCCCCACTGTTAGTCCGCCACTGTTTACACCGATAAGTATAAAATAAGGTTAATTTTTCACGTAGGTATTTTTATGAGTTCTGTGTACTCGAGAACTGTAATATTGAGTTTATAATTGCTAAACAGAGCAATTTTAAAGTTGTAATGGTTAATTAAAAAATACACATAATATAAGCTTAGGTTTTACTATGACAAAGTGAAACTGCTTTTACAAATATTTATTTTTAAATTAAAAAAAAAAAAATATATTTATATTTTTCATTATATTTAAAAAGCCTACATTCTTAATATTTTATGTAAAAAAATTCATACAGTTAAAGTTAAAGTTACAGATTTATGAGACGAAAAAGTCCCGCTGGGCCCACTGTGCGCCGGCAGCCGAACGCGGCATTTTTGCTTGCAGCGCTGTTAGCGAGTAGGTAGAACGGGCGCGTATCACGATTTTTAAAAGTTGTATATTGTATTGCAAATGGCAAAAAGTTCTTTTTCTTAACTTTTATCGACAAAAGTAGATAGTGAGTAGGGACGTAAACAAAATCCAGGGGGGGGGGCAGCTGCCCCCCCCTGCCCCCCCCCCCCCCCTGGGTACGCCCATGAGTATACCAGCTCTTTGTAGTAACCCCATACAAAAAAGTCAATGGGGTTCAAGTCAGGCGATCTAGGGGGCCATGCAATTGGCCCGCTGCGACCAATCCACCTATCTCTAAAATTTCTGTTTAAATAGGCTCGAACAACACGCGCATAATGACATGATGCGCCATCGTTTTGTAATACCATATGCCCAAGAGTCTCCAGATCGACATCTTCTAAAAGCCCATTGAGGTCTTCGGTCAAAAAATGTAAGTATGACTCACCATTCAAGCGGTCTGGTATTTGAAATGGGCCAATCAGTTCTCCATTGATTACCCCAGACCATAGATTGACACTGAACTGTTCTTAGAAGTTTGATGGGCGTGCGAGGTGAGGATTTTCGAGACTCCACGAATGGTAATTGTGCATATTAAAAATTCCATTTCGTCGAAAATGGGATTCGTCAGTCCACAAAATAGTTTTGAAAAAGTTTTCATTTTCTGTTTGTCGGCGTAACATTTCTTCACAGAATTGAACGCTTCTTGCGTAATCTTGCGACCAACGAGTTCTTTCATCATGTTCTAATTATTACAAATTGAAACTGAAATTTTTTGTAAAGAAAAGCAAATTTTGAACGAATTCAAATTCTTTGGTTTTTTAGACTTAATACACTTGATTTCGATTTTTAAGTATGATGCCACAGAGATACCTCAATCAAATGCACAGGGTAAATAGCTGATGAAATGGAGAAGTTTTTAAAATACTTTTGGATTAAGAAAGCTATGTGACTTTTTTTTTTTAAATGCCCTTGAAAGTATTGGTACTGGTTATATTTTTCCTGTTATGTAAAAACTATTTTATTTTATGCCGTAATGGCATGGGTTTTGAGGCAGATTATCTTTATGCTGGAATGCCACAATATTTAGCTAAATAATGAAAAAAGAATTGAGAATTTATATCAATTATTCATTTCAGTATGACGATAATTGTCTTGCAACTCGAAAATAAGTGAAAAATTAAAAAAAAAATGCATAACTCGTAAACTACGAAAAATCGCAGAACATACATGGGGGTTATTCGGGTGCCCCAGGGGGTGCTCTATCTCTGGACCACCGTTTGACAGTCTTTTTTGGGACACCCTGTATATATATATAGATAGATATGAGCCGTTTATTTTGAAAGTGGCTTAAGTCCAAATGAACATAAAGGTCATTTTTCTATATTATTGTAAAGTAAAATAGTCTTTATGATCATTTGGACTTAAGCCACTTTCAAAATAAACGGCTCATATATAGATTTACGTAAAACGTACAAGTAAGACCAAATTCATTATTTCTTTGTACGTATTAAAAAAAAAGGCGACATTGTTAGTCCTAGGGTCCCAAAAAAATGTATGGTTTGTTCTGTAAAAAGGAACGCAATCACAATTGGATTGGTCTGTAATTTACAATTGCCTTGACGTTGAACAGGCTGTAAGTAACTTCTATGAATTAATTTTGAATGGTATCCATCAGTTTGTTCCTGTAGTCAAAAGGAGGAATTTCTTTATTAATCCAGTGTGGTATAACGCTGAGTTAAGATCATTGAGAAGTCGTAGAAACAGTGCCTGGCGTAAATTTAACAAAACGAAATCAGAAAGTCATTATAGTATCTATGCTGAATTACACAAACGCAAACAATTTAATAGTTATTCAACAAAGCTATATCGCCAGTACACGGTTCGCTTAGAGCATAACATTAAAACCAATCCTAAGCGCTTTTTTGACTTCGTTAATAGTAAACGGAAGACCAATAACTATCCTTCTATTTTAACTCTTGACAACGAAATTGGTAGCGAACCTTCTGCTATTTCCAACCTTTTCGCGACGCATTTCAAAAATGCGTATTGTGATAACATCTGTGATATAGATTTAGATTATTTTAATTACCTGACTTGTCTTCCTTCGTTTACAACTAATTTTGTTTTAGATGACTGTACCGTTCTAGAGTACTTAAATAAAATTGACCAAGACTACTCGGATTCACCCGATTTGATTCCAG
Organism: Dysmachus trigonus; assembly: GCA_949715965.1. Classification (NCBI taxonomy): domain Eukaryota; kingdom Metazoa; phylum Arthropoda; class Insecta; order Diptera; family Asilidae; genus Dysmachus; species Dysmachus trigonus. Next base: position 38,912,077 of record OX454322.1, on the reverse strand, counting down.
GTATTGTTCTGCGTAATTGCAGTACTGTACTAGCTGGACCCCTCACTTTTTTGTTTAATTTGTCTTTGCGCTCTGGTGTTTTCCCCCGTGTTTGGAAATTATTCTATGTGATCCCTACTTTTAAAAAGGGCAAGAAGAACCAAATAGAAAATTATAGGCCTATTGCTAAACTTTCACCGATCCCAAAACTTTTTGAGGCCATTGTGAAAGATTATTTGACGTTCTACTGCAGTTCCTTTTTGTCGATAAACCAACACGGCTTTGTGAGAGGCAGGTCAACTGTGACTAATCTCGTGGAATTTTCGAATTTCTGTCTCTCTAATCTTGAGAAGTTTAAACAAGTTGACTGTGTGTATACTGACTTTAGTAAAGCATTTGACAAGCTTTGTCATAAGGTGCTAATTTTTAAACTGCTCCGACTTGGCTTTCCCACTGATCTCGTTCTATGGATTCAGTCATATCTTACTGACCGCTCCTTCAAGGTTAAATTTTCGTCTACCTTTTCTGCCCCTATTTCTGTTTTGTCTGGAGTTCCACAGGGTAGTCACCTTGGACCATTACTTTTTGTCATATTTGTCAATGATTTGTTTCCCTTGCTCCGTAATACTCATGTTTTGGCGTATGCTGATGATTTGAAAATCTTTAAAACTATTGAATCTTCTCGTGATGCTCAATTCCTACAGGGCGATCTTTCAATATTTGCGGAGTGGTGCTCAAAAAATCACTTAAAATTAAATATTAGCAAGTGCAATTTTATTTCATTTTGTAGGAAATCCTCCATCATAGAGTTTCCCTACGAACTGTACGAAAAGCCCATGTCCCGAAGGGAGAGTGTTGTGGATCTTGGGATACTGATTAATTCTAAATTTGATTTTCGAGGGCATATTGATGATATAATTAATAGAGCCAATTCAACGTTAGGCTTCATTAAGCGTTGGTCTATTGACTTTACTGACCCGCACATTTTAAAAATTTTATTTTGTGCTTTTGTTCGCCCTATTTTAGAATATGCTTCCGTAGTGTGGAGACCACATTATAATGCGAACATAATACGCATCGAGGCGGTGCAAAAACGTTTTTTACGGTTTGCTCTTCGTCATTTACGATGGTCCGATCCTACCAATCTCCCTCCATATGAAAACAGATTAAAACTTTTGGATCTGCCGTCTCTTTCAAAGCGCAGAGATGTTGCCGGGGTTATGTTCTTGCACGATATCGTTGCTGGCAATGTAGACTCTCCTAATCTTTTACGACTTCTGGATATTAACTCACGCCCCCGAATGACTAGAGGACAAAATTTCCTTTATGTATCTAAACACAGAACCAATTACGGTGTTTTTGAACCATTATCGGCTATGTCAATAGATTATAATGCCTGTTTTTCAGTGATCGACTTTCATTGCGATAAATTGGAACTAAAAAGACGACTATATAATTCTTAATATTGAATTGTATTGTATTGCTTAGCATGGTATATTTCTTTTGTAACGTCAGATGGTTTTGTACCTGTTGATGAATAAATAAATAAATAAATAAATAAATAAATAAATAAATAAATAAACAATGCACTCCTGCTTACATTCAATATGCTTGAGAAGGTAGGAAAGCTTGGAGTTGGAGGGACGTTAATTATTTGGTAAACTCCGACACTAGAAACTCTTAAAGTCTGTGGGCAACCATAGAGAAGAGCGACTCGTCCTGACAATTTATGTTTCAATGGGCACACTTCGGCTTTTATTACCGCAGTACTTGTCACCATTCAGAATTCCCACTGAATTCCCGCTTTGTCTTTAAAGTGGGTGTATAATAGTCGTCCTTATGCAGATGAACTTAAGGAAACATGACGAGTATGTAAACTCCATGGTTGCTAGTAAATTCACAAAGCTGATTTAATTCGATTACAAAAATAGCTGCTCCGACTCCAGGAAACGAGCAATGTGCGTTTACTTCCGCGATGTTTCTAAACGGTTTCTGTAGGAAGTAACTAGAATGCATCCCTGTCATGAACTTGCTTTTCCTGCATTGCGAGAAAATTTTGTGTTGTTCTTTGAGAAGGAGAAATTTCTATCTCACTTGTTTCCCTATGAAAATTGACAAATATTTGCCGGAAAAATTGAAGACATAAGACTTGTTTCGTGACAAATTAGGTTTCAGTCTTTGTTTGTGCAAAGTCGAACACTCGGTAGACATTATAAACCTTGGGCAAAATTCATTCGTTTAAAAAGACACTTTGGGAACTCTGAAAAGAGAAATGGTAAATAAATTTGGCAAAATTGAAACAGAACTTGAAAGACTTGTGACTTGCCTGCCCTGTTTTGCCTACAATTTTTTTTTCCGCCTTGTTCTTGAATTCGATATTGTACAAAAACAACAATTGATTCTTGTATCCAATGGAAGGTTGTTCTTTCAAAAGAAATTTTCTTTCATGTTTATATACATAAGATCTACTTAAGCGTGGGAAAATTTCAACATTTCCATAAAGAGGAAGGTTTCTTTTCATAACACAATTCTATTCGACAGCACGTGTTTTCTTTCATGGGCACCCTAATAACATCAAGTTTAATTTTTATTTTAAGTGGTTTACTTTTGTTCATCGTATTAAAACTGCGAACGACAGTTTTCATAAAATTTGTTCGTTCATGTTGAAAACAAAAATAGGATTTAGTTAGGAATCCCTCCAGTTAAGGTTAAAGCAACCTTGTGCAACACAAAACTTTTAAAGTAATAGTGCTGAGATTTCTTTATACCAAAAAAAACGTAATATAATTTGTGGATAGGTGGATACAATTTTCTCTATTAAACTTCTATTCAATAATGGATGTATCAATACTAGGGTGATTCAAATTTTTTTTCGTTTTCTTCAAACAAGTTCAATCGTTGCTAGGACAGAAAAGAAAAGTCCTGGCCCAACCTCAGCTCATAATATCAATATTTACTGGTGGCTCATCGAACTTTTTTGTTTTCCATAAGAATAACATGGGAAAGAATGCATCACTAGACGTTTTTGTCTGTATCTCGTGAAAAAATGATCATACATGAATGGAACCAATTTCATTAGAAAGAGCATTTAATTTTCTACGAAAAAGTATTCTTGTATATTTTTCGTAAAGTTAACACAATATTAGTTTATTAGCATTCAAACTCGAGGCATAAATTCAAGATTGAGGAAAAAAACGATTTTGTGATTTCTTCAATGAAACTATGAATATTATTGATTAACCTATTAAACCTATGCTCTTTCTAATGAAATTGGTTCCATTCATGTATGATCATTTTTTCACGAGATACAGACAAAAACGTCTAGTGATGCATTCTTTCCCATGTTATTCTTATGGAAAACAAAAAAGTTCGATGAGCCACCAGTAAATATTGATATTATGAGCTGAGGTTGGGCTAGCACTTTTCTTTCCTGTCCTAGCAACGATTGAACCTGTTTGAAAAAGAAAAAAAGAAAAGAAATAAATTTGAATCACCCTAATGAATACGCTGACAGGCTAAAGCTCCTCTCTCTACTTTCCCTTGGGGATAGAAGAGATATTTCCAGGACTGCTTTCGCTTTTGAGTGCATACAAGGATCAATACTCTCTAGAGTTGGTTGATTCTTTTAAAATAAATATTCCCTCTCGCTCCTAGAGGAGTTATAACTTTTTTACGTCCCCTGACCCAACACAAATGAAATTGAATGAGCCGGCTTCATCGATGTTTCGACTTTTCAACCGCAACTTCGATAAAATTGAGTTTAGCCTAACGAAGCGCCAGATCAGGGGTCAGCTTTGTTGGGGCTACTTTTACTGATTATATAATTTTTGTAGGAATCATTATTTGATGAAGCTTTAATAAATAAATAAAGATATTAGCGAAGAAACTGATCATTTTTGATATTGTTATTTGTATGGATGTGACTCAATTTGAATTTACATCTACCGAAAACTTACAGAATGAATTGTCCCGATCCGACATCGAAACCTGAAAAAAAGATAAAACTATATTTTAAAATTCATATCAAAAAATATTAAAATTAAATGCGAACTAAGCCAGTGGTAAAATGCAGGCAGGCAAGCAATGTCCTCATTTTAGTGTAGCATTTTTTCTCTTATGTATAATATGTTTCCTCCCCGTTCCACATTTTGGTGTATTAAGTTTCCTACTATATTATTTTCATTTTTAATTTGCAAAAATTATAGTGTGGAATTTAATACAGTATTCTGAAAAATTGTTAGTGCTGTCTACATTATATTTTTCCTCCCTATGAATTGATTCATATATTACTCTTAAAGTCATTCGCGGAGAATTCACTCTTGGTTGAAACTCTTACAAGAAACTTTGTCTTCTCAGAGCACTCGTTATTCTGATTACTATCTTACATTAATCTTCTGTTAGTGTTTTATAAGAAAAGTAATAACACATTCCTGTAAGAGTTAAGCTTAAAACTCTTTTAAGGGGGTATCCCACTCTAGAGGCCCTTGAATTGAACGTTTTTTTCAGGGAGTTGAACAAGAAAATACAAAACATTTAGAGTTAAACATAATAATCTTCTTATTATACGATCTTTAGTGAATATTTTGAGAAAAAAAAAATTTTTTTTTATTGAGTGGTTGGTTAGGGCAGGCCTGCTACTGGGACTCATACCTTAGGAACGGTGTGCACGATAACAGCCAAACAAATAATCTGAAAATTACGAGATTGCACATTAGTACTCTTTATATATGTGGCTATGGCATGAGTGTGGCACATTTTGAAAAAAAAAATTTTATTAATTTTTTTAATTTTTTCTACTATAACTTTTATATTTTAGTTCATTTTTTACTGTTAAAATATGGGATTCAAGCTATGTAAATGTAAAAATGCCTGATTTGCTCCACTCAGGTCATAGAGACAAAGCTAACACAGCTTGTACCAAAATCTTAAATTTTTCGGATGAATGGTTTTCTCAGAATGCTGCACACCATTCATGAAGACGGTGTTTTGAGAAAAACCGCATTTAAGTTAAAGTTAAGAGTGGTGGAGTGCGCGCAGCTGCGCACGGAATCGCCTGTAGCGACGCGAGCTTTTCAAATTTCGCGGCAAGAGATAGCGATTCAGGAAAGAACAGAGAATTTTTCAAAACTAAAAAAAAAAAAACGATTTTTTGAACGTTCTAGAGTGGGATACCCCCTTAAGCAAAAATAACTGAGCTCTGGGATTACGATCTTATAGAACGAAAGCTAGTGAAAATCTATTTTAAAGGCCTTATGAACTCGTGACTTTATATGAAGTTAAAGCTAGCTTGTTATAAGAATAAGGATTTTCTTGACGTTCTACAAGTAGTCTTGTAAAGACTTAAGGGGACCTTTACTTTCAAAATCGGGAAAAAAACACACTTTTTAAAGGTTTTTTTTTGAAAAGAATATTACATTTATTATTCTGAAACCTTTTTTACATTATTGGTAAGATTATGAAAAATATAAAAAGATTTTTTGAATGCAACTTTAGTTTCGTTTAATGCCTGCAGAGGGCGTCATGCAAAATGCACTTTTAAAACGGCCCCATTTCTCTAGGACTTCCTGTAACAGATAGAGTAAAAATCTTTGGTGGATTGTTTTCATAAGACACAAAACTAGTACCTAAACCTAAAAAACCTTTTATTTTTAATAAATATCTCATTTTATACACATTTTTCTAAAAAAGTTAAAAAAACGACTATAAGTTAGGTGTAAACTCCCCTCCGCATAAAAAAGTTGAGGGGAGGGGGGGGGGGGGGGGGGGGGAATAATATTTTTAAATGTTTAGCGTTTGGTTTGTTAAAATCGGTTGAATAGTTTTTGAGATACAGATGCGGCCATTTTCAAAAATGTGATTTCGAGGAAAACGCGTTCAAAGTTTTTGCTATATAATTTTTGCTTATAAAATGCGTAGAGGTATCGTTACAAATATAGGTATAACTTTTTTTTCTTTTACGAATTTCTTAAAACGGGTTTAGGAGAGTGTTTGTGTGATTTTAAAAAGCATTTTTATGAAAAAAAAAAAAAAATTGATTTTTTTTCGATTTTGAAAGTAAAAGTCCCCTTAATGGAAGAAAATAACAACCGGCCATTTTTCGCTTTTCATTGAAAGAATGGAATGTAGTGGGTAATAATTGATTTAAGTTGAAAAATAAATTAATTTCTCTGAAATTTCAAACATTTCTATGATTAATTCATGCATTATATCGGAGGGAGGGCTTTTTGAAAATATTTTTAAATTTTTTAATTAACTGAATTAAAAAGAAACATTTTTTTTCCCATTATGTCATGTCGATTAATTTGAAAATTTTTAAGAGCGATAAGCACTTTTTGGAGGTATCACACCATATTTTATCAGTATAATTTCTTTTGCAGTAATATTCCCACTGATAAATTGTAATAAACATTATAATTTCATAGTCATATAAAGAGACCAATATATCAATGGCATGTTTTTATTTCAACTTTTTAAAGTCTTTTAGAAGTGTTGCGAGAATTTGTATAATATACAGTGCTGTGCAAAACATTTGCAACTAAAATCATAGTTTATTACAGATCATTATAAAATATCCTAAACCATTGATACAAAAAAAAAGTTTTACAGTGCATTATTCTTTATTATGTCTAGTTTCCAGATATAACAATAGCAGAATGTAATATCCCATAATAAGGGAGCAATATCTATTTTTTTATTCAACGTAACAATTTTGCCTCTGCAAAACATTTGCAACTTTATATATCAAAAAATACTTTTCTCGGAATAAATGAGTATTGGCAGTACTTTGTTAGTTAATTGTTATTTTCTATTCCATATATAGTTAATAAAAAATAATAATAATAATTTTCTATTCCGATCCAACTACTGCAGGGCATATAATCCAGTCTGTCGGTCAGATCCATGCGCGGAAGTATATTATTAAAATATTTGTTTTCCTTTAAACGCAATTAAACTAAAAGTTCGTAAAATGGGAGTAATTAATTTTACAACAAAATAAAAAACCGAATAAAATAGCTAAATCCACCATATCCAGAATTTTAAGCAATTTTAAAAAGACTGGGAGTATAGAAAATATTCATAAAGGGTGGTAGACCAAGGAAAACGACAAAGGCTGAGGATCGTAGAATTTAAATTTTAAGTAAATCTCGGCCTTTCCTCAGTTCAAGGTACGCAGGTAAAAAACGAATAAAACCTGGATGTAGATCCTTCGACAATAAGAAAACGAGCCATAGAAATCGATCTTAAGACCTACAGGCCAGCGAAAAAGCCACTACTTTCCGAAAAAAATGGCTGAGCTCGACTTGTCTTTGCTCAAAGTCATTTAGAATGGCCCCTAGAAAAATGGAGAACTGTTCTTTTTTCGGATGAGTGTTTAACTTTATGTTTAACTTAGTCGGGCTAGATGGAGGGCAAAAAGTAGAACGACCGACGAACAAACAACTAAATCCGCGATAAACTGTGGTAACTGTGAAGCATGGAAGTAGTAATACAATGGTCTGGGGGTGTTTATCAGCTCAGGGCGTGGGACCTCTTTATGAAATACCACGGATAATGAAAGCGGAGGACGACAAAAACATTATGGAAAATGTTATGCTCCCTTACGCAGAGGAAAAAATGCCCCTGCGCTGGCGCTTCGAACAGGACAATGATGCCAAGCACACCTCTAGACTTCTTCAGGCTTGGTTTTCGCAGCAAAACATTGAAGTTTTGAAATGGCTCGCACAGTCCTCAGATCTCAACCCCATAGAAAAGCTATGGTAACTGGTTAAGAAGAATATGAGGGGTCAATTTTACAACAACCGTGACGAACAATGGTATAAAAAAGGCTTGGAATGATATAACTTCTTTACATATTGAGTCGCTATTTAATTCTATGCCAAGAAGATGTGTGGCAGTTATTGTAAATAAAGGCTATTCAACCAAATATTAATGATAATATATATTTAAAGTCGCCAACATTGTTAATGTCAAGGAATTGCAAATGTTTTGCACAGTCAATTTTGTATCTTAATATGCAAAAACGAATTTTTCTCCTTTTTTATTGAATAGTTACCTTTAGTTTTTTAATATTCTTAAATTAGATATAATAAAGAATAAAATACTGTATTAGCTTTTTTGTTTTTAAGAATTTAAGGTTTGTTGTAGTAAGACATAGAAAATTGGGGTTTTAGTTGCAAATGTTTTGCACAGCACTGTACAAACTCTAAAAATGAATATCATATGCGTAACAAATCACACAATATGAGAGTTCCGCTTACACTCTCGTAGCGTACAGAAGTGTATTTGGTGCCTTAAGTAAAATCAAAAGTTAAATCCGAAAATATTATAAGAAAATAAATAATTTTAAAATAAAAAGTGTTCGCGCTGAATATCTCAGTGATGACTCTGATGAGTCTACTGCAAATAAAGTATATAGTGCTAATAACAAGCAAAATATTCATATTGATTCCACTATGAGTGGAAAATCAGCTAGAAATTCTCCAGCTGCTAGAACCAGCAACAACAGAGCTACCCGTAGCAGTAGTTCACAGCGAACCAACTTCTTTGCTCCGTTGCAAACACTGGACGATTCTCGCAATGACAACGATTGCTCTGACCCTGTGCCACCCAAAACTCCAGCTGTGAGTCGGAAAATCCCACCGATCAATGTTATCAAGAATAACACTGATCATATTCACCGAATATTAAAAGAAAATTCAATTGATGATTATGTGATTAAAAGGATGTCTATTGGGATAAAAATCATCCCAAAGTCTATGGAATCCTATGTGAAGATAAGCGACACACTAAAGGCTTCTAAGTGCGAGTTCTACTCACATAGCCATAAAGCTGATCTACCGTTTAAAGTCACCTTAACTGGATTAGAAATTTCCGACTTTGACAAACTTAAATCCTATCTTGCGGAAGCTGCTATACAATACACCGATGTTAAGCCTGTAACCAGAAAAACAAGTAGTGGGTCAATCACAATTTACATCGTGTATCTAGTACGAGGGTCGATTACACTAAAGGAACTACGTGATAAACATAGTGTTATCAACAGGACAGTTGTCAGATGGGAGTTTCGCTGAAGACTTCCAAAACAAATTACACAGTGCTATAACTGCCAAATGTATGGGCATGGTTCTAAGCACTGCCATATTACTACCTTCTGTGCTCACTGTTCGGTTTACTATGCCACTGCTAATTGCGAGTCGCCAGGAATTGTAAAATGTGCAAATTGTCATGGTGATCATAAGTCGACAGACCCAAACTGCCCAAGTCGTAGGAGCTACATCGAATTCCGTGAAAAATTAATTTCAAATAAACGGAAGAATTCTACAAATCGAGGCTACACCCCGCGCCAAGAAGATTTTCCACCGCTGTCCAGAGGATCCCACGACCAACCTGTGACAAATACCAACGCATGGTTACACAACGATTCCGCGATAACCCCAACTTAGCTAAAGTAGGTAACATCGCTAGTGCTAGTAATAATACTAACCTCTTTACTATTCACGAAATCCAAACCCTTACTTATGAATTAGTCTCAAAACTAAGACTTTGCAAGGACAAATACGAACAGTTCAACGTAATCACAAGTTTAGCTTTGAAGTATCTTAGCAATGAGCCATGATCAACTTAAGGTAATTACTTGGAATGCTAGAGGCATAAGATCTAAATCTTCTGAATTTTTTAATTTTATTGCGGATAAAAAAATAGATATCGCGTTAGTCACAGAAACTGGCTTAAATCCGAGTATTTCCTTCTCAAATGCCAGCTACAATTGTTACCGACTAGATAGGCTTAACTCCAGAGGTGGAGGGGTGGCCATTGTATCAAGCAAAACAATGAAAACTAAACTGTTACCACTCATTGGCACAAAATTTATTGAAACTATTGGTGTTGAAATTACGTTAACCCATCATGATCATATAAAAATATACTGCGCTTATTATCCAGGTGGTAGATCTATTAATAGGAATAAAAGCATATTTAGAAGTGATATTATGAAGCTTACACGGATGCAAGGTAGCTTTATCATCGGCGGTGACCTAAATTGCCGACATCAAGCTTAGGGTTGTCTCAGAGCAAACTGTTGGGGCAATATTCTTCAAGAGCTTGAGGCCAATTACCCATTCACCTTACTGTACCCTCCTGACCCAACTTATATCCCAAGCCAAGCCAGATCTAATCCCTCGGTTCTAGATGTTTTTCTCACTAATTGTCCCTCATCATTATCCCAACCACTAGTAATAAATGCGCTATCATCCGATCACCTACCCATCTCTATTAATTTATCTGCGACCCCAAATACGCGCAATTTAAGACAGTACAACTTCAAAGCTGCTAACTGGCTTCGCTATCAAAGACTTATAAAACAAAAATTGAACCTGTTAAGCTTATCTCGTACTGCTATTCAAAATCACTCAGTTATTGATAATTTAGCCCATTAATGCCTGAATAACAAAAAATTGTACGGCAACTTCGAGGCGCTAACTTTTATCGAAGGGGTGGTCAATTCTCATCGAGACCAACTTTTCTAGACGTATTTAGAGTCGCCCGACACGATCCAACAAAAAAAAAAAAAGTGAAAAAAATTATTATTATTGTTTTTTTGCAATATTATGTAAATAAATACCTTTTTCACGTAATTTTTTTTCGAAAAACGACTGTTTTAGTCGGGAAAAAGCAACTTTTTACTGCAATAAAGTGCATAAAACGTGTTATTAGGACTTAAACTTCAAAAATATGCAGGCATTTAATCAGTAATCAGTGACCCCAAAAACTCCGAATACCCACTTTTTTTTCGAAGAAATTGAGAATTTTGCCAAAAATTGTTCGCCATCTTGGATCCGCCATTTTGAATTACGAAAATCTGATAGCAAATTCGTAGTCAGTGACTACTGTAGAGAAGTTGGTCTCGATGAGAATTGACCACCCCTTCGATAAAAGTTAGGGCCTCGAAGTTGCCGTAAAATTTTTTGTTATTCAGGCATTAATGGGTTAATAGACACCTTTAATAGCGCTATTAAAGAAAGCATTGAAGCATCAGTCCCACACTTTTCTTCTCACCCTAAGTCAGCTAACCTACCCCAACATATCTTAGCTGCAATAGCAGAACGAAACATTGCACGGAGGCAGTGGGTGAGATATCGATTAGCCTGCTATAAGTATGACCTGCATAAGCTAAACCGTAGGGTAAAAGAACTAATCTCGGAACATAGAAACAGAAAATGGAGGTCTCTCCTAAATGGATTAGAAAAATATTCCAAACCGTTCTGGAGGGTTGCCAAAATAATTAAAAATAAACGTAAGGGAATTCCCTTACTAAAACAACACAACAACAAATATTTGACAAGCGTTGAGAAAGCGGAATTATTCCGGACGCAATTCTCTTCAAACTTCTCAGCTTCATCGAGTCCTAGCGATCCTCTGACGGAAGCAACGGTTAGTGCGTCTATATCGCGACTTGACACATTGCAACCTGAGATTGATTCTAATTGGTATGTGCGACCCAAAGAAATTAAAAACATAACTAAGTGCTCCGATGCCTCTAAAGCCACAGGTCTTGATGGAATATCCAACAGATTCTTAAAAACCTTGCCTCGCGCTGGCCTCGTATATCTTACATTTATCATAAATGCATGTCTTAAACTCCAGTATTTTCCATCTGCTTGGAAAATTGCTAAAATTATACCAGTACTAAAGCCCGGAAAACCTCCCGATGACCCATCAAGCTATCGTCCTATCAGCCGTCTGAGCAATATATCAAAAATACTGGAAAAAGTTCTTAAGTGGAAAATTCTGGAGTTTGTTGAATTGAATGCGATAATACCTGACCAACAATTTGGGTTCAGACAAGACCATAATACCTCCCACCCGACGATAAGGATCACAAAATCTATTAAAAACAATCTCGAACAAAAAAGATCTACAGGTCTTGTTCTGTTAGATGTGCAGGCTGCCTTTGACTCTGTATGGCAGGAAGCCCTTATACACAAAATGATGAGCTACAATTTTCCTATTCCGCTGAACAAAATGGTCCGAGATTTTTTACAAAATAGATATTTTCAAGTACAACTAGGGTCCAAATCCTCCGAAGTAAGCCCTATCCCTGCAGGAGTTCCTCAATGGTCGGTTTTAGGGCCAATACTCTACAACTTATACACGGCTGACTTTCCTAATATTCCAAACTGTCTTTCATCCATGTTCGCTGACGATACCGCTATCTTTAGCTCTCACGAAGAAGCCAACCATATATTTAATAACCAACAGATCGGACTAGATACCTTACAAGCGTATTTTAATAAATGGAAAATAAAAGTGAATCCTAGTAAAACTCAAGCCATGTTCTTTACTCGTAAAAGAAACCCAAGACACTTACCAATCAGCAACCTGACCATTAATGAGAGTGACGTGGCATGGAGTGATAATGTCAAATACCTAGGAGTTACATTAGATAAGACTCTCACCTGTTCGAAGCATATTACAACAACACTTAACAAATTGAGTCTACTGATAAAAATGATGTACCCTTTCATAAATAGGAGATCAACATTAAACCTGGATAATAAACTTATAATATATAAAGTAATATTTCAAGCCCTAATGCTCTATGGTGGTCCGGTTTGGTTTCAATGTGCACATATGCATATAAAAAAACTACAAATAATGCAAAATAAAATACTCAAAATGATTTTAAATTTACCCTGGCACTTCTCCACCCTTGAAATACATAGTCAGGCTAATGTTATACCTGTAAGTGTCAAACTCAACACTATAGCAGAAAATTTTTTCGAAAAATGTACCTATTCGAATAATCTGTTAATCAGACAGCTTGCAACAGATCAGGCGCCCAGCAATAGTAGCATAGTATAGGCAATAAGTATAATAATTAGTAGGATTAGTTAGGTTTTAAATTATAGTTAGTAGTTAGTTAAACAAATTCACTGGGTTTTTATTGAATTTTCCCCAAATTGTAATATTACTTAACTTACAATCTTTGGCTATGTCACACGTAAATAATAATACAGCTGAATGAATTACTAATTCTAGCACTGAATTGTACGTTTCTTACCTTGTAAATAAAATGTCAATCTTGAAATAACTAAATAAATGGAATGAAATGAAATGAAATCACACAATATTATTTAAAGTTCATTGTGTAGATAATACTCTGACAATACTTTTAGTTTTGCTTTTGACAATTATTATAAGTGATTTGAAGAACTCTTCGAGAAATCTTCTAGTGCCTTATCAATATCAATTTGCACTCAGAAAAAGGTCCCTTTAATTTCTAACATCGTCCTCCTAGTTTTGAGGAAGGCTGTCTGATCTAAAATAATGTCTTGGGGAGACTGAAGCTCTTGCACTAGCTCCTGACATCAGAGTGACGTAACCTGAAAAGCGCCATTGCTGAACTGGTTTAAAAATTTGCACAATCGAACTAGATCAAACTCGGTTTGTATAAATTTCGATGCCAGCGCGAAATAAAATGTAAATCTGAAAGCTTTGTTTGAATTCTTTTATTAAATTGTAATCAGGATGATTTCAGTTGCCAAAACAATATTAATAACGCTTTAGCTCAGAATTAATATTTAAAGTTACAGCTAATGATTGCAAAAGCAGCTTCGTAAATCAGGATTTTTCCTTATATGGGAACCGCTCTTGTATTTTTATCTTTTTTTCTACGCATCGTAGCGGCCCCAAACTGAAATCAAAAAATTACTATTTCGAAGCCCTTTCCAAAATGGTCAACATCACCCCCCCCTATCCCCAACCCCTTGGCCGGAATCCCCCCTGGAATTTGAAAAAATTAACTTTTATTTCACGATTTTTCACCTTTCGCCCCATTTTTCTCCAAAATTCATGTTATTAACATACCTACGTTTTATTTTTTTTAAGTTGCCGATCTAATTACCTTTCCAAAAATGTGCAACATGCCCAGGTAGAAAGGGGTTGCAAAAGTCCTGAAATTAAAACATCCTCACAGGTACCTAATTACTTTATTGCACCATAATGAAAAAAGTCGTTAAGTAAACAATTTTTATGACAGCAAGTTCGGAAATGTTTGTTTAGGAAACACAAGTAATACATTTTTATTTTTTCAGCAAAACAGTAATAAAATAATAAATGTAATCTCGTTAAATAGCGTTATTAGTTTATTATATCCAGTATTGACTCCTAAGTATCCTGACGCTTCGTTTCTAATACCTCCTATGAATTATGGTATAAAAATGGGTAAGTTTGAAAGGACATTGACCACAGTTGAAGAAGCAAGCGATAAAACTGGGTGTTTAATAGAAAAAGTTAAGATAAAATGGCAGAATTCAGTGTTGAAGAGTATGCTGATATAATTTACGTGTTCGGTTTAGTAGACGGAAATGATAGTGAGGCCGTACGAGAATACCAAAGGAGATTCCCGAGTCGGCGTGTACCCGACAGAAGGTTATTTTCAAGGACTTTCAGAAGGTTAAAAGAAACCGGAAGTGTAACCGGCCCCAGAGCAGAAACGCAGTCAGGAAGATCGGCCGATTCAGCGGACACCGACCAACAAATCCTCAACATCATCAGGAACAGCCCTGAAATAAGATTGTATTCAGGGAGAGTTTGGACCGTTGTGAACCGAGAGGGACTACATCCATACCACCATATCCCGGTCCAAGCACTATTGAAGGAGATTCCGAAGGACGATTGCAATTCTGCACTTGGCTGTTCGAGTCTGACATTGAAAACAGAAGGTTTCTAGACCGAATTCTGTGGACGGATGAATCACAATTCACCCGGGATGGCATCACAAACTTCCACAACATCCACACCTGGTCAGATGTGAACCCACATAGGACAAGGTGTCGGTCCTTCCAGCAAAGATTTAGTGTCAATGTCTGGGGTGACAGCATCGGCAACCAGTTGACAGGACCCTTCATCTTGCCCCAAGTGCTGAATAGTCAGCTATATTCGGACTTTTTGGGGAATATCCTTCCGGATCTGTTGGAGGACATCCCCCTGGCCACCAGAAGCGCAATGTATGTACAGCATGACGGAGCACCTGCGCATACTGGGAACATTGTTAGGGCAAGGTTGAATGAACATTACTCAGAGCGCTGGATTGGACGAGGTGGACCGATTCCTTGCCCTGTTAGGTCACCGGACCTTACTCCACTGGACTTTTTCTTATGGGGAAGGATGAAAGATGAAGTTTACTCAAGACTAATCAACACCAGAGAAGAATAAGTTACCAGGATTTGGACTGCAGCCACGAAAATACGTTAGAGACTGGCTACCATAGACCTCAAACGCGAAATAAGACGAAGGCTACTTGCATGCATCGAAACTGGCGAAGAACATTTTGAACAGCTTTTGTAGGACATAAGTTTTAATTGTAATTAGGTTTTAAGCGAACAAAATGTATTTTTTAGTTAACTTAAGTATAATTTCTTAAAAAATGCGAATTGTCATGATATTCTGTAAAAGGAATTTTGTAAATAAATTTTCGCATCCTTTTCCTACCTGGGCATGTTGCACCTTTTTGGAAAGGTAATTAGATAGGCAACTTAAAAAAAATAAAAAGTAGGTATGTTAATAACATGAATTTCGGAGAAAAGTGAGGCGAAAGGTGAAAAATCGTGAAATAAAAGTTAATTTTTTCAACTTCCAGGGAGGATTATGGCCAAGGGGTTGGGGATAGGGGGGGTGGTGTTGACCGTTTTGGAAAGGGCTTCGAAATAGTAATTTTTTGAGATCAGTTTGGGGCCGCTGCGATGCGTAGAAAAAAGATAAAAATACAAGAGCGGTTCCCATATAAGGAAAAATCCTGATTTACGAATCACCCTGTAACTGCCGAACGGTGCAAGATGCCCCCCCCCCCCACCCATACGATTTTTTGCTTGTCTCGGTCTGACCTTTCACCTCCTGCAATATTGACCTCCCACCTCTGAACACCCTGTATATTACTATAGTTTTTCCAAGGAATTAGTAAATACAGTAGAACTCCGATTATCCGAACGCCGATTAATCGAATTGCCAATTATCCGAATCGGTCCTCAGCGTAATATAAAAAATTAAAACGAAGTAATTTTTCAATAAAAACAAGTTTTGTTGGTAATTTTTCAATAAAAACAAGTTTTGTGGGGACGCAAGAAAAAAAAATGCGAGTGACAATTGCCGTGTTCAACTTAATAAAGTTTATTCTATGTGTGACAGTTCGTTTTTCTTTATTACCAGTCTATGTCCGATTATCCGAATATCTGATTATCCAAATCGACCCCTGTTCGACACGATTCGGATAATCAGAGTTCTACTGTATTACTAAAATTATATCCGGTTTTAAAATTTTCCTTTTATGAATTTTCTTTATTTTCTATATTAATTTTTCTTAGGCTAGTTGCCATTTAAATATGTGCATGCCTAAATTGCTGCTTACAAATTCAGAAAAATTCAAATCCCAATTTAACTTTATACAGAGAGATAGGAGAGCTCTACGAGAATAACATTTCACATTTTAAAGTAAAAAATAAAACACGAGTGCTGGCGTGAATAAAATATAGTAAATTCCCATGTTTACATGCTCACAAGTGTATGGACTTCCAAGGCAATAGATACCACCGCCATAAGTTCCGCTTAAAGAAGTGAAGATTGTAGCTCTGTAAAAAGATTAGAAAGCGTCCAGAGGCTAAAGTAGAAAAGCTGTGGGAAACGGAGAGCTTGTGTTGGCTTGGAAGACTCTCCACCCAAGGGATTCATAAAAATATTGAGTGAAATGTTGAATTTCTGATTCCAGCTGATTTTCCTCCTGAGAACAGGCGCCTGGAGTGCACGCAACGAGAAATGACTATTGTTTCATGGTATCTGCAAAACTCTGGGACCGGGTATATTTATGATTATCCCCCATTTCATTAAAGAGATTACCGCTAATGGAAGTACCATTTGTGGCTACTTTCGTGGAGCTTCTGTTATATGAGCCCTAACGAGAACGTAAGTGATGTTAATATTTACGAGGCAGGCACTCAGCATATAGTTTGATAAATTATTCCATATTTTCCAAGCTTCGCGTATATTTAAAGAAAGTTTAGTATTATTCGTAGATAATCGCCCTCTTGATAATTAAACAGTGACCTCATAACTGGCCAATGAGTATCGCAGTAAATATAATAACATTATATTCATTATAGATTTATCATAAGGAAAAAATGACATAAATTAAAGTATTAAAGATGACAATTTGAAAATATTTTTGTGATAATATCCGGATTAGTGCCATAGTGCCAAAAAGAATAATGCTTATGATGTGAATTAATGACACCCTCTTCAGGTCATTGACTTAAATGGTCCTTAAGATAATCCAATTTGCGTCGTTTTGTCAAATAAAACATGTTCTCCCCGTTACGGTGTGGAACTCCTCGGTCTTTTGAATTATGCTCGCCTTAAGAATATGCCCCAGCTTAATAAAGATGATGAAAATCTTTTCAGGCGCGCCGGGAATAATATTTAGGAATGAATGTCTTGAAAAGTTCCCGTTTGCGGTGGCAGGCGTCTGACATGAAATTACCAAAATTTCTCCTTTTATTTTTTCTTGAGATATAAGAAAATTTTAGAAAAGGCCTCCAGTCTCAAGCCCTATGTTATTTTGTATCACCAAACGTTCTTCTTGTGACAGTGAATGCTGTTTTGCCATTACCACGGATTATATTAGAGGAGTTGAAATAATGATTTTTCCAATTATCCACTACACATTTCGAATGACCCGATCATCTGTAGAAGGAGCACAATAGTCAGTATAACTTTATTGTAAATTACTTTCATTCCGAATACGATTTGTGAAATATAATTCGATTAGTTTTTAATAAATATTTGCTTATACAACCTGAATATATATAGAGTATAATATATACAGGGTGTCCAATAGGAAATTGCGAAAAATAATAGGTCACAATTTTTTAACAAATGGAGAGATCGGTAAAATGTAAATACTTTTTAATAAAGGATAGTAGTCATTTTTATTTCATGTCCATTTTATTATAAAAAAATTAAATCTATTTAATACAAAATAATTAATTTAAAAATATAGTGAAAAACGTGAATTATTAATAATATATATTTTTTCATGGTATTCTTTGTGAACGAGAGACCCCCTTTGCCAAAGTTGTTTTGATATATCAAAGGTCTATAGGTGGTCAAAAGAAAGGTCTATGTCTCTAGTTTTTAATGCCTACCTATGCCACTGGTAGTGAATCCATAATCCAGATCCAATATGGCTGCCTAAACCAAGTGACCCACACCCTTTTTTTTATTAAAACGATTATAAAACTAGCTGCATGAACCCGATTGAGGTCTACAAAGGCTTAAATGAAAGTTCTTGAGTCCGACTTTGTAAATTCTACTTTTTTTTCATACTTAATCTTGAAGTTTTTTTTATAAAAATTTATGAAGTGAAAATAAAACATAGGATGTGCGGCAAGTAAAATGTTTATATATGGAGAGAAAAATTATGATATATTATGCATTATACGTACCTATACTTTTAATTTAAATTAAGTATAGATTCCAATAAATTTCAGTACGCTAAATTGAATTCTTAAATTCTTCCCACGAGATGAATCTTGGTTTTCTCAAAAATTCTGGAATTTCTTCATATTGAATGAATTATCCTTACTCGACAGGTTCTAGCCATCCAATTCTTTCATACATGAATTTCTATTAAAATTATGCAATTTGCTTTCCACGTTTAGCACTGGATTTCAAAGAAGTAGAGTGGAATAGCAGCGAATTCTCTATACAAAAATTTCCAAATCTGTTGAACAAATTTATTTTACATTTATTTCTATCATAAAACAAATATATTAAAAATCATGCACGTCTATCGTTTCTGTGGACTTTTAATTTAAAATTGGTTAATTCTAAAGCATTTCACTTTTGGTTAAAAGAAAAATAAATTTAAATGTATTTTAGTCCTTACTTTGGAATATTTATTAAAACAGGCAACTAAATCTCTTTGATACGTATTAAAAGAAGATAACTATTGAACTATGGAAAAATTTGTGTACGTTTTCATATCTCGAAATATTTTTAAATGCACTTAAATTAAAATTCTACATATTAATATGTATTTGGCTATAAATATTTATTTACATCATAGTTACAAATAAATTTTTTTTTTAATACTTAAAATTGCAATAAAAATGCACTCAACAATATAACTGCAGTAAAATTTTGCATCTTTAAAGGAAAGGGTTTTGAGATAGGGTATGTTTATTTATGATACCACTTATTTAGGAAATAATTTTTTTCTTATTAGTACCTATTTGTTTCCCAGCTGTTTTTTGTGACTCCTCTTTAATTATTATTTTCTCCTTTTTGTCCACATTTTGTATCAGTCTTGTCAGTTTTTTTATAGAATTTCGGTTGGAAGGATTACATATTATTTAGTATTTTTAACCGACTTCAAAAAACAGAAGGTGGTTCTCAATTCGACCTGTTTATATTTTTTTTTCTTGTGTTTGTTCAGAGGTTATTCCGAATATATACTACTGGACCGATTTCGATGTATCTTCACTCGCTCCACGGATCACTCCAATTTTGTAAGGATTGTCCCAGTAATTGCGTAGTTATATGTGCGATGTCTTCGCTGATTATGAACCGATTTTAATGATTCTTCTTTTATTGAATAAGCTCTGTTTCGAGATTGGCAAAATTTAAAATTGAAGAAAATATACTATCTATAAGGGTGGAAAATTAGGGTATGAATCCCGTTTATTGAATTCCACCTACCTCTTGTTAACCGATTTTAATAAAGCTTGGAACATAGGTGTAGTTCCAATGAAAATAAAATATTATGGTAACCTAGAGCTCATTTGATGATGAAAATAGCAGGCTACAGTTGCTTACCACTAAAAACTGACAAATAAAGTAAATTTTTACACAAAAATAAAAACCGACTTCAAAACTTTGTCTCTCTGTACAAACTTAAACTAAATAGTTAAAAGTAATATTGTTTTAGTACTTTAAAAAAAGAGCATTAAAAAAATGTACAATATCTTATGTTATTTTTGGAGCCGCTGCCACCCAAGGCAAGAAAGGGAGGGAGAGATTATATGACTTCAAAATTGTCAAAAACTAACGAACTTAACCGTAATCGCACTGATTCCAAAAATAACTGATTTGATTTTGTGAATATTTAAGTGGGTATCAATATTTTTGTATATTGTTCTTTAATGCTCTTTTCTTTGAAGTAATAAAAAATATTATTTTTAAAGTTTTAGTTCAAGCTTGTACATATAGGCAAAGTTTGGAAGTCTGTTTTTACTTTTTTATAAAAATTTACTTTTAGAGAGAAAAAAAAATTCACTCATCTTTATATTAAATCTTTTTAAGCTCTTAAGTAATTCTTAAGACATTGATGTGGATATTTTACGAGGATTAATAAAGACAACAGAAGTGTGCAAAATTCTACATAAATTCGCATTTCAGGACATCAAGGTGCATATGTCTCTTTTGAAAACTGATTAGTTAATTTCCTCTCCTGAAATTTCCTCCAATTTTCTGGCCTTCATCTTTCCATCTTTCTCTCGTATTCCTCCCAAGGATAAAGCTACGATGGCAGGAAGATAAGATTTATTTGGTCAACCCTAATAAAGCCTGTGAAGGTGCTAATAACAACTGAACTGCAAATTTATTATATATCGTATGGCTCGTACATATTGATTTTTTTCTTGAATTAGATGGAAGAAGATCAACCACCTGAGATTGCTGGGTCCCCTGTACAGAATTTCGATTACAGCGTTCATAAAGACCGCACCTAGAGATTTAGTGCTATCAGATAAGAGCATAGATTTAGAGAGGTTCTGTTCGGTGACTACACCCAAGACATCTCCAAAGTCATCCTAGACGGTATTACTAGTAGTCAATCGTGTACGTCTGTACTGCTGGCGTGTCGTGTAATGTCTTTTATAGGGCACTTCCACCTTTGTTCAGAATAAAAGAGTCATTGAATCTCATCAGCGATGGGAAACGCAAATGGAATACCGAACGAGAAGACTCTGATTATCTGAGGTTGTTATTGTCTCCAATGACAACGATAAGGATCTTTAAAAAAAACCTATAAGAAGTCGTTGAAATTGGTATTGGGACCTTTATTGACACAAATGCAAATGGAGACGAATCCAGCTAAGTGCTTTGGTAAACATTGTTTATTTCTACCTCTGCTGGCGGTGTTTGCTGATGACTCTATTCAAAGAGGTTCCGAAAATTTCTAGTTGAAAGCAAGAAGGTACGGTACGATCGTTAATGAAGTCAAATTTTATCGATTTGTTTGAAATACGCTCAACATGGGAGTCATCAGGCAAATGCACTTTCTTGGAACAGGTTGTGTGGGAGAAAAACTGCGTTCAATTCGTTGTTTTATTGGAGAACGAGAAGGAAACTACTTCACTATACATTTCCATAAAATCGAAAGAGGACTTGTAAGACATGCAGCCAATGAATACATTTCCAAGTAAAAGTGCCTAAGAAATTCGTGACGTTCACTTTTCCGACACTTACATGTGGAGAGAAATACAACTTTATGTGGACAAATTATCCTGTTTGTACATATGCGCTGTATTCGAAGTGACATATAAAATATTGGAAAATAAATGTCGCCAACTTTTCATATTTGATAAAGGTGTATGGAGTATCTGGAATTGATTTATTTTCAAAACAGAACCCCATTATAGACGAAGAACGTGCAATCGCATGTACATTTGATGGGGCCTCTTTCACATACACATACAGAAAAAAAAATCTCTTATCTTAAACTCAGTTCACACCTACGCGTGGTATAATCGTGATAATTAGCATATTACAGCACTAGGATTTGAAAACATTCTCATGAATTTTTACTGCAGGCTATCAATATATGAGAGTTTGAAAATATTTATGTATGCGTTTCTAAAAACACATTTTAGATATTAACATTAGTAATAAATGAAATATTACAATTAGACACGTGCAGAGTAGTTTGAGGAAAATATGTAATTTATATTTAAAAAACAATACAGTAACACACTTGTGTTTTTCCAGCCTCAAATGTGTTTTTCCCATCCTCAAGAGGCATTCATAAGTCGTGCCGTAATTTTGACGTCCATGCTACTTTCCATGTGGAGGCCTCCATAAGGCATTTCAATTTTAAGCGTGCCCAATATGTTTGATATAGGCGCTTCATTAGGAATCATCGGAGTAAACCTAATTTTGGCATAACTCATGATTTCCTCTAGAGGACTGGTGATATTTCAGATTTGCCTCATGGAAAATTCCAGTCGGGTATTAAAAATCTCTAAGCTCCAACGCATAAAATTGAATATGTGCATCTTTTTATATTTTTCAAAATGTGGGAGAATAATTCTGTATATTTTTATAAAATTACTTTTTAGAATTGTTTGTGGAATTCGTATAAATATTTTGATTTTATTCTATTATACCAAAATTCGGAACGAGCAGAGCTGTTGGTACAGATAGTTTATTTTAAAATAAAAACAACATCTGTCTTCTGTTCTTTACTCTAAAACCCAATAAAGGAGGAGGGTCAATAAGGCCGGTTTTCGGTCTAAATTTTTTGGTAGGAAGGACATGAAATTTCTTTGAAATTCTTTTTGGGTTTTTATCTATAACCCATAAATAGTCAATTTCAACCAATACGAAACTTCCAAATACCCTCCCCCTCTCTACCATCCCCCCAAAGTTATGAAAAAGCAGCTATAAATAGCACTATTTTAATGCATTAACGCTTATAGAAAGTGTCTGAGCTAAATTTTTTATCTTATAATACAGATAATGATCTAGACGACCAATCAAACATAAATACCCTCCTCCCCCCCCCCCCCCCCCCAACATACCCCCTCCCCCACGAAATTCCAAGTCCTTCCTGCCAACAAATTTAGGCGGAAAACCGGCCTTATTGACCCTCCTCCTTTATTATGTTTTTTTTAAACTTGACCCATATGTGAACTCGGTTTGTAGTTCAAAAAACCCTTGCACACAGCACAAATGTATGTTCCTTAGAAAAGCTTTTCACTGTAGAGCTTTTGCAGAATGAAAAGGTAAAATCAAGGTATTTTGCATTTTTACCATCACTTTCTTCTTTTGCTTTACTAAGATCAAATTTTGAATTTTCTATATGATGCTGATCCGTCAGAGCGTCTTGCAGAGCACATCCAAGAAGCAGAAATGGTTCACCTTTTACTCTTAAGTGGATTCCCAGCATTACTTCACTAAAAAGCGAACGCATCATGTCTGACCCAACAATAGATTCAAACTGTGGATCACCAGTAAGGAAATGGTTGTATTGAAAGTATTGGTCCAGAAACCCTTGAAAAGATGTCATGATTGCGAAATTTAGTGAATCGTGCAAATCAGATTATCTTCAGGGCGACTCCGGGACCATGCCCGAAACAATTGTTACGATGAAAAATGGAACTCTTTACACTTCATTAGATCGGCCATTAATTCTCATCAATTTTGCTTCCCTTCGCTGGGTAAATAAAAGGTACAACTAGGTAGTTCTGAATGGGCCGGCCGGTTTTGTGAAAAATTAAGGTACTGGGATGGCAAAAAATTTGTCATCCTCTGTCAAGTTTTTAGAATTGCTGGTAATAATTTAGTCGAAGAAGAATACTTTAAAGTTTTATCGAGAGATAGATTTTAATTATTTCGGTTGGTTGATTATCCAGAACACTTTAACAGGCCTCTAACTATAAAAAGTGTATGTAAGCGACTTACTCAACGAAAGAACTCTGTTGTAGTGAAATTTGTAATTAGGTTATTTAATAAAAATTATTAATAAGTTCACCGAAATATTGATAACTTCATTCCTTTTGAAGAACTGTTGAAGTTTTCTATATATTTGGGTGTTTAACTAAAAAGCATCTGATTTGACTTCGCTATAAATTTAATAACCTCAAAATGAATTTAAGAACAAGTTCGAACGCCCGATTGGACAATTGTTCATATATGTCCTACGAAATTTATCAGTTGATATTGAAACCATCATCTAAGATTTGTTAACCTTTTAAGGACGGGAGTGGTCGATATATGGACCAGCCAGAGGACACATAATATTTTCTGTTTTTCAGGGAAAATGTTATGCGCTAAATATGGGAAAAATAGTATAGAAATTCCTGGAAGCATCCTTGACCTTGAAAATTGCTATTTCAAAGTCAAATTTTTGTTTGCTATTTCGCCCTGAAAGTTAGCATACCTACCTTTTTTTATGTACTGATTACGAAAAATATAGTACCACGAATCGCGAAACTCTTCTGAAAGGTGAATTCAAGGTCTAAAATTGAAATTTTGACGATTTTTCACGTATTCAGCGCATCAAATTACCTAGAAAAATACTTTCAAACCGTCGCGTCAAATTTTTACATGGGACTTTCCGTTGCGGACGGGCCTGGTCGATATATCGACCAGCAAGGAGGGGGGGAACTCCACATAAGAAGTTCATTGATTTTATTTATAATGTTCATGTTTAATAAAAGGTCAATTTTAACGTAATTTTCCCCGTCCTTAAAAGGTTAATACAAAAAAACGGTTTCCCTTTAGAGAATTTTAATTTAGGTCAGTGCTACATTTTTTTTACAATATGGTACATTGATCTCCTTTAATATACATAGAATTATCAAAAGCAAAACTAAGAGTATTGTCAGAGTATTACCTACACAATGAACTTTAAATAACATTGTGTGATTTATTATACATATGATATTCATTTTTAGAGTTTGTGTATTATACATATTCACCTCTAAAAGACTTTAAAAAGTTGAAGTAAAAACACGCCTCTGATATATTGCTCTCCTTATATGACTATAACATTATAATGTTTACTACAATTTATCAGTGAGAATATTATTGCAAAAGAAATTACACTGATAAAATGTGGTGTGATAACTTCAAAAAGTGCTTATCGCTCTCAAAATTTTCAAAATAATCGACATGAAATAAGAGAAAAACATTTTTCTTTTTAATCCAGTTAATTAAAAAATTTACAAATATTTTCAAAAGCCCTCCTTCCGATATATAGTAGTACATGAATTATTTATAGAAATGTTTGAAATTTCAGAGAAATTAATTTATTTTTCAACTTAAATCAATTATTACCAACTAAATTCTTTCAATGAAAAGCGAAAAATGGCCGGTTGTTATTTTCTTCCATTAAGTCTTTACAAGACTACTTGTAGAACGTCAAGAAAATCCTTATTCTTATAACAATCTTGTTTTAACTTCATATAAAGTCACAAAATGATTTTTAGAAAAATATTTTATAAGCCTTTTAAAAAAAAGGTTTCTTTATGAAAAAGCTAATAATAACTTTAAAAGTGTATTTCGAATTTGCCTAAGAATTGAGTCTTTCGAATTGTTTGTTGGGCGTGTATACTTATACCTTATAGATGTGGCTTACAGTAGCTGTTGTTTTGTTTTAAGTCGGCGCGAAAATCTTTGATAAATTATTATTTATTAACTAGGTTTCACCCGGCGTTGGGTAAATACTTACTAATTAAACACTTCTCAGGTGTTCTAATTTGTTATATCCTACAAATTGTTTTAACCCGAAAACCCCTTTATGGATCTGCCATTGAATATACAAATTTTAATAATATTCAAAACTAGTGCCCTTATAATAATCATTGTACCAATTTCCATTAAAACCCGTTGAAATCGAGAAATGTTGGTCGCCATATTGGATCCACCATCTTGAATCTAGAAATTTTGATAATATTGAAAATTAGTGGCCACAAAAAATTCGTACTAACTTTCATTAAAATCCGTTGAAGTCGAGAAATTTTGATCACCATATTGGATCCACCATCTTGGATTTGGATTTTTCTAATATTTAATAATCATTGTACTAATTTTCATTAAAATCCATTGAAACTGAGACATTTTGGTCTCCCTATTGGATCCGCCATATTGGCTTTACTAATTTTGATAATATTCGAAATTAGTGGCCTCAGAATAATTATTGTACCAATTTTCATTAAAATCTGTCAGAGTCCATCATCTTGGATTTGGAAATTTTGATAATATTGGAAATTGTTCGTTGTACTGAGGAATTTTGGTCACCATGCGGGATCCGCCATCTTGCATTTGGAGATTTTGATATTCAAAATCAGTGACCTCAAAACAATCATTGTACTAATTTTCATTCAAATCGGTTGAAATCGATAGATCTTGGTCGCCATATTGGGTACGCCATCTTGGATTTGTAAATTTTTGGTAATATTCATAATCAGTGACCTCAAAACATTGTACGAATTTTCATTAAAATCCGTTAAAATTGAGAAATCCTTGGTCGCCATATTGGATCCGCCATCTTGGATTTGTGAGTTTTGGTAATATTCAAAATTAGTGACCTCAAAACATTGTAGGAATTTTCATTAAAATCCTTTGAAATCAAGAATTCCTGGTCGCCATATTGGATCCGCCATCTTGAATTTATAAATTTGGACAGCGGATTTGAAATCAGTTTTCCGCAAAACCCCTAAGTATCAGTTTCGTAAATGTAGCAAATTCAACAATAATTGCAACAAAATGCTGAAAAAAGAAAACTGGTGGTTGTGTAGCTGGGAAAAGACGCATGAAATTTTGGTTTATGGTTCCTTTATTTCACTTTCCTAAAATGAAATTAACAATCATAATTTCACAATTGTTTTTTCCAATAATTTCTACCCCAATAGGAAATCAGTTATCATTTCTAAATGTCTCTGAAAAGAGCATTACTTTGAAAACAAAAGATTTCTGTGCCTAATTCAAATTGCGGTAAAAAAGAAATTATCCAATCCACTTTAATCCAATCACTAAATTCGTTTTAAATCGCAGAAACAAGAGTGAGACTAGTCCATCCTGGTGCTTCCTTATATAGACTTTGTGGTATGGTCAAATTGTGTGATAAGTTGATCTTTTGCCAGAGGAAAAATGCTATACAATTTAAATTTTCTTCGTAGGTCCAGTATAGCCTGGGAACTGACTTGAGCTCCCCTTTACTGACCTTGATTAAATTTCGAACGTGTTAATTAAATCATAATACTGTTATTTTGATGGTGTTATGCCTTTTTCCGAAAGTCTGTGTTATCGAATTTGTGCGATAAGGACGCTCTCGTACATCAGGTCCTCTCTTTTCTTTTTATTATATACATATACATATATTTTAAATTTAAATATTTGTATTTTTCAAATTAATTAGCAAATTTAACCCATATCGGGTAATACCACCGAATTCGCCGCCCATCAATTCGCCTGATCGCGCTGTCAAAACAAGAATGGCAGTTGCGTTCGCCGGTTAAAATTCGTAGAATGTGGCGAGTTGTTTATATCGGTTTTCTGCTGTGTTTTGTGTTTTATATTTATTGGATCTGCATCAGGTAAGCTTAGTTCAATATTCCCTGAGGATTTGTGTAGCACAAATTGCATTTTTTATACGAAAAATTGCAATCTCTTACTTCGTCCTGGCAACTGTAAAATGGAAAGGACCCCGCACAAATTGTATGGAAATCGGGTCCCGGTCAAATTCGCTGAAACTTTGCAGAAAGGTAGTTCTCAACCTGCTGATCAAAAGTCTCAATGGGCCTAAAGTCATCCTATGATTAGTTGTGGAGATATAGAGGGGTGAAGTGTGAGACATTTGCTGTAGACCCAAGTACGCTTCACGAAGTCTCTAGTCGCTTAACTCGGAAACCAAGGTCCCTTACAGAAATCTTTGAACACAAAAGTTGTTTGTAGTTATCAAGGCATGTCATTACAACCATAAACATTTTTGGTTGACCTTGACCTTGACCATGGACCTTAACCCATTAATGCGCAAAACGAGAATTTTGTGTACCCAAGTTCAATTGGGGGTGGTTTTCTTCCAAAATCGTACATAGGGGGTTTTCGGGGATGTTCTTTCAGAATCTGGCATTTTTTTTGCATAAAATCTTCAAAAACCCTATTATTTTTTGAGTTTTTTAAAAAAACTGCGAATTTTTGTTGGTCTTTTTTCTTTTCAAAGTTGATTATCTTATTGTTGCTACTATTGAATGATCATATAACCACCAGAAATCGCGGTCCGAAGGTCTAGATATTCTCAAAACATGGTTTTGAAAGTTCTTTTTTGCTTAAGTTTTTGCAAAATCGCCATTATGTATAGCAATGTAATAAAAAATTTCGCGATTTTTTTACGCGAAAAGGATCAACTTTACAAGAAAATTGTATAGAACAGAAAATACTTTAAATGAACCAAAGAACTCGCGTGATTTTTTTCAGAATTTTTCGACTATTTTTGGTTTTTTGGATTTGGCCAATTTTTGAAAAATCCAAAAATCACCCGACAAATTCTGAAAAAATTCACACGTATTCTTTGACTAATTTAAAGTATTTTCTGTTCTATGCAATTTTCTTGTACAGTTGATCCTTTTCGTGTAAAAAAATCGCGAAATTTTTTATTACATTGCTATACATAATGGCGATTTTGCAAAAACTTAAGCAAATAAGAACTTTCAAAACCATGTTTTGAGAATATCTAGACCTTCGGACCGCGATTTCTGGTGGTTATATGATCATTCAATAGTAGCAACAACAAGATAATCAACTTTGAAAAGAAAAAAGACCAACAAAAATTCGCAGTTTTTTTTAAAAAACCCAAAAAATAATAGGGTTTTTGAAGATTTTATGCAAAAAAAATGCCAGATTCTGAAAGAACATCCCCGAAAACCCCCTATATACGATTTTGGAAGAAAATCGCCCCAATTTTCTATTCGAATCGTACAGCTGAACTTGGGTGTACAAAATTCTCGTTTTGCGCATCAATGGATTAAGGTCCATGGTCAAGGTCAAGGTCAACCAAAAATGTTTATGGTTGTAATGACATGCCTTGATAACTATAAACAACTTTTTTGTTCAAAGATTTCTGTTAGGGACCTTGGTTTCCGAGTTAAGCGACTAGAGACTTCGTGAAGCGTATTTGGGTCTACAGCAAATGCCTCACACTTCACCCCTCTGTATCTCCGCAACTAATCATAGGATGACTTTGGGCCCATTGAGACTTTTGATCAGCAGGTTGAGAACTACCTTTCTGCAAAATTTCAGCGAATTTGACCGGGACCCGATTTCCATACAATTTGTGCGGGGTCCTTTGTCAGTAATTTCTTGTGGTATTTTTAATTTTTGTTTTTAAATATGCCTTTTGTTATACTTAGCATGTTGTTTTCTCAGCTGGAGAAATTAGAGTTATTAGCAATATTAACTTGTGCATTTTTCCCTGTTGTTATTGTTGTACTTCTTTGGCTTTGTTTACGCATGTATGTTGGGCTGTGAAGTTAATTCATTCACCTTTATTCCATTTCAGCTGAACATTTATTCCGGAGTACCTGTAGAATATCCAGGTACAGGGAAGTATAATTTTAGTTAATTCATTTATTTCAATTTTCATTAATTTTATTTGAATTTTCAGGTTGATTTCGAACAATCAGTTTTGATGAAAATTGCTCAAATTTAAAATTTTCTACCGTTTCATTTTGAAACCCTATATATTATCCGAAAAAATTAGCCTGTATGTTAAGTTGGAATATGTAGTACCTTCGGACTCAAAAATGAAAAATTTCGATGCAAGCGTTTAGGTGTGATTGAGCAACAAAGAAACAAACAAACGAACTATCATTTTTATGTATATAGCTTATATATACAGCTGGGTTTAATGGGGAAAATTTCGATATGTGCCTATGAATATACTTTTTTTTTTATTTATGAATTCAAATTGTTTTAGATTTATCATGTGGACAGTCTTAAAAGCTCTGGAGATAATACGATCTAAAGTACCACGTATCTTTTTTATGATTATTTTAAAATAACAGAATGATTTTCTCAGACATCGGAAACTGATGAGTTTTTCTTATCGCATCAAAGCTATCAAATATTATAATTGAACCTGGCTTTTATTTGCAGACAACGACGAAATATGCGTGAGAAAAACAACAGCCAGGCAATATCCCCAATGAGGGAGCAGTGACTGAAGAAATTTACTCTAAAACTGACGAACACAAAATCGCTGTAATTTGCGCAAACAAAATTAAACAGCATAAAACGGAGGGTTCTTTTGGGCCCATAGAGTACTGCGGCATTAAATGGAGTAGCTGTTACATAGATATCAATATGAAGCGACCCCACGCAATAAATGTAGTCCAATTAATAGTGAAAATTAATACTTTGTATATTAAATGGTGGATCGATTCAGCAGGACTGATTCAAGAAATTGGAACACCAGATTGCGATAAATTCTCTTTAATGATTCCTTTAAACAAGCTGAATGTCTGAAGGCGAGCGTAACAAATCGCTCCCCGAATTACTGAAAATGAGGAGCCTTGTGTTAGGGGCGGTAGGAGGTGGCAGAAATTATCTGAATTTCTCAGATGCGACGTCGGAGTGGAATGGTCGTGGCCCACAACGACTCACTTGATGTTGCTTTAAATGGCTCTTCTGGTTTTCGGACACATAAAATAAGCTGACAGTTAATTCCATCTAAATTAATTGCATTTTTGGGAGGCTCCGTGGTATACCCATGCACTCTAATTGCTAAAGCTGTTGCAGGTCGATAGGCACTTAATGAGTCCTATTGACTATATAAAATGATTCATTAATTGCCAATTACAAAAGGGGTAACTCGTAGTTTCAATTAATTAATTTGTTGCCAGAGAAGCTAAATTCAAAGAGATTAATAAAGGGGATTTTTAAAATCTCCTTGAGAAACTCATTGCCTTTTTGACCAGATCTAAAAATGAATTGAATTTGTTGAGTAGTTAATATTGTAGGAATATTTCAAGTAAAACTCGAGTGGGATACTATATACATATGTAAGCTTAAAATATACTTTTAAAATGCATTCAAATTTCATTTCAGGAGAGACATCTCGCACCGTTCGGCAGTTACAGGGTGATTCGTAAATCAGGATTTTGCCTTATATGTGAACCGCTCTTGTATTTTTATCTTTTTTTCTACGCATCGCAGCGTCCCCAAACCGAAATCAAAAAACTACTATTTCGATGCCCTAAAAATGTATTACCTGTGTTTCCTAAACAAACATTTCCGAACTTGCTGTCATAAATGTGATGTTGACCGTTTTGTAAAGGGCTTCGAGAAGAAGTTTTTTATTCCTGCTGCAAAATCGTGAAAACGCAGATACGCGGTATTTACAAACTGCTCTTTCGCGGTATTGCACGCGCAACGACGTTATACTTTTCCTTGTCAAATGCAATAATTTACAGAATATGTATGAGTGAGTGGGACAAATTGTTTTCGTCGCTACAATATTCACAGTATCCAAGTTGGCTTAGATCAACTTTTTTACTTTTACCAAAAGTTTGTCATAGTAGGCGAGCATGGGATACAGTGGATCGTGGGTCACAGTGGAGGGATCGTTATAGCTTTGCATGTTTGGCACACACACATGTGCGCCTCCGCGACGTTGCCATTCTTACACCCCACCCGCGTCCCAACTAGTCGCCATCTTAGCTTCAGAACGGGAGGTCGTGGCGCACCGTACCGGTCAACAAGTCAGCCACAAATTATTTTTTTACCTGTTTCTGTAAAACGTTTTGCTTCTCCGTGTGCTAGGATTTTGCAAGATTTGATATTTTGTCATGACCTATAGTTAATGTAGAGAGATTTTGTGACTTACTAACAAAAACTTGAATATTTAAAAATTACTTTATCTTTCCCTTTATTGGAATTTAATTCAACTTAATTTTTAAAATATTTTCCTCCGAACACAAAAATTAAAATTATGACATGTAAAAAAAAAATTGAGATCACAATGACTCCACATATGCTCGGAAATGCAAAAACAAATTTAATTTTTTTTAAAGTTTTCTTGTTCACCTTGCTTAGTAAGTACAATAACTATTTAATCTGAGTAGCATTAAATTCAATTTCGATTCTAGAAATATTCTTGATATCTGAAATATAAGATTTCAAATAATGCTTCTAAAGGGATTTGACGATTTAACAAATTGGAACAAAGTCTTCTCGCGGCATCCTGTAAGCTCCTCTCGGTGTGAATTTTTAAGACTTTATTCGGTGTCTAAAAAACTTGCCGGGGTCAAAAGTTGAAAGGCGAAAATCCTAACCCAAATACACACTTAAGGAATTTTTCAGGGCGGATTTGCGGGTAAGGCTTAGCTGAAGCGATATGTTTGCCCCTGCTATCTGAAGTTTTCCTCTCTACTTCTAGGGAAAAGCGAATGAACACCGGCGTCGCATCCGGTTGTGGATGCCCTTTCCCAGGATAGATTCCAACATTTTCCCGGAAATGTCAGATGTAGTTTAATTCATTTTTCAAGTCCCCAAAGCTCTTTACTGGAAGATTTATTTGCTTTAAGGTTTAAACGAATTTGAGGAGCTGCTACTGTCAGGGGGCTGTTTGGAATCAAGTTACAGAGTTTTCCGGTTTTAAAGTTTAATAATAAATATCCCTATCACCCCTTTTGCTTTTCGGTTGAAAATTCCAATTCGAGGAAAATCACACTTAACCCGGAGAGCGCGGTTTTGTGAATCAACTTTTACTTCCTCGTGAATAATAATTAGATGCGACCGCCGAATATCACTGTCCCATCTTGTCCTATTCATCCGAATTGCGGTTCCGACACTTTCACACTTCGATATCCTTTTGTGCTTTTACTCAAAATTTGAAAGGAAAATTCTAGACCCCTATTCCTTTTATTGTAATTCAGTGATCTACTGAATTCATGAGCTCGAACGAGGTCAAACGTTGAGAAATGAAGTCTATTACCAGAAATGGAGATGTTCATGCAAATTTTGTTATCCGTTAAGGGTCAATCGATGAATTTGGTATCATTGAAAAGTATACTTGAAGTCTTTATTTTTTCCGATATCTTGAAGCACGATTTAGTTATAGTTTAAATTAAGTTCGAATTTCGGTTAAAAGAAAATATTTCATTTAATTATTAGTCAGAAATTTTTTTTTTGTCGTATGAAGCTCTAAATATAACTTTTTGAAATCATGAAATCTATGTAGCATCATATGTAGACGATGCCCTTTACATTTCCAAAATTTGTTCATCCATTTCTGAGTTAAGATTTCCGTGTACACCAAGAATAAAGAAACATACGAAAAGTAACAAATAATAGCTCATTTGAAAACAGATAATGTAGAATTTAATACAATATAAAGAACAAAGGAAATATAATTAGTGCAACAGCCTATCCAACAGCCCGAAGTTATTTTTTTATATATGGAACACTGATATACAAGAACTTTGCAGGAAGACAAGAGATTCATTTCTTTCTACAAAAGTGGAGATGAGCATCCAAGAACTGGATCTACACTCCTTTTCCCGATCAGACTACGAAAAAAACCGATTTCATGATGATTCCCCTGAAAGGACCTTTGAATTGACTTTCAAATTACCTCTGGATGACCCTAGACTGGCCATTATCCGATAATCGTTGATGCTATAACTCGACCTGAGTATCCAAGGACTGAATCTACAATCCTTTTCCCGATCGCACTGCGAAAAAAGGTAATTTCGTTGTATTCCTCTCAAAAATGACCTCCGCGAGATCTTCGAATGAACTCTATCGAGATTTTCTAGTTCTAAAACTGCTACAGAAGAATGTCATCCAGAAATAAAATAAAAGGGAAGATTGACATAGTTTCTACATACAAAAATATAAATTTAATCCAAAAAATCGTCAACTGTGAAGCGAATTTTCAAGGTCAAATGAAGGTCACTGGAACTTTTTACTATTTTTGTCGAGAGAGAGAGAGTTGGCCTGCTAGGTCCCCTGATCTCAATCCGATTGAGAACCTTTGGGGCACCCTAGCTCGTAAAGTCTGTGCAATGGGAAGGCAATACCAAACAATTCAGCAGTTGAAAAATGCAATAAGATGGGTGTGGGATGAAATTGAGAGCGCTGACTTTCAAAATTTAATATCTTCAATAAAAAGAAGAATTTATCAGGTCATTTTAAATAATGGTGGCAATACAAAACACTAGGATATAATTTTTATAATTCTTATGCTTTAAATTTAATTTTAGTCTTTTTTAATCAAAGTGGAGTTATTTCAACCTCGCACTTTTTTAAGGAAATTTTTTATGTTTTGATTTGATTTATTTCTGAAATTTAAATTATTTTTTATGTAATGCATATTATATACCAATCTTAATTTTTCTTTACCACACTGAAATAAAACTTTTACAAACTACATTTCATTTGTCAACTGGATACGTTCTTATAATTGCTTTCCGTGGCACCAATTCGAAGAATAACTTGGCCACTTTGGGTGTCCCTCAGGGTAGTAACTTGGGTCCTCTTCTTTTTATTTTGTCAATTGTCAATATCACACATCTGTTGAATACGTGCAAAGTCTTAATCTATGCTGATGACATGAAGTTATTCTTTCATATAAGGAATATTAACGATTGCCATGTGATTCAAAAGGACCTTAATATTTTCCATTCTTGGTGTGCTCACAATGACCTTGAACTTAATATTGATATGTGCGAAATAGTATCTTTTTATCGTGGTCGAAGTTTTTTTCAATTTGACTACGCTCTCTTGGGTCATACTCTTCGTCGTATGAAGTCTGTTCATGACTTAGGTGTTATTCTTGACAGAAAACTTGACTTTGTTGAGCATATCAATTCCATGGTTATGAGGTTTTGTTCTGTATTGGGTTTCATAAAAAGATGGTCACGTGAGTTCTCGAATATTTTAGTATATAAACAACTGTGTTTTTCTTTTGTGAGAGCCGTTCTTGAATACTCAAGTCAAGTTTGGTCTCCTCACTACCAAACCCACATTAACAAAGTTGAGTCTGTCCAACGTATAAGTTCATTAGATTTCCCCTCAAGGATTTACCTTGGGGCCGATCCAATTTGTCTTCTCCCTTACGAAGACCGACTGCAGTTACTCGACATGCATTCTTTAGATAAACGTCGTGAAGTTGTTGACATAATATTCGCTCACCAACTTATAATTGGTTGGTTGGCCAGCTTATATTGGCTGACTTATTTAACCCTTTGCACTATAATTGTTTTTCTAGTTTGTTCTCGGCCAACTCTGATTTAATTTTTCTGGTTTTGATATCACATGTTAGGTATGAAGTAATTGCTTGCAGTTATTTAAAGTTTAATGTTTTATTAAGAAAACGATTGTTTATAAAGAATGTATAGTATCAAAATACGAATATTCAGTTTATTGTTATTTATATTTTTTTAAAGTATGGTACTTTTTAAAATAATGTCCTACATGTAAAAATGGTTTCCTGTCGCAAGTTTCACAAAAGTAGGCTGTTGTTCGCCTTCCACCTTTTATTTTTCGATTTGAACATACTAGGCAATCATTATGTTTGCCTTGAGGATCTGCCATTAGTATATGTAATTTACCATCTAATCGATTCTATCAATCGACTGGGATGCTCATAGATATAAGTTTTATACGCAATTCACTGCGATTGCATTTGAACATTTGATAAGGAATACTAATGTTATTAAGCTGAGAAGTGTATAATACAAGACGAAGACATTTATGTACATACACATAATTTCAAAGCATTTTTTAAATAAAACTGCTTCCCACTAATTTGTTTTATATATGAAGTATCGCGCCAGACAGAGAGTTCTAGGGAAAAATAGTTTTGTTACGCCAGAGGTGACTTCAGAGTTTTAGGGAAAAATAGTTTTGTCAGGCCAGAGGTGACATCATAGTGCAAAGGGTTAATACATGTCTTACTAAGCATGCGCTGAAAAAATACTTGTTTCGTCATCATTCATAACATCATTTTTGTCGTGTGATACGCATGAATTCTTGTTCTGCATGTTGTATGATGGTTCTGGTTTTACTAACAGAACCAAATGATGATAACAGTCTCATGCTCATGCAGCTCTGCTGCTTGTAGCTTGGACTAAGCTGATGGTTTAAGAAGTTGTGAAGCAAAATTCATTTTTATAACATATAGAGAATTAATTTGTATATCAAGGACATATTACTAAAAGTATATTGATGCAATATATATTATATTTAAAATATGTAAGGCAGGTCCTCTAGAAATTATTAACAGCTGCAACAAAGGACTGCAGTCAATGTCTTCAAAACCCAACCAGTTCCATTCGCATTTCCTTTCGTATGTATATCATACAGCCGCAAATAACCTCTCGAAAAGCAAATCGCTCACGAAGTCTTTTGACTGAATCCAAAGCTCTGTTCGAAATGTCGCTCGCATTGAATTGCACGAACTACGATCGTTGTGTGTTAGTTGGCGAATATTGTGAACTGCTTTTATTCAAATTAAGCGAACAGTGAGGTAAAGCTATTAGAAGACAAGTGAAAACATGCAACTGATTTATTAGAGGAAATAAAACCGTTCGTACTATGCTATGAGGGTACCATTGTGGATGGAGCATTAAATTGAAAATTAGAGCAATTTTACAGGTAGATTTTACAATGGAATGCAGGCTTTACAGCTTGTTTTGATTAATCGTAAATAGCCCAAATAGAGATGTACTGCATTCGGAGACGTGTAAATCAAAACAAAGATAAATAATTAGGTTTTAACCGTTTGTAGAGCGGTTGTTTTAGACTGTAACTATTCGCAAGTTTTTAGTTAATTTTATTTTTCCAGTTTTAGGGTGAATCTGAAAATGCAGCTCAGATCTATAGTATATAAGAATATGTACAATTTCAAAGCAGCAAATGTATTTGAAATGCAAAGTGATTACCAAATTATGGTCCTCAAAAAATTGTTAATTCATAATTGGGGTACATACCTTTTCATACGTATACAATGGAACGAAATTAAGAATATGCATTATAAAATTATTATTTTATCAAACCGCATATTATTATAGGATACCATAAGGCGAGCAAATTTGTTTAAAGAAAATAAAACATAAATCGGAAATTAATTCATAATAAGAAAAAGCTGTTGGTTATAGTACGACAATAAAAAAACGTAAGTTGCAATCAATTATCTTATTATCTATCTAGAACTAGAAAGTAGGAATATTTATCTATATTCTATATATTGTAACAATTTTGGTTGGTGATCTTTCGCCGACTACAAAGGTGACAAAAAAAAATGTACAATGCTGCTGACAAAAAGATCTAGAAAACCACGATTCGCTGAGCCAGTATCAACTTATATGGTTTTTGCAACAATATTATTAATTTTTATTAAGCTCACCCAGTAACAACACTCACATAATAAGTAAGGTCCCTTATAACTTATAATAATTATACATAATAACTTTTTAAAAATCATAAATTTCCAATATTTGTTAATAACAATTATTGTTATTAACAAATATTGGAAATTTATGATTTTTAAAAAGTTATTATGTAGAATTTAAGTAGAGGTACAGAGTGAATTTACAAATTGTTGCAGATTTTTTTTAAACGTTTTTAATCTTCGAACAGTTGCAACGGATATAGCAAACCCGTTTGTGAATGAGAAGATGCCAACTAATTCTTTCCGAAGTGGTGATAAAGCCTAGAATCAAAGAAAATATAAACATAAAGAACTTGCACCCAGTACAAGTCCGTGCTTGACGAAACTCTTGCTGTAATGGGTCTTGTGCGATCGGCCAAAATCCCCGGGAATACATACAGGGTGTCCAGGAAATAGTGCGCCAAAATTAAGGGGTCATGACTACCCAAAATATGACCTCAGTGAAAACCTCACCGTTTTCGAGATATTTGAGTTTTTATGAAAAATTAAATTTCAGATTATTGACAATTTGGTGCACATAAAAAGACATGTTCTAATTTTTTTTTTGCTAAAATATTCTAGATAAGTTGCCCTACCTGGTAAGCATGTCATTTTTTATTACTAACACAAGACCGTCGAGAAAAAAAATAATCAAATTTTTTTTTCTGCTTAAAATTATTTGACTCTACTTTGACCTTAACTGGCGAAAAAGAAAAATGTACTAGGCAGTGATGGGAAAGCAATTCAAAAAATTGCTTAATTAATGCAGATTTCAGAATCACCATGTTCATTTTAAATCAAATTTAATTTTTCATAAAAACCCAAATATGTATCTCGAAAACGGTGAGGTTTTCACTAAGGTCATATTTTGATATACTGGTAGGTCATGACTAGCGTTGCCAGACGTCCCGTATTTTCCGGGACGTCCCGTATTTTAGGCTGAGTTTAAAATGTCCCGGCGGGACTGACTCTGTCCCGTATTCGAACCGTGCTCCGCTCACCGAATTTAACCATAAATTCGCTCGAACTTCCTTTAATCGTAATGTTTACATTATCTTTGACTATTTGATTTTACAGCCTATCTGCTGTCACGATATGATTTTTCAGAAAATAATATTCTCTCAAAGGTACTCTTTTTAAACTTTAAATCTGAAATAAACTACAACAATTTTCAAGAAGCTACGGAACATTTTAAGATAGAAGAAATAAATATGGATTGCTTGTATGAAGAATTCCAAATAATCAGAAAAAGCCTGAATATTGTTAATACAACTTCTGATTACAAGAGTATGGGAGCGATTGAAACTTGGAAGAAAGTCATCAAAGGGTTTTCCAGTACCGAAATCCCTAACATTTTCCGAATTTTATCCTTCGTTTTTAGAATACCTAGCTAAAACTGTTTCGTGGAAAGGGTTTTTTTTACAGATGGTACTTAAGTGGACTGATGTAAGAAATCAATGTACCCCTAATTTAATAAAAAGCGAGTTGATGACCGTTTTTAATTACGATTATAATTGTATTGATTTTTATAAATATGTTAAAACCAATAAAAATATGTTAAAACTGACTTGCTCCTCGGAGAAATATCAAAAAAAAAAAAAATAAAGAATGTCACTATATAATTTTGTTTTTTATTTGTCCCGGATAAAAAACTAAATTCCCGTATTTTTTTGCCTATTTAAGCATTTGCCCCTTATAGGCTGAAAAAAATCTGGCAACCCTAGTCATGACCCAAGCTCCCATCCCCTTAATTTTGGCGCACTACTTCCTGGACACCCTGTATATAGTCAAAATTACATATTATTAATTCGATAATATTTGTAAGATTGATTTCATCAGTTTTCATATAGAAAGCAAATTCTTATAAGATTTTAAGCTAAATTCGAAATTTTGTTGTATAAATTGAAGAAAGATTATATGACAGAGTTTAAAAAAAAATTAATTCAATTATACCAAAATATATTACCTTGTGTTCTTTCTCTTGTGTTCAACATTTTAGGCCACGGTTGCTCTAGTGTTAATCTTACTTTCGATCAGGAATCTAATAGCAACGACTCTACATACATGTCGAAATACAAATTTAAGGTAGAATAAAAGTTAAACTGAAATGATTTCTGTTTAAAAATTAACTATTGCATCGTAGTACAAGGACCTAGATTTCGACCCTCGATAACTCAAAATCTCTTCATCTATCTACTATAATGTAAAGACTCTTTGGCATTTTTACAGTAAATTCTGCCATGTAACTTCAGTCGTTTGACGAAGAAATTTTCCTGTGATGCTTTCCAGAAGTTTCCGTTTCCACTCACCTGCTATTTTTCCCATCTCCTGTGCGAACTTACTTTTATCAATAAAAGTTTGGCAAAACTTGAAAAGTGTCCAGCAGGATATTTTACAAGACACAGAGAAGGCGTCACCTACAATGTTGGGAGCTCTAATTTCTGCGACTATCGTATTTTATGTAATGACATTTTTAAAACGTAATACATATTTTAAAAGTTATTAAGCTTCAAGCATGTATACTATACACTGTCATTGGGGAGCCAACCTCTGACAATTGTTGGAAGTTGACATTCTTACTATGGCGCCTTGCCAACGGCACTCATACGTAAGACGTCCTAAATTGTAATCAGAAAAATTAATCCGCAACTTTAGCCTTAACTAAAATCAATAGAAAAATGAGAGTGCATAAGTCTAAAAAAAATAAAAAGTTCCAAAGTATTGTCACAAAACTTTCAAATTGCTCAAACTTGAACGAGGGTGCAGTACCACAATCTTACAATCTCCGGCCGGACGATGTGTCTCTTTAATTATGACTCATTCTATTTGTAGCTCATTAGGCTAATCTCGAGTTTAATCACCATTAAGAGTGACGTTCATTAGTCAGTTCGGTGCTCTTGAACTGCTCATTAAAGTTGGCGCAATTACGCTTAAATGGAACATTCCCACCATAATTATGCCTCGGGGCTATCAATCTCCTTATCGCGTGAGGGAAACCATTGGCCACTTTATATTAATCCTTATTTACGGGCAATCCTGGCGGAAAAATGAAATTATTAAGCGAAATGGCAGTAAAGTCGAGGTGGTGTAAAAGAGCTCGGATCGTATCTTCAATTCATTTTCCATAAACATGTGTAGATGGGAAAATAGTTATTGGAATTAAATCCTTTAAAGTGTGATTGCAGTCGTCCTTCCTTGTATTTTTTCACGTTTTGTATTTCACGCATGAGGGCATTTCTCTTTAGGTAGGTATTTTGAAATTTAAGAATTAAATGGACTTAGCTCGCCGCATGGAGTGATTAATGGTTACTTCAGGAAACAGACTGGGGTATAATTATCCCTTCGTTTCACAGGGTTTTAATTTCTTGTCGCAATTATCGTTGAAGTAGCTGACCGTATGCTGTGGTAGTTATAGTTCTTCTCAACCACAAGGCATGTTTTGATTCATTTTAACGACCATTGTTAATTGTTATGGTGTTGATATCAGTTTAAAACTGCATGTCTGGATAGTTTTTTATTATTACTGTTTTATTACTGTTGTAGAAACTTCACACACATTCGCACAATTTATGGTCTAATAATTCGTAAATTGTGAAAATACGAGAGGTTTTCTAAAACAAAACAAGAGTTTTATAAAACAATTAAGACAATTTGTGAAAACGAAGTTTAAGAGAGATTTTATTTATATAATAAATATCAAGTGTACGTTGACTACGTCAACTATGATTTCGGAGCGCGCGCGGCCTTGTAGCCGCTCAAGCAGTTGCCGTGTGTATTACCTATTATAATACTTTCTAAATGTATATTACATAATACACTAATACATAGTTCCTTATACTATTACAATTAGAAGGTACCCACTATCACCTGGGATTCGCTGATTAAGGGTTAGTTGAAATTTTTTTTACTTATGTCAGAAAATTTCTTTAAGAAAACTTTAAATGCGTTTTTCTCAAAACGCTCTTTTTCGGTGCGCGTCGTAAAATTGTGTAAAAACTATTGGGCCGATTTACGTCAAATTTTGCATACACCTTTATTAAGTACTTAACTATAGAAATAACCTACTATTAGAGTAAAAAAGCAAATTTTGTTGATTTAGGATCAACTTTTTCGTGTTAAAACATAACGAAAATCGATACATCAATGTTCGAACGTGCACTAAATTAGCAGATTTTTTTTTTCTGCAACAATAGGTTATTTCTATCCTTTATAACAAATATTGAAGGATTTTTCTTTGGTATATATTTGCAGGTGCATACTTTGGCCAGGATTTTACGAGGCGCAATTTGTATTTTTTTTTTTTTTGGACTGCGTGCGCGCTGCATCGTGACGGCCGCCATTTTGTTCAAAATTTTTTTTTTTATAATCACAATATAAACTTTAGTCCTCTGTAAAGGAGTGTGGAAAAAATCAAAAAGATATCTCTGATAGTTTTTTTTTATCGATTTTTTAAAAAAAAGTCTCATTTTTTGGGCTTCAACTGTGGGTTACCCCCTTAATTCTGAATGATTTGCTCCTGGATCTCGACCGCTCGGGGTGCTACTTGGTTGCATATGCAGACTATCAGCATGCTATCGAAAAATTTTTTTTTCAACATAACCCCCTTAAATTCTATAAAAGAGGCGACAGGACTCTGAGGTGTACACCCGTCTACAAATCTTCTAATGGAAGATGCTCCAAAACTTAAGTTGATAACCCTGCTGCGCAGCATATGATTTATCAGCCCAATCAGCGGTTCATCCAGACCCAAGCCCCTCATGGACCCTGCAATCGCACCAGCCGGCCCCGCGTGGAGGATATGGTTTCACTTCCGCCAGTGTACACAGTTGCGGCACATGTAGAGAGATACGGCACGTACCCCTCTGTGCACATGTGTGAGTCCCCCTGTGTACCCCACTTTCAGCAGCTCAGCTCGGGAACTTAGCCCATATGGCGCATTTATTATTGCACTTTCAAACAGTCATGTTTACTGCAATTTACAATTAATTCAAACTTACCTCTAGAGAGCTATTCTACTTATTACTATTATTATTTTCCTGTCTTTTTAATTATTTATTTATTTTTGCAGGTATATGAGTGGGTCTGGATTCCTGAGGAGGGCAGCGCTTGTGGGACGACAAGGTGCCACCTGCCATTCTGGAGATTAGCTAATTGGCCAAAAAGCATAAATATGCACACGAAAGATGGGAAAACTACTCTACGCTAAAGCTGAGACTACGGCTATTTATACAAAATATGTATTATTGCTTAAAACATTCATAGATTTTGGCGAAAAATAATAGAGGAACAAGCTAACGAAAAAATTTTCTAAGCTAAGAAATTAAGGAAATATAAAAATTATTGCAAGGGCAGGACTGCCCTCTTCTCTTTTGCCTTTTTTTTTTGTTGTTATATTTACATATAAAGCTTTACCCAAAGGAGTGGAATAGGAAGGACAAAAGTGTAGTGGTCAGAAAATTAGAGTCTATTTAGGGCGTTGATCTTGGTTAGGATTTTCAGCAATTCATCAGGCAATGCTGGATCAAGGAGATCGTGTAAAGGAGGCAACGGACCGCCGTAGGCTCTGATGGTAAGTGGGCATTCCTCTAAGATGTGCTTAAAGATTAGGGGTCGCTGGCAGTAGTGGCATCAATTTCTCGGGCTGCGGGTATACATAAGCACATGGGTAGGAAGGGTGTGCCCAGTTCTCGTACGCAAGATTTGTATCCCCCCTGCATTCTTGTGAGTTTATTATCATAACATGTTGGATTTACTTGGAGCCAGTGTGTTGCCAGAAATGTAGTATCCTCCTCCCATGCAGCTTGTAGTCTGCGCTGTAAAAAGGCTCGGCATTCACGATAAATGAAAGAGACCACCGGGAGTTCTTCCGTAGGGGTATGGGGATGGAAACGTCTCTTCGACTGGTAGTCAGCCAGCTCATTTCCCAGGATTCCAAAATGCCAAGGAACCCATGCCAGCTTTACTTTGTCGCCGCTGTTGACGATGAGCGATCGGATCGCTCAATCATCAGGGCGTTCTGGGCTGCGGTCATTATTTATGGCCTGAAGTGTAGAGCGCGAGTCCGAGAAAATTATGGTGGGCTTGTTTGTTGCCTCGGTGAATTCGATGGCCTTCCAGATG
Organism: Dysmachus trigonus; assembly: GCA_949715965.1. Lineage (NCBI taxonomy): Eukaryota > Metazoa > Arthropoda > Insecta > Diptera > Asilidae > Dysmachus > Dysmachus trigonus. The sequence continues at coordinate 38,868,771 of OX454322.1, read as the reverse complement.
ACAAAAACCTCAGTTTCGTAACTAGTTGCTTCTCGAGGGAGGTTGAAACGTTTGGTGGCCAGGGGTTGTAAAACTACGAAGGCCGCCGCTGTGTGATTGTCATCTACCGAACCATCAGTGTATATATGTAGACGTTCTGCATACCGTGTGCGTAACTCTTGATGGTGAGCTACGAGTTCTTCCTTGGAGCTGTTCCTCTTGTTAGATTTTCCGAGGCTCGCGAGTTTTTTCTTAGGTGGGATTGACTAGGTTCTGGTAGTAGTTGGGAGAAGGTGTTTGGATTGGGTAGAGTAACATTTAAGGCTAAAACTATCCCTAAAACTATTTTTAAGGCTGGGGTGGTCCTAGGTAGAGTGTTGGTTAGATCTAAACTAGTTAGTGTCTGGTGGTGCGGTCTGGTAGGGTCCACCCAGTTCTTGGCCACAAGTTTGGCCCTGGCTTTTTTGGCTCTGTCCTGAAGCGGGAGACAGCCACTTTCGATCCATTGGGAGCGTCGAGGGGTTGATTTGAGGACACCGGTAGCCGAAGGATTTTGTTTATTGTTGTCTGGATTGTGAGTAGGTTATTCACCGCTGTTGAGGAACAGAGGACCAGACCGTAATTTGCCATTCCTTCAGTAAGTACCCTAGCAATTTTAATTGTCGCATGCACAGGAGCGCCAAATTTCCTTGCAGCCATTGCTCGCATGACGTTGTTGACTTTGTCGAGCTTATTTACCGATGTAGCGCAGTGTCTTGCCCATTTTAGGTTACTGGTGAATATCATGCCCAGGATCTTCAGGGTATTGCTGACCGGTATCTTCTGATCAGCTACCACAATTGACGTGGGATTAGGGCTTCTACGCTTGGAGAAGATTATTGCCTCGGCTTTGGATATCGGTTCTATGGCTCCCGTGTTGTAGGCCCATATGTCGATCGTGGTCACAGCTCGTCTTAGTTTGTCCGTACGATTGTCGGAGTCAGTGACTATTAGGATGTTCTCGGCGTAAGCGTAAGTTATCAGTCCGTCTATGTCTTTCAGTCTTTGTATTATGGGAGTTAGGAAGACATTGAAGAGAGGCGGGGATAGAGGGGAATCCTGGGGAAGGATATTCCATGTTCTCCTCCTACTGGAGACCACACCGTTCGCCTTTACTTGTAGCGTTCTATCAAAGTCCCACTTGACTAATCGAGAGCAAACGGCCTCATAGGTCACCCTATCATAGGCCTTCTCCACGTCGACAGATAAAAGGTATGCGTCCTTCTTTTTGTTTAGCCTTAGCATTAGGTTTGATTCAAGCTCCACGAGGAGAGATGTTGTACCTCTGAATCTCCCAAAGCCATGTAACTCGTCCGGGAGTAAAGCTTCGATATGGTTGGCGAGGCGCCTGCCCAGGATTTTTTCTAGCAGTCTGGACATGCAGGGAAGAAGAGAAATTGGTCTAAGGCCTTTAGGATCCATTAGTAGGCTGGTTTTCATTTTTAATGGGGATCTGGATAGCATTCTTCCACGTTTGCGGAAAAATGCCGTACCTAAGGATCGAATTGAATAGATCGCAGAGCCTCTCCCTAAAGCCTGGATAGGCCTCTTTGATCATCCTGTAGGAGATCCGATCATGTCCTGGCCAGTGCTGCCGAAGATACTTCGATCGGAGTATTTCTACTCCCCTCAGACAGTGTGTACTTCGCTACTCCTCAAAGACAAATTTTACTCCCCAATGAGTTTAGCAGCAAAAACCTTTTTTCCGTTTTAAATAAAGGTATTTTAAGACACAAATTCTAGTCGTTTGAAAGATGTAAATGATGTATACCTTGGAGCTAAGGCAGAAATAATATGTCAGAATGGTTCACTTTCAAAAGAAGATATATTAGATGTAAAAAGTCATTACTTAAATTATTATATAACATTGTGTAAAGAAATCCTCAGAAGAATTAAATTCAATGATGAAGCTTTGGTTTCTTTGCAGGGTATTGATCCCAATAATTTGGGTCAAAGTTTGATACCATTAATATCTTTATTTCCCAATATTTGTAGAAATATTGACGTTGATATAAATGAATTGGACGAAGAGTATAGATCCTTATTACTGTTACCGAAAAGTTCTAAATATACAGATTTGGAAAGCTTTTGGGAAAATGTCTTTAAAATGAAAAACGGGTTAGGGAAGCAAATGTTCCAAAAAGTAATACAGTTTGTTTCTTCACTGCTTTGCCTTCCACATAGTAGCGCCAATATTGAAAGAATATTTTCTCGCGTAAATTTAATAAAAAATAAAAAAATAAATGCATTACAAACTGAGACAGTAAATCCTATAATGTCCGCTAAAGAATTATTATGTAATAACGATGCTTTTTACCAACAAAAAAGATGTTAACAAAATATCATAAGTATTAAAAAGTAAATAATACTTTATTAAATATTTGCTGCAATACATAAAATTGGAATTTATTTTGTTACTGGAAAGTTATGTTTTGAAAAGTTTTTATTTAATAAATCTTGTTATAAAAACATCTCTTGTATATTGATTTTATTGATACCTTCCATAATTAATATTAATACTCCCTTGAAGAGCAAAATACTCCTCTGAGAGGACAGATTTTATGTCAGTGTCTATGGGCTGATTGGCCACTGCCTTGCTAGCTTGCACTTTAGTTTCACTGATATCGGGGTCTTTAGGTCTGTTAGGACTTGGGAACGTTATGAAGTTTGCCTTGTACTAGAACTTTCAGAATTGTACTGTTGCGTAGCACGGTGTCGGATTCGATTTTTCTTTTTTACTTTTGTTTGCACTTTTGTGAATTGTGTACTGTTTAAACTGATATCGCGGAGCGCAAGTAGAATGTGACCGTTCGGTTTCGTTGCTTCTAGAGCAGTGAAATTATAAGTTAAACGTGTTTTTTAAAGGATTGTGAACGCTCAGCGTCCACAGGAAAATAATTCAGGGTCCAACAAAGAACAATGGATTTATAAGAAGCATTCGCGAAAAATTTGCTTGGCTTGATGAAATACATATTACAGCGGATGATTTTCTGAGGAAGAAAGAATAACTTCTTGGACTCAGTGTCAATACTTACGCTTAATTGTTAATGCTGTCACTTTGCATAAGTTAACTCGTAATACAAATTTTAGAATTCACTAGTTTTAAAGTTAAATTAGTTTTCCTTTTCGGGACCCCATTCTGATTTTATAATACCAAAAAAACCAAAAAACTTTTATTATTCAAACAATTCGTCAAATATAATCTCACACTTTAAGTGAAAAAAAGATAAAATAGAAGGACAAATGTAAGTCCCGTTAAGGCATTAACACAATTGTACAGCAAAAAGTGCAGCATTTCAGAGAAGTGGCAAACAAAAGTGGAGAATTTCAAACAAAAACGAAGTTAACTGTAGGTCACCCAGTTACGTGCTCTCCTTCGCGATACATATGCAAATGAAGGCCTTGCCTATTTTCGGACAGAAATCATCGCACTAAAAGTGTCCACGGCGATGGTAGTGCCGCGGGAGAAAATAATTGTTTGTGATCCTTTCTGCACCCATAAAACGAAAGTTTGCAGCTTTCTGGGTCCTTCTACATGGATAAATATTTGTTTACACTCTGGAAAAATACTGGATTAATTTATTCTTTAATGTTTATGAGATTCGACGCTATGATAAAAGTAGGTGATGGCCTAGCTTATTTTGTTTACATGTCGTTCTATTTAAAATTTTAAGATTCATTGTTTTGAATATTTTCAATTCAGCAAAACATTAATGTGAGGTATTATTGTTCGGCTTTTATTTAAAATCCGAGTTAATTCTTCGTTGTTCTTTTTCTGTGAAAGAATTTAAACCGCAAGTTGCATAGACCGCACAGACCACCACCACGCACAGCCCTCATAAAATAGTTTGTTGCGGCTCTGCTATCATTTGTTTCGAAATTTGACATCATATATGTAAGTACATATTAACCCTTAACGGTCCGAAAGAATTTCAAGTTCACTTCTCACCAGGTCCAGCTATTTTTCAGACGAAGAGAAGCTTTAAAACATTTATAAATCAAGTATAGAAAAATAAATATTTTTATTTCAGTGAAATGTACAAGTGCATGTACAAAAAAACCAGAAAAAGATAGCGGAACATACATAACAAGCAGAAAAAAAAACACACAAAGGTCATGACACAATACTTAACGCGTCACTTGTAAATATAGCAACAGTAATTGTAATAAAATTAATAAAATAGTTTATATGCGCCATTGGACCCAGTAAGTAAAAGTACCATGTCGCCTATACGGCGCCCATGGTCCGTTAAGGGTTAATAGATATTTCATAAGCGTTAAATGAAAGTTAGATTAGGTTATAGAGGCTGCATAGAAAGGCACACTTAGCTTACCAAGCCTCAATATGGGACCGTGTTAAGGTACTATTACCGTCTAGAATGCTAAAAAATGACATATATTCAACAATTTTGTTTTCACTTTCTATATTATATATTGTTATCAAACCTTTTTTTACAGTATTAAACAGTTCTTGAAGATTACGAAAAAAAATTTTATTTTTATTTTCTATTAACTGTAAATTTAATAGAGGGCACTCAAATTTTCTTTTCAAAAAAACATTGCTGCATGGCGGACAGTTAATCTCTGGAACGGTAAGTCTGAAACATAAAATTCAAAAAGAGTTACAAAAAGGAAGTGCTCTTACGTGATAGTTTACCAGAAAAATTGAAAAATCATTAAAAATAAAAAAATGGCGGACATTTCAAAATTTTTTTCAAAAATCGACCTTTTTTCGACCTTTTTTCAGGCTCAAAAATTTTATATATTTTTTTTGTGGTCAAATTGTGGTAAACTATCACGCTGGATATAACAACGAACAGAATGCTTCAAAGTTTATTAAAATCGGCCCAGTAGATCCGGAGATTAACTGTCCGCCAGTTCAAAAACCCTAAACTCGAGAAAAACGCGTTTAAAGTTTATTTAGAACATAGAACAGCCGAGAACGCGCGTCAATTGAGCCATTATATCTCGGCACTGGCTTCGAATTTCGATTTAATATTTTAGACAGTTATTATTGAAGGTATAAAGAATCTAAAAATGTAAAAAAAAAAATTCATTTTTTGAAAATTCTAGACGGTAATAGTACCTTAAGCGATACACCTGGATAGTGAATTATGTACGTCTAGGAGTAGGAATATCACTATGCCCGATACCCATAAGAGATTGAAATACACCCTCTTAGCTAAGTTATTAAATAAAGCATGGCAATCCGACACGGCCTTGGAGATCATGTATATGGCCATAAGAGAAGTTATTACGGCTTGGCAGTCACTGAAAATACAGATATCCTCAACAGACCGCGTACTATTGCAAAGCCATGTAAAAGCCTCCAAAATAACCATAATCTCTGTGTCGCAGTTTCGACATACTGAAAGTATCATAGATTAGCAAAAGAAAGGGTAAACAAACATACCTCATCCAAATCGAATGTCATATTGAACAGGTGACATTTTGCAATCAACTGTCCTGACATTTGCATTTAGGACCATCAGCACCAAAAAACATTTACTTTTCGAGCGCCATCTGCGTTCTCGTGAAGAAATGTAAAGAATTAAAGTTCAGTGCAGAAAGGATGTCGCTTCTTTTATTACCACATACACGCTAAAATTAGTAATTTTAAGGAAAAAGAAATTATTTTGTTGTTTGTTTTTTGAATTATTGAGTTTTTGTTTATATTGATTTGTTAATTTTTTTAAAAAAGAAAGACTGAATTTGTTAGTTAATTGAAGAAAGAATAAATAAAATAATATATTAAATTGAATCAGCGTGTTTCAAGCCGTAAGATTTTGACCCAACACCTTTCCTTATCCGAACCCTCATAAAAAAATATCGTGATACAGAATTGTTGTAACACTGAAAGACACTCCATTGGTTCGAAAAGCGGAAGGATGTTTAAAGCCCAGGTGTTCTGGGAAGATTCCACCCCCTGTTTCGGCTTTTCGTTTAGAGCCATCAGTGTAAATCTGCACAGAATCCGCTCGTTGAAATGAACCCTTTCTCCCAGGTTCTGCATGGTTGGCATTAAGTTTAATTTCACATCAAAGAAGGGCACAAGGCGCTTAATGGAACAATCACAGAAATTCTTTAAAATAGGTTTTCAAAATGCACAACAATAAAAGAAAAATAAACCAAATTAAATAAATAGGTTTCAAAGGGATATATGATATGCATATAGAAATTTTTTTTATCGCAATCGATTAAGAAACACATACCATGTTTAAGTTACTGTGTCTACAATAACCGCACTTAAGAAAGGCGAACTCCTGCTCCTTTGATTAATCGCCTTCATTTACGAACCAGATTTAGATACTGATCTCGTTAATGCAATATTAATTTGATAAGCGGATAAGTTCGTAATTGAAAGGAATCCTTCAAGTCAATTAGGAGCTGCAACTCACTATGTAGAAATATACAGTATATTTGATTGAGAAGTATTTTTGAAATCCAGGAGCCATGACATGAATTTTGGCATCATATATTTCAGGTTAGTTAATCCGCTGTTCAGGTACTTTTACCTTCCCCTGATATGACCTTCAGAGGTCAAAGGTTCAAGTTGCTTAAGGTCATAGCTGAACGCAGAATTTCCCGCTCTTTTTATTTCCGTGGTCAAAAATATGAGTTCCCATTTGAAAAAGTTAATATGACCTTGAAATGACCTTCAAGGTCTAAAACTTGTTTCGCCAAAATGCATTCCTCCAAAGTTATTTTGCGGTTTCCACATTTTTGGAGCACTCTATATAATAAATGCCCACGAAACATGAGATGTTATGAATGTACATAACAAGTTTTTCAGTCAGTTCTCCCCATTTTTCATTAAATTACTGATTACTATCATAATTTTACTTGTATACACAAGTTTTCATTCTTTTGAGTTTAAAAAAACGTAAGATTTGTATGCTCTTTAAGCGCGAGTACAAGTAATATGCCTACAGAGATAGAATAGAATAACAAATTGGCAAATACATCAGTGCGTAAGGTATAGTTGGATAGCTCTTTGAAACTGTTATAGGGCTTTCGAATTTAACTACGCAATTGTAGAGCACCCGTAATGTACTTCCTTGGTCAAAAACATGGGTTCCCAATTAAAAACGTCAACTTGACCTTGAAGGTCATGGTCAAGGAATTGTGTGTTGTGACCACATGTCTACTAACATCAGACCAAATGGTGAGTTATCAATCATATGCTACAGATTAATTCTATTATTTTACAAAGCTTTGACTGAGCTGATGGTCCGTTTTAATTTTGACTCAGTTTACAGTTACATAATTTTTAGTGTATTTTTGGTAGTAATTCATAACGTGTGTAATTTTAAAGTATTTTACTTATTTCAGGAATGAGATATATTAGTAATTGTCTCGGTCTTCCGTACCGGAAAAGTTCGGAAGAAACCCTTCATATAATATTTTTGATATCTTGAAAGCGAAGTTTTCTTTCAAATTTCAGTTCAAACCATAGCTTCAGTTCAGGTAGAATAACAAAGCCATAATGGTGTTTTTAAAGTCCCTGTGCTGAATACTGAATAAATATTTTAATAATGATTTTTAGATGATTCTATTCATTAGCTGAAACATATTCCAATGTTTTGCTGAAAGCTTAAATTATTACACATTCTTATGAAATCCTGAATATTAGTCTTCGTGGTTTTTTCCCAAATGCTTTTGATAACATTGCAAAAATTCTCTCCGAAGATCATAACCTTTAACTCAATTTTTCCTTGAAAACACGATATCATAAATTTTTAAGTCAATACAAATTCGAACGCCCGCACAAACCATTTATCTGAATTAAGTATAGATGGGGAAAGACGACAAGCAGATTACACGAATATTCCATTCACGAGCTCGAAGATGCGATGGCGCCAAATTGCAAATTCATTGTAACGCGACGACGGAGGAGTCACAAAATATTCACTGGATGGATGGAGAAGAAATTTTCAAGTAACTATAGCTAGAAATACTGCTGCCATTAATGATGGGAGCCTAGAATTTGTGGCGGAGTTCAAAGTGAATGTCCCTGGTGTCGGTAATTACAAACTTAAGCTCCACTACAAGGAAGTTAATGAGTCTTTGTCTCTGTTAAGCTGCAAGTTTTTAGTGAAGAACTCCTTGGTGCAATCATTAATATTAACGGCTAAAATTTGCATACTAGATATTGCTTAGTACCCATTATGACATTAAGTTTTTAATGCGGTTAAGTGGTTATTTATGAAGAGAAAATGTTTTAATAAAGTGTAGTAAATATGATTTATTTATTTTCTTATAAGGAAATAGATAATATACTTTCTGCTGTACCAGCTCATCTAAACGCCAATGAAAAAAATTGTTTAATTACAAGAATATTTTTAAATAGCAATATGAATTATTACAACATAGATACATTTTGAAACCTTAACTTTGAAGTGTAAATAAAAGTATAAAATCTGCCTATCGTTAATTCTTATGACAAACACATCGTTCTAATATTTATGGTATCTTTCATATTCACCCATATTCTTGATTCCGACCGAATATAAGGCTGTTCCAGCCTGGTTTTAAATTTCCTACATTTCGAACGGATTTGCATTCCCTCGGAATCAAAAACACATAGGGTTGATTATTAACAATTCACAAATACATATAAAAAGAAAACATAGGGTCGCTTCATTAAAATTATAATATATAATTCAATTAATTCATTATTTAGGTAATTTCTTTGTATAATTTTTGAATTTCGGGTTTCAGAATAGAGTTTTAAGGGTACTTAACATCTTTCGTAAGTTGTATAGCCTCGTATAACATATTTGAATGTGAGAAGTGATAATGAAAATCATAATTTACTTCGATTATCCATACAATTTTTGGACAAATGCTCCTCTTCTACTGCCTTTCAACCAAATCTAAACACTACTACTCAATACTAACCCCCACTCTTTGATTCTCTCCAAAAATAAAAAGTAAAAATAAAAAACCAAAAAGAAAAAAAATTTAATTGCAAGGGAATGTCGAGAAATAAATTCCACTACACATGACGATGTCACAGTGTTTCAACAACATGAGCAATGTTAAAAATAATATTTTAATTCATTTGAATATGAATTTTCCGGCCAGAAATAACAGTCACTCCTTTTTTTAAAAAAGCTAAAGTTTGAAGAGCTTAACAGAAATCGAAAGAGAGCGTCACACACATTTTGATGTACTTAATTTTACTCAACTTTTTTAGTTTAAAATTTGAAATATACCAGTTAAATTCAATCCCTGGAAATCACTGAATAATGTAAAATATCCTACCCTTTGGAGATATTAATTTCTAATTCAGATTCACAACAAAATACAGTAAAAACGAGATGTGCAACTACCGACCAATTGCGGAAAACTCTTGCGCTCCTAATCTTCTCAAAGCTATTATTTATTTGCATATCTTCATCATAAACATCTTATTTCAAATAATCTGCATGGATTTCTCCTATCCAATCCTGAATTTGTTCCGATGTTGTTGAAGGTTTCCAGATGGGTTTGCAAACAAACTATATCTATACAGATTTTAGCAAAGCCTTCGGTAAGCTCTCTCATTCTATCATAACTTTAAAACTTGAAAGTAAAGGCTTTCCACTATCAGAAAACTCTACTCATGTTGTTTTTCTAATCAATTGTTTTCGACCATATTCAAGTATGTTATAGAACATTCTAGGTGCTTCAGTCCTAGGGGTATATAAAAGCGCACGCACGATTAATTCAGTCAGTTTGAAGAAAAATGGATGAGCGACAAGTTCGAACTCTATACCTTTACGAGTATTTGTTAGGCCATAGTGCGCGAGCTGCGGCAAACAACATCAACACTGCATTTGGCTCAGATACTACAAGTCACGCAACAGTGTCTCGTTGGTTCAAACGCTTCAGTACAGGAGATCGAAGCCTCGAAAGTCAGCTTCGCTCGGGACGACCACCAGCTTTCGCCAATGATGATTTGCGCCGTGAACTGCAACAGAAGCCGGATGCAATGACTCGTGAATTAGCGACAAAACTCTACTGCAGCCATCACGCTATAGAACATAACCTGCACGAGCTCAGATATAGGAGAGTTTTATCCCGATGGACACCTCATGCCCTCACAGACACCATTCGTGCTGCTCGGGTCGCCGTCTGCCAATCACTACTACTTCGACCGCGCCGGTAGGAGTTTTTGGAGGATTTGGTCACAGGGGACGAGTCGTGGGTTCTCTACGAAAACAATACGCGCCGTGCCTTCTGGCTGCCACGAAAGGACCACCAACTCAACCAAAGCAATATCAAAACCGCGGTGAAAAAGTTCTATTGTGCTGCTTTTGAGATTCTCAGGGCATGCTGTTTTATGAATTATTACATAATGAAACAGTTAATGCTAACACATATGCGGCGCAGCTCGATAAACTAGCCACAGCTATCAAAGAAAAAAGACGAAGAAGAGCCAATGTCATTTTACTTCATGACAACGCTCGCCCGCACACTGCATCCATCACCCGCCAACAACTGCAGGGCTTAGACTGGGAGACGGTACTTCATCCACCATATTCCCCAGACATTGCCCCTTCAGACTATCATTTATTCCGAGCCATGAAAAATGATTTGCGTGATAAACGCTTTAACACTTTTAATGAAGTTGAAACCTACGTAGCCACCTTCTTCAACTCACGGCCCGCTGAGTTCTGGGCAGCAGGCATCCAGTCCTTGCCTATACGTTGGCAAGAAGTCATAGATGCTCACGGCGAGTCTTTGATTGACTAAATGTATAGTAAAATAAAAATGTTAGAAATTAAAATGTAAAAACAAACTGTCTCATTTCTTTCGTGCCAACCCGATAGTCACTTCGGGTGTCTCTCAGGATAACCACTTGGAACCCCCCTCTTTTCATTTTGTCAGTTGAAGACATCATAATGAGAGGAAGTAATTTCACACAAGTAATATTAACGATTGCCATATGATCCAAAAGAACCTTAATCTCGTCCACTCTTAGTGTGCTCACAATAACCTTGAACTAAATATCGACATATGTGAAGTTAGATTCAATTTATTCGCAATAAGACATACAATGTCTATTAAATATAAAATGTAAAATATAACAATAAAGTAAAAAATATAAAAAAAAACAAGAAAGTAATATTATATTATTAATAATAATTTTATCGAAACAGTTTACCATATATTTATAAGTAAACTAGCTGGGTTACCCGGTTTCACCCGGCGTTGGGTAAATACTTACTAATTAAACACTTCTCCAATTTTCTAGTTTGTTATATCCTAGAAATTGTTTCAACCCGAAAACCCCTTTATGGATCCGCCATCTTGAATTTCCAAATCTTAATAATATTCAAAAACAATTTTTTTTTTTTTTTGTCCTGTTTTACTCCCTTCGGGAGCATAGGGGGTCTACAAAGTCTCTCCATCCGTTTCTATCTTGGGCTAGTTACTTAAAATAATCATTATACCAATTTTAAATCCGTAACATCGAGAAATTTTTTGTCGCCATGTTTGATCCGCCATCTTGAATTTATAAATTTTGCTAATATTCGAAATTAGAGGCCTCAGAATAATCATTGTACTAATTTTCAGTAAAATCTGTTGAAATCGATAAATTTGGTCTCATATTGGACCCGCCATCTTGGATTTACAAACTTTGATAATATTCGAAATTTGTAGCTTCTGAATAACCATTGTACCAATTTTCATTAAAATCCGTCGAAATCGAGACATTCTGGACGCCATGTTGGGTCCGGCATCTTGCATTTAGAAATTTTGATAATATACAAATTATTGGTCTCAGAATAATGACTTGACTAATTTCCATTACAATCCGTTGAAATCGAGAAAGGTTGGTCGCCATCTTGGATTTCATAATTTTAATAATATTCGAAATTAGTGGCTCCGCAATAATCATTGTACTAATTTTAATTAAAACCCGATGAAATAGAGACATTTGGTTTCCATATTGGATCCCCCACCTTGGATTTACAAATTTTGATAATATTCGAAACTTGTAGCCTCAGAATAATCATTCTACCAATTTTCATTAAAATCCGTCGAAATCGAGACATTCTGGTCGTCATGTTGAATCCGCTATCTTGGATTTGAAAATTTTGCTAATATTCAAAATAAGTGGCCTCAGAATAATCATTGTACTAATTTTCATTAAGATCCATTGAAATCGAAAAATGTTGGTCGCCATCTTGGATTTGGAAATTTTAATAAAATTCGAAATTAGTGGGCTCAGAATAATCATTATACTAATTTTCATTAGAATTCGTTGAAATAGAGAAATATTGGTCGCCATAATGGGTCCGCCGTCTTAGATTTGTAAATTTTGATAACATTCAAAAACTGTGACCTCAAGATAATCATTGTACTAATTTTCATTAAAATCCGTTTAAATCAAGAAATACTGGTCGCCATATTGGGACCGCTATCTTGGATTTGTAAATTTTGATTACATTCAAAATCATTGACCTCAATATAATCGTTGTACTAATTTTCATTAAAATCCGTTGAAATCGAGAAGTATTGGTCTCCATATTGGGTCCGCCATTTTGGATTTGTAAATTTTGATAACATTCAAAATCAGTGGCCTCAACATAATCATTGTACTAATTTTCATATTGGATCCGCCATCTTGGATATTTAAATTTTGATAACATTCAAAATCAGTGACATCAAGATAATCATTGTACTAATTTTCATTAAAATCCGTTGAAATCGAGGAATATTGTCACCATTTTGGATCCGCCATCTTGAATTTCTAAATTTTGATAATATTCAAAATCAGTGACCTCAAAACAATCATTGTACTAATTTTCATTAAAATCCGTTGAAATCGAGAAATCTTGATCGCCATATTGGACCCGCCATCTTGAATTTCCAAGTTTGGACAGCGGATTTGAAATCGACATTCCGCAAAACCCCTATGTACCCAATTTCATGAAAATCGCTTCAAATTTAAAATTTTCAGCCGCCATCTTGGATCCGCCATTTTGAAACCCTACGTATTATCCGAAAAAAAATTAGCCTATATGTTAAGTCGGAATATGTACTACCTTCGGACAAAAAATGAAAAATATCGATGCAAGCGTTTAGGCGTGATTGAGCAACAAACAAACAAACAAACAAACAAACAAACAAACAAACAACCAAACAAACAAACAAACTTTCATTTTTATATATATATAGGGATTAAAAGAATTTGAATGAATTCACGTACTATTTTATTAATTTTAAATTCCAAGAAACGCTTTTGAATCAAATAAAATTTTCGCGAGAGTGAGGAAACTTTTTATTCCAAAAACAAAATGCATAGCCTTCTCGAAAATCCTCATTCTCACCAGGTTGCTTTGACTTTTTCCACATTCGAAATTTAAAATACTTTGTGGGCTAGTTGACCACCACACTATAATCTAATAAATAGGGTATTTGTTGTGAGTTCAGTAAATAGGGATACTTTGCCATGGGCTACAGCCCTCATTAGATTTGCCCTGAAGCATCCACCTTGGGTCGATTCAATTTGTCTTTATTCTTATGAAGACCGGCTACAGTTACTCAACATGTATTCTTTGTATAAACGTCGTGAAGTTACTGACATAATCTTTGTTTATCAACTTATAGCCGGTAATATTAACTCGCCATATCTTGAAGCTAAATTCATATTTATGATAATCCTCGTAACCTAAGGTCACTAAGTCTTCTATAAACCAACAGTTGTAGGACAAATTATAGTATATGGTATATGAGCTTATCGCATGCGCTTAAGTATTAACAAACATGCTGATTTTTTTAATGCAAAATCCTTGTTTAAGAGTCATCTATCACAACATTGTCAACTCATGAGATTCATGAATTTTGAAATTTTCCGACACTTGCAGTGTCGAAATTAACAAAATTAATAAATGAAGCGAAGTAAATAAATGAATTAATGTCACATTATGACTTGCTGCAGTAAAGGAAGAGAAAATTGCTGAGGAATTTCGCAGCTAAGTTTAAAGTAAGTTGCAGAATGTGGAACGCACATAAAAACTAAGTTCCACAATTTACGAGTGGGTGGCAGCCTTAACAACTCTTGGAAAAACTGCCCATAAAAGGAGCTGCGCGAGCTGAATTCGGCCTTACAATTCGAGAATCTGGACAGCGATTAACAACGATACAGCGATATTTAACAGCGATTTTTTAAGGAATTACGGGTTTAGAAGATAAGGTAGTGAACGAGAAGGAATTTATGACCGTTATGTTGAATGTTCCTTCTGCATGCTACCTTCTGGTGTAGGAAATTTAGAATTATTTAATTAGTTTAGGATATTTGGATTTGTGAAATAGTTTACTCTAGAATAAATTATAGTGAAATAAAACAAATTATTTTTTTTAGTAATCTATCCCACAGAACTGCATTTTTAAACATATAATAAAAATATTGACTTTATAAGATTGTTTTAATATTTTTCTTCTTTTTATTAAAACGAAATTGTGATAGACATATAATAGAATGAAACACTTTTTTATATGCATTAATCTTTTGTTGATTGCTTCTTAAGGCATTTTGCGTGATTCATAACCTTACCCTTTTTCTACGATAAGTGCTTAAAAATTTTTCTTTCACTTCTTAAAAATGCAAATTATGGGTGGTAATATAGTTAAGGGTTAGCTATTAGCGGCTGAAACCTCCCCATATAAAAGAAACAGAAACAGAGAATAGCACTCAAGAGTCCATTGGTCACCACCCTCTGGCACGGTATTTAATCATGAACGGTTGCAGACAATTTCGGCAATGGGATGATAAAAAGAGGCACAGGTTAGTAAAAAAAGGAATTTATTTCTATATCTTCCATTATATAACATTTATGGAGCCATTAATTCAATAATAAATGAGAGTCAGAGGTGCCTTCATGCAGGTGATAATAAAAAGCCCGTGACTGCCTCGAAGCCCATCAGCGTAGTGGCATTGGCTTGAACCCAGAGCAACATGCGATCTGAATAATGCAAAAAGGGTTGAGCATGGAGAGATAAAAGGATTTGGACGGCCTTTTTTATTTATTGGCAGGGTAATGAAAAAAGAAATTTTCACCGCGCGATTTTCATCTGAACTGATACAGCTTAAAGTAAAGTCATTCCTTTTACCTTTTAGAGCTTCATATGTCAGCCAAAAAGGGGAAAGTTAATTCAACAAAGATTTATTGATTCGACTTATTTTTAAAGTATCAAAACCCTTGAAATGTCGGTCGCCCTCACTTAAAAAATGCTTCTTACAGCACTACATCAATCATTATACGAAATTATCACAAATTGTATGAACTAATCAAAGAGTCGATTTAACACAGTCCTGCCTTATGAACTCATTTTTAATTCAGAGCCACCCAAAAAAGTCCATCACCTTTGAGTTGTTATTTGAAAACTCCCCAAAGACAAATAAGCTCATCTTTAACTCAGTCACGTGCATGGAAGTAAGTCCTTTTGGATTAGATTGCGAGGCAATAAAATATATCATTCGTCGCAATTATTTTCGTCTTCAGGAGCATTTGCTCGTTTTTCATATCATAAAGTGATTACAGGTGAGTTGACATGAAAGATAAGAAGGAAGTTATTTACGAGGCCCCATGGATGGGAATGGGAAATTTATCGCTCGCAAAAGTATTTTTGATGGATTGGATACAACAAATTTGACATGTTTTATCTGCTTAGTCATTTCGATCAAAACATGGTGCATCAAGTACTTTCATGGTAACTGACTCGAAACAGCTTGATTACTATTGATGTTTTTCGAGAAACTCTGTAAGGAAGCAAAGGAGGATTTAGATATGACAGTTTTTTGGGAATTTTTCTTTTCATTTGCGCGTTTTAAAAATTTAAATCTGCTCATAGATTTTATGTATTCAATGTTATAAAAAGTTCAATCAATACATAAGTTAACAGTTTTCAATTTTCCAAGTTAATACATAAATATTTTTAAAAAGAAATTTCCTGCCTCACAGTTTTTATGCACAGAAGATTACTGTTATATGATTGATCAATGTTCTTGATAGTTTCCTTAATCTAATACACTTTTATTGGGTTTTAAACTGTTTAACTATGCCGAGGACTGTGTGCTTCAGTGGATCGGATAAATGTAAAAAAGTCAGATTAAATAAATAAAGCACACTAAAAAGTTAAAAATAAAATAAAGGTAGAAAAAACTTTTTAAGTTAAGGGATCTTTCTTGGAAACATTTTCGAAAACATTTAAATAAATAAATATGGCACCAATCTGGCGCTCAGATCAGACTAAAATAAAGTCGTGGGGATTTAGTAGAAAACTTAATATCTTAGTTAATCCTATCATTTGTTACAACATAATCAAGCTGGAAGAAAAGAAAGCTTTCTACTAAATACTTATGTTCAGCGTCCGACGCTGAACGTCCTGCTCCAGCCCCTAAAAAACACATTATTCAACACTACTGAAATCTTATACACTTAAATAAAATGCCGAATTTAAAATAAATAAAATATAAATACCGAATTTAAAATAACTAAAATACAATGCTGAAATAAATAAAAAATAAAATACTGAAATAAATGAATAAAACAACGAAATAATACAACTAAATAAAATCAATAAATAAAATCATGAAATAAACCAATGTAATTACTTACCCGAGAAGATCCTGTAAGGATCTTACCGAATGAAGTCCCTCGGTGAAATCCGCCACAGCTCTTCAAGAAGTTGAATGATATTCCCTCGTTGGAGCATAAAAGTATGCTCAGTCGCAGGTCCTCAGCTACCTGCTCTTCAGATACCTGTTTGCCCATACAGGTACTGAAAAACGAATTTAGCACACTTCTCAGCTAATGTTGAGAAACATTCACCCAAACGTGAAGGACTCACGTTTTGGGCTCGGTCGGCGACGACAGCCCCCTAAAATGTAAACAAAAAATAATTAGTAGAAAATCTAAACACAATGACCCTGAAAAGGAAAATAAACATGCACAAAACACTTAAGAGTGGACAAAAGTACAGGGATTTGCATGTCCAAGCAAACCCCTAAGGATTTCGCGGCGATTTTCAACATAAGGTGAGCATAAGGAGTATGCTTCACGGAGTCGAAAATCTGCGCGGAACACGATCGGTATCGCGGAAATGTGCATTCATACAATAAATAAATACTTGACTCACCTGGATTTCCTTCCTTTATATCCAAAAAGCCCTAAAAAACACTAAAAAGCACTACACCGGCCCTCGCGAACTGTCAAATACGCGAACGGACAAAACGGCGAAACTAACAAATTCCCACTGACAAGCGGTTGTCAGTCCGACGTTTTGACATACGGCGATCACGTTTATACCGAAATAAATTTAAAATAACGCCCGTGTAAATAATTAATTCAACATAACCCCACATAATATGTGTGAGGGAGATGGAATGATAAATTATGAGAAAGATTTTTGGGAAAGATTTCCAGGATCCAAAATTGGTATTGCCACATGGAAATCACGCGGTAAGAAGATTTATCGCAAATTAATGCAAAATTAATGCAATAAATAATTAAAATGCGGGCATTAAATAAAAAATAAAAATTATAAGGGAGGTCGGGCAAATCAAGAGAAGTTTAACACTATATCATTTTTGGTCGCCGAGAAATATGTGGAATCTAACAAATTTGTTCCACATGAACAATATGAAATATGTCATTTGGCAGGACAGCGCACGACTGGAAAATAATGCTTTATAAGCCAGCACGCAAGCTAAATCGCTCTTTTTGGTCATTTGAATTTTGAAGGAATCAGCTCGCGCATACTTTGGACATTTTTTTGGGATTTTTCGACATCGGCATTTGGACTTAGGATATTTTCTACGGAATTTGGACTTCACTTTGGAATTTTTTTGGACTTCAAATTTTTTTCGGATTTGGACTACGGCTACACAGGATTTGGACTTCGGCTAATTTTTGGATTTTAAACTTTGATTTTGATTAAATTTTTCGTTTTCGGAATAAAATATTTTTTTCGCGCGTTCATCAAGGGTTAGTGAACGAGCATATCAGATGACCAATTTGGTTGAAAGATATGCAATTTATGCTAATTCCTTTTTCGGTTTCGGTTCGGTTGCGGCTTTAGGTTAAAATTAAATATAAACTGTGAAGATCGGTGGAAAAATGCGATTTTTCAAATAAATGCAATGAAATCAGAGGACACATTTTTTTATAGATCCACTGCATAATTTTGGTGTAATAAAACCCATCACACATTAAACAACTTATTT
The DNA here is from genome assembly GCA_949715965.1 of Dysmachus trigonus. Taxonomy (NCBI): domain Eukaryota; kingdom Metazoa; phylum Arthropoda; class Insecta; order Diptera; family Asilidae; genus Dysmachus; species Dysmachus trigonus. The sequence continues at coordinate 38,850,530 of OX454322.1, read as the reverse complement.
TATTTAAATTCGTCTACTTTTAATATCATATCGCTGTTGTAACTACAATAGTTTCCGTAAAGTATTCATGATGTAAGTAATTGAATGTATAACTTGTTTTGCTTCATAAGCATATTTATATATTTTTAGAAATAATAACAATTATTTCCACTTATTTTTCAAGTATTTAGTCTCGTATTTTTTACTTTTGTTTCAAATATTATTGTAACGAATAATGTCTTAATTTAAGATATGACAGTGTTCGCGGTCAAATTTAAATTTTCCTCGAGAATTCCAACCTTCTGCCAAAACTAAGCCTGTTTAGCTCATTAAAATATTCCATAGAAAATCATTAAATCGTTCCTTACGAAAAGGTCCTTAAGCTTTTCGAACACAAAAATTCAATTTAAAGCTCTTTACGTTAAAGTTTAAGAACTCGAGGGAGCGAAACGTTATAAAATCCTCCTTGCACGCATTTATGGTAATATACCGTGGATGTTATGATCCGCACGATCTCCCAATAAATCACCTCTTGAGCAGATTGAAATATGGCTAAACTTGAAAAAAGGAGGCCCGGCGATTGCTTGACTTTTCGCAATGTTGACATGTTGGCCACAATTTATGGTTTATTCGCCTTGACATTTTGCGGGCGGAAAGACCTCTTCTATACCTTGAGAAGCTTTGTATAAACATTAAACTGATGGGATATTTACAGCAAGTGGTGATAAATCGACTCTGAAGATTCTTACCGGGCGTCAAATAATACTTGTTTAAGTTTGCGGGTACTCAGAATCGCCTTGTTTTTATATGACAGATACACCTTCTCCTGACTCGCGATATGCAACGCTTTAACATACTTGCACCGCCCGATGCCCAAAGAAGTTATTGTAATGATGAGAATGAAAGTACTGTCATAAAAAAACAATAAAACATTGGTAAGATGCTCATAAAATTATCAGGAGTACGAACGTTAATTCAAATGGCACTGCGTTATTTCTGCCTAATATTGAGGTATTTTGCGGCTCAAGCAGCGATAAAAACAGCCAAAGAAATGCTACTTTTTATGATATCCACGAAAGCATCATAAACTTAAATTTTATGCCCGTCAGCAATTCAGTACAGTACGTGGAAATTGCTTCAAAAATCTTTGTAAGAAAATAGCCTTGATAGGACTTCTCGTAAACATCTTCTCAGAAACAGATACAAAAATAAGGCATTTTCACTTATATTGTAAGGAGAAAAAAGGTAATGGGGTACTACCGCGCAAGAAATGTAATTAGATATGTTGTAGAAAGCAACTTTTGAGTTCTACAGAAATAATTTACACCATTGGCTGTTGCTGCAGCCAGCTTTAAGAGTGCAGTAGATTCAGTTTTTGAGGTAATCGTACTTTAGGAGTTACATAGAAGCGCTTTAAGCGAGACGTTCCATATTATAAATAATTAGTGCACTACAGTCAATGTCAGAATTATTGTAATTCGGAAAAGAAATGTTTCATAATGCAACTGCGAACACATCTTAGTGCTGCTTAACAACCATGACTAATGAGAATTAATATTAATAAAGTTTTTCATCTAATAAGATGCTTCATAACTTTGGAGAGGAACATGAACCATATCTAAAATAATTAGGTATTATCATGATTTCCGAAGAATTTTTATCTATCATCTGAACAAGTCGGTGTACAAGTTTTCATAGCGCCATTCAGTGGTTGACATTGAAGTAAATACTACAAGAAGAACTAAGAAAGTAAAAGCATTTGCTAAATTTGTTGAAGTAAACGCCAACATTTCTTTCTGCATGAATAATTATTTACTTTTACTTCATAGAATTTAGTGAACAGTTATGAAGAAAGTACTACGCTTTTATAAGTATACTTACATACTTGTGAGTAAACATAATTACGAAACTAACTTTTCCGTCTTTTCTTATTGTTGTCCTTTTTCTCTGTATTTTAAATACCTATAATAATTCATTTATTTGGAGAACTTTGTGTGCCAGCAGTGGCGTGCGCAGGATTTTCTCATTATGGGTGCCAACAATAAAAATGCCGCCTTTTGCACTTGCCTTTATATGTACATATACATACTTGGCTGATACAAGGGAGAGGTCCAGCAGGTGAAGACTCCCTCCTGTAGAAAAGCCGTAAACCTTAAATGATCGGGGGAAAGTAAATTTTATGCGTACCGGAGGGAGTAAGCAGTAAACCCTAAATGCTCCTTTTTACCTTAAACTTAAACTATGATAAAGAGTTGTAATTTTCCTACAGTTGATGGTTACAAAAATATCACTTTCTACTTAAGATTTAGGAAAATAATTAATTATGGGTCTACAGGAATTTTTAATAATTATAAGTATTTTCATAGCAATAATTGCTTTATGAAAAGCATACTCGGTTGACATGACAGCGGTTTTTTATAATTTCGTCTGAAAGTAGCACTTTTTAAAATCAGCGGGAAGGAAAATCCTACTTTCAGCCAGGTTATGAAAAAAAAAAAAATATAATATACATATATACCTATATGTATATTAGGGTGCTTTTTTTTCACGACTATTTTTTTTTTCAGTCCCACCTCGAAATTTTGTGACAAATACCTAAACAAAAATTCCCTGAAAATTGGAGCCCTTAATATTAATATTAAGTACTAGACCAAGGCGTATAAAGATTTCCCATATAAAATACACGTAAACTTTGATTATTTTTCTTCAAAACTCTACAGCTCAGAGGCATTTTATGGTATAATCTTGGTCAATGATAGGGTTTCTTCAGAATTGAATGCTCTACAAAAGTGTCCATTGCGGCGTAACCCTAACTCCTACCAGCGAGATAGTATGGGTCACTAACCCAATTTTTTCATGAAATTCTCGTTTTTTGCCCCTATCTCGTAAATAACAAGAACTACAGAAAAAATGTAAATCACAAACTTGTAGGAAATTCAATTTCCTACAAAAAAGTTCTAGCACACCTAATCACTAACATCGATATTTCTTGAGATATTGGGCTTTGAAGTTGAGGTAGTGTGGAAGTTTCATGGATTATTGAGGTAAATTGTAGAAACACTACCTCAACTTCAAAGCCCAATATCTCAAGAAATATCGATGTTAGCGATTTGATGTTCAAGAACTTTTTGGAGGAAATTGAATTTGCTACAAGTTCGTAATATTCACTTTTTCTGTACCTCTTGTTGTTTACGAGATAGGGGTAAAAAGCCAGAATTTCATGAAAAAATTGGGGTTAGTGACCCGTACTACCTCACTTGTGGGAGTTAGGGTTACACCACAATGGACACTTTTGTAGAGCATTCAATTCTGAAGAAACCCGACCATTGACCAAGATTATACCATAAAATGCCTCTGAGCTGTAGAGTTTTGAAGAAAAATAATCAAAGTTTACGTGTATTTTATATGGGAAATCTTTATACGCCTTGGTCTAGTACTTAATATTAATATTAAGGGCTCCAATTTTCAGGGAATTTTTGTTTAGGTTTTGTCACAACATTTCGAGGTGGGACTGAAAAAAAAAAAATAGTCGTGAAAAAAAAGCACCCTAATGTAATATATATATATCACATTACTGCTTTACTTTTCGATACTATAAGATAATATACATTTTTTAATTGCTTCAAAAACTGCAATTAAATATTAAAAATTTGTTAATTTTCATAAAACTTCTTTATAAGTTAATTATTTACTTTTTGTTTGATAAAAGAAGAGTATATATCAGTTTGAATAATGGGAAAGAAAATTAGATTAAAAATGACACAGCCCCACAAAAAAACAAAAATGTCTGTGCAACGGACTGGACTACCACATCTTTATGTTTTTAATTTCGCTGAATACGAATCCCCCCATCAGGTCTGGGTCATGGTCATTTGAAGGTCAAATTTACAAAGAAACTGTTAAGTCAAAATAAGAGATATATCTTCGAGGTCGCTGAAACCGAATTCGGAGTCGGTTTGACCCCATCAGATCAGAGTCAAGGTCATTTCAAGGTCAAAGTGAGTGAAAATAAGTAAATCTGAGAGGATATAATAACTATGCGTTTTTCGGGCCAAGATTTCGAACCCGCGGTCCATTTGATCCCATCAATCCAGAGTCAAGGTCATTTCAAGTTTAAAAAGAGTAAACCAGAGACAAATACATATGATAACAATACGTTCATTGGGCAGCTGAGTTTGAATCCAATCATTTGATCTATCAAGTTAGATCCAAGGTTATTTCAAGTTCAAAATAAGTAAAAATTAGTAAATCGGGGAGAAATATTATAACTACATGTTTTGTATCAAAAGTCTATCCAATGATAAATGTTGCACTGGAACGAATTTTTTTAAACCTACTATTACTTTTTTTATCTCCGAATTTCTAAAATTTTCCCGTATTCATTGTTTTTTATGATATCTAACTCTTTTTTCCTCAAAGGATCTCAAAAGTGGTTTTCTTTTACGATTCACTCCTCTCTTATCACATCTTTAATGACCAACAGTAATCAGCCATCATGTTTTCATCCCATCGGCCCTGACATCTTTTTTCCATAGTTTTAATATCTTGGTGGAACCTTTCCCCTTGCTCTTCACTGAAATCCCCTACAATCATTGGGAAATAATCTGAATGTGAATCCAAGAAGTGCAGCTTAAGATTCATTAAAAATCCTAATTTCTCATAGTTTTCTACCATTCTAGCCACTATTTCTTAGTAGTTTTCATTTTTATTATTTCCAAAGAAAACGAGAACGCTTTTCTATTCCTGCAGATCTAAACATGTTCGGCTGAATAACGAGAGCAGCGAGGCGTCACGTCAGGACTCAGCACACGAGAACAGCGAGGAGTCTGTTAGCGCCGAACTGAATGAAAGTGAGGCGTGAGGGAATTTTAATGTTGCAATCCTCCCATATATACACCCATTCTGTTTCAGTACACACTGAAGCAACGAAATGGAAAAGAGAATGCGCATTCGGATTATTTCCGTATGTAGTAAAGCGAACGGAGAAGGGCGGCAAGGAGTTGAATGTAATCATCACTGGAATTTAGGAATAAGCTGCTTCCTTTTAAGACTTGTTTGCCTTCAAATTTTTATTCCATCCGAATTCCGGCGCCTAGCCAAAGTCCTTTGTGGGTGCCAAGGCACCCACGGCACCCACTGTGCGCACGCCTATGTGTGCCAGTGCAGTGCAGTGAAGTAGGCAGGTGGGTTTGATTCAGTCAGGAAATGAGGGGACTGAGGAAGTTTTGTTTTTGTTTTTAAAAAAGTCATAGAAAATCATTCTTCAGTTTGAGTAAGACATTAAATCTTTTTATTCTACAAATATAGTTGTAGAAACAAAATTTCGTTGTGACTTTTCATATTCCTCCTTTTTAAATTCCCCGCTTTAACATTGTGAAACTCTTTATCATAATGAAACCTTTGTGTTAATATATGAAAGAAAGGTAATAAGCAAATTAATCGTTTATGTAGTTATTGTAGTTGTTGTGGTAATTTCAATACTTGCTGAATTTGTTTATTGTGTAATTAATGTAGTTGTTGTTATTCTAGTGGTAATAATGACTCTAAAATTTAATTATTGATTACTGAAGTAAAATTAGTTTAGTCAGCGAGGTTATTATTGCACACGAAACGAATAGAAATTTTCTGTAATGTGCAGCGCGCACATCGACCCACCAGCGTCAGCTCTTAGGACATGTGCGCATAATTTATTAGTTCATAAATTAGATCACAACATTCCCCATCTCCACGAGGGATGGTTAACTCCGACAATTAAGTCCTTATCTTTTTTTTTGACTTTGAAAACAGAAGACCGAGAAAGTTTTGTTTTTAAAAAAATCAGAGTATATTGTTTTTTGCTTTGCTTAAGATTTTAAATCCTCTCGTTATATAAATATGGTAATATAAAATATTATCAAATTTAACGTAATTTCCATATGTCTTTATTTTTGCTATTTTTGGTTTGCCTCTTGTGTCAACTTTTTCATCAAAAAACACTTCCAAGAATTTTTTAACATTTTTCACTCAGCTACAGCTTTAACAAATTCGTCGTTCACAAACCTTTTCCTCTGTCTGCCAGTTTTTAAATTGAATATTATACAGTTTACTTAAAATAATAAAGGAACGCTGTTTAAAGAGGGAATTGTTGTTTTTCGGACGAAAAACATGTTTTTAGGGTTCCGTAGCAAAATGGCAAAAAACGGAACCCTTATGGATTCGTCATGTCCGTCTGTCTGTCTGTCCGTATGTCACAGCCATTTTTTTCCGAAACTATAAGAACTATACTGTTGAAACTTGGTAAGTAGATGTATTCTGTGAACCGCATTAAGATTTTCACACAAAAAGAGAAAAAAAAACAATAAATTTTCGGGGTTCCCCATACTTAGAACTGAAACTCAAAAAATTTTTTTCATCAAACCCATACGTGTGGGGTATCTATGGATAGGTCTTCAAAAATGATATTGAGGTTTCTAATATCATTTTTTTCTAAACTGAATAGTTTGCGCGAGAGACACTTCCAAAGTGGTAAAATGTGTGTCCCCCCCCCCCCTGTAACTTCTAAAATAAGAGAATGATAAAACTTAAAAAAAATATATGATGTACATTACCATGCAAACTTCCACCGAAAATTGGTTTGAACGAGATCTAGTGCATCGTTTTTTTTTTAATACGTCATAAATCCTAACCCGCAATTTACCTTTCATTCAATAAACTCAAATATAAAAATAAAAAAAAAACATTTAATTTCATAAACATAACCGTGAACCATTATTTTCTAATAATAACAAGAACTTTTATATTATGTTACTTGCTGCTACGGAACCCTACATGGGCGAGTCCGACTCGTACTTGGCCGCTTTTTTTTTAATCAAAATTGTTTCGATTAAAACAGAAAAATTTTTTTAATTCGTTTTTTCCCTTACTAAAACTGTTATGTAAATATAGTTATATAGTATAAAGTATGGAATCCGGACGCCGATCATCGAAAGCCCAACAATAATTGTTTTTAGTGGATGACACGATATCTCGTCTTAGGTCACCTAAAAAAAAAACAGCAAAGGTCCATTTAATTAAGTATAGATATATGCACATCCATATAAGATCCAAAAAGATTTCAATATATTTTTTTTTTAAATATATAGAAAAAAAAGTGAACCTTTGAAATTTAACAAAAACATTACTGAATTTTAATTCATAAAAAAATGTTATAAACATATCGTCTTTCTTTTAGATCAGACTATAAGGGGATGTCTTCTGACCATTCATAATTTGCATTTAAGGGACTACTACCGGTTAGATTGCAAAAAAACAGCATAATTTTCAATAATTTTTTTCTCAGCTCCTTTATTATATATCAATTTCAAATTTTGCATGGTGATAATAGTTATTTCAAATAATTACCAAAAAATTTTTTTTATTTTTATCATTTTTTTTCCTTGTTTATAGAGGGCGCCGAAGTTGGTAGCTCAAAAAATGACTCGTCCCATGGCGGACAACTCATCTCAGAAACGAAGAGTCTGAAACAAATAGACCAAACGGCATTTTATTAAGGAATGTCTCTTACGTAGGAAAAAACCAGAATATGTCAAAAAATGATTAAAAAAACAAAATGGCGGACGTTTGAAAATTTTTTTCAAAAAATCGCTTATTTTTCCACTTGTTTTCACTTGCTACATTTTTTTGGATTGAATTTTGACTAATATTGTGGTTTTTTCCTGTGCAGAATACTCAAATAAGGAAGCACTCCAAATTTGAGCCCAATCGGTTGGGCCAATTCGGAGTTAGTGTGTCCGCCATTTGATAAAAGGTCATTTTAAGAAAATCACGTTTAAAATTTTTTTTTTACTTATAAATATATAATAGGCGGGCACGCTTAAACTGCTGTAACTTTTATATTTTTGGGAATATCCAAATACAATTTTGAGACGTGATTTCTGAAGGTATATTGAGTTGAAAAATGTAAAAAAAAAATTGAATTTTTCAAAATTATAACCGGTAGTAGTCCCTTAAACTTGTCATCCAGTCGAACACTCTTTCGGGTTCAAAGATTCGGCTTCGTATACATTTAGGGTTTCAATTTGTCGCTGCATATCTTCCTGCGCCTCGAGTCGTCTAGTTTCGATAATTTAATGAATTTTAACCTGAAGATAAGTTCTTAAGACACTAAAGAACAAGATTCCACAACAACAAAACTTATTGAATTTTTAAAGTGGAAAAACAGTCCGTTCCCCAATTTCATAAACAAAAGTAAACTAAGCATCTTGCCTACAAAATTTGTAGATCCTATCTGCTTACTTTTACATTTGTCCCAATCCTATGTGCTTACTTTTAAGATTAAAATTTAATTTAATATCCACATATGTATCTACCAACCTTTCACCGATTCAATATAAAAACGCCCGTAATTGATAATAATTCGTTTCTAATTATTGAGGTTTTTACAACAAAAGTTCATTAGATCACATTCGTAAAAAATGTCAAAACTAGTCCACTTATCAGGGTATCTTAAAATTTAACATATTGAGGGCGTCACTAAATTTGGAAGTAGTAACTATGTATAATATATTGAAAATGAAATACAAGCAATAACAAATTATTTTTTAAAGCAACTATAATTAAAAAGAGTATCTCATGTTCTTCCTAGCTAAAAAAAAAAGTATTTACACTTCATCTACCGAAATATTGTAACATGTACGCACGATTGTATATAATAGATAAATAAATGTGATAAATTGATTTTCAATAATTAGACCTTTTTACTTAATTTTATATTGTAAGCACGTGACTGGAAAACATCTTTTCTCAGCTTTGGGACGCACTACTGAATAGCATGAAGGTGTGTCTTATTTATGGGAATCTGTATCTTACTTTCTCCTGAAAATTTGTCAGAGCTCAACACTGAGATAAGAGTGCGTTAGGGTGGAAGCATGAAAAACAACTTATTATGTGATATTCGATCCTATTCAAATGATTTCTTCGTTTTGCTGATTTTAACCTGACTTTTTTTTTTTGCCGTCTTTTCTCGGTTCTCAGAAAATCCTCATGTTATGGGTAATAACTGCTTAGCAACAACCTCTTAAAAAATCTTTTTGCACAATGAATATTTCATTAGCTTAAAAGGGCCAAAAACACCTTCTGGTGCCAGAAGCAACCACCAAATCCCAACCAGAAAAAAAACAGGTGCCTGAAAGAGCACCAAAATTCCCTCTCTTCATTAGGAAAAGTTTTGCTTCATAAAGGGAACAGTGCCTACATCTAAAGCACATTGCCTTTTTAGCACTTATTTTGTCAACCTGTTGCTTTTTTTTCATTCGACATCACCGTGTTTGTCCCTTTTGAGTAAAACCTGCCAGGGGCCCATCCATAATACCACCGCATACTTTGAGGATACACTGGAGCTTAGAAAAACCCACAGCCAGGAAAAGACTATTCAAAGGTACTTCAAAGGATTCAACTTGTGTGCACAAGAGCCAGGATATAATTCATACATCCTTCAGATCGTTTTACCACCAATTTCATTCATGGTAGTCAAAAATCCACAGAACTGAAAGACTTTTTTTTTTTTAAATTTTTAGGTCTGTTGAAGCAGATGTCAACAAATGGCCCACTTATGTTTTTTTCGCTGCGGAATACATTTTTCACCCAAAAGGCAACTGCAATATGAAACTAACTGATTAAGTAAGCCACATGAAGTGTCTCCTCCTCTCAGTATCCATTTGAAATGTAAATGTTTTTCATTGATTTTATGTACTGTAAGTCAATTTGGTACCAAACTATAATTCGGTCATGAGCGGTAAAATAAAAAATTAATTAATTGAAAGTAATAACGCATTTAGCGAGATAAATTTCAATGTTTAAATTCACATTTTAGTAATGCTCTGTTCTCCTAGTAAAAATGTGTTCGTTTATGGAATTTATTTTTCTTACAGTGTTTTAACATCATACAAAATTAATATACATAATTTCGAAAGACTTTATAATAAGTGAAAATTTTAAAATGTATAGTTAAAATACTAAAAAAAAAAAATTGGCAGTAATAGGGACTGCCGATAGAATTGAAAACTTAGAACTTTTAATATTAAAACTAGTATTTTTGGTATGGCCGGCTTCGCCTGACCGACGCTCGGGCTTCGCCTGACCGACGCTCGGGCTTCGCCTGACCGACGCTCGGGCTTCGCCCTCATCATAACAGGAGATAGTACACATGGGGGGCTTTTATACAGAATTTCAATGGAGAAAATCGGTTATTATTTAGAGGAGTTCTGAGCTAGAATGCAGAAAAGTAATTTTTCTAGAGATTGGCACCATAAGAAATCATTTGAGGGGAAAGGGGTGAATGGAGAAAATAAATATAAATATGCAGAGATGTCACCGGTGGGGGGCTTTCATAAGAAATTTAAATGAAGAAAATCGGTTATGATTTCGAGGAGTTGTGAGCCAGAATGTAGAAACATAATTTTTTAGAGATGGCCACCTTAAGAAATCATTGGAGGAGAAAGAGGTGAACGAGAAAAATAAATATAAATACACGAAGATGGCACCCAAGGGGGCCTTGCATACAAAATTTAAATGGAGAAAATCGGTTATTTTTTCGAGGAGTTCTGAGCCAGAATGCAGAAAAGTAATTTTTCTAGAGATTTGAACCTTTAAAAATTATTTGAGGCGAAAGGGGTGAACGGGGAAAATAAATGTAAATATGCTGAGATGGCAGCCGCGGGGGGCTTTCATATGAAATTTAAATGAAGAAAATCGGTTAAGATTTGGAGGAGTTGTGAGCAAAATTAACTTTTCTAGAGATGGCCTAATTTGGAAGCGATTTGCGGGGAAAGGGGTGAAGGGAAAAGATAAGTGTTAGTATGCAGAGATGGCGCCGACGGGGGGCTTTCATACAAAATTAGAATGAAGAAAATCGGTCATCATCTGGAGGAGTTCTGAGCTAGAATGTGGAAAGGTACCTTTTCTGGAAATGTCCTCCTTCAGAAGCGATTTGCGTGGAAAGGGGTGAAGGGAAAATGTAAGTGTTAATATGCGAGGATGGCAATGATTATGAGCTATCATCCAAAATTTGCTACAGATGTACTGCTATAAGCATGTCGGTGACGCGAACGCACGAGATTTCACCCATCGTCTCACGCGCACAGGACACGGCCGCTGCGCATGCGCCAGTCATGAGCATGTCGGTGACGCGAACCCATAACATTTTCCCCTACCAAAAACTGCCCAACGCCGCTAAAGAAGTTTTCACTTCAAAAATAAAGGAAATAAGAATATTAAAAGCCTCAATTGCTTCCAACAGCAGCCAACACCAAAGGCAGGCTGTCTCTATCATCAACTTTCCTCTACGCCCCATAAACATTACACTTATTGAGATGCGGAAGTCAGACGATAAGGGATGCTGAATAATTCAGGTCACCCGTTTCCTTCGCAGCCAAAAATTGTCATAATCAAATTCACAACAATACCCAAGGATCAACACTAACTACACGCGGAAATATTGATGAGGCCTGGAATTCCCTTTCGTATTTCGTCACGAAGTGGATCCCTGCAGGTATTTACGCGACTTGGCGAGTCTACGTGAAAAATGAAACGATCTGAGATGAAAATGAACTAGAAAAGTGGGAAAGGCGTATATTATTAATGAATTTACATGACCTTCTTTGTTGTGTCAAAATTAAACTCACCACTGCCAGTGCTCGAGCAATAGAACAAGAAGGAATAAGAAACTCGCGCTCAGTCCACACTATAAATAACGTTCTTTGTCCGCTCATAAAGTTACACCTTTCGCAACTGCGAGAAGTTTCTTGCAAATTTTGTAGTTGATTTTTTATGAGGCACTAGTTTAAAATTTTGTGCATATTTACAATACTGTAGAACTCGGAGAGCCAACATACTACAACTTAGTTTATGACCTGTAAAAAAGTTACTTTTCATAAAGTTTGCTGTCCTGTAACACAAAAAAATTTACTTTGTACTGGGTGTACTTTTGGGCAAGAACTAAAGCCTTTATTATGGTTCAAGAGTAACTTTAAGAACGTGACTTCTTGTAGCTGCAATATGAAAAAAGTTTGTTATAAGAACCATAAAACGTAATTCACCTGTAACAATTTAGACTTTAAAGCTAGTCGACATCCAGAAAAGGATTCTAAAGTTGATCTAAATATTTAGTTATCTACATATACCTCTTTTCTCAAGGCCAGCAAAGTAGGTGTTTTCTTTTTCTGATGAATTCTCCGAACCTGGCCTGTTTTTATACATTCGCCGGCGAGCCAGCAACAGAAGGGGTAAAATGTTACAGCTGCGAAGCAAAAATAATTCGGAAACTTATAACATTCAGATCGATGTGCTTGCCCACTGCCGGTTATTTTTCGATTTGTTAAATTCCTACCTGCCTTATATATTTAGGAACAAACTCAAGCATTTTCAGGTTACCCCAAGCACGGGGTAGCTATAAAGTTATTTAGGCATACTTATCCGTCGGCCTTCCTTCGATCAACAACAATAAAAAATCGTGGGACAATGTTAGGGAAAGGTCAGCATTATCGTTCAAAACAACAACACGTTCGTCCAAAGTAATAAAATCCTGAAGGAAGAAGCTTGAATATTAAAGCCCCGCCGGCCTTGTGTAAGACGCATCGAATGAAATTAGGCTCTTTTGGAAGTGTATTTTCCTTTCCGAAAGCGTTCATACGTTTACCAAATACAATCTCACAATCGTATTCACAATCCGTAGAATATTATAAAAAACTAAATTCAAATTAATGAATGTTTAACTATTAAATAGAAATGTTAAAAGATTAAGTATAATCACAGATAGACATCACAGAAAAGTTAACAGAATTGGGAAACAAAGAAATTAACGGAATAACAGTGAGGTAGAATTGAGCCAAATGAGCATAAGCAGATATAACCAGTCTAGCTCGAGCAGTCAAGAAGTGAAGTTGAGGTGATATTAACTTTAATATATTAACTACTAGCTGGGTTACCCGGTTTCACCCGGCGTTTGTAAATATTTACTAATTAAACATTTCTCAAATGTTCTAGTTTGTTATATCCTAGAAATGGTTTCAACCCGAAAACCCCTTTATGGATCCGCCATCTTGAATTTCCAAATCTTAATAATATTCAAAGCAAGTGAATAATCATTGTACTAATTATCATTAACATTTGTTGAAATCGAGAAATTTTGGTCTCCATATTGGATTCGCCATCTCGGATTTACAAATTTTGCTAATATTCGAAATTAATGGCCTCAGAATAATCATTGTACTAATATTCATTAAAACCCGTTGAAATCGACACATTTGGTTTCCATATTGGATCCGCCATCGTGGAAAAATTAGGGTCAATAACCCGTACTACCTCGCTGGTGGGAGTTAGGGTTACAACGCACTGTACACTTTTGTAGAGCATTCAATTCTGAAGAAACCCTACCATTGCCCAAGATTGTGCCATAAAATGCCTCTGAGTTGTAGAGATTTGAAGAAAAATAATCAAAGTTCACGTGTATTTTATATGGGAAATCTTTATGCGTCTTGGTCTAGTACTAAATATTACTTTTTTGGGCTCCAATTGTCAGGGAATGTATGTTTAGGTATTAGCCACAAAATTTCGAGGTGGGACTGAAAAAAAAAAAAAGTCGCGAAAAAAAAGCACCCTAATATATAGGGATTAATTTAAAAGTGATTTTCATTCTGCCCTGAAACAATCCCCACCGCGAATTCTACACAGTCTGATTAAAGCTGTTCGCAATTCAGAAAATAGTATGTTATGGTCGTGAGGCAGTGTAAGCCGGGCCATTTAAAATTAAGACATTTTAAAATTCACACTTTTTAAAATACTAGCTGGGTTACCCGGTTTCACCCGCGTAAATACTTACTAATTAAACACTTCTCAAATGTTCTAGTTTGTTATATCCTAGAAATGGTTTCAACCCGAAAACCCCTTTATGGATCCGCCATCTTGAATTTCCAAATCTTAATAATATTCAAAGCAAGTGAATAATCATTGTACTAATTATCATTAACATTTGTTGAAATCGAGAAATTTTGGTCTCCATATTGGATTCGCCATCTCGGATTTACAAATTTTGCTAATATTCGAAATTAATGGCCTCAGAATAATCATTGTACTAATATTCATTAAAACCCGTTGAAATCGACACATTTGGTTTCCATATTGGATCCGCCATCTTGGATTTACAAATTTTGATAACATTCAAAATCATTGACATCAATATAATCATTGTACTAATTTTCATTAAAAACCGTTGAAATTGAGAAATCTTGGTCGTCATATTGGGTCCGCCATCTTGGATTTGTAAATTTTGATAACATTCAAAATCAGTGACCTCAAGATATTCATTGTACTAATTTTCATTAAAATCCGTTGAAATCGAGAAATATTGGTCGCCATATTGGGTCCGCCATCTTGAATTTGTAAATTCTGATAACATTCAAAATCAGTGACCTCAAGATAATCATTGTACTAATTTTCATTAATATCCGTTGAAATCGAGAAATATCGTCGCCATTTTGGATCCGCCATCTTGGATTTCTAAATTTGGGCAGCGGATTTGAAATCACCATTCCGCAAGACCCCTATGTACCAATTTTCATGAAAGTCGCTTCAAATTTAAAATTTTTAGCCGCCATCTTGGATCCGCCATTTTGAAAGCCTACGTATTATCCGAAAAAAAATTAGCCTATATGTTAAGTCGGAATATGTACTACCTTCAGACAAAAAATGAAAAATATCGATGCAAGCCTTTAGGCGTGATTGAGCAACAAACAAACAAACAAACAAATTTTCGTTTTTATATATATATAGTAGGGTGCTTTTTTTTCACGACTATTTTTTTTTTTTTCAGTCCCACCTCGAAATTTTGTGGCTAATACCTAAACATACATTCCCTGACAATTGGAGCCCAAAAAAATAATATTTAGTACTAGACCAAGACGCATAAAGATTTCCCATATAAAATACACGTGAACTTTGATTATTTTTCTTCAAATCTCTACAACTCAGAGGCATTTTATGGCACAATCTTGGGCAATGGTAAGGTTTCTTCAGAATTGAATGCTCTACAAAAGTGTCCATCGCGATGTAAACCTAACTCCCACCAGCGAGGTAGTACGGATCATTGAAAAAAAAAAAAATAGTCGCGAAAAAAAAGCACCCTAATATATAGGGATTAATTTAAAAGTGATTTTCATTCTGCCCTGAAACAATCCCCAACGCGAATTCTACACAGTCTGATTAAAGCTGTTCGCAATTCAGAAAATAGTATGTTATGGTCGTGAGGCAGTGTAAGCCGGGCCATTTAAAATTAAGACATTTTAAAATTCACACTTTATAAAATACTAGCTGGGTTACCCGGTTTCACCCGCGTAAATACTTACTAATTAAACACTTCTCAAATGTTCTAGTTTGTTATATCCTAGAAATTGTTTCAACCCGAAAACCCCTTTATGGATCCGCTATCTTGAAATTCCAAATCTTAATAATATTCAAAATAATCATTGTACCAATTTTCATTCAAAAAAAAGACCCGAGAAAATGCTTCCCCCGTGTAGGGGAAGGATGATAGACGTCTTCGAAAAAAGAAGAAGGGGAAATATCAGAAAAAACAGATAGGTTAAATAAATAACACAGAACAGGAGCAAGGGCCACAGCACAGTTTTTGACAACGGACCCAGGAACACCATCAGAACCACCAGAAAAGCGCTCGGTTAAAAGGGCCATTTTAGACAAGAGTGAGGGTTCGTTGAAGATAAGATCCTTCATTTGAAGAGAGGTAGTAGCAAGACTAGTCAGATTTATAAAATAATAAAAAAGGTTAGCGGTCGTCAGAGGATCGGCGCTGTTAGCGTTTTTGTAGGTGATCGTTCGAGTTCACAAACCGCCAAAACACTTTAGGGTTATGTTTCGTATTGGCGACACACTCTTTATATGCGGACTGAGACTGCGAAATGAAACGCGCTCTAACCTCGGAATATGCTAGGTAATCTTCGTCGCTATTTCAAGCGCAAAACCTTCTCCATGCCTTCGTTTTACGGTTTTTAAGGGGTTTCAGATCTTTGTTAAATCACGGTTGGCTAGTTAAAGGACGATTGGATTTGGTGACAGGAACGCAATCAGTAAAAATTAAACGATAGAAGGATTGGGAAGCTTTATCAATGTCCGTCTCCAGAAAAACATCAGACCAATCAAGATTTAAGAAATTGCGGTTTAGCAACGAAAAGTCAGCTTTCTTAAAATTATAAGAATACCCAGTAGGCTCGATAAAGATTACAATTTTCAATGGGAAACGCGATATGAAGAGCGGTATGATAAGCAGATTCTGGTACAAGGTGTGCGCCACAGCGCTTAACAATAACATAATTAGGATCAGAGCAAAATACGAGATTTGGAATAAACCGGAGGAGGAGATGTCGTTCACAAAACTCAGAGCATGTCCAGACACAGTAGAGCCAGGGAAAAAATTATCGTCATCCGGAGACAGGCGCCAGTCAATCGTACGGAGGTTAAATGTAACAACCCTATTAGCTTTATTAGCAGATCACCCCACGATATAACACCGGTCGTTAACATTATTTAAATCACTTTTTCGGGCAATGTGCGCGCAGTTCGCTTTCCTAATTTCCCAAAAACTCGTCTAGACGCTGAATGCACAAAAGTTGCGATTCCCACAGCAAAATTCGTGGAAATCGCAAGCTAAGCTATCCGTGCACCGAACTCACCTGAGGCATCCCACTTAGTTATCGAATCAGTCTTGTTCCGGATTTTAAGAAAGCAAAGTTGTAGAGGTAAATCAAATAAATATAAAACTTATTGGTCTGAATTTTAAAAAGTTAGGTTAAAGAAGAAAATTATATAAATATAAAATTTATTGTTCTGAATTGTGAAAAGCTAAGTTGAAGAAGAAAATTAAATAAATATAAAACTTATAAACCGCAAGTTGGTGTTTGATATGTTTTTGTTTTTTTTATTAACCGCGGAATCGAAAGTTAATTCTGTTAAAGCCGCCGACGATCAGAAGGTCGTCTATTGGAGGAGACATGTGCTCGATAGGCTAGGTTAGAGAAACATACATATGTGTCCGATGACGCGTGGAGCGAAACATAGACATTCAGAATGAGAATGTTTTTATCTAACAGGTTCAGCGCTACACAGGTAGCCTAAAAGCTCAGTGTTAAGAAAAAGTCGATAAGCGAGCAGGCGATACCGCATCGTATTGTACAGATAACTCCACCCCCAACAGTTGTGTCAATGGCGGTCAGCTGTCATTCACGTCGGAAAACCTGATAGTTGAGCTGAAGAGTTCCGCGTGAAAAATCTGCCCACAAAGCCATGTCTGAGGCAGACAAAGTTAATGCAGGATAATGAGGGGGAGACGAAGAGCTGCGTTGTCTTTTTTAGTTTTTAGTTCCTTTAGATTACGAGGGTTATCACTAAACATAAATTTAATGCTAAGAGATGCTAATCTGCAACTCCACGACGTTTATACAAAGATTCATGTCGAGTAACTGCAACTTGGCAGCTGGTCTAAAAGTTAAGTCTTCTTGATCGGACAAAGTGGTTGGATTATATTTATATATTTATATGAAAGCACTTATATATGGATCTATTTAACTTAGATATTGCAGCTTTAGCGAGGATGTAATCGCAAATTTGTCATAAGCTGAAAATAACTTATGAATTTATAAAACGAAATAAATTGTGATCAATATAGTTTATGCACACTGCCTTCTTTACTCAAAGCATTATTGAATATTCATGAAAGCACATTCCAGAAACGCTTATATTGTTCAATGCGGATTATTCAATTATCAAAATTAATAGATTCGAGCATTAAGGCCGGACTAAGGTGAGGAGGAGAAAGATCTCCAAAATTTTTAATTTTCTTACAATTATTCTTTTAACAAAAATTCTGATTTTTTCGTGAAACATAATTCAAAGTGTTAAGCTTATGATCCAATCATGCGATATACGTTAGTTAGTATAATTAATAATTGAATGGAAAAGTATCTAACGAAATATGAAGAAAACAATTGTTTACCTTTTTTTTCTAGTAATCTCCTCCCTTCCTTTATTTGGTCAGTGGTCGAGTCATGGGCGTATCCAACATTTGCATAGGGGTGAGGCAAAAGTAAGGAAACTCAATAAGTAGTAGGAATTTAAAAATTCTTGTTCCCTCTCTTATCTCAACAATAATCTGCGAGGGTTCTGGCAAAATCTGTTCACAATTTCTTTTTCAAATTTATTTTGTACTTCCAGAACCCTTTTCTTATGCACACTCATCATGCAGAGGCCGACAAGCCAGTTTTCTGTTATTGTTGACCGTAACCAAGTTTTTACTCTGCGCAAAGTACTGAAGGACCTTTGTATAGTGCATGTTGTCCACGATAAAATAGTTGTGTTTCTTTAACTAGCGCAACTAGCTCCATTTCTTTTAGTTCACTCTGTACCACATTTTTTTGTTTCCACATATTATACCACAGTTCAGCCTCACCATGAAAACCACTTAAACTATAATAACTACAAGAAGGTTCTGTTTTTTTTTTTTTCAAAAAGTCTTGGAACGACATTTGAAGCATTATATGCGGGTGCAATGTAAGCAGTGAGTACGCAGGTAAATTTTGCTCAGAAAACTGGTGCTCTAGAGACATAATTAAAGAATCTAGGTAGGGCATCATCAATTATCTCTTCCAAAACTCGCTAGGAGTCTGTGCCGGAGGATTTGCATGATCTGTCTGCCGAATTGTAATCCGTGGCATTCTCAAGATCCGTCTATCTCAAGATCGCCGGCGATTGAGTCTGCTTCGGCTATAAAACTTTCGCTTTGAACATCGGCACTTTCACGCTGTTTTCTAACTGAGTGATTAAAGTATTCGAAAACAATTACTTAAAAATATAATCTGTTATCTAACAGTGCTGAATGAAGTAAAATGTATTAGAACCTAACATTTGATTACAAATAGGTATTATAACTTGGGTGACAACAAATATTGTTGCTTTTTCTCGTTAAAAACGAAACCCACAACACAGTAACAAGATACATACTGCCAGAGCAGGCAGTTCACTTTGCCCAGGAGTTAAATTTTATTTTATAATGTCGCTTAAAAAATTTCGAATGGCAAAGATGTATTTCCGCATTCGAAATCTCAAAAATTCGCATCTTCGAACAGTCATACCATAGATATTTTGAGTTTTTGAATGCGAGAATTCATCTTTCTTCCACACTCAAAATTTTGTAAGTGACATTCAATAATTGATCTCCAGATCTCCATACAAATCATAATAAGTAGGTACGCTACCCCCCAACCTAATCTTGACAATAATCCAAGCCAAAAGCGAAAGACTAAACTTAAACTAAGTAATGTTACGTAACTAAAAATAATACAGGCTGCGACGTACCTTGATCTTTGCTAAAAAAGTTTCTTATATCCATTTAAGATAGCTAGCCAATCCAATTGCGATATAATTCAATGGGGGGCATTGCTTGCCCAAGATTTCAGACCGAAAATCGGAAAATTAGTTCACTGTTAGTTTTTCTTATACTTGATAAAAGTTTAATGGATGACCTCTAATTCCGCCCATGACGTGGGACAATTTTCGGATTTTGTGTTTACGAAATTTATAAAAGTGATTTATTTCAAATATAAGGATATAAAAGTACATCACTTGCACAAGTTGTAAAAAACAATTCATGAAAAACAAATGAAAATTGAGCCATTGACAGCTGGTTTACGAAAATCGATGATTTTCTACCGTAGGCAGAATATATCGAGAAAGGCTTATCAGAAATCAAAAAAACACAGCCTGAGGCTGGGTGTATTTCTAGAAAATCTGCGACAACATTTGCAGTCTACCCGGGTAGACTGCAAATGTTGTCGCAGCCTGAGGCTGGGTGCATTTCTAAAAATCTGCGACAACAAATGCAGTCTACCCGGGTAGCCTGCAAATGTTGTCGCAGCCTGAGGCTGGGTGCATTTCTAGAAAATCTGCGACAACAAATGCAGTCTACCCGGGTAGACTGCAAATGTTGTCGCAGCCTGAGGCTGGGTGCATTTCTAGAAAATCTGCGACAACAAATGCAGTCTACCCGGGTAGACTGCAAATGTTGTCGCAACCTGAGGCTGGGTGCATTTCTAGAAAATCTGCGACAACAAATGCAGTCTACCCGGGTAGACTGCAAATGTTGTCGCAGCCTGAGGCTGGGTGCATTTCTAGAAAATCTGCGACAACAAATGCAGTCTACCCGGATAGACTGCAAATGTTGTCGCAGCCTGAGGCTGGGTGCATTTCTAGAAAATCTGCGACAACAAATGCAGTATACTCGGGTAGACTGCAAATTTTGTCGCAGCCTGAGGCTGGGTGCATTTCTAGAAAATCTGTGACAACAAATGCAGTCTACCCAGGTAGACTGCAAATGTTGTCGCAGCCTGAGGCTGGGTGCATTTCCAGAAAATCTGCGACAACATTTGCAGTCTTCCCGGGTAGACTGCAAATGTTGTCGCAGCCTGAGGCTGGGTGCATTTCTAAAAATCTGCGACAACAAATGCAGTCTACCCGGGTAGCCTGCAAATGTTGTCGCAGCCTGAGGCTGGGTGCATTTCTAGAAAATCTGCGACAACAAATGCAGTCTACCCGGGTAGACTGCAAATGTTGTCGCAGCCTGAGGCTGGGTGCATTTCTAGAAAATCTGCGACAACAAATGCAGTCTACCCGGGTAGACTGCAAATGTTGTCGCAGCCTGAGGCTAGGTGCATTTCTAGAAAATCTGCGACAACAAATGCAGTCTACCCGGGTAGACTGCAAATGTTGTCGCACCCTGAGGCTGGGTGCATTTCTAGAAAATCTGCAACAACAAATGCAGTCTACCCGGCTAGACTGCAAATGTTTTCGCAACCTGAGGCTGGGTGCATTTCTAGAAAATCTGCGACAACAAATGCAGTCTACCCGGGTAGACTGCAAATGTTGTCGCAGCCTGAGGCTGGGTGCATTTCTAGAAAATCTGCGACAACAAATGCAGTCTACCCGGGTAGACTGCAAATGTTGTCGCAGCCTGAGGCTGGGTGCATTTCTAGAAAATCTGCGACAACAAATGCAGTCTACCCGGCTAGACTGCAAATGTTGTCGCAGCCTGAGGCTGGGTGCATTTCTAGAAAATCTGCGACAACAAATGCAGTCTACCCGGATAGACGGCAAAAGTTGTCACAGCCTGAGGCTGGGTGCATTTCTAGAAAATCTGCGACAACTTTTGCAGTCTACCCGGGTAGACTGCAAATGTTGTCGCAGCCTGAGGCTGGGTGCATTTCTAGAAAATCTGCGACAACAAATGCAGTCTACCCGGGTAGACAGCAAATGTTGTCGCAGCCTGAGGCTGGGTGCATTTCTAGAAAATCTGCGACAACATTTGCAGTCTACCCGGTTAGAGTGCAAATGTTGTCGCAGCCTGAAGCTGGGTGCATTTCTAGAAAATCCGCGGTAACGTTTCCAGTCTACCCGGGAAAGATGTATTTTCGCATTCGAAATCTCAAAAATTCGAATCTTTGAACAGTCATTCCATAGATTTTTTGAGTTTTCGAATACGAGAATCTATCTTTCTTCCACATTCGAAATTTTGTAAGTGACATCAAAAATGAATCTCCAAATCTCCTTACAAATCATCATAAGTGTATACCTACGTATGATGATTTGTAAGGAGTTTTGTAATATAAGTAAATTTCTAGCTTCGGGTCAGGATGGAGGGTGGGGCAAGTGCCCCACCCTGCCCCACTGTGGGTACGCCCATGGGTCCAGTAGGCTGTTCGGTTTTTCAAAGTATACGTAGGTATAAGGTATAATAGTTAGTGAAAAAACTTTTTTTTTTTTTAAGAATTATAGTTTTACTGTACTCTTTTTAATTTGAGAGCACTAACTAAGTCCAATACAAGGATATTACTAATATTTTCGGGAAAAAGGATATGCAAATAGCTCCATTCTCTAAATTTTATTTACAGTTACGACTTTAAATTGTATTGTTGTCTAAATATTACAAACCCTGCAAAGTAAACAAGTGACAAATGAGATACAGGCCATTATATTACCCCAATTAATGACCTCGACGATGAAAATTGTGTACGTACGTGATATTGGTCGTTCCCAAAATGCCACTAATTACGGGCAAACGTTATTTAATTATTAGAAGTGTAAAGCAAAATTGAGGGCATGCCCAGGTGTTTATGCTGGGAAATGAAAAGCAAATAAAAAATCGGTCAAATATGCGCATACGTGCTTATTTGTTTACCAAATAAAATTTCACTTAATGAATGTGTTTACATTCAGTATAATGTGGTCACAAAATCACTGAGAAAAACTTGCACAATGTGTGCCGCACAGGAAGCCAGGAAAGTAAATTATCTTCGACTTTTCAACCTACAATTTTTGCAGTGCCAACATACTTTCGAAGTACACTGGAGTCCAAAGGAATGGCAAGCTTCCAAGTGGCAGAAATTAAATTTGCTCGAGAAAGTTATACTCAAGGACTTACGACCTGAATTATGTATATCCCGAGGGGACCCTCTTAATGGTTTAAAGACAAATACAGAGACAATGGGAAAATTAAGTTATCGCGGGACCTGCAGAGGTCTTTTCACCCGCCGACAGGTGTCTGGCAGAGGGAAAGTTTCCATGGCTAGCAATAGGTGGAATATTTGTTCAGCAGTTTTTGGTCTACACGCAGATTTCCATCAGTCGAGAAGCCAAAAGTTAAGTTGTAATAATTTACGCGAAGGAATATTAATGAGGCAAACTTTAGCTTGGCCCATCTTGAGCTCCCTTAGAAGTGACGAAAGAAGATGTATGACGCACTTCCCTTGATAAATATTAAATTCTAGCCACGGCCCTATTCAGGCCGTGACTGCTGAAAATAGCTTTGAGCAACTTTTATGTGAAATTCTTTAAACTGTGCCCGAAGGTACTACGAGAAAATCACCCGCCCGGATTTTTTTTTTCTACTGTTAATAAAATGCTTGGGTCCCTAATTAAATTCATGACCGCTCTTTTGCCTCGTATTAAATTAATGACAATTCCTGCGGGAGCAATGGCTGCCAAGGACACTTTCACAAACCAGTCTCAAATAATCAATTATCCTTAATTCCCCACTTGTGCACACATGACGAGTGATACCGTTCATCAAATACCCAAGGAAATAAGTCATTCGTCTTCTTTAAGGCCCTTTCTAGGCGTAATAAATTCAGGCCCCTAATCACATTTTGGATACCATCCGGCCCAGTAAATCCAGATCAAGGACATGGTCACACTTTGAATTCGTCGCTTTATGAGGAAGTAGTTATGGATGCTCTGCTGCTCCGTCAATTCCAGGAATTTAATGAACATTAGAATGTCATCCTATAGGGCACTACGAACGACCGCATAAACTGGAGATCTCTCAGGAAAGTGATGCACTACTTCTGAAAATTTTCATTTTAGAGGAATTTAGTTTTATTACCTGAATTTCCGTAAACACTCAAGTTTTGGAAGTCAAGCACACAATGCATTAGAGTTTTAAATTGTTGTAGCATTGTAAAGGATAAATAACAATTTTGTAGGTTAGTCTCCTTCTTTAAGTTTGCTTTTTTAAAGCTAACTCTTTTTCTTTTATAAGTTTGCTTTTGTTCGTTTACAGCTCTGGAGTTAACTTTAAATCACTCAATTTTGGCATTTCAATAAAAAATTTAAAAATTTTTTTCTGTTTTATTTTATGAATCCTAAAAATTACATAATTTCTTTAAAGGGTAGTAGTGTATTAAAGTAAATGTCGAAAACTTAGTTTTTGGTATTAAACAATTATAAAATCGAAAGGTTCAACGATTATTTTAAAGGACCCCGCACACACCTTATGGAAAAAAACTTTCAGCCAAATTTGCTGAAACTTTGTGAAAATGTAGTTTTCAGCATACTGATTAAATGTCTCAATGGGCTTGAAACCCAAAAATGGACAGTTTTTGATTTATTAAGGGTTGAAATACACTGAGAGCAGCATCCTTCCATATCGATTTTTCAGAGTTCTAAGTTCGCAGATGTATAAATAACACACACACACATATATATATATATATATATATATATGTGCGCACGAATACACATACACACACGCGTGCACACACACACACACACACACGATACACACATAAATCAAATATATTTATAACCTCCTAGGCTGCATGCGAGGAAAACATTGAGTACACAGCCTAAGAGGCTATAATAGTATATTATATATATATATTAGGGTGCTTTTTTTTCGCGACTATTTTTTTTTTTTCAGTCCCACCTCGAATTTTTGTGGCTAATACCTAAACATACATTCCCTGAAAATTGGAGCCCAAAAAAATAATATTTAGTACTAGACCAAGACGCATAAAGATTTCCCATATAAAATACACGTGAACTTTGATTATTTTTCTTCAAATCTCTACAACTCAGAGGCATTTTATGGCACAATCTTGGGCAATGGTAGGGTTTCTTCAGAATTGAATGCTCTACAAAAGTGTCCATTGCGATGTAACCCTAACTCCCACCAGCGAGGTAGTACGGGTCATTGACCCCAATTTTTCCACGAAATTCTCGCTTTTTGCCCCTATCTCGTAAACAACAAGAGGTACAGAAAAAGTGAATATTACATACTTGTAGCAAATTCAATTTCCTACAAAAAAGTTCTGAACACCAAATCGCTAATATTGATATTTCTTGAGATATTGGGCTTTGAAGTTGAGGTAGTGTTTCTACAATTTAGCTCAATAATCCATGAAACTTCCACACTACCTCAACTTCAAAGCCCAATATCTCAAGAAATATCGATGTTAGGGATTTGGTGTTCAAAAACTTTTTGGAGTAAATTAAATTTCCTACAAGTTTGTAATATTCACTTTTTCTGTACCTGTTGTTGTTTACGAGATAGGGGCAAAAAGCGAGAATTTCGTGGAAAAATTGGGGTCAATGACCCGTACTACCTCGCTGGTGGGAGTTAGGGTTACATCGCAATGGACACTTTTGTAGAGCATTCAATTCTGAAGAAACCCTACTATTGCCCAAGATTGTGGCATAAAATGCCTCTGAGTTGTAGAGATTTGAAGAAAAATAATCAAAGTTCACGTGTATTTTATATGGGAAATCTTTATGCGTCTTGGTCTAGTACTAAATATTATTTTTTTGGGCTCCAATTTTCAGGGAATGTATGTTTAGGTATTAGCCACAAAAATTCGAGGTGGGACTGAAAAAAAAAAATAGTCGCGAAAAAAAAGCACCCTAATATATATATATATATTTTGGTCTATACAGCCTAATAGGCTATAAAATATGATAGGGGCGGGAAGCGGGGAGGCTTTTTCGACGATACGAAATACATCCCCTGGCTCCGCCTTGGACTTTATTTTTTCGATTCGAAGAAAAAACCACCCCGCTCACCATACACAATATAGAGGAAGGAAAGAGCCTAAGACATCGTCTCTCCACTTTCCGCCCGTATCATTTTTCGAATCATCGTCGAATAATAGTGATAATGACAACAATCACGAAGCCCACACACGCACACACACACACATACATACACACACACATATATATACACACATGGGGTCTAATTCTAGTTACGTCCTCGTCGTTGATCCCGTGTAACGCCAAGTGCAGGATTCATGTAAAATAAGCTATAATAACAAAACTCACACACACACACACACACACACACACACACACATATAATATATATATATTAATATGTGAGTTGCATATATCGACGGTGCCAGTGAAGACCCGACGCTATGTTACCCATGTTTTAATTAAATGGTAAAATGACGTCAGGAAATAGTCTTCACTGGCACCATCGATATGTTGGCAACATGCTGCTCTCAGTGTATTTCAACCCTTAATAAATCAAAAACTGTCCATTTTTTTCAGTAGAAGTTTTGTGAGCCCTCGGCAGCTTGAATCACAATTTAGAAAGTAACACAACTTTCACTAAATTCACAGTTATAAATTTTATTAATTAAAGAGGTGAAGTAAAGATAAAAATATATGATGAATAAATAATTAAAGCTTTATGTTGTAACCTTTTTTCATATTTAATGTTTAGAAATTACTTTATACATTTGAAAGGCACACTGAAAAAACAAGAAATGTTACTAAAATAGTACTCGAAATTAATCTTTGAAATGAATTTAATTTATTAAATTAGTAAATTATTTTTCGATAAGTACATAAACATTCGTACATACAAACTCATCGCCGAAGCATACATTATTATTTTGAAAAATTAATGTCTTTTTAACGTTTGTTTGTGTACCACTTTTGATTTGTGGCCTTGTTTTTTTTTTCTGTATACCCAGCATTTAACTAATACTGCATATTTGTATAGTCTAAAAGTTAGTTTCATTTCGGTTGCATTAATTCTCAAATGAAAAACTATATATTTCACTTGCATCAGCATGTAGAGCGCATTGAGTGGAATTTTTGACCGTGACAATTTTAAGGGCAAGATTATTTGAACTATTTTTAAGAGAAAATATCATTTTTTGAAAAGTGAACTTTTTTACTTGTCACCACTTACGCTGCAAAATTGAACTAGATATTGAAAAGAGTGGTGAGACCTTTTCGGTAGAGCAGAAAATTCTCCATAAAAAAGTCTGCGAGGGCATATCTTTATATTCTTTTGTTTATGAGCTACGAGCGTTCGCGTGTGAGGCCAAAAATGTCTGTCTTCAACATCCCGTCTAGAGAATGCTACTCGCGGCTTACATTACTAACAGAGAAGAAGTAATAATACTTCAAAAAGTCTGTGATACGCTCCTTCTGCGCTACAACAGTTGCCGCTGGCTCAGATGGAGGGGAAGGGCTTCCAAATTTGTCCAATGTAAAAAAAAAAATATTTTGGGCGCCACGTAGTCCGAAAAGAGGTGATAAGTATACACGGTGAGCAATGATGGATACCGCTGGTGACTTATAGAGATACAATCCACAGTATGTTATATTGTAGGTGCAAATAATGGAAAATTATAGCATATCAAAAAAAAATAAAGCACTTAAGGTATAAGGTGGAAATACAATTAAGCCGGCAACGAAAATTGAATTATACAATATACAATCAAAGAAAGTTTTAACTTATAAAGTCAAATAATTATAAATTACAACGTATCAAAGAAAATTATAAAACACTTAAAGTTAAATAAATAAAATTAAGCCAGGAACGAAAATTAAATTACACAATCAAAAAAGTTTAGTCCTGATGAGAAGTGCGACCGATCGCACATCTATATATCTTGTTAATCCAAGGATTTTAAAAATTTTAAGATGTGTTGGAGAACATTTTTTAGTTGTAAAAATACAACAAACCATTTTATTGCCTGAATAGAAAAAAAAACATTTCTTACTTTTCAGTAGTTACATTAACATAATTGGTTTCTTTTTTTTTTAACCAAAATTTTTGGAATATAATATTTTATTAAACTGTAATAATCTATCGTAAAAGGCTGTTGACGTACTAATAAGATATCTTCAGTTCACTTTGACAGTCGGGACATTTCACGTGAAGCGGACAGGGAAAAAAAAGTGAGGTTCTGAAAATCTACCACATTCGGCCCATTTGTACTTCTAGTAGGTATGAATGTGTACGCAAAATATTTTTTTTGTATAGTGTATATTTACCAAGTTATAGGTTTCTAAAGAATGGTCGTTGATTGGTACTACAATTTATTGAAAGTAATTTTTCGAATATAACAAATTTACTATAAAATATTTAACATAGCGATACATGTTAAAAATATACAGTTCTTTTTGACAGTAAAAAAAATATTGAAAAATTATTTTTTTTCATATCTAAAACCGGAAGTAAACTTTTCAAGCCAGAATTACAGTCACTTCGACCATTTTTTTTTTATTTTTTTTTCTTTCAAAATATAGCTTAAAGAATAATAAAAGTACACTAGAAAATTTAAAATGGGATCTCTATTAGTTTACGAGCTAGATTGATTAATGTACACACGCGTCGCAAAGGGCATGCATTCTGGCTACATAATGACGCCCCTTGCAACGCGGGTGTATATTATTCAATGTAACTCCTCGACCTCGAAATCGACCTATTCTTGATTATTTTGGTAATTTTTTTTTTTTATTTTTTTTTTTTTTTTTTTTTTTTTTTTTTTACCATCAGTTTAGTCCAAGCTACAAGCAGCAGAGCTGCATGAGTATGATACTGTTGTCATCATTTGGTCCTGTTAGTAAAACTAGAACCATCACACAACATGCAGAACAAGAATTCGTGCGAATCACACGACAAAAATAATTTTATGATTGATGACGAAACAAGTATGTTTTCAGCGCATTCTTATTGAGACATGTATTAAATTAGTCAGCATGCTTGCTAACACTTATGCACATGCGATTAATTGATAGATACTGTAGTTTAGTTCTACAATTGTTATTTTGTAGAAGAGTCAGATTCCTTAGGTTACGACGGTTATCCCTAAATACGAATTTAGATTTAAGAGATAGCGAGTCAATATAGCCAGTTATAAGTTGGTGAGCGAATATTAGGTCAGCAACTTCACGACGTTTATATGTTTAAAGAATGCATGTCGAGTAACTGCAGTCGGTCTTCGAAAGGGGGAAGACAAATTGGATCGACCCAAGGTAAATCCTTGAGGGAAAATCTAATGAACTTACGTTGGACAGACTCAACATTGTTAATGTGGTCTTGGTAGTGAGGAGACGAAACTTGACTTGCGTATTCAAGAATAGGTCTCACAAAAGAAAAGTACAATTGTTTATGTAGGGGAGTGAGGAGCTTGTTGTAACAATTTTAAAAAATAATGATATATCTTGAGGTGTATTGGTTAAATTACCACTAACTAAACTTTGATTGATACTCTAACTATTCTTCTATTAAGTTAAATCGAAAAATATCAAATCTACAGATAACTCTTTCACAATTATTTTTTTATTCAAAAAAGGGAAGTGTTACAACTTACCTCGTGATTGGGGTTTGTTGTAACATCTATTGAGGGAAGTAGTAACAACTATAAAAAAACAAAAATATGACACCTTCAGTCATTTAATTTGTTCACATCTTGAATCATTTTGCTTTGTTTACAACAAAAACTAACTAGGTATTTCTATAATATGTATTTGTTATTAAATAATTAACTGAAACATACTTTTTATATAATCAACAAATTAAAGATTTAAGTTTTCAACTATTTATTGAGTTTCAATGAGTTTCTTTATCAAAGAATTTAGTCTTCATCTGAATTACAGTTGATACAAACAAAAGAAATAGTATCTCCTATGACACATCCCACATGTGCCCACATCTTACATACAATACATTCTACCCAATCAGCTTTTGAATGACTATACGCTTCATCGCAAACAAGACAATGCCAATCTTCAGATTCTGAATCTGAACTTAGAATCCTTTTTTTAACTCTTTTTATTCCATCTTTATTTTTCGCTGATTTTTTACCTTTTCCTTTCCTCTTTCGCTTTTCCTTTCCCTTATCTTTATCATGGACTGAAATTCTTACTCGCCTTCCGAATACTACAGTTGTTTTCTAAAACTTCAGCTGCACTAACTTGTACCTAACTTGTATACCTCCTGGCTTTGTGTTGCCCGCTCTGTCTTTCTCTTATACTCTCTCATTCTAAATGAAAACAAATAAGGTATATTACATTACGAATAATAACAGTAACTTACAGCAATCTGGGGGCAAGTTGTAACAAGTTACAACAAACCCCAAGATTTTGTTACAGCTAGCTCCAAGGTATAGTTCTTAGTATTTATCACAATAACTATTAAATCAACTTAGTAATCTCGAGAACTGTTACACAACATCATAAATAGTTATATTTTAGCATCAAATAAAATACAGAAAGCTCTAATTAGCTCCCCTGTTACAAAAAGCCCCGCGCTCTCCTACTAAAATATTCAAGAACTCACGTGGCCTTATTTTTATGAAACCTATTACAGAACAAGCCCTCATAACCACGGAATTGCTATGCTCAACAAAGTCAAGTTTTCTGTCAAGAATGTGGAGAAGGTTATGGGGTTATTCCTGCAAGGATGTAGAGTCATTTCAATTGGAAATATATTTTTATAATTTAATATATTTTTTTATTTTCACATATCTTCTTATATTTTTTATTCTTTATTTTTATTAGAACTTCTTATTAAAAATCCACGTTTAATTAAAGACCGGATGATTTAAATTATTAAATTCTATATATTTTTTTAATTACTTTTATAATAACAATATGTTTCGAATATTGCTTGTTAATTCATTTACAATCCAGCAAGAACTGATTCTTTACATTGAAACAAAATAGGAACACATAGCTACAAAAAGCTACTAAGAACAAAATTACTAGATTTACATAAACAGATTTACTCTACAGTGTATTCATATAAAGTAATTTCTTATCTCCAAGGTAACTATGTCTAAACAAATTAAAACTACTTTCTAACTACAATAACATTCAATTTCTACATAAATCACTGCTTCTACATCCTTTACCACGTATTATCCAAAAGCAAAAACACACGAAATAATTCGCAGTGCTCAAAAACGGACTGAGACTGTTGTATCGACGATTTATCTGTGACCACATCAGACAATTTTAGTTGAGAATAACACCTAAGTCACGAACAAGAATAACATCTAAGTCACGAACAGGCTTGACGAAGAGTATGACCCAAGAGAGCGTAGTCAAATTGAAAAGAAATGTCGACCATGATAAAAATACACTATTTCACATTTATCGATATTAAGTTCAAGGTCATTGTGAGCATATCAGGAATGGAAGATATTAAGGTCCTTTTGAATCACATGGCAACCGTTAATATTCCTTATATGAAAGAATAACTTCATGTCATCAGCATAGATTAAGAATTTGCATGTATTCAACAGATGTGTGATATCGACAATTGACAAAAAAAAAAAGGACCCAAGTGACTACCCTGAGGGACACCCAAAGTGGCTAAGGTTCTCCTCTAATTGGCGCCACGGAAAGCAACCTGGTAATACCTATTTGCCAAATAAGAACATATTCAGTTGGCAAATGACGGTGAAAAGCCTTTCTTTCCAAGTTTTAACGTTATGATGGAATGAGAAAGCTTATCGACAGCTTTGCTAAAATCTGTACAAATACAGTCTGTTTGCGATTCCATTTGGAAGCCCTTAACAACATACGGAACGAATTCAAGAAGATTCGTGGTTGTAGAGCGACTTTGGAGAAATCCGTGTTGGTTATTGGAAATAAGACGTTTACAGGTGATTGAGATTTGCGAATAAATAATAGCTTCGAAATGTTTAGGGATGCAAGAGTTCCGCGATTGGTCGGTAATTGCGCTACCCATTTTGTGAATCGGAATCACAAACGAGTTTTTCCAAAGTGTAGGGAACTTCCACACTGTTGAGTGATTTCTGAAAGAGCATCGTTAGTGGTGTAAGCAATGGACTCGAATATAGTTTTAAAATAGCAGGACGAATACCATCTGGTCCAGAGGTATAATCTTCCGGCAGCTCGGTGATATGTTTGAGGATAATGCCAGGAGTAAAACAGATGGGCAGATCAAAGACTGTAGGGTTAGTATTTAAATATTGCAAATTGTTTACATCAGGTTAGAAGTCGGGAGAAGAGAAGGATTTTTCAAAAGAGGATGCAAACATATCACATATTGCGGATGGCGTTGAACTTGTGAGGTCCTCAAAATGCATAGACATTGGGTAGCCACCAGCCCTCCTCTTGGCGTCTATAAATTTATAAAATGCACACGGGTTAATGTACATGTCCTCTCCAACTTTGAAGTGATAGTTATTGTACAGCCATTTGAGAAGGTTGTGGAAGTTGTTATAATTTTCAACAACAGATTATAAGATATTTCATCCCTTTCTAGTCAATATAATTTCCATAACTCATTTTTGTTGTTCCTGAGGTTCCTTAGTTCATTATTGAACCAAGAGGGCGCTGAGTTAGTGCAACGCTGTCCCTGAATACGAATACAAGTATCAAAAGCGTAAGAAAGCGAGGCATAAAATGTCGACAGATCAACATCAATATTACTAATCTAATAGTAGAGAAAGAAAATCAGTGGAAGACAATCTCCTAGAAAATTCGTCAATATTTGCCTTTTTGAAATTGTAAACATAATTGTCTGTATTTGGATGTAGGACATTTGGAGAATCGTAGCAATGTACAAGTTGGAGTGGTGGATGGCACGAGTCAATTGTGGATAGCAGAATTCTGTTGCATCCAATATGTAGTTGTATTGTAGCAGTCTGAAGAAATAATTCGATCAAGTTACCGTCCCATTTCGTTCTTTACAGTACTAACTTGAGAGAGTCCCAAAGCAAAAACGGATCCTAGAAAGGAGGATTTCCTCACTGCGAAAATGTTCGAGTGATAGCAACACTCGTCATCAGTATTAAATACCCATTGTATTTTGGGTAAATTAAAATCCCACAGCAATATGAGTTCATCACAAGAGTTCATTAAATTAAAAACATACCCAAATTCTAACCCTTTATAGCCCCATGTGACATTTCTGTAACAAACCTCAAAAATCCCGCTAGAATACGCACCGAATGTATTTAGTTCATTCAAATCGGCGCCACTTTGCTGTCACATATTATTGAACAATGTAGTATCCACGGAAATCATCATAGACAGCGTAAACTGTTAACAGTTAATCGATTAGAATTTCGCCCGTAATTGAAAGTGACAAGTTGAAATTCGTACAAATTTTAAATTTTACAAAAAAAATACAAAAAGTGGGTAAAATTGTGCTATTTTCTTGGAAACCTATAGATAAGTGAATGAATATGTTCCTTCCATACCAAATTAGTTTTTTTTGTTTACGTTTAACTCAATTTTACAGTAATGTTACACTCCCTTAAATGTGAAATAAATAATTAATAATACATATTTTTTTAATTTCTGAGAAATACGTATTTTTTATTTCCCTAAACCTGTCGATTTTTAACATAATTTTAATGTTTTATGATCTTGGGCTATAAAGGGTTAATATGAGAAGGTCAAAAATATTATGACCTTCACTATCAACTGTGTTAATCATATCCGGTGGGATATAACAGCACATTAAGAAGATATTTTTTTAGAAAAAGTAATCTTAAGAACTATAAGTTCAACGTCAAAAGAGCAGGAAGATTCTGGAAGTGTAAATTGATTGCAAATAAGCTGGTTTCCGCTGGCTTTGATGATACCACCACCCCTAAGGTAAACCAAAAAGCTCAGCATCCGCTGTGCAACCAAGTTTTCGTTAAAGCAATAACGTCAAAATCACTAGCACTAGACACCTGGAAAAAAGACCTAGTTTTATTCCTTACTAGCTGGGTTACCCGGTTTCACCCGGTGTTGGGTAAATAATTGCTAATTAAACACTTCTCAAATTTTCTAGTTTTTTATATCCTAGAGATTGTTTCAACCCCAAAACCCTTTTATGGATCCGCCATCATGAATTTCCAAATCTTAATAATATTCAAAAATAGTGGCCTTAAAATAATTATTGTACAAATTTCCATTAAAATCCGTTGATATCGAGAAATCTTGATCGCCATATTGGATCCGCCATCTTGAATTTCTAAATTTGGACAACGGATTTTAAATCACCATTCCGCAAAACCCCTATGTACCAATTTTCATGAAAATCGCTTCAAATTTAAAATTTTCAGCCGCCATCTTGGATACGCCTATTTTAATTAGCCTATATGTTAAGTTGGAATATGTACTACCTTGGGGCAAAAAATGAAAAATATCGATGCAAGCGTTTAGGCGTGATTGAGCAACAAACAAACAAACGAACTTTCATTTTTATATATATATAGGGATACCCCTTACATTTTGATAGTATAAGGAGATCGTCTTAGGATAATTTAGTTTTTTGAGGCCGTAGAATTGCTAGTGCAAGGTGAACATATGGTAGTGCGTGTAGGATTACGATCGGATTTGACTGTCTATCTACAAACTCATGGACAACTGCGTTTTGAGGGCAAAATTGTGTTTGAGAGAGTGTATCGAAGAGCTGCGGTGAGACCACCAGTTTAAATGAAGCCACTGTGCGGTCTGGCTAATTGCTGTTAAGGGCAAAACACTTAAAATGTGAGATTTTGTCGGTTTTGCATTTGCTCCTCGCGAAATCGGTAATATTATCCGAAGTAGTTGAAGTTTCAAAACGCGAGATCAAAAATTTACGGGGCGCCTGAATAAAAAGAACAGGAAGTGATTTGTTTTCGACTTGCTCTTGACATCATCCTGCTGTAAAACAGTTGGGCGAGGGTTTGTTGCCTTTTGTGGTAGGAGAAGTCTTTTTTTGTTAAAACGCTGACATTTTTTGGTTTACGTTATACAGATTTTGTTATGCAGAGATCGGTATTAGTCAGAGGTTGTAAAGTACCAATTGCTTTAGTGTTATCAGTCTGCCGGTTAGGCTCCAGGTTTTAACGTGATTTAAGAATTCCGATGTCCTCCATTAAGGAATTTAAGATCTCGGTGCTCACTTGACAAGGTGCTTTTATTCACCAGTTTTACCCGTCAAGTTATATCATGTATCTTCATACTAGGATATTTTTTATAAATGATTTATCCCAGATCGTTGCATTCTCTTTGTCTGAAATAAATTTTCTGAGTTCTTACAACAAAATAATTTTGAAATTTACTCGACTTCCATCGCCAGGAGTATGTGGAAACTTGAGAAATGTCCCTGGCGGAGATCTCAGACCGCCGTTTGCAACTTCGAAGTACATAACTCACTCTAAAACACTTGCTCCGAAAGAAATTAGAGAAAGCCGTGAAATTAATGGACTGCGTCCTTATCAGAGAGCGAACAGCAGACTTGTTGGTCATGATTCGTATGTAACGTTGTGAAATGTCGTCAAAGTAAATTTTAATTAATTAAACGTGACGCGCTCAGCACTCAAGTCAGTTGGTTTATTTTATTTGCATTTTAACAACTCGAGGAGGTCTGATTCCGTTTCGGTGCGGCGAAGCTCACATGGAACGATGCTTGTTATTAAGACTTAATTACAGCATGCATGGCGGTCGTGTTGATAAATTTAATCTCCTTTTATTTTGTTTATCAGGGGCTGTTTGTTATGCTGGGGCTTTAATAAGATGGCACTTCGCAACGGGTGCCACCGCCCGCTCTCTCGATCCTCGTTAATCTGTTGCTCTTCCTTTGATCCTTTCGAAGTTGTTAGAGAAATAGATTCCTGTCGAACGATAGCAGACCAAATGCCGCTATATTTCTTTCACCCACAGCACCAGGGAAACTTATTCGTATTTATGGCTCTGTTCCTAGAAGTGACTCTCAGATATGCTTATGGACCATTAACCGTCCATACTACCTGAAATAGTATCCGGGTGTCATACCCTGGCTTCTATTCGTGGATGGGGATCCATAAAGTAAATTGAATGAATTACGAAATTCGTTTTCTCATTGATTTCGGGTTATAATGGCTGTTTCCACATACATACATAGATAATCGCGATATTCTTCGGGAGAAGCGAAACGGCCGGTAAATTTCCAATTATCCTTCATTTCATTTAACTCTTGATAGTCGGTGTCTTGGCGGATGGATTTACATACGAATAATTCACATTATCCATAGCTCTCCACGAATCTGCAAAAATGTAGTCCAGTTTTGCAATTTCCAGGACAAATATTTGTATGCACTGAACTTGTGGAGGTTGGACAAAAACACTTTCTTTGTAATATCAGTCGGCAAGAGCTCAGAGCGATTTTTGTCATTAAGAAAACAATTATTTCAAAATTTAAAATGCCATATCGGGTCAGATCATTAAAATTTCTCATAGAGCAATATGTTAGAGAATGTGAATATATGACAATTTGCTCAAGTCAGAGGTAATTTTCATTATCATCTCTCCAAAATGGCATAATCGCTTTTGCTAGAATGATGTCACCTTCGTTAGCGAAAATAAAACCCGACCCTTATCACTCCGGCATTATGCTTATTAAAAACTGGTTTGGGCTCCAGCTGTAATTCTTGTATTTTTAATGAATTATTATGATTTTAAGAGACGTTTTATCCTTGAAAGTCTTGGTTAGATCTTTTAGGGAAGAACAAAGGAAAGTAAGTCCTAGGTTTATGACACTGTCCAAAGCAAATTCTAATGAAATCCTACGAATTTAATATAAAAAAAGGGATAAAGACAGACTGAGTAACCTGATAAAACATACATTCAATAAAATAATAAAAAACATGAAGATTTTGGATTACTTTACTGCGTAAAGAAAAAATACTTTTATATATATATATTTTTTTCTTATTATCAAAATTTTTAAGATAAACATCACGGCATCATTATCATAGAATTTTAATTAGAATTAATTATGCATTAATTTAAAACTATTTTGGTTGATAGACGTGGAAAAAAAGTTTTCTTGAAAATTCAAGTAAAAAAGATAAAAAACTCTAGTTAATTTCCATCGTATATCGGGAACAACAGATAGTTTAAATAATTGTTGTTAACAAATTTATTGTTTTACGTTTAATTTCAAATCCAATCTCATACAAGGTAATCTACATTTATTTCTCTTTTTTTCTTTGTACTTGTTGCAGGTCGTGTCCTCGAAGGGGCTCGGCCTGCACCCTTCGTCCGGTGGTTTGCGGTAGCGAGAGCTGGCAGGCTAGCTTCGCGGTAGTGGAGGGGGGAGGGGGGATCTGCCTAAGACCACACTGGCCACCGAGACGGACCGCCGACAACAAAAAACTCTCTCGCGACGGAACCCAATAAAAAAAAAACATTGAAAGGGAGAGGGGGATAAATGCGGGTGAAACCCCTGTTCCTGGCCGTGATTGACTCTCAGGGGGGAATTCGTGATGGAAATGGACTTGCCCTAACCACCCATATGACCTTCCCTTGACCCAAAATTAAGGGGAGGTCCCAAATGCAAAAAGAAATTGCGACTGAGATTGAAAAGAATCGAGGGGAAGGACCTAAAGGATTAAAGACAGAATCTTACTTAGACATCCTTTTTTATTTCCTTTTATTTTTTATATTTTATTTTTATTTTTTTGGTTTTGTTTTACAACCTTACTTAACAATTTTATATCTAAAAACGTTGGGCGGCCACCGTCGTTGCTGCTGCTGATGCTTCTGCTGCTGTTGATGATGCTACTGATAGTTTTGTTATTGCCGCTAATGGTTCTGCTGCTTACTTCATTTTAGTATTTCGAATTATTAGTTCGGAATTTTATTTTAAAGGGATTTGTTTCAATTTATTATTTCTAATTATAAGTTCTGATTCTTATTTTAACGTTTGTACTTTCTTATTTTAAATTACCATTTGAAGTTTCTGTTTTAAATGTTCTTCACTTTGTTATTTTAAATTATTATTTAAGGTTTTTATTTTAAAGTTTTTCACTTTATTATTTTAATTCCCTAGTTCTGAATTTTATTTTAAAATTTTTACTTTCTTATCCCTTTACTGCATGATATATTAAATAAGTGAAAAAAAATTTTTTTTTTTTAAGTTAATGGCTTTATTAAAGCTTTAAAATTAATTATAGTTTTTTTTTCTTCAAAAAGTACCTCCGTTTCTTTTTTTTTTTTTTTGAGAAACCATATATGGGTTCGTATGCATTAAACCTTTAAACCCCTTGGACATATATGGTTTCGTATGCATACTAAGCAAATATGATAAGTGATATCAAAACTTTTTAAAAGTTTTTTTTTGAAAAGACTATTATATTTATGATCCTAAAACCTTTTGTAAATTATTGGTAAGATTATGAATAATATAAAAAGAATTTTTAAATGCAACTTTAGTTTATTTTAATGCCTGCAGATGGCGTCAACCAAAATGCACTTTTAAAACAGCCCCATTTCTCCAGGACTTCCTGTAACAGATAGATTAAAAATCTTTAGTGGATTGTTTTCATAAGACACAAAACTAGTACCTAAACCTAAAAAACATTTTATTTTTAATAAATATATCATTTTATACACATTTTTCTAAAAAAGTTACAAAACGACTATAAGTTAGGGGTAAACTAACCTCCGCATAAAAAAGTGGGGGGGTAAAATAATATTTTTAAAGGTTTAGTTTCTAGTATATTTGATAACGAATCGAATGGCGTTTGGTTTGTTAAAATCGGTTGAATAGTTTTTGAGATACAGATGCGGCCATTTTCAAAAATGTGATTTCGAGAAAAACGCGTTCAAAGTTTTTGTTATGTAATTTTTACATATAAAACGCGGAGAGCTGCCGTTACAAATATAAGTATAACTTTTTTTCTTTTACGAATTTCTTAAAACGGTTTTAGTAGAGTGTTTGTGT
Source organism: Dysmachus trigonus (assembly GCA_949715965.1). NCBI lineage: Eukaryota > Metazoa > Arthropoda > Insecta > Diptera > Asilidae > Dysmachus > Dysmachus trigonus. Next base: position 38,812,222 of record OX454322.1, on the reverse strand, counting down.
GATGTTAAGAAGCATTTTTATGAAAAAAAAAAAAATGATTTTTTTCCGATTTTGAAAGTAAAGGTCCCCTTAAGGGGGTAGTCCAGTGAAAACGACTGTTTTTTCAACGATTTTTTTTCATATTAGAAATTAATTTTTATTAAAAACATTTTTGTCATATGATAGTACAACTATTAAACTACAAAAAAAAAAATTTCTTTTTCTTTTTCGATGAGTCATCCCGACAAAATGGCCGCTCCAAAAAAAAAATTTTTTTGTTGGCGGACGTCGAATCTCTGCAGCGGTTCATTTGAAACAAAAAATTCAAACGAGGTTTTAATCTGTAGAACATTGGCTATCGTCGGAACTAGAATTATTAATTTTCAATAAAAAATAACAAAATGGCGGCATTTCGAATTTTTCTGGCGTTTTTCGGGTGCTTAATTTGTTTATAACTGTGTAAATAAACAATGGATCTTAATAATTCTAGTTCCGACGATAGATACACAATCAAGAAATATACAGCTAAATTTTTAGATCAATCGGAGTAAAAGACTCTGAGATCTGACATCCGCCGAGTCAAAAAATGCTGTTTTGAGAAAAACGCGTTTAAAGTTTTGTTTGCGGAAAAAAGCTAAAAAAATTAATTTTACCTTAGTCAGCGATGCCTGCTCCATACATAACGCGATGCCTGCTCCATACATAACTAACCTTAAATATAAAGCAGAAGGACCTAGACCGTTATAAACTGAAAAAAAATGGGCGGAGCAAACAGAAATACAAGAGTCCTCCTTGCTCCGAAACACGCCAGGGGACCTTCGAGCGCTCGGATTACACGTTTCTCGAAAACTCTCTGTATCTTTAAAACTATTCAATATTTTGTTTAGATATTTTAAGGGGGTATTTTCGAGGTGTAGTAGAGTAGATTTAAGCAAAAACAAAAAATTTGAAAAAAAATTTTTTTTTCACTGGACTACCCCCTTAAGCGACAAAAGCGAAGAATGCATACGAACCCAGATATGGTTCCGAAACAATTGGTGTTGGAAATGGGTGAAATCGATTAGAAAGTAAAAATTTATTACAGTGCTTACAAACTAGAGGTTATGACACACAACAAAACATTTTTTTCGCTCGAAAAACTCACCTTTTCATTTTTATTTCTTTTTGCAAAGTTTAGAGTCACACGCGCACGTAAACATTCACTGACAATGTCTGGAAAAGTGAGGTTATATCCAAGTGGCATGTGGCCATAGACAAAATAGTTGCGTTTTGTTATTGCTAATGATATGACAAACAGACCCCATTAGGATTTATACGCCAGTTTTTTAATTTTTTTAGAATAAATGAACTGTAAACATGTCAAACCATATATGGTTTCCTATGCGGTAAAGGGTTATTTTAAATCATTATTTAAAATTGTTATTTTAAAGTCTTTTTTTCACCTTATTATTTCTAATTATTAGTTCTGATTCTTATTTTAACGTTTTCACTCTCTTATTTTAAATTATTATTGGGTGTACAAATAAGTTTCCGACCTTTTTTACTGAAATAAAAGACATTAGTTCGTGTAGAAAATTAAAGAATATTTTATTCAAAATATGCTCCTTCGGAAGATATAACCTTCTCCCATCGTTCAGGCAATAAACGGATTCCCCGGGAAAAGAAGTCTTGTGGTTTCGAGGCGATCCAGTCATCGACCCATTTTTTCACGTTTTCATGTGAAGTGAAGTGCTGCTGTGCCAGGGCTGATTGCATCGACCGGAACAAGTGGTAGTCAGAGGGAGCAATGTCTGGTGAATACGGCGGGTGGGGTAGAATTTCCCAGTTCTGCCCATCCAAGTAGTTTTTGACAGGTATAGCAACATGTGGCCTAGCGTTATCCTGTTGCAAAATAATTTTATTGTGCCTGTTGTCCCATTCCGGTCGTTTTGCAGCTAGAGCTTGCTTTAAAGCCATCAGTTGTCGTCGATAAACTTCTCCCGTAATGGTTTCACCCTGTTTCAGCAGCTCATAATATACGACACCCTTCACATCCCACCAAATGCAAAGCATCACTTTCGAACCATGGATATTTGCTTTTGGCGTCGACGGCCCTGGTTCACCGGGCTTGACCCACGCTCGTTTACGCTTTGGATTGTCATAATGGATCCATTTTTCATCCCCAGTGATGATCCGATGCAAAAACCCCTTCCTTTGTTGTCGTCGAAGCAACAATTCGCACATGGTTTTCCGACGTTCCATGTCCCTTTCTTTCAGCATGTGTGGCACCCAAGCTCCCATCTTCGAAATCAATCCCAAGGCTCGTATACGTTGCGAAACACATTGTTGGGTAATATTCAACTCTTCTGCCAATTGTTTTTCAGTCTGACAAGAGTCCACATCAAGCAATTCTTCCAATTCTGTATCTTCAAATTTTCTTGGTCTGCCTTCACGTTCTTTGTCTCTTACGTCAAAATCACCAACTTTGAATCGTTGAAACCACTCTTTGCAGGTTGTTTTCGATGGCGCATGTTCACCGTAAACTTCCACAAGCAAACGATTTGTTTCCGCTGCACTTTTCTTCAACAAAAAATAATGAAGTAAAACTTCCCGCAAATGTTGTTTTTTCGGCACAAAATTCGACATTTTCAATTACATGAAAATAATTCTTGTTTACGCATTGAACAAATTTCACTAGTAATTATTCAAGCTTGACATCTAACCTCCGAAAAACATGTATTGCCCGATTGAATAATATGCAAGCAGTGATACTAACGACACCTATCTGAAAAGGTCGGAAACTTATTTGTACACCCAATATTTAAAGTTTTTTGCTTTATTATTTTAATTCACTAGTTCTGAATTTTATTTTAAAATTTTCACTTTTTTATTTTAAATTATTATTTAAGTTTTTCACTTTATTATTTTGAATTACTAGTTCTGAATTTTATTTAAAAATTTTTACTTTGTTATTTTAAATTACTATTTAAAATTTCTATTTTAAAGTATTTCTTACAAAATATACGCTACCTTACGCCTCAATCCCGTTGCAAGATTTTTCCACAGTCTAACAGTAATTTTTTTGAAATTTTATTTTCTGGGGCTTATACGCTAATTTCCTTTCCGGCCTCACTCTCGACACTTTTTCAGGTTTTCCTCTCCTCCCCAAGAGTTATTAGAAATTTCACTAATCAGTTCCTCGCCCGGCCAAAAATTCGTCATAATTCCATAATTTAACATAATATTCAACAAATCAACTAAACAAATTTTACATTCCTTCACGTGAGTTAGCTTTTTCGTGATTTGCAATCTCACTGACGACGACGCAGCGCGCAAAATACAAGATGAAAGTTTCCTTTTTTCCATTACATTTTCCAGGAAAATTATCGCGAATTAATATATTTTTATGGGAACCTCTCGGTATTTAAACACCTCAAAGTATTTAATTTTTCCTCATTTCGAGCAGTTACCACCACCCGCAGTAACAAAGCTCATCAGCGCCTGCAGCGAAACTCCTTCACTGACTCCCACAAATCACGCCACGCGCGCGTCAGTCGTTCTCCCAAGTCCCATTGTCCGCATACACACAGCGGGCAGCCGTGTGCGCCAGCAGTTCAATCGTTTCTTCTTCTTTACATTTAAATTTAGTGTTTTCCTCCATATACCCAAAACTTGTTTCAGGTTTTTTTCTAAGTAAACATTAAAATATTTACTCCGTCAGGCGACAAAAAAAAATTTCGATTTCGATTGATTTTAATGGATCTGCACTAAATTATTGTTTTGAGGCCACTGACTTTTAATATTATCCAAACTTGTAAATCCAAGATGGCGGACCCAATATGGCGACCAATATTTCTGGATTTCAACGGATTTTAATGAAAATTGTTACAATGGTTATCTTGAGGTCACTGAGTATTATCAAAATTTGCAATTCCAAGATGGCGGGTCCAATACGGCAACTAAGATTTCTCAATTACAACTGATTTTAATGAAAATGGGTACTGATTTTGAATACTATCAACACTTGCAAATCCAAGATGGTAGATCCAATATGGCGGCCGAAATTTCTCGATTTCAACGGATTTTATTGAAAATTGGTACAATGATTATCTCGAGGTCACTGAATTTGACTATTATCAAAATTTTCAAATCCAAGATAGCCGATCCAATATGCCAACCAAGTTTTCTCGATTTCAACGGATTTAACATTAACTACTAAAACTATTGATGCTGTTTTCTCAAACTTTGTAGAAAACATTATCTCGTATTTTATTTATCATAAGCCGATTGTATCATTTATTTAAAGTCTTTGCAATAACACAAACAGTGCTGAAATTTGAATAAATTAGTTATTATATTGTCTAATCTGAATTAAAGTATTAGTTCAATGTAAATTGTAATATTGTCCATTTTATATCGATATTTTCTTCAAATTTAAATAGGACCACCGTCGAGATATAGCCTACTCAATGAAAAAAGAATCATTAGAATCGGTACACAATCCGCAAAGATATCGCGTAACATACACAAACAAACAAGAAAGAAAAGAAAATACAGTCGAAATACTTGTGTTTCTCCATTAAGCATCTATAGTTCTGATGATTAGTAAGAACAAAATGTTCATTTGTTCCATTACAAATAATTTGTAGGGAATGTGGGTTTCCTATGCAAGTTCTATAAATTAAGGAATATAGCAATGTTAGGTTTGTAGGTATAATTTAGATGTGTTCAACATTTCTGCCTTATGTAAGTCCTTTTTGAAGAGTAGTAAAAGCTTTTTAACAATACTTATTTATACAAATTTGGATTGCAATTAAAAATTTTATAAATAAATCCTCTTTAAAAATATTTCTGCATATGCAGGGTGTTTCATATAGCGTATGCAAAATAAGTGTGGGAAAGATCTCACCTGAACAAACAAAAAATTATATGACAGGGGAGGAATCTCAATCTTTGGCAGTCGCAGGGCGATTCATAAATTCGAAATGTCCATGGTATGCACATCATTGTTTACCATGAAAAGTCCCAATTTATGAATCACATTTTTTACTTATATTTTTAAAAAATGTATATTTATTCATTAGAAGAGGTATTATAATTATAACTGAACTTGGCTGAAAATAAGTATGCTTTATATTTATTTAGGGGTTATATAAAGTCAGGAGGAGGCCAAAAAAGTCGATTTTTCAAGAATTTTTCAATAATTTTTCTTGAGATGACCTTTTAAGTTATTAATGTAAAAATTTGTACAAATATTATGGTAACTATTGAGTGTATTTTAATATTTTTTATTTATAAAAATAATTATTTTAAAAGCTGCTACAGCTGCTCTCCGGGAGCAACTCTAAGAAAAGGCGTCTTGCGGTGAGTACGATATCTCTGGACTGGATCATTTAAAATGAAAAAACCAAAAATATATCGTTAATATATTATTTCATCTTGTAATTAATCGAAGGAATAAGCAAAATAAGAATTTTTGAACAAATGAGGGCTTCTTTAAAAAAAAATCGATTTAACAACAATGTTTATTTATTTATTTATTTACACAATGTTCGTCAAATAACTGACTACTTACAAAATAGCAATAAAATAGCAATAAAATAGTCACTCAACTAAGTTATTTTCTTAGCCGACCCTTCAAAATAGACTTAGACAAATTAAAATCAAAATGATTGCTGTGCTCATTGAAAAGACGTGACATCGAGGACAGTGGCTCATCTCTACCGTAATTAGTTCGGTGATATGACACCTGAAGAAGGTCATGAGTTCTCAAAGAACGACCAGGGACCGAAATATTAATTTTCATTAAAAGTTCAGGGCTGTCGGTACGCCCAGTCAAAATATCACAGATAGAAATCATTCTAGCAATGTTACGTCTATTTTCCAAGGAGTCAAGCGATATTAGCCTGAGTCGGTCAGTATAAGGTGGGAGGTTCAAAGGATCAGACCATGGTAGTCCACGGAGGGCAAACCTAAGAAAACTCCGCTGGACCGATTCAATGCGATTAATGTGGACCGCGTATGAAGGCGCCCAAACAGGGCTGGCATATTCTAAAATAGGTCTGACAAAAGTACAATAAAGAAGCCTGGTAATATGCGGATCGTCAAACTCTCTGGACCATCTCTTGATGAAACCCAACGCCGCATTGGCCTTGTTAACAACCGAATCGACGTGATCATCAAAGGACAGTGCAGAGTTAACTAAGACACCTAAATCCCTGGTTTTGTCAAGTCTGGATAAAGGGCTTTCACCCAAAGTGTAGCCGAAAATCAAAGGTGACCGCTTTCTGGAGAAAGTCATTACAGAACACTTGTTGACGTTCAACGGTAGACAATTAATATCGCACCACTTATGAAATGTGGATAAGTCAGAGTTTAACGCAGTACAATCATCATTGCTAGAAACGATGCGAAATATTTTTGCATCATCAGCATAGCAGAGAATTTTTGAAGACGAAAGAAGCAAAGATATATCATTGATATAAATAATGAAAAGCAGCGGGCCAAGAATACTTCCCTGAGGCACTCCAGATGAGCCGTGAATTTCAGAAGACAGAGCTCCCCGAAACAAAACTCTCTGTGTTCTGTTCCGTAGATAGGAGGACAGCCACTCCAGAAAAATAGAAGGAAACCCCAATACGGACATTTTGTGAAGTAAAATATTGTGATTGATCCTGTCGAAAGCTTTACTAAAATCTGTGTAGATGCAATCCACTTGAAAGCCTGATTCAATTGCAGGAAGGCAATAATTCGAAAGCTCGAGAAGATTTGTGGTAGTTGATTTTCCCTTAGTAAAGCCATGCTGGAAAGAGCCCAGGAATGGCTTACAGTGGAAGCGAAGAATATCGTTTAATAACGCTTCGAAAATTTTGGCAACATGGCATAAATTGGCAACAGGCCGATAATTAGATACCTCGTCTTTGTTGCCTTTTTTATGCAATGGGATAATAAAAGAACTCTTCCAAATAGTAGGAAAAACACCACAAGACAAAGACAGATTGAATAAATAACAGAGAACAGGAGCAAAAATAGAGTCACACTTTTTCAGAAGGGAAGCAGGAATACCGTCAGGACCGCTTCTAAAGCTACTAGGTAAATTTGACAATTTAACTAAAATCGTTTCTACGTCAACAACGAGGTCGTTAAGTCGAAGAGAAGTCGGCGGAAGCCCAGTCAAGAATGTAAAATCATTAAACCTAATATCACAGTTAAAATCACAGTATGCTGAGCTGAAAAACTTAGCAAAAAGATTAGCAACTAAAAGAGGATCACCGCTTTCGGAATCACCAAGCTTCAAAGTAGAAGGGTACATGCCAGACCTACGCTTTGAATTAACGAACTGCCAAAACTTGCGAGGGCAGTCACGAAGTTTACCGGCAGTCAAGACGATGTAATTATCGTATGACTCCTTCGAATTCTGCATAAATTGCACATTTAAGTTGGCGTAAGTAGTATAATCAATATCGTTCCTTGAGATGCAGAACCTTCTCCAGGCTTTGTTTCGTAAGTTTTTTAAATGTTTCAAAGAACTATCAAGCCAAGGAAGTGAATCGTTATTATCCTTGGAGACATTAAGAGGAACGCACTGAATAAAACAAACAAATAAGATATTGTAAAAAGCAGTTACAGCCTTGTCAATATCAGTCTCCTCCAGAACACAGGACCAATCGGACTCCAACAAATAGTCACTTAAGATTGAAAAATCGGCTTTTGCAAAATCGAAAAAGTAATTACATAAGTTAGAACTATGAACATTGTTGTGGTCAAAATCTAAAACTAACTGTAAGGCTGGATGGTGGCGGGTCTCCGCTAAAAGCGGGCAAGCGCATCTCTTTACAAAAAGGTCCTCGGGGTCAGTTGCAAAAATTAGATCCAGGACCCTACCCAAGTCATTTGTGACCGGGTTGCATTGAGCTAGCCCGGCGGAGCTAAGTTTGTCGATGAACGAACGGTAATGCAGTGTCGCAGTGTCGAACATAGGTAGGAGCCGATCATCGTCGAGTGCGCCTTCCCAGCGAACAGTGGGCATATTAAAATCACCAAAAAAAAGTAAACTGTCAGAAGGCCGCAAAGTCTCCGATAGGATCCCAATAGAACTGGCCAGAGCTTCATATATGTCAGAAGGTGAGCCTGGAGGCACATACGCAGTAACGATGTAGATGTTTTTGTTAGGGAGCTTTAGAACGACACATACTGCCTCCAGATTGCCACTGAAGAAATCCACCGCTGAGCACGAGATCGACCCTCTCACCGCGCACAGAACCCCACCTCCCACCGGAGCAACGTCGATGGATCGATGACGGTCCCGTCTGAAGACCTGGAAGTCAGGGCTGAACAACTCAGTATCCAAGATTCCTCCATGTAGCCAGGTTTCGGTCAGGCAGATGACGTCGTAATTGCTACTGAAGGTACTAGTGAACAATTGAGTCGTCTTAGAGCGCAGCCCCGTTACATTTGCGTAGTGGAAGGAAATTTCGCTGATGGGTTTTTTGATGCATTAGCGTTTATGCGAGTGCGAGATTTCGGGACAAACTCTCTCACTATTGCACCCTGGGGCCAGATAGTCGAAGATACTGTAGCTTCGAAAAATTCTTCAGGGACGAAAGCTCTGAAAGAAGCTGTAAAGCGACGTCCATCATCATTCCCCGCAGGACTCAAGCGTTTGCACGAGATCATTCCACGAGGCACTCCAGAATGCCTGCAGATGTGCGAGACTACATCGCATTCAGTAGTATCCGGATGGACTCTAGAAATAAAAATGGCTTTTGGCCTCATCGCAGGTTTCAAAGCAATAGAACTGCTGGAATCCGAGGGTTCGTAGTATTTATTTTTATTTTTATTTTGATTTTTGGTATCCGGGCCAACGATGGGCGAGTCCAAAGTGACCTCAGCGGTGACACGACCTGTTACACGACGGCGGCGTCTGCGTTTACCACACCGACGTTGGTCCACCGGAGCGGCAGTAACAGCCTCCTTCATACACTGAAAAAAATATTTACAAATTTCATTAAAAAAATTCACTGATTCATTTAAAATTCGTCATTGAATTTTAACCATTTAATTGAATTATTTGAAATACCAATTTGAAATTGAATGATTTCACGACATTTCGTTTTATTTGATTCATTGAAAACCCTTATTGAAAAAAAACTTCAAAATATTTGATAGAATTAAAAGTATTACTAAAGATAAATAATCTGTTTCACTAATTGAATAAAAGTTATTCAAGTTTTCAACGAAATTATATTAAAATCATTCAATCATGATAATACTAAATCAAGAAAAATTTTATTTGAAATTGAGAAAACTTTTATTGAAAAGTAAATCCAAAATGACTGATTGAAATAAAATCATTATTGAGTATAACTAATCGATTTCATTCTCTGAATAAGAGTTGTTAAACATCTCAAGGAATTAATATAAAATTTATTCATACTTACTGTAAAATTTTAAGGTTTTTATATTTCTAAATTAGTTAAAAATGAAAAACAAACATTTGTTTGCTATTTAAAGTTTTATTTTTTATTTACACAGAGCTTCATTTACATAAATGCCATTTTAGGCTTTAAAATTTTAATATTGTTTTTGATATAAAGAATATTAATTGCGGGATGTAAGACTTCACTAATGGGTATGAAGTCATGTATATTTACATTTTGCTCTTTACTAATAAAGAAACAATTATAATGCGAATCATATCTTTCAATATTCAGCTTTTTGGTAAGAAAATAAACATTTTTTGAATCATCAACGACAATATGAATTATTTTAAAAAACCTAAACATGCCTTGGTTCTCCATTGGCAGGATATGATTGGCCTTATAAATGCTGTTAGAAATTTTTATGTAGTTCATTACAAATATTTTTTTTAAATTGGTTTGGTTATTTGTGACAATTGTTTCAGAAAGATCTTGATATTGACCTTCACCTAAAGTGCAATGCTGAGAAGAAGTTTCTTTTCTTTGGAATAAATTGAAAGCAAAAGAAAATTGTAATTTAGTACTTATACTCAATAAAATATTTTTTCGTGACGTTATAACACTTGCATATTTTTTTAATTCCTGATGTTTGCCTTCAAATCTCATTGTCCACAACTTCTTTAAAGGACCTAAGCTTCTTATGACAGTAGGGTAATGTAAAACGAAGTGTTGTTTTGGAGTCAAAGGAGCATTAAATAGTTTCAGATAGTTTCTATGATGTGTCTTTATCAGATCTTCGAAGTCCAGAAGGTCTTGTTCAGTAAACCAAGGTTTGAAAATAAAATCTATTAATTTCAAAAGTAACATTAAAAATTTCCATACAATATCTGTTTTCGGAACGTACTCTCCTAAAAGTAAGGGAAGAACATATAAAAAGCATTGCATTTCACTAGCTTTCATTTTAAATCAAATTTTCAATAGTTATGTCTTCGAACAAATTTTTCTTGTCGCAATCACAATATCGAAAGTGTTTTATCTTTTTATTTAGAGTTTCTATACAAAAATATTTTTTTTCTGAAATAAAGTGATGTAAAATTTTAGTAATTTCTACATGACAAATACCTTCGAGGATATCATGCATAATATCTACAGTTTGATTATGCCAAATATGAAAACTAGGAATTTCGTTGAAAACACATGGCTCTTTAATACCACTTTCAGATAACGTACTATTCTCTAGAAAATCGGTATAATTATATTGATTTCTTAATGCAGTTTTATTTTCTTCAATGGAAAATTTCATTTCCTCTCTATGACATGTGCATATTCGACAAAAATGATTTGCTTGGAAGCTTTTAGTAAATCCCAATATCCCATTTAAACCTAAATTATCACCGGTAATGGCAGCAAGGACTAAATATACTGTTTTTTGTACTCCTTGAATATTTACATTTAAGCCTTCTGTTTCTAATCTTTTTAATAATCTCACTAATGTATTTAAATTGGCATTTAAACCATATTGCATATCATTACTTTTAGTCAAACAACATAAGAAGATATTTTCCAATTTTGATATTTGATGTGGATCCAATAAAGGAAAACTAATATAAAATGCTGATATTTTATGTTTACCTCGTTTAGACCCCAAGGGGTTATTAATTTCAAATTCGTCCTGATAGAGAATATAAGGAACTATTGTTTTATTTTCAAATTTACTACTTTTTTCTTTCCAAACAGAACCCTGAACTATATTACTAATTTTAGTTTCATTTTGCAAAATTTTATAATTGTTCAACATAGTTGAGAGTATATTAGGAAGCTCAAGATATTTTGTAAAATGATTTTCTAAAGGTAATAATACTCCACGTGAAGCAGTTTTATTTAGATTATAAGCATTTACGGAATTATCGATCATAAATTCTTCAGGCTCGGAAAAAAGTTGGAGTTCATGCAAATATTTTTTGAACTTAAATTCTGAATTTATATTGTTGAATATATTTTGTATTTCACAGTAAAGGTATCTCACTTTATCATTTTCATTAACAGAATCCGAAATGTTTTGTTGCAAATATTTAAATATTGGTTCAATAACGTGATTTTGAATATCAATTATAATGCCAGATATAATATTTCTAGGAAGAGCAGATTTACTATAATACTTCAAAGCCAAAACGAGCATTTCGTTTTGTAAAAATTCTAAAGTAACTTTATTGATTGGATGTGAGTGACTACTATCATCAACTTCTTTATGAATCGGATTTTCGGCACTTTCTGAAAAATAATTTTCAGGAATAGAATTATTAACGTTTTCATTTAAATCAATGTCAGAAGTGTTATTTGATTTCTCAGAAGTTTTATTTGATTTGCCAGAACAATTTAAATTAGAAGAATGTTTCCGTACAATATGTCTTTTAAAAGAGTACAATAAGTTAAAAGTTTGTGGGCAATGAGTGCAAATAAAAGTGCTAGTGCTATTCAACTTATGAATGAACTTTAAATGAAAAATATAAGTATCAATATCATTAAATTTCCCATTACATAAGAAACAGAGTAACATCTTGACTGATTATTTTGGAAACCGTTCGAAATTACAAATTTATTTTAGTCGTTCCCCAAAGAATTTCAAAACAGAAACCCAGATTTCAATATCGGATTAATAAAAACAAACAATTATCATATAATCAATTAAATAAATAAATAAATTCAAGTCAAAGAAAAATTAAATTATTTTCTGATCATTTTTAGAATATTATGAAAGAATTTCGCATTATTAATTCCGTTCGATTTCTAAAATAAAGCCCAATTATATAAAAAAGCTATTTCGTCAAATTACTCAAAAGAGCAGATAAAGCAGTTGTTTGTTTCCCTGATATAGGAAGTTCATAAAAATAATGTTCTATAAAATTCCATACTTGTTCAGATTCCTTCGCGTACTGAATATTGAGAACTTGATGTAATTGAAAACATAATGACAAAGCTTTCAGAAAATTATCTGCTTCGTATAAAATATCGTTAAAGTACACAAATATTTTTTCGATTTTATCGATATTCTCTCCAACAAGTATAATTTGCGGCTGTAACCTTAGACCTTTTTCGTTATAAAATTTCTTCCTGCTATCTATGGATGAAGGTACACACTTGATGTCCTGTTAAATTATAAAAACCGGAATTAATATTTATTAGATCAATGTTCATTTAAAAAATATCTTACAGGAACTAATAATGCGAAAGAATTTTGAGCATCAACGATTGATGGTTTCCAATATTTTTTTTGAGGTTGTTTTCCTTCCCGTATAACCGTTGGAATCAGAATAGCATTAAGCAAAATTACTATTATATATGCTCGAGCATCTATTAAAATAATAAAAGTAATTATGATTTGAATTTATGGTGAATAAAATATATTACCATTACTAATGTTTTCATTTAACTTGTCCAGATAATCTTTACTTTTTCCTTTTTTTATGTCCGCTTTATACAAGTTTACGATTTTGTCTTCAAATTGTTCCCATTTAATAAAAAGTAACACATTCTTGCCGGGATACAGTCTTTCAAAATCCAGTTCAATCTAAATATAAAACAACATACATAATAATAACATTTTTCAAAATTTTTTATGTTCATTTATGACACAGAACAAATGATATTTAATTTTAAAAGATTTTTCCGTGGGTCATCACGAAATCATGAGAACTATAAAAGTAAAATGTTTACGGGAAAAAATATTTAGATGGTAGAATATATATATGTAACTTGTATGGAAAAAATCTATTTTTGGTGTGCTGATATATGTATGTACCATACATGATAATATACTTACCAAGGATGATCCAATTCGTTGTTTTAAAATAGGCCAGAGTTTGAAAATATCCTCATTTCGGTTCATATGGTGTCTTCTCAAATCGAAACTAAGATTCCATTTCTCAATTACAAATGATTCAGGACTCGTATTATTTTTTAACCACAAGTAATGCTCATTTTTCTCTATTAAGTTTCCGTTTTCTTCTACAAAATATAACAAAATAGGTAATAATATTACGCAAGCATAGTACAAAATCCATAACTTCTCTACTCTAATTGTATTGATTTTCAATAAATTTCTAAAAAATTACAGATTGATTTTAAAAATAAGCAATAATACTAATGACACACTATGCTTCATAATGAAATATAAATACATTATGAAATAGAGCCTAATGAAATAGGGACACACTAGATTCTGTACTTCATTACGTTTGACGTTTCAGACTTTTTCTGTTCACTACTTAAACATGGACCGTTTTGGATGGATAAATTATTTGAATTTAAGGAGGAAAAGAGTCATGACAAGAAATATTTTGCGTCAGAAACTAAATATTTCTTTATTGACCATTTTATATTAAAAAAACGTATAGATTACTTGGTGTCAGTTTAAGCAATAAAAAAATCGCTCAAAAATAATTCAAATATAGAAGGTTTTTTTTTCATTACGGAGTTTAATGAAGCAGCCGCTGCTTCATTTAGCTATTTCATTATGAAGACAATTTTTCTTAATAATGAAACTCTACGTCCTAATGAAGCATAGTGTGTCGATGGTATAATGTAAATAAATTACACATTCATTCCTGAAATTACATACTGGCTTTGTAAGCATTGCGTGTAATTTTTTATAGTTTATTTTATATTATATTGAACATGTATGTATACAATATTACGCGATAAATTAAGCGTTAATTAAGTTAATTACAAAGTTTCAGTATGAATATTGAAATTTTTGGTGTGTGTAAATTTTTATTGCTGTTATTTAAGTAAAAGTCAAAAAAGTTTTGTCTATGTATAATAAAATAAACAATAGTATTACCTTCACTTTCGGAATTATTTGTTAAACAAACGTTTGTTGCCGCTTTTCTTTTATAAACACCTTTTAATAACCCGGATTTTTGATATTTAAGTGATAAACAGTAGAACCGAGACATTAATTTACCACGTTGTTCTTTACTTCCAGTGTAAGCCTCCTAAAGTAATTTTTATTGTCACTTAAAGTATACAAATATTTGAAATATAGTTTTACCTCACTTTCTTTAGGAAAAATTTTGACAATTTGTCTCGCTACATATTTGCAATTTGTCCAATCTGGACGAATTTCGTTGGCCAACCAATAATCACAAATTATGTTGACTAAAGTTTTTCGTTGAGCATTTGTTAATTGATCGTCTTTACTTCTTAAAACATCCTTTCCGGCCGCCGAAGACTTCAAAATACTTTCAAGATCCTACATTGAATAAATTACATTATAAATTATATTACGGGATTTTGAAATGGATTTTTACCAAATTTTCTTTGTTATTTTTGGGATTAGTACTTAAACTTATTTGAGAGTTGTTGCTCAGTGTTTGGTTAGTACTGTCAGTTAAACTAGAAGCACTTATCCAACTTTGAACAGAAGAATTCATTGACAAAGTGTCGCACAAAGGTGTAACATAACCCTGTGAAATTAAATAGGATGAAATTTTTAGTCAGAAAATTAAAATACTTTAAATAACTTTTAGAAAGTTCTGACATCGCTCTGACCATTAGACCTCTACTAGTTAGCAGAGGGTCAATTCTAATTAAACAACTTTGTTAACATTAATTTTTTTTGAAATAAAAGTGTACTTAACCCATTAGCGCCTGAGCGAACGTTTTTTCAAGAATTCTTTCAGCGCCTCTATTCGGTACAAAATCGAACTTTAAAATTTTTGACGTAAAGTTATCAGAACTTTTGAAATCTCCAATCGAAATTTCATAAAAATCCAAATTGGTGAGGTTATGTTAAATTTATTTAACAAAAAAAATTTTTCATTTTATTGAAAAACGTTTTTATTTCAATATTTTTGTATCGAAAGCGTAAACAATTACCTCTAACTAGTTAAATTTACGTGTCCTTGGGCCATGAATTTAAAAACGTTTAGATTATTTTTTTGAAATTCAAGATGGCGACATCCAATATGGTGTCTCAAGACGAAAATTTGATGCTATTTCCATAAAAACTGGTACGGTCGCTGGACGATTACGTTATAATATTTTGCAAATTCAATATGGCTACCGAAAGACAGAAAAAGTTTTTATGGGTCTTTTTTTTTTTGTGATTATATTTAATATTTCTTTATGATTTCGATACGAAAATATTGAAGTTTGTAGTGAAAAAACATGTTTTCCGTTAAATAAATAAATATAACATTTTCAATTAAATTTTTATGAAATTTCGATAACAGATTTTGAAAGTTAAGACAATTTTGCGTCGGAATTCTTGGCGACCGATTTTCGACCGAATAGAGAAGCTGAAAAATTTATAGTTCAGGTGTTAATCGGTTAAGAGGTAACATAACTGGAACAATTTGAAAAGAGCGTTTTTTTTTATTTACAAATAAGGACTCTACTTTTATCGAAAATTTAACGTTTTTTATTAAGATACTACGTGGTAAACATGGCTCGCGAGAATGGCTCCAGTGCTGCCATTTTAGAATATTTGTCGATACAAATTTTTTGTACTTACCCAAATTTTATTAACTTTATTTCTTTTTGTTCTATTAAAAAAAAAATTGTCAAAAAAGCGCTTTTTTTTTTGGTTGTTACAGTGGTTTTACCCCTTAAGTTCAATGCATGTTTAGCAATATGACTTTTTTGTTTTAGAAAAATGAGGAAAACCGGCTCGGTCCCGAAATACATATAACTAACTTAGCACTTTATATTATTCAAATGAATAAAATGCAAATAATTTACTCACGTTTTGATATTTCCACTCAAATAATTTTTGTCGAAATTTTATTTTCATGCCGAATTTTTCCTCTTGTGGTATTAAGTTGTCAATGTCATGGGCAGTTAAGCATTTTAATACGTCTATGTCAACACATTTCTCTGTAGAAATTTGATTCAAATGAGATGAGTGGATTTATATCACTTTGACGTAATTTTAAATATTCATGCAACTGTTTATTAATCGAATATGATACGAAAAGCTTAAAAATAATGTAATTTCGCACTTTTCCGATCATGCTACATTTTTCCACGGAAAATAATGTGAAATTTCTCTTTTGTACTTACTTGAAAAGTCTTCAATCAGTTCCTGAAAACCCCAGCTAGACAGGAGCTCAGCGACGAAGATGTCATTTTCAGATTTTCTACTATTTTCCATTATAGAGTATAACACCACTAAGGAAAATCACTAAAGAAAAACACTAAAGGTAAGCACAAGTACTTTAGCTAAAACAATTGGCACTCAATGTAGGACGCGCGAGCTCGATTAGTGCAGGTCGACGGGATGTATGAAGGGAAATGTTAGTTCGTGTATCTCCACGTTAAATTGGGCTGCGAGAAACACACTCACACTGCATAACCCGGCTTATAAATATATCGGCCGTTCGCCGTTCTCGAATATTTTAATGATTCACACAATCGCCACCGCCGCCGCCGAGCCAAATAATACGGGACATCCGAAACGCGTACATAAACACTCACAGGGCCGAAATTTCGTCGGAGCAAGCCGCAACCGCGAATACCGAGAAGCAAAACAAAACGCAGTTGCAGCTTGCAGATTAAAACACAATGTTCACCATGGCAACGCAACGGTAGAAATCGACAAAATTTGCAGCGCTGTTGCTGTTGCTTTTGTTCTGTTCAACTCTAGAACTGAATTGTGCATAGTGTGTGAAAGGCACGGACAAAGGACAACATAAAGAAGAAAGAAAACAGACTTCATAGAATTCAAATTAAATGATTCAAATAATACAAATTTTTACTTTGCTCATTATGATTGTGTAACATTTAAAATACTTTCTGTAAAACAAATAATTTGAAATTAATTAATTTGAATTAAATGAATCTCATATTTCTGTTTTTTCTGTGTACCATCACCAGCATCAGTCCCGACAACAGCACAATCAATTTCACCATCGGATTTACCAGGAAGCAAATTGACAGAATCCGGAGGAGTAAGCTGAGTAAGCTGAGTCCCGTCTTCAGACGAAGACGAAAAAACACCACCAAGGCCCAATTCAGAGCAGCGTGCCGAGATGGACCCAATTTCCGTAGCCATAGAGGTCATTAATGCAACATTACCTGAGACGACTGAAGAACAAGATCCAAGGTCTTTCTTTACCTGTCCGATAGATCGACGTATATCTTCCACGACCGGCATTACAGAAGACGGCAGATCCGCCTTTAAGATGACTGCATTAAGATCGTCCACAGCGCTCGATACAATAGAGATTTTTGAGGCCATGTTGTGGGTTTTTTCTAATAAAGAAACCGAATTAGCATTTACGTCTCTACTGATGGTGAGTAGGTTGTCCAGTTTGGAATTCAGCAATTCGAAATCGTCAGAGAGACATTGAATATTTGAATAACTAGACGACAAGGTGGCAACTTTAGAAGCAATCAAGGACTGCTCGTCTAAAATTGTCTTGGCAATCGCTCGCATAAAACCCAGCACATGGCAAGGCTTCAACTCAGAACATTCTAAGCACGTCGTACGTGAAGACGAGACTTGACTCCTAGTAGAACGTTTGAAGAAGCAAGTTGAATGAAAGACCCCATTGCAGATTCCATCGCAAGTAACTGCCTCCCCAGAGATGTCGTCGGAGCAAATCTTACAGCGATTCATTATGATTTTAAAGAAATGTCCAAAAGAAGTTTAAATTTAAAGACGGTAACACTAATTCGAAAGGTGGTAAAGAAATATCTATCCAGACTGTCCACAGACACACGAAATAGCATAAGTTTAGGCGAATTTGTGCCAGGTAGCAAAGGTCCGCACCATAAAAGTAAAAGTAGCTGGATCAGTTGTAGTCAAAGCGGTGCTGAACTACCGCAAAAGAAGACGAAAAATCGAGCCGGGCACACAAATATAACACCGAGATCTACAGTAAATAAAATAAATAACACTGAGTCAAAAGCACAAGTAATAAATAAATAAATTAATGCAGGGAACAAATGATCCAAAAACAGGCACTTGCACAGATATAATAGTCCAAAAGAATCACAGAGTTAGAAAATAATATCACAGTCAGCGCTATCACAACCAACTCAATCACCGCAGGAATCCAGCAAGATCAGCCGTCGCTAAGCAAAAACTGTTCGCAATCGATAATAAAAACCCAAATTGGTTGAATTCGAACAACACCCTCGAGAAGCATTCACAAAGAGCAAAATATCAAAGTTAAAAAACAATTGCGATAAATTAGATAATATAAAATTTAAAATAAACGCGGAACGATTTACAACCGCGTATTAATCCACCAACAGTGTTACTGTTGGCCCTTTATTGTTTATAAAATCGAAAATATTTATCGGTGAGCAAAAAGCTTCGATTAATTACTAAAAAATATGCTAAAGAAGCTTGTATTAAAATTTGAAACTGATTAGTTCAGCCGTTTCCGAGAAATCTTGCTCACCGACTTTAAGAACATATGTATAGTACAAAAACTCGGACACGTCATTACAAATATGTGTGTAACTTCGATAATATTCACCGGATTGACATGAATTAATGATTCTGTGGGTGTACTTAAATATATGTACATTACGAAAATAAAATAAAAAAAAAGTCGATTTTCTGAAAATCCTGACTATATATAACCCCTTAAGAGTTCCCAAACTTGAGATCTTTACATCAATAACGCAGGTACAAGAATTGGTGAGCATTTAAAGGCTTAATTATCCCCTACGAAATTTGTGAAGCTCTTAATGATAATAGTACATATTTTATTTCCGCATAAAAATATAGCCAGATATAAGAAATCTAATGAAAAATTAACGACGATTTCTTAGTCTTAAGGTGAGTTTATGCGAAAAACCAAGCATTTATCATAAGAGATATACTTAATAGACCCAAATGATGACAAAGGATCTGAAGTGACCCTCAATCAAGACAACAGAAAGTCATTCTGCTGAGATATCAATTTATCGGATGGACTTTGGCGCCTCAAGGATCTGAGGCAACCGCGAAAAGGATCGATGTAAGGAGCCCAATAGTACCCAGAATTAGCACATCGAAGATGGGGTAAGTGAGAGCGGCACTAAAAAGGTATTGGAATCTATTTATTTGCTTGTCACACGCAGGAAAAAGCGGTTGATTGATCATTTCGCATGATAAATTCTTCCCTTTTCGCCTTTGGTATCGAGCAAACGTTTGCAAGGATTAGTTATCATTCAGGCCGTGGCACCTTGAGAGGAATGCCTCCCCTCGAAAGGAAATTCATTTATCAGATAGCTGAAGCAATTTTTCATTTTGGCATGTGTCATAAGGAGTCTTCACATGGCAATAATCCGAATGTCATTCCATCGAATGGGAGATATCTGCGAGCGAGGGCCCTCCGCTGTTTTTGTTTATGTGCAAGAGAACTGCGACAGAGAGTCAATAAATTCCAAAGATAATCTTAAGTAGGATTCGCTGTGAATAATAAGACGAAGGCGGTCGGTTCTGTCAAGAACGAATCTCAGATAGATGTCCAATGCATTATGGGAAGATTCAATTTATTTTGACCTCATCTGAAAGGCACGGCATATCCAATTAGATATCATCCTCAGTTAAATTATGTTAATATTTGATTTCTTTAATTCTCACGCCATATATTATATTTTAGTGATACACGGTAAAGTAAATGTTGGGTGCATGTAAATCCATAAAAACTTCTTGTAAATTTTATAGAAACACAATTTATAAAATTTATTAAGTCCTAGATTAACATTTTGATATATAATTTAGAACACATTGAAATTATACGAAAGAGCTTTTCGCCGGGTACGCTTTCCCAGTTATTACAATAAATGCTTTCAAACCTTATCTTAATTAATAACTCTTGGATCTTTTTTAGCCGACTGCAAAAAAAGGAGGTCGTTCTCAATTTGACTGTTTTTTTTTTTTGTATATTAAGGGGGTAAATACAATTAGAAAGTCGAAAAAATCGATTTTTTTTTGTTCCTCTAAAAAGTTAGGAAACCCTTAGAATACGCTCCAAAAAGTTTCAGGTCGAAAATCGAACTCCTTATATATTTTTTCTTTATTTTTCGAGAACGCTTTGTTCAGCGCATAGAAGGTTTTCAAAACAACATTTTTAGAATTTGCAACCACGATTACTCGAAAACTACTTGTCCAATTTAGGGTTTCTTCGTTATACCTTAGGCTTGTCTGTAAGCCTAATTGTTTTGGAATTTTTTGTTGCAAAATTAGATTATTAATGCAAAAATGGCTGAAAAAATAGTGAAAATTATCGATTTTTTACAAAAACTTCTACCAAACGCAGAATTATTATTTTTTTTTTTAATTTTTGAAGCTTACCGACAAATTACATGTATATTTAAGCCACATTTTTTTTATGGGCTGCTACAGATCAATAACACGACGTCCAGAGTGGTTGCAGTTAGTTTTTAAGGTCAACTTCACGCCAGCGTACAGCCGCCATTTTGTTTTCAAAAATTAAAAAAAAAATTTTTTTACATTCCTCATGTATACCTTAACAATTGTATAAAGTTTTATAATGATTGCATTAAACCTTCTTTGTGAAAAAAAATGTTTTTTAATGCGTAATTTTTGCCCGTGTAATTGTATTTACCCCCTTAAGGGATATCTTCGTTAAAGTAATAAAAAATATTATTTTTAACTTTTTAGTTTAAGTTTTGAAGTCGTTTTTTATTTTCTTGTAAAATGTTTTTCTCTATTCTCAAGTTGAAGTACTTTGAAAGTTTGAAATATGAATAAAAAACACAGCGGTCTTTTTATTTCAAAATGTTTCATATTAATATGTTTTACCGGTATGTTTTTGATTGTTGTGCTTGAATGACTAGAACCAAATAAGATATAAGATCTTATAGTGAGTTGAATTTCTGTCATCATCAGTTAGTTTCAATCATTCTTGAAAACTAAGTCGCACATTTCAAACGTAAAACTATTATGTTAGTTGCCACGATGACCATCGATTTACGTCTTCACAAAACTTTTCGCATGTGCCATTATGGCGTGTAAAAAGTTTAAATTTTGTACAGTAACGAATTGTGTATATATGAATTATATTTTACGGGCTGATAGATGGTCCGACCGACAGCCAGACACCGAACTGATTTTCTTATATCACCCTGTATAAGTGTTCCGATCGATTCTATGAAGTGTCCTGATGAGCATTTGTAAAAACAATGCTCCTCTCAGATCAACACATCACCACAAAATCTTGAAAATTATATGTTTTTGAATTGAGAAACGCTGACATAAATAATTACCACTTCTTTCAAGGATATTGCAGGATAATAAAAAAGGGTGCGTTAGAAAGTAAGCATTTTTTACTTTATAATACCTTACATACGAGGACCCGTTAATAAATGGACGAGATAATGTAAGCACATTTAAAATTAAGGCAAATTGTGGGTATGCTACATTTTTCATTTTTCTTCATTAAAAAAATTCATCATAAAAACTTGAGGGTTCTACCAATAAATTTTATAGGATAAAAAGTGCTTATAACACTGTTGTACACCGAGTTTTACCTAAGGTCGAGACTAAGCAGAATGGATTCATTGTATTGAAATATGACATTTCGCCAAGTTTCATGCAAATTCATAAAAAAATTAAAAAGTTATTAATGTTTAAAGTTTTAAAAGAGACGAAAAAAATATTGTCCAATTTACTTCGTTTTTGGTATACGAGTTGAGAATAATTAATTAAAACTGTTTACATTGTCAACAATTTTTTATAATAATTAATTATATAAGTTTTTTACACGAAAATTTTTCGAAAAATGAAAAGAAAAGTTATAAATCGGCTCATTAAGCAGAATGTTTGTCGAACAAAAAATTTTTTTATGCACATCATACATTTCTATGATCAGCTAGAAATTCTGCATACAATAAAAAAAAAATATCTAATTTTCAATATTAACAATTTTTTGTTAATAACTTTTTAATTTTTTTATAGAATTGTTAAATATTTCGGATTATGAATCCTCTTGATGTCCTTCACAAACGCTATAAAGGGTTTGCTTAGGTAAAATTTAAAAGTCGATTCTGTACAACAGTGTAATTAGCCAAAGAACATGTGTGTATTTTTTCAGAATTTTTTGGGAAATTTTTGGATTTTTCAAAAATTAGCCAAATCCAAAAAACCAAAAATAGTCTAAAAAATTCTGAAAAAATTCACACGTGTTCTTTGGCTAATTCTAAGCATTTTCTATAAATTTTTTTGTAAAGTTGATCCTTTTCGTGTAGAAAAATCCCAAGTTTTTTATTACATTGCTGTACAAAATGGCCATTTTGTAAAAACCAAAGCAAAAAAAACGTTCAAAACATTAGTTGAGAAACATTCAGACCGCGATTTCTGGTGGTTATATGATTGCTCAATAGCAGAAACGTCAAGTTAATCGACTTTGAAAAGAATAAAGTCCAAAAAATCAGCATTTTTTATTTAAAAGCCCAAACAAATAATAGGATTTTTGAAGCTTTTATGCAAAACAAATGCCAGATTCTGAAAGAACATCCCCAAAATCCCCTTATATAAGATTTTGGAAGAAAATCGCCCCAATTTTCTATTCGAATCGTACAATTGAACTTGCGGGCACAAAATTCTCGTTTTGCGCAATAATGGGTTAATCAGGGATGAGACCCCTAAAGCGAGAATTTACCCATATTTCTCATATACAATGTATGCGCGATATGTGCTCTGAATACAAATACTCGATTTACATGTTAGTTGAGTTGCCGCGTAATATAAAGTTTTCGAATATTTTGTCTACACCTTTTCAGTGGTATAGTATCTACGGAAAACTCCTGTCAACTAAATGGATCTCTTAATGTTTGTGCCATTCGAAATTTCGTTAAGGTTATTCTAAATTCGAATTGTAAACTTTTCATTGTTCATCATTATTCTTGCGAAGCGTGTTTTTACGATATTTAATGGAATAAGTTTTTATTTCTCATTTATTTCCCTTCTTCACTTCTTAAAAGATAATTTAATTTTTTTTTGCACTTTTGACTCCCTCCCACCCTAACCAACCAATATTCTAGAAGTGCATTCAATATTATCCTCCATTGCCTCCCCAAATATTATTATTAAAATTCCCATCATACCCTATTCTCAAATCAAGCGCTTCCACCTGCCCGCCCCCACCCTGAAGCATCTATTTAGTGTTGTGCAAGATTATCCTCACCCCTTCCCCCATCCCCTCTCCACCGACAGATGGTCCCTTATGTAGACATTTACCAACTTACGTTCTTAGAACCCAGCTGTATAATCCTGTATAATGAAAAGTACCTTCTCATTTTATAATAAGTTACCCTTCGTCATATATAATAGTTAATAGTGATTTTGTCACTGATTTCGGTCACATAGTAGATTTGAGGTCACAACAACAAAGTGTATAGTCAATCCGTATACGACGAAATCTAGTCTATTATTAGCTCTAGCTTATCTTTTCGTATGTCGTTATCTGAATTATAGAGCTAATTTGAATACCAATGGGAATTTAATGGTCTTTGTTTAGAATTTCTTTATCAAAATCATATTTCCATCTTTATCTCGTACCAAATTCGTAATTATAACTCTGCGTATACACAGAAGCACGATATTGATTCAGCATAGTTCGCTCTATATGACCTGAATTCTTATTAGTAAATAAAATGCAAATTCTGGCCACAGTATCCGGTCGTGCAATCAATATTTGCAGCCATAAAACCACATACTGACAAGACTTCCTCACTGGAGCGGGGCAAATTGCAGGGAGCTGGACTTGATTCAAATTATAGCCGCCACGATTCATTTAACTTTAATTTTAAAGTAGCAATATGAAAATGAATTTAAATTGAAATAGCGCCTTGTTTGCGCTTCGTGGTCGGGCGTTTTAATGAATCTGTTTCGCTATTATGCAGCATATGCGGCCTTATGTGTCTACAATGCCAGGTTCTATCCTATTGCGTTGGTGACGAACGACACGTACTCAGCGGAAGCACTATTGCTGAACAACACCCCGAAAATAATTCAGTGCCAGCTCGCCACCTCACGTTCACCTGAAACTTTCTGGTCAAGAGAGTAATTTGGCCGGGAATCAGGAAAGCAATTCTGCTGCAAACTTTCGAACAGCAAATACATTTTGGATTTTTTTCGAGTGAGCGTATGGTCTAGCTAGAGGATTTCCACTATCGGATTGGTACAAATAGGTGTGTTAGCGATTTCAGACTACGTTCATTATTACTATTACTGAATGTTCACAGTGTAAATTACTTTTCTATGAAGTGAAAAATCAGAAGTACCAACTTGGCCTTGTGAAGGTTGAAGAAACAAAGAAATCGATTGGGATTGTAAATGTGCATGATAGGTCCCAGTGGAACCCTTAACACGTCGCAGCTAAAGAAGCACCACTACAAAATTGACTGGGTTAAATCGGCCCATAAAAGCCATCAATACCACGATTGGTTTACACAAGGAGAGGCAACTTTGTAATTCCCCAAATCTAAAAACTTCTTACTTTACTTGAGGAGGGTAACCGGGAACAAATCACATAATATCGCTCCGTGTTAGGCATAAAATTAGGATTAAGTTCTGCAGACGTGATGGATTGTCAGCTCTCAAATTACGTGAACACGTTCTTCTAAGAAGTTTGGAAAACTCTCTCGAAAGGGGTTGTTCAAGTGCAAGAAATGATGGATGGCTTGGTAGTACGTCATGTTATCGCACAAATAGCATCATGATAAAGTGTTTCGTCTTAGATGTTCCACTTAAAATCTTCTCCCAAGTATAAATATATGGTGTTGCTCTGCAGGGTCACACAATCCGAGCGAAGTACATCTATTCCCTTTTAATTACAGTTGTACAGTGGCTTTCATTACTTCGAATGTTTGTTTCATCTTTGGGTGATATGTACCCAAGGAGGTAGAAAAAGTGTGTTGCAGTTTGAGGGTATGTTGGTAAGATAATTGAGTGGGTTATCTTAAGAGCAAACCATTTATCAAATTGGCTGATATTTATAATCCTTACATTACAGTAGTAATTGAAGTTGAGTTATCTCCTCAGAAAAAATTAATTAAAGCAATCCACCAAAATTAGTTCTTTTCATAAAAATATATTAGTGTGTTAAATATCAATTTATTTACATAACAATACGAAATTTAAAATTCATATGTACTTGACCGAAATATTTATTTATTTGTGAACGGTATCGTTATTTGAAAAAAGTTTTCTTGAACTTTTATCCATTTTTAAGCTAAGCATTTTTTCCTTATTAAAGCTTACATCCAAAAATCTTTAATGTTCGAACAATCAATTTCATGGTTCATTAAACTAAATTTCCTAAAAATTTTCGCCTTACAAGAATACTAGTAAGAATGGCCAGAGCTTAATTGGAAATTAAGAACACAATCCACGGGGTGCCTGAAATTTTTTAAATCAAGTTTCATACCCAGTGACATTTTTTTTAGGTGATCGTCTCTAAACTTTAGGGCTCTTTCTTGTCTAAAATTTTGAAAAATAAAAATTTTTAAAACATTCTTTTCGGATACAAAGAAGATACAAAACAAGATATTGTTATGAAAATGTATAGGGATGTTTATTACTTTATTATTTATTGAAAAAATCACCAAAAATCGACGGTCGCCATGATTTTATCCGTCTGGATTATATGAAAGAAAAAACGGGATATTACTCTGCATTGAAGCCGCTGTCGCATGAACTAAGATGAACTTTTTTTTTTATCAAAAAAAAAAAAAAAAAAAAAAAAAATTGGCGGGCATTTAAAAAAAACCGATTTTTGAGGTCGGAAAATCATGTGAAAATCGGAAAGTTTTCATTCGATCGTTTAGATCCTAGTTCATGCCATAAATGTGTACAACAACATATTAAAAAATCAGTGGTCTTTTTTAAATCATGGCGACCGCGACCGTTGATTTTTGATGTTTTTTTCAAAAAATTATATGGTCCTGATAGGATAGCCAAACAATTTCAAAAATTTCTCTTTTGTATTTTTATAATGTTAATAAACATCCCTATAAATCTTTATAACGATATCTTGTTTCTTTGTATACGAAAAGAATGTTTTAAAAATTTTTATTTTTAAAAATTTCGGACAAAAAAGACCTCTTAATTCTGATAAACACTTCAAAATGATCCGCTGAGCCGTCTTTTTCTTAGAGAGATTCTCGAATTTTATCTTTCACGTGGTAAAATCACTTAACTGACGCAGTCACGTCGAGTATTTTACTTAAGAAGATTTAATTAATGAAAATGATAATCTACAATGATATACAGGGTGTCCAGGAAGTAGTGCGCCAAAATTAAGGGGATGGTAGTTTGGGTCATGACCTACCAGAATATCAAAATATGACCTTAGTGAAAACCTCACCGTTTTCGAGATATTTAGGTTTTTATGAAAAATTAAATTTGATTTAAAATGAACGTGGCAATATCTTGGTATTCATGAATAAAATAGGTGATTTTGAAATCTGCATTAATTAAGCAATTTTTTGAATTGCTTTCCCATCATTGCCTAGTACATTTTTTTCACCAGTGAAGGTCAAAGTAGAGTCAAATAATTTTGAACAGCAATAAAAAAAATTTGATTATTTTTTTTCACGACGGTCTTTTGTTAGTAATAAAAAATGCTATGCTTACCAGGTAGGGCAACTTATCTAGAATATTTTAGCAAAGAAAAAAATGAGAACATGTCTTTTTATTTGCACCAACTAGTCAATAATATTGAATTTTAATTTTTCATAAAAACCCAAATATCTCGAAAACGGTGAGGTTTTCACTAAGGTCATATTTTGATATTCTGGTAGGTCATGACCCAAGCTACCATCCCCTTAATTTTGGCGCACTATTTCCTGGACACCCTGTATAATATGTGCTTTGACCCTGACCTTCAAGTGCAATGGTAGTTCAAGGACAAAGACTTTTTCCAACGGGAACCCAAATTTTTACCATTGGAAGGGATAAGGAAGCAAATTTTACTTTTTTCCACGAGTAGTACTTACTATCATTAGCACTACCCACGAGCAACGTCGTAGAAGTAGTAGTTTTCTAAACTAACATTGACTTAAATGTTAGGGTTAAAGCACGAAGTGAAGGTCGAAAGTTAAATTTGCTCCCCTCTTCATTACCGCGGTTTAAAATATGGTTTACTATTGGAAAAAGGAATTGATGAAATGATCTTGACCTTAAGGTCATGGGATATTTGGTCGTCAAATTTGCCGCTCTTTCCATATCCGGGGTCAAAGGTGGGGGTTCCCACTTCAATTTCTGAAGTTGCCTTCAAATAACCTTGAAGGGTCGATGTCAAGGTCAAGTTCAAGGTAACCGTTATTTGACCCCCTCGAAACCTTGAAACTTTTGTCTGAAACTTTTTTCGAAATAATGAGATCCAGTCAAGATATTTCATTGTTTCAAGATAAAAACTCAACCTGTATATAAACATATGATGAATGAATTTGAAGCTGAAAGTTTAGACTAAACAAACAAATGTAATGTTTCAAGAAATGTACTTAATGGTACATCCGCATTCGCTGGTAATGCTTGCAAAACTATTCTTAATAAAGTAGATATTTTAAGAGCCAATAAAAATATTGCGTGTGTAAAGTACGCAAAATGCTTTGATGATTTCCGTCGCGTAGTGGATACGTACTTTACTGTGAAATTAGATGCAAATTTCGACGTGGATATTCAACTTTTTCGCCAAAGATATACTGATTTGAATATTAGTACTACTCCAAAACCGCATGCAGTGTTTTTCCATGTGCCTTATTTTTGTCAAAAAATACAGAGAGGACTCGGGTATTTCAGTGAACAAGCCACGGAATCCGTTCACTCAGATTTGAAGTTCACATGGTCCAAACATAAGCTTAAATCAACACATTCTGATTATGCTAATAATCTACTGAGGGCTGTACCACTCAACAGCCAACATTTGTAAAATTAATTTATATGTTGATACTTCATTAAATTATATTATTTCTAATTAATTTACAATTACATTACTTACTTAATTTACTATATTATGTACAGTGATTAATTCCAATTTGCCAGTATGTATGTAATACATAACTGATAATAAAGAGAAAGTTTAGTTTATTATTTTCATATTTTATTAAAAATAATTTGTCCTTCAAAATATTATACTATAGAAATTATTTGTCTAATTCAAAATATTCTGTATATGTATATCTATAATGAATCTGTTAAAGATTACTGTAGATTAATGTATTATAGATTACTGTATATTATCATTTTATTAACTACGTAGATTATTTTATTAAATATGATAAATTTATATTTTTAAGCAGATAGGCAAATAAAATTCGAAAAATCTCTCTAAGAAAAAACGGCTCAACGGATCATTTTGAAATTCATCAGTGTCCATCAGAATTAAGTTTAGAAACGATCACCTGAGAAAAATCTGACCTGGCCCGTGAATCTTGTTCTTTAAACTACAAATCTTGTTGAAATAACATGGCAGTAGTGGTTCACACAACAAGATCTACGAATATTAATAAAATATCTTAAGAGCTAATATTAAAACAAGAATATTTGACTGCATTGTTTAGTCAAAATAAATTGACATACCTAAAAAAATACCTTGTTTACCCACATACAAAATTTTTCGCCAACTATTTTCAAAGCCAGATATGTTGGCTACTATCTATCTAAGTACTATCCGCGTCCAATCCTGCTTAACTTCGACGATCAGTAGAGCCTTGACTTTGCTACTGGTAACGCTTCAAATTGGCAAATAGCGTGCATTAGTAAATATTAAACGCACGTATCATTATATTAGGTTGCTTTCAATTAAAGAGACTTAAAGTGCTTAAGAATTGCTAATCTTGTAGGACAAAATACGAATAGGAGCAGAGAACACTACTATAAAGAGTTTAAAAGATTGCTTTTGATTCTTTACATTTCTCTAACTCCGAACGTTGAAAAATAAGTTTACAATTTTTATTGATGTTCAAATTCCAAAAAGAACAAAATTATAACGTTCCAAGAAGGAGCAAGTAGATAAGTCGACAATGGTACTTGAAACTTTAATGATAAATAAAAGACATAACTATCGATAACTTGAAAACAAATAATTCGATTCTTTATTGAGCATTTTGTTAACCCATTAGTATACGTAAATGTTAAGCAAAGCCGTCTTTTAAATTTTGTAAATTACTAATTTATAAACCTTTTAGAAGTAGAATTTGTTTAAAAGTGCTTAGGTAATAAAAAGTACATTTAAGTGGATTGAGAAAACATGTGAGATGAAGCATGCCGTAGTTATCCACCATTGAAATAAGAATTTTTTCAGTCTGGCCACTTTTTTAAATATTGTATATTTTTTTAACAATTTCTCCAATTAAATTTTAACGTCCTTAACTCAATATTTCTCATAATTGGTCAACAGATTAGGCGCAAAGAAATAAGCTGAACCCATGAGGATTTGATTCCATGAAATTCGACAGTTTGCAATAAAAGTAACTGAAGAAATAAAAGTGGTCAGTCTTCTAGTTGACCAATAACTAAATATGCTTGTTGTTTCGTTAAAATAAGGTAGAGTCGCCAAATATCGTCCCCTTTTTGTAAAACAAATCTAAAAAAATAGAAAAAAATACTACAGTAATAAATGAAACGCCAAACATTAGGTTCAAATATATTTTTGGGCTCCTAATTTTGTCCCGGGGATGATATTGAGATCACAATAATCAGTACGTGAACTGGAGTTGTACTTACTCCTTTTCTATTATATAAAATTGAACCTAACTATCATATTAATATCTAATCAGCCCTTTCTTAATTATTTTAATCATTGGTAAGGTATTAAGGTATTAAGTGACATGACCGTTGTGTTCACCATACGAGATCCTAATACCGTCCCGGGGACGATATAAGGTTCACGTAAGGGGACGATATTAGGAAATTTCTATTTATTTTGTCGCATCCATTTAAGCAAAAAACGTGTCATAACCTGAAAATTTTACTTAATCGATTAACATCTGAGATATTAATAGTTAGTTTGACAAAAAAATTGTATCAATAAGCCAGGTATCTCAATATTTTATGGAATCCGAGAATATTTCAATGAAAAACTCACCTTGAACACTTTTTTTGATTTTCGAATTTCTGTCGGTACGAACGTCGTGACGCACTCACTTATACACAATGGCCGACTAATGCAACTAGCTGTCGGTTCGGGTCACTGATAATAGATGGCGGTTTTCAAAAGAGTAGATATTGAAGGGGACGAAATTAGGTTTGGGGACGAAATTTGGCGACTGTACCTTATACCTTGCCAGTTCACCATAATACAAATTAAAAATTGAATTGACGTGATTTCTGAATAAAAATTGAAGAATATGTATCAGTGAAATTAACATGAATGCTCGTTATTTTAACAATTCCCTATTAAAATTGAAATTAAAGTCGTTAGCTGAACCAGGATATAGTTGTTTTAAAAACCCTCCTTCACGCTTTGAAATTTTCTCGTGAAGTTTCAAAATATTGTTTCTTCATATCGGAACAAAAACCCCAACAAAGCGCATAATTGTAACATGCTCAAAGCAAAACATGTATCGGATTACTGTAATACCGGCAAAGATGTCAAAAGATTACATCTTTTTTCTCCATTTTTTTGTTACACATGCACCCCTAATTCCATTAATCTCACAAGACAAATACCCTCCCGCATTATGATTGTCTGCGGCGCCAAACTTCCTAATAAGTATCTTTTCAATGAACTGATATGTCACTTGCTGGAAATGTTATGAAGGCATGAGCACCCCATAACAGCCTGCTGGAGCCCAGGAACTGCCTAATATGTGAGGAGTATACGTTCTAGTAGACGTAATTTTTATCGTCATTCCTTCTTCCTTGAGGCAGGGAACATGGCGCCAAGCACACATTTTATTAAGCTCAAAGTCAACTTCATTCAAGTAACATTATACCTTTTCCTTCCCTTTCATTAAACCTGCTGTTATACACGCAATAGAGATGTACTTTATTTGCGGGACATTGAATTGCAGGGTGGCTATAAGTCTATTTATAGAAGGGACCGTCTTATGTGTGTCGTTTTCACATTCCTCTGTTTTCATATTAAATGTAGCTTTCTTGTTACCCCGCTTAATCTATAATGAAAAAGCATATTTGTGTCCCTTACTAAAAATAATTTGATCTCGAAGATAATTTTCAAGTGATTGAATTTTCTGAAGCATTTTCCTATTACGATCTAAAACTCTAAACGAATGCGGAGTACCCCGAAAACCCTTTCAATGTAAGAAGACTTTCACAGTGTTAAGCTTCCAGAGTAAAATCGGATGCGGCAAGAATCGGTTTGCATTAGGCTGGTTTCGTAGTGGGATTCCCATTGAAATTTTTATCTAAATTCACATCCGCTTCAACCAAATAAGGAGCTTTAGGGATTCTATTGCCATTCAACATGATTTACGAAAACTACCCGTGAATAAGTCCTTTTGCTGCTTCCCAGACTGCGTAATTAGTACAGTGTAGAGATGCGAGAACTCCTGAAGTCTGGATCACTTTGTGCTAGTAAATTTTGCAGCCACCTGAGTGTCATTCCAGCCCAGCAAGCTTGCACCTCATTTTCGAAACATAATGAATACTCATGTAAATGTAAAGGAGTTCTAGATACGAATATTGGAGTTTTTCCTCATTTTCTTGGCAAATATTTTTACCTGATCTCCTGCAATAATTCGTTTCATTACCAAAAAAAGACTTTCAGGAAACTGAGTAAATGGGGTCAGAACCCGTAGGCTGTTACAAGTCAAGGGTGAAATGTTTGACTTTTAATTTGTGACATTTTGCTTCTGTTTGTATTTCGTTTTGCATTTATCCTTCGGGGCCTTTGACTCCATTAAAATTGCACTGCATTGTTAAAAGTGCATAGCGGCGGACAAATTTAATTCCGTTCGGATATAAAAGAAGGAGACAGTCTGCAGTCATTAATGCAGCTACAAGCGAGCTCATAAAGCACGGAAACTACTGTGACATGTTAAAAAAAAAATTATAAAGTGAGGAAATTTCTTTAACATGTCACGTGTACCGAACTGAATATCAATCTCTACTGTATGAACATGTTACTAGAGAGACACATTATTTTTGTATAAAATAAATACACATAACTAAATTTAAGCAATTTTGACAGAAATAAATAAATAAAAATACAAAATACTCAGCAAAAAAAAAAACATTTTTCTTTAAAAAAAAATACTGTTGATAACCTGGGCACCTTACAAACCCATTTTACATATTTATAATAAGACTTTCTTAAACGGAACAAAGGAACTTCGGTGGAAGATATATGTAAAATTAGTAGTTGGTAATTAAAATTGCAAGTCAATAGTTCCAGGTTTTTTTGAAAAATTCTGCACATCGCAAAACACACTCATCTTTTAATAATTGATGACGTCTTTACTATAGCGCTGCATGCAAAAACACAGCAAGTATATTGGCTTTATACGCAAATCGTATCAAATCGAAGTACTAAGAAGAGGCCATCTATAGCCCTTAATTATGAAACCACAATACAAGAACTGTTGAGAAAAAATTAAGTGTGGGCCGGGAAAGGAACAAGTCAAGAATACGGTCACCTCTCCGATTTCAGTGAAACTTTGTAGTCGCCTAGGTCCAAAACCAACGAATATTAAGAATAAATTTTTTGTCGGAAAGCCGTACTTTCCGGGAAATTCAACTTTAATTTCCCGAAAAAATCACTTCGTTAACAAGAAATTTCTGCATTTCTCGCTACAATTCCTACAGAATTCCATTGAAATTTCGCGCACTACCCGAACTAAACAAAATTTGTACACATTTTTGCACTCTGCACAGGAAAAAAATACATAAATTGTTCATTATTTTTTTCATACTTACCTCGATCGCTGCAATTACGATTATTACATCTTTGCAGAACTGACATTTCGCTTCCCCTCTTATCTTCATGGAAACGTTCAAAAATTAGAGAATATTACTTATCTTTTTTTTTTTCAGTCCCAACTCGAAATTTTGTGGGAAATACCTAAACAAAAATTTCCTGAAAACTGGAGCCCTTAATATTAATATTAAGTGCTCGACCAAGGCGTATTAAGATTTCCCGTATAAAATACACGTAAACTTTGATTTATTTTATTTTTTTTTCAAAACTCTACAGCTCAAAGTCATTTTATGGTATAATCTTGGTCAATAATATGGTTTCTTCAGAATTGAATGCTCTATAAAAGTGTCTATTGCGGTGTAATCGTAACTCCCACCAGCAAGGTAGTACGGGTCACTAAACCCAATTTTTCCATGAAATTCTCGATTTTTGCCCCTATCTGCTAAATAACAAGAGCTACAGAAAAAGTAGATATGTATTACAAACTTGTAGGAAATTCAAGTTCTGAACACCAAATCGCTAACATCGATATTTCTTGAGATATTGGGTTTTGAAGTTGAGGTAGTGTGAAATTTTCATGGATTATTGAGCTAAATTGTAGAAACACTACCTCAACTTCAAAGCTCAACAACAAATGACAGTTATAAACCTTTGAATGGTTATGCATAACTAAAAAAAAATTCATAAAGTTTACAACGATTATGCATAACGAAAAGAAGGCATAATTGTTATAATGGTTATGAATAAAGTTTTTAATTGTTGTACATTTTCTAGTTTAAAAAATAATAAATAATAAATCTTATAATGGTTATGCACCAAGAAAAACTATACCGGTTCTAAAATTTCGCGAACAAGCCCTGAAAATGGGCTTAAGTCGGGCGATATGATGTGTACAGATGGGCTATTTAATCAAATATTAACCAGAAATTGAGAAAATATTTTTGTATATAAATTGGGTAATTCAGTTTTAATCTCCATATAGTAGGTGATAATAAAACGAAAGTTAAAAAGCACGGAGTACTTGTCTTGACAAAATAGGTGCGCCATTAATAATCTAAAGTTTATGTCAATCGCTCGTACAATGCCTAATCCAGTAGATTGGTCCAACTTGATATTGTTTCATTATATCCTTGTAACACACAAGGGCCCATTTGAAACTATCGCTTGCCTGAAATTCAACGAACCGTAAGGCATTAATAGGTAATTTATTTATTAGGAGGCGATCCAAAAAAATTCGTTTCTAGCAAGCCGATTTCGCTTCTGGATAACTAATGTAAAACATAAATTCTGGAGAAAGAAGTTCACATCGTTCGCCAGGTTTTACCTGGATGGAGTTTGAATTTCGAACGAATGTTATGATTCGATTCACTCGACTGCCTCCAATGATTTTTACGGAGCACCTTTAGGTTTGCATATCATTCAGTGTTTGTGCCAATTGCCAATGGGTGTGTATTTTATGCTGTCCAAATGAATCAAAACGTCCACCAGTCTCGTAAAATGTTTTAATTTAAGTGAGGAGAAATTCTTTGAAATTCAGGACAACTGTGGCAGGCGCGGAATATATTCGTGCACTTCACAGTGAGGCAAACTACATGAATAATGTTGGCCACAGAATGCACAGAGATGATTTTAATTTATTAATTCCCCGGCGGGAATAAGGACACAGCACAACGGGAAATAAATTAAACCCGGTTGCACTTTTATTCAGACTTCTGTAAAAGTTTCCGCAATTCGCGGTGTGAATCTACGCCATCCAGCGAGTGAGCAAACATAATTTAATCCCATGGTCAAATTAATGTTGGTGCTGCAGAGCTCCGCTTGTAAGGGAATATATTTTGTGAAATTTATTTTGACTCCATTATTTGGGTAATATTGCATCGTAGCGAATGCGCATGGTCTTTGTTCCTTTGATATCTGCGGCAATTACTAGGGGCCTTTACAATGTCGAGCTTAATTGGGGCCCACCGCAAGACAAATCTCGATGTCTGTCGCGTTTCATTATCTGCTGAGTGAATTTGAGTCTCCGTATATCTTAGGACTTATGCCATTCATTGTTGAGCCCTTCTACTTCAATGGTCAGCTCGATGTAAATCATTTAAATGTGGGCCGTCAAGAAGATGGTCTGCTGACCATTGTAACAAATGAGGCAAACCGCACTTTCCTCAGCCTAAAGATACAAAATCTGAGAAATGAGAAACATCTCCCAAAGGACTTGATCATGGAAATTTATATTTAGATTTCCGCGGTGTATAACAAAATGTCGTTTTCGCAAGCTTCTTTAGTAAGCATAAATAATGACTTGGACATGCTCTCGGTGACCGAACGCTCATTTTTGACAAATTTCATTTGCGTCCCTTCGTTATAATGTATATGTTATGCCCTGTGTGCCGAAAACAAAATTATTTTGAGTAATTTATTAAAAATATAAAGGAACGTCACCCAAATGGGCTTTGTGCAGACAGGCGTTTGGCAGACGTACAATGTCTCCATTGAAATGAAAATCTGGAAATTAGATGCCAAGTATCCGGCTGGATTGAATGCCAGGCAATTTGGCATGAATTATGCAAATCACTTTCTCATCAGATATTCTTAAAGGGCGTTTACCGTATTTACCTTGACTTGGAATCATCAGTTCTTTTTACTTTTTAAGGGTCGAGTCCACAACACGAACTGATTTGGTTTGCTTTTATCCCCCTAGTTCTAGCCGCAAGGCATCATACTGGAGTTTCTGAACTTATATCTTAAACCCTTCCCATTATCCATGAATCTCTGATAATACCATGCCCAACAGACTGTTACTAGGATAAAAGTATTTATGTTTAATTTCAAGTAAATTTTTGAATTGTTATGAATTATCACTAATTATAAAGGAAAGAAGACAAAATCTAAAGGCAGTTGGTTCCTGCTGATATTTGTTTTTGTTCGTCACTACTCCGCATTTAATAGTAAGGATTAGAGTACCTGTGTCATATTTTCTGTGATAATTTTTTTCTTTTTTAATGAAAGAATGCGACGCTTCGATGATAAGAAAAAAAACGGATTTTGGAGAATACCAATGCTTAATTAGAGAATTGAAATTAGAAAATGATTAGCGATTATTTCTGGGCAATGAAAGATACATTTGAGCAGTTTCAGGAGGAGTCCCAATTTAATAATTAAAATGATATCAAGAGGATTAATACAAACTTCTGGGCAAGCATATCTAATTTTCGGGAGGAGTCACAATTTAATGATTAAGATGATATCAAGAAGATTGAGACAAACTTCTAGGCAATTATATCTACAAGAGAACATTTGAAAATTGTTCTAAAGCAAACTCAAATCGATAACAGATGATATTATGTAATTGATATTATTATAATGAAGTTAATTGTTCCTTGATTCTTGGCAACGGGGGATAGCATTAGAAAATTAGCGCTCAGATACCAATTTGGAAGATCCACTGTTTAGAAGAAAACCTGCGGGATGGTGCGGGAAGTAAATGCGTAAATTGAACAAGTTAGCACTCCACGTTGACTTGAAAAGGGCTTCCACTCGATGGCGATCCGTCCTCCTCGGCGGTTGATTGCGGAGAGAGCGAGCCTCAGCCGATGACAAGCTAGCGGGGATGCCGATGACAGGCAATGAAGTTGTCGCTGATTCGCCTGATCAACGAATTAAGGAGCCCAGCACTCGCATTCTCCAACATCCTCCCCCCGTTAAGAGCTCTTAACGAGAGGTAACTTGCAGAGCTTCACGACGGGTCTCTTGAGCTCTCCGTTCCTCGTTCGCACTGTCACAACTCTCACCAAGTTGTCATTACCGGGATGTAATGTGATGACACGGCCTAAGGCCCATGATGATGGCGGCATATTGTCTTCACGTAAGAGGACTAGGTCTCCAACTTCTAGGTTGGCTTCTTCCCGTGTCCACTTCGGACGATGTTGAAGTGTTACGAGGTACTCCTTGTACCAACGGGCCCAAAACTGCTTATACATGGACTGAAGCATCTTCCAACGTGAGGCGAAGGTAACTCGATTATCATCCCTCGGGTCTTCGGGCAGTGCTATCAAGGGTTGTCCGATCAAAAAATGTCCCGGTGTGAGTACGCCGAAGCTATCGATGTCATCCGATACTGCGGTGAGAGGACGGGAATTGAGGACTCCTT
Source organism: Dysmachus trigonus (assembly GCA_949715965.1). Taxonomy (NCBI): domain Eukaryota; kingdom Metazoa; phylum Arthropoda; class Insecta; order Diptera; family Asilidae; genus Dysmachus; species Dysmachus trigonus. The sequence goes on along the minus strand of OX454322.1, from coordinate 38,774,849 downwards.
CAATTTGTACAAGCACGGTGGAGAACTCCTCATAAGTGAGCCGAGCTTCACCAATTGTGCGACGGAGATGTTTCTTCACGAGCTTGATACCAGACTCCCAACTTCCCCCGAAATGAGGGGCGGAGGGTGGGTTGAAATGCCAGGTCATCTTGTAGGGCGCTGAATGTTCTGAAAGTATACTCTTATGTTCTTTTGAAGTGATTAGTTTATAGAGATCACAAAGTTTTCGATTCGCGCCCACGAAATTTGTCCCGTTATCACTATAAGCGTTATTTGGAATACCTCTCCGCGCGATAAATCTCTTTAGACAGGCGAGAAAAGCTTCACTCGAAAGGTCACTCGCGACTTCTAAATGTATTGCTCTGGTACTTAGACACGTGAACAATGCAATGTACCCCTTGCAGGTTCTAGCACCACGTCCGCGAAATCGAAGCATTGTGATCGGACCACCATAGTCGACTCCTATATTTTCGAATGCACGCGTAAACGATGTCCTTGATGGAGGAAGATTTGCCATGAGCTGTCGTGCAGTTGATGCCCGTTGTCTAATACATTTAATACAGGAGTTAATACATCTCTTGACTAGAATTCGACAAGACAGGATCCAATATCGTTGTCTGATGATAGAGATTAGTCCATTAGTTCCGACGTGAAGATGTTTTTCATGTAGATAGGTAATTAATAATTTTACGAGTTGGTGTTCCTTGGGTAAGATGACAGGGTGTTTGGTCTCAAAGCTGCAATTAGATCTTTCCAATCTTCCGCCAACGCGTAAAACGCCTTCCTGATCCAAAAATGTTGATAATGATTTTAGGCTGCTGGACGGTGAAACTTCTCGGTTTTTCTGCAAGGCGGTAATCTCGTCGTTGAAACAGCATCGTTGGGTCCACTTGAAGCATATGATTAAAGCGGAGTTCAGCTCTTCTGATGTGAGCCAACGCCCTTCCCTTGATGTTTTTGGCTGTCTACAATACTTTACAAACTGGATACATCTTCCCAAGATGTACAGTATTCTCATTAGAGATGATTTATCTGTAAATAGATTTGACAATGTATCATTTTCGACAATGATTGGAAATGCTTGAAATATCTGAGGCCTCTTCTCGGCCTTAATTTTGTCGCGATGGGAGAGAGATAGTTCATCGACATCATCATGTAGGTATGACTGCCAGTCTGAGGTTAGGTAGGATGGTCCATACCACCACAAAGACGAATCAATCAGTTCCTGGGGGCGCAGGCCACGTGAGGCCATATCTGCGGGATTATCTTGAGACTTGACATGATGCCACGCAGATCTCGGTAGTATCGACAGGATTTCGGATGTTCGATTAGCCACGAACGACTTCCAGTAGCAGGGATGAGAAGACAGCGAGCTTAAGACAATTTTCGAATCAGTCCACGCCACGCAAGTCAATTCGGGTTTATTCAGCGATATCTTGATTGCACGCATTAGCTTACTTAGCAGATGTGCTGCGTTCAACTCAAGCCTTGGCACTGAAATGCGATTTATAGGGGCCACTCGAGTTTTGGTCGCGAGTAAGGTGATCGACGCGGTTTGGTTGTTTGACATGACTCGGCAGTAAACGACTGCGGCGTAAGCGGCTTCGGAAGCGTCCGCAAATCCATGCAATTCATAGCACTCAGAAGAAGTGTGAAGCCATCGTGGTATTTGGAGTTGAGTCAATCTATGAAGGTTGCTATGCATGACTGTCCATTTGGATAGTAGGGTATCTCGGATTGGTTCGTCCCAACCATAATTTTCGAGCCATAATTGTTGGAGCATAATTTTAAATACGATGGTTACTGGTGCTATTAATCCAAGCGGATCAAATATTTTTCCCGTTTCGGACAAAATTAACCTTTTAGTAGGAGTCTCTATTTCAGAGGGGTTCACGTCTATCCCGAAACAATCAGTATCAGCTTTCCATTTCAATCCGAGAACCTTTATGGATTCAGCTTGTTCCTCAATTCGAACTGGGTTCGCATCGAAATTTTTCCCCAATGATGTAAGAAATTCTACAGAGTTTGAGGACCACTTGTGTAATGGAAAACCTCTAGTGGATAGGGTATAAGTCAGTTCCTCATATAGTCTACGAGCGAGTTCTACACTGTCAGCGCCTCCGAGAAAATCGTCGACGTAGAAGTTTTCTTTAATTGCCTTGGCTGCCAAAGGACAGCTTTCCTTGAATTCTTCCGCTACTTGATTCAATGATCTCGTCGCTAGGAATGGAGCTGCGGAGGTACCGTAGGTGACTGTGTTTAATCGAAAATGTTGAACCGGTTCGGATAGGTCTCCCCTCCATACAATCCTTTGGTAGTCTCGATCTTGGTCGTTCACCAAGATTTGTCGAAACATCTGTTTGATGTCGGCAACTATAGCTATTTCATAAGTTCGGAAGGATATCAAAATCTGGAAGAGGTTGCGCTGTACCTTCGGTCCGATACATAGTCTATCATTTAGAGAAATACCCGTGGATGATGTCACGGATCCATCAAAAACAACGCGTAATTTCGTAGTGACGCTACTCTCTCTGATCACCGCATGATGCGGCAAGTACGCGTGCTCGCTGGTAGGGATTTTATCAGAATGATTCACTGGTTCGAGGTGTCCTAATTTGGCATATTCGTTCATGAAGTCCTTGTAACTAGTTTCAAACTCCTTTTGACGTTTGAACTTTCTTTCCATTGACGTGAGTCGAGCAATAGCTGAGTCAATTGTCCTTCCAAGAGTGAGGCCATTTGGTTTAATCGGTAGTCGGACGACATATCGACCGCTGGCCTTATCTACGAGATGAGTATCAGAAAATAATGACTCGCAATATTTCTCTTCATCAGTAAGCGTAGTACGGTTCGGAGATAATTCCTCCGATTCCCAAAAAGATCGAAGGATCTTTTCAATGTGACATAAATCCGAATGATGTAGCCCTGTTTTCACTGGAGAACTAGGCATATCGACCGACCCAGCGACGATATACCCGAATAATGTGTTGTGTAATTTGGGTCCAGCACTGGGTGAAGTATACTTTCCTTCTTTAAGTATGTCGACGAAGTGATCAGAGCCCAAAATAATGTCGATTTTGCCGGGGCGGTTAAACTTAGGATCGGCTAATTCAAACTGATTTAAATAAGGATACTTGGCGCAGTCAAATCCGGATCCGGGTTGTAGAGAAGTAAGTTTAGGCAAAATGTAGGCACACACTGATATCGTCTCAAGTTCGTTACTCCTTGACCGGAGTGTAATGAAAATTCTTCCTCTAGTACATCCGGATTTGCATGATCCTACTCCATGCACCATAATTTTGGCAGGCTCTCTTTTAAAGCCCAATCTGGAGGCACAGTCTTCTGAAATGAAGGAACCCTGAGACCCAGAATCAATAAGTACTCGGCAAGCTTGATCCTTGCCACGGTAGTCCTTGACGCGTACTGAAGCAGTTGGAAGAATAGTAAGTGGTGTATCGCCTTTTTTATCGGCAGAGTGTGAGGCCAGCGTGAGTTCCCCATTTCCACCCTTGTTGTGGTTATGGGAGGTTACGTAAGAGTTCGCGGTTGGGTTAAGTGTACTAGTAGTAGCTCGTTCTGTTGTAGATGTTTTGATTGCTTGGCCGGATTCCTCCGGGAACGATTGGCTGCTAGCAACAGTTGCGTCATGTAAAGAGGTATGATGAGTTTTTCCACAATCATGACATAGACCCTTGGACTTGCAACGTTTAACGCTATGGCCGGGACTTAAGCAATTAAAACATAATGAGCGTTTTGATACAAAAGCTCGCCTTGCCTTAACGTCCATTCCCAGAAATTTAGGACATCTGTATAACTGATGTGAGGTTTCCGAACAATGTACGCAACCGCGCGATGTTTTATTGTGCATTATTCCGACGGAATGTGAACTTCGAATTGGAATTTTCTTGTGGGGAATGTCACAAGCATGTAGGGCATCGCACCTCTTATTCAGAAACTTGAAAAACGTCTCTATAGTAGGCGAGTCTTCGCTTACCGAATCTGCGGACCATTCCTTTCTTGTCTCTGAGTCTACCTTGCTTAAAATTGTGTAAATGAGCCACGGATCGCGAGATTTTGCATCGTCTCCTAACGCGTTTACTCCACGAATCAATTCATCCGCGGTGTCCACGAGGTGTCGCAATTGATTTGGAGAGGTTTGTGGTACCGAAGGTAGATCAAAGAAGGACTTAATGTAAGACGTGAGGATATATTTCTTCTTATCGTAACGCGACATGAGTTTTTCCCATGCTTCCTTATAATTGTTCTCCGTTGTAGTCAAATGTTTGATCAATGAAAGTGCTTCTCCCTTTACTAGTCCCTTCAGGTACTGAAATTTGTGTACAGGTGACAATCCGGAGCGCTTATCGACCATCGATACGAAAAGGTCCTTGAATGAGGGCCAATCTTTATAGTCGCCGGTAAAGATTGGAATATTAACTTTTGGCAAGCGAATATCATTACTAGTTACATGAGCGAGACTAGAATGGGCTTGGCTATCCCACAGACTTCGTTGTTGCTCTGTGAATTGAGTGAGTGTAGCGTTAAGCTGATTAATAGCCGAGGAGCCATCAATTGCTTCAGAGTGGAAGGTCTGATTAGCTGCTTCAGAACTTCGGCGTAGAGTGTTCAATCGTTCGCGGCGATCACTTATGGCTTGCCGATACAACGCGCTGACCGCAAAGAAATTCGATTCAAATTCTTCGATTTCTGATGCCACGTCTATTGCCGCGAGCGCGTCATCAATGTTCACAAATTCTTCCCACAATTTGTCCAATTTCTCGAATCTTGACTGTAACTCCTCGAGGAGCGTATTAGCGTTTATACCGTCAATATACGTTTTAGACCGGGTTAACGAGGCCTTGACTCTTCCGCGCCTCTGTCTTAATTCGGCCTCCCTACTTCTATCCTCGACTCCGAACATTCTAATTTTCGACCGACGATTGGAATAAGTAAGGAACTATTACGCCTTTTGATAGGGCCTTTCGGTGAATTGCATAAATTCAATGTCTGTAGCTAAAGTTCGCTGCTTTCAACTATTCAATTCGATTTGTTTCGCGTTAGAATGTCACTGTGAATTATCGAATTATCTTAGAATGTTACGGTGAATTGTCTCGTTGGATCCCGATGTGAATACGACAATCAAATTACCCGAATTAATTTAAATGCGGAAAATTCCAACCGTTCACAAGGCACCAATTAAGTAGAAAAATTGGGGAGGTACTTATCTTGAGGCAACTTGGCAATTTTGATCCCACGCTGGGCTCCTCAATTCTTACTGCGGGGTAACTGTTCTCCCTTAAAGTACCGGTGACCGATGACGCTGCTTATTCCTTATGGCTGGATTACTGGTCCCTCGAAGTACCGGTGACTCTCTGCCGTATGATCGGGTAGAATTATGATTCGGTTTCGTTATCCCAGTCCCGGGTTTCGGCACCATGAAATCTTTAGAAGAAAACCTGCGGGATGGTGCGGGAAGTAAATGCGTAAATTGAACAAGTTAGCACTCCACGTTGACTTGAAAAGGGCTTCCACTCGATGGCGATCCGTCCTCCTCGGCGGTTGATTGCGGAGAGAGCGAGCCTCAGCCGATGACAAGCTAGCGGGGATGCCGATGACAGGCAATGAAGTTGTCGCTGATTCGCCTGATCAACGAATTAAGGAGCCCAGCACTCGCATTCTCCAACATCCACCATAAGCCAAATTGTTTCAAATGTTTGACAAACACCTGAAAACGACTTCAATATACCCGTTCCGATGAAAATTTTTGGCTAAAAAAATGTTTGCAAAAAAATAAAAACCAACTTCAAAAGTTTGCCTTCAAAACTTTTGCCTGTACAAACTTAAAATAAAAAGTTAGAAATAATATATTTTTTTTATTACTTTAAAGAAGAGAGCATTCAAGAACAATATACAAAATTATTGATACTTAAATATTTAAAATATCTAATCAGCCATTTTTGGAGTCGGAGCCAGCCAAGGCAAGTTTATAAACCTATAGTGATTTGAGTTTATAGACTTGTCTTGGCTGGCTCCGACTCCAAAAATAACTGATTAAATATTGTAGGCCCAGCGGGACTTTTTCGAGTCATAAATCTGTAACTTTTTTGTTTGTTGACATACCTGTGTGAAATTTTTTAATTTGAATTAATAGTTAAAAAGAGAACCCTGTCAAAAACTTTCAAATTTTTAAATAAAAAAATATAGGATTATATATTTATAAAGTTTGTTAAAAATTTTAAATGTTAGCGCTGTTTGCCGATGCGGAGATTTATATTGCACTTTATAGCTAATTTTATCTAGAATAAGGAAGAGTGAGAAAAATTTGCGGATGTTTTGCGAGCCTATATTCTGAATATTATATGTAAAAATTGAGGCCACTAATTTTGAATATTATCAAAATTTTTAAATCCAAAATGGCGAACACAATATGGCCACAGACAGTGTCTTCAGATTCAAAGGATTTTAATGAAGGTACTGTATATTGCAACTTAAGATATGCGCTCCTCTTTATTCGGGTAAAATGTAGAGTTTCAAAATGGCGGCGAAAACCTTCAAGTAGTTATCATAAAAATTAGTATGTACGGGTTTTTTTTTGATGCCGATTTCGAATATACCCACAGATTTTCCAGTATGGCTACCAGCTTTTTTCACAATCGACGGGTTTAGATACTAAAAACATTTCCGGCCAATTTAGTATCAAACTGGGCATCCAAAATGGCGATCAAAATTCCTTATACATAACGGATTGTGTCATACTTAAAATTAGTAAAAAAAGATATCCCCATGATTTCGAAACAAATATCTTAATTTTAAAATGTATATTTTTAATTAATAAGTATTTACGTAACGCCAGGTGAAACCGGAGAACTCAGTAGGTATATAAGAAGTAAATAGGGATCAAATTAGGTACTCGATTTGTTTGGAATTTTATACATCATGTAGAATATTATTTAAAATGGCTTGTTTTATTGAATACAAGAACAAATATTTTTTCATAATTTTGAAGAGTATATTTAAAAAAATATTTTCAGAAATATGCCAAAGTTCTAGTTATAATAGATTTCTAGAAATTCTAGAAAATAAGTTAAGCAACTATTGCGTAACAGTCGAACTTTCACTTGGCCGGTTTTTTATGATGAAAGATCAAAGACAGGCTTTTTGTATTTCGCCAGGCAGAATTCGTTGTATCTCTGTTTAAAATGACACGCAAATAGATCGATGCATTCGAAAGCAGCTTCTTAATGTGCTTCAAAAATTTCTGCTCAGTTATTTTCTGGCTTATAGTTAATAATGAACTAGCAAAGAACCATTATCCTTCCATGCTCGCATTTCAGACACCATATTATTTGTAATTTTTCTAGCTCAGATATGTGCATATAAAATAATATTATATAACTATGACAACTTTAGCAAATCTCGGAGGCATCGGAGCTTCTCATTACTATTCAAAGCGGGTTACATTGGCCATCTCGAACATCCCGAAACAACACAGCAAACATCGCTTTTGCATATGATGGCGTTCATTGTGGTCATCCTTAAACCAAAGTGGCATGTAGCCACTCACGTCTTCATCTATCAAGGATTACCCTGCATCCTGAAACCGTGGTCACATGACTCCCATCTCAGCTCTAGTCATAAACTGAAATTTATGACATTATCCTATGGGACATCCAAAGAAGCAAATTTTATGGATGAATTCCTTTTCCATGCGCCTGGATTTCGAAAGTTCCGCATGCGAGTAAGTACACTTTTTACAATAACTCAGGGTACGCTACTGATTCGAAAAAGGAATGCCCTTAGCGCTGGCAATGACTGTTTCATCGATTATTATTTATGGACCAGAAAATAACACATCCCCGTATGGTAGACGGGGTAGACGGTGTCAAGAGCACTCGGTGCTTCGAACGGAGCCTTCTTTGATGGAACTGATAAATCAGGCAACGACGATGGCTGCGAGCATATCCGCTCAAGAGTAATATGCAAAGTAGCTAGTGGCGTGACGTGCAGTGTGCTTCTGGCCTTTTCGGTTCTATTGATTGCATGACAACCTTCTCATATGAAAGACCCTTCATCAGCCATGACTTTTAGAGGCCTTGATCTGAACTCTCAAGTGTCGGAAAGCGTAAAAATTTTCTTAATTACCAAGCCATTAGCCCTAGTTCGCAAATCTCTGTGAGTATCGTTGATTCCGAAACTTTTATCGCTGGCATCAGTCCAACTTGTGTATCTCGTTTTTCAGCACAATTTGAGTTTATGTAGAGCTCATAAATAAAAAATTCTCATCTGATAGCAAAAAATGCAAAAGTATACTTTACCTTAATGATGGTGGCATATTTCCAAATTTCCTTGGGTACAAGGTTCGGCTTTTCGCTCGCCCCCAGCAGAGTTTTTGGCAATGCAATAAACCTTCATAATGCCAGCAATACGGTTACTGCTCCTGTTGTAATAAGGAGGCTATCACATCGTGCTTCACCGACTATATGCAAATTATCCCTACACTTTTCCAAATTTTTTCCCATCTCCTTTAATGTGATCTACTTTTTATTGGATGTATTGTATGTAATGTTATAAAATCCCATTTTTTTTGGTTTGCACAAAACAACCTCCGACCACAAATAAAAAAAACGCAATCTGTATTACAAGTATTTAATAACAATCTTCAAACTACATCAAATTTACTTAAACTAAAATCTATTCAACAATACCACGGAATGTTGTGAAAAATGATCATTCGTTAATAAGATTTAATAGATAGATCCTGATTTAAAAAAATCTACGAAGATCAATAATTAAAGTACTTAGAAAAAAATATGCGCGCCAAATTCAAAGTGAGACAAGACTAGAGCTGCCTATATGGCGGATCAAGCAGTTAAGATTCAAAATTAAGTTTGGAGTTTTTACAACATCCCTCACCCCTTGAGTTACGCTCTTCCTAAGGTGCGCTTACTTATTTAATTACTTTTACTACTATACTATGTCTACAATTCCAATTGCGCAACATATTTATTTATTGGCTTTTCTAAAGTTCAAAATAATGCTATTTTAAAGTTCATACAATGAAATTCATATTATAAAAGTCATATTTATGTTATTTTGCATTCTATTCTAATTTTCAAATTGGTCAATTAAATACAAAAGAATTCCGTTTTTTTTATAGTTTACAATTGCTAGAGTGTAGATAATATGGAGTAATTTCATTTTTTATAAAATAAATGTATTAAAATTCAATCAGTCAATCAACTCATTTTTCAAATAAAAGTATTATTTATATTTACAGGAAAAAAATATAATTTAAATGAAAAAAATATAACTGTCGAATCTTATCAATTTTAATAATTTATTAATTAACTTTTATTATTTTCCAATTTTATTAGTTCAAGTTTTGTGTTGTTATTTTTTTAAATTCAATTATGTTAATTTCAGTTCTCGATTTTCAAAAAGAATTCATTCTTTTTACTCTTATAAAATTATCTTAGAAAAAAATAAAAGTAACTTAAAATAATTAAGCTAACTTAAAGAAAATTAAAAAACTAAGATTAACATAGAAAAAAAAATTTATATTACGTACGTAAAAAAAACTATGCTAATAATAAAAAAACCTAGTAGGTACCTTCGTGGGACGGTGGACAGAAGTGAAAACTTGGACTTATAAAATTGGATAATAATAAAATTGAATTAATAAACTCATAAAATTGATATCAGAGGTAACAATCACTCGTTTTCTATTATTTGAATTTTTGCACCAATTTTTATGTCACCACTTGAATTTTATCCATTTTGTATTATTATTTTATTAATCCTATGCAATATTCATTGCGCTAGTAACAACGTGCACTATTCACAACTTTTTTTTATTTTATATTAAATCAACCATTACAATTTTTTAATTGTGGAATAGCCGAGTTAATTAATCATACGCGTAAATAAACCAAATATAATTATCAAGAAAAACAAGACTGTTCATAAACAAACTTTTTATTGTCATAACAATGCGAAATGAGTCCAAGTCCTAGTGGAAATTTGTCAGCTCCTGCTTCTGAGGAAATGGGACTTGTTCACTCAATATATTTCACGAAGTCAACACAAATGCTGACTCGTTCATCAAGCTATCCGGGCTTAATCGTTAAATCCATTAAAATCGACAAATCTTGGTCGCCATATTGGATTTGGATATTTTGATAATATTCAAATTCAGACGCTCCAAAACAATCATCGTATCTACCAATTTTCATTCAAATACGTCGAAATCGAGAAATATGTGCCACTTTGATCCGCCATCTTAGAATTGCAAATTTTGATAATACTTAAATTCAGTTACCTTAAGATAATCGTTGTACTAATTTTCATTAAAATCTGTTGGAATCGAGAAATTCTAGAATTTCTAACTATACGGGGTGTCCAAAACCACCTGTCCAACCCTTCTAAATCGGCCAAAACCTTTTTTCGCCAAGGCGGTTGCTCCATTTAAGTAAATTGGGTATTCTCTATCGATTGGCGTTATTTTCAGCTTCCGGTCTCGACCGAAAGTGCGTTATTTAGACGGTATTAGGTTTAGGAAGTATATTTTTTTAAATTGAATGGGTACATTTTGATCTTGAATTCGGATTCCACGATGAAAAATACACAGCTTTCATGTGAAACATTTTTCATAAAATAACGTCTTCGCCCTCTAAATGACCTTTGAAGTTGTTCACACTGAAAGTAGACCTTTAACTCTGGAATTGCAATATTTTACAGCGAATTCGCATTCTACGTCATAACTTGTGCGTGCAGGGTTTAAATGGGGACTTTATCGCCTCCGTCTCCTACCGGAAGTGGAATATTCAGGCCGGAAGTAGTCCTTTTTGGGTTTTTTTTTTACGGCGAATTCACATTCTGCGTCATAACTTGTGCATACTGGGTTTAAATGGGGAGTTTATCTCCTCCGCCTCGAAACTGACATCCGTTACATTACTAAACTCATAATATACTTACATTTTCTCGTAAAAAGAATCTTTTAGCATTAAAACCTTAACGACAAGTCTAACGATTTGAGAAAACCGAACAAATCTTCCAACGAAAAAGTTTTGGCAACCGAGTCATTTTTTACACATTGTCTGGAAAGTTCAGTCAAAATCCAGTGAATAAATTAAGAACACAAAGGCGAAAAGCAATTGGATCAATCATGGTCGGATATTTATGAAGCCCAATGCTACAAAAGGGAACCTCATGACTGTTGAAATCCTGTTTGGCTGTCAATGAACAGTCGAGCGAAACACAATTTGATGTGGAAAGGCCATAAATTCTTCGAACTTGTCAAAAGAACTCACTGGTTTGACGGTAATAGGAAGTCAAAACAGGGCATCCCCGCAGAAGTCCTTTCAGGCGGAGATAATTGATCACATCTTTGCAACCAGCAGGAATTTTCTTCCAGAGTGATACTTTAAAAGGATTTTCTCTCCGTTTTTATTATTATTTCAATTATTAGGTGCATGAAGAATGTAGATAATTAAACGATATTTATAACCGAAAAGTAGATTATACATAAATATAAGTATTTCATTTAGAGTGGCTGTAAAATAAATGTTTTAGAATCTACATGCATCAACCAAAAATTAATCTTTTATAATTGAGTAATTAAAGAGTTATAAATTATTATTTAGTTTCGTCTTTATGTAACCTCTTCCTGCCCAGTGTGATATTTAAATAACAGTTTAAGAAGCGTTTTCAAAAGCTTGCGTCAGATTGGTAGTAAGAGGGTAAGCAGCATTTGAATTACTAACTATTTTTGCAGAAATTTATTTATTTGTTTCGGGGTTACATATCCCTGAGTGTTGCGAAAAGTAAGTATGTATATTTAAGAAATTGTTTTAAAGGTTATTAAGTGGAAGATTAAATATACGGTTATATATTTATATTGAACTTTAAATTCTAACAAAAACAAAACAACATAAAAAATCAATACAATATTAACATAATGTTTTGTAGGGTCAAGTGGACTACTGATGAAAACCTTGTCAGCACGATAACCACCAAAAATGATCCAATCTGCAAAAATAAAAAATTATCCTGTAAAATGATGTAGAGTTTTAGGTTGTCGGAGGGTTTTGTTTGATAATTTTTTATAAATAATTAAAGATAAATTTGTTAGGAGGAGGTTTCTTAGAATTTTCTTCATGTCTATTTTTTGGTTATCAAAATACGTCCTCACACCCAATTTCTTCTCAAAAGCTGTAAAACTATAATGGTCCCCAGCTGGCGATGGATCTCTATAAGCGTCCCCAGCTGGCGATGGATCTCTATAAGCGTCCCCAGCTGGCGATGGATCTCTAAAAAGATAGCCAGTTAGTAATCTTTTATCTCCCATCTTAAGTTAATTATAATGTGGAAAGTTTATTATAAAAATCAGTGATAGTGATCAGCCATAAATTTATTTAGATATGATATACCATATATTATTTTATTATTGAGTTTGTTTCTTGCAAGTTTTTGCGATATTTTACCGTAAATATTTTCAGTAAAATTGCAATTGTTTTCGAAAAATATTGCTTATCTGGATCCCTTTTGAGTTGGGTCTCATCTTATTTTCGTGACCGTAAAATGCATGTTGTGTTTGCTAGCTGTTCGTCATTTCAGTTTGTCTCGGTATCCGGTGTTCCCCAGGGTTCTATTCTTGGTCCTCTCCTTTTTCTGTTATTTATTAATGACTTGACAATGAATATTATGTCTAGTTCCCTTTTATATGCTGATGATCTCAAGATATTTAGAGTGATTGAATTTTATGTAGACTCCTTGATTCAATCCTTCAGCGCGACTTACTCGCTATTGAAGACTAATGCACTCTAAACCGCTTGTCGTTAAATGTTGACAAGTGTTTTAAGATGACTTATACTTTTAAAAAGTCTTCTACGGTGAGTTCATATCACCTAGGCTCGGTGACATTGCAGGAGGTTACTGAGTTTAAGGACTTTGGGGTCACTTTTGATAATAAGCTGACTTTCGATGCTTACATCCACAATATCTCCAATCCTATAGACTTGCTTTATTCTACGTACCTACCTCAACCTATCTCCAAAATCTGACCACGGCGAGACTGCTATTCTTGACCCTTGTGCGAAGCATTCTTGAGTATTGTTCGCCTGTTTGGTCTCCGCATCATCAGATTAAAATTGATAAAATCGAATGTGTGCAGAGGAAATTTTCCCGCAGTATCTTAATAAAATTCGATAAACCATATGTTCCTTATCCTGAGAGACTATCCTTTCTTAAACAAGCCCCTCTTGTTGATAGGAGACTGTATATCGACGAGTGCACCTTATATTATATTTATCACAAGTATCTAAATACTATATTAGTGAACAATCAAAATGTGCGTGTTCCTGTGCATGGAAGCAGAAGTAATGATGTCTTCTCACCACCTAGAGCTTTACTCGGTGTATATTATAACTCTCCCATGGTCAGGCTTCAACGTAACCATGACAAATTTCAATTTGGTCCTTTAACCCATTAATGCGCAAAACGAGGATTTTGTGCACGCAAGTTCAAATGTACGATTCGAATAGCAAATTGGGGCCAATTTCCTCCAAATTCGTATATAAGGGGTTTTTGGGGGTGCTCTTTTAGAATCTGGCATTTGTTTCGCATAAAAACTTCAAAAACCCTATTATTTTTTGGGTTTTTTCAAAAAAGTGCCAATTTTTTTTTGTCATTTTTTGTCTCAAAGTCGATTATCTTGTCGTTGCTGCTATTGAATGATCATATAACTACCAGAAATCGCGGTCCGAATGTCTACACTTTCTCAAACCATGGTTTTGAATTTTTTTTTTCGCTTTGGTTTTTGCAAAATGGCTATTTTGTACAGCAATGTAATAAAAACATTCGCGTTTTTTTTACACGAAAAGGATCAACTTTACAAACAAAATTTATATGACAAAAAGTGCTTATAATTATCCAAGGAAAACGTAAATTTTTTCAGAATTGTTTGGATTATTTTTGGTTTTTTGGATTTGGCCAACTTTTGAAAAATCCAAAAATGTCCCGAAAATTTCTGAAAAAATTCACACGTGTTTCTTGGCAAATTATAATCACTTTTTTATGATCATTCAATAGCAGCAACGACAAGATAATCGACTTTGAGACGAAAAATGACCAAAAAAAATCGGCACTTTTTTGAAAAAACCCAAAAAATAATAGGGTTTTTGAAGTTTTTATGCAAAACAAATGCCAGATTCTGAAAGAGCACCCCCAAAAACCCCTTATGTACGAATTTGGAGGAAATTGGCCCCAATTTGCTATTCGAATCGTACAATTGAACTTGCGTGCACAAAATCCTCGTTTTGCGCATTAATGGGTTAAGCTGCTCTTTAGCAGCTTCAAACATACTGTCCTTGTTAAACTACACTCTTAATTTAGTCTTTGTAATTGTATTCACGCTGAGTTGCTTGGTGTAATTGGAAATTGTATTATTTCTGTACTTGGCTATTCAATAATAATAATAATAATAATAATAAAAAAAAAAAAAAAAAAGATTGATATGAAATTAAATTATCAACACGCAACCTAGTGGACATACATCAACAACGAAAAAATAATAACAATTTTTACAAAGCTATAACATTGCTGACCTATAGATCTTATTAAGTTATTGATTAATAAATATTTGCACACAGAAAATAATCTAAAACATGTATTTCTCCAAAACAATTTGCCAGAATTTACTAACACAGGCAGGTTGTTTTATAGATTTTAAAAGTGGAGTCTCTAGAAGCCACTGGCCACAATACTTCTGAAGGCCCATGAACTAAGTGCCTTTCGTTGCAGTTTTCAGTAAGTTGTGGCGTTCCGTATTCCACAAAGTGAGAAGCAAACAAGAAAACTTAATTAAAGACGACAAACTATCTCCCTTCCTTGACGGCGGCGCCACAAGAGTTGGGCTCACCATGTAATTGTATAATAATAGTGCAAGGCAGCCAAGCTCGCAACGCTTTCAAAAATAAATTTTCTACCTTGCATGAGCAAACCCGTAAAATGTTTGCTACCACTTTATATCGTGTTCAGGTGAAGTTCACACGAGGACTTGAAAATATACTTCCTGCAGTGTTTTACCGCAAAAATAAATTACTAATTCATTTAATTTTTTCCCCTGTAATTTTCGGTCTAAACTTTTTTTTTTGACTTCCTTATTCGGTGGACAAGTAAAGGTATGATGGGACGGAATTGTGTTCAAAATGAAAAGTTTTGAAAGCTTACTGTGACAAAATAACGTCCTTGGAGGGTCTTCTTTACGCCTCAACAAATTATATTTTGTGAACAGAATGGAGTTATTCACTTATAAAGTTTAACTTCAGCCATAAGAATAAAATTTTATCTGCAAACACGAAATTGTTTTAAACTGCCACTGTCCCTCACTATTCGACCAGCACAAAGAGGAAAACTTTTATAGACTTGTTTTAAATTAGAACGAGTTCAGCACAAAGTGCTATATACTGTTGTACATTTTTTTATATCAAAGCAATATATTAATTTGATTATTAAACGCAGGTTACATAGACGACATGAAACTATTCACATAAATATTTTCTTATAGAAGAATATTCCTAATTGTGTAAAATCAATTAATAACAATTTTTCAATCAATTACAAAAAATCTCCATAAAACTTACTTTAATTCGGTGGTCTTACAAATATCTTAAATTAACCTTCCTGTATAGATTTAGTTCGCTCAGGCCCAAGTGATATTTGAATGTGTAGCACTTGTAGAAAAGGGATTAAAGCAATTGACTGTAAAATAGACATATCGGCAGCATCCAGAAGAACTAGTTAGCTTTCGAAGGGCTCAAACTAAATCGAAAGCTATTAAGAAATACGGAACTATCGTGTCAACCAAATCAAATGCACACCTCTCTTCCTTGAACAATCTTCAATTTTCAAAGAAGATCAATAACATTTTGACCTAATAAATGTATATGTGGAGTTATTGTGCCTACAAGAACCGCATGTAAACAAATTAAGATCTTCACTACTTTGACCAATTGCATCCATTTGCAAATGCGATTGAGATGCTGATCCTATTATTGCATTATATAAGCAATCGAAATCATTTAGGAATACAGAAGCTATCAAAAATATCTACATAACCTGTCTCCCCTCCACTAATCCTTCCAATTTTATTGTAAAATCTGACCAATGATGATCAATGAATGGGCCGAGTTTCATAGAAGTCGATTGAGAAATGCGTCTCTCACATCAATAACCAATCGTCATAATTTTCATACATGGCTAAAAAACTGATGCGAAGACTGTATAAGCCAAGTTTGATCTATAGCGATAAGGAATGCAATCCGCTCCCCTCTCTAATTTAAAAACATAGATGATATATATTGTCCCATAATATAATAGACGAAGTTTGGTTTAAAGCCAAAGCTGCTATCGTGTTTAAACTAGGATATAGTATCTGTCAACATCGTCCGCTTAAGATTATGCTATATTTCCCAAAAGTCTGAATTATCTTCACTATTTGTAGGTGTTTCATGACCGCACATTGTCTTATATGCTTAAAAGTTGAGCAAAATCTCAGCCTCAATTTGAATTAGATAAAACTCGGTTTTTCTATATAAAAATCGAGATTGAAATTTTGCTCAGGATTTTACAATATGACACAATTTGTTCTCTTTTATAATACTAAACAGTTACTTTATTGGTAAATTTTCTTAGTTATTGCGAAGACATACAAAAAATGTATAAAAAAAAAAAATCTCGTGTTGTAGAGCTCCTTGGACAGAAGCTAAGCTTATTTTTGCGTTGAAAGATATAAGAAATAATATTCTTACTGTTAACAAAGTACAATATTTCTTGTACTACTCTGAGAATTCATCTGAAAACAGGAGGTAAGAATAAACCTTTATTGGGAATATCTTCTTGTCTCGGGGAAGAAAAAGAAACCAAAATGGTAAATTATATAAAAGATTTACAAGCCCACCGTTTTGCACTAGCAAGAGAGTAAGTATCCCTACATTTGTCGACCTAAAAAGCCTAAGAGCCCTATGTAAACGTATTAACTAAACTCAATTGTTCAATAAATGTTTAAATTCACCTAAAATTGAACCCAGCCTACAGTGGTTTACTATTTGGTGTGTGAATATGACTCCGCCCTTTCCCAACAGATGTCGTTTTTACTACTGCTTACGTGTACTAATAAATGGCAAAACTTGTGTTCGATAGCACTTTATGTCAGCTGTCAAACGCACTACGTGACATTTGGTTGAAATATTAGCAACAACTGCTTTTACCTCCTTGAAAATTGTGGTTTTCGTTCCAAGTAAACATCATTTGCGGGAGTGCTATTACACTATTTTATTGCAAAGAAAAGTGCAGCGGAATCTCATCGTTTGCTTGTGGAGATTTACGGTAAGCATGCTTCATCTAATTCAACTTGTAAAGAATGGTTTCGACGATTTCAAAATAATGATTTTGGCACTGAGGACAAAGAACATGGAAAACCACCAAAAAAATTTGAAGATGCTGAATTGGAAGCATTATTGGTAAAGCATTCTTGCCAAACTCAATCAGAATTGGCTGCAGCATTAAATATTGAACGATCAACTGTTGCAAAGCGTTTAAAAGCAATGGGAATGGTTCAAAAAGTTGGTAACTGGGTTCCATATGAATTGAAAGAAAGAGACATCGAAAAGCAATTTGTGAAATGCTACTTCAAAAGCACCAAAGAAAAGGATTTTTGTATCGAATAATCACAGGAGATAAAAAATGGATATATTATGAGAATCCTAAACGTAAAAAAGCTTGGGTGAAACCAGGTGAACCCGGCTCATCACAGTCAAAGAGAAATATTAACTGTGACAAGGTTATGCTCTGCATTTGGTGGGATCAGAGAGGTGTTGTTTATTATGAGTTGCTCGAACCCTCTCAAACTATTAATGGAGAAGTTTACCGACGACAACTAATGAGTTTGAATGGAGCCATAGAAGAAAAACGACCATATGGGTGAATAGGCACAGTAAATTAATTCTTCAACAGGATAATGCCAAACCGTATACCGCACAAGTCGTGAAAGGATATTTAGATGGACAGAACTGGGAAGTGCTACTCCACCCGCCATATTCGCCAGACATAGCTCATTCGGATCATTACTTATTCCGAACAATGCAGTCAGATCTTACGGGAGAACGGTTCACTTCATACGAAAGTATGAAAATTTGAATTGATAATTGAATGTAAATTACCTAAAAGTTGGGCGAAGGTTGTAGCTGCCGTGGACCATACTTTGAATATACTTTTCTTTAATTTTCTAAAAAAGCAAATGTGTTTTATTTTAACGAAAAAGGGCGAAGTCATATTCACACACCTAATATGTGTTTCATAACTTAGAGTTCACGTGCTTGTAAGCTTTTAATTGTTTTAAAAAAATAACCTTTATTCAGAACAAGGGCTTTAAAAGTAAAAAAGTATCCATAAATGGTGAGAAATTAGCATATTATACATAATAATATTTCTTTGCTGCCGTTAGAGCTCATGCCTATTATTCAGAATCGGGAGGAATACGTAACATATGGTTTATTTAAGAGGCCTTAATGTGATCAATGTGGTATGAGTGTCGCCAAAACATATGAATTGTATTTTTTCTTACTTCGTTTTCTCATGTCTTAAGTAATGCATCAAAAGACTACGGAGTTGCATAATTTTTGTTTTTTCTGCTGATTTTACTTATAATTTTTTTCTTTTTTTTTGTTGTTGATTTTTTGAAAAATCAAATATTTCACTTCAATGTTTCTGGCTCTAAAAAGCACTAAGCACTTTGAACTTCACCGCTTCCACCTTAAATGTTAATTATTTCATTGTTTTTCTTCTCATACATTATTTACATTTTTAATTGCTGAAGGTTAAAGCAATCAAAGAAGGGATTTTTGTGGGTAAGTTGTCTCAAATTTTATCATTAACCGCAGTAAATCTTCCGCACAGAAGGATGCATTGACTGAAATTTTCAATTCATTTCAGTTCCACTGAGGCGTGCAAGTACAATTCTAAGAAAATTTCCCAGTCAGATAAAATTTCCCGTCAACTGGAGCACCCATATTCGCCCAATTGGAGCCATTCGGCATTCGTGTCATTTTAATGTTTTACTTCCTTGCACTTAATGGCAGCCTGCCAAATATTATTCAATTCAAGATGAAAGCAGTGTTAAAGAAACGTGAGAAGATTGGATGCAGCTCTGAGGAATTAGCGCAGAAAGGCGCGAATTTTAATCTTTTCCTTTTAAGATGAGTAAATGTTGATAGTTTTGAAGGTTTTTTACAGAGAACAGTATAACTCTGCTCTCTGGTTTTTTCAAAACATGTTTGATGAATTTATTTTCTAGTTGGATTTTTTCTGGTGTTGCTTAAAACAAAGTGAAATCAGACGTTGTTCGAAGATAATGTCTGTTTACTTAGTTAAGCATCGTCTGGCGGAGAAAAGTTTTTTCCACAAACCAGACAAACAGTATGGGAATGCTATGAATGGAATTAAGAGACTCATTTGCAATATCCTTGTGCAAGCATCATTTATCTGATTCATTGTTGCCAGGCGCATCAGTTTCTGTGAGCTTGCTTTCAAGCGACGTTTTTTCTTGATTGCTCCAACTTGGGGAGGACTTCTTTCTAGGAAAGAATGTCCCCCTTTGGATAAAGTTTGCAATTCACTGCCAGCGGAATAAAAGCGGCTTAAAGTGGCTAGAAGACTTTTCGACCCCTGTCTTCCCATATCTCACTAACATATCACCGTCTGCAAGGGATTGTAGCGATTCGACAAGGGAAAATTAAACTTGAAATATTTTAAAGATTTTCAAAAATTTATGGGATTCCTAATGGGTTTTTTTGGACCCCATCAGGGAAAAGAAATTGTGTGGAGTGTTAACTAAATAATTGGGTATGACAGTGAAGCTTTAAGAAATAACTATAGAAATTCAATTGGATCTAAATGCTTTGTTCAAAAATATTGTGATTTGTGAGTGTAAATTAAACATCATACATAAAAAACTAGTTTTAATATACATAGATTTGAACAGATGTGATTTGAATTTGTTTACCTAAGCTACGCAAATATAACGGGTCATTCAGCTTTGGCGCTCGAAAAACTTGGAAAAATATTTGGGATTATTCTTTTATTGAATTATTATTACTATAAAATAATTACAAACTATTACATTCTGGTGTCGTTATTGATTTACGATATACAAATAATGAAATATTAATAAAAAAAAAAAAAAAAAAAGACAGCACAAAAAGAGTGAAATATTAATAAAATAAAAAAAAATGACAGCACAAACTCAAAAACCGAAAGATATTTATATTAAAATCATTTAAAGAGAAAAGTACATAAGTACACAATGCGAATCAAATTATGAGAATCAAATTTAATAATTATTAATGAGTTAATTGATAAACAATAAATAATTTGTAAAAAAGAATAAACTAATCGAAATATAGGAAATGTGAAGACAAGGGGACAGCACAGTCGACGTACGTATATTCGAAACGTAAGACTACAACTTACAATACCTAAGAATAGGATTAAGAAAAAATATCTATTCCTCTGAGCAATTCGCAATTTATATACTTTCTTCATGAGACCCATCAGCGACGTTAAGAAAATTGTGAATATGCATATCTATGAATGTGGGTTTTTTTTTAGGATTTAATAAATTCCTCGTTTCATCATTCGTAGTTAAGTATGAGTATAGGCTCACAAAGTTAATTAGTTTCACGGTTCGTCACCTCTGCGGAAATATTTGAATCGAAGCTCTTCATAATTAACAAATAATTTATAGAAAAAAAAATCTCTCAAAGTGCTGAAACGTAAACGAGGAATACAAGGCCAACCCCAAAACTATTATAATACCTATATATTAGCCTTGCATTAATAGACTTGGTCCTGCCCTTGGTCTCTTTTGTTAAGGGCAGGGGACGAAATGAAGATTTTTATATCTCAAGATGACAAAAATCGAGATTATCGTATTTTAAGTAATTTAAAATCACAAAATCTCGACTTGAAAAATCTCGCCGTGCGACAACCTCGATCCGATACAATATTGATTCGAAAAACTTCGATTAGTCTCAAGAAATCTCGACACATCCTTGTATAAAATGTATATTGACTGACAATCTTTCTTACACAAAATAGCTGAAGATTTTCCTTATGCAAAATGACTATTGACTAAATATTTTTCTTCTAGAAAATACATTTTGAATTAACATTTTCCTTACACAAAGTGCTTTTCAACTGAAATATTTTGTTTACTCGTTTGGAAGATTCTTGCAGTCTTATGTTTCCACACTCAAATACTTTTTGATAACTTATTTAGTCGTAATGTGCGGAGTTAAGGGACGGCACACAAATGTACGCTGGTCAACAGAGAGCCGTCGGAAGATGACGACTTGTGGGAAATTTCTTGAACTGAATTAGAAAAGTGAATTAGACACGGTGCGCGGTGGAAGTGAATGAATGATAATTATCTCAAAATATGTTGTCATGACAACTATTCCCATTTTTGCGTAAATTGAGTATTCTATAACATATGTGAAAAAGAAAAAAGTTAAGCAATGAACAAAAAAATAATAAAAAGAGTGCCGATGAACCTGTCTATGGTGTGTGGAACAAAACATAAGTAGAGAGAATATGGGGTTTCTGGGCCAATGCGCGATGTGCAGTGATTTTTTGAGCGAAAAGCACATTTTGGTATGGGGTTTCTGGGCCAATGCGCGATGTGCAGTGATTTTTTGAGCGAAAAGCACACATTTTGGTATGGGGTTTCTGGACCAATGTGCGATGTGCAGAGGTTTTTTGAACGAAAAGCACACATTTTGGTTTGGGGTTTCTGGACCAATGTGCGATGTGCAGAGGTTTTTGGGCTGGCTTGGTCAGCCATCTCTATTTCTCTCTTCCCCTCTCCCCTCTCCCCTCTCTGTCTGTCTGTCTCATCACAGCTGTTGGGCCCGGGTCGAGTGGCCAGCCGTCATGCGACGATGACGTCATACGTCGCGAGAATTTGGTAACGCTAGAAATTTAATGAATTAAAAAGCGGGCTGTGTACGGTTTTGAGATTTGAACCGGGGGCCGCCGGCCTAAGAGGCATGTTTCGTAGCCACTACACTACGAAAGCTTCTGATTGTTGATACTTAGTTTGTGTATACATGCGCCTGAACGAATGAGCGAGCGTTCTAAAAATAGAATTTTAATTTTTCTTTTGATCATGCTACTGCAGGGAATTAAAAAGTAGGTTTTATAGGGACTGGGGTTTGAACTCGCGATCATCAGCGAATTTTAATTTTTCTTTTGGGCGTACTGGACTTGGGTGAGCGAATCGAAATACATAGCATGGTAGGCAGAGCTCTTGGTCGATTGCTCAACGACAGAATGAGTGTAGATGAATATGATTGATAAGGCGTTGATGGGTAGCGGGCAGCTCGTGGGATTTGAGTCTGGAGAAACTGTGTTGATAATTTTTTAAAGTTGGATGCAGAATTTGGATATGAATGTGAAGGTTGCGTGGATGGTGATACAGCTGTTTTTTATGGTATGGGAATTGAGATTATATTGAGGTAGGTTTTGGTAAGGTTGAAGTGTTTTGATTGTAAGAAACATTATTGAGATATCATATACCAAACATATATTTACGTTTCAAATTAAAATTACAATACTTTTTTATTATTTTGTTGTCTTCTGTTAAGAGAGATTATAACTTATAAACTCGTGGGAAACTAAATTCAAAAAAGTACTTGTTGCGGAAATTGTGGTTTTCTCTGCTGATATTATAAGTAAAATAACACAGCTATGAGAACTAAATTCATGCGCTTGTTACGGATATTGAGGTTTCCTAAAATGATTGGGGGTGCGCGAAAAAAAATTTTTTTTTTTTTTTTGCGGATCGTAAAAATGATTAAAATGCCTATAAAAGCAACCTGTAAATGACTGAAAATTCCACAGTATTGTTTTGAGTTTGATTACATACGAAGTCTCCCGATCAAAAATGAAAAGTTTCGTGTGCAACGTGTGTGAAAAAGTTTTTACCCGAGGATACTCACTCAGGAGGCATCACAGAGCCGTGCATGGAGATGGATTTTTGTGCCATGTGTGTGGAAATTTGTTTGAAAGTGCACTTCATCTTGAAAAACATAAGTGCGATATTCCTGTGACAGAAAACAAGGTTGCTAAAAGCTCTACAATGTTAAATATGACCATCTCTCCTGAAGACTTGTTGAATGCCGGTACTTCGAAAACACCTATCCAGCCATCTAAATATTGTGATTTGTGTAAAATTACAATACGTTTACAGGATTGGAAATTCCATATACGTACAAATGCACATAAAAATAAAGTCATGAGCTCTTATGATACCGGTAAATTCAAAATTTTATTTATTTTACTTTGAAAACTATCTTAATATTGTATAATCCTTAAGGTACCTTAAAACGTATAAAATCTTCTTTTAAACAAAGAATTGAGACTTTGGCGCTATTGAATGAAAATGAGTCTTTATTAAACCCCAAAGAATTTATGCAAACTTCCAAGAACACCTTGTTGATCGCACTAGAAGATCTTTTACAAATACACAACTCTTTTAAATTCAATATTGAATTATTCTGTGAATATATAAAAATGGTGGAAAATAAGACAGAAGACGAGAATTATGAGCTTATATCATCAATTAAATCATTCCAAGCAAAAATGAGAATAGTGATTCTTAAAGAAGATATATACAAAATGTACGATGAAATGACAGACGATATTTTATGTAAAATGGATGAATTCCAAGAAAGAGACAGCGGTTGGTCGCTCATAAAAATCAATTGTCTTGAAGTCAATATCAACCGATATAACCCTCTGAGGGGATCTCAATATATCCCTCTACCAAAATGCTTACAGCAAAAACACGCTTGCATTAATATTCAAAATGATGATGTGTACTGCTTCAAGTGGGCAGTAATTTCGGCATTATACCCTGTAAAGGAGCATGCTTATCGTTCAATTTCATATCAGGTGGAAGATATAACTGCGAGAACCATCATTTTAAAAAATAATGTAAAGTTAGAGTTTGGAGACATGGAATTCCCACTAGATATTGCTGATATCAAAATTTTCGAAGAGATGAATCCATCCATCAGTATAAATGTTTTCGGATACGAACAATTCGGAGCAGCAACATGTGGAATAGTCGGACCCTACTATAAAACCAAGGAAGAAAAGTTGAATCATATAACTATGTTGCTTCTTCAAGATGAGAACCGACATCATTATGTTTGGATAAAAAATATTTCTAGGTTAGTAATCTAAATTCTTGAACTAGCTTAATGTTAATCAAATATTTCATATAGATTAATTGGTAAGCAAGTAACGAATCACAAGGAAAGAATTTATTTGTGTAATACTTGTTTCCAACATTTTCACAATCAAGAAGCGTGGAACATACACAAGAAGGAATGCAATAAGATTGTAACCATAATGCCGTCTCCTGAGCAAGCGAACTTGAAATTCATCGGACATCATCGCCAATTAAAGGTTCCATTTACCGTTTATGCTGATTTTGAATGCATTCTAAAGGATGTGCACGGTTGTATTCCGAACCCACTTCGTGCATCAACTACTACGCTTCAAGAACATGTACCATGCGCCTTCGCTTATAACATTAAATGTTCGTTTGATCACAGATTAGATATATTTAGAAACTACAAAGGTAGAAATGCATCCTATTATTTTATAAAATCTTTAATAGATGACGTAAGGTATATTTTTAATGAATACTTAAGTAAACTAAAACCAATGATCCCCTTAACAAGTGAAGAACAACAAAAACAGTTTATGAGTAAACTGTGTTATATTTGTAATTTGGAATTAGGTAATGATAGGGTTGCCGATCATTGCCATTTAACAGGCAAATATCGTGGTCCTGCTCATAATGAATGCAATTTGAAATATCGAGTACCCAAATTTATCCCCATATTTTTCCATAATTTTTCGGGCTATGATTGTCATTTGTTTATTAAAAGTCTTGCTGAATTTGAGGGTGATATGAACATAATTCCTTTAAATAAAGAAAACTATGTATGCCTATCAAAAAGAATATTCGTTAATGATACTAGCATTGATAATAATACTATTGAACTTAGACTTCTTGATTCAAGTAGATTTATGCAAGCAAGCTTAGAGTCCCTAGCAAAAAATCTATCACCTAACGACTTTTTTACCGTAAAATCGGCTTTCCCCAACCAAAATGATTTCCAGCTTATGATCAGGAAAGGAGTATTTCCTTATGAATATATTAATTCATGGCAAATATTAGAAGAGGATAGTCTTCCATCTCAAGACAAATTCAATAATAAGTTTACGAATAGTGTGTGTTCCGATGAAGATTACGCTCATGCTAAAGCGGTTTGGAATAAGTTTCATTGCAGAAGTTTGTGGGATTACTTAGAACTTTATTTAAAAACAGATGTTCTCTTATTAACCGATATATTTGAAAATTTTAGAAATATTTGTATGCAAATTTATAGCTTAGACCCCTGTCAATACTACACTGCGCCAGGATTGTCTTGGGATGCAATGCTAAAGACAACAAATATTACTCTTGAGCTTTTGACTGATATTAACATGTACAATTTTATTAAAAAAGGAATCAGAGGAGGGCTGGTTCAATGCTCACTTCGTGGTTCTGTAGCTAACAATAAATATATGAATAATTTTGATAAAACTAAGGAATCAAGCTATATAATATATTTAGATGCAAATAACTTGTATGCTTGGGCGATGTCTCAATCACTCCCCTATTCTAAATTTGAATGGGTTGAAGATATTAATATTTCTGATATTTTGAATACTTCTCAAGATTCTGAAATTGGATACATATTAGAGGTAGATTTGGAATACCCCGAGGCCCAACATGATAAACACAATGATTTACCTTTTTGCACAGAAAATAAAAAGCCTCCAAATTCAAAAACCCCCAAGTTGCTTGCTGATTTAACCAATAAATTTCAATATATTATACATTACCGAAATTTGCAGCAATGTATTCAACAGGGCTTAATATTAAAGCGAGTTCATAGAGTATTAAAATTTAAACAATCCAAATGGCTACAAACATATATAAATAAAAACACTTACTATCGGACTATAGCCAAAAATGCTTTTGAAAAGAATTTTTTTAAACTCCTTAATAATGCGGTGTTTGGTAAGACAATGGAAAATGTTGACAAACGCAAAGATGTCAGACTTGCTACGAGTTGGGAGAGTGATGGAAAACATTTGGGGGCCCGGGCTCTTATCGCAAAACCTAATTTTCACAGTTGTACCTATTTTACAGAAGATTTTGTAGCTATACAACTTGATCGTATTAAAACTACCTATAATAAGCCCCTCTATATAGGCTTTTGTGTTTTAGAACTATCAAAATGGAAAATGTACAATTTCCATTACGAATATATTAAACCAAAATATAATAGTAATGTTATATTAAATTATATGGATACTGACTCTTTTATTTACACAATATATACAGATGATTTTTATAAAGATATTTTAGATAACATTGATGAACACTTTGACACGTCAGAATATGAGCCTAACAATCCCTACCAAATACCTTTAAAGAATAAAAAAATTGTTGGTTTAATGAAAGATGAGGCAAATGGGAAAATTATAAAAGAATTCGTTGGTCTCAGGGCAAAAATGTATTCAATTGATATAGATAATCAAGATTCAATAAAAAAAGCAAAAGGAGTGAAAAAAACATTTTTAGATGGCATAGACATAAGTAATTATAGAGATTGTTTATATAAAAAAGAAATAATATATGGTAATATGAGACATTTTAGATCAAAATATCATACTATATATACTCAAAATGTTAACAAAATAGCACTAAGTTATTTAGACGATAAGCGATGTATTAAAGAAGATGGTATTAGCACTTATGCGTGGGGGCATTATAAGATAAGTGTATGTAATATTCTAGATACAGAGTTTTAATAAAACAGTTTTTATAAAATTTAAAAGATACATTTGTTTTTATTTTCTTAATTTTGCATACAATCATTGGTTCTCAAAAACTTCTCCATCAAAAAAACATTCTCTTGTGCACAGACTCCTTTATGTATTGAGCAGCGATATGTATTGGGATATTGATATTTGAGGAAGGAAAGTTTGGGGCATTGCAGATCTTCCTCCATGTTGATTACAACTAAAGTCTGACCAAATAATTGTTTTATCCAATATTGTTTTTCACGCCCTTTTACATACATATATATTGTTTTGTAGCTCAGCAGAGGAGTGATTAACGCTTTTAAATGATGATATGGAATGTATCCACTCGTCCAAGAAAACCCGTGATGATGATTTTGCATCCATTTAGCCTCTCGAATTTTTGATGGTGGTAACTCTTCAAACCCGTATGGTGGTAGAAACACAAAGTGCTGCATTTGGTTTTCATTTGTTAATATAGCTATTTCCTTTACTATCATTTTATTATTTTCATTCTTGAATCCTTGGATATCAACGATTGCACTCATTTCACTTAAATAATTTTTTGAACTTCACTAGTCAACGGGCTGTATTCAACTATTCGATCGTGAAGCAGCAAACAATAGGCTGAAGTATGTGGGGGGATATTTTGGTTACTTTTCAACTGAAGTCGAATGTCAACTGGTCCTGATTTTATTAATTCGTTTTGATGTGAGCAGTCTATGACTACCATTGGAGCCTCATCCTTGAATTTTTCTCTAGTTAGAAGAGGTTGACTTTGACGGGAATAGTATGATTGTTGGAATTTTACATACATATCATATAGTATGGCATATCGATCTCGATCAAATTTAATGTTCATGTCTTCATATGGAAACGCCTCAGAATTAAGATGTATTTTGACATCTGATGTATCACAGTGATCAAACTTGCTAGCGTCTTCAGATTTATTGCTTTTGCGATTTTTTTGCAAAGCAAACACAACAAATCGCGGCTTTTCTAGCTGTGAAGATGTCTTTACCGACCATGTATGTTCTGTAGTTTGCGGTAAACCTGGATATTCATAGATATCCCAGCTTCGAAAACTCATTTGAATCTTACGCCCAGTATCAATTGCTTTTAATAAAGTCAATTTTTCTCCATCGGCTATAGTTATATGAGGTACACGCCATTGAAGTTTAAATATATCTACTTTTACATCATCATGGATTGAAATAAAAGCATTCTCATCACTTCTACTTCGAATTAAAATTAATTCATGTTTGGAATTCGCAATAATTTTTCTATAGTCTTCAGCAAATCCTAAAAGCATTTTTAGAGGAATGCAAAAATTGAAAAATCCTTTGTTTAGTGATATTGGTCCATGCGGCGACCAGCCAGCATTTAAAAGTGTACTACTTTCATTCTGATTCAAAGATATATAATTTTTTAATGTTGTAGCGAATCCAAGATTTCTAGTTCTATCGATTTCCACACCGTTTAATTCATAGCGAATCTCTTCAAAAAGATATGCTATAGAATTATTGGAAAGCTTTGCTGTTGTTGACGTAGTTCCATCCGTTTTCGTTAGAGCTCCTTCAATATAAATAAAACTTTCGCTGGGTAAAATGTATAAATCCTGATGTTGTATAGAAATTCGAACTTCGTCGCTGTTTTTATAAGATGATTGATAAGGTGAGTAACTATGGTATTCAATTTTTGTAATTGAATTATCATAGGTAATTCCTTGCGAAATGTCTAGGATTTCACTCATTTCTTTTTTAATATAAGTCCTAAAGATTTTAAAAAATTCTCGTTTGCTGCTGTTAAAGTTTTCTTCTCAGACTGTGATACAACTGAGAGATGATTATTTGATTCTGGCCTTTTATAGTCGGATTTATTAACTGGATCCTTATTATACATTATCATTTTGTGGTTTTAAATGCAGTCTTATTGTTATAGTTTCACCTCTAAAGTTTATTAAATCTCCGTTCTGATCAATTAATCTAAGCGTAAGTGACTCAATTCTTCGAACGTTCACTGATAAATAAATTACATTCTTCGGAACTTCAATTATTTTATACCCCGGGCCTACTTTTGGAGAAAACTCATGCAACGTATGAACTTGTGTGTTATTTATGTATGAGCCTGATACAATATTACATTCAATTCGAATTACATTCACTCTTATTATATTTACAGGTAAATCAGATTCATATGAAATATTAGGCTCCAAGACACGTTTACTGAATCCCAGTAAAGAACCAATTGAATCTTTTTTGTTAAAAAACACCTTTTCTGTGCTTCTAACCTCACTTTTTAGTGTATTATTATTTGCTTTTATGATCACATTTGCATTACTGGTTATTTTCTTTAATTGTCTTTTGATACTTTCGGAAATGTCATTAATCTCATATGAGCCTTCGGAAATTTTAACGATTGTGTCCCCAATATGAAACAAATTATTCTTGCTATCGACATTAGGTATTGAATTGTACGTTTGAAAATCAATTAACCCGCAAACATAATCAGTCTTCAGGTCCAAAGACGGAAAATACTCAGCTGTTAGTACAGATGAATTACCGCTTAAAGTTAATGTTAATGACATGGTTGCTTGGAATAAAATAACACAATTTTTTATTTTACACATATATTTAAGATAATTTGTGATTATACAGAAATTTCAAACATAAATGTCCGCAATTTATAGAATCATAATTTTGATAATTAGTATAATTATAAACAATATTCTCCCCCAAATAGTTAACAACTTCTTTTGGCGGCTGTAAATTTCCAAAACTGTCAAAATACTCAACTTTTCCCGCTTTTTTATAATATGCTACCCAATGTGTTCCTGGCCCTGTAGATAAGTCCAAGTTAATGATTCCACACTCATATTTTTTTGGTTTTTTAGGAAGATTATCTCGCATAAAGACTCCGCGAAAATTTGGTAGATGTTTTGCAAACTTTAGCAGGTCAACATCAGTTAATGCTCTTCGGGGTAGCTTTCTTAAAAGTTTTTTGATGGTGGACTTAAATAGAGACCTAGCCCTTTCCTAAAAGGCTTTAGAAATAATCCGCTGCCTTTTTTACCCATTGCTAGTGCTTCCATTGTTTCATTGTGTCTCTTGGCTTCCTTCAATTCTGTTCTAGCGTTATTGGCATCGTTAACTGCTTTGGCTACTCCAGCTGCACCTCCTGTTAATGCTCCTAGAGCAGAAAGCCCCGCAAATATTGGTATCAGGGGTAGAATTCCTCCAATTTTTGGTATAGGAATAATACGAGGAGTTTTTATTTTTGATTTTTTATAACCGCGAAACAGAGGCTTTGTAGCACCCAAGGCAAGATTTATTGCATCATTTATTGAGCTTGGATTCTGAGATTTCAAAACATTTCTCGCTTCACGAATTCCTTTTTGCAGTGATACCTTCGATTTCGTCATCGTCTTCTTCTTTTTCTTCTTCGTCTTATTTAGACCCATACCAAATTTCACTTTTGCTTTCATCGCGTTTGTAACGAGCCAAGAGTTTAAACGTTCTCCAACTGAAGCGTTACTAGATTTAAACCTTTGCCAAGCCTTTGCTGATAGAATTTTATCAGCTATATTTCGATTTTCTGTATCTTTATACTGCGAGTATGCGATATCGTGTTCTTTACAGGCTGCGTCAAGTGGATTTACACCCGGATCACCCCGTTCTAATCTTTTTTGTAGTTTTGTTCCAGGTCCGCAGTATTGATAACCGGGTAGATGAAATTCAAATGGTAAATTGCTTATCACTGTATTCAGTAATCCTTTTCCAGATCGCCTCTGATTTTTATTGTATTCTAGCATTCATGAGTTTTTAAAGCGCATGTACTTTTAATGTGTCTCAAACCAAGGTTGTATTAAAACTGATATAAGAAACGTGTTGATGCTAAATTATATTAGATGCTACGAGTATCCTGAAGTAATAACTTTCGGTGTTAGGGATATGTACATAATTACAACATAATGAAATTTGTAAAACAACAGACGGAATTACCTATAGTTAATATAGATTTTAAAAGCGAAAACAGTATTAAAAAAAAGCATGGAATGCTCTTATCCAGCAGCATACGAGCTATAATTGTAGGGCCATCAAATTGTGGTAAAACAAATCTTATGATTGGTCTTATAGAACATCCAAATGGATTGCAATTCGAGAATATTTATATATATTCAAAATCATTACATCAACCCAAGTACAAGCATTTAGAAGAATTAATAAGACCAATATCAGGAATGGGTTATTACACATTCTCCGACAATGCCGATGTTATAGCACCAGAAAAAGCTAAACGAAATTCAATTTTCATTTTCGATGATGTTGCTTGCGATAAACAAAATAATATTCGAGCATACTTTTGTATGGGGCGACATAATGATGTGGACAGCTTTTATCTTTGTCAAACATACACACGTATACCAAAACATTTAATACGCGATAATGCCAACCTTATTATTCTTTTTAAACAAGACGATATGAATCTTAAACATGTTTATGAAGATCATGTCAATACAGACATGTCATTCAATATTTTTAAGCAGGCTTGCGCCGAGAGTTGGAAAGATAAATATGACTTTCTAGTGATAGATAAGGATAATTCTATTAATAATGGTCGTTACCGAAAAGGATTCGATACATTCATTTATATATAAATACAATTAGGAGAACAGGTTAAAGCAGTTTAAGCAGTTCAGAGACCAGTTAAAGCAGTTTAGAGACCTGTTAAAGCAGTTCAGAGATCTGTTAAAGCAGTTCAGAGACCAGTTAAAACAGTTTTATAGACCTGTTAAAGCAGTTCAGAGACCAGTTAAAGCAGTTCAGAGACCAGTTAAACCAGTTTTATAGATCTGTTAAAGCAGTTCAGAGACCTGTAAAAGCAGTTCAGAGACCAGTTAAAACAGTTTTATAGACCTGTTAAAGCAGTTCAGAGACCAGTTAAAGCAGTTCAGAGACCAGTTAAACCAGTTTTATAGATCTGTTAAAGCAGTTCAGAGACCAGTTAAAAAATAATGTATAAGAGAAAAGGAGATAAGAAGAATCAAGAAGATACTATTAGGGATATAGTAAAAATAAGAAATTCTTTAAAGAAAAAATTTCAAATGTTGAAACAAGGAAAAATTCACACGGAATCTCAACTAGAAGAAACATTCAAACCTATAACAAAACCACTTCATCATCTTGTTACAAAAACTAAAGAAAACTCTAGGATTGACATGAAAAATGAGCCAAAAAATGAATATGACGAACTAAGTCAGCTTAATCAAACATCTAAAGCTATTTTTCCAAAATTAGAACACACCAGTACGCCATTAAGTAAAAAACAGCACTTTTCCACATTGGATGATGCTTCCTTTATGTCAACATCATCAGCATCACAAACGTTTACCAAAAATGAAGCAAGTTTTAAAGAAATAATAGTAGCCAAATATATGAAATTATATTCTGAAAAGAGCCCTACCATTGATATTACATATGGTGTATATTTTGATGATAATCAGTGGAAGATAGGAAATACAGCACTTGAAATCAAGAACGATAATTTTGTAATTGCTGGGAAAGAATATAAGATAACACTTGGTTTATGCGAATTGCTTTTTATGAAAAGGCCTGCGCAAAACTTTTATAATAAGGAAGACTTAACAAACTATGAAAATATTATAGTCAACGCTAGCGCCCATAGACGAAATTATGATCCTAATAGTCAAATCAATGGAAATAGAGGATATAAATTTACAAATATTATAAGCAAATTTAATTTACGTGAAGGAAAAGGTTTAATGCAGCTACCTAAAAGTAATATTGATTATATATATTGCAATGATCCCAATGAATTGGTGGAAAGGTTGCAACTTTTAATAGCATCACAACAAGCAGGACATAATAATCATCATAATGAGATCATAGCCATAATAGAAGAACTTAAAGAAGCTGACATCATTGAATAAATAGGGTAGTCACTTCTCTTCTATGCTTATAATAACAATGAGTGTTGATAAGTTTGGACGTTCGAATACGAAATTTTTAACACAAGGATTGTCAGGCTCGCGTGGTGAGAGAGGTCCGGCAGGAGCCAATGGTGAAAGAGGTCCACCAGGTCCTCCGGGGATAGGATTCTTCTTAACATCAAATGGGGATTATGATATGCAGTTGAAAAAAATTAAAAACCTCGCGGATCCTGAAGAAGATGAAGATGCCGCAAGTAAAATTTATGTTGATATCATCAGTAGATATCTTAAATCCGAAATTGTAAAAACAAATAGTGATCTAAATACTAAATTAGATACGGTAAAAGAAGAATTGGGAAATCACATAAAAACATCTATTGAGGATACAATGAAATATATTGACCTGAATATTAGTAATATTAACTTAACTTTAGGAAAGCTTGTAGATGTAGAATCAATTACAATTAAACCCTCTAAGAGTGAAGATGAAAGGAATGAGTAAAGAAAGTGTTGTCAATGAACTACATAAATCCGCTAGGAGGAATTTTAAAAGACGGCGCGTAATTATTAAAGGACTGGATGAGCTATGGCAAGCTGATTTGGTAGAAATGGGTGCATATGCATCTCAAAATAATGGATACAACTTTCTACTAACTGTTATTGATACATTCTCTAAATACGCTTGGACTATACCTGTTAAAAGAAAGACTGGAGTTGAAGTTACTCAGGCTATGAGAACTATATTAAAAGACGGAAGAATTCCTAAAAATTTGCAAACAGATGATGGAAAGGAATTTTTTAACAAAAATTTTACAGAGCTCATGAAACACTATAAAATCAATCATTATTCTACGTACAGCTCTCTAAAGGCATCAATAGTTGAACGATTTAACAGAACCTTAAAATCTATGATGTGGAAAAAATTTAGCATGAGAGGATCATATCGATGGAATGACATTATAAAGCAATTAATTTCAACATACAATATGAAGAAACATCGGACTATAAAAATGCGCCCTTGTGATGTTAATAGTCGCAATGAGCAACAACTTATTTCAACAGCATATAATCATATAAAAGTAACCCCAAAACCTCGATATAAGATCGGAGACTTTGTTCGAATTAGTAAATACAAACATATCTTTGAAAAGGGCTATACACCAAATTGGACAACTGAAATTTTTAAAATCAGGAAAATCCAGTTGACAAATCCAGTTACATATCTCTTGGAAGATTATAAAGGTAATCCAATACAAGGTGGATTCTATGAACTCGAACTCCAAAACAGTAAAAATCCTACTTTATTCTTAGTGGAAAAAATTTTAAAAGAAAAAGATAATAAGGTATATGTTAAATGGTTAGGATTTGATTCAAAACACAATTCTTGGATTAATAAAAATGATGTATTATAAATCAACAGTAACAACAAAAGAAATTGAAGAGCTTGACGAAAAACAAAACATTGTATAATAAACATACAAGAAATTGAAGAGCTTAGCGAAAAACAAAACATTGTATAATAAACATACTAAATAAAGATACCTAAATATTAAAAAAAAAAAAAATTTGTTAATTTTTATTTTCTATTATTAAATCTAGTATTATATATTTGTCTTCGATGATATTCATTCAATATTGGCTCCAGAATTTTGTTTAACTCGTTGATTCTCTGTTGGAAGCGGTTTCTATCGGCTGCATACATTTGCCATTCCCCCTTGCGAGCAGCTCTATATGCAAAGTCCCATGTAATCATGTAATGTATCTCTGATGGTGATGATGTAAAACGTACTTTTTTTGACATTTTTACAGTAAACAGGTTCCGCAACAAGATAGACAAGCTCTTTTTCTTACGTTTTTATAGAAATTAATCAAGTATAACACTCTCTTTAAATGCATATCCACATAATAGCAATCACATGTATCGGGGCCCTCAGTTGCATCATTTTTAGACCAAGGACAACTTTCGTAATGTTCTCCATATTTAGATTTAACTTTATCAACGTTTATGAATGTTTTTAAAAACTCCCAATGTTGTTCTATTTCCTCTTTATGTTCATCGCAGATTATATCAAAGTATTCACTTAAAAATTGCTGAATATTCATCTTTCTAAGACGGCGGATAAACTATAACTGAGTTTAACTTTTTATTTAAGATATAACCATTTGATATATCTGTTTCATTTTACGTAGGTCTAGGTGATCTACTTCAGTTTTATAGTTAGGATCATATTGTTGTATTAACTCAACCTCGCCATTACTTAAAATTCTCTCCGTTTCAAATTCATGATACTCATAACAAGATATTTTTAATGAGCGAGCTTCATAATTACTATCGTATGTGCATCGAACTCTTATTGATATATCATCATCAAATTCAAGCATGAAATGTCTATAAAAAACGTTTTTGCTTTCAATATATCCAGCAATATCCAACTCCTTTTTAATTAATTCTTGCCTAAATCCCTCGATAGCTTCCTCGACAGTTACAAATTTCTTGTTTGTAGTTTCAGAATTATCTGGTGATGTTGTTGTCGGTAATAATGGTGTTGATGATGAATTATTGATGTCACTCTTATTAGCATATGTTAGTAGTCGAAAAGTTAAACCGACTTGTACTTCATCATTATTTGGAAGATTTAATTTAAAATCTATGTTGCTCACGCCATCATTCATAAGATTTATATCTAGCGGTACTGGTTGTGCATTTGTATAGAATAGCAAGAGGACTAACAATAAAATACTGTTTGAATACATTTTGATTTATTGACTTGTAGCGTGTGAATAGTCTGCAGTCTTTAAAGAAACTAATTGATGTGTTCAGTTTCCATAGAATTTATACTCATGGTTTTTAGCTGTTTCTCGAGTTTGAGCTTCATGGGATGATTCCATTTCCAATCATCTTCATCGGCAAAGACGCATTTAGAAGGAAAATGATTTGCTGACTTGTATCTTATTGAACCGTCTGGAGATTCCCCAATTAATACCATCGTACCCCCTAATAATAATAAGAATAATACATTTTTTTAATTTTCTTTTCTTTTTTTCTTTTTTAAAAAGTTCTATTAATTACCGCTAACTTCTAATTTAACATGTTGCGATGGTGTAAATTTGAAAGTATAATAAACCACATCTGGAATAGCTTCTCCACTTCTCATCTGTAGTATTTGGCACCTATTGCCATCTTCTGGTGTCATATGTAATTCAAAGATATTTTGAGAATCCACGGTTATATTAACAATTCTGAAGTTTTTCCATGCTCCCTCACAAACACAAAACTTGTTTCCAGATCTTATAGTCTCACACCAAAACATGATTATCATAGAAAAACCTTAATTATACTAATGATGTTTTTAGTAAATCATGCTTCTTTTATTATATTACAGCATTAAGAATAAATACCTCACCAGCTTAATTCAGATGGTGATGTATTACTTACGCATTATTTATACCTACAGCTTTAAATCTTATTCGGCAATATTACGAAATTCAACATGATTCAGAATTTCGCAACATTGCCAAACTAAAATCATTCATGATTAATAGAAGAGAAAAGTGTTCAACAAAATCCTGTTTTTTTAGAAAATAATTGTGCAGTGGAGTGGAGTGGAAAGGTAAAGTGGAAAACAAACAGAATTATTTACTTAGATTCAACTTTATTTTCTCTTTTAATTTATAATTCAGTATAAAAATTGAGGTTAGAGGTTGCTTTTGAAAAATTTAAATTGTAAGAGTTCTCAGTTGTTCCATAATATGTAACAAAGTATCCTCCTTCGTTGAGCTTTTCAATCGTCTTGGCTGATATATTGGTGAAACGTCCCGGTAAAAACATATGATATTCCTGAAGTTCCAGCACTATTCGCTCTCCGTACCTCGTTGAAACCTTCTCGCAACCCAGGATAGCATAGGCTTTTAAGGGCTCCATTTCCTTGGCTTTCAACAAAGGCTTATAGTTGCAGCCATTCAATTCCTCCAAGGTAATAAATTCTTCGTTCAAATTTGCTGAATCCATTGTTAAACGAATAATGATGATGATTGACTCGCCGATGTAATATTAAAAATGAAACTATAAGTTTACTAACTAGCTGGTCGATTTAGAACAGAATGGTTGTAGAAATTTCGCTGCGCTTAATTTATACCAAAATGTTATCTAATGTCAAACATTTTTTTATAAAAACCCAAATGTGGAATACTCAGCCCGTTCGAAAACCGCAATATCCTTCCTGACTCTTATAATTTTAACGCACCGACCGACTCTTATCAGGCTACCATGCTATGTATTTCGATTCGCTCACCCAAGTCCAGTACGCCCAAAAGAAAAATTAAAATTCGCTGATGATCGCGAGTTCAAACCCCAGTCCCTATAAAACCTACTTTTTAATTCCCTGCAGTAGCATGATCAAAAGAAAAATTAAAATTCTATTTTTAGAACGCTCGCTGATTCGTTCAGGCGCATGTATACACAAACTAAGTATCAACAATCAGAAGCTTTCGTAGTGTAGTGGCTACGAAACATGCCTCTTAGGCCGGCGGCCCCCGGTTCAAATCTCAAAACCGTACACAGCCCGCTTTTTAATTCATTAAATTTCTAGCGTTACCAAATTCTCGCGACGTATGACGTCATCGTCGCATGACGGCTGGCCACTCGACCCGGGCCCAACAGCTGTGATGAGACAGACAGACAGAGAGGGGAGAGGGGAGAGGGGAAGAGAGAAATAGAGATGGCTGACCAAGCCAGCCCAAAAACCTCTGCACATCGCACATTGGTCCAGAAACCCCAAACCAAAATGTGTGCTTTTCGTTCAAAAAACCTCTGCACATCGCACATTGGTCCAGAAACCCCATACCAAAATGTGTGCTTTTCGCTCAAAAAATCACTGCACATCGCGCATTGGCCCAGAAACCCCATACCAAAATGTGCTTTTCGCTCAAAAAATCACTGCACATCGCGCATTGGCCCAGAAACCCCATATTCTCTCTACTAACATATATAAAAATTTATGGTTGAAAAAGTGTCAGGAAAACGAAAATTTTGTTTAAAAGTTAGGTTGGTAGCTGTGGGGTAGAAAGTTGAAAAGAAATATGGTAACTAAGCCAAGAGGAACATTATTGAGAATTTCGAAAACGAAAGAACTAAATATTAAATTAAAAGAAGGGGAGAAGTAATCAATTTTTCGATTTTTTTGCAATTTAAAAAGCAGGTAGACTAAATTTTCTTTGAACTGATGTGACTAATCAAGTATATTAATAATTTTTACTATATTTAGTAGGCATTTTTACTGTAATTTTATTGTATTAGTAAAAAGTCCTATATAATTTTCTCAAGGTATTAATTTCACTTATGGTTATCATTGAAATTAGATTTTCGTTTTACTATTATTAAGTATATTTTACCAAAGTTGAAGTTTTAAAAATGATTGCCATGAAAACCCGTGTACTAGCGAGAAAAAATTTTGTTTTCAGTTAGTAGAAAGAGTGACCGCAAAAATCGCTTGTTTTTGCACATTTCACAGGGAACTAAGGGAAAGATATAAAAAGTGTATCAGGTATCAAATTAATCGTCGTGAAAAATCAAGAGAGGAAATTATTTTTATATTTTGAAAATATTAAAAGAATCACCCCTAATTGAGAGTTGAAATCACCCTAAAAGATTAATTTTATCAAAAAATTATCATTTAGTACAAAGATGTTTCTTATTAGATTATTTATATCAAATCAATCTCAAAAATGCAATGCAATGTGTTTTCAACAAAGAAGGGTTAACCCCTTAACCTATAATTTAATTTCCAACAGCGTGGACTAAACTTAACACTTTAATCAGCTACGCATCGAGCCATTTTACTATTCTGTTGAGCGTTTGTGCATACCCAGCTTTTACGCCGTAAGATATGCAATTAATTTTTTGATAAAATTAATCTTTTAGGGTGATTTCAACCCTTAATTAAAGGTGATTTTTTAATATTTTCGAAAAACTAAAAGCAATGGCTCTCTTGATTTGTTACTACGATTAATTTGATACCTGATACCATTTTTTATGTCTTATGTGAAATGTGCAAAACAGGCGAAAAAACGGTAAAGTCTCACAAAAGTCTTGAGTTTGCAAGTCGGGTGGGTCTTGCTCTTGCTACCGCAGGTATAGCTTTGGTCTTGGACTTTCTGCAAGATCGAGACCAAGACCGATTCTGCTCATCCCTACTTACACAGGGTGACAAATAGAAAGTTGCCTAAAGTATACCTATGTGTTTTCCCCTCTAATATGTCGCAGAAGGTTGGGTCCCCGTAGTTATATACTGAACTGTTGTCAGTTTCTGTTGAGACGTCTTAAAGAGAAATACGTGTACTTTAAAATGAGTAACCTTACAAACGAACATTCTTAGAAGGTAAGAATTAACAAAATAATGATTTGCTTTTATCGTATGACCGCTTTTATTAATAATATTTTCAAGCATTTTTCTATTTTTTTAAATCTCAATAAATATCTGTTAAAAATGTCTGATTCAACTCGAACTAATTTCAAATAAAAATGACATCTTTACTTAATTTATACGTACATATGTTTATTTTTATTTCCAATGCATTCATTTTAAAATTATGAATTATTAGTTTAGGCAACTTTCCATTTGTCAACCTGTACCTTGAAATTAAGGGACAACTGTTTAACCTTATCGACCAGTATCCTATCACACACAATTAGTATGTGAACAAAAAATTCCAGGCAAGCGTTTCAAAACAGTCTCTAGCCTCGATTATAAAGTTGTTTGGCGTGGACTCGGAATTCAAAATTTAATGTTACGAATAGAAAGGCATTCATTTTGATGCACGTACCTATTAATGAGTTATCGAATCCTACTAATAAAGTATTCCATATATCAAGAGCATCCCGAATATGAATATATAATGCCACCCTATTCCAGTTTCTCCTGGATTCCATCATTTCAAATTCTGGCCATATCGAAATACCATCTGTGGCAAAATATTTGCATTTTTCCCCAAGCAACATCTCAACACCGGAAAGAACTTAGTTGTTTGCCTTGCCAAGCTGTGTTGTTGAAACAACAACCTGGGCATACCGTGCGGATATTTCATTTTAACAGATTTCTTAAAGTTCTAACATTCCGAGTATATTAGAAAATACTACCAGGTAAGCATCTGGCTGCATTAATGAATGTTCCACCTTCGGGATATTATGTTGACTTTAACATTTTCATGTGTTTTAATAACGCGAAATTGATTCCTTTAGGAAATACGTTCGAATGTGTGATGTGAGGTTACTTTGCGTTTGAAAAGTGCTTTCGGCATTAAATTCAAATTTATTCATCTGAAACTTTTTCAACACTTAGTAAACTATCTGTTTGAGTAGAATCTCTAAAATTAACAACTTTGAGCTACTAATTTGTCACCTGAGGTAATGAGATACATTCAGAACAGGACAAACTTTTCTAACATTTCAAACGTTCAACCATCATTACGCCAAATCAGATCCAATTCTCGCTGGAAAACAGGTGAACCAGGTGTTCGTTTGTAGTTCTCGGACCATTGCCTCTTAATTCCGAGATGTTTAAACATGAGTAATGTAATTGTAAGTTTCTGTCCACAACAAGGTAGGGAATTTAGCAAATGAGCTTGAACGGGAGGCCATTTTGTTTCAAGGTTCACTGAGTTTTGTGCAATTTCACCTATTTTCGCATTTGAACAAAAACTTTTCCAGTCTGAAAGATGATTGATTGTGCGTGGGGCTGCAGTCATAAATTACAATAAAAAGTTGTATATTTAATGGAAGCATAAAATATAACTGTCATTAATACTCGAGTCTACTGGGACTAGTTTCGTGCAAACCCTGACTCGAAAAGATAATGGGGCAATCTTCTGACTTACTTCTAAAGAGGTGTTGTAGATTTTACCAAAATGGCGGGGAGTGATTTGCGAATTTCACCTGTTTAAGATTTGCTCAACTAATATGGGTCCCTGCAAAAAGGGATTAAAGCAATTTGTCAAGTCGACGGATTTGGGGGCTTCTCAACCTTCATTTTGCTTGTAACACGCTCCAATTTGTCTTCCGTAATTGAATTTGGATCAGATATGGCTGACTGAAGGCATTCTCCTTATGTCATGGCCTCCTTTACCCTAGCAAAATTAATGTGTAAGCAAGCAAGATGGTTCGCAGAGCAGGGCAGAGCTGAACCCTTCACCCGTCGATTAAAGTTGAGATGAGCGTAGCTATTAACGACACTACAGCTGACGTAGACAACGCTAGGCGTTATTAAGCAAGATACCATTTCAATTATGGCAGGAGCCTTCCTTAGGTCGATTAGTGCGTTACATCACAGCCATCCTTAGGTCGATTAATATGTTACGGAACGGGTCCAGACGGCGCCAGCCACCGCCTGCCACATTAAACTATTTATTCTTCTCAGTTGATTTTTATTGATTTATAGTTTTGTTTAGCAGACAACAGTCCTACTGGGTTTTATCGCACAATATGACGAATTTAGACAAAATCGTCTCAGACGGGGTGAGAGATACATTCGCAATAAGATAATTGAATTTGCGGGAAGTGCGGTCCTCATAACTGCCTCGTTCCGAAATTAACATCCTCATGAGTGAGCTCCAATCCAACCAATGCAAGCCAACGATATTTATCCCATTATCGGAATAATTACATTTGGCATCTTGCTAGCGATTTTGCATATTTGCTCTTTGCTGCCTGTAGTCCTGAATGAGACTCCATTATGGTTTCTTACTGACTTCTTAAGATTAGGAATTTTGTTTTTCAAATATTATATTATACACTCACATTTCCAGATTAAGAAGAAAATTATTACTTGTTAAAAAATATTGGTGTTGATTTAAATACGTTTATACTTAACAATAGAAGTACCGGAGCACAAGCTTGTAATTTTAACAATTATTCTCCACCTTTAATGTAATTTGCTTGGAATAATAAGTTTTGGCATAAATTTTTCAGAAATTGGTTTTTTTTTTCATTTTGTAACGAAATGCATGAAATCAGTTATCAGTTGCATTGGATATAT
Source organism: Dysmachus trigonus (assembly GCA_949715965.1). Taxonomy (NCBI): domain Eukaryota; kingdom Metazoa; phylum Arthropoda; class Insecta; order Diptera; family Asilidae; genus Dysmachus; species Dysmachus trigonus. The sequence goes on along the minus strand of OX454322.1, from coordinate 38,732,885 downwards.
ATTCTTCAGTCTGAGGGAGTAAATCTTGTAGTAACTGAAGAAATCCAACGTACAACAACCAAGACAGTTTTATATATAGTACAATATTAATTGCTCTGCACTATGACAATCCTCCGCAACCAATCGACCTCGAGGAAATAAGAAATCAAGCCAAAGAAAATATCGTGAAATCTCAGAGGGTCTAAAAACACTACTTCGACGCCAAAAGAAAAGCGGCCAGGAGATACGAAGAGAACGACTTCGTCCTGATAAAGGGACTGTGTGTATCTATCGGTGACTTGCGAAAATTCGAAGCTAAATATAAAGGTCCTTACATCGTTTCAGGAGTTCTATCAAACGACAGATATCGAGTGAAGGACATCCCTGGAGCGCACAGAACTTAACGACCCTTTGAGTCGGTATTTGCGATATGAAGCCAACCCCGAAGATGAACTTCTCTCCGATTGGCTGGTTTTATTTTATTCTAGCCTCCTCCCTCCATTTAAGAGCTTTACACATATATATAAACAAATCCAATTATAAAAGAGAATATACGAACTTACAGACCCGACATTCAAATACGAAAAGTTTGAACTGCATATTCGACATATTCTGCAAATTAACTTATTTCAACTTTTTATTATAAATTCTTCTTTTCTCACGTATTGTTTTGTTGTGTTATAGTTATTTAACATTTAAAATAAATGTTAAGGAGTTTAAACCAACTGATTAAAAGGTTAACTATTTTCAGACAAACGACAATCGTACTCAAAGAAAAACTAATCATTTTTATCTAAATGGCGAAGTATTTGAATTATTAAAGTTATTATTACCTGCAAATTAAAATAAAGTGCATTTAATATAAGTGTTCGAAGGTTTGAGTTTTTTCTACTTAAATGAAAATCGTATTCAAAGCTAAAGCTGGTACTTTTGGTCTAAACTTTCTGTTTTTTAATTTCTTCTTATCCATCTGTGACCCACTAGAATCAAAATCAACTTAATTTTGCATACGCCGAACCTCTCGATATTATTATTTTTAGTTACTGTTTCTTTGGTTTAAATAAAAGTTTGATTAAATATTTCATCTGATAAGTACAAAATATGTCATAATATCATATCGTCGTTGCGCGTGCAATACCGCGAAAGAGCAGTTTGTAAATACCGCGTAAGTACCTGCGTTTTCACGATTTTACAGGAGGAAGAAAAAACTTTCCGCCAACTTCTATCACGGCATTGTTCCTATGTCAAAAATGAGGTTTCTTATAGGCTAATTGAAATTCTGTGAGATCTATAAGGAGCGAAACCATGTTAATAATCCGTAGGCACGATATTTCAGTTTTGCGCCTTTTGCTGTTACGCGGTATTTACAAACTGGTATTTCGCGGTATTGCACGCGCAACGACGATATATCTGGAATGTATGCAATGTAATATAATATACAATAACACACATATATGTAATTCAAAATTAAATCAATTTATTTTATTTACCTCGATTTATGACTTCATTTGCTCCTAAAGTTTATGCAGTTAATTTAAAAATTAATGGGTTGTGCCGTTAACATTAACCAAAATGTGCTACGTTTGATTCAAACAATTTAGTTTAGTTTTAGCGTTTGATTCAAAATTTCTGGCACTTAGTTGGAAAGTCGAAGCGTTTGCACGTTCCCAGCGGAACGTATACGTTTTGATACATACCTATTGTGAACGTTTAAGGGGGCAGTACACTTCTATTTTCTGAAAAATTCGATGTTTTCAAAAACATCAAATTTATATACTACTATATATACCTCCAAAAGTAGTAGTAGTAGTAGTGTATTTATTTATATTATTTACAATGTCTATACAAATAGGACCCTTATATTTAGTGCGGAATATGACAATTCATTAATCTATATTATTAATTCATTGACGTAGTCAGAATGCGTTTTTCCTTTTTTAGTATAATTTTTGGGGAGAAAAATGTATAAAAACCCAATGAGTGCAATTAACCTAAAACTTAAATCTATATCCTATCCTAAAATTGTATCCACCTCCTATCCTAAATTACTCTATATTTTCACTATTAGATAATTGCCTAACTAAGGGATTGTCTACATATTTACACCTTTCATAAAAATTTTCAGCAGCACTCCTTAATTTGCTGCTGATTAATTCTACATCAGCTAATTTATGTAGCTCAGTGATAGAGAAATGCCAAGGTAGATTAAAAATCATTTTTAGAATTTTATTTTGTGACACGAAGCTTTTTAATATGCGTTTGTGCACATTGAAACCATACAGGTGCGCCATACAGCATGAGTGTTTGAAAAATTACTTTATATATTATGAGTTTATTTCCCAAACTGAGTGATGATCGTCGAATAATAAAAGGGTACAAAACTTTTATAAGAATGCTTACTCTGTTAAGAACTGCAATTATATGCTTTGCAAAGGTGAGTTTTTTATCGAGAGTGATTCCTAGATATTTAACGTGCTCATTCCAGATAATGTCACTTTCATTAATCCTCAAATTACTATTCGGTAGGTATGATGAACTTCTTCTCCGAGTAAGGAACATGGCTTGCGTTTTTTTGGGGTTAATTTTTATTTTCCAATTATTGAAATAGTTTTCTAGAATATTTAAGCCATTTTGCATTTTCAGCGGAGGTATATATAGCTGTATCATCAGCGAATATAGATGAGTGACAATTGGTTATGCTTGGAAAATCAGCAGTATAGATGTTGTATAGAATTGGACCTAAAACCGACCCTTTAGGTTCACCTGAGGTTACATATTGTTCAGTCGGCGATACTGTTCCAATAAATACTTTAAAAGACCTATTTTGTAAAAAATTTCTTACAAAAGAAGTTAAGGCAAGAGGAAAACCAAATTTTAACATTTTATGTACAAGTCCGTCATGCCACACCGAATCAAAGGCTGACTGTATATGTAGTAGGACAAGTCCGGTTGAATATCTTTTAGCGAAATTGCTTTTGACATGCTGGAGAATCCTTAGAACAGGTTGCGTTGTGTTATGACCAGCTCTAAACCCAAACTGTTGGTTCGGTATTATATTGCCTTCTTCAATATAGTCTAAGATTTTATATTTTATTACTTTTTCAAGTATTTTCGATGAATTACTTAATAGACTAATGGGACGATAATTAGAGGGGTCATCTGGTGGCTTGCCGGGTTTAGGTAACCTCCAAAAGTAGTTTACAATATGTTAAATCGATTGAAAAGGGATTGCCGAATAAGCGTAAGATACTTTTTTTTCAGAATTATCTGCGAATTGAATAAAAAAAACTTTAAAAGCGTTTTTCTCGAAACTACGTTTTTTGACTTGGTTGGCAGTTTTTTGAAAAAACTACTGGTCCGATTGTGCTCAAATTTTCTGGACTTATTCCATATATGTTTGCTTATAGTGCTAACCATTATTTATTAATATAGGTTAATATTGAACCCTTTTTTTATAAATATTTTAATAAAAAAAATAAAAATTAAAGTTAAAAAATTAAAACTCCCGCCATTTTGTTGTTTTTTTGCCAAAATACTTCATCGTGGTTCATACTATAGCAGCTGACTTATATTTTAATATGTGCTTTGAATTTTTTGTTTCAGACGTTCCAGAGCTGAGATTTGTTACCAACCAGTTTGAAAAGGGTTTTTTTTTTAGGCAGCCATATTACTTCCGTAGAAACGCCAGAAATTTCGAAAAAATTATTTTTGTTTTCTTTGATACATATATTTTAATGTGTTAAATTATCAAATGATTCAATACATTTTTCTATAAACAAAAAAAACACTTTTAAAAATGCAAAAAAGAAGTGTACTGCCCCCTTAAGAATTTAAGTCGAACACGCTATCTTTCGTACAAAAGATTTTGCATTTCAAGCGAAAGTTAAAGTATTTGAATTCAACGGTCACGTTTCATTTAGAAAATTGAAGCATTTGAAAATTTAAACGCGTTGAGCATTTTACTTAACAGTTAACGCTTTTCTTATAAATACCTTTTTATGCTTAAAAACACTTAATTTAAAGCCCGTTTTTATTTGTTTTAACCAATTTCTTTTTCTACATATTCTTTTAAATATTATTCCTTTTAAAACAAAAATACATTAATTTATTTCTCATACTATGTACGTACCTATTTAACAGCAATTAAAATTTTTAAAAATTATTTATGTTTAAATATGTTTTTATTACAAACATCCCGAAGTAGCTAACTCACAATTATCAGTTTAAACAAGTCAAATTTTTTTAAATTAAATTCAGAGATATGTTAAATCTAATTAATATTTCTGAGTAACATAGCCATTATGTCGAGAGTAAGTGGAAGAGAAAGTACAGAAAGTGGACAAATTTCTTCTTGCCACTCCAGGGAAATAAGAAAAGAACAATGGGATCTGTAAAAAAATTGAAACCATTTGAAAAACTAAGAGTTGTTTGAATTGAAAAATTTTATATATTTGAGTCAAATATTTCGACTTGTTTGAAAATATAAATTTTGGTTTTCAAAACGAATTGACTGAAGTGTATTATATTTTTTTAAGATAAAAAATACGAATCATTTCAGATGTTGCAGTTTTGATCGATAATTTGAACCACATAGAAAGGTTCATATGATACATATGTATATAACTTTACTGTGCGGCCAGATGTAGATATTTAACACTGTCCAAATTTTTATTTAGTAACCAGAATTACTTTTAGTAAAGATTTAAAGTTAGATTCGTTAGAAATGCGAGTGCTATGTTCATCGACGAAACATAATTTATAAAAATTTCCAGGAAGTAAAAATATATATATATGAGTTTCATCAGTCAAATACAAATAAACTTGTTTTGTACCTACTTAAGGGGGTAGTCCAGTGAAAAAAAAAATTTTTTTGGTTTTTTTGTTTTTTGCTTAAATCTACTCTACTATACCTAGAAAATACTCCCTTAAAATATCTAAGCAAAATATTGAATAGTTTTAAAGATACAGAGAGTTTTCGAGAGACGTGTAATCCGAGCGCTCGAAGGTCCCCTGGCGTGTTTCGGAGCAAGTAGGACTCTTGTATTTCTGTTTGCTTCGCCCATTTTCTTCGGTTTATAACGGTCTAGGTCCTTCTGCTTTGTATTTAAGGTTAGTTATGTATGGAGGAGGCATCGCGTTATGTATGGAGCAGGCATCGCTGACTAAGGTAAAATTAATTTTTTTAGCTTTTTTCCGCATAAAAAACTTTAAACGCGTTTTTCTGAAAACAGCATGTTTTGACTCGGCGGACGTCAGATCTCAGAGTCTTTTGCTCCGATTGATCTAAAAATTTAGCTGTATATTTCTTGATTGTGTATCTATCGTCGGAACTAGAATTATTAAAATCCATTGTTTATTTACAAAGTTATAAACAAATTAAGCACCCGAAAAACACCCGAAAAATTGGAAATGCCGCCATTTTGTTATTTTTTATTGAAAATTAATAATTCTAGTTCCGACGATAGCCAATGTCCTACAGATTAAAACCTCGTTTGAATTTTTTGTTTCAAATGAACCGTTGCAGAGATTCGACGTCCGCCAACGAAAAAATTTTTTTTTTGGAGCGGCCATTTTGTCGGGATGACTCATCGAAAACAAAGAAAAAATTTTTTTTTGTGTATTTTAATAGTTGTACTATCATATGTCAATAAGTTTTTTAATAAAAATTGACTTCTAATATGAAAAAAAAATCGTTGAAAAAACAGTCGTTTTCACTGGACTACCCCCTTAAGGGTGCTCTTATTCAGGACCGTATAAAACTCGGTTTGCTTGAGGGAATTATAAATTTCTTTTTCCAGAAGATGAAGCTAAAATATTCCCCCTAATAATTTTTTAAATGAAATATTTACATCTCGCAATAGCGTCATACACTGTCGGCGATAATTTATATTTCAAAACGTTCCACAGTCGAAGTGAATAAGCCAATTATCTTGAATTATGTGCCTTCATTATTCTCCAAATTATTTATGCTACTGTTACAAATTCCGATGGAAAAATTTACCAGCTATCTGTGAAAAAGCCAGCCACTGGACAAGTTTATTTCTGGCATACAATGTTTTTCTCAAGAAAATTGTTGGAGATATTTCTTTACAATTTAAAAATCACCAAACATTACCAAGGTTTCGGGTGATACTTATCCAGCCTGATATCACTGCTTTCTAGAAGATTACTTTATTGTCCTTCATTTCTCATAAATAAGTACCCCTCTCTTCGAGGTTCTGGAAGAGTCGCATCCAATTTCCTCCAGCGGGATCCTATGATACAAAACGACTCTTCTTAAAGACCCTTCTTTACTGGAAGCATTGCTGTTCCCAGGAGAATTTATGATCAGTATACTGTTGGATGGATTCACGTTCTCGGCATAAAAGTACAGGGGCACAGAAATCGCAGATTGATGGTACTCGAAACTTCAATAGACTTGCGGCATAAAAGGAACCAACGTAAAAAGAAAATTCAATTTAGGGCACAACCGTATCGCATCTGTTGGTGTTTTTATGAAGTGTACTTATGCACTGATTTAGGGCGGTTTTCTTCCGATGGCTTTAAGGGCTGCTGCACTCCTCTCATCTGATTCCGCCACCTCATTTCCTCGGAATTGTTGTTTCGCGGAGAGGTTTATCAAGAAAGCCCCAAAATCACAGTTTCGGATATTCCAATTTGGAGTAAAGTTAAACTTGTGGCTGCCTCCTCTGAGAATATAAGCAAGGACAAAATCCTTTTCTGCCTAAAGTGCACTTATCGCTCAGGATCAAAATATAAATTTAATGGCCCAAGGACACTTCCCAAAGTCCAAGAGATAAAATGTGGTCAGATTTTACATGCTTGATTTTGAACGGTTTCGAGAGGACCCGACATTTTTGCATATCACTTCGTATGGGGCCATCCAAGCTCTGGAGTTGCGCCAAATTGGCACAACTCTACTGGAAATAAGATAAAACGTAAAATGCTTGGAATATTCCATGTTCGGGGTTAAAATTGCATAAATGCTGGCTGCCTGCTAGTGTCGTTTCGCTTTATACATTTGCAACTTTATTACGTTCACACTTGACGTGACCTTAAAACGGGTGGAAGCTTTTGGGACTAACCGAGGGCCAAGGAAAGAATTTTTCGGTACGAGTGCCACGAACTATTCGATCCTCGGTTCCTGAGAGGAAAATTGAAGTTCTGATGAGGAGTCAGCTGGGTCGGGCTTATATTAACGATTCTCCATAAATTTTGCCCACATCAAGGGCAACCGTAATGGTTTCAATTAGGAATAAAACTTAATTATCTGCCGACATAACTCTCCCTTGGGCAGTAAACTAGGCTATTGGAAAACTGAAGTACCATTTTTGTTTTCATTTGGAAGAGACCTTCCGTTGAGATCGACCTCGGTATCTAAAATGAGGCAATTTCTTACGAGAATTTGCTACTGCTCGTCATTCGAATTAATAGCAGCAGTTGTTATTGATAGTAGTAACATGAGTGTGAATAGCATTTTCAAAATAATTTGTTTTTTATTATAGAAATGTTTCCCATTCTTTTTATATCACCAGCTTTTTCACCACATGCATTGTAAGTCACTAAGAAAATAAAAATTCCTTAAAAAATCTACTGTTTAAAGAGGTAAAATGAACAGTCATTTATATATTAGGTCTTCTCAAAAATTTACAAATAGGAAAGCTTTAATAAATATAAATTAATCTATGGTAGAATTGTTTGTATTTCGTATGAACTTTTTACTCTTACTCCTGAATAATTATTGGGTTCACAGAGGCACCCGTCCTGGAGTTTATATAATTTACAAAATACGTTCATAAATAGTTTTCCAAAAAGGAAATTTTAAAATTCTTTTCAATCTTTTTCATCTGCCTTATTTTTATTCGCTTAAAAAGATAAAAACATAATTAGCTTTTGTGTCTTTAAACTAGCCGTACCCTGCGCGCGTTGTTACGCCTCTTCGAAAACAATTGGTTATTGAGATCATAGAATCATGTCCGTAACTAAACGGCATCTATCTATCTATCTTCTATCTTTCTGTCGTTCTATCTATCTTCTATCTATCTATCTATCTTCTATCTATCTATATCTGTCTTCTATCTATCTATCTATCTACCTATTCATCTATCTATCTACATCTATCTATCTATCTATCTACCTCCTATTTATCTTCTGTCTGTTTATCTATCTATCTTCTATCTATATATCTACAACATATTTATTTGGATAAGGATTAATATTATTATTATGTTGATAAAACTCTTTGGCCAATAATTGGCAATAATGCATTAATTTCGACCAAATTTGATTACCATAAAAAAGGTTATAGTGAGTCAATATTCAAAGATAGACATATACTGTCGCGGACATTTTTTAAGATCATTTAAAGAGGAATAATTCTTTCATACATATTTTTTAGGTAACTTGAACCGTTTACGCAGCGCACGCAACGGAAGCCTTCAAATATGAATAATTTTCCCCGTTTTTGCAACATTTTTCACTGATGCTTCGCTCCTATTGGTCGCAGCGTAATGTTATATAGCCTAAAGCCTTCCTCGACAAATGGACTATCCAACACAAAAAGAATTTTTCAATTCGATCTAGCAGTTCCTGAGATCAGCGCGTTCAAACAAACAACGGAAGCCCTCAAAGATGAATAAATTTCCTCGTTTTTTCCACATTTTCCACTGATTCTTCGCTCCTATTGGTCGCAGCGTGATGTGATCGATAAATGGACTATCCAACACAAAAAGAATTTTTCAATTCGAACCAGTAGTTCCTGAGATTAGCGCGTTCAAACAAACAAACAAACTCTTCAGCTTTCTAATATTATTAAGTATAGATATGTATATTTTCGAATATTTAGGGCATTTTCATTTGCGAATTCGTAATCAAAAGCTTCGAATGCTTCGAAATTCAAATCCAATTTGCCTACCTTACATTTATTATTACTAGTCACTTGTAACAAATGCTGTTTTTTATAACAGAATAATACTTTTTATTTCAATAATAGACTTTTGTGTCATACTTTTAAATCTTTTTCCATGTCTTGTGTCATGTCCTATGTCATATCATGCCATACCATGTATCATGTCATGTGTCATGTTATATTACCTTCTTGTTATTTATTTAATTTGTCCATGTCAAGAAGCAATTTCTCGAAGGTGTGGAGACATTCTTTTATGATTCATGTACATAAAAAAGGCAGTAAGAATGAGATACCAAACTGCAGGTCTATTGCTTGATTTATATCTTGCCAAGGTTTTTGAGGCTTTAGTCAATGATGTGTTGTGCTTTGCATTGGAGGTGGATTCTTGGCTCCTTTCACTATGAATTCACCAAAGGTAAATCCAAAACCACAAATTTGCTGGAATTGACGCATAATTGTGTCCCTGCAGTAGAGTCGGGCTGTATCAGGTTGATTTTATTTACACTGATTTCAGCAAGACCTTCGATACAATTAACCATGGAATTATCCTATTTAAATTTTCTAAGCTTAGTTTCTTTCTGCTTTAAATTAGTATCTACTATAGGCAATTTTCTTAGATTATAATCACTCACTCTGAACTGGAATTTATCAACTAAAGTATTAGAATCAATGTTAACAACTAATAGCTGGTGTACAAAATTGACGTGAGCGACTTCACAACATTCTGTACATTAACAAGGTCAACATCTCTGGTTCTTCCCGCTTCCAAGATTCTTTGTTATGCAGATGACGCAAAAATATTCCGTTTCGTTTCTCGAGAAACTGACTGCCATCTTTGGTGCTCCAGATATTTTTCACCGTTAATTGTTAACAAATGTATAGTTATTTCGTTCTCAATAAAAAGGTCTTAAATTCATTATAATTACTCGCTGAGTAGCAGCAGCTTATTAATTAGACATGACAAGACCAAGGACTTGGGCGTAACTTTTAACTCTAGATTTTCCTTTGAAGACCACACGTCAACTCAGTGTTTGGCAAGGCAAACTCTGCTTTAGGCTTCATCAAGAGATGATATATTCTAGAGAATTTGACGATACCTTCAGCACCAAGCTTTTTTATTACCTCAATGTCCTCGACTTTTTAACGAGCATGTAGACAGTTTTGAGTTTAATTTTTCTAAGCCTAATTTGGAAAATCGGCTTCATATTGATCTTGCGTTAATTAATCACATTGTGCCGTAGTCAGAACTTGATGAATATTGAGCAAATAATAAGGTGTAATGTCAAGAGTTATGTAATACATATTCTTATGTGTTATGTTTTGTGTTACGTCAACCCTCACAACACGTGTTACGTCATACGTCATATCATGTGTCACACCGTATGTCATCTCACGTCATATGTCATATCATGTATCATGTCATGTGTCATCTAATTCGTCATGTCTTGTGTTATGTCCTCTGTCATATTATGCCATATCATACTATGGTAGGTATTACGTCAAGAATTATGTATCATGTCCTGCTGTTATGTAATATGCCAAAATAAACAAAATAGCAAAAAGTTAGTTCTTTTTTCATAAAAAAGTAATGTAAATTAGTGTAAAATTGTTCATTCGTGTTTATTTATAGCCTATATTCACCGGAAAGGCATAAATTTGCCAAAAGTGAATGATTAATCAAACCAGTTCTGTAGTTTCCGAGATTGCCTCTTACATACGAAGAAACTCATTTTCAACTTCATCTGGGGTCCATAATGTTCGTTAATCAAACCAGTTCTGTAGTTTCCGAGATTGCCTCTTACATACGAAGAAACTCATTTTCAACTTCATCTGGGGTCCATAATGTTCTTCTCCCTACAATTTTGTACTATATGTTCTTGAATTCCGCTTTTTACCTCTCTTCGTCCAACGTCTGAAATTTTAATCTCTGTCCGGTAAGTAATCAACATTTTATCCATTACTTAATCAGTACTGGTACTTAAGCAAAGAAGAAAAAGGTGCGAACAGCTGCTAACTTGCAAAGCGATTTTATTTTATAATAAATTTCGGATTACATCGTTTAATCAATGCCCGTTCACTTGACTCCTCAAAGTATTTAATGAATTGCTCAACAATTCAAAAGGAAACACTTCCTCTGTAAGGAGGAAAGAAGCTGGCTTTCAGTAGATGAGAAGGACTCAAATTTTAATACATTCTAAATGAGCGAGGACTATTAATTGCCTGCTGCCGGATTTCAGTATCAGCGCCCTTGATGTAAAACGTTCTTAACAGAAAAGCAATGTTGAAATGTTGAAAAGCTGTTACAAATTTTACTTTGCCTTGACCTTTGGAATATTTTTCAGAAGGAGTTAACAATAGCAAAACTTTTTATCATCACATAGTAAAAATTACGAGAAGTCAAAAGTCTGCCTGTGGTGTGGTTGAATACTGAATTCCTGACAAGAAAACGTTCTCATTTAGACGTTAATTAGTTAAATGATTATTCTTTTTATATGTAGGTACGCAAATCTGATTTAAATATTTTCGGTATTTCCAAGGTCGGTCTCTTGGCTAGCTAAAGGAATATTAATTGACTGACGCTTCGATAAATCAAAGATTAGCATTGGAATTTAATACATAAAATATTTTCTTTCATCTTTGATGTAGCACTTGAACAATAAATCGGATTTGCTGATTTATGTTTCTCTGAAAATTTATACTTTGGTGATTTTTGTTAAGATTCCGCGTATCATGGATTACAAGAAAAAGTAATATCACTTCGGTATCGATACCTACTGAAGTTTCAAGGACTCAGTATTTTACTTTATGCAAAGGAAAAGTCAATTCACGATACCGTTAAATATATTTTGCTTGATAGAACTTGTGATACCTGTTTTCTTTAATTAAGGATTGCTACTATCCGTCCTGATTCGGTTTTACTCCATAAAATTTGCCGGATATTTTCGACGAATTTCTTTTGTAGTGTAGCAATGCTATGTATATATATTCTTATATTGTATTCCACGAAATCGAAGGCATATCTATACTATGTATACATTATAAGTGCACAAAGCGTAACTGAAATGGCTCAGGTTCTATTGTTCTCGTTTGACTGTCAAGAAAACTAATTGGTTTGGTTTTTTCTTTGCCAGGGCGTAAGAGCATGGAAATCCTCTCCAATTTTTATCAACTTGGATAAAAGCGTCCGTTAATGGAAGCCACTTAATTTCCGGGCTATCGGCAATCAACTTCCATTACCAAAGCAAAAGTCCATAACCTACGGCGACAACTTCCCTGATTCGTGCAAAATATTGACAGAGCTACGCGTGAAGATAACTTATTCGATGATTTATGTAATGCCTTTAACACGTCATTAAACGAACATTATCCGCCGGAGGTGTTCCGAATCATCAAGAATTATGTGATGCTTAAGCCGCAAGTCTGCCGTAGATTGCTCATGCATTTAGCGGTACCTTTGCGAGGAAATCTGGGAAAAGAAGAATGAAAATCTCATCAACGACGCCACCAACCGTTTGTTCCGCTAAATGTGCTTAGTCAAAATATTTACTTGCGGCTGAAGTATTAACAACATATTAAGCTGCCTCAGGTATTTCGGGGAAATTTCGATAAGCAGATAAGCTCTATATTGTTGGGTTTCGCAGAAGATCTGATTTCTGCGTTGTAATTTAATTTGCCCTTTCAACGAACTGTTTATTTTATAAAGTTGTGAGAAAATATGTGTATTTCCTATCTTATATTTGGACGTAATTTCTACAGAGGTTTTTTAACCAATACTGATTTTAATTTATTTATTTTTTTAAATTGATTTATTTGATTTTTAAAAATTGAGGCGAGAAAATCGCTTAGTGGATCAAAAAAAGAAACAAATTGTTTTTCTAAAAAAGAATTAAATATTATAGATATACCCACTTCACACTAAAAAACTAATTAATTCATTATTTAGAACGCTGACATAGGGTAAATGTGGGATAGTTGCCACACTTTTTGAAATCGGCGATTAACAAACAGAATATAAGCATTTAATAATCTTAAATTTTTGTGATGATTAGTATACTTATTAATGAAGAAAATAATTGAGAGAATTTAATTCTATTAGTTTTATTTATACTTAGTTACAAACGAAATAAACAATCTTATAAATGAGGATAGATGCCTACTGTGTGGGTTAGACGCCGCCATGATATTTTGACTTGTGGGATAGTTGCCCTAAGGAATTAATAAAAAAATACTTTGATTTTCTTAACTTTAATTAACGTTAGCTAAATGGTACAATCAACTAAACTTAAATATTTTTTTATTAATGAAAGAATATTTTGATTTTCTTAACTAGATGGCACAATCATCTTTGTTACTAAACTTAAATACTTTTTTATCAATAAAACAAACCACAAATTCTTATCCAGTAGCACGTAACCTTTATTATATGTATATATTAGGGTGCTTTTTTTTTCGTGACTATTTTTTTTTTGTCAGTTCCACCTCGAAATTTTGTGACAAATACCTATACAAAAATTCCCTGAAAATTGGAGCCCTTAATATTAATATTAAGTACTAGACCAAGGCGTATAAAAATTTCCCATATAAAATACACGTAAACTTTGATTATTTTTTTTAAAACTCTACAGCTCAGAGGCATTTTATGGTATAATCTTGGTCAATGGTAGAATTTCTTCAGAATTGAATGCTCTACAAAAGTGTCTATTGTGGTGTAACCCTAACTCCCACCAGCGAGGTAGTGCGGGTCATTAACCCCAATTTTTCCATGAAATTCTCGCTTTTTGCCCCTATCTCGTAAACAACAAGAGGTACAGAAAAAGTGAATATGACAAACTTGTAGCAAATTCAATTTCCTATAAAAAAGTTCTGAAAACCAAATTGCTAACATCGATAATTCTTGAGATATTAGGCTTTGAAGTTGAGGTAGTGTTTCTACAATTTAGCTCAATAATCCATGAAACTTCCACATCTCTTCAAAGGCGCCTTTAAGAGCGTCTTCAGTCCACACGCCTCGGGGCCGTACCCCATCTTTTCGAACGTACTTGCGTAGCATGTCTAGAAAACGAAAATGTAATGAATTAAGTTAATGATACTGTGGTGGCAGGCGTTATTTTCCGTTTTTAATACCATGTGGGATAGATGCCTCCAAGGGCATCTATACTCACAAAAACTGGGGCATCTATCCTTTTTGCGAAGGATAGATGCCCTCAAATTTAATAAATAAATCGTGGTAAAAATTACTTAAATAACATTTAAATGTTTGTATTTGATACATATGCAGATTATAAATACAAAAATATAAGCACTTACTCTATAATATTAAAAGTTCCAGGCGCATAAAGATTGTGCGCAACCCAAATCCACCAATGTGTCGTCGCGTAAAACGTTTTTCTCTGCACAATTCAAAACACATCCGTTACAGCGAAGTGCACGGCATCGACTGGCAGAAAGAAGGGGGTAAGCTTACATTTAAACAAAACACTGCGGGTGTATTGCTCGTACAGGTCGTTACGTGTTTACTTAGGCATCTATCCCCCTATGGCATCTATCCCACATTTACCCTAGATTATTTCCGACAAACATTGTAGTAATGCCTATGCGCGCAACGGTCTTGCAACATTTTCAAATACATACAGTCGCTCCAAGCCAAATCCGGACACCAGTGAAATAATATTTCTAGAGTCAAAATTTTTAACTAAGAACAATAAGAAGAAAATTCAAATGGTTTTCTAATAGTATATTTAGTATACTCTTAAAAATAGAAAACAAAACATATAAATTAATTCATTCTAATAAAAAATTCTGACGAAAAACAAAACAAAGGACAAAATAATGCACAAGCCAAACTCGGACAGCTAACAAGATTTTTAAAACTAGTTAATCATTTTAAAGAATTAATATTTTGTATGAAGGCCCTTATTTTTTATTACCATTTGGAGATGGTTAGGCATAGATTTGACCAATTTTTCACAAAAATCAGGCTGAATATTTTCCTATTCTTGCAGTAAGATGTTTTTTAACTCAGCTTTGCTGGGAAGGGTGTGCTCTCGAACTTTTTGGTTAAGATGGTCCCACAAATTCTCAATGGGATCTAAATCTGGGCTTTGGGGTGGTGTTTCCATGACGTGGGGACAATTATAAAGAAGCCAAGAACGCACTTTGTAGGCCTTATGTTTTGGGTCGTTGTCCTGATATAATATATATAAAGTTTATTCACGCTTTGTGGTAAATTTGCTTTTAAAATGTCGAGGTATACATTGTGGTCCATAATTCCATCAATAAAATGAAGGCATCCTGGGCCATCGGCTGAAAACGAACCCCACACCATTACTGACCCGCCACCGTACTTGACAGTTTGTTTAAGGTTCTTCAGATGCAGTTCCTCATTTGATTTTCTCCAGACATAGGGCTTACCATCTGACCCAAAAAGGTTAAATTTACTTTCATCAGTAAACATAACATTTTTCCAGAAAGAAAATTCCTTGCTTTCATGTTCTTTTGCGAACTTCAATCTTAGAGTCTGATTTCTTTTATTGATGAAAGGCTTTTGTCTGGCTTTTCTTCCATGTAGATCTGCCTTATGGAGCACGTTTCTTATTGTTGATGGACTTGCTATTTTCCCTAATTCATTTTCAGCAACAGCAGCTAGCTTTGGTGCAGAGAGGAAAGGATTTGTTTTTATTTTTCTCTCTAAATATCGCTCATCCGCTTCGGTAAAAATTTTGTTGTGCGCTGTTTTAGGCTTATTTTCCACCTGTTTGCTAGTCTTGAAGCGTTTTATAACGTCATGAGCTGTAGAATGGCTTCGGTCGACAATCTTCGATATCTCTCGCACAGACTTTCCATCTTCAGCATGCTTAATTATTAGCTTTCTAAGCTCGATACTCGTTTGACCTCTTTGCCTTGACATTTTGACTGTGCTAATGCTTCTTTTCACAATAAATGGAAAAACAAGACTATTTAGGGATTCCCCGAAATAAATAAAATGTTTTTCATGAAGTTGGCTGCAATTTTTACGCAGGGTTAAAATTATTACACGCATTGTTGTCAGCTGTCCGAGTTTGGCTTGTGCCCTTATTTTTCCCTAATTTTAGTTTTTTGGCTACATTTTTAATTACAATGAGTGAATTTGTAATTTCTTTTTTGTTTTTAATAGTGCAATAAACGCACTATTAAAACCCATTTTCATGTCTTTCTAATTTATTTTGGCTCCGTTTTTTTGCAAAAGAAATATTCTTACTATGTGTCCGAGTTTGGCTTGGAGCGACTGTATGCCGAAAAAAAACACAACGTGCGACCAATGACGAAGCTAGTTGAATTCTCTAGCTTTTGTCTCGATAGGCTTGAAGAGCGCAAACAGTTCGAATCCATATATACCGATTTCAGCAACGCCTTTGACAAGCTCTGCCATAACATCTTAATTTTTAAATTATGTACTACGATTTGGATTTTCCACTGATCTTCCTCAGTGGATTAAAGAGATCCGATGGTTAATTTTCATTAGGATTTTAAAAATTTTAAGGGTTAAAATAAATAACAACTATATTGAAACTTGGTACTCATGGTTGTTTTTAAAATAAAAACGATTTTTAATTACGTTAAAAATGGCGCTAAATAAGACCCTGTACCTGTAGGTGTGGTAGATTTGGACTCTTCTATTTATCTGAAAAATAAAAACCAAATTTTTAATCACTGGTTGGTTAACAGAGAGAGAATGATTAGACTTCTTTGACTAACTTTTTTAACAGTTGAGTATGTAAATTTTATCGTTTAAAGGCTATTGTCCTCATTTTAACATTATCTCAATATCATAAAAGCATAAACTTTAATTGATATACGCTTCAGAGAAAATTTGAATCCATGAAGGACCAGCTAAAGTTCGTAACTTTCATTCAACCTCCAGGGAATATGAAACCTTCGCATCTGTTATCTATGCGCATAGCTCCCGAAAAACTACTTCCCTTGGAGACTTAAAAAGTGGAAGAAAATAAAAGACATTGCAAGGCTGCTAAAGAACTCGGAGCACCAGAAAAGTTGACCCACTTTTTTGTATATTTATTAGGATGGGTCGAAAAAAAGTTACCCCCCTGGAAAGTTTCGTCATGTGACGTAGATCAACAGAAAAATACGTAAAAAATTCATACTCGAAGTTTAGCGATCGCAATCTTAACATTTGTGCTGGTCGATATGGGGAAAACGGGTTGGGGTCATTATCCGTTTTCCCCATATCGACCAGCACAAATGGCAATATTGCGATCGCTAAACTTCGAGTATGAATTTTTTACGTATTTTTCTGTTGATCTACGTCACATGACGAAACTTTCCAGGGGGGTAACTTTTTTTCGACCCACCCTAATATTTATAGATTCTCACCGTTTCTTGGTAGTTATTCTCAATTTGATGCTTTTTTTTTAAAGTTTGAAAAATTTTAGAAAGTTGCTTTCACTTTTGTCAAGTGTCTGCGAATTTCGAGGGCTACAACCGTTTCTCTGACTGCATACTGAGACTGAAAACTGACTGATGAAGTTATACAGGAAGCTTTATTAAAAATTCTCAGGGGATTGATAGAATTTAAGTTTTAGTGGGTTCCGGGGTCCAGTGGAGCAAATTACATTTATTTCCACACAATCCTTCCGGGAGCGCACGACTTCGAGGAACTATTGGCGGGGCATGTGTTGAAAGCGAGAATAATTAATTAAGTACCGAAGTAATTGCACTGGCAGCAGTTTGTTAACGCACAGACGGATTCTTTAGTGGCGGACGTGAACAGCAGCGGAGTAATCATCAGACTTAGATAGTTCAGAAGGTAACTTCATTAGACAACTTTTCCCCTGCTTCTTGGAAATTTAATTAGGGCCTTTCCGGAGAATCCAATCGCTCACCTTGTATCTTTGTATCGTTTGCGGCCGAGCCAATTGAACACCAATGGCGGCCACAGCCGGAAAGTTCGCCACAACAGCGTTACGACGGCAATTAGATTTAATGGGAGCATTAATTACGAAAATCCCCAAAGCAATCCTATTCCCTTTTGGTCAATTGCAATTTCTTTTCTTATTCCATTGCTGGTTTATGCTCCCACAGGAAAATTTAACAAATCTTCCTTCCGACAGCTTGTAAGTATGTGGCTGTATCGGTGTGAGTAACGGTCAGAGCAGTCCGAAAAAGTTGTAAATCAAGTAAAGGAACCTCTAAGCTCGCGGCACACTATGTCAGATTTCTTATTGATTTTTATGTATGCATAAGTCAATTACTAGCGGGGCTTAACCTCCTTTGTATTTCAAAACTTTCGTAACGAGTCTTCGCCTAAGGTTACAGGATGCAAACTTGGGGCAAATTTAAGGTGGATAAGGTTCGATCACTTCCACATATATGTACATATATCCGACCTCAAAAACATCTCCTAAAACGACGAGCCCAAATCCATCCCAGTATATGAGGATGCTTAGTGATGGCGCCCTAGCTGGGATCCCCGGCTGGTTTATTTAATTAAATCTGATAGAGTCAAACGAGCGCACCCTATTCACAAAATGTCAGAAAGATGATGATGGCAATATGTTGCCCGGGCCAGTGAACGAGATGATTTTTATTTATCCACTGATAGGAGTCGCCCTCACTGAAAAACAGTGTATTTCAAGGGTTATCAATCTGTGCCTTGTAGAGCACGTCCCTGAGTAGTTTTTTTATGGAAGATGTCTGATATGGTGCTAGTGGCACTTTTGCACGATACTTGTAATGGATGGGACGGATGAATTACTTTTTCAGAGTACTTATCTCATGGAGAGCTTTTTGTCGTTAATTGGTGATAAACTGTTGGTACATGTGTTACGTACCACTATGAAATAAAGAGGAGTTAATATGATGGATATAAAAAGTAAGAAACGATTTTTTTTTTTTTTTTCTAAAAAATTTTTTTGTATTTTATTCTACATATAATATTACTAACAATTCCAAAGTTTCATACATATTTGGAGCAGAGACCGGCAGAAAAATTAATATTTCTCAGTCGATTTTTCAATTTGTAAACATTTCTAATTGCAACATTGAAATTATCAACTATTAACAAATTAATAATCATCGTTTTAGAATTTTCGATTACACAAATAATCAGTAAATTGGTCAGGCAAATATTTATGAATACGCAAATACCGATAAATTGCCCTCCAAAAATTGTGATTATTCAAGCAATCGGTAATCCATGGGCCAAAAAGTCGAGAATACGCAACTAGTCGGTAATTTTCTGGCACAAATTTTTGACTACTCTAGTTTTCGGCAATTAATTGATTAGAAATTTGAAAATACCAATTTTCGTGTGATGTATGATATGTTACGAATTGCGTATCGCATTATTCATGTGATATGACATAACTGTATGTTATATGTGACAAAGCACATATAACAAATTGCATATAACATGTTTGCGCATACAGTTATGTTATTTGTAATATGTGATGAGACGCATAACATATGTTACATATAATGAATATGCGGGGAACGCACATAACATTTCCCATATGACATGTCATGGCACATACAATGAATATGATATTTGTAACTAAATGAAGCACAAATTTACATGCCACATATGTTTTGTGACAAATCACATATTACGTTGAAGCACATATCACATGTTACTTATCATATGTGACCTATAATGTTATGTGATATATGATATACATATTACGAAGGGTGTAAGTTGTATGTTGTATATCATGTGATATATGAAGTGAATGTGTATCAAAAATATCACATGTGACAATGTGTGACGACTGACGCACAACAGATGACATGATACGTGACATAGCATATAACATTACATGCTACATGACACATGACATGAAATACGACATGATATAGAACATGATATATGACATGGCATATAACATGTCATATAACATGACATTGTTGTATTTTCTATTATATTTTTGTAAAAAGTGTAAAGAAATAGGTTTCTATTAGAAACATAACATGTTATATTCGATGCAACAGCGTAATAAATATCCCCATAATTTTTGAAATAAATTCTATAAAAAAATCATTTATGTTTTTAAAATGTTCGAATTGGCAGAAGAGAAAGTCTTATTTACGTACATTTTATATTTATAATAGACATCCTTAGTGCACTGAGAAAAAGAAAGGTGGTCAATTTAATTTTAATTTAAAATAAATTCTTAAAACACCACATAACGCAAATTTGTGGAACTCTGTAAATTTTAAAACATTTTCGTTGTTCAGTACTAACTACAGTATCAAAAGTAGGTAATTCCCAATTTTATTCTTAAGCACGCCACATTATTTGGATTATAATGCTGTTGTGTGTTTTTATGCACATAATATCTGATGAACTTAAACGTATTTAAATAGTTTTAAGAGATTTTAATTTCTAATAAATGTTTTGATTAATCTGCTATTGAATTTAATAAAATGTGGTCTAATATTTTTACAGTTCAACAATTACAATGTCAATTTTCACGAAATTCTTACTTTAAGAATAATTTAGTCGATATTTTTGATCAAAATTGTGTGAAGGTAAATCATTTTTGCGAGCGCCTTAAGGGATTTTTTAATGGATACAGCATCGTCAAAAATTTAAACATTGTGTATTTTTGCAATTCTCTGTGCAAATGGAGAGCGGCATTTTATATCGGGTTTTAGACCACTATGCAGTGGTACGACGGCTGCAAACGGTCCGTAGTGTTTTTGAAAAAATATGAAATTCCCGCACGGAGTAGAAATAATTTGTGAAAAAAATCGGCTACACCAAAATATATAAAATAAAAATATATACATATGATAATAAATAACAAATGGAGGTGACTTTTTGCAGAAGGAACAAATTAAAACTAATATAATATCTTATTAATAAATGTTATTATTGTTATTTATTCTTATCTATGTATTTATTGATTTATGAATATGTAAATACTTACTTATAGTTTTTAAGGGTTCGC
Organism: Dysmachus trigonus; assembly: GCA_949715965.1. Taxonomy (NCBI): domain Eukaryota; kingdom Metazoa; phylum Arthropoda; class Insecta; order Diptera; family Asilidae; genus Dysmachus; species Dysmachus trigonus. The sequence goes on along the minus strand of OX454322.1, from coordinate 38,712,053 downwards.
TTCGTTTAATGCTCACTGATAGTAGGCTGCTCGAAAGGAAAACGTTATTTCTATAATTTAGACTTCTATTAAAAAAAAACACAAAACATCCGCAAAGGTTTTAAATTTTCCTTATTCTATTATAGACAAAATTAACTATACAAGGACATATACTATAAATCTCGGCATTGGAAAACAGTATGAAAAATCCAAATCACAACTAATGAAAACAAGAAAAAACACTAATAAATATTATGCTGACAAATTAACGAGTAAGCAGTATTTTCGTGAGTTATTGGTTTTCCATTAAAGTTTAACTCAATTTTTTCTCAAACAAACTCAAACATACCATACTTCGTATAATACGATCCGCGATTATCTCAAAATTGTAAGCAACTTTTGTGAATAAGCACATTTGCCGATCGGTTGAGAGGGTAACAATTTAAGGACCACTCTTACAGAGAGTTTAAGACGATCCTAACGAATATGAATAACAAGTTGATTACCAATCGTACAGTAAGTAAACATTTTTAGATCTCTTACAATCTTATCTTTTTATAATATATAATTCCCACTTTGTTTTTTTCTTCAATGTGGTAGCAACCATTATGCATGCTTGCTGAAACATATATTCGCTATGTTAAATTATAAAGAATATCTAAATGAAGAATTTAAAAAATAACAAATGTATTCTTGAAGTAGGAAATTCACATATTTAACGATATTTCAAAATTCCATGCTGATCACTTTAACAGTTTTTGGGAAAAATTGGTAGCCAGTTTGAATGAGGCTCTCAAAATGACTAACAAAAATATTAGTTAACATTCAAATTGTAAGCATCAAGAAATGGTTAGTAAACAATTTTCTTATTCAAGATCATATAACAAGAGATTAACTAAACAATATTTTTTGGCGCGTTTTAACCAAAGATTTTGTTTATTTTTACCAATGTTTTAGTTTCAGTGTGTCTATTAGTTTAGTTTAAATAATATATCTGTACTCTGTCTATCTCTTCGTTTTCTTCAATTTGACAACCCACTTAAAATGAACTGAAGCAGAGCAATTCTTTATACGAATATTTATTTTGATTTATGACGGTTTACATTACTTTTTAAAGGTTTTTGTAGACCATTGTGTTCCATTAATCATATTATGACTTCTTACATTGTCGGGTAAAAATGGGTTTCAAATTGTAAACCCTGGAAACATCACGCTTCAGTCTCAACGTATGCTACCGTTTCGACCTTGAATAAAATAACAAAAAATTGTTGAACAGAGATCTGCCTAACCTAGCGCCGCATATATTCTGTTATTCGGAAACTGAATCCTTATTAAAGATACGAAACCTGTATTTAAGCACTTGTTTCTGTAAGGCATCATACTATTCCTAAATGAAATATACAAAGATTAAAGATAAATCAAATCAAAATTAATACAATTTTGTCCTTAACTGGACAATATTTTGCGAAAATATTAATTTACTTTCGGGCTCTAGTGAATTTATTATCTATTTAAATTTCAATTATTATATTTTGTAAATTGTTTATACTTAGCTAACGGAAAATGTTGCAGCTTGGTAATGTTATTTAGATTACATTGATAACACTGTTGTACACCGAATTTTACCTAAGGTCGAGACTAAGCAGAATGGATTCATTGTATTGAAATATGACATTTCGCCAAGTTTCATGCAAATTCATAAAAATATTAAAAAGTTATTAATGTTTAAAGTTTTAAAAGAGACGAAAAAAATATTGTCCAATTTACTTGGTTTTTGGTATACGAGTTGAGAATAATTAATTAGAACTGTTTACATTGTCAACAATTTTTTATAATAATTAATTATATAAGTTTGTTACACGAAAATTTGTCGAAAAATGAAAAGAAAAGTTATAAATCGGCTCATTAAGCAGAATGTTTGTCGAACAAAAAAATTTTTTTATGCACATCATACATTTCTATGATCAGCTAGAAATTCTGCATACACTCATACAAAAAAATATCTAATTTTCAATATTAACAATTTTTTGTTAATAACTTTTTAATTTTTTTATAGAGTTGTCAAATATTTCGGATTATGAATCCTCTTGATGTCCTTCACAAACGCTATAAAGTGTTTGCTTAGGTAAAATTTCAAAATCGATTCTGTACAACAGTGTAATTCAAAGATTTAACTGAACATTTCTGCTATTATTTTGGTTAACTTTTGTGTATTAAAATATATCGCAATGTTATATGTCTATTGTCTACTATTTTCAAGTTGGCCAAATACGTTTATTCCTTTTTCTAGAAAAAATTACGTAATGCAAAATAATATTATCTGTGACGTGATTTAGGAAAAAGGTGCTTTAATTCACCCATCATATAGTAACCCGACCCAAGTATTTTAATTGAAAGATTAACTTCAAAAGTTAAATATTTTGCTATTACAGTATGCGTAAGAGGTGGGCTATCTGTTGGTTTCTTTTTAAATTACATGTTATTTTGACACAGACAGCTCTTTCGAGCTTAAAAAAATTTAAACAAAAACGATAGTATCATATTTGAGGAGATAAAATACTATATAATAGATTTATGCTTGAACAATGTTGAGAAATACTAAATACATAGTTATTACCAAAGTCAATGCTTTGTTGCCGACACACTTTAATTTAGAAAAGAAAATTCTAGACTTTTTTTGTCGGGTACCGTTAAAGATCGATGCTATGCTGACAATCATGAAGCGATTGAAATGTTTAAACATAATAAAGATCGAGCTATTCGTGAAATAGGGCCCCAAACCATCGAAAATGTGCCGCAAAATTGGGTTAAGAGAATGGGCAACTGCCACGCCATCCGACAAAAACCATTTAAATGAAATCATACACCATAACTAATCGGAAGGTTTCCTCTTTTCAATAACTCAACAAACTTTAAATAATATTGAACAGTATTTATTTTATAACATTTTGAAAATGAAACCAGCCGACGTCCCATCCTAAAGTAGAATGGAGTTATTTTGTTGACAAATATGAAATATGTGTGAATTATATGCTAGTTGCATCTATGCAATTTAATTTCTATCTTTTTCATGTGAAACTTCTGTGTTACGAAATATGTAAATGTTGAAATAATAAAACTGTAAAAGTTTACGAAAATTAATTATATATATCTATTTATACTATAATTATACTAGGCAGTAGGATCGTTTGCACGTCGCTTGTCGCAATAGAAATTATGACTTCCCATTTGCATTCAGAACGAACAAAAATGCGCATACAAAATTTATTTTGAATTAAACCACGAAGTTAGAAACTCCGCTAATGGAAATCTCACTGAGAAATTTTATAAACGGCTCCCCGAAATGAAGTGGAAAATAATCCAGCACCTTTAGATGATAAAACAAAAGAGCCAACGTACAGCCCAGCCAAAGGCCACCTTTATTTCATTGGTGTTTGAATCGAGGGCACGTACTGCGTTTTAATGGTCAACAGGACACGGCTGGAGAGAGGAGGGAAGGGAATGTACTTAATATTGGCAAGGGCCCAAATGCTACGTGAGGAGAAATAAATATGAAAAACTTTCAATGGAAAAAGAATATTTCTCGAAAATGATTTCAAAATTTGTAATTAAATTGCAAAATGTATGCGAGACTGACGCCCTTCTTTATGATAATGAGCCATATTACAGCTGTACCACAAACGGTCAGTCGCTCGGCAGTGTTAGATTGCCGTGGAAATTTATTTCACCTTTAAATTTGAAATGAAAATGAATAAAAACTTTTTGAATTATTCCCGTTTTTTATTCGCGGCCGCGAAAACACCCACGGCCAGAGGCAACGTCATCCAAACAATTGTAAGCATTTTGCAGGGTTGTAATTTCAAAACAGGGAAAGTTCGCAGCAAGTTAATTCTTTGGGAAGTCAAGCGGAGGAACAGTAGTTTGAAGAAGTCGTTCAGTTAAGTGTTTTCAAATTGAATTTTGTAAAAAATGAGTATCTTGCGGCCACTGGCTGGGAAGAATATTACTTTTGCAATTACACAGAAGCTTTATGGCTCCTTTGAAAGACGGAACAAATGCGGTCCAGGATCCTTGTATACATTTTTAATACCGAAAAGAACGTGCGCTTATTCCATCTGGTTTTATAGGTCAAAGTAAATAAATTAATTGAGAGAGAATACTAAAACCCCAAATGTGATTGAAAATTTTGATTTTTTCTATGAGATTTTATTTAAAAGGTTTCATCTGTTTTATTTTATCATTTTCAAAATTTTCAAAATTTTTTTTTGTTCCCAACTGGCGGGAGTAAAACAGAAAACTAATCATCCGATTAGTTTGACATTTTTTTATATAGCCTTCGACAATTGACTTAATCTTGACCTCTTGCCAAGTGAATTTCACCTAAACACAGATAAATTTGACATATTCGCAAATAAATTTAATTCCATCGCAAATAAATTTAACACATCAATATATAAATTTAACCAATATTAACAAATAAAATTAAATAGTTAACATATTCACAAATAATTTAACCACAAACGACAAATAAATTTGACCGACCTTTGCACGGATCAATTTCACTAACAATGACGCTGACTCTGACATGTGTAAATAAATTCTGACACGGCAGTAAATGTCAGTTTGGTTATCTATGGGATGCAACTACAAATTGTTATAAGCGGGCAGATTTAAAAAACAAAGCGTGGAATGAAGTCGTGACGAAAATGAAAAAAAATGTAGGTCCTGTTAAAAGAAAAATAAACAGCCTTCGAGCCACATACACACAACATGGTGACAAATAAACTGAATTGTCAGTTTTCGAACGCAAACAAGTCAGTGAAAGTTGTTTAAATAATCAAAGTCAGTACTGCTTGCCAGTAGAACTGACCTGTGAAAAGACTGGGTCAATCTTTTCATACATTTTCTTAATAGTCATAAATTCATATAAGCTGCAATTAACAACTTTTTTTATAAAATTTATTTGTTTAATTGATCCTTTTTGAGTAAAAATATCACCAAGCTTATCATTAGCCAAAGAACACGTGTGAATTTTTTCGGGATATTTTTGGATTTTTCAAAAATTGGCCAAATCCAAAAAACCAAAAATAGTCCAAAAAATTCTGAAAAATTTACATGTTTTCCTTGGCTAATTATAAGCACTTTTTGTCATATAAATTTTTTTTGTAAAGTTGATGCTTTTCGTGTAAAAAAATCGCGACGAAAATAGCCATTTTGCAAAAACCAAAGCGAAAAAAAAAAATTCAAAACGATGGTTTGAGAAAGTGTAGACATTCTGACCGCGATTTCTGGTAGTTATATGATCATACAATAGCAGCATCGACAATATAATTGACTTTGAGACGAAAAATTACCAAAAAAAAATCGGCAGTTTTTTGACAAAACCCAAAAAATAATAGGGTTTTTGAAGTTTTTATGCAAAACAAATGCCAGATTCCGAAAGACCACCCTCAAAAACCCCTTATATACGAATTTGGAGGAAATTCGCCCCAATTTGCTATTCGAATCACACAATTGAACTTGCGTGCACAAAATCCGCGTTTTGCGCATTAATGGGTTAAACAAAAAACACAGCCGTAATCTCATTATCACTGGTCAGCTGTAATATGATTTCCTTTATCAAAATAAACTGCCTTAATGCCCACTTTCAGTCAACTTTTTGAGGTGCTTAAAACAATCCTTTTAAAATTATTTCAGGACGCTTTCACTCTTCACTGATAAAAGCTGAACTCTTCCTGGAAAAAATGGGTCTTTGTACCGACTTTGAAAAGATGTTTGCAAACCGCATTTGACTTGAACATCAACAAGATGCGAAATCATTGAATTTTTATAAGAACTCTTGTACATGCGAAGGAATCCAGTCTGTTGCACAGATATTGAGTAACCTCTTCGTCAGCTTTCATCTGATGTGATTCAATTTCTTACCCAGTGAAACAGGCTTTCATCATATTCAGCAGCGCACACGTCGCATTCTGACAAGATCAATATATCCCTTCATTGAACCGAGAAGTTTGGAAGGGTTTTTGTTGAATGGTTTATAGGATTTCTTCGCAAATATGAACATCGTAAATATTTTCTGCGATTTTCCGTATAATAAGTAAATTTTAGACCAATCCCATACCCTGAGGAGTTCAATTTCCATAAAAATATCAAACCTTGGAAGTGTCCTTCAGCAAAACAAATTTAGTGGTGAACATCACCCAGGAAGCGGAAAGTGATAATAGCAGTTTAACAGCTAGAAAACTGCATGTAAATACATTGTATTCAAACTGGGCGATGTTTTTGCTTGCAAGTAAGTTCTTTCTCTTCGGAGATGCGCACCCACACACAGTTGAGAGTTTTACTATTGGCAAATCGTAAAATGTACACTGGACTTCAGAGATAAATTTACTGCTTGTCAAGTGGATGGATGTGCAAACCATTCGTCGATAAATTTACAATGCAACACGTAAATCGCCCTGGGAACGAAAAAGCAACATAGGTAACGATTTCAAGAGGCAATTTCCCAACTAAAGCCCGACTAGGGAAGTAATCCCATAGCTCACAGGACAAGAGATATAGGATGAAGGTATAGTACAAAAAAATATTTAACACGTTGAAAATCGTCAAGTATATTCATAGATCTTCTCCTTCAAATATGTGCCTGTGCAAGTAGCAAAATGCTACAACAGTGGGCTGCAGCAAGAGCAACTTAATTCAACAATTATTTGGAAATAGATGTTTCGTAAAGTTGCAGCAAGCACACCCATACATACCTCTGATGGTAAACAGGAGACACTTGTGGTGCTCCAGGGCTTTAGCAAATTTTAGGAAATTCCTTCCAAAATGCAAACACATTTAAGCACTCGGTGCCTATAAAGAAAACAAAGGGATTTTCTTCTATTCCACAAACATCCTGTAGGGCAGAACTTGTTCCCTTGGATAACGAACGAGAGCTCGATCGGGGGAGGAAGAATTAATTTTAGTAATTTCTCGAACTTTGAAGGAATGCTAGAATAGCAATGAATGTCAGACGAAGCATAAAGCCTTTCCATTCATGAACTATGTAAAACTATTTGTTTTTTAAGAATTTGCAATATTTTATTTGAAATGACAGTCTTTCCACTATCTTTGTTTTTGTTTCTTTATTTCACCTTATAGAAAAATAAACGAATTATGTTCTTGTTCGGTTTTCGTAAACCACATGTGATTTTACTTTTTTGTGTTAACATTTCCCACAAAGGCAGCGAAATCCACATGGAAAAGTGGCAATGGTCTGGTATTTGTAAAGTATCGATTTCAACGATTTCTAGTCCGGCTGTAAAAAAAAACTTGGTTGGGTCTGGGTCTTGTGCAAAGGATTGGATAGCATTAGAATCAGACATCCATTACTTTCTGAAGCGTACGGTGACAAAGTTGAAAATTAGTCTGATGTAACTTTTCTATTTTTAAAAGTGAGGATTTCCTTCTTGTGCAGTTTTAATTACTGGCGTAAAAGCTTGTTGATTAGATAGTTTTCGGCGATTTAAAGTGATATGCTTTCTGATTTAAATCGGTATTTATAAATGGAAACAGGTTTTCGATATGTCGTAATTTTGAACCTTAATAAGCTTTGGCATAACTCTTAAGAGGTGATTACAAAAAAAAAAAAATATATTATTTCAAGGAAGAACCAGTCAATTTGATTGTTCTTGGTAGCTCTAGTGTTAAATATGCCAAATTTGTATCAATTTTTTATTACGAATAGTGTAATTCAATATTTCTGTAAATTTAATTAAAAAAATAATTTTAATTAATTTAAAGTAATTTTCCCGTGTTGTCTCATTAGAGATATTGTACTCCAATTTCCTTACTTTCTTGGAATTTTTAACTCATAAAACATAGACCTGAAGACATATTTCGGAAATATGCGTAAAATTATTACTTTTTCCTGTCAATTAAATTAAAAAATAAATCATATTTCCCTAAAGAGCTTCGATGAATTTTTGATAAATCTCAATTAAACCATTTAATAGCCACTTTGAATTCTTGAGATTTTATCGATTTTCTAACAGAGATCGTCAGAGAATTTATCAACCTAATCAACTTAATTTATTTTGCAAATAACTAAGAATTGAATTTATTAATTTAAAAAAAAATTATAAATATTAAATATTATAGGTTAGGTATAGTAGGTTAGGACGATGATGGTCCCTGCATAGCTGTTATCTGTTTACTTGTGATTTCTGCCGCTCTTGCCAGGTCTATAGCCTTCTAAAGAGTTAGATTTTCTCCAACAAATTTTCTGCAACACCTTGTCTTGAACTCCTAGTACAATTTAAACCGTCGGTCCTGCAAAGTTACATCGTTCTACGATTTTTCTTATATCCATTAGATAGTTGTTGAATGGCTCTTTGTGACTTTGATCTCTAGTGTGAAAGACGAAATTTTCATACACTTCATTTTGCTTTGGCATGCAAAAATCTTCGAATGCTTGCACTACTTTTGGATAAACTTGTTAAATGCGTCTACTGCATCTGGGCCGACTGCATTTAGAAAAAAATTTAGAAAAATCGCACTGCCTTCGCTTTTTTATTCATTTCGATAGCAGTTTGGAAAATTTCAAAATGTGGCTAAAATTTTTTTTCAATTGTCTACTACATTACCGTCCAGCCGTAGATCTTCTACCTTCTTTATGTACTCCATATTTTTATTAATATAGATATAGCGTATTTTTGGTGGTCTGCCTCGTGGTTTCTTTTCTGATCTTTCCAGTCTTTTACTTACGCCCATAAAATGCTTAAAATTCTTTTCAATCCGTAAAAATTGATTCTACTATTTTTACTTTTGTATCTATTTTAGCTATAACTTTATTTTTCACGGTCACTTTTGTATCCTTAGTTCACACAAAGTCACTTCTTACGAACCAACTACTTTTCGACCGTTCGACTGCGCCATGTATTATTAAGTTTAATGAAACACAAATGATCTCTACTCAACTTTATTAGACAGACTGTGCACTAGCCTACTACTCCTAGATTAGAGAGCCAGAGCTGCTCCACTACACCAGACTTACGAGCTATACTAATTACTAAGTTAAGGACATCTAAATCTCTACAGACCAGTTAAGCTACTGAGAATTGCTATAGTGAAACCCTACGGGCGACCCCTATGTCTAAATTTAAACACAATATTAGTTTATTAGCATTGAAACTCGAGGCATAAATTCAATGAAACTATGAACATTATTGATTAACCTATTGAGCCTGGTTAAAATTTTGTTTCTTCTATCTACAAAAAACACTGGTGTTTGTCTTCCTGTGTATCTGTTCACGTTGATCTCCGGAACGGTTAAGTGTATTGCGATAAAACTTTGCAAATATGAAGAGGGAATGGTAAAAAAGGACATAGGCTACTTTTCCCAATACTTTGTTGTTCACAACAAGTGGATTCATTATAAACGATTCAAAATAAGTCCACATATTTAAAACGAAAGAGCATTAAGATAAATTGCGAAAAGTCTTAAGGGGTTATTCTACTGTTAAACGGGTAAGAAGCAGTATCTTTTTAAAAGTGTTGTAAAAAAAAAACTATTAGAGATATCAATTTGAAATTTTGCACGCATCTTTATTAATGAAAAAAATATATAATGGCATAGTTGATTAAAAAAAAAAATCGGTTAAAAAAACTTTAAACGCGATTTACTCAAAACGTGTTGTTTTGGTGCGCGGTACATCGTAGAGAAAAAACTAATGAAGCGATTTAGCTAATTTTTTTTGAATAGTTATATATCAATTTTACACAGACTGAACCTAAATTGAGCCATAAAAATTGAAATTTGGTTATTTGGGAGCACTTTTTTCATCGAAAAAACGTCCAAAATCGAGCATGCTATTTTCCAACGCTTGTCAAATCGCGAAAATTTAATATTTATGGCTCAATTTAGGTTCAGTCTGTGTGTTTTTAGCTAAACTAATAAAATTTCATCGTTAAATTGATTGCAGATCACCTGGACGACCTGGGCAATGTACCGCGCAAACGACTCTGGCCGTCAGCGCGCGCTACATCAATCATAAACCGAAGCCGCCATTTTGTTTTTTTTTTTTAATCAACTATGCCATTATATATTTTTTTCATTAATAAAGATGCATGCAAAATTTCAAATTGATATCTCTAATAGTTTTTTTTTTACAACACTTTTAAAAAGATACTGCTTTTTACCCGTTTAACAGTAGAATAACCCCTTAAATGATCACAGAAAAAAACGATTTCTGCATATTTACACGGTTAAAAATTTTGGAGTAAAATTTAATCTTTTGCTTGTATTGCAGCCACTTTTCAATCCATTTCGAATTAAAAGTAAATATTCATGGAATATTACTCGCAAATGCAATAATTTTTGTATTGAAAAGTAATCCAAAATATATGTTAAAGTATTTTGTAATCTTTTTGAAGTAATTTTCAATATTAATTGGATTAAAATTAGATTAAAAGGTACTACTTCAATCCAAGCAGATTGAATTTTAAGTGTTTTGTGCCCCAATATGTCACGTTGGCCATGACGCCTAGGTAACGCATTTCATTCATGGTTAAGATGCCGTGCGAGTTGAAAGTGAAATTTGTGCGAGCAAAGTTTGGCGACAGACGCATATTCGTTCCTATTAGTTAGGTGACCGATGGTGATAGTATATCAAGTGAAGATATATAATTGTCGAGTAAATAGAGAGTGCGTTGTTTTGTTTTGTATGTTTTACTAAGAAGTAAGTAAAACTTCAAACTCATTGCTTGTCAAATACAACTCCTTGGCAAACAAACAGCGCTATGAGCTTTTTATGAAAGAAAAGTTGTATGTTCTTGTTACATACTGAAAGACTGCTTTAGTTTATTTTTTATATTTAAGAAATTTTATATTGTTTAACATTATTCTGTATACTATATATAAAATTTGAGTATAATGAATTAAACCAATAAAAATGTTTGAATATTTCCTTTTATTTTTGGGAAAAAAAAATTAACATCATACAACCTAAATATTCCCTGAAATCCCAAAAAAATCCCTGTCACTGTATCAATGGATTAATGCACATTTTAATTATAAAGTAATACAATTAGTATTAACTTATTAAAACCATGGTAGATTAAAGGTCAAGTATCGTTAATATTAACTTTTAATACAATAAGTACTAGTTTTAATAAAAAATGGGATTTATTTATATCTCAATAAAGGATTACCCTTCAATATTTTTGTATTAAAACTATACATTAGAATTAACTTCTTAAAACCAGAGATCGGCAAAAAAATAATATTTCTCTTTCGATTTTTCAATTTGTAAACAATTTCTAATTGCAACATTGAAATTATCAATTATTCAAAAATTAATAATCATCGTTCTAGAATTTTCCATTGCACAAATAATCAGTAATTGCTCAGGCAAACATTTATGAATACCCAAATACCGATAATTTGCCCTCCAAACAGTGTGATTATTCAAGCAATCGGTAATCCATGGGCCAGAAATTCGAGAATACTCAACTACTCAGCAATGTTCTGTGAGAAATTTCTGATTACTCCAGCAGTCGGTAATCCATGGCTCAGAAAGTCGAGAATACTCAACTAGTCGGTAATTTGCTGTGAGAAATTTCTGAGTAACTCTAGCAATCGGTATTCATGGGCCAGAAATTTTAGAATACTCAACTAGTCAGCAATTTATCGTAAGAAATTTCTGATTACTCTAGCAATCGGTATTCATGGGCCAGAAATTTTAGAATACTCAACTAGTCAGCAATTTATCGTAAGAAATTTCTGATTACTCTAGCAATCGGTATTCATGGGCCAGAAATTTTAGAATACTCAACTAGTCAGCAATTTTCTGTAAGAAATTTCTGATTACTGTAGCAATCGGGAATCCATTGGCCAGAAATTGAAGAATACTCAATCAGTCGGTAATTTTCTGAACCACATTTTTGATTACTCTAGTTTTCGGTAATTTGTTGACTAGAAATTTGAAAATACCCATTTTCGTGTGATGTATGATATGTTAGGAATCCCGTATCGCATTAGTCATGTGATATGTGACATAACTGTATGTTATGTTTGACAAAGCACATATAACAAATCACATATAACATGTTTGCACATACAGTTATGTTATTTGTAATATGTGATGAGACGCATAACATATGTTACACATAATGAATATGCGGGGAACGGACTTAACATTTCCCATATGACATGTCATGTCACATACAATGAATATGAGATTTGTAACTAAACGAAGCACATATTTATATGTCACATATGTTTTGTGACAAATCACATATTACGTTGAAGCAAGTACCACATGTTCTCTATGGCTATGACATATGACGAAGAGTGTAAGTTGTATGTTGTATACAATATATATGTATATATATATTTTTTTAAAATATAAGTCATCCCCCTTTTTTATTTTTTATTTTACAAATAAAAATAATTTTTTTATTTTTATTTTTGATTTTAAAAATAAAAATCAATTTCTGACTTTAAAAATAAAATTCATATTCTGATTTTTAGTTTTGATTTTAAAAATAAAAATCACTTTCTGATTTTTCTTATTGATTTTAAAAATAAAAATCACTTTCCGATTTTTATTTCTGATTTTAAAAATAAAAATCATTTTCTGATTTTTATTTTTGATGATAAAAATAAAAGCATTTTTTTTATTTAAAAGAAAAATCATTTTCTGATTTTTGTTTCCGATCTTAAAAATAAAAATCAGAGTGTGATTTTTATTTCTGATTTTAAAAATCAAAATGAGAACACACTTTTTATTTTTGTCTAGAAAAATAACAGTCAGGAAATAATTTTTTAGATTTGATTTTTATCGAAAATATCATAAACGTTACGGTCCCTGGTGTAATGTCATATGTCATGTCATATGTCATGTCATATGTCATGTCATATGTCATGTCATATGTCATGTCATATGTCATGTCATATGTCATGTCATATGTCATGTCATATGTCATGTCATATGTCAAGTCATATGTCATGTCATATGTCATGTCATATGTCATGTCATATGTCATGTCATATGTCATGCCATATGTCATGTCATATGTCATGTCATATGTCATGTCATATGTCATGTCATATGTCATGTCATATGTCATGTCATATGTCATGTCATATGTCATGTCATATGTCATGTCATATGTCATGTCATATGTCATGTCATATGTCATGTCATATGTCATGTCATATGTCATGTCATATGTCATGTCTCATGTCATGTCACATACAGTGTCACGTCAGCTGTTGTGCATGAGTTGTCATGTGCCGTTGTCACATGTGATATTTGATGTGTACGTGTATGTTGTATAATATACATATATATTGTATACAACATACAACTTCGTCATATGTCATAGCCATAGAGAACATGTGGTACTTGCTTCAACGTAATATGTGATTTGTCACAAAACATATGTGACATATAAATATGTGCTTCGTTTAGTTACAAATCTCATATTCATTGTATGTGACATGACATGTCATATGGGAAATGTTAAGTGCGTTCCCCGCATATTCATTATGTGTAACATATGTTATGCGTCTCATCACATATTACAAATAACATAACTGTATGTGCAAACATGTTATATGTGATTTGTTATATGTGCTTTGTCAAACATAACATACAGTTATGTCACATATCACATGACTAATGCGATACGGGATTCCTAACATATCATACATCACACGAAAATGGGTATTTTCAAATTTCTAGTCAACAAATTACCGAAAACTAGAGTAATCAAAAATGTGGTTCAGAAAATTACCGACTGATTGAGTATTCTTCAATTTCTGGCCAATGGATTCCCGATTGCTACAGTAATCAGAAATTTCTTACAGAAAATTGCTGACTAGTTGAGTATTCTAAAATTTCTGGCCCATGAATACCGATTGCTAGAGTAATCAGAAATTTCTTACGATAAATTGCTGACTAGTTGAGTATTCTAAAATTTCTGGCCCATGAATACCGATTGCTAGAGTAATCAGAAATTTCTTACGATAAATTGCTGACTAGTTGAGTATTCTAAAATTTCTGGCCCATGAATACCGATTGCTAGAGTACTCAGAAATTTCTCACAGCAAATTACCGACTAGTTGAGTATTCTCGACTTTCTGAGCCATGGATTACCGACTGCTGGAGTAATCAGAAATTTCTCACAGAACATTGCTGAGTAGTTGAGTATTCTCGAATTTCTGGCCCATGAATTACCGATTGCTAGAGTACTCAGAAATTTCACACAGAAAATTACCGACTAGTTAAGAATCTCTAATTTCTCACCGATGAATTACCGATTGCTTAGATAATGGAAAATATGTTTTGGCTTATTACCAAATGAATTAACAATTGGAAATTTATTTAATAAAATTGTAATTTTTATGGTATTGGTTATTATCATCGAAAATATTGACGAAAAAAATATTTTTGCCGATCTCTGCTTAAAACCATTGTGGATTAGAAGTAAAGTATAGGTAATATTACTTTTTAATACAACCAGTATTGATTTTTAATGTTCTAGTATTAAAATTCATTTAATACTGAAGAGATTTAATTTTAATACATGCCAATATTACAGTTTCATTTTAATCCTTTCAAAATATTAAAATCTAATACTTTTTTGGTGTGGACTTATATACAATCCAGAAAATATTGGTTTTTAATCCAAAATTTTTTAACGTGTAAAAAGTTATTGATTAACTTACGTGGACTTGAGCGGGCAAAAATTGTTTATTGCAAAAAACACAATGACGCGTACACTCTTTTTGCCTGGGAATAGTTTTTTCGTAATCCTCGTGCAATTTTACCTAAAAAAACCTTGTTGAAAATAGGAGGTTCGATTCGCTAATTCAATTGCACCCTTACTGGACTATTGATATTGTGTAGTTCAGTTCACGTTTATTCTATTTTTAAGCGTATTAAAATTTCTAAAACAGCGAATTTAGTCACATGACAATTTTTCACAAAAACCATATTGCGTTCATACGCATTCCTAGTTGGTAAAAACAAAAATATTTTTATCAACAACAACTATTTTTATTTTACAACAATTCATCTGTAAAGAAATTCATTCATTTCAACAATTTTCTTTCTTTTTTCTGTACTTTTAAAATTAAAAACTGACCTAAAAATTTAAAACGATAAAATTAAAACAATTTTCTAACACGATTGTAGTTTATTCAACAACATAATCTGCAATTAATAATAATTATATTCAGAGTTTCATTGGAGCAGTCACAAAATCGCTTTTTTTCCTCAATCTTAAATTTGTGCCTTGAGTTTGAATGCTAATAAACTAACATTGTGTTAACTTTACGGAAAAGATGCAAGAATAAGTTTTTGTAGAAAATGTTCTTTCCCATTCATGTATTATTATTTTTTCACGAGATACAGACAAAACTTCTGGTGATGCATTATCCTCCCTTTTATTCTTATGGAAAACAAAAAATTTCGATGTGCCAGCAGTAAATATTAGGTCTGTTCGTTGACAATCCTGTGGCACCCCAGTGCGCACCAGTGCGCCCTAGCTGCACTGGTTTTTAAACGTCAAATGCCAGTTCGGTGTTTTTTGAGGAACCTGGGGCGCCCTGGTTTGCCCTGGTTTTACCCTAGATAAAATCTGGTGTAAACTGAGAGTTAATGACCAATATTAATTTAATTGTTAACGGAGACGGTATTTAAAGTGGTATTAACTCTTGTTGCGGGCACAATAACTTAATTTTAGCATTTCGATGTGAACATTATCAAAAAGTAGTGGTTTTATTTTAGAAAGAAGAAAAAGAAGAAGAAGAAAATTTGAATCTCCCTAATATGCACATATATATTCTAATTCAAGTATGTTTTGAGCTTTTTCCCTAAAAATCCCAAATATTATTGTCGGTCAGTGTGTTGTGAAAACTATTTCAAACAATAAAGAATCAAAGTCAGATGAGCGGTTGTAAATAAAATGTTAGCATAAAACCCTTGACTTCAGGACGTCCGTCAACCCTTATGCCCCAAGAAATTTGTCTGCCAATACTACAAAAAATTGTATTTTTATATCTTTAACCAGTTCTCAAAAAATGAGCTATGCGGTACTAAATAAGTATGACGTCTTAACTTACCCATGTTGGGGATGGCGGTCACGCCCACTGACCTAAAACATTTGTCCGCTGTATGTTGTTTGGCTTTTTAATACACAAATGTCTTTCGATTAAATCAAAAGTAATACTATGGTCATAAATTGTATGCTCGCACCAAATCAATGACTTTGGAACAATCTCAACGCCCCGTTTTCCATAATTTTCGCAAATAAAAAATTTGTCCGACTCAAGAAAATGAAGCGTATATCGAAGTCTCGAGAGAGCGGTTGTCGTAGAACCCGCTAAGGCCTGGGCCCGAGGGCTAATATGAGTCCTTATAAATTTTGGTAATATACCATATGCGAACTTATTGAATTATTTAAAAACTTGTAATCTAAAGTAGCTAACCAGAAATTTTAATCTTGTCTTAGCAGTTTTCAGAAAGGATTACATTGTTTATATAAAGTAAAAGCTTTCCAAAGTGGTATATAAAAAATAATTACATAATAAAGTTTCGATTGAATTCCTAACTTAAAACACAATTTCCTACTTTAGAAGATGATAGCACAGCGAACAGAAATTGTTAAGTTAGCAATCCGAATAAAATAAATCATTTCACCATTAGGGTTTCACAGACTATTTCTTATCACATGATTTATGAAAACACTCGTGACGACAAGGCATTTAGAATATCAAGTTAATGCGGATGTCTACTCTCACGTGGAGCTAATAATATCTCTTCCATGCACGTATCCTTGCACAGACACTCTTGCATTTCTAAACGGGTCCCAAAACAGGATAAAGTAATTTATCTTCGTAAGGGCTGTGTGATGTATTTCTCTTCTTAATCACATTTTAGCAGCACAACTTACATATTAAACACGACCATATCCTGTTTTTAGGGGTACGATAGATAGCCTCTCCACAAAAACAGAGTGGGACGCCTTTCAGATCTTCGGACCTAATTACAGTTATTCTTGGTGGGGTAGCTTCTTTGACTTAGAAAGATAGCAAATATGAGGCATCTTAACAAACAAAAATACATACATCTCCTTTTGACTTCTGAGATTTCTGAATTCCTTTTTATTCATACACAAATAATGTCACTTACAATTTTAAAATTCAGACCCGAGGAAAAATATCTCAATGAGAATTGGATATTCGTGTAATGGTCATATGCTGTGGAAATAAAAACTTGAAAGCAGAATTTGTTAGAAAACAATGGCAGGAGGAATGTTACAGGAGTGGCTCTTCGAGCGTCCGAACTTTTTGATTTAACATTTTCCAAACAATAATCGTAAAAAAGTATTGTTTCGACATGCGCTAGTTTTCACAAAATAATTTATACGTTTCACTAATAATAAATAAAAATATTTTTCCTTTTATTTGTTCATATTATTCGCAAGAAAGGATGTAGACGTGTTAGCATGACGAATGTGCTCCTAATAGGAATCTATATTGGTGTATACACCATCGGCTACGGTCCGCCATAGAAAATGCATAGAAAAAGAAAGGCCCCAATACGGGGACATGTAAAGAATTTAGTTTTCATTTCATTTGTTTATCATTGCTATAGTTTTTATCAAATAATACAACGAAAGTTAATTGATTATGTACTGACAAGAAATATTTACAGTTATATAACGTTTTAAGACGTGAACAAAAACAGTTCTCGACCGTTAGGGGTTAATATTGTTGGAAATTTTCCCGCCGAGCGGCTGGCCGGCAAAAATACAAAATCCGCCTTCACCACAATCCAGCGACTAAGGGAGCGACATTTTTGTTAAGAATACAACGACCACCGAAGTATACGAGCTCAAAAAAAGATTGATGAGTGTTTTGATCCGAGGGGGGGCCTCAATAGCCCGGTTGGTAACGCGACGTATTAACTGCGAGCCAGGAGAGCGCAAGAGGTTGTGGGTTCGATTCCCATGAAAAGCCTGGTCACAAAAAAAGTGGTATCACAATGGGCCTATAATGGCCTAAATGTGTCCTCGGACAGCCACAATAATCTACATCTCGACATCTCTTTGTTCAACGAAGAAGCGTTAATAAACGAATGAATTCAAATGACACAATAAATGAAATAAATAGAAATAATACATATGAATTAAAATAATAATGAATTTCTATACCTACATACCTTACAAGATCCAGAACAGACCTTGGCTGAAGATAACTCCCACGATGAGGTGCACAATTTGCACCTGATATTAGGTCTCTCGATGGAGTATATGTATGCTCACGAGTAACCGCCTCAGCTGCCTCTTAAATCAGCTACCTGCTTGCTTATACAGGTGCTGACAACCGAATTAATGCACTTCTCAGCATTATCCTAAGAAAAATTTACCCAAACTTGAAGGATTCAAGTTTTGGGCTCGGCGGTAACCTAAAAAGATAAACAAAGAGGTAACAAACAAATATTTATGAAAATAGGCAATTCAAGCATGCCAAATAACAAAATGTGAACAATATTAAAGGAATTTGCATATCCAAGCAAATCCCCAGGTGAAAAAGTGGCGTATTCCCGACATAAATTGAGCACAATGATTATGCGCGGGAAAGGTGATAAACGCTCGGAAAGTCGTTTATCACCAAGGAAAGCTATGCCACAGCAATAATTAAAGGTAAAACTTACCTGAACTCCTGTGAAATGATCAAATTACTTCTTAGATGGCACAGAAAACACAAAACCGGCACTCGCGAAACGTCAAATACGTGAATGGCCGCGACATGTAAACAAACAATATCTGCCTGACAGGTGGGTGGCAGCCGGGCGTTTTGACACTCGCGGATCACGTTTGTGCCAATTTAAATTTGAATTTTAATTCGAGTAAAGAATTATAATTACATAACCTCACACATAATGAGTGAGGGAGAAAGGAAGAAAAACATAAGTAGGGAAAATAACGGAATTATTTCCAGGATCCACAAAATGTGATACCACATGGAATACACGGGAGAAAATGAATTTTCCGAAAATAATAAAAATTAAATCGAAATAATGAAGTGAATTGAAGGCAGATTATAATTTTAAACTTAACGAAATGGGTAATTAATAAATTTTCAACAAGGAAAATGCATTCACATGAATTATTTTTAATATATTAAATTTGAGTAACCAGCCAACATGTGGAACCATGAGAATTTAGGTTCCACTTGAACATTAAAAAATGTGCTAGTTGGCAGGACACATTTTCATTGGAAATTTGCGCTATATAAGTCAGCGCAGACTTGAACTCTCTCTCTTCGATTTGTGAATTTGGTAAAGGATAATACGCGTTGAATATTAAATATTTGGAATTGGACATTTTCTTGGGCATCGGCTTGGATTTTTTTTTTTTTTTTTGACTTTATTGGATTTTAGACTTGGATTTTTTTTAACTTTTCGACGAATTGGAATTGGGATTAGGAAATAAGGAGGTGAATTAGTTGGATTGAATGACCCTTGTTGGTTGAAGAATCCACTTGCATGCTTCTTTGTGGTGCAGGAAATTAAGTGAATTTTAAAAAAGAGACCAATAATTGTAAATGTTAAAATTAATAATTTTTTTCTGAAAATAAATTTACAGTAAAATCACGTGAAAATTCTTTATACTGAGCTATCCATTTTTCCTACTTTTTTCATCTTTGATCCGAGAAGCCAAGCTGATCTCATCAGTATGGCACTTGGCTTCTCTGCCATAGACACTAACAAAGCACGGATCGAAAACTAATCCCTATATCTGCCCGATTATAACTCAAAGTGTGAATTATAAACGAAGGCAAATTTTGTAACAATATATTATTTGGGAGACGTGAGGCATGTATAGTTCATTCGGCAAAAATATTAACGAATATATTTTCTAAAAAAAAATGTTCACTTTGTAACGGACGACGTTTGTTTGTTTGTGTAATTGTTGCACACTGTAAATGATTAATAAAGCTATTTAACATACCTAGACCTTTTTATATACAGCTTAATTTATGGGTGTTAGTATCTACTAATATATATTTAATTTTTGTTGACATATTGCACCCTTTCGATTTTGATGAATCTTGGCATACTACTAAAGAGTAAATATGTAGAGCAATATTTACTATTTTGTTCACAGTGGTCAATCAAAAGCAATTTATAGAAAAAAAATAAAAAATAAAAATAGAAATGAAATATAATGGATAAAGTTTTCAGAAAAATATTGTATTAAACTCTAGAATGTTTCCTTACACTCCCTAATTTATTAAATATACGAATCTGAAAAGAATTCAGCCTGTAAATAACCCACATTTTCGTCGCAGTATGATAATTTACATGTTCTCATACCCTCACAGAGTTGGGATGCCGGGAGCTCTAGAGATGTCCAAGGTCGTTGGAGTGAGAAGACGAAATGTGTACAAAATTAAACTTTTTATTGTATCGATTTTGTTGGTTAACATATATTCCTTACTTCTACAAACCAATTCTATACAATAGCTTTTCATTACGGGAATTTTAATAGGCCTTGGGCTTTACATTTATTTTTGGCCTTATCGTGTTACTTTTACCTCTATATCAGCATTACAATAATACAGTATATTTACAGTATTACAATAACTGCATGGTCTTTATATTTCCTTCTTTATTATATTATACTTAAATATCTCGGCATTTATACTAGAACTCACAGGCCTGGATATACTTTGGTATTATTTACTATGTATCGGTTTTTATACAATTATAATTCCTATATGATACATTTACATTTACACGTTACGGTATTATCTCTTATTTGGGAACGAAGAACTACGCCTAGATTGACATCAGACACGTAGTCGGAAAGAGACGGTGACCTACGCCTAGATTGACATCAGACACGTAGTCGTTGGGAAGGGTTAGCTATGCCTAGATTGGCATCAGACACATAGCTGCAAAGGTGCACTACGTCTAGATTGACATCAGACACGTAGCTCTTAGGAAGGTTAGCTATGCCTAGATTGACATCAGACACATAGCCAGTGAGACGGTCGGGAATCTCCTACCTCCCGCTTGCACAGACCGACTGCCCCTGAGCCTCTGAATCGACGGCCTTTAATACACCTTCTTGGGCCAGATTCTTGGGGTGGGGGTGATGCGTTCGGTTAAATTTCCCCGCATCGTAGCAAACTGGGACGGTGGTTGCTAGGGGGTTGCTATGTTCGCTTGGAACTTCCCCGCATCGTAGCAGGCTAAGGCGGTGGTTGTTAGGTGGTTTCTATGCTCGAGCTGAAATTCTCGGAAGCAGTAGGCCGTTGTCCGTTTTATTTGAAAATTAATTGAAAAGGGGCGCGAAGGAGTCTTATGAACGAAGCGCTATTTTTGCGGTTCGTTACAATCCTACGAAAATACTTGTTGTATATTTCAAGGACGTAGTAATTTCGAGACAAAAAACATACTTATATTGACTACCAGTCACCTGCCCTACATGATGGTGTATGCAACAATTTAGGTTCCTATTGTGAGCACATTCATCGTGCTAGACTTTTATTTGACATCAGTAGTTCAATCAAAAGTGGGATTCAATTCCTCTTTCCTCTTTATTCTGCAGTTCATACCTCTGTCTACATAATGTTTAATAATTTCTAAGCCGTTAACAGTGAAATATGATTTGTGCTTTAGACTTATTTAAAATAATATTTTACGACAAAAAACAATTTAAAACGAAAAAGCATGATTGAAAATTTGATTTGTGCTTAGGTGATTGTTAAGCAGGTTTTTCTTTATATTTTTTCTCAAATCGTAGTCATGAATATTAAATATTATTTGTATTTTGCAAATCTGTAGCGTATTCAAAAATACTTTTAGTATCCTAGAATTTTTAATTACAAAATTATATAATATACCCCAGTATTATGGTCACTTGTTTCAGATAATATCTTCAACCGGCAGAGTTGTCCCCTGTCTAGCAAGCTCATCTGCTCTGTCATTTCCTGGGACGTCACTATGTCTCGGTACCCATATCATGTTCATTTTGACACCCTCTGCTACCTGATTTACTAGAGAGCGGCAGTCCGCTACAACTCTAGAGGTAGTGAAAATGCCCATGAGGGACTTGATTGCGGCTAGCTAAGTTCAATACCATAATAGTACTGTTATAAAATGACAAGGTAGGGACAATTTGTGTAAAAAATAGCAATTAAAATTAAAGGATTAAAATCTTTAGCTCTTTACGAAAAGTTGATAAAACAGCGTTGTTTATCAGAAATTCATTTAATTCAATTAAACTGAATTTAAATTGCAGATCAACTTTTTCAACAGATTTAACCATACGTTTAAAGTTTAACAACGATACTAGAGAATTAAATCTGGGTTAACGTTTATTAATTTAGATTAACACCGGATGCAAATTCAATAAGAATTGTCAATGTACATCTCATAAAAGATGGAATTAACCATTTCCCAAGAGCAAAACCTTGGTTAAAATGCTTATCTTCTAGTATAGATAGATAACACAATTGTTTAAAATAAATATTACAAAAATAATAACAATAACATGAACCACAGATCGTCTGAAGACGTTAAAGAATTAAAGATCTTACTACGAACTTTCTTTCAAACTGTTTCCCTGTGCAAATGGTGTTACACAACACACACAGGAGAGGAGGTGTAAAAGTAAGACTCTGCTGGGAATACATATAGTATTTATGTGATCCTAAATGACAAAAATTTTAATATTAGTGCTAGGAAAATACTTGTTCAGACCGGCAATTATGAATATGTTGCCTCTCCAGAGCATACATATGTACCATATTACGTACAGGGGGAATTCTGCAATATGCACACTAAACATTAACGTTGGCTGTCGTCGAGTCTAGGATGGCTGAAATACTTAATCCGTAAAAAATAAATCAGCAGAAGAGGAGCTCCGCAGAAGTTTGAATGTTTCTTCAATGCAGCAATTTGCTTTATGAATATTCAATTAACTTCCGCTAAGCCATATTAACATGCAAAATTAATTTATAAAAATATTGGCTAACACCAGGGAAACATTCTGCCTCGCAATAATCAAAACTTGTCTGTATGCTGTGTTGTGCGGCACCAAGGGCGGACAACCACTTTGCATATTTTGAAAACATGTAAATATTTGCGCAATCCGTAGCGCAGTACGCGGCACTCAGGCATGCATACGTCAATAGAATTTTTGAAATGAGAACGGTACACAATGACGAGTAATTGCATTTCATCGCATTTTAAAACAATTTAAATCTCGCATTTTCCTAGACGTGTCCGTCACATAATAAATCTAACTATGGTGACTGGGACAATTTATGATGCCATGAATTCTTCTGCAGTGTATTGAGGTTTTTAGTCCACATGAAATCAGGACATAGGGCGTACTACAAAAGAGTCTAACAAGCCGAGAATATACGGGGACTTCCCATGAACTGCACTGGCAGATTAAATTAGACAAGGGCAGTCTTAAAAACTCAGCTCTATACTCTACGACGCTCCACAATAAAAACACGGAGGTACTTTATTGCATTACACGCAGGGGATGGATTTACTTCCCTTACAAGAGTTTAATGGATTATGTGGACAAGGTCGGTCAGGAACCATGTGAATATGTGAAATCCACGGAAGATCAAGGAGTATAATTAAATCCCTGGGCAATCTGAATCCCCTCGGACATATTTACTCCTCAATCAACCGTACTTGCTGGCATTTATTTGTACACGTATTGATTCAGAGCTGACTTTGGGGTTCGCACAAAGCAAAATAGCAAATATTTGGGTCTAGTACCTTTGGAATGTAAATAAAGCATGCAAACATGACTACTGCAATAAACGTCAAATTGTGGGCTATTGCAATGACTTATAGTACCCAAGTGCGTTTTACTTGGTAACCATGGGAAGAAAATACAGAGAAATATGACTGGCACGAAATGAACTTTTAGCCAGAGAAATTAGAAGGTAGTTACGTTCCCAAATCTCTTTCGAATCATCCTTTTATAATACCTGGTATCGTGAAGTATTGAGGGTGTTCAGCTGGAAGTGAAATATTTTCAGTGCTATTAAGTTACTAGTTCGAAGATGTAGCAAATTTAATAATAATTGTAATAAAATACTGAAAAAAAAGACAACTGGTGGTTGTGTAGCGGTGAAAAGACGCATGAAGTTTTGGTTTATGGTTCCTTTATTTCACTTTCCTAAATTAAAATTGACAATCACAATTTTACAATTATTTTCCAATAATTTCTAAACGTTGGAAATTGAAATCGAAACCCAAATTCCTGTTGGGAATTCAATTATCGTTTCTTATTTTTTTTCTAAAAAGATCATTACTTTGCAGAAAATCGATTCCTGTCCTTAATTATAATCGCGGCTAAAAAATTCAATCTACTTCAATCCAATCGAATCGCCAAATTTGCTGTAAATCACAGAAACAAGAGAGAGTAGTCCATCGTGGTGCTCCCTTATATAGGCCTTGTGTTATGATCAAATTGAAAAACGAAATATGCCGTACAATTTAAATGCACTAGGACTTGTTTATCTGTCAAAAATTAAGTGTTAGACTGCACTCAAATTAAATTTTTAGAATTCGGTCTTGCTTGTAAAAATAACTTGGAAATGGTGAACAGGAGAGGAAAACTGCAAGATGAATTAGTTTATGGCATAAATTCAATGAAGTACAAATGCATTTCAGCGGAAAAGAAGGATGCAATGCGAACTCTTTCCGAACAAAGTGAACGCAGTTCAATTTGAGCAGGCTCAAAGCGCGGTGAAAAGCGTTTAGTTAGAGTAAGTGCAGTCCGAAATATTAGTGAAAAGTGCCAGTGCGGTTGTAGGGGAGACCGGGGATAGTTGACCATAGGGGTAGGTTGACTAATTGTGAAAAACTCGACTAGTTCAAAAGTGTTGCATCATCCAACTAGGCGTGAGAAACCGTTACCTCCTCCCCCTCAGTCGTCTCGAATGCGGCATCGCGTACGCACGTAGTTCGGGAGAAGGAGCATAATATTGAAAAAGAATACACTTAAGTAATTTTTTTCCTTGTTATATTATTTGTAATGACGGCTATATACTTGTTATTGTTCATTTGCAAATAATTTAAAATAAAAGTTTGATCGTTAATCTTTATGTTACATATCATTCTTTTTAATTTCGCTGCAGTTTTGAGGTTATGACACGTGTGTAAAAAGTGCAAAGTTATCCGGGGCTGGTTGACTACCTAGTCCCATACAAAATGTGTAAATGGCAATCTATTGTTTGTTTAATGTAAATATTGCACCTCTGATTTAGAAGACTGGTTTCATAATCTGATCTCATAAATGATGTATCTATTCCTTTAAATCATATAATTATACTAATTATATCAGTTAAGACTGTTACCAAATAATTAAAATTAACAAAATTGTCATAGAATTGATAATTATTTGTTTGAATGAAGAAAATGTTATTTCAATTACTTCTTGTTATTTTAATTTTATATATCCGTAGATCTTGCACTATTTAATTTGTAGGTCAACTTACTCCCAGTGACAAGTCAACCTACCCCATGTCTGGGGTAGGTTGACTCAAATTTCAATTTCCACCAGATCATGCTTGTACTCTATATTATAACTGATTGCGAGACTTTTGTCATTTGTTTTTATAGCTTAATAGTGTACCTATCAAATTTATTGGTTTTTGCAATAATATACACTAAAACAAAAAACATATAAGCATCTAAACTGAAATTTGGTCAACCATCCCCGGTCTCCCCTACACTGGGAGAAAGAGCTTTTATTTATTTAAAATTTTTATTTCAAAATTCTTAAAAATTTTACAGAAAATTTTGTTTAATTGAATTAAAAACATTCAAATCAAATGTTCTCG
The DNA here is from genome assembly GCA_949715965.1 of Dysmachus trigonus. NCBI lineage: Eukaryota > Metazoa > Arthropoda > Insecta > Diptera > Asilidae > Dysmachus > Dysmachus trigonus. The sequence goes on along the minus strand of OX454322.1, from coordinate 38,686,195 downwards.
AAAAAATTCTTACTTTGGAAATTTACTTTTAATTTTATTTACCACAGCACGTGGCTTAATTTTGTTCAAAATTGTATGGATTTAATTTAAAAATGAAGAGATTCAATTAATAACGCTAGGTTTGATTCAAGCGTTTAGAATTTGATTCAAACGTTTTCGATTGTTTGTTTTCTAAGCATTTGAAAGTTTAGTTAAAAGTTTTCGGACTTATATCGACTGAAAGTTGAAGCATTTGATTTAAGATTGTTCGAATTGAACATGAAACATGGTAGAAAAGTTTTAGTAAGCTCGAAAATTGAAGCATTTGAAGATTAAAACGCATTGAACATATAACTTAATAGTCAAAGCCTTTATTATACTGCAAATACAGAAACTATGCCATGGCGTTTGGATTTAAAATACAACGCCTTTGAAATCAAAAGTTGTTACTATGGAGACATTTTAAAACCATAGGGTGAACTATGTGTCTAGTGTACCGGCAGGCATAAGTAAAAATAAGTGTGTCGCGCTAGCAAAGAATCAACGATTCGAGAATTTTTGAAAGTGAACGTTTACATATATGCGTAAACAATTATATTGAGCTGAAAAAAATGTGTCATTCTTGCAAAACGAGATATCAAATAGGCGTTCAAATTAACTATTTAAGATTTCTTAGTACATATTGTTGTAATTTTCCCCGCCGAGCGGCTGGTCGGCAAAACTACATCATCTGCCTTCGCCACAATTCAGTGACTAACGGACAGACAAACGGACGTAGGGACATTTTTGTTTAGAATAATATTCGTCCACCGAAGTAGACGAGCCCCAAAAAATCGATGAGTGTTTCGATCCGAGAAGCCAAGCTGATCTCATCAGTATGGCGCTTGGCTTCTCCGCCATAGACACTCACAAAGGAGGGATCGAAAGCTAATCCCTATATCTGCCCGATCACAACTTCAAGTGTGGAGTATAAGCGAAGGCAAATTCTGTAACAATACTCTCCTCTGCTACAACTGCCGCGTTTTTCACTGCCGCAGTGACGTTGTGGCAGTTGTATTTCACCCCACACCTGGTACCAGTGTTACAATTTTGCCTGCCGAGCGGCGACCGGCAAAACTACACCATCTGCCTTCGCCATAATTCGGTGACCAACGGACAGACAGACGGACGTAGGGACATTTTTGTTTAGAAGAATACTCGTCCAGCGAAGTAGACGAGCCCCAAAAAATCGATGAGTGTTTCGATCCGAGAAGCCAAGCTGATCTCGTCAGTATGGCGCTTGGCTTCTCTGCCATAGACACTCACAAAGGAGGGATCGAAAGCTAATCCCTATATCTGCCCGATCACAACTTAAAGTGTGGATTATAAGCAAAGGCAAATTCTGTAACAATATATTGGTTATTATTATTAACGACCGATTTTTAAATAATAAATATTCTACCATTTTTTTGATCACCGAGTAGAACACATGAAAAAGGAAATTTCATTGATTATCCAACCATTTTTGAGTTTTATTTTCTTTTAAACCCTGCAGTAAATATCTGAATACTTTTCTTATCTGAATTTGTATCTTCTATCTGTAATAAATCTTACACTTTCCTTTATTCCTTTTTGATATTTTCGTTAAATCTTTGAAAATTAAAAAAAAAATTATAAAAATGATAATCACTAATAATGAATTGGGAAGCCTCCATATAATGGAAAAATTTATGGAAACCATATTGGATAGCTGCTTAAAAAAGGAATTTAAAGTTTCAGAATGTTACTTTGTAGGTTATGCTATTTTCAAAACTATAAAAAAAGGAATTAATTGCGATACTTGTAAATATAACGATCAAAAACACTTCAAATAAACTAGAGTTGCCTTTAGAATTATTGATTATTAGCAAGCACTATGAAACTACTATTTAAACCTGTGCACTTTAGCCACTAACATCTTTTGCATCTATGTAAAGTATTTTTTAACGTTTGCAAGCGATTATGTGCAAAATATTTTAAAGAAAAGTAGTGAAACATGTATGAATGAAACTAATAAACATTTTCCTGACTGGTTTTGTGAAAATAATTCTTGTAATCAACATAGAATGTAATTGGAAATTATATTATTTCTGTACTTGGCTACCTATTAATTAAAATAAATAAATAAAATGTTAATTTTGGATTTTACAATTTTAGTAAAGACGAAAAATTGCGCCTGCGTGCAAAAACGTGGTGAGTTTCTAGAATATATCAATTGCAAAATTGTCTTGAACGATAAAAGCGACCTTCACTTTGGAAAATTCAAAATTTCTTAGTGGTCATCGAATCGCAGTCACAAAGTGCCTACAAAAACTTCCCAAAACACGACAGGCCAACATATAGAAAGAAAGAATAAAATCCTGTCGCTTCTTGTAAGAACTATTCCACTATCCAGTACAAATTGTGAAGAACTTCCATTGGAATGCAATACTCTGATGTGAACATACTTGTTACTTAGAATTTTTCTTCAACTTAAGCCATATGAATAATTTGATTAGTTTTAATGATTGTGTTATGATATAATATCTTTAGAACTTGCTTATTCCACGTTGCAACTTAACGACGTCATGACATACTGATTACTCTCTCTCTTCTAGACATAAACCTCAAGAAGTTGAAAAAAGCTCTTGAAATTGAAGCTTTTCCCCCACTGGAAATTTAGAGTAATCCACCACATTCTCTTAGATCAGGCTGACAGGTTTTCACCACACTCGACCAAAGAGAGAAGGACTTTTGATATGCAGAAGCCAAGGACATTCTCATAAATTTCTGTGGAGAACGAAGTTAAGTAGGGCGTGTACCTTTCTCAGTTCTATTCTGCTTTAAAGATACCAGGCTTGCTTTTGGCATCTTGCTTAGAGGAAATCTGTGCACTCGACTGTCTGGCCAGGAACAAAGGATTCAGTCGTTCCCAACTAGGCATAGAGCAATATTTCCCCACTCTTCCCCAAAGGAATTCCTTTGGTACACACAGCTGGAAATCCTGGGCGTAATTCAATTTTGTAGTTTGTTCCTTTCGTCTCATCCATGCGGTATCTTTACACCCCTTTCCATACGCAGACGACAATTTAATTTCGGCTCGCCTAGTTAGAATGACTCCTGAGGTGTAGCATTTACATTAATCAGCCAACACCTTGTTGGCTCGAGTTTTCCTGCAAGTAAATAATAATTCTGACAAAGTGGCCCCAGGGTGGGAGGCGAAACGCACACCGAATAATAGGCTCGGTGCCCTATTTTCACATTTTGTCCCTTTACGAATATTCCCCGCTTTATATGCGACTCGAGGTGATTTTTCCTCATTTTCGACAAGGGAATGCTGCGCGCCGGAAGAAACTTCTACCACTTTTTGAGACACTTTATTTGTTGTTAAACTGAGCCAGCGAAAATTACTTTCTTATTGGCGCAATTCCTGGGAAGTGTGACATAATTTCCTTTATTACACAATCTTCCGGATGTCAGAGGTGTGAAATACTGAGGAAACAAACAAATTCCAGAGCCTCTGAAGGAATGTCTTTTGTTAAGCAGAGGATTTTTAAAATACTTAAGAGTAAATTTTAATGGAAAATTAATTTAAAGCTATAGTTTCCTGTCCTATTGCTTATTTGTATGAGAGAAAAATAATTAGATATATAAATCTGAAATACCATTACAACACACACTTTGACGGCCGCATTTTTCACAAAAAGCTTTGCACTTGCCGCCCCAGTGCCTGAAATCACAAAAATGCGGGATTAAATAATTACGCTCGCAATTACAAAAAAAAAAAAAAAAAAATAAAAAATTTAAGGATCCGCATCCATCTGTTGTATTTTGGGCGTTTTTTCTAACAAGGAGAGTGGCACGACCTTGGGGAAACGGATTTGAATGAAATTTTGCCTGTTAGTAATATTTCATATCGGTATACTAGCCATAAAATATTTCCGTCCAATTCCCAATAGTAGCGGAGATAAACGCACCCAAATTTCACCGTATACTATATTATATATAAGTTACGTTGAATTCCAATTTTTTTTATTTTTTGTTAAATTGTAAATAAACTGTAATTTCATTATTATTTGCTAATTGTTAAATTAAATCTCATAAGGAAGTAAAAAATAGACCATGATATTCTGCGTTTTATTTGACAGTTTAGAGTAAATTTTGGAGATATATTTAAAATCATAGCGTATAGAAATAATAACGAAAAAAGTTAATGAGTTAATGAATAAATAAATAGTCTGTTCACTTTTATAATTAACTAAATAATTAAAAACGATTGGAAAATGAATCAATCAAGTAGGCTCGAATTTGTGCATGCAAGTGTACGAGTCGGGAACGTTACCATGTACGATACGGTGCGCTCAATTGAAATTCAAAGTATACGATGATCTTGGAGTGCGTTTTTCTCCGCTACTACTAGGCATTGGACGGAAATATTTCATGGCTACTATACCAACATGAAATACTACTAACTACTATGCAAAATTTCATTCAAATCCGTTTCCCCAAGGTCGTGTACTCTCCTTGTAAGTTATCTAAAATAACAAAGTGCATATCATTTCATACGTTTTATAGAATGCAACGCTCATTGAAGGGGTGAAGATAGAAGGGGTAGTCTTTTCTGAACTATAATGGCGTTTAATAGCATTTCTTTGTAGCTCAATTCAGACATTAATTAACAAGGATCAGTTTAAATTTCTTTAACCCTGTAGGTGTCACTCTATATATTGGTTTTACCTTTATACTGTACTTTTAGAAAGGCTAATCGCTATACTTTTATTTGATATGCAGGTTGCTACCCTTTCTGCAAGTACATATATTTAAGAAAAATCGCCAGTAAATTGAAATCAATTCATTAAAAAGAAGAAGAAGAAATAATAAAATAATTATATAATAGTTTGTTCCTTCCAAATTGAACACTGTTTTCTGTTTCAATACTTACAATAACTTTAAAGCCACAACATTAAGGTTGATATTTTGGAACAAATTTAGTGTAGTGCACACTATCATTCTATTCTACGTTTGAATTTATGTTTAAAAAAAAATCAAATAATGTCTGATAATTTTTTTAATACAAATTGTTAGATATTGTGTTTTCAAACTAGATTCTGTTGCTAAGGGTAAATGGTGCGATATACCGCAAAATATATCTTTGCATGATATTCATATAAAAACAATAATAATTTTAGTATATTGTTATAAATATACATAGTTAATAAGTAGCCTTAAATATGTACTAAATAGTCTAAATATCACATAGCATGTATCACAGTTAGACTGTATAAAAAATCGATGCTAGATCTAGCGTGGATCTGTACATCTGCTAATTCCTATATATGTATATAATTATAAAAATGAAAGTTCGTTTGTTTGTTTGTTGCTCAATCACGCCTAAACGCTTGCATCGATATTTTTCATTTTTTGTCCGAAGGTAGTACATATTCCAACTTAACATATAGGCTAATTTTTTTCGGATAATACATAGGGTTTCAAAATGGCGTATCCAAGATGGTGGTTGAAAATTTTAAATTTGAAGCAATTTTCATGAAAATTGGAACATAGGGGTTTTACGGTACGCTGATTTCAAATCCGCTCTCCAAATTTAGAAATTCAAGATAGCGGATCCAATATGGCGACCAAGATTTCTCAATTTCAACGGATTTTAATGAAAATTAGTACAGCAATTGTTTTGAGGTCACTGATTTTGAATATTATCAAAATTTAGAAATCCAAGATGGCGGATCCAAAATGGCGACCAATATTTCTCAATTTCAACGGTTTCTAACGAAAATTGGTACATTGATTATCTTGAGGTCACTGATTTTGAATGTTATCAAAATTTACAAATTCAAGATGGCGGACCCAATAGGGCGACCAATATTTCTAGATTTCAAGGGATTTTAATGAAAATGAGTACAATGATCTACAGGTACCTGATTTTTTATGCAAAACAAATGCCAGATTCTGAAAGAACATACCCAAAAACCCCTTATATACGAATTTGGAAGAAAATCGCCCCAATTTTCTATACTAATAGTACAATTGAACTTACGTGCACAAAACTCTCGATTTGCGCTTTAATGCGTTAAATATGGGCAGTATCGTGCATTCCTAAATATGGCCGCATTATGAAATCTGGTAAAGAAAATTTGGGCCATATTTTAACTACATGCAAATGCTACTCGGGAAGCTTTAAGAGCTTGTAACAGAAAACTTAAAAATTAAACATTGTAACAAATAATCCGATCCTGTTTTTGTTTTTTTTTTTTTTTTTTTTTGTTGCTTAAATTTCTCAAAACATAATTATTTTTATATTATTGCTAATTTTGAGTTAAATTAGTATACATTTACCCAGTAAATAAGAAGAATTAAAAAAAATGTTTATATACATTTTATCATAAGGCTTCTCTGCAAGCTCCAAATATCTGTTAACTGTTAGAAGCTTTCTCCTAATCATAGTACGAGTCCTCAAACATTCATCCTATTGTAAGAGCAGCAGAGCCCCCATTGAAACGTTTCTGGGATGATTCTTACGCAAACATTTTATGGTGCAATAAATCACTAGAACGCCTGCAAATGCTCCATTCGTGCGCACAGATTGTTTCGAACGAAAAAGTTGTCAATCGATCGCGATTAACGACAGCTTTTATACAGATGTGTTAAACGTTGCTTTCGCTCGAAACACCCTGAAATATGAGTTTAAAGCGACACGCAAATAAGGCGATTAGGTTGACTTATGTGACTGATTTAGGCGCTTTACAAACATAAAAGTGGCGCTGAATATTTTAGGACCTAAAGTTCTTTTAGATAACCATATTCTTTTGGTTAAGTTAAACATACACCAAAGCTCAAGCCAGATTTTATTGAGGCAAAGTACTTCCTCCATGTAGATGGGATTTATTTCACAAGTTTAAGTGACCATTGGTATCCGGCATATACAAAGAACCTAGTCGTAAAGACTTTTTTATATACTTTAGTTTGATTTTTCTGACCTTCTACATATTGTAAAAAATATTACTTAATTTTAATTAAAATTTTGGTTATCTGGAAGTAGTGTAGATATTATTGGAAACTCAGGACACAGTATGTTTTTGCCTAAAATTAGAACTGCAAATAGGTTTTGCTATGCGACGCATAATTTCTAAATGCTTTTTGAATCATAGTATAACTAGGTTTTGCTGAAAAGGCTATAGCGGGATAAGATGGCAAAATCTGTCTCCAGCGGAATCGCTACGGGGCGGCGACGCGACGGTTGGTTCGATAAGTTGTTTCAAAAGATGCCTCCATACTCATTTTTAGCCCTTTAGGTCTACAATTTCCGGTAAAATCGATTCAGTCCCATTTTTTCGAAAAAAATTCGTGCGGTCAAAAATTCAAAAATTCGCCAAAAAAGCGAGCCATTTTAATTTTTCAAATTACCTTCAGGTTAGGAACACTATTTTTGGCCAAGATTTGAACCATTGTTTTTTTTAATATTTTTTCCCGTTTTTTCAAATGGCGCAATCAGAATATCGAATTTCGGGGTGCGTCATTCCGAAAAGTCGAAAACCATTTTTTTTTAGTATTTTTGCCATTTATTTAAGGCATAACCTCAAAATTCAAGGAAGCAATACTTGACACAACATATCGAAAGCGCAGATGAGGGCAGATTTCACCATCTTATCCCTCTATAGCCTATCAATTTTAAGGTACCGTCAATTCTTCTCTTACTATACACCAGAAGCCCAACAATTGGCCACTGCTGGTAACTTTTTGGCTCGATCGACAAAGAACATATTTGCAAACATTATGATTCGAACTGTGGTCAGTAGTAATGGTTAGTAGTAATTTTAACCCGTCTTGAGTAGTGGTGCTTGTGTGTGTTATTTTTGATCACAAATAATTTGCGAAACAGCAATCCTAGCAAAGTGGTAAATTCAAACCCTTTTATAACGTGACATATACGTTTTTCTTTCATATATTAGGTTCGCCAACTGGGATTTAAAAATTTTCATAATATTTAAAATTAGTAGTCTCAAACAAATCTATTGTACTAATTTTTATTAAAATTGAAATCATGAAATTTTGGGCGTCATATTGGACCCGCCATCTTGAATTTACAATTTTTGAAAGTACATTCGAAATTAGTGGGTTAGACCTTCCCTTTGTTCTAATTTTCGTAAGAATTAGTTGAAATTCAGAATTTTTGGTTGCCATGTTGAATTTACATATTTTGATAATATTTTAAATAAGTGGTCCTAGGATTTTTGGTTGCCATATTGGGTCCGCCATCTTGCATTTACACATATTGATAATATTCAAAGTAAGTGGCCTGAGAACAATCATTTCACTAATTTTCATTAAAATCCGTTGAAATCGAGAAATTTTGATCGCCTTATTGGTTCCGCCGTCAATGACTTGCGAATTTTGATAATATTCAAAATTAGTTCGCTTAAAATGATAATAATTTGTGCCCTTAAAATAACCAAGGTACTAATTTTCATTAACATCCATTGAAATCGAGAATTTTTTGTCGTAATTTTGAATCCGCCCTCTTGGATTTGCAAATGTAGATAATATTAGGAATTAGTTGCCTCAAAATAATTAATTTCCATTAAAATCCGATGAAATTGAGAAATTTTTGTCGCCATTTTTGACCCACCATCTTGAATTTCTAAATTTGGACAGCAGACTTGAAGTCAACATCCCCCAAAACCCCTAGCTACCAATTTCATGAAAATCTTATGTAAATATGAAATAACTTGACTACAGTACTACCTATCGGATCCTAGCATAGCTATGAACCGTCCGTCGTCTCGACAAAACAAACAGAACAACCATTCTATATAATTCTAATAAAAACGTGTCCGAAAACTCTACTGTACAAGCTAAAAGTTTTAACGCGGATGCAAGAAAGCAGGGAAAGAACTGATTTTCCGTCTCTACACTTTTAAAACATTAATGAACTTATCTGCTGCCACTTTGGGTCTGGTCGTAGTACCCTCGTTTAGGTCCAAATCCAGGAACTGGAGCCTTCTTGTACTTGTTCAATTATAATTGCTGGTCGTACTAGCCTCGCTTATGTCCAAAATCCAGGAACTGTATGCGGGTTCAAAAGCCTCCTTGCGCTTCTTCAATTATAATTGGCTAAAAATAACAGTTTAGTTTTCTTTAATTACATTTTGAAAAACTTAATAGGAAACGAAAGGTTTCATGCTATTGTGATATGATAACTTCTCTTAACTTTTGTAGTTTAAAACTGAAGTATACCAGTTTTTTAGGTCCATTTATTACTAAAAAAAACATTTGAAGTTAAATATATTATATCTTACCTTAATTTCAGTCATCTAACAAACACTAATTCACAAGATGAAAACTTTGTAAAAGTTATATTGGTTAATATCCGTCAGTAGACTGAAAATTTAGTTTTTGGTACAGTGCAAAGAAAATTTGTCCGATTCGCTCTTAAGGATCTACCAGAGTACCATAGCCTTCTTCAAGGACCTTGACTTGGATGGGGTCTAATCTAGAGGGGTTTAGCACAATAGATCTTTCAGGTCGCGTTTGCTATCGAGAGGTACCTAGAGTACCTTATCGACCCGCTATACATAATAATAAGTTAAGACTGTTAATAAAATTTAAAAAAAAATATAGTGAAGTAATAAAAACAAAATACTTAAATACCATTGTCTTAAAATGTGATTTCTTGGATATGCAAGGCTTGCAAATTGCATACATTGACTTCAGTCTTAAGTACAATTTGACCCTTTAACGAATTTTCAATTGAATTTACAAGCGTAATAAAGCCGTTGTGTTTCGACGTACCTTAGTCGAACATAAAAATATTATTCCAAAAGGGCATCTGGATCTATTGCACAAAATATAGAAAATCTATAGCTTGACCTCTTATAGTTGAAGCAAAGGATTTGTCAAAGGAATCTCAAATTAAAGACTAATTGTTATAGTTTAACGTAATTCTTTATTTTTCGGAAAGATTTACTTTATAAATTTTACTATGACTTATACAATTACTTATGATATACATATATTGAAGCCAAATTTTTCTTTAGTTATATATATCGAGGACTTGGAACAAATTTATTTGGTAATATCCCAAATAAATTATTTTATATATCAATGCGAGAAAATATCTTAGCTGATAATTTTCACAAGCTAAGTATTTTTCCGTGCATTAAAATAGATAAGTGTAAATTTTTTTAATATTCAAAACGTAGGAGTTAGACTTGGAAAAAATTCAGTTGGTAATAGAATTATAATTCAAAGATATTGCTATAACTTAGAAAGATTTCAGTTGGTGTTGTCCCAAACTGAAATCTTTCTAAATATAAAATCCAAATTAACTCAAAAAAAAAAAAAGTTTTAGTCCCCAACGTGTTTTATTAATTCGCGGTATATTAAAATATATTAAATCTAAAAAAAAACCCGGACTCACCAAATTTCATCATAAAAAAATTGGTGATATTTTTACTCAAAAAGGATCAATTATACGAATAAATTTTATATGATCATAAGTGCTTATAATTAGCCAAAGAACACGTGTAAATTTTATTTATTACATTGCTGTACAAAATGGCCATTTTGCAAAAACCAAAGAAAAAAAAAAAATTCAAAACCATGGTTTTAGAAAGTGCAGATATTCGCACCGCGATTTCTGGTAGTTATATGATCATTCAATAGGAGCAACGGCAAGATAATCGACTTTGAGACGAAAAATGACCAAAAAAATCGACACTTTTTTGAAGAAACCCAAAAATAATAGGGTTTTTGAAGTTTTTATGCAAAACAAATGCCAGATTCTGAAAGAGCACCCCAAAAAACCCCTCATATACGAATTTGGAAGGAATTCGCCCCAATTTGTTATTCGAATCGTACGATTGAACTTGCGTGCACAAAATACTTGTTTTGCGCATTAATGGGTTAAAATGCGCCCTTAATATTGAAAATTGGTTCAGGTTTGAAGTTTTTGAAGTTTTTGCAAATTTTGGAATCTTTTTTAATTTAATGCAATAAGAAGTATAGATTAGGAAACAAGTTTTCTCTTAGAGGTTTTTATAGGAGAATTGACTAAAATTGGAAAAAAATCAGGGAAGAGAGAAATTAATTCTATACCAAGTGTATGGTTTACTGGCAAAGTAATAAATTAAACCTGTCTTAAAGGACTTTCATCTATTCGCAGGTGAATTTCCCAACTATCGTGAACAAGAATTACAACTGAAGTTCAGGAACACTCTGCAGAGTATTTCCGAGATATAGCGAATGCTAGACAGTAACAGTCCTGGTCGATGTTGCTGGTAGTAATTCCAATAATACTCCCAATAACCTTTAAAACAAAAATATAATTTAGAGTAAATGGAGTAATGGAGTTCTTCAAGAGCTACTCTGTTATTCATGTGAATGGCGAGGCGAAAAGGTCACCGAAGGTTCCCATGGCGTACTTAGGTATACCGACTAATTTAATTGCACACCAAGAAAGTTTGCATCTCTAAAGAAGCATCCGACAGAGATTCCACATGAATGTATGTAAATGAAATTGAATAAGGGGAACCAACAGTTTCCAACAACTTCTCGGGATGCACTTAGTTAAATTCGCTTTTATCTTGCTTTAAGGCTTGTCCGGTGTAGAATGGAATAGCTTAGGTTAGCTTGTCACTTGAACAAAACATTAAATATTGAATATGTTTCGTTTTCCACATCATGACAAACAAAGAGCACAGAAGTTGTGGTGAAGGAGTTTAAAACAATTCCTTCTTTTAAACGAGCATATTTTCTGGGGATCATTGCCCATCTTTTTAGCAAACAAACAGGAACTCACATGCATGCTCACACATTTTCCTCAAAAATACCCACGTGAACTAAGAACCGTGATAAATTGTTTGAAACAGAATGCTGCAATATTTCCACAGGAAAGATTTGCCAAAGTTCAATATCCTGTGAGGAGCTTTATCCCGGGCATATTTTTTCACGCAACTTATTTAATGTGCCAAGACGTTCACGAGTGCGACAGATATTCGCTCCATGCGTCCATATAACACAAAACAAATGCCTGAGAATAATGCTCGGCATAACCGTGAAATATGGTTTGTTTGAGGCAGAAGACTCCGACAGTTTGGTAGAAGAATTTTTATCCATGAAATCCTCACGTTTCTGCGTTGCTTCTTTCCTTATATGAAGAAAATAGAAACTCTTATGGCACGTCACACTTTGCAGCGACAATGAGAAAATATTTGGTTGGACGTTGAATAAGGTGAAACTGGAGTCATGTTCGGCGTACTCGGAGCAAGACAAATGGTGCTTTATTGCGATGGTTTTGCTTTAAGCAAGTAACTTCTCGAAACGCAGTCTTCTTTGACGTCAGCTAATAAAGAAAGATAAGTGCAGTTAAATCACAGGCTGCTTAGAGCTTATATGTATCAAAGATTAGAATACCTTACTTAAATAATGAAATTATAGTTAAACCCGCTTATCAGATTACGAAGGAAAGCACACACAAAGAATAAGATACCTACAGAGCATGGCAAGCTTAAAGGACACGCAAAAACATTTATTTTTTCAAAGGTTCTAGCCGGTTAAGAAGATGAAAAGTGCCCGCAGCACTTTTGGAAAACAAAAAATATCCTTATATAGTACATGAAAAAGGGTAAGTTAGCTGCAATTTTCAGACCGATAGACCCTCACATAGGGGAGAGTGGGGGAAACGCGAACGTGGGGTAATCCCGAATCCAATGATTCTAATATGTTAGAGAGAGATAGCCATATTTTACTTGCCTCCATTTCGGAGATCACGCCACCACCAGTGGCAGGCAATAATACGGGAGACGCGGGCGCAAGTTACTTGTGAAGGTATGCATTTTTCATTATTTTGCATGTTTTTGATGTAATTTTTTTGGTAAATTAAAGTTGGTGTTGCTTTATTTCTATCTATAATAGTAATTTAACTTTTACATAGTGGAATACTCACATATTAATCAGCTAAATGACAATGACGCAATCAGCAAAAGAAATATAATCTAAATTTTTTTTTTTCCATTTTACTGTTTTCGATCCAGCGGGGTAAAGGCGAACACTCCATGTCGGGCAATCTCGAACGTTCGGCATTACCCCCCTCCCTTTTGCTGGTTCCCCGTTCATCTTTTTTTATTATTGCCCGAGGGTAGTACATATTCCAACTTAACATATAGGCTAACTTTTTTCGGATAATACATAGGGTTTCAAAATGGCGCATCCAAGATGGCGGCTGACGATTTTAAATTTGAAGCGATTTTCATGAAAATTTGTACAAAGGGGTTTTGCGGAATGCTGATTTCAAATCTGCTATCTAAATTTAGAAATTCAAGATGGCGATCAAAATTTCACGATTTCAAGAATGTAAAAGTCTAGGGTCAAAATACGAAAGAAAAAGAAAGAGAAAAAGAAAAAGGTGAAAAGGAAAATGAAGACTCTGCTTTTGTATTTTTTGTAGAGATAAATATATAGATCCCCCGTTGAAGACTGGATTATGTGGTACGTGTGTAAAAAATGGGCTGACGAGAATTGTACTGACGGACAGTCAACATCGTTGGGTTATAAATGTGATCACTGTCGTTATTAATGTTCGTACGTAATTACCCCACTTGGTGTTCGTGTTTACCCAACTAATGTCGAGTAAAGCAGAACACTAAGGGTTTTGTTTTTTTTTCATATTGTCACAATTTATTAAAAATATAAATATTGATTACTGAATTCGATAGACAGATAAGTAAACTTTATAATTAAAAAATAAAGAAATTCTGTGATCAAATTCCACTGTTTTATTTAAGTTTTCCCTTAGGTGTTCGTGTTTCCCCCACTTTCCCCTAACCACGAAAACAATTAAAATGTGATTTTCATGTGTCTCGGCTTCTATCGACGTAGAAAATTTAAATTTTATTTCTCAAATTATAGGGTTTTTTGTCAGCAAAATTTTTTTTTTTTTAAATTGTTTGGCGGGAAATTAAAATTATTATACGCGTTCGAAATTTTTAAAATTCAATTTAAAAAAAACTAAAACAATAGAAACGCCGAAAAAAATTAAATTATTTTCTAGATGCCAAGCTACATATATCCATGAATTATTTCAGATATTTAGATTTTTACGCTTGGTGTTCCAATAAAAGTAAGTAATTGCATCAATAAAAGCTATTTATTTGGAAGAATACATATAGCATATCTATGTTTTTAATTTCAAAACCATTTATTTAATTCTATATGTACATATATAGGTTTTTACAGACTGTAAAAAAGGTGGAGGTTCTCGATACGGGCATGTGTGTTGTTAGTTTTAATGAACACCTATCCTTCAATTTACACGGTACGTATTTTCCTAGAAAAATCGTTCTAATCGAAACATTGTAAAACGAGGTGCCGCAGACGTATAGAAAGCGGGATAGGTTCATATAAGCTTTAGATGGTGTAAATCGTATCAAAACATATGAAGAAAAGTCATAGATACGTTCGCAATAACCATTTAAAGTAGGACGAGGATTTTGTAAAAAAATGAAGATTAGTTCTACTAAGTATTAAGTTTAGAGATTGAAACTCTTCATTTAAAATATTCCAAGACTCATTTATTACGCCACTTAGTATTTAAATTCATTTTTTAAAATTAAAAACAAATAAACATGAATAAGAAATGTTCCCTTAAAAAAAAAAAAAAAAAAAAAACAAAACAAAAAATTTCCATATTCATAATATCCTCCATAACAAATATTAAGCAGTACAACCCGAAATAAAAATTTTCAGTATCCCAAGAGTATCCCAGCGTCTCCCACAGAGACTGGAGCTATAAAATTGTTGGTTGGGAGACGCATGTTTTTTTCGAGTCTCCCGAATTTTGTGGACTTAGCAAATTCAATTTCCTATAAAAAAGTTCTGAACACCAAATTGCTAACATCGATATTTCTTGAGATATTGGGCTTTGAAGTTGAAGTAGTGTTTCTACAATTTAGCTCAATAATCCATGAAAATTCCACTCTACCTCAACTTCAAAGCCTAATATCTCAAGAAATATCGATGTTAGCGATTTGGTGTTCAGAACTGTTTTGGAGGAAATTGAATTTCCTACAAGTTTGTCATATTCACTTTTTCTGTACCTCTTGTTGTTTATGAGATAGGGGTAAAAAGCGAGAATTTCATGGAAAAATTGGGGTCAATGACCAGTACTACCTCGCTGGTGGGAGTTAGGGTTACACCGCAATGGACACTTTTGTAGAGCATTCAATTCTGAAGAAATCCTACCATTGACCAAGATTATACCATAAAATGCCTCTGAGCTGTAGAGTTTTGAAGAAAAATAATCAAAGTTTACGTGTATTTTATATGGGAAATCTTTATACGCCTTGGTCTAGTACTTAATATTAATATTAAGGGCTCCAATTTTCAGGGAATTTTTGTTTAGGTATTTGCCACAAAATTTTGAGGTGGGACTGAAAAAAAAAATAGTCGCGGAAAAAAAGCACCCTAATATATATATTAAAATGCTTAATACATTCATGTAACGTGAGGGAATGATCGCCATAAATGTAACTCTTAACAATTTTTCACATAATACATTTTTGCACAAACTCACCTACGGTTGAGAAGAAATCGCCATCTTGAATCATTTGAGAGTGTTGCCAGGTACTAAAAACTTAAGGTTGCGTTCCTAAATATCGTTCGATGCGTTCAGAAATCGAATATTCATAATAGGGTGAGGGAATTATTTTACTTGGCGGGACATATTTAAAATCGGATTATCGTTTTTATACATTCGTTGTTGTAAGATGGAAGCTTTTCTAGACAATAACAAACATCTTTCTAATATATTAGCATAATTTTATTATTAAAAATATTGATATATTTCAGATAAATAGACATTTTAGTAATGTTTTTGAACTAAGGGACAAGGTGAGGGAATGACTTTCGCGCTAAAAAAGTAGCCATATCTTTTTTTTCTTTAGAGGTAATACGTTTTCTTTTTAAACAATAGTGGTATAGACAGCGTGCATTGAAATAAAAAAAAGACTTATGTAGTTAATGCATATGACTCGGCACTAATGACTCGGGAATCAAATTTCGAAATTTGATGAGAAATACCCATATATAGTACTCTGGGATACTGAAATTTTTCATCTCGGGAATTATTGCAATCTATTGCTAACTACGAGCTTTTCACAGAAACTAGTTTCCACTTTATAGTGGCTTTCACAATAAATGTTTGTGTGATATATGTTTGAGGTTTTTTTAATTTTTTGTTCAACAATTTTTGCTATAAATGTGAACATGTTACAATTTTGGTCGAGAAGATAAAGATCTCGCAAAATTCCAGAGATATTTACATCTAAAAACAAAATTAAGTTATTTGTTATTATATAATAAGGTTTAACTATAATGGCCTTAAGATAGCTTAAAATTCCGTACGACAGCATGTAGTGTCATGGTCTTAACCAAGTTTTCGTTAACTTTCTGAATCTTTCGGCAAATCTCAAGGGTACGGTTCCGAGCGTACAAAAGGGATCTTAACAAAAGTGACATTTGCAGAATTAAGTTGGCCGATGTATTTGATTTGCTTAAGCTAAGCTAAGTTAGTGAAATTAGTGTCAAAGGTACCATACGGCGATTATGGTTGAGATTATGATGCTTTAATATTTGACAGAAAATTAAGCAATCTTACCGAAATTCAACAAGGTGTCTTAAGGCGCCTATATGGCTATAGTTAAGCCTATAGTTACACACATTTTTAATCGAATTTCGATTACCATTAATATTTCACAGTGTTTGACAACTCGTATATAAATTACAAGTTGAATTCTCTACAGTAGTTTTCGAGATATTGTGGTAAAACTACCGAACAATGTATTTTGACAAAATTGCAAAGCTTCCTAGTTTGGCCAGCCATGCACTTTTTCACATTTAATGATGTTCTGAGCCGAAGTTTTTAAATTTTCGACAATGCAATCGAGAAATAATTCTTTAAGGGTTATATGCAAAACAAAATCGATTTATCTGAAATTTCAAACCTCGCTACTCTAGTTGCTTTAACTGTTATTTATTTTTAATTAACAGAGTATCAGCTTTACAAGAAATGTGGGCAATTGTATGTTTATTCTAAATTTAAAAACAAAACAAAAAAATATATCAATATTCTTGTCCCAAAAATGCAAAAAATCTCCTGCAGCAAGTTCATATCAGTCTCAAAGGTCTGAGCCTGGCTCCCAAATCTCCGATAACTCTGCCTGGATGACACATACAATACTGCCTTTAAGTACATACAGGCAGACGTGAGTGGTACTAAAAAATTCAC
This sequence comes from Dysmachus trigonus, assembly GCA_949715965.1. Taxonomy (NCBI): domain Eukaryota; kingdom Metazoa; phylum Arthropoda; class Insecta; order Diptera; family Asilidae; genus Dysmachus; species Dysmachus trigonus. The sequence continues at coordinate 38,668,923 of OX454322.1, read as the reverse complement.
CTTAATCCAATTTTATGTAATGACGCCGCTGCTAACTTGAACAAGCTCTGCCAACCAAGATATGAAAAACCCCAGTGGTTCCTATCCTAGTCTAGCTACCCTACAATTAACCGAACCAAAAATCAATATTAGGGCAGATGCGCCTATTTGGAGGGCTCTGGAAAGTCGAAGTCCACGTTGGCTGTTGGCTCCACCACACCACATGCCGAGCTCTTATAATGAAAAATTGTATGACAAGAAAACAGCTCCGAGCATTTTTTCAAATTATCTGAAGTTTTAAAACAGCGGAGCACGCTTTTCCCAAAGGGTAAGAGGTGCTCCACCTGTATTAGAGGTAGCTTGATAACAACCGTCAAATTTATGTTTGTTCAATTTTGGAAGTGGGCTGATAAAAATTTTTCCCATTTCGCACGGGCTTTAACTTTTGAATATTTTTTTAAATCGGCTTTGTTTCACAAGTGGGATTAGAGGGAAGTCGTACAGGTAAAGACCGCATACACGCAAAATTGCTCTTCCCGAACTGTAAGGCAATTCGATGGGATTATGGAAATCCACTGGAAATTGCCCTCTCCCCGACACTATTGAATATAACGTCGAGCGTAAATCACGGTCACGTAAAAGTCGAAAATTTCTTTGGAGTTAATCGCACAATGGGAAAAGTTTTATCGAAACATTTTAATTTTAATTGATTGCGCATATGACTGCAGGGGTCGAATCAGAGCCGGAATTAATTCGGACAAAAAGGGTCTAAGAGCTGCTTGGACTTTTGTACCGCTTCTTTCAAATCATTCATAATTATTCCACTTCTTATGGCAGTGGAAGCTCTTGACCTAGTTTGAATTTGCAGTGCCTTCGAAAGATTCTTTGGCGCCAGTTGTTATAAATTCTAGTTACTTTATTCAGCGTGCATCGTTTTGTATTTATATTTTTCACTATATATTTTTATTGTATGATGCGAGATCAACTTACTCAGGGACAACCGAGATTAAGCCTTGACTTGGACTTTCTTATTTACAATACTTAAGTTTGTTCAGTAGAAGTTCTCGGGGAAAGAAGTTCCAGTCGCAAATTTTATTTCATAGAAAGTGAAGTCTGTTGAAAAATTCATTGCACAGCAGCGTTTTGCAGCAATGTCAAAACGGATGCAATTAATCTTAAACTTGCTAAAAATACTATAAATACGAAACGCCTTGAAGCGTTAAAAGGATTAATGTTGAAACGCGTTAAAACACTTATTTAGAAGAAGTGCAACAACTACGTGAAAATAAAAAAAACTACGTGAAATAAGTAGCAGAGAAATTAGTATTTCTAATCCAAAGAAATATGTTAAGACCACTTAAGGTACTACTACCGTCTAGAGAGCAAAAAATGACACTTTTTCATGATTTTTTTCTCAGCCTTTTTATTCTATATTACAACCAAATTTTATGTACAATAAGTTTGATCCTTTAAGATTGAAAAAAAATTTTTTTTATTTAAATGACACCTTTTAACTTATATTACAAGAATTGAATAGACTTTTTTATTATTGGTTTTCGTACATTTCCAATTTGTTGGTAATCAGCCTATTGAAGAAGTTTTAAAAATAAATATAAATAGAATGAAATAAATAAACAATGCAAATTAAAAGCAGAAACTCGTTTTTTTGGTTTAACAAGAAAGTTAGTGAAATTGGTTTTTAGCTTAGGGTGCCGGTAGGGGTTTTATAATAGAATTATATTTAAAATAATCATATCTAAGAATTTATACATGAATATAGAAATAACTCAAAAAATTGCAAAATAATAACTATGAATAAAAATTGTATATAATTTTAAACGGAATGTTATAATACATCAGTATTCCGAATTAGCAACATGGTATCCCCACCACTTATGACATATGCTCGACTGGAACTCTATATAGATAATCCAAAATACGAATGCGGGCCTACATAGTGAGGAAACACTGAGAAAAACCTAAATATGGAAAGTCTAATTATTGTCTCAATAGACCTCCATTTTGTTGCACGATCAAAAAATTCTCCATCAAGATTTGGTGTAGAACATTAGAGGCATGCCTAAGTTATGCTTATCTTCGGAATTCTTAATGCGAATCTTATGCCGATAACTTAAGGCTGGATTATGCATTAAATATTATATAATTAAAATAACAGCAAAAAACATATTATTTTATATATAGCGTGTATGCTCGATATGTTTTTTTTTAAATATATATTATTCATTTTTATATATTCCATTGTTTTTAATGAAAATATAAAATCAAATTGTCTAAAAATTTTTACAATTTGTTGTATTTTGTCGTTTAGTCTACCTCTATTTGCGATATTAAGAAGTCCCGCATAATCCAATATTCATATGCCACATTTTCTAATTACCTAATATTCACTCAATGAGGTCTTCCCATTCTGGAGCGAAAAAGGACATGCATTGCTTTTTTGATAAGAATTTAATGCGGTTTCCTCATTAGATCCTAACGCGAAATTCGACATTCCCAATGCCTCTTGACTACCGAAATTTCAGTCCGTGTGTAAGTTGTAGTTTATTTGTTGATATTTGCTTAAATTCTTTAAGTAAATCTGATTTCGATCTACTAACAATTTTAAGAATATTTTCTTAGCAAAAATAAGAAATAAGACACCATTTGTCGCATACTTAATACAGTGGAAGACTGATAAGTGCGTTTGTAAAAATATCAACTTTTTGAAGCATTGTGTTGGTTGTGGTCGAAATTAGACCAAAACTTTTTTTTCACAAAGTTAATGGGAATTTATGTGTACCCAAATTCTTAATTCTTAATTTTCACCTTGACGCTATGGGGCACTATGTATTTGTTTGCATACCTTTTTTTGTTTTTGTAATATTGTAATATATGTATATAGCCACTTTATTTTACACTGATTTTTTTTTTTTTGCACATCTATGACACAGTTACCTTTTGAATGATGTAAGTTTCATTCCCTCCTTTTATAATAAATATTAAAAAAACAAAAAGAGTAGGACAATTTTCGATGTTCATATATATTAATATACAATACAGGATGGATGAATCGCAGGACATCGAAAAAGAACTCATTCAAAGGAGGAGGAGCGCACTCTTTCAAAGATACCTCCACTTGTTAAGATATGTCTAAAAATGTATAAGGCAGAATGAGTCCTTGTTCGATGTCTTTCGATGTTCTTACAAGGACATATAAGGACTTAAGCGAGCGAACATCTAAAAATCCTTCATTGGCGTTTTTGGAGGGGGAGGGGGGGGGGGGGGGGGGGGAGGGAGTCTCAAAACAAACGAACACTCCAAGGAATCGATTGGTATAACGTTTCTTACATTGAATCGGGCCACCCTGTAGATTAAATTTGCAAAAGTGTCTTGCCATCCAAATTTATATAAGTCTCTTTCAAAATCACTTTCGTTTTCGTCAAATTCACTTTCACATGTGTATAACTCTCTTATGAAATCTTCCTTGAACATGTCTGCACGCAAGGCATTAATAACTTACCGTAATACTTTGAAGTTTCGTAATTTTAGGAACTCTACCGCATAATCAATTGAATTCCATACTATTAATAATTATTTCAAATAAGCTTAATTTACAAATTTATTTTGTGGCCCCACGCTCGCCACAGATAGTGACAACCACCTATACTGCCGTTGTATCCTCTATATTTCAAAGTAAAAACAAAATTCTTCGATATTTAAATTGCTACTTAAAACTAATAAAATTTACATTTCATGCATTTATATTTATTTATAAATGAAATCTACTCTACGTTCTTTCATAGTTGCAAAGTAGTTTATAATATTGTCACACCAAAGTGGTATTTTTTCAAGGTTTTTAACCAACGTTTTTTCTATACTCTAAAATGCCAATTCTGATAAACGATCTTGGCCCATTTTATTTCTTCGATAACCTTTTATTCTTTTTAAAGCAGAAAAGCTTCTTTGTACGTTAATTGAATCGAATTCGCCTCCATTTGTCGTGAAAAATGCTTCTCTCTGAGGAGGCAAGCCTCCGACGATTTTATGAGTAGAGATACAATGAAGCAACACACGTAGATGGCCGTGACGTAATTTTTTTTAAACAGGCTGGAGAAACTGCGGCCGAGGAATTCTGTGTGTGCGTGACCAAGGAGACAATTGTCTCCGACGATTTCATGAGTAGAGCACTGAGTGTCGAGAAATAATGATGTAACGAATACAGGGAGAGAGCCATGACGTAATAATCTATACTAATATTATAAAGCTGAAGAGTTTGTTTGTTTGTTTGACCGCGCTAATCTCAGGAACTACTGGTTCGAATTGAAAAATTCTTTTCGTGTTGGATAGTCCATTTATCGAGGAAGGCTTTAGGCTATATAATATCACGCTGCGACCAATAGGAGCGAAGAATCAGTGGAAAATGTGGAAAAAACGGGGAAAATTATTCATCTTTGAGGGCTTCCGTTGTTGTACCGTTGTTTTTTAGATCATGTTTTCCTTTTGAAACTTTTTCAATCTATATATATAAATTCTATACTAATCTATACTAATATTATAAAGCTGAAGAGTTTGTTTGTTTGTTTGAACGCGCTAATCTCAGGAACTACTGGTTCGAATTGAAAAATTCTTTTTGTGTTGGATAGTCCATTTATCGAGGAAGGCTTTAGGCTATATAAAATCACGACCAATAGCAGCGAAGAATTAGTGGAAAAAACGGGGAAAATTATTCATCTTTGAGGGCTTCCGTTGTTGTACCGTTGTTTTTTAGATCGTGTGTTCCTTTTTAAACTTTGTCAATCTATATATATAAGTAAATGTTTGTTTGTTTATTCGCCTTTTATAGACTCCGAAAACGCTGAACCGATCTCCTTGAAATTTATACTAAGTAGTCTCTATTCAAAGGGGAGTAACATAGGAATTCGCATAAAACCGATTGTTTTCAGGGAAGCGTAGCAACGCCGATAAATAGATAGATAGAAGTTAGATAGAAGCTAAATAGATATGTAGGTAGATAGATAGATAGTAAGATAGATAGATACATAGATAGACAGATAAATAGAAGACAGACAGAAAACAGATAGACAGATAGATATATAGATAGAAGATAGATAGATAAACAGACAGAAGATAGATAGGACGTAGATAGATAGATAGATAGATGTAGATAGATAGATGGATAGGTAGATAGATAGATAGATAGAAGATAGATATAGATAGATAGAAGATAGATATATAGATAGAAGATAGATAGAAAGACAGAAAGATAGAATATAGATAGATAAATAGAAGACAGACAGAAGGTAGATAGACAGATAGATATATAGATAGAAGATAGATAGATAAACAGACAGAAGATAGATAGGAGGTAGATATATAGATAGATAGATGAATAGGTAGATAGAACATAGATAGATAGATCGAAGATAGACAGAAAGATAGAAGATAAATAGATAGATGCCGTTTAGTTACGGAAATGATTCTATGACCTCAATAATTGAAAATCTATTTACGTTTGGATTAATGGTAATGAAATATTTTATTTATAAATTCTCGCATAAACCCGATTGTTTTCGGAGAGGCGTAGCAACGCGCGCAGGGTACGGCTAGTTGTTTAAATAATCTCGTAATTCTCTAGCTAGAAAAGACGCAGTGGCGGTCATTTCGTATTTCACAATATATGTTGCGCTGGCATATTGCACGGCAATGGAGAGTGCTACTTAAGTGTATGGTTTGCCATGTAATATTAGAGAAGTATAAGGCGTGGGAAATTCGTTCTTATTGGAAATATTGAAGCATGGCAATCCTCTCTTATGAGACAAATGAAACTGCTTGTACCCTCATGTTAAATTAAATTCGGTACGAATTTTAAAATGACTGATTAAGCCCCCAAACTGAAGGCGAAAGTTAAGAAAATGTTATTCTATTTACTGAAATGAAAAGAGACTCTTTTCCGTTGTTTTAATTTAAAATTTGGAAACTGCAAAATCCTCATCTGGGCTTATTCTCACGTTTATGTACATAGCATCTGGATAGCATTTTGGTAAAAATGTTTCGTAACTTTTGAGTAATGCTTCTACACTTACGATAGGTTTTGAATAATATTTATTTTTATAATAGTTATGGATTAACCTAGACCTAGACCGGCTGGTATTCCCAACTGGTAGTACAAGCGATGTGTGGAAAAAACAACGATTTAAAAAACTTGACTCTTGCTCTTTTTTGGTATAATAGTTCACAGGATTATATTCGTATATAATAGTGGTATAATAGTTCCCAGGATTATATTCGCGCTAAAATTAGTTTAAAACTTTTTAGGACGCAAGGGATTGAGTTAGATATAAATGAAGGTGCTAAACACCAAATTGAAGAGCATAATAAAAAAGTTAAAGGTAATAGGGAAATTCTTAAACGTTTCATTGATTTGACTTCTCTTTTACCGCGGCAAGATTTAGCTTTCGTAGGTCATGACGAATCGGATAATTCAACCAATAACGTAAAGTGGCCTAGTTCCGACCACCAAACTCCTTCCTTATTTATTTTCCCTAAACGAAGCGACTAATATATTCTAATCAATTAAGAAGGCCAAATCCTGAAATTAAAGTGATGTAAGAATTAAAAAAAAAAGTTATTATGGTACTTTCTTTTTGCAAAATGTATTAAAATAACATTTTAAACTGGCATGAAGCGAAGAGGTCAGATGCGCCTATTTCCGATCACAAGAACTGTCGTTTCCTAAAACCGACCACCGCTTAACCTAATTCCGACCGCGTATGTAATTCATTTTGTGTGGAACTAAATTAAATAAAAATTAGTATAATTATTTAATTTTAAGGCCCTTAATTTTAGGCACATCATACGTTCCACGACTAGTCATCATTGCTGGAGCTTCAATCTTACAAGTAATATCGCCTGATGAATAGTTTAAAATATCGTCTCGATCTGGCCACTTCCAATAATTGTCATCGTTTTAATTTTTAGCGTTCCTTCGTTTTTGTCAGCGACAGTTCCGGGAAAATATTCTTCTTCGTAATTTATTATAACGAAATCACCATTTCTGATGTTGTAGTAATTTCATTCTCTATAGCTTCAACGATGGATTTTGACTCACTTTCAAATTTTAATTTTTTTGTCACTCCGTTTTTCAGCTTTTTTAGTTTTCTTTTCTTCTTTAATTTTTTTTCTTCGTGAAATCTTTTTTGATACTACATAAATAATTTATTGTTTAGTCTCTAAGTCTAGGTCTTTACGTCACAGAAATGGTCTCTATTAGTATAGAATAAAAGTAATATCTTTAAAATCCTAGCATCGAAGCATCTTACAATACTATCATATAACTATTTTATTATTATTCCCATTATTTTTTATTATACTAATAAACAAAACGTAAAATACTTATACCCTTATATTTGGGTATCATTTAAAACACACTTGAGCTTCTATTATGTTGGAATTGACCAAGTCATTATTAGCACAAAAAACTTGAATACTTTAAAAGTAACCTAAGTAACTGAAAAGTTAAAGCCTTGGCCGTATTTGAACTGTTGGATTTTTTAAAATCCGACCAGTAGGTCGGAAATGCGCAAACTAATCAAAACATATATCTTAATTGCCGACCGTTTAAGATGGTTTAAATTAGATTATAAATAGCATTATTTACAAAACTTGTCAAGAATTTTTAAATGCTTTTTCGTTCAGTGAATATAATTTTTCACTATTATTTGAATATTAAAAACGAAAGAAAAATCAGACAAGTAAGTATCTTCTTTAGAATAAATGACAATTGTACAAATATTGCTTGCATTTCTGACTAAATTAACTAGGTTCAGAAACATTTTTTGGTAGGTCGTAAATAGGAAGGAAGGTAGTTTAACTAATGCCTTAAGTCATTATGCTATGGTTTTTCTAATTACACAATAAAAATTATACTTTTTTTTTTAATTTTAAAGTATTCTACAAACTACCTTATACCGACCACCGGTCGGTATTAGGACTTTACTCGCAACTCCGTTGTCCTATTTCCGACCACAATAGTTTATTGTTTTTTGTTAACAAGTTATAAGAATTTTTAATAAATAATGCTTTTGGACACCATTAAAAGGTAAATGTGTGGGAAAAAATGTAAAGTACTAATTTCAATGCTTTAAAACTATTGCAAAAACACTTGAAATCAATACGCCAGATTTAAGGATTTTTATCTAAAGTTTTATACAAAAATGGGACTTCTACAGTAATCACTCCGATAAATTAAACAAATGGCAATCAATTATTGGCCATTTTCGACCACTATAAGATGAGATATACAGGTACATATTGTAACAATCATTGACTTGTTTACATGCATCGAAAAAAAGCTATTCGCAGAAATATAAAGTGGTCGGAATTAGGGAGGCGGTCGGAAATAGGCCACTTTACGTTAATGGAAATTATAAAGAAATTTTCGAAACATGAAGCCAATATGATTAAGGTTTACAATCCACTCTGGATAACAAAATGTTTACCCGGTTGTCAAAAACAATTCAGAATGAATTAGTACATTCTGTTGCCCACGTGGTTCGTTCTGAAATTGACAGGGATATATCAGCTAATCGATTTTTTGCTTGGCAAATAGACAAAACAACTATTGATATATCATGCAAATCACAATAATCGATTATTTTGAGATTTTTAGTAAATGGTAAACTAGTAGAAAGATTTATGTGATTCTATGACGTAAGTTCCGCTAGAACTGTGAAATCCCTTTTTGAATTTAAGGTGACCTTTACTTTTGTTTACTTTTTTTTTCATAAAAATGCTTCTTAACATCACACAAACACTCTCCTAAAACCGTTTTAAGAAATTCGTAAAAGAAAAAAAGTTATACCTATATTTGTAGCGACAGCTCTACGCGTTTTATATGTAAAAATTATATAACAAAAACTTTGAACGCGTTTTTCTCGAGATCACATTTTTGAAAATGGCCGCATCTGTATCTCAAACACTATTCAACCGATTTTAACAAACCAAACGCCATTCGATTCGTTATCAAATATAACTAAACATTTAAAAATATTATTTTACCCCCCACTTTTTTATGCGGAGGGGTAGCTTACTCCTAACTTATAGTCGTTTTTTAACTTTTTTAGAAAAATGCGTATAAAATTATATATTTATTAAAAATAAAAGGTATTTTAGGATTGGGTACTAGTTTTGTGTCTTATGAAAACAATCCACTAAAGATTTTTACTCTATCTGTTACAGGAAGTCCTAGAGAAATGGGGCCGTTTTAAAAGTGCATTTTGGATGACGCCATCTGCAGGCATTAAAATAAACTAAAGTTGCATTTAAAAATTCTTTTTATATTTTGCATAATCTTACCAATAATGTACAAAAGGTTTCAGAATCATAAATATAATAGTCTTTTCAAAAAAAAACTTTTAAAAAGTGTGTTTTTTGTCGATTTTGAAAGTAAAAAAAATGTAATATCTACGGTGGAGCAGCTGTAATGACCTCCGAATTAAATGGTTTGCAAGCAAAAATAAAACAAATTTCTGCTCAAGCTGTTTTTATTCACTGTTGTGTGCATATTTTAAATTTGGCGTTAAGCAAGGATAAAAAATAATATACCTAATAAAGATGGGTTTTTCTTTTTTTTTTTTGCAATATTTCTGGTTTTCCAACATTTTTTTTCAAAATCCACAAAACGAGCTGAGGTATTGAATACGCTTAAAGCTCCGCGTTTTCCTTCAAATACACCAACACGCTGGAATTTTCACTCGCGATTAGTAGATACTTCTGCAGAAAACTTAGACATTTGTGAGGATGTTTTTGAGTCAATTATTAATGATTAGACTTTTGATTCTGACTCGGTTCGTGAGGCTTCGGGTTTTGTTTGCACTCTTAGAAATTTAGATTTTACTTTCCTGTTTTTTACTTATCAATCAATTTTTCATCTTACTTCACATCTATGGGATATTCTGTAGTCAAAATTGGTAGATATTCAGTTTTGTTTGGCTGAAATTAGAATACGGAACAAGATTTAAAACAATTCAGAAGTGTGGAATCGTTTAAAATCCTTTATAAAAAAAACTCTGGAAAAAGCAGATACTCCATAAAATACTCCTCATAAGGGAAGGATTGATGAAGACATACCTTCCGTAGAAACGCAATATCTCATGCTTTATGCTGAAGTAATTGATAATACATATTGTCAATCAAATAAAAACTCGTTTTACGGATTTTTCAAAATTGTAATTTTTTAACCTTGTCAATGTTAAACAATTTCCATCCTTTAAAGCCATATTTTCTCAAAATATGTTTGAATCATTTATAAATCTTTACGGTAAATTTGTCGATCCTTCCAAGCTGAAAAGTGAGTTGATTGTATTTTATGGCGATAAAAATTTGTGGAAAGATACTTACACTACATCATCTTTATTAAATAATTTATTTGAAATATAAGCGATGTGATGCCAGAGCTAACCAAATTATTAGAATTAATTTTAATGAGTCCTTTCAGTTCGCCACCTCTGCCTCCTCTGACGATCCGCCACTGTCTGAAATATATTGATTATACCTTCAATGGTAAGATTTTTCCAATAACTCTAACTAATAAAATGAAACTATATAGAGTTCTGAGAAAATGGAAATGAAAAGAGTTGCAATTCAAATCAATTTGTGTTTGCATGAAGTTATGAAATATGTACTTATTTAATAACCCTGAAATCTGAAACTTTCTACATTCTTCTCCCAAACAAGTTTGCCCGCACTGACTTTCCTTGTTGCCGTCTCTTGGAGAATTTGGCCACTCCTTCAGGGAGCCATTACCAAGTAATCTATTTTAAAATACTCGCAGCACACTTGCTATTTGCATATACCTATAAAAGGCTTTCTGATGCATTTCGCCCAATAATGGGCGGACGTCTTTTCGTAGGGCGCTATCAGTTGCCTTATCTATTGCACGGCATTTGCATCAAAATTGCATATGTAAATGAGCCCTTAAATGTAAATTGCCTTCATGAAAAGTTTAGAAACTCAATTCCGAGTGTTTGCTGCCACTTGTAATGCAGGCGAAGTTGTTCGATTTATCACAGAGCTGATAACCGGGTGCAGCTTATTTTACTGGTAGTGGCACCCCCGCATCTTGTGGCAGTGGTGTCGCAACCGTGTCAAGCGCGAAGCCCCATTTTTAAATTAACCCCAAAAAAAAGATTCGCGGGCAAAGCTGTATTTGTTTTCGAACAGATGCCCAACGCCGCTGGTAGTTTCGGCTTTATTCAATTTTCGCACTGCAACTTGTTTGAATGGATCTCCTCGAACAACATATTCGCTTTGCATTGCTGTTGCCACCCATTCGGTTAGAAGCATTCAGCTCTCCACGTGCGGAAGAAGTTTCGCAATCTCGGAAATTCCTGCGATAGAAGTTCTGAATCACTTTGCAAGCTGACTGCTCTCACGTCAAACTTTTCTTCAATCTAGTCGGATTACGTGGGATTGAATTTTTTAACAAGGATACATTATGCCGCGCGAAATTGGAAAAAACCGACAGTAATAATGCTGAGGTGGAGATAATTTACATATCTCGCGTAATAATTCACGCAAAAGTTTTCTGAAAGTATTTCATTCCAAAAAGGCCAAAAAGGGGATCCTAAATCTAATGGATGTGATTTAGTCAAATGAGCAAGCCATATTATTAAAAATACAAACAAACTAAAAACGGGCAAATGAGAGTTTGACTCACGCGCCGAGTTTTCCGTCCAGTTGTACTAATTTTCCAAAAAATTTGATACTCAGACTTCGTTTGACTTTTCCTATAATTTTTTTTTTTTGTCCGTTATAACATCTATACAAAAAAAGATATAAGAAACTTCGTGCGGGACGTGGGCAACCAAGTTCTATAGAAGTAGTAATAAATAAAATTAAATTATTTTATGAAAATTAATCTAGGGTTCAACATTGCAGGCCACGGTTGTTTTAGTGTTAAACTATCCCTCGATTAGGCATCTAGTAACGATTATACATACATATTTGTTGAAACAAAAATGACTATGTTTACGTATGGAGAATACCTTATCAATATAACGTAGACTAAATGTTAAATTGAAATGATTTCTGTTTAAAAATTAACAAACGTAGGTACTCTAGTGAAATTGATATATGTACATGAGAATATTCTCTAGTAAATTTGAAATTAAAATAGATGAACTAGGATCTAGTTAATTCAAACAGAAAATACGTATTATCGAATGTATTTAAAAGCTCTCACTCTCCAATAAGTTGAGAATTAATAACAGCGAGTAGGTTTAAGCAAAAATTCGTAATAGTTTAACTTAATTTTATTGATTTTTTTTTTAATTTAGAAGTTAAGGGTTCTCATCTAGAACGTCAAAAAGTAGGTAAAGTTCGTGATTTTTTTGAAGGCAAATGACAAGACATAGGGAAATGATATTTGGCATTATCTTTTATTGTATATTTATCTGTACGAAAAAATTTTTTTATTCAAAAAAAAAAACAAAATGGCGCCCGTTATTCAACTTCTCCGGAGGCATGTTTTTCGAAAATGGCCCAGCTGCGTACAAATTAGGGGTCGCAGATTGGTCTGAAATCAAATAATGATGACATTATTATAAACTAGAATAAATTTGTCTCAGAAAGAGCGGACGACTTTCAAAAAAAACTTAAAATTGACGGAATGGCGCGATTTTGAAATTTTAAGGCCGTTTTCGGCCGTTTTTTTTCATAGTTTATCACTTACAAAAAGGAGATAATGTTACAATTTTCAAAATGTGCTCCGCTCTTTCTATGAAGAAAATTGTTTACTTTAATATGCACGGAACTAGAAGTTGATCGGTTGAACCGTTTTTGAGTTATCTTGTACGCAAATTTGAAAAATCTTGAAAAACAAAGTTCCGAGATAATCGTGATTGAACGGCACGGCACAGGCTGAGCGCCCCGCTACGATCATGACACCGCCAGAATCAATGGGCTGTAGAATCCGTTCTAGTGCTCGGATCGACTAAATATTTTAAAGCAACATTCTAGACATATTAAACTTTAATAATATGAAATAAAAAAAAATCGAAAATTTCAAGATTCTAGATGAGAACCTCCCCTTAAACAGTAAAGTAAAAGTAAAAATTCAATTTAACAATGCAATAAGAAACATTGAAAATGCTTTCAAGAAGCACGCTGTCCGGCATGAGCAATGTTTACTATTGCGTATGTTGCTATTACGTTCAACAGATGGCGCTCCTATTGCAGTAAAATATTTAGTATAGCGTGTGTTGCTTGTACGTCCAACCGATAGCGCTGTTTAAAAAAAAAAAAAAAAGTATGTAAAAAGGCGCGTATTCGTATGCAACGTTGTATCAAAATTTCAAAGCAATTGGTGAAAAACTTTCGGAGATTTAAGATTTTGAACAAACGAACATTTACATTTTTATTTATATAGATGAATATTACTACCGATTTATGCAAAAAAAAAAAAACCTTTTAAACCAGGTTCCCCCTCTTAAAGCGCTGTTCCTAATGAAAAAAAGAGAGTGATTAGAAAGAAAACTGAGTAGCAGACATCACGCCATTCCCAAGCCGTACTTGATCAGCTTATGCTAGCTTTTGACGTTTTTCCTGTCGCTGTGTGCTTTAGTAGTGCTTATTCCACCCACAAGATCGACCTACACAAAACTGTTGAAATTAATACCTGAGAACTTTAAGGTTCTTTAACCCCAAACGGCAAAAACTAGAAAGTTTTCCCTTATTTGTGATTATTCAGCTAGAACAGGTGGTGAAGAGAAGAAACTTTTACGTCTGGATGTACATAAACAATTACGCGTAATGAGGTGTCGTCTCAAATAAAGGCAAACATCATCTAGAATGAACGACGACGTGCCGCAGCACTTCCGTCTGTGTGTGACTTCTTTGCTCCTTTTTTCAACAAGGAAGCCGAGAGGGTCAACAACCCTTCGAAGCACAAAACTATGAATGGAAAAGACGGAACGTGTCTCGGCGCGTCAAATCATAGTGGACAAGTGGACCGAACTTGGCAGATATTGAGTGTAGTTGACCTCCCTTTTCTCACAGAAATGAATTAATGCGAAAAACTCAATTTATCTTCTTTGTGACATAAATGAACAAATAATTCGATCCATTATGCAACAACGATGAATGGACATTACGGTACATATACTCAAACAAACTAAGATTATCTTATTTCACTCATTTTCAGTTAAAACGAGCATGGTAGGAGTAAGTTCAACAGCTTAAAATTAATTAAAATCTACTCCAATTATCATTATTATACGACAAGGAAATTGTATCTTCCATTCAGACTAAAGAATAGAAAATGTTAAATACAATCTGTTGAACCATTGTAATTACACGTTAATAATTTTCATACAAATGAAATTTTATTAACTTATAATAGAAAAAACTTAGGTGAAAGGAACCGAATATAGGATAATTGCTCATTACCAGACAATTATCCGCACTTACCACTGCCGTCTAATTGCTTGTAGCAAGCACGCTTTATATTATGTACAGGTGTCCCTCAAGTTACACGATTATTTGGTTCCGTGTAACTCGAAACCGTGTAAGTGGAAATTCAGATTTAGTACTACTGTTAGTGACCTGTATATTCCACTTTTCAAGAGCAGGAAGCGAAAGGATTCCACAGATAGCTAACATTGACGAATATATGATAAATCCTTATTATTTTGACTTTTTATGAAAATTGGTATAAAACCGTGTAACTCAAATAGCGTGTAACTTGAGGGAACGTCGCAATTTTTTTCCGTGTAACTCGAAAATCGTGCAACTCAAGTACCGTGTATCTCGAGGGATACCTGTACTCGTATATATTTATGTACGTATGGATAGAATATGTCTCAAAATCTTGTAACTTAATTTTCACATACTTTTAATTTAAGCATACCCGGTTAAATTTAAAATTGACATGTGTACATGGTTACCGTTACAATATATGTATTTTAACATTTCTTATAATAAAATTTCAAGATGGGATATCTAGATTGGCGAATGTCTCTTTGTGATTTATTTTTATAGCACGTTGTCAAAACGTTCATTTGACTACAAAGTGATGAAGATTTTAAAACAATTTCTCAGTCGCTTATGCTTCCCAAGATATTTAATTTTAAAGTTTCAAAAAATCACATTTTTCCTTTGTTGTATATGTTCCCTAAACGTTTCGTTGCAATTTTCGTAAATTAAAAATGTTAACACCTTTGCTTTGCAAAAAATCCTTAAACAACAAAAATTGGCGTCTAAATTGTCATTATCCCTTCAATTAATTATACTCTTACAAAAAATTTTCCATATTCCCGTCTTTTATCTTTTCTATATACATCAATATCAACTAGCTATCTTCAGAATACTTTAAAATTTCAGCAAACAGCCTTTACTAAATCTGGCTGAAATGCTGAATATCACTTCTCGAGTTCCAATCTAAGATAGCACGATTCAGCATTTTCATGTTTCAGCTCCCCTTCCCAGACGTGTTTCGAAGCTGAGAAAGGTGGCTTACATTTATCAATGTGGTCTGAACCACAGAGTTCCAGAGAAATCGATTGTCACGAAATACAATATATCGCTCCTGGGCCGGTAATTTGATGAAACATTTTCGCCAAGCCACTCAAAATTGCCATTTAATTTCATGAAATATATGTAGCAACAGGTGCAGAACTGGCGAACTGTGGAAACTCCTCTCGGTCCAGTAGTGCACGAGGGCCATAAGATTCGTCTGGGGCTCAACATCCACTGGATAGAATATTTTAATTGATTTCCATGGGCATCTTGACCTGTTTTCGGGAAGCAGCCCGTCCCAAGTGCCCCGTTTTCCGCTGATTAAGAGGGCTTTTCTAAGCGATTACCACAGATTTCGAGAGATCCTTCAGGCAATTAATTTCTTTGAGTATAGCCTCAATGGGAATCGTCGAAATGCTTCTTTGTGGCTGTTCTTTCCTCTGTTAATCTTTCCAAATCAAAACCTCCCCGGCCTCCAAAGTATGGAGGATGGTATTTGGGGCCTCATGCTGCGACTCCTGCCGTCTACGGAATAAAGACAAGCAAGTCAAAAAATTGAATGGCAATGTCAGGAGCGGCGCCAGAATGGCGTTTTGGAAAAGTGTTGGGATGTCTGGATTGCTACAAGGGGATTGGGATCACATTTCCCGTATTGGGCACATCTCAACCATTTTCTTTATCTTACACCTTAAAGTTGTCCAAATTTCTCTAAAACTCATCACACAGTGGCCCCACAGCATCCTTTTTCTATACCTACAGCAGCACCAAGCAGGGGAGGGGTTCAGAAATCTTCCCTGAGTGTCAGCAAACAGAGGAAGGACTCAAATCAAAACGCAATTTCTTGTCGTGATCAATTTCGAAAAGTTTCTCTTTTCAATGCTATCACGATAACAACGTGGCACGACGACGACAATTTAGGACGCAGCCACCCGCTCTTTTTATCCTAGGATGCTGTATGTCGTGTATCTCTAAAGATTTAAGGATGTCGTGGCGCCCGTCTGTCTTGGTACTTTAAGGCGGCCGGATAATCCTCGATTCCCTTTTCAGCCGGGAGATCGTGGGTGTTGGTTGATTCCCACTGATATAGCTATGCTTTCTGCCATGAACTGTTTTATTAGTTTGTCACACAACATAGCACCTTATCCGTCCCTCATCTCGTCTAAAACGTAACAAATAACCAAATTTTGATAGATGAAACTCCTGAGAGAAAATATACGAAACTAGCCAAGTGGCTGGAATGACTCAGGACTTTCTTGGCTTTCCCTGTTCAGATTGCTCCTCACCAAGATGATTGAGGATTTCCGGGATTGCTTGGATTTTCCTGTTACTCACATTAGAACCAGCTACTATACCAAAAACACTGAGTTCCACGTTCAAATTGCTTACTTCACACACACACACATCGCTACAGAAGAATAGAGTATTCTTAGATATTATAATTTGAAATAACTGGAACAAATTTTCTGAAAGCATTAATTTTAAATGCTACTCTTTTGGAGCTGCATTAATTGCATCTGCTGCACTAAGCAATGGTATGTACCTACTCTGCGGAGAATATGGAAAGAAATTCTTTTATTATTATTAAATTTTAGTGATTTTAGAGTTCTTAAATCGCAATGCCAAAACGCGCTCCAGACTGTACAGAGATAACATTTTTATCAAAAATATTTAAATATTTCTATTTAAAGTTTCTATTTTCTCGAAATTGCCATATCAATATTTATTTCTGTTATGAAGATGAGATTAAGGGTAGTATTTATACCAAATCACTAACCACAGACGTTTTATGAGTTTAATTATGGATATTATTATTTCAGTTTATTATTACTAAATAAGTATATGAATTGACTAGTATATCCAATAAATTTAATTACATATTTCCATAACTCCTATCCAAATCTGCAGAGCATAATTTAACTGATAAAAGAGAATGGGCAATTTAGACCGGAGAATATATATTTTCATATAAAATAAAAACTTTAATGATTGTCGAGCTTTTGATTTGTCATACCGTCGATTTCCACAAATATATTTGTGATACGTTAACCAATCAAGATAAAAACGACAAACAACTCATCAATAATCACCTGCTTCTACCGTAGGTAATAATAGTTTTACAGAAATTACTTAATTTTAATTTTAATAATTTAATTTTAATTAATTAATGAATTTTTGACTGAGAATCTAAGGCCATCTCCAAAAAATATATTAACCCTTTTAGTGCCAAGCGTTTTATGGAGTACATGCGAGAAATGCTACGGGCCGATTTGATATGCGCGCACATATAAGTAGCTTTATAAGGAGGAAAATTTTAGTATTTATTGGAGATAAGGACTAAATGAAATAAACACAAGCGTGGTGTGGTCTACATTGTATTGGAGATAAGGACTAAAGCAAGAGTCTCTCTGCGCGTGCGCTCGTAGGCAGCTCGGCCTGCCGGCCGGGCCACTACGCCACATCGGCCCGTGGCACTCTTCGCATAAGGACCGTGGGCCGATAGATCGGCCCGCTGGCAATAAAAGGGTTAAACAATTTTACTTAAAAATCCTGTTTTACTGCTTTCAATATTGAATCCTACCATAGTACAAGATTTTTTAAGTCGGCTCGAAAATCTGGCTGATATTTATCTAATACTAGGTAAATGGACTAATGAAAGTCTGAGCAGTCGAGATGTACTCTCTCCTCCTTCTTTAAATCGAATCGAATACATTCTAAGAAATCAAAACAAAATGATAACGCTATAAAGTCCCACATAAACATTTTGTATACGAGTCTCAGGGTATTTATAAATTGAAAAGTTCTGAAAAAAGCCAAATATCCTTAGGAAGGGTTTTCATAAGCAAGCTATTCAAAATGTTATTCCCGGAGGGAAATCTTCATTAGATTCAGGGCAGGTAAATGTATTAGGTTTTTCTAGTAAGGCCAGCGATTTTGGGCTATCTCATCAGAAAGATATATTCTTGTTATTATTCTAGTATTTTTAATTTAAAAGTTTTTATCCGTTCTTTTAGCAATATGTTACTAGTTTTATATAAGACACACATGTATCTGTTTGCCTCAGACAGAACTTATACAATTAAATGTTTATCAATTTTTTTATACGGTTTTTCCAATAAAATATTATTCTTTATTTGATTTAAAACTGTTTTTGGATAACATGGAACGTATATTCGTATATTTTGTGAGTTGGACATCATTATACGCTTCGATAAACCTACGGTATTCCAACAAAAATAGAATCATCCAAATTTATGTGTTTTAAAGTTATACGTGAGTAGACATTAAAAAAAAAAAACGGCTAGAGCGTTTCGAACACTCACATAATAATTCTGTAGTCATAATAGCATAAATACTTACATAATAATTGTTATTAAGATATGTATATCTTGATATATACATATAAAAATCTCGTATCACGATGTTTGTCCGGGATAAAATCCGAAACTACTCAACCGATCTTGATAAAATTTGGCTGATTGTGTGCAGTTTGGTCCAACTTAAAAGATAGCATAGTTTTTATCTCGATTATTCCCCTCAATATTTTTTTATTGCACATTAAATGTAATATTTGTAAGTTCCATAAGTTTCTAACAGATGGCGGTGTAAGTTAGTTTATCGACACAACACTTCATTATCTTTCGATATTTAGGGTGGGTAAGCATCCAGTAGATGGCGTCGTGGGTCGATTTCTTGACATATTTGTTTATGTTTACGACATAAGCGTGCTTTTTCAATACTTCGTGTATTGTGTTATAATTGTCCTGTGTATTGTTTGTATATTATTATTTTGTATATAATTTTTTTTGTTGATTTTCAACATTCAGGAAAACGTTACGATAAAATCTCAAACGTGTAAGAATTTTTTGCTTGCTTTCCACTTTTTATTTGTATTTTATTCCAGTTATTTAATCTGTTAATTGTAAATCAATTAATTGATTGTTAGTTATTTTATTATTTGTTATATAATTTTACTTATTATTTGTTATTTAATTTATTTATTAATTGTTTTTATTTTAATTTTCGTAAAATGCCGCGAAAAAAGTCTGACCTCAAAAAAAAAAAAAAATTTAAATTATTATTAAAAATAATTATAAATTAACGTTACCTACCTCATTCATAAAATGAAATTTTTATATGTTATTTTATATAAAAACATATACAGTAGAATTCGGATATAACGACTTCATTTATAACGGTTTACCGTTTTTAGTGACGAAAATGCAAACTCAAGTTAGGTTTCATATAGACTTATTATGAAACCATATTCGCTTAGTACGACTACGGTTTAATCGACCAACCGGTTATAGCGACTTATTTTGACAAGAAATCGTCCGCTTAGAACGACGCGTAGTGTTGTTCACACAAACAATACCTAACCGCCCCGTGTCCCGACTTTCTTCCCTCTCCTACGTACGTATGCTGATTGGTGCGCTTAAATCAAAGTCAGTGTTTTTCATCTGATGTGCCCAAGGTCAAGGACTCATTACGTGCGCTAAAATAAGCTCCGAACCGGACGCGACTAATTCGACTTCCAGTGCATCTGACTCTTGAACTCTAGATTAGCGTGTTTTAAAACTAAGAAAACTGTTCAAAAGGAAATGTTACATTTCAGATTCAAAAGGATATGTTAGATTTACCAGGTATAGTAAAAATACATGACAATGTGTAGGTTATTCACTAGGCGAAAAAATGTTCTTTATAGCGAAAATGAGAAGATAATTTCTTTAAGTTTATATTTCATTACGCTCCTCATATCATCATTACGCTCATCATATCATCATTACACTCATCAATATGCTCATCATATCATCATTACGCTCATCACTACGCTCATTATATCATCATTACGCTCATCATATTATCATTATGCTCATCACATCATCATTACGCTAAGAGCGTAATGATGATATCATGAGCGTAGTAATGAGCGTAATGATGATATAATAAGCGTAGTGATGAGTGTAATGATGATATGATGAGCGTAGTGTTGAGCGTAATGATGATATGATGAGCGTAATAATGATATGATGAGCGTAGTGATGAGCGTAATGATGATATCATGAGCGTAGTGATGAGCGTAATAACGATATGATGAGCGTAATGATGATATGATGAGCGTAATGATGATATCATGAGCGCAGTGATGAGCATAATGATGATATGATGAGCGTAATGATGATATGATGAGCGCAATGATGATATGATGAGCGTAATGATGATATGATGAGCGTAATGATGATATGATGAGCGTAGTGATGAGCGTAATGATGATATGATGAGTGTAGTGATGAGCGTAATGATGATATGATGAGTATAGTGATGAACGTAATGATGACATCATGAGCGTGGTGTTGAGCGTAATGATGATATGATGGCGTAATGATGATATGATGAGCGTAATGATGATATGATGAGCGTAGTGATGAGCGTAATGATGATATGATGAGCGTAGTGTTGAGCGTAATATTGATATGATGAGCGTAATGATGATATCATGTGCGCAGTCATGAGCGTAATGATGATGTGATGAGCGTCATGATGATATGATGAGGGTAGTGATGAGCGTAATGATGATACGATGAGCGTAATGATGATATGATGAGCGTAGTGTTGAGCGTAATGATGATATGATGAGCGTAATGATGATATCATGAGCGCAGTGATGCGCGTAATGTTGATATGATGAGCGTAATGATGATATGATGAGCGTAATGATGATATGATGAGCGTAATGATTATATGATGACCGTAGTGATGAGCGTAGTGATGAGCGTAGTGATGAGCGTAGTGATGAGCGTAATGATGATATCATGAGCGTAATGATGATATGATGGAAGTAATGATGATATGATGAGCGTAGTTTTGAGCGTAATGATGATATGATGAGCGTAGTGATGAGCGAATTGATGATATGATGAGCGTAGTAATGATATGATGAGCGTAGTGATGATATGATGAGCGTAATGATGATATGATGAGCGTAATGATGATATGATGAGCGTAGTTTGGCCGTAATGATGATATGATGAGCGTAGTTTGGCCGTAATGATGATATGATCAGCGTAGTGATGAGCGAATTGATGATATGATGAGCGTAGTGATGATATGATGAGCGTAGTGATGATATGATGAGCGTAATGATGATATGATGAGCGTAGTGATGAGCGTAATGATGATATGATGAGCGTAATGATGATATGATGAGCGTAGTGTTGAGCGTAATGATGATATGATGAGCGTAATAATGATATGATGAGCGTAATAATGATATAATGAGCGTAGTGATGAGCGTAATGATGATATGATGAGCGTAATGACGATATGATGAGCGTAGTGTTGAGCGTAATGATGATATGATGAGCGTAATGATGATATGATGAGCGTAGTGATGAGCGAATTGATGATATGATGAGCGTAGTGATGATATGATGAGCGTAGTGATGATATGATGAGCGTAATGATGATATGATGAGCGTAGTGATGAGCGTAATGATGATATGATGAGCGTAATGATGATATGATGAGCGTAGTGTTGAGCGTAATGATGATATGATGAGCGTAATAATGATATGATGAGCGTAATAATGATATGATGAGCGTAGTGATGAGAGTAATGATGATATCATGAGCGCAGTGATGAGCGTAATGATGATATGATGAGCGTAATGATGATATTATGAGTATAGTGATGAACGTAATGATGATATCATGAGCGTAATGATGATATAATGAGCGTAGTGATGAGCGTAATGATGACATGATGAGCGTAGTGATGAGCGTAATGATGATATGATGAGCGTAGTGTTGAGCGTAATGATGATATGATGAGCGTACTGATGATATGATGAGTGTAGTGATGAGCGTAATGATGATATGATGAGCGTAATGATGATATGATGAGAGTAGTGATGAGCGTATTGATAATATGATGAGCGTAGTGATGAGCGTAATGATGATATCATGAGCGTAATGATGATCTAATGAGCGTAGTGATGAGCCTAGTGATGAGCGTAATGATGATCTAATGAGCGTAGTGATGAGCGTAATGATGACATGATGAGCGTAGTGTTGAGCGTAATGATGATATGATGAGCGCAGTGATGAGCGTAATGATGATACGATGAGCGTAATAATGAGCGTAATGATGTTACATATCATGAGCGTATTGATGAGCGTAATGATGATATGATGAGCGTAATGATGATACGATGAGCGTAATGATGATATAATGAGCGTAGTGATGAGCGTAATGATGACATGATGAGCGTAGTGATGAGCGTAATGATGCTGTCATGAGCGTAATGATGATGTCATGAGCGTAATGATGATATGATGAGCGTAATGATGATACGATGAGCGTAGTTTGGAGCGAAATGATGATATAATGAGCGTAGTGATGAGCGAATTGATGATATGATGAGCGTAGTGATGATATGATGAGCGTAGTTTTGAGCGTAATGATGATATGATGAGCGTAGTGATGAGCGAATTGATGATATGATGAGCGTAATGATGATATGATGAGCGTAGTGATGAGCGTAATAATGATATATGATTAGCGTAGTAATGCGCGTAATGATGATAAGATGAGCGTAATGATGATATTATGAGTATAGTGATGAACGTAATGATGATATCATGAGCGCAATGATGATATAATGAGCGTAGTGATGAGCGTAATGATGACATGATGAGCGTAGTGATGAGCGTAATGATGATATGATGAGCGTAATGATGATATGCTGAGCGCAGTGAAGAGCATAATGATATATGATGAGCGTAGTAATGAGCGTAATGATGACATGATGAGCGTAGTGATGAGCGTAATGATGATATCATGAGCGTAATGATGATATGATGGACGTAATGATGATATGATGAGCGTAGTTTTGAGCGTAATTATGATATGATGAGCGTAGTGATGAGCGAATTGATGATATGATGAGCGTAGTAATGATATGATGAGCGTAGTGATGATATGATGAGCGTAATGATGATATGATGAGCGTAGTTTTGACCGTAATGATGATATGATCAGCGTAGTGATGAGCGAATTCATGATATGATGAGCGTAGTGATGATATGATGAGCGTAGTGATGATACGATGAGCGTAATAATGATATGATGAACGTAATGATGACACGTTGAGCGTAATGATGATATGTTGAGTGTAGTGATGAGCGTAATGATGATATCATGAGCGTAATTATGATAGAATGAGCGTAGTTATGAGCGTAGTGATGAGCGTAATGATGATATGATGAGCGTAGTGATGATATGATGAGCATAGTGATGATGGTATAATGAGTGCTATCATTACGCTCATCATATCATCATTACACTAATCATATCATTATTACTATCATCATTACGCTCACCATTTTGTGCAATTTGTTGACATTCATATAATGACCTACAACTCAACTGAATATAACTGAATATGTCGAACAGTTGACTATATTTTCATAAAAATAAGTTAGTTAATTTTATTAAATTAAAAATTTGGAATAAAAAATAATTTGCGTAAGATACAAACATGTCTTTAACATATTTCATCATTGTCAAAGAAAAAAACAAGATCGGAAGTTTTATCCATCTGACTGTTCAACTCTTTCATGCTCGATGCATTCTTTTCTGTTCTTAAAAAATCATGTTAATTTTTAGTTAAGTTTCAAAATTTCGATTCTAACCCCCTGACCCCCCGCTGGCTACGGCTACGGCCCTGTTCTGAGGCTCTGAAGGATGCAGAAACGCTCAATGTGTTTGTTCAAGCTAACTTTGAAGATGATGTAATAAATATGATGTCTTTGATTCACAATGCTGTACGTAATTCTTAGTATCGAACAAAAATCAGTGAAAAAAAAACAAAAATCAGTCAAAAACAAACAAAAAATACTGAATTTCTACGACATCAAATCATATGAATTTACATGCATAGAATGTAGTGTGCAATGTTTAAGTTACATTAAAGTTATTTGTTGTGTATTTTAATATGAATTTGTTTTATTTATAAAAACAAGCTTAAATTCATTCGTTGGTGTTCGTTCGTTTTGTACGTCGTCCGGTTAGTACGTCTAAGTGTGGCCGGTCCCTTGAGGGTCGTTATATCCGGATTCTACTGTATATGTAATGTAGTACTTTAGGGGGTATCCCACTCTAGAACGTTCAAAAAATGCATTTTTTTTTTTAGTTTTGAAAAATTCTGTGTTCTTTCCTGAATCGTTTAAGCTTTCTCTTGCCGCGAAATTTGAAAATCTCGCGCCGCTACAGGCGATTCCGTGCTTAACTCTTAACTTTCACTTAAATGCCGTTTTTCTCAAAACACCGTCTTGATGAATGGTGTGAAGCATTCTGAGAAAACCATTCATCCGAAAAATTTCAGATTTTGGTACAAGCTGTGTTAGCTTTGTCTCTATGACCTGAGTGGAGCAAATCAGGCATTTTTACATTTACATAGCTTGTAGCCATGTTTTAACAGTAAAAAATCAACTAAAAAATAAAACTTATAGTACAAAAAATTAAAAAAATTAATAAAATTTTTTTTTTCAAAATGTGTCACACTCATGCCATAGCCACATATACTAATGTACTAATGTGCAATCTCATAATTTTCAGATTATTTGTTTGGCTGTTATCGTGCACACCGTTCCTAAGGTATGTATGAGTCCCAGTAGCAAGCCTGCCCTGACCCAACCACTCAATAAAAAATTTTTTTTTTCTCAAAATATTCATTAAAGATCATATAATAAGAGGATTATTATGTTTAACTCTAAATGTTTTGTATTTTCTTGTTCAAATCCCTGAAAAAAACGTTCAATTCAAGGGCCTCTAGAGTGGAATACCCCCTTAATGAATAAATCATTAACACATACTATAGTCAAATATGAGATGTATAAAATAAAAATTTTATCTCTCCTAAATTCTTTACCGAACACTTTTAAATTGCGTAACTTCCATTCTCAATCCCATAGGTTTTTAGATCAGCTAAAACGTTTTTATCTTTATCAGTGAATATTGATTTGACTGTATTAAAAGGATTAGGATAAAATTAATTCAACGTATTATAGCTACTTAGCCACAGCAACGCGTGGCCGGGTCTGCTAATATACTATATATATTTATTAATAATAATTAATTGATATTTATTTATTTCCAAATTATTAATTCTTACCTTGACGCTGTGAGACGCTATACATATATTTGTTTGCATAATCTTTTGGTTTTATAAATATTCTCCCGTGCAGGGAAGGCAAAGGGATCGAAGCTTATGCAACAATGAACGTGATCAAAATGCTTTCACTTAATTGGTTAAAACTTTTCGTATATGTATGTTCACTTTATTTTACTTAAAGGCAACTTACACAAATGACTTTTTTGTGTGCACAGCACATACATACAGTACCTTTCGAATGATATAAGATTCATTCCCTTCCTTTTTTAATAAGTACTAAAAAAAAGGTACTATTTTCAATGTTAACCTATTAATATGTAGATTACAACATGAACATTTAATAAATACTGGAAGACAGATTTTTCTAAATTTCACAGTCTTCACTTTTATATGTAGCGATTTTACAGTTATATTTAAAAACATTTATTTGGCTAAAAGAGGGTACTGTGTCGTGTCCAGTCCGCTAATGTGGCACGAAAAAAATGCAGATCGGTCAGCCGAGATAAGATGTGATGCTCTTATCGGATAAATCTCCAGTCTCCATCATCTCTGGATGTTAGCATTGGACCCAAATGACGATGATAGGCGCTGCTGATGATCAATCGTGATAAGGTAAGGGATTGAAGTGGTAAAATTAAAATGCCTTGGAACTTTTTTTTACATTTTGAAAAACATCAAACGATGCACTCGATGACCAGAAGATTGCTATGACATTTTGTGCAACATCTTTTAGCGTTGGATAGTATTTTATATACCACAGACATTATATAAAGATAGACCGCTCAGTTTTCTATCTCAAGCATTCGCCAATTTCACAACCACAGAAACACGAAAAAAGATGTATAAGATCAACGCTATAACTGTGTATTTTTTTCACATTGCAAGGATAAGGTTTATTAGGGTGGGATCTGGAAATGAGACCGCCCGCCAGCATTAATGCTTACATTTAGATGCTCTTTCTGAACAATCTTAATTTAACCTCGTTAATTAGAACATTAATAAAAAGTGGATAACATTTAATATGGCCTTCGAATTTCACAATTTTTATTGAGATATAATAAATTTTGGGTAGCAGGAAGGAATTACCATAACTTTAAAAACGAGTTGTTTTTTTTTCATTAAATATTCAAGTAGGATTTAAAAAAAAAATTGTAAATATATTTCTTTACAAATATGAAGTTATTTGAAGTTTAATTATTTAATTATTTCTTTTATATTGTGGTGTGGTGGTGCTTTAGTTTTAGGTGCTTTAGGTGTAGTTATTTATTTTATCAAGTAGGTTTTTTAAAAAAGAAAGAAAAATTTTATTGTTTTAAAGTAGTTGACTTTGCCTAAAAAATAAAATCAGTTTAGAATTTGATTTTCACCTGTGCAATTACAAGTCATTGTTTTTCATTAAAATAATAAATTAGATTTTGGCTGTGTTACAAAGACACTTTATTTTATTTATTTAAAGGGATATTTTTTTAATTCTTTTAAATTGTATATAGCAAATAACATATTTGCTATAACTGGTGACCCCGACAGGAACAGAAACAACAAGAAATGGATGCATATCCATCCACATCCACAAACTGGTCGACTTCCATCAGAGCTTGGCTAGTAGCACAAGCTACTCACAGGGAGTACGCGTACGTCGAAGGAGGTAGGTTTGTTATAACCTCCCCGTCAATACCTTCAGCACACCAATTCAAGAACCATCCTGTATGCCAATTCAAGAATCCTGCATGCCAATTCAAAAACCACCCTGCACGCAAATTTAAGAACCTGACAATACCACCACCTCCAACATGGCCCATCGAGGCAAAACTAATACCACCACCTCCAACATGGCCTATCGAGGCAAAACTAATACCACCACCTCCAACATGGCCCATCGAGGCAAAATTAATACCATCACCCCCAACATGGTCCATTGAGGCCAAGTCAGCATCACCTCCGCCAACATGGCGCAACGAGGCTAACTCTACAACGCAATTCAACAACCGAAAATCAAAATTATTTTTAGCAGCCGCAAATCGGCATGTTATCCATCAACAGCAAATCGCCGCAAATCGGCATCTTCTTCACCAATCACAAATCAACATCATCTCAAACAACTGGAAGTCGTCGCAAATCGACGCATCGCATCTTCTCCAAAACCGCAAATCGGTATCTACTATAACAACTGCAAATCAGTATCCTCTCAAATCGGAATCATCTAACAACCGCAAATCGGTTTCTACTATAACAACCGCAAATCGGTATCCTCTCAAATCGGAATCATCTAACAACCGCAAATTGGTATCCTCTCCAATAGCTGCAAATCGATATCTTCTCCAAGAACTGTAAATTGTTGTAGATCAACTTTATTCAGTGATAATTTGGTTTATATCGTTGCACTGGGGAGGGAGTAATGTGGTGTGGTGGTGCTTTAGTTATAGGTGCTTTAGGTGTAGTTATTTATTTAATCAAGTAGGTTTTTTAAAAAAGAAAGAAAAATTTTATTGTTTTAAAGTAGGCAAAGCCAACTACTTTAAAACAATAAAATTTTTCTTTCTTTTTTAAAAAACCTACTTGATAAAATAAATAACTAAAAAAATAGAAAAGTTTTATCGGAAGAATACTACAAAAGTGGTGAAAATATTCACTACAATATTATTATTTATATTATTTTATTTAATGGTTAATTCGCTATAAAAAAGCATATTTTCAATAATATTTTTATACGATACAGTTAGTATATATTCTTTAATTTAATTATTGTATAATAAAATGACATTTGAAGAATATTTAGTTAAAATTTTCATTCATATTTATAAAGAAATGAGCCATTGACAGCAAATCTTCGCAGAAGCCCCAAAACAAAGTTGGATTGCGGTGAACCACTAAACTAACTAAAGACTCGATGTGAAATCAGAAAACCAAAAATATTTCATTAGCAGGGGTCGGCAACCTTTTGGCAGGCAAGGGCCACAAGGTGGCAAAATAAACTAAAGGCGGGCCGCACTTGTGAATTTAACCCTACGTATAATTCGTCATATCCCATAGAAAAAATAAAAATGTAGATTCGTAGATTCGTGCAATAGCTAATATAATATATTACCCGGGCCATTTCTAGACTATTATTTTCTATCATTTCTTATCAATAAATGAAGCCTTTTAATGACGTTTTTGGGAATACAAATATAAATATACAGGGTGTTCAGAGGTGGGAGGTCAATACTGCAGAGGGTGAAAGGCCAGACCGAGACAAGCAAAAAATCGTATGGGTGGGGGGGGCATCTCGCACCGTTTGGCAGTTACAGGGTGATTCGTAAATCAGGATTTTGCCTTATATGGGAACCGCTCTTGTATATTTATCTTTTTTTCTACGCATCGCAGCGGCCCCAAACTGATTTCAAAAAATCACTATTTGGAAGCCCTTTCCATAAAAGTTTACACCACCCCCCTATCCCCAACCCCTTGGCCCTAATCCCCCCTGGAAGTTGAAAAAATTAACTTTTATTTCACGATTTTTCACCTCTCGCCCCACTTTTCTCCGAAATTCATGTTATTAACATACCTACTTTTTATTTTTTTTAAGTTGCCCATCTAATTACCTTTCCAAAAAGGTGCAACATGCCCAGGTAGAAAAGGGTTGCAAAAGTCCTGAAATTAAAACATCCTCACAGGTACCTAATTACTTTATTGCACCATAATGAAAAAAATCGTTAAGTAAACAATTTTTATGACAGCAAGTTCGGAAATGTTTGTTTAGGAAACAGAGGTAGTACATTTTTATTATTTCAGCAAAACAGTAGTAAAATAATAAATGTAATCTCGTTAAATAGCGTTATTAATTTATTTTATCCAGTATTGACTCCTAAGTATCCTGACGCTCCGTTTCTAATACCTCCTATGAATTATGGTATAAAAATGGGTAAGTTTGAAAGGACATTGACCACAGTTGAAGAAGCAAGCGATAAGAACGGGTGTTTAATAGAAAAAATTAAGATAAAATGGCAGAATTCAGTGTTGACGAGTATGCCGATATAATTTACGTGTACGGTTTAGTAGAAGGAAATGATAGTGAGGCCGTACGAGAATACCAAAGGAGATTCCCGAATCGGCGGGTACCCAACAGAAGGGTATTTTCAAGGACTTTCAGAAGGTCAAAAGAAACCGGAAGTGTAACCGCCCCCAGAGCAGAAATGCGAGCAGGAAAATCGGCCGATTCAGCGGAGCCCGACCAACAAATCCTTAACATCGTCAGGAACAGCCGTGTAATAAGCATCAGGCAGGTCGCACGAAGGTCAGGATTGTCTTCAGGGAGAGTTTGGACCGTTGTGAACCGAGAGGGACTACATCCATACCACCATATCCCGGTCCAAGCACTAGGCAAGGAGATTCCGAAGGACGATTGCAATTCTGCACTTGGCTGTTCGAGTCTGACATCGAAAACAGAAGGTTTCTAGACCGAATTCTGTGGACGGATGAATCGCAATTCACCCGGGATGGCATCACAAACTTACACAACCTCCACACCTGGTCAGATGTGAACCCACATAGGACCAGGTGTCGGTCCTTCCAGCAAAGATTTAGTGTCAATGTCTGGGCTGGCATCATCGGCAACCAGTTGATAGGACCCTTCATCTTGCCTCAAGTGCTGAATAGTCAGCTATACTCGGACTTTTTGGAGAATACCCTTCCGGATCTGTTGGAGGACATCCCCCTGGTCACCAGAAGCGCAATTTATTTACAGCTCGACGGAGCACCTGCTCATACTGGGAACATTGTTAGGGCAAGGTTGAATGAACATTACCCAGAGCGCTGGATTGGACGAGGTGGACCGATTCCTTGGCCTACTAGGTCACCGGACCTTACTCCACTGGCCTTTTTCTTATAGGGAATGATGAAAGATGAAGTTTACTCAAGACCAATTAACACCAGAGAAGAATTAGTTACCAGGATTGTGACTGCAGCCACGAAAATACGGGAGAGACTGGCTACCATAGACCTCAAACGTGAAATAAAACGAAGGCTACTTGCATGCATCGAAACTAGCGGAGAACATTTTGAACAGCTTTTAAAGGACAAACGTTTTAATTGTAATTAGTTTTTAAGCGAACAAAATGTATTTTTTAGTAAACTTAAGTATAATTTCCTAAAAATTCGAATTATCATGATATTCTGTAAAAGGATTTTTGTAAATAAATTTTCGTATCCTTTTCCTACCTGGGCATGTTGCACCTTTTTGGAAAGGTAATTAGATAGGCAACTTAAAAAAAATAAAAAGTAGGTATGTTAATGACATGAATTTCGGAGAAAAGTGGGGCGAAAGGTGAAAAATCATGAAATAAAAGTTAATTTTTTCAACTTCCAGGGGGGATTGTGGCCAAGGGGTTGGGGATAGGGGGGTGGTGTAAACTTTTTTGGAACTTTACAGGTAGTGACTACACAGCAGCGTTCGTACGTAAAGGCAAAATAAAAGCATACAATCTTCTCTTCAAAAATGATGAATATCAAAATGTTTTTCGAAATCTTAAAAATCCCGAAGATATTTCGAATGAAGATAAAATAAACACGATACAGAAATTTACTAATGAATTTTATGGAGTGAGCCACAATAATGTTAATAAGGCCAGATTTGATCTATTTTTGAAATTTTTCGCTAGCACGAGTAACAACGAGGCATTTTACAAGGGCATAATAAACTTCAATTCTAGCAATATTCCTCCTTGCTGCTAAGAACAATATTTATCAATGCAATGTGGCAAAATGCGACTGAAGAATCGTGCATTTTACATGACCCGACAACGTGTGGATGGCAGCTTAGCGAAAACAATAGACGAACCATTATGGTATACTGGCCAAGCAGCTCCTCTAACCGTGGAGGAAATTACTAAAAATTCTGAAGATGATGACGAAAATGAAGAAGAAGCCACAAATCAACATTATGATTGTGATGATTCTGATGATTTCGAATAAACAAAATATAACATTATATTGATATTCATTTTTTTAAATAATAAATTAAGATTTTTTATGTAATCTAGACTTAAATTAACCTATTTTCACATTATAAGTATTAATAAATTTACCTTATACTTGTCAAGATGTCTTTTATTGAGAATAAAGTTGAAAATACAACGAAAACAAATATATATATTTATATTTGTATTCCAAAAAACGTCATTAAAAGGCTTCATTTATTGATAAGAAATGATAGAAAATAATAGTCTAGAAATGGCCCGGGTAATATATTAGCTATTGCACGAATCTACGCCCCTACTTCGCTTGTTTGAACTGGTATGACAGATGTTTTTGTCAAGTTTTGAGCCGACATACCGAAATAATTTGAAAGTAGACAAAAAAAGGAACAAATTAAAAAAAAAAAAAGAAGTTATTCCGTGATAAGGGTAAAACTTTATCACTAATATGTTTTTAAAGTAGGTTAGACAGACATTTTTGCCACAATAGCAGCTGTCATACCATTTTTTTCTGAAAGTACATTAAATTTAGAATAAAATGCACTGGTAGAAATTAATTTCCGCGATAAGTGCAAATTATAAATGTTTATTAATAATAAAAAAATTTGTAAAAAATATTGGTGTCAGGATAGACCTCGTCATACCGGGCTTATTTTATTCGTATTTCTATGGACTATCTCTTCATATAAAAAATATTGAAATCCGTGTAAGTGCACTTTCAGGATTGTAGGCTCCCCGCCTATTAAAGTGGCTTATTACATGACCAAACGCTTCGCGATTGCATTTGTTTCGAATCGCTTACTTACGTAGATCGTAACCTTATATAAGTGTAAAACAAATAGGAATCTCACACTTACCGAAATTAAATCAAAAAATAGTATTCGTACGGCACAGATGAAATAACTTGTTGCACCAATGACGCAGAGAAGCGAAGCGGAGCGCGGGAAGCAATTGTCATCGCTGACGTTCGTTTCAATCGGAGGTAGCGGGGAAGTTGTTCCGCGGCAGAGCGAAGCTCGTTCTTAAGAGCTGCGCTTACTCATTAATTAATGCATTTATATTGATATTTATAACTTATTTACAAAACATTCACGGGCCGCAAGTAAGACGTCCGCGGGCCGCATGCGGCCCGCGGGCCGCTTGTTGCCGACCGCTATTAGTTGATAAGTTCCTTAAGGACACTGTCGAGTTTTTTTTTTTTTTTTTTTGATTTATATATTTTAGGTAAGACCTAGAAGTCAAAATACTGATTTTTCATAAAAAAATCGAAAATTTTGTTATTTTAAAATAATTTAAAATTAAAAACTCGACAGCGTTACGTAATTTATGTGAAGAAAGAGTACGTAAAGTGTCTAAATGATTGGTGCAGTCGATTTTGAGCTAGAGAGTTCACCGACTTTGAGAAAAACGCGTTTAAAGTCTAAACACTGAATTTATAAGGCACAGAAACAGCTCGAAGCCGGATCGGAGGGGTGGGGACCTACAACTCCATATCTCCGTTAGTTTTACTCCAATCGACTTCAAATTTTAACACAATAATCTTGAGATGTTGTACATTTATGTATATGAGAAAATAAAAAAAAAAAATACCACAATATTACCCCGAAAGGGCCGAAAATAGAAAATTAGCTAAATTTATCAGAATTTCGGGACGCATGTCGTGGCTGTCACTGCCAGAATGCTAAAGAGAGTAAAAGAGACGCACCGTCCACTTCTATAGGGAATCATACAAGGGAGCAGTCCATTATATTATAAATCAGTGGTATGTACGAGAATTATGAAGGTTAGACAAAGGCAGAAACAATCATTTATCTTTTTGTCTCCGTCCGTACATAAGTTCCCAGCTGAACTAAAAATTGAGTGTGATAGTTCTCAGGGCGCACCAGTGGGACCTGGGGTGCCACAGGTTTTCAAGCCAACGAACAAACCTATGATTACTTCAGTTCGTTTTTTACCCTACCGGGTTTTTTACGCTACCGGGGTTTTTGATTTTTTTTCATTAACTATATTTAGTGGTTTTTAGCGTTATTTATATTGTATGACATATAAATAGATACATTTAGATACATTTAGATACATTACGCGCGAGAAACATGACCCTGCCGTTGCAGTCGGGTAAAAACGGTGTCGTAGGCATTAAGGTTTGATTCTCCGGTTTCGCGTAATCGCGGTGCTCTCTGGTCGTCAGATGTATGAAAGTTCGCCAGGTTTGTACCCTAGATAAGAATACTGGGACTTGGCACTTGGCAGGCTGTCGAGGCGAGGTGCAGTTCCACTTCGTACAAGAAGAAGAACTTGTTTACTTGACAAGTGAAGCCGCGGATTTCTACGTTTTTTGGCTCTGCGCTTGCACAGCCTTGATTTCAATTTTCTGAAGGAAAAGGGAGTGATAATTGTTACTATGTCTAGACGCGACAGGGGTAAGCCTGCCGGAGGCCATTGAAAATGTTTTTTTCTTTAACCAAAAGTGCATTTTAGACAACGATACCAGAATAACGTTTTCCTGTGGAGATGATCCGATCGAGCTGAACCTGAAGAACGCGGTTTCCTACACCGAGACGACCAAGTTCGACCCGGCGCTGCTGACGACGCCGCGCACCTGGCACATGGTTATCTTGCACCACAAGGCGAGGGCCAGCAAGCGCGAGCTCTTGAACGAACTCTTCACCGTCGTCGGTAGCAACGAGTTCTTCCCGATCGCTTACAGGGTAAGAATTTTCTGGGAACAGGACCCTCTGAAAGAGGGCAAAGTTTAATGCTGCTCATTTCGAAATTCCACTGCAGATGATTGACTGATGCTCCAAAATATGGGCTGATTTTTTTGTATTATGTGTAAGCTCGATTTATAGATTTCCGTCACTTCAGAATCAGTTAAATTCCGTCAGTTCAGAATCATTCAAGAGACACCCTTAGGTTAATTTGGCTGCCTAGAAAGGCACACTTAGGCCATAAAAAAAAAGCTCCATTGCGATATCACACGGGGTGACCCGCACGGGTAACCAGAGAACCATTTAGAGTTCTTGATGAACTGTCTCAGATTTCTGATACAGAACTTACGTCTGACAACTGATCTAAGTGCATGGCCAAAACTCACATTGAGGCTATATTATTAAATTGGTTCAAAACCACCCACAAGTTGTAATTTTTACGAAATTTGAAAATTCTTGTTGGAGGATACTCGTGAGGAGGAAACGAAGGCACGCTCGAAGCCCTTTGCCAAAAATCCTTTGGGTGATTTTAAAAATTACTTCACTTTGATTTCGAAAATTCAGCATATGGAAACTTCAATCTTACGATCCAAGAACTTAACCAAAAATTAAAAAGTGGAAAAAAATCAAAACTAGGACCGTCAGGAGACCTTATACGACCTATACAGTCAGGAGGTCCAAAAAAACTCGGTTTTTCAAGAATTTTTCTTGAGATGACCTTTTAAGTTATTAATGTAGAAATTTGTACACATATTATTGTAACTTCTTAGTGTATTTTAATGTTTTTTTTTTTTTTTTTTTGTAAAAATAATTATTTTAAAAGTTGCTACAGCTGATCTCCGTGAGCAACTCTAAAAAAATGCCTCTTGTGGTGAGCACGATATCTCTGGACTGAAATGAAAAAAAAAAAAATATTTCATTAATTTATTATGTTATCTTGTCATTAATCGAAGGAATAAGCAAAATAAGAATTTTTGACAAAATGACGGATTCTTAAAAAAAAAAATCGATTTTTAACAAAAATTTAGACCTTAAATTGTTAATAAAATGGAAAATATTTATCGGTGAGAAAAAAACCTTCGATTAATTACTAAAAAATATACTTAAGAAGCTTGTGTTAAAATTTGAAACTGATTAGTTCAGCCGTTTCCGAGAAATCTTGCTCAACGACTTTGAAAACACAGTTTTGAGAAAAACACGTTTAAAGTTTAAAAGCACCTTACATATATGTAGTTAAAAAATCATTACAAATATGCGTGTAACTTCGAGAATATTCACCGGATTGACATGAAATTGAATCTGTGGGTGTACTTAAATATGTGTGCATTACGAGAAAAATTTGAAAAAAAATCGATTTTCTGAAAATCCTGACTGTATATAACCCGTTAAGGGGGAAAGTCCATGTAAACGATTGATTTTGAGAATCATATTTTAAAAATGTTTTAGAAGGTGATAAAATAATTTTATTGTTTTAAATTTTTAACATAACTTTATTTAACTTTTGCAAAGTATAGCACTTAACCCTTTAACTGTTTAATTTTGTTTTTAAGAACTTTTTCTGCCCGCAAACTAACAAATATTATAAAACGTAAATTTTTTCTAAATCTCTTTATTTGCCCTTATTTTTAGAAATAAAAATTATTGTCGTTTCGTTGATTGATAATACAAATGCTATCTTTTTATGATTGTGGCGAATACAATGGACATTATGCGAAAAATCGTGCTTTGTTCATGACGAGTATACTCGACATAAACAGTTAAAGGGTTAACGTGTTAATCAAATTCCGTGAGGGGACCTATAAATCACTTTATGCCGTTCAAGGGAGATTACCACTAGGGCACTGATTACCCAAAGTAAAGGGCATATATATTACAATTATAAATATACATATGGGGCGTTTCTTTTGAAAGTGGCTTAAATCCAAATCATCATATAAACATGATCATTTGGATTTAAGGGGGTATCCCACTCTAGAGGCCCTTGAATTGAACGTTTTTTTCAGGGAGTTGAACAAGAAAATGCAAAACATTTAGAGTTAAACATAATAATCCTCTTATTATATGATCTTTAATGAATATTTGGAGAAAAAAAAAAAAATTTATTGGGTGGTTTGGTCAGGTCAGGCCTGCTACTGGGACTCATACCTTAGGAACGGTGTGCACGATAACAGCCAAACAAATAATCTGAAAATTATGAGATTGCACATTAGTACTCTTTATATATGTGGCTATGGCATGAGTGTGACACATTTAAAAAAAAAAATTTTATTCATTTTTTTAATTTTTTGTACTATGTTTTATTTTTTAGTTGATTTTTTACTGTTAAAACATGGCTACAAGCTATGTAAATGTAAAAATGCCTGATTTGCTCCACTTAGGTCATAGAGACAAAGCTAACACAGCTTGTACTAAAATCTGAAATTTTTCGGATGAATGGTTTTCTCAGAATGCTGCACACCATTCATCAAGACGGTATTTTGAGAAAAACGTCATTTAAGTTAAAGTTAAGAGTGGTGGAGAATGCGTAGCTGCGCACGGAATTGCCTGTAGCGGCGCGAGCTTTTCAAATTTCGTGGCAAGAGATAGCTTAAACGATTCAGGAAAGAACACAGAATTTTTCAAAACTAAAAAAAAATGCATTTTTTGAACGTTCTAGAGCCACTTAAGCCACTTTCAAAATAAACGTCTCATATATTAATTGCCTACTCACACTAGAAATTGTCCTCTACCTAAACTCTGCCACTCCACTCAATCGCATAATATTAAGTTAAGAATTTTAATCAGCAATGTTTAAAATCCCAATACTTTTATGAAAATAGAGTAAAGTCCGTATAATGAACCCGAAAGATGTCCGAAGTTCACTATAACCTGTAAAAAAAATCATATACTTTCATTTTCGTTGCTTAAAAAGCAGTACTTAATAACTGAAAAGTCGTATTCCTGTTGTACTCATTTTCCCAAGACTTTGGAAGAAGGCTACATGTTCACCTCGTCAACATATGAGCTAAAAATGTTCCCTCTACATTCAACAGGCTTGTAAAATTGTCATGTTTCTTATTATTACCATTGCCATTACGAGTAATCTTTGTTTTGTTTAGTTACCATTACTATGACTACAATGGTAATTGCAATGCTAATGGTAATTCTGGTTCAATTACTTCATTATAATTAATTACTAATGAAGCTTTCGGTTCCATCACCCATTGTAGTTGAAATTGTAATTGCGCAATTATATTTAAGTCCCCACTACTTTTATCTCCTCTGAAAATGATTACTTCATTTGCAAAATTTAGATAAAATCAAGAGTATATAAATACATAAATATGTACATCGGTATTTATATATTTCTTTAAAAGTATTTATACATGATTTTTATTTTTAGCGGGAAGT
Organism: Dysmachus trigonus; assembly: GCA_949715965.1. NCBI lineage: Eukaryota > Metazoa > Arthropoda > Insecta > Diptera > Asilidae > Dysmachus > Dysmachus trigonus. The sequence continues at coordinate 38,631,210 of OX454322.1, read as the reverse complement.
AGTTTTTAAAGCATTTTAGAATTTTGCAAATATTTTGAAGATTTTGTTGTAAGGTAGAAAATAACCGGAAGAAAGATAATTTTTCTACTTCCCAAAGCAGTTCTAGATTCGATTCAAACGCTACTTTGCAAGATCGCGATTTCTTCCTATGTATATAGATGTTCATCACTATATGCCAATCGATTATTTGAAGTGTCCTGATCCATTTTTTTTCCGACCAACTCAGCAACAGTAATTTGGGTAGTCTCATCCGCAGGTCAATAATATCAAGTGTGCGTACTTGCATTCTTAAAGGTGGCAAGCATTTTGAACAATTTTTACAATGATTCCTCGTAAACTTTGAATGGCTGAAGATATCGACGTGAATCTTTTTTTGTTTGAAAGGCGTTTACAGGGTGCAGTTTTATATCATACAATAATTGTATCCTTGGTGCTAACATTTTTCAGGACAACGGATAAAGTGACTAATTTTTTAACAAAATTTGAAACTCAGAAAGTTATTTATTCCACATTTTTTGACAAATATTTACAAGTAATATACCGTTGGATTCGTCATAGTGTTTACTTTCGAATGAGTCTTTATTTGTGATCTCGCGATAACGTAGACATGACTCTGCAATTTTTAGGAAATTCACTTCCTCTCGAAGACTAAACATTTTGAAGGTAAAAAAAAAAAAAAAAAAAATTAAGGAGTGGTTTGAGAGGAGGCGGGGGTGTCGGAACAAAAGTTGATCAGGACAATTCAAAGAATCTATTGGCATATAGTGATGCACATCTTTCCCAGACACCCTGTACAACTTCTAGGGAGGGAGGGTAATGTACCAGATGTGCTGATTCTAATATTCATTGCTGTGATTCTTACATTTTTCTTATGACTATCAGGTGGGTTGGTTTTGGTGTTTTATAATTCCTTTGGGGTCGGTAGTCGCTCACCGGTCAAAATTGTAACAATACTTATATACAATGTTTGAAGAAATTTAATCGTGTTTTTATCTAAATTTTTTCAAAATAAATAATTTTCACTGGAGGCAAAAGTAATGGAACCTTTTAATATCATTGCAGTGACAATTATTGCACTGTGTAATGGTGGTTAAAGTTTCATTATTTAATTAATTTATTACAATTTGGAACAGAATTATTATTACAATAACCATTGCAGTAATGATAATGGCAATTAAAAAAAAAAAAAATTACTGGTAATGGTAGGAGTAATGATTACCAAAGTAATACATTATTTTACAAGTCTGACACAGATTAATGCTAAATCTAGCTAAAGAAATGCTTTTCAAACAAATATCCTCTCTTTTTATAGAGGTATGATTACCATGACAAGTTTCTCATAAGAAACTGTCGCCCTGCGATCCAGAGGCTGTTCGATATCAGGCTCACTTTAGTACTTCCTCGTTGCACGATCCCCATGACTTTCAAGTTCAACGTTGCCGAGCAGAAATACGGTCAAATTTACGCTGCCAGAAGAGTGGACCTGGCCGTGATGTCTCAGTTCGAGAAAAAAGAGGCAATCGAGGATGTCCCAAATGTTCTCAACCTTGAAAGATTTGCTAATCACAAAGGTAAGAAACTTACAGGTAAAATTAATTTATTTCATAATTAACGTTGTTTTCTAGAACTTGCCGATATAATCATTGAACTGAGTAACAAGCCTGCTTTTGATTTGGTCTGCAAGACAATCTCACAAAAACACGACGTCCTTAACAATATCAATGGACTCATCCTCAGCAATAATCGCATTGAGCACTTATCCTCAATCGAGATGCTCAACGGAGCTGACCTCAATCTGATAGATCTTAGAAATAATAATGTAAGACATCATACCGACAAAATTTGGTTTTCCAGCAAAACTGCTAGTCAGAAGCCAAAAACATTTTTCTCTTTCCTTTCGAAGGCACTTTAACTTATTTGTTTCAGATCAGGAGAGTTTCTGATCTTAAACATCTGGTTAACGTTAACGTGAAGAATTTGTACATAAAGGGGAATCCGCTGGCCAGCGTTGCTGGTTACTTAGAAAAAGTCAAAGAACTATTACCCAGTTTGGAGAAGTTGGTAAGATAATCCCAAATTTCTACAAATCTTTCCAACAATTATTATTTTATTTCAGGATGGCATTCCTACAAAAAAGGGGGTCAGCAATAAACCAGAAAAACCTGGAGACACAATTGAGGTTAATTTCGAAGGGGAACCAATTCAACCCTTCGATACCACAGCTTTGCGGAAGTTTAAAAACAGCGAAATGTGGCATTTAGTCATGGTAAGTGTATTACAACTTTTTAGGATTTTTAAAGCTTAGCTAAGTTGTTCGCACTTCATGAGTGTACTAGAACCCTTATTGTTTGGAAAAATATTCACAAATTCTCTACAACTACTAGCAATAGTATAATAATAGAAAACCGCAACTTTGTGAAAAAAGTAAAAAATTTTGGAGTAGTTTTTTTTAAAAATATATTTATACATCCTTTTTGTACATAAATATATTTAATTTATTTTAAAAACTAAGAAACTGCTGATCCCAATGCGTGTAAAATTTGAGGCGTTCGCGACGCAGTCCCAAACGGTGCCCACGATTGCAGCGGAGTCTGAAATAAAAATTTCCAAATTGTTATCCTGTTGGCTATCGTCTGAACCGCCGATTCAGTACAACTTAAGATATCGTGGGCACCGATTTGAAAAACGGGTTTAAAGTTTTGGATTACAATTACACCGCTTATTATTATTATTATTATTATTATTTTAATAATAAAAAAATATCCATTTATATACCTCCCAGTCTTAATTAGGTAGATCTGGTATATCCCTAATTGCCAAAATATTTTGGAATCATTACCTGTCAACCGGTTTAGTTGACAAAATTTCCTGGCAAGGGTTTTGTTGCGGGAAATAACTCACTTTTTACGGAATTTCTTAAAATAACAGACTGCGTCTAATTTTCTGAACACATACTGTTCATTATGTGGGAGTAGTAAGCAAAATTAATTCTGTTTGTTCTTTCAAAAATTGACTAAAATTTATAGCACGAAGTGTATGTGTACTTACCTGAAGTAAGTCTTTTGAGTGGTCTCTCAATTCATCACACTAGTCTTTTAGAAATAACACTGGTTTGCATTTTTTCGCAGGTAGAAGAAAACATGCAGATCAGTGTTATTTTTAAAAAACTAGTGGATCTCAATTGAAAGCTTTTCCAGAAAGAAATGTTTTTGAGGAAATGGCGGCAGATGGAACTTATTCATTCAAAAAAAAAAAAAAAGGATCTTCTGGTGGTGGATGTTCTATTACAAATTTTTTATTTATGTTATTACTTTTATACCTAAGATTGCGTCTGGTTGAATAAGCCAAGGTCTGAATAAATTTTCGTTGTTTCGAGATTCGACTAAAAGTAGGTCTGAATTTTGAGGAAGTGTGCCGAAGCCAAAAATTTGGAGTTATTACTTTATAATCCATAAAATAAAAGCCTTGTCCAAAAGGCAGCACTACCCCATCTGAGGTGAGGTGAAATCTGTTTTGTCTCCTGCTAATGGCCTATAAGTGCTCACTCTAATTTGGCGTGACTTAGTTTGGGAAATCAATTACTGATATTTATATATTTGAAGTTGTTCGGATTTTTGGGTATTATGAACATTTTGCTAGAGTGAACATTTTTTTTAAAAGTAATTCTTTAAACATCACCATGATTGTCTTCTCTATTCAGCTTAGCTTATATTTTACTTTTTTCAGATTGAGCATAAGGGACATTTTTCAAAGAAGGAAATAATCGATGCGCTATTTCTATCTGTGGCCGATGTATTAGGCGACTTCTATCCTTGCTATTATAAGGTAAGTATAAAAAATGCTAAGACTATGCTCTATTTGAATATATCACATAATAGATTGGAGGCGAATCGGATCAATTTTTTGTCCGCAATGCATATGATCATCTAGAGTTCCTTGTTGCAAACGGACTCGTGATCACCATGTTCGATATGCAAACAAAAATACCAATATTGTTGAGGATGAACGTCTCGACTTTCAAATTGGGACAAATTGAACCATCAGAACTTCTGTTGCAAGTGGCATCGGACCAGTTCAACTTGATCGACCGCGTACTTAACTTGGAGGAATTTGCACAGTCTAATGGTAAATAAGGCTGTGGTATAATTTTATATTTTTTTTTATCATTCAACCCTAAAAGGTCTTAAAAACATGGCTATATCTTTTGCGAACCCCCGTACACTTAGCAGTGTTTTATTAGCGTGTGCGCACAGGTACCTTACAAATATCGTCGAATTAAGGCTGGGCTACAACAGTATCTCGTCGTGCAATGGACTGCACCCTTTAATCAAAATGAAAAGCCTAAAAGTCTTGGATTTGAGTGGAAATCTAATCGAAAAAGTAAAGGAATTGAGTGTGATTTCAAAAGCTACCATTAAAGAATTGCGTCTTGACGGAAATCCACTGTGTAAAGACTACAATTTTGCTGGCGACTACACAAAGGCGGTTAAGGATATTTTTCCAGAATTATCGAAATTGGTAAGGCCATATAAAGGGACATATACAATTGCCAATGTTAAAAAATATTTATATTGTCGTAATTAATTTTTGAGACATTGTTGAAAGAGCAACTAAAAAATTTTTAAACAACGAGATTCGGGGTTTTCGAGATATTTCTGGCACCATTTAAAAAAAAATTGATTTTTAGAAAAACGTGTTTGAAAATTATTTTTTTGATAAAGCGACAAGTAATCAGATTCGGAAGTGAGTTTCAAATGAGTTTTTAGAATTTCGACTTGAAATTTTTACTAGACAAAATGTAAAAAAATTATTCGATTATTTTGTACTACTAGTTGTATATGAGTCAATATTTGATAATCGGTCGAAAACGACTACAAAAAAAAAATATATTTTTTGTCGTATTTTATACATAATTGATGTCTAAGTAATAGAGCCAAGTTAAATCTATATAATAACTTTCAAATCGATACACTTTATTCGATTTTAGGGATTTTTGAGCAATATTTGCAATTTTTTTTTTTTCTTTTCCCTATATTTTGCTGTATTTTTTCGCCACTCTTTTCTTTTGGCTCTTTTACACCGAGGAGTTAATTCAGCAATGTTTTTAAATTTACCCTCCGCTTTTCTTTTTAAATAGTATTCTTTCTTCTTTTGTTTCAATGCGTTTCTTTGTTCATTATCGTTCTTAATTCGTTGGTATCTCATTTTCTCCAATTCTCGCTTTCTTTCTAACATTTCTTCTCGGGTTTTTTTCTTTGGAGCCATAATTATTGCACACTGAAACAAAATTACAATAAATTAATAAAATTACTTATCTTGTGTTGTCATTTTCCTGCCACGGAGTCATTTTCCTGTCAAGAAAATAACAGGAAAATGACCACAGGAAAATGACAAAAATGCACATTATATTTCTCATACATTCTAATAACTAATATAACAGCAAAATCATCAGGTGATACGAATTATATCTTAATTCGTGAAAGTTTATTACAAAAAGCAGAATAATTTACTTACGATTCACCTCCTAATTGCCTCACAGGTAAATGACAAAGTGTATCAACTATACGCACGCACATGCCATAATCAGTTTGCAACGCCGAAGCAACGGCCGACACCGCGTCTCTCTTCTCACCAATCACAAACATGGACACCGCGTCCATTTAGAATGCGCTCATTCGTTGTCCGCGACATTATAAAACGCGGTAAATTCAAATTTAAATTTCGGCAGCCTAATGACGCCGTGACCATTCGCTTAGATTTTTTATGATTTTTTTTTAGTTTAATATCATATTATCTGAAATAAAATATTGCACAGTTTTAGATTAATGTGCATACAATGTAAATATAATCAAGCTTTTATAATTTATTTTTAATTCTCCATGTTATTATTAAAAAATGTCACCAAAAAGGAAAATTCCACCGACAGGAAATATGACATCTAGCACTTTTTGTTTATTTTTACTATATGAAAACCAAACATATACTCACCAAAGTGTTTGGATATGTAAACAAAGTATTGCACTACATTATGAAAATACTATTAAGTTTAAATATTACATTAAAATTACAAAATAGTTATGGGGACCTGTTTTGGCCAATTATCAAATATTGACCCATATATCCCTTTAAATTGGATATATTTGATATAACTTATCTTCAACTTCTACAGGATGGAGTTGTTCTGTCTACTAATAGCACTCAACTTTCGATGCAAAAGAACTTTTTGTGTAACATCCAGGCTTATGACTTAGTTGATCAATTCGTTCCGACCTTTTTCTCTGCTTTTGATTCCGTAGAAAGGATTAAACTTACAGGTTAAGTTGAGTAGTCAAAAACAAACCACAACGAATTATTTTATCAAATATATTATTTAGATATGTATCATCCAAGTGCGATGTTATCTCTCAGTATGCAGTATGATCAAGCAAAGATAAATAGCTACATCGCTTCTAGAATTGCAAAATATTCCAATTTGTCTAGAAATCTCCTGAAAATGAGTGATTTCGCCAGAGCATTCACAAGTATGTACATTGGAAGAGATGATATTGCTTCTGCTTTTAAATCCATCCCTCAAACGGAGCACGACTTTTGCAGTTTTACTTGTGATACAACAATATTTACTGTAAGGCAATTTTATTGAATTGCTGTTAAAATATTGGTTATACTTTTATATTTTTAGTCGCATTTGGTGAGTATTACAATAACAGGACAGTTTCAAGAGATGGCTTCATCAGTACTTGAAAGTGATTTACTTTTCCACTTCTCTCGGACCTTTATACTTCAACCTGCACAAACAGACATGGTATGATGGCTTCAATATTATTTGCATTTAAAACGATTGTCTAGAACTGGTTCTTATTTGATTGGTTTACTGGCTCATGCAATATCATGCCAGCCCTCTCAACAATTTTCTTTTGTTGAAACTAGATTAAATTTAAAACAAAAATAATTCGCGTAAAATGTAATAACCTCGAATGAAAACTTGAGATCAAGGTTTATACACATACAAAAGGAAGCGGCTAGCAGTACACTAAAACTTCAAATAGCAAGTCACTGTAACGCCCAAGGAAACGAAGAACACTCACAGATAATGAAATTGTTGAATTTTCTCATGAGACCCGTTGATTAAAGGATCGTCAGACCAGATATTAAAAAGACCGAATTGGGATGTACCATTCAAGACCTTAATAAAAGACCGACAGTGGTGTAAAGAAAATGGAAACCTCGTCCGACTGAGTGTCTTTGCTTGATACACAGACGTTTCTAGATACGACGGATTCTCCGACGCGGGAATCTACGGATCCAACTGCCAGCTCTCTATGGCCTTAGGGAGAACTGCCATGATATTTCAAGCTGAGATAATTGCTATAGATACACCCGAACCATCGTGGGGAAGGGAATGAGATGTGCTAAAATATGGATTTTAACAGACAGCTAAACAGCGATTAGAGCGCTCTCTAGCTATACTTGTTTGGACTTGTTTCGGTGCTGCCTGTCAATGTTAAAAATACTTGCCAAGTCAAATAGGCTTACTATAGCCTGAATACCAGGCAACGAAGAAATAATCGGCAATAAGAAAGCGGATGAACTCGCCAGAAATGGAGCAAAATCCGCGTTCATCGGACCAGAGCCTTACTGTGGCCTTGCCAGGAGATACTATAGATCCTACCTCAGGCTATGGGAAAAATACAGTAAAGCAACACACTGGAATAATCAAACCGAACTATGACAAGCGAAAAGATTTATCCACCCCTCTAAGCAGAGGATGATGAAACTTTTACTATTCAACAAGCCAGATTTAAAGATCATCACCGACCCCTAACGGGACACTGTGTCCTAAAATACCATCTCATGCCGATTCTGTCTAGAGAAGCAGAAACAGCAGAGCACGTACTCTAGCACTGCCAAGCCTTATGTCGACAAAGCCTGGCACATTTAGGAGCGTCTATCATCGCTCCGGCATATGTGTCAAATGCGACGTCTCAGAGTACCATAGCCTATTTCAAGGACCTTGACATGGATGGGGTATAATTTAGAGCGGTTTAGCACAATAGATCTTATAGGTCGCGTTTGCTATCGAGACGCACCGAGAGTACCTTAACGACTCACTAATAATAATAATAAAAAAATAATAACCTTGGGACTACACAGGGGATTATCTGGACCCCAAAAATTTTTTGAGATCTGAAATATCTCAGAATGAGTAGAAATATTTGGAGGGCCCGGTGCGTCGTTAAAAATAAATTTTTTTCTTGAACTAACGACGATTCTACTGAAAAGTACATCCTTTTACCTAAAAAAAATTGTATACCACAAATTCTCAAACGAAAAAAAAATTGTCCGCGAGATATAGCAATTTGAAAATGTTCTGGGGTCAGTTTGACCCCGTGTATTCCCAACTTCTGTACGGAGGTGTGTAGTCCCAGGGTTAACTGTAATTCTTACTGATATCTTTGTGGAAACCGTTTTTCTACCAAAATTCGCTAGTTTTAGTTTTAATCCAGTATTTGTTGCATAAGATAATACGTTTTAAAAAGCATTGAATTTCGCGAAATGTTTTGTAGAAGTTTTTAGAGTGTTTGTTCATTTAATACCTTAAGAGCCAAAACTTCATTTAAGACAGGAAACAAATTCTTTCAACACTCCGTTCGTTTTTTATAAATTTCTATAAATTGCTAATTATCAATTATTTTATATTTTCCAGCTATTTTTCTCAAAAACCTACATGGTAAATTATTGGCTTTCAGATTCGTAATCGGCACCCTATATAACATCAGAAGCTATGGTTAAAATTAAAACTATAGTTTATATTGGCTGGTTATATTAATCGTAATGAAAAATAATAATGAATATACAGGAGCCTAAATTATTGACGTAGTTTATTGACGACAGAATTACACAGAATAAAAACAAAAGAATGAAATGCTAGAAAAAATCAATGGCAACTAACTTGATCAAAGTAAATTAGGCAGGTAAATTGAATCTCTAACACTTCCCCTCAATTTCAAGGCTAATTTTATAAAAGCAAAATGAATAATCATTATAAATCAAACTAATCCACAAGTTAACAATCGCGAAGACCCAGTCCCCTAGCACAATTTTCAAATCTGATTCCAGACAGCGGTTTCGTCAGAATGTCCGCGGTCATATTCTCAGTTGGCAGGAACTCGATCCTCAGCGGATACATGTGAACAGCCTGTCGAATGAAATGGTGCTTCAGGTCGACATGTTTAGTTCGGGCGTGGAAAATCGGATTGTGTACCAGTTTCCCGGCCGACTGGTTGTCGTTGAAGACCGTAATCCGTGACAAATTTATGAGTCTGAGTTCTTTGGCAAAGTTCGATAGGTGGATGGCTTCTCTGATGGCCTCGGAAAGGCTCACATATTCTGCTTCTGTCGAGGATAATGCCACTATCCTTTGTTTGCGCGAACACCAGGAGATGGCCCCTCCGGACAAGGAGAAACAGTACCCGGAGTACGATTTCCGGTCGATGATGCAATTTCCCCAGTCGGCGTCGGCGTAGCCGAGGATGCCCTCATCGTTGCGCGTGTAAATCAGTTTCTTGTCCACGGTGCCCCGGAGGTACCTTAAAATACGTTTAGCGATCTGCCAATGCGTTTCATCATGCTGGTTGTTGAATTGGCTCATCAAGTTAACGGCGTAGGCTATGTCCGGGCGCGTTCCAATCGCTATGTACATGAGTGCCCCAATCAGCTCGCGATATGGGAAGCGCGTGTCATTGTTCTTGGTATCAGTAATTTGATCCAGTTTTGTGCCAGCGGCCAGGGGAGACTTCACAGCTTTGCACTCTGACATAGCGAACCTTTCCAGTACTTCACGGATGTATCCGCTTTGACAAATAGATATTTCGTCTTTTGTTTGACTTACCTCGATGCCCAGGCAGTACCGGATGTCTCCGAGATCTTTCACCTGAAAACTCATGGAGAGCTTGTCCTTGATCTCTTTCACCCGTTTCTGGTCATCGGAGGCAATGACTATGTCGTCAACGTAGACTAACACGTAGGTGTTCATTTTGGATTGTCGGTCGATGTAAACACAAGGATCCGATTCCGTCTGTGTCAGCCCAAGTGATTTGAATGTCCCACTCAATTTTGTATGCCACTGTCGGCCAGCTTGGCGCAATCCATACAGGGCCTTGCGAAGCTTACAGACTTTTTCCCCGGATTGAAGATCTCGGAGCATCCGCCTAGCTTTCGCGACAAGAATCTCATCCCTTTCCAGCTGCGTCATCCTCTTTAACGTCTCCTCGAGTAGATCTGGCTGCTCCATATATACAATAGTATCCATATCTCCGTTGAGATATGCGGTGGTTATGTCGAGCTGTGTGATATGTAAGTTGAGCTTCACCGACAGCGCCATCAGGAATCTGAATGAGTCCAACCGAGCAACCGGAGCGAACGTGTCGGTGAAATCTATACCTGGTCGCTGTGCGAACCCGCGAGCGACAACTCGCGCCTTGCGTCTATCCAGACTACCGTCCGGGTTATATTTATTGCGCAGGACTGTGCGACAGGAAATCACATTATGGCTCTTGGGTCTGTCTACCAACTCCCAAGTGTCGTTCATCACCAAGGACTTGGCTTCCGCGTAGATTGCGTCGTACCACCCGTCCCGGTCCTCGCCGCTCAAGGCTTCACTTAGGGGCATCTCGACAGCAGCCATCGCCACGCATGCGTCGTCGACATTTTCGTCGATCGTACCCGGCGGTGCTTCCCCATTTCGGTTGCTAATGCTGTCGGAGTCCTCCTTGTTCAGGTATCCAGCGATCGATTCTTGATATACCTTTTTACGACGACCTATTCCGCTTGTTCTCACAAGCCTGGGTCTCCCGCGACCTCTTTTTGTCGTCTGTCTTGGAGCAACTTCTTCTTCCCCGTCGATGTTAGCGGGTGAACTAGAGCTCTCGAAGCCACGAAATGGCGGTGAACTAGAGCTTTCGAAGCCACGAAATGGCGGTGAACTATAGCTTTCGAAGCCACGAAATGGCGGTGAACTAGAGCTTTCGATGTGTTCTTCGTTGGATACCCCGTCGATTTTCTCATATACATCGTGCTCTGGAAGACTAGCCACGCTCGCATCCATCACTATTTCCACGAAAGAGCGACCTTCAGGTGAGAGACGAATGTCCAACTGACGAGAATTCCTGATTGGTACGGTCTCCTGCACCCGTGGTTCACTTGGTTGGCATACGTTTAAAAAGTTAACGTCTCGGGACACCCTGATTCTCCGTTCGTCGGGAATCCAAATGCGATAAGCCTTGGACTCATCGGAATAGCCGACGAAGCGTCCAGGAATGCCTCTCGGGTCGAATTTTCCCTTTCCTGGCGTCTTGTCGAGGATATAGACCCTTTCGCCGAATGATCGAAGGTGAGACAAGTCCGGCTTCTTTCCCGTCCAAAGTTCTATCGGGGTAATCCCTGTAGGCAGCGCTTTGGTGGGGCAGCGATTGCGCACATAATTTGCTGTTGCGATTGCCTCGGCCCAGAGAGATGCCGGTAAATTTGCGTCAATCTGCATACATCGTGCAACGTTTACGAGGGTGCGGTTTTTCCGCTCGGCAACGCCGTTTTGTTGCGGCGTGTGTGGTACTGTTAAACGATGTCTGATCCCCGATGACTTGAGCAGATTTTTCATCTCCTCGTTGACATACTCTCGGCCATTGTCGGACTGGATTGCCTTGATGTTGCGTCCGAGTTGGTTTTCGACGAGGTTTTTATAATCGCGAAATTTTTGTGCGACCTCGCTTTTATTCCGAAGGAAATAAACCAGGCAGGTACGGCTGTAGTCGTCGATAAATGTCATAAAATATCGCGCGCCTCCCTGCGACTGCATGCGCATCGGTCCACAGAGATCTGTGTGAACCAGTTCCAGGAGTTCCGTCGAGAAACTTTCACGGGGTCCGAAGGGTGCGCTCGACATTTTTCCTGCAATGCAGGATTCGCATTTGATTTCACCGATTGCGGTTTCAAATTTCTGGCCTTTTAAGTAGCCTTGCTTGGCGAGCAACGATAAGTCTCGAGCGTTTAGGTGACCGAGACGAACATGCCACTTTATAACGTTGGTGTCCGGCGACGTCGTCTCCGACGCGATACGCGCGTGTTGTTCGCTTTCGCGAATATAGAACAGATCTCCAATACGTTCGGCGGTCATGTGCACTTTGCCATGTCTATCGGTTACTAACGCGCACGCCTTTGTGAAGGTCACTTCATGTCCCCGATCCACGATCTTCGCAACCGATATGAGATTAGATCTCAAATCTGGAACATACAAAGTGTCCTTGAGCGTCACAACATTGTCCGGGCTGCTTGCCATCGCGACCTGCACGTCACCTTTAGCGGCCACTCGCGTCACGGAATTGTTCGCGAGTTTTAATTTCCCGGTTCTGTCGCTCGTATTTACAAAAGCGTTTATGTCGTAGCACAAATGCGAAGTGCAACCGGAGTCTACACACCAGAGTTTGTCCGTGTGATTCGTTTCACTCGTGTTACCCGTGAAATAACAACAGTGAACTTCATCCGACTTCCCTTTATTGTTCGCACTCGCGTTTTGTTTAAGCCAGCACTCGCTTTCCTTGTGACCGAGCTTACGACAATAGCCGCACTTGTATTTGCGGTTCTCGTCCGACTTCGACTTATTTTGTCGATTATCGTCACGCTCACCACTGCCGCGCTTTGCATCCCTCGTGCCACCTTTACTCTTCCGTTGGAATTTACCTCTCGGTGGTTGGCCTTTAACATACATAGCGGCGTTCCCGTCCTCGTTAGCCTTCTGATTTCTCACATTGTATTCCTCCATAATCTTTACCTTGAGATTTTCTGCGTCCGGGAGATTGTCACGAGATTCGATAGCACACCTAAAATTATCGAAGCTGCTCGGGAGACTATACAACAACATTATTGTTAATAACTCGCCATTGATATCGATGTCCATTGACCTTAACTTGTCTACGGCGTCGAAGAATTGGGCGAGATGCTTCGATATATCGTCCCCTTCTTGCATTTTTTGTTGGGTGAGGCGTTTAAGCAGGCTAGCTTTACGAGCGGGTCCTCTCGAAGCGTATATCGATTCGAGTTTCTGCCAAACTTCTCGAGAGGTATTACATCCTCGGATCTGAGCCAATTCCGACGGGTTTATTGCGAGCACTAGGTCGGCTTTAGCTTTTCGATCGTTTGATCTCCACGTCTTGAACGCCGTTTCCGAGCGTGTGAGCGCATCGCCTACACCGGCGATGACGGGTTGTTCAATTTCGCCGTTGACGTAGCCCCACGTATCATTTTTTATAAGTAGGGCTTCGGCTTGGATACACCACGTATCATAATTGTCGCGAGACAGCGTTTCAAGCCGTGTAGTCGTTGCCGCGTGCGCCATTTTCTCTGAGCTGGCGGTTCGACTTTTCGCGTTTACGTTTTAACGAATTTTTAATTATTTATTTTTTTTTATTTCTTTTCGAATTACGATTATTTGTTATTTGCGTCCTCTGGGCCCATAACCTATCGGCTGGTTATATTAATCGTAATGAAAAATAATAATGAATATACAGGAGCCTAAATTATTGACGTAGTTTATTGACGACAGAATTACACAGAATAAAAACAAAAGAATGAAATGCTAGAAAAAATCAATGGCAACTAACTTGATCAAAGTAAATTAGGCAGGTAAATTGAATCTCTAACAGTTTAATTACCCAAATTTTGTAGACTTGTGTTCGGTGTCCTGTTGAAAAGCTCTGTCAAGGTCAACTTTATTTTAAAAGTACACGTGGACTTTTTATTGCTGAATTTTATTTTTCTTGAAAATCGAACTTTAATTTAAATTTTTTTAGACAGTTAACAAAATAATTGAAATTTTTCCAATTCACCGAAATGAGTTTTATCCTACAGCTTATTTTGTTAACATTTTTTTTTTCGAAACGATGTCGAAGTCCTACAAATATTGCTTCCGATAAAAATGGTTCAGTTAAAAAATAAAATATAATAAGTATGACGGGAACTTTCAAAATGCTTATTTTATTTTCATATTCGATTTTCTTTATTTTTGTAGTAGTAGATGCCGTGCAATAAATGATACACAACGAAACTATTTCAGGGCTACTTCAAAAGTACAACAGAGTACAAAATCATTAACGAGGTCATCCAGATATTCAATCCAACGCCCAATCAACTCAAAAACGCTTTCAAATACATGCAGCCTCAAGATGATTACTCAATTGAAGCTACGACGGCTGAGGAAAAAGAAAGTTTCATTATAATGTTGCGGGAAATGACTGGATTGAAACCTATTTGGTGTTCCAGGTATGGAGTCCTAATATTCCACTAACGCATGACAATATTTATTTTTAGATTTCTTGGAGAAGGCAATTGGAATTTCAGAGAAGCATTAAATAAGTTCCTCGAATTACTGCACCAGAATCAAGTCCCTCCGAATGCATTTTTAGAAGGGAAAACAATTTGAATTAAATAGGGCGTAAAGTATTTACTATGAGCATTTCCTCTTCTATAAATTATATTTATAAAAAACTGTCGTTTCTTGTTTTAATTATTATTATTATTATTTTTTTTGTTTATGGGAGTGGGGAAATGCTTTATGCACCATAGGTGTCCGAAGACACCCGTGTGCCGGACTCCCCAGCCTACCCAGGCCTACCGGCTAAAACCCCACTCCCCGCCCGCAGGACCTCCACCCTGGAACCGTCTGTTGGACATTACTTCAGGGTGGAGTCCTATTTAGAGCCGCCCCCGCCGGGGGCCCTCCTTTCTTGTTTTAATTATTAATGGAAGTAAATGTCTAAAGTGCTATTTTGCAGCTTTATGGTCATAAAATTTTGCAAGCTTCGAACAAAAATTAGTAAATAATTAATAACCTAACTTAAAGAGGTTTCGTTTTGGATTGCGTAGAAGACTATTTTTTTATAACCATAGGTTGGTAATATATAAGCAGGGTTTTTTTTTCGGTTCAAGATCTGGATCAACGAACGTTTTTATTGAATTGGATTTTATATGCGGATAGTTACAGCTATTATTTTAGACCTGCTAACTTACTCGGGTTCTCCCAGCGTATTAATTAAAAAAGCTTGTGCCTTTATATACCGGGTGAGTCATTTAACTTGAGACAACCTAATAACTTTTTAGGATCACATAATATTGAAAAAGGTTTAATATGAAAGTTGTAGGGTATCAAAAATGGCGTTTGGTGATGATCTTAAAAATGACCTTGACCTTGACATTCAAGGTCATATGAGGGTCAACTTTAAAATTTCAAATGGGATGACCCCCTATTGACCCCGGAATTGAAAAGAGCGGAAAATTTTACGTTCGGATATGACCTTGACCCAATGGTCAAGGTCAAATTTCAAGGTCATTTCACGATAATTTATCTTCATGTACAATAGCGAGAGGCGATGACGTTTTTTGAAATACATTTTAAACTAAAGTTTTTGATGTGAAGAGAGATATCTGACCACGACCTTGAAAATTACCTTGACCCTGACCTTCAAAGTTATTTGAAGGTTAAACTCAAAAATTCTATTGGTAACCCCTATTTCGACGCCAGAACGAAAAAAACTTTCGACCGAACATGCGATAAAGTATTTAACTATATTTTGCATTACCCAGGAACAACGACGTGGACGTAGTAGTTTTCTGTTCCCTTTGGGATGCTTGATTTAGGTGAGTCGAGTCCCCTCGCCTCTCACCGTCGCACAGTGGGGCCATATTGCTAAATTGGTTCAAAACCACCCACAAGTCGTAATTTTTAACGGAATTTGAAAATTCTTGTTTAAGGATACTCGTGATGAGGAAACAAAGAGACTCACGAAGCCCTTTTTGCCAAAAATTGCTTCGGTGATTTTAAAAATTCAAAAAACTTCACTTTGATCTCGAAAATTCAGCATATTGAAAGTATAATCTTATGATCCAAGAACTTAAAGCAAAAATGAAAATCTGGAAAAAAAACTACAAGTAGGATTTCGAGGTTGCTGAATCTAAATTAGTCATTTATTTGATCATACAAGGTCTCCTAAAGGTCATTTGAAGGTCAAGTGAGAATTTTTAAAATCACCGAAGCAATTTTTGGGAAAAAGGGCTTCGTGAGTCTCTTTGTTTCCTCATCACGAGTATTCTCAAACTAAGAATTTTCAAATTTTGATAAAAATTACGACTTGTGGGTGGTTTTGAACCCACTGGGCCCACTGTGCGTCGGGGTGCTTGATATAGGTAAGTCCCCTCGCCTCTCACTGTCGCGTCGAGGTGATCGATTTATGTGAGTACTCGCAATTCTCACCAATTTAGTTTAATAAATGCTCGAAGTGATGTCCATCAACTTCAATACACTTATTAATGCGCACCTCAAACGATCTTACACAACTTTGAAGCATATCAGGACTTATTTTGTTGCAAGCATCAATAATTCTTTCAATCATATTTTCACGAGTAGTTGGTACTTCGTTGTAAACTTCACCTTATCAAGCATCCCGACGGTGAGAGGCGAGGAGACTCACCTAAATCAAGCACCCCAAAGGGAACAGAAAACTACTACGTCCACGTCGTTGTTCCTGGGTAATGCAAAATGTAGTTAAATACTTTATCGCATGTTCGTTCGAAAGTTTTTTTCGTTCTGGGGTCAAAAATAGGGGTTACCAATAGAATTTTTGAGTTTAACCTTCAAATAACTTTGAAGTTCAGGGTCAAGGTAATTTTCAAGGTCGTGGTCAGATATCTCTCTTCACATCAAAAACTTTAGTTTAAAATGTATTTCAAAAAACGTCATCGCCTCTCGCTATTGTACATGAAGATAAATTATCGTGAAATGACCTTGAAATTTGACCTTGACCATTGGGTCAAGGTCATATCTGAACGTAAAATTTTCCGCTCTTTTCAATTCCGGGGTCAATAGGGGGTCATCCCATTTGAAATTTTAAAGTTGACCCTCATATGACCTTGAATGTCAAGGTCAAGGTCATTTTTAAGATCATCACCAAACGCCATTTTTGATACCCTACAACTTTTATATTCAACTTTTTTCAATATTATGTGATCCTAAAAAGTTATTAGGTTGTCTCAAGTTAAATGACTCACCCGGTATATTAATATTTCTCTAATCCTTACAAATTGCTTCAACTATTTCCAAGACAAGACGTGGATGGGGATCGTGAATTCCCTCTATGCTAATTTTCATAGAAATCCTTTGAATTATTGTGAATTCATCGTCATTTGGATTCAACACCGTTACTTTTTTAAACAAGCTTTTGTATTGGCACCGTCATATTGATTTCAAAATTTTAATCAAATGCATAATCCGTGAGTCCGACAATTCCCCAAATTGGCGTTTTCTTTTTTTAATCTGAACCAAGCTAGAAGACGTCGACTATGCTCTCAATTTAATATACTCAGAGCTCTCTGTAGGATTTGTTTATAAAACATATTTAAGCATTTAGCCGTCATGCATTTATTTGATAAAATTAAAGAACGCATAATATCGAATTGAACCACAAAAAATTCGACGCCATCTTCAAATTTTATTATAACAAATGTTAAAATATATTGTTATCGACTTTATACATATGTGCAAAACTTCAGCTCACCCCGGTGATGGCAAATGGTATAATACATAGAAATATGTAAAATATTATACTGCATGTTTATTTAATAAGCAAATAAGACCTTGGAGTGATCAAGCGGACTTAGTAAGATCATCTGTATCTATGGTGGCCCTAATATCCACTATAAATTTTAATAAAGCGTTTTCATAGCTGTGAAATGGCCTCAAACTCGATTGCTATTTTGAAGTAAATTATTATTATAAAGTACATTATTTTTTTAAGGGTCTTAGAAAAGAAACGTAAGATACTAATTCGGCGAAATTATGAAGTTTCTGCCAAATTCGACTTTTTTGCTGGAGGTATGACAAAACCAAGCAATGACAAAAGGTGGATATAATATAAACTGACCAATTAGCAGCAATTAGTGTTCTGAGAGTGCAAATTACATCCGATATGCCAGTTGCTGACGATGGTCATAATAGCATCCTATAGCGCATCCCTGATTCAGGGGCCTATTGTATATCAGACTGCATGACGGTGTTATGGGAGGAGATCTATGATTCTCATCGCTGAACGTACAGACTGGAATGGTGACGGTCCCAGACTGGACCCCAGAACCATCAGTTGGTTTATAGATGGCTCAAAAACGGAGCATGGTGCTGGTTCTGGTCTATGGACCCAATAACAAAGTCTTTATTGCAATAGGATAGGGAAAGGCCCAGCATTTTCCAGACCCAAATCCATGCCATTGAAGCCTGCACCCTTCTCACCCTGCAACCTTAACAAGGGACGCCCTCCGTCGTTGAGGGAAATGAGGTTGCTGAGGTTCATCCTCTCGATTTAAAGGTCCTGAGCCCTTTTGCAGCATTCACTTATCTTCGGCCAATGTTATGATAGAAGAATGGGAATCAACAGTTCATACATTGGGAGAATTTTTCTGGGATCCGACCACTGAAATCAACGGGCTTAGTAAAGAAGATCTCAGATTGTGGTAGGCTATCTAATTGGCCACCATGGGTTAATGTATTGTATTTGTATGTATGTGGTATACATAAAATGGGTCTGTCAAATGAGTCAAATGGAATGTCGTCTGTGTTTTGAAGACGATGAAACTTCAACACACATCTTTTGTCTTGCTTTAGGACGTTTAAGAAGAAAGATCTTCAGTCAAGAATTCTTGGACTTCGCCAATCTTCTGCTAAAGACCTTCTGACGTTCCTGAGGGCAGCAAACAGTCTTTTACTTTAAAGGGGCTTCGGCATAAAAGACGTTTCGGTCACAGTGCTCAACATAAGGGTCACCCCTAGCAATAAATAAATATAGGAGATACATCGGCTCCTATAGCTTTAGATTTAATAGGATGAAATACATTAAAAACCTTGAGTAAGGGTGATTGTTCGAACACTGAAAGAAGGGAACATCCATTTATGGAGTAAGTAAAAGACATAGAAGTACATTTAGCGACATTTAGGGGAAGATAATTGATAGAACACCATGTGAAAAATATGTCTAAGTCAGAATTTAAAATTTCACCTTGCCCTCCACTAGACGCTCGGCGGAAAATTTTGGCATCGTCAGCACAGCAGAGGATTTTAAAATTTTTTAAAATCAGGGATATATCATTGATGTAAATAAGGAAAATAAGTGGTCCCAGATGGCTTCCCTGGGGAACGCCGAAAGTGTTGTTTATTTCGTAAGACAGATCATCACGAAATTTTACACGCTGCGTACGATAGGACAAATTAGGAAAAAACCAATCAACGAAAATAGATGGGGAATTCAGAAGAGAAAGCTTGTGGATGAGAGTTTTGTAATTAATCCTGTCGGAACAGTGCTACCATCCTCTTGATCTTAATCTTCTCTTCACAAAGCCGTACTGAAAAGAGCCTAAGAATGGTTTACAATGGCAACATTGTAAATAACAGTGTGGAGGAGGCGACAATTTTCAAAATAAATATGTAAAGTAAGCGAAAAATAAAAAATAAAAAAATCTTGAGTCCAGTTGTATAGATTGACGTAAAGAAAGGATAAAAAATTAAATTGTAGATGATAAAAGGTTTTAAAAAATAAAGAATAGTAATAAATTGAATAGTTAATAATAAAAGGTTTTAAAAAAAATAAAGAATAGTAATAAATTAAACCATAAATAATAAAAGTGATTTTAACTAAATATAAAATGAAGAGATGGATGCACATCATCCACAAACTGGTGACCCCGATAGAACAACTTCACAACTTTCAAGACAGAAGCCATTATGGAAACTACAAGTGGAGATTCAAGCAACTTCTTCGTCACTATTTCTACAGCACAAGCACCTTCTACAGCCTCATGTGTTGCTCAACCTCCAACACAGACTACCATCAGCACTCCCTCAATAAGACCAGTGGACAGAGCGAGGTCGGCAACTTTCTGGATTCCCGGAACCAAAATGCCTCGCCAACCAACAACCAATTCTTTTAAATTTTCTTCGAGGGAGTTATAATCTCACCAACTTTCGCCTACCTGCCACATTCCCACGTTTCACCAAAACCAGTGGAAACTTAGATGGACTCAAGATACCAACCAACGAGGGCCATTAGGACTGCAAAAATATTATTACTTTACTATTTACTTTCTACATCGCCAAATCACCCAATTAATTTCCTTTTCTTCCAGTGAACTTACTGAGCATTAGGAAACTTCTTCCACAGTAAGGATTCATATGCATTCTAATCGGCATATCTTCTTTTGTGGTAAATATCTCGCTCTCTTTCGTTCACTGGGGGGAAGTAATGTGGCGACATAGTAGGCTGAAGAATTATTGAAATTTTGATTATTTTTTTTTTTTTTTAATGAGAGAAGTAGGCTTGGGAAAAGTGAAACAACTAAAAAAATATTGTTTTATTTCCAATTGGCCACTGGATTCTCTTCTGTAAACATCTTTAGGTTTTTTTGAAAATAAAAAGAAATAAATTCGAATCTCCGAGCATTGTTTTTTTTAGATATTTTTTATTATTATTAATATAGGAAGCATATTAACATATGTAACCTACTCCTATAACTGGTGACCCCGACAGGAACAGAAACGATAAGAATATTAAAAAAAAGAAACACTTCCAGGTCGGCAGATATTAGGGATTGGCTATTTTCCCAGGCTACCGGCAGGAACTATGTCTACGTTGGAGGGGGGTAAATTTATTACAAACCTTCCCCCGCCACCCGCAACAACATCATCACTCTCCACACCTCGTCAACAACACCTCCTACAGCCCATCGAATCCATCAACAAAGAAACCACCACTAGCACCAACATCAACCTAAAATCTAACCGAAAATCGGTTAACCAGCCTCAAATCGGCTCGGTCATTAATTCAACAACCGCTCATCGGTTTACAACTAATTCAAGCCGCAAAACGGCCAAATTGTTTATCCGCTCATCGGTTTACAACTAATTCAAGCCGCAAATCGGCCAAATTGTTTAACCGCTCATCGGTTTACAACTAATTCAAGCCACAAATCGGCAAAATTGTAATTAATTGTTAGTTTCATCTACTTACATCAATGGCGCTGTAAGTGGGAGGAGGGTGATGTGGAGGAGGCGACAATTTTTAAAATAAATATATAAAGTAAGCGAAAAATAAAAAAATCTAGAGTCCAGTTGTATAGACTGACGTAAAGAAAGGATAAAAAATTAAATTGTAGATGATAAAAGGTTTTCAAAAATAAAGAATAGTAATAAATTGAATTGTTAATAATAAAAGGTTTTAAAAAAAATAAAGAATAGTAATAAATTAAACCATAAATAATAAAAGTGATTTTAACTAAATATAAAATAAAGAGATGAATGGATGGGTGATGTAGCGGTAGGCGAGGAAAATTAAAAAAATCAAAAGTAGGCGTTGAAGAACAAAAAGTTGAGTCGAAGAAAATAAAATTTGAGTGAAAGTCATAAATTTGTACAAAAATAAATCTAATAAATAAAAACTAACCAAAGTCGTTAAATTTAAATTATAGGACAAAATGACAATCGTGTGAAGTAAAACATTAATAAAATATAAGATACATTTTTTATTTAAATAAAGAAATTAAATATTAAAAAAAAAAAAAATTTAAATTATAATAACATCCAATTTTATTATGGAGACCTCCTACAACAGTACAGAAAATGTTGAAAACAGAATACAGTTTAGCAACTGGTCTGTAATTGGAAATTTCGTTTCTGTTACCATTTTTATGCAAGGGAATGATAACATAACATTTCCATAATTCTAGAAAAACACCAGTAAAGATAGACGAAGTAAATAAAAAGCGTAAAACACTAACAAGAGAACTGAAACACTTCTTTAAAAAGGACTCGGGAATACCGTCGGGACCACAAGAAAACTTATCAGTCAAGCTAATCAAGTATGCATAACTGCGTCGCCATCTAGTAAAAGATCTTTCATTTACAGCGATGTCGCCGAGAAAATCGGCAAAGTATTAAAATCACTAGAGCTAATATCACAGGCTTCATCAATAAGATCAGTCTTGAAGAAATCGCAAAAGAGATTGGTAATAGCCAGAGGATCGCCACTCTCAGAATATCCGAACCTCAACAGTGAAGGATAGCTGTATGTTTCACGTTTAGAATTTACAAGTCTTCAAAACTGCTTAGGCCGATAAAATGCTCTTCATATGTACTCTCAAAATATGCATTTTCGATGCTTGAAATATGTATATTGATCAAGTAAGTTTGAATATTCAATAGAATCGCTCTACCGATACACAAAATCGTTCCGGGGCAGCTTTTGAAGCATCATTGAACCAAACTGGATCTGCCGAAGTCTTACTCGATTTAGACATAGGAGCAAATAAAGAAATAAAAGCGAACCAATTCTTGTAAAACGAATTGACAGTTTGCTGTTTCCACTCATGGGTGTAGGTTGGGAAGCTGGGTGCATTTCTAGAAAATCCGCGACAACATTTACAGCCTACCCGGTTAGAGTGCAAATGTTGTCGGAGCCTGAACCTGGGTGCATTTCTAGAAAATCCGCGACAACATTTGTACTCTACCCGGATAGAGTGCAAATGTTGTCGCAGGCTAAACCTGGGTGCATTTCTAGAAAATCAGCGACAACATTTGCATCCTACTAGGGTAGGGTGCAAATGTTGTCGCAGGCTGAACCAGGTTGCATTTCTAGAAAATCCGCGACAAAATTTGCACCCTATCCGGGTAGAGTGCAAATGTTGTCGCAGGCTAAACCTGGGTGCATTTCTAGAACATCGGCGACAACATTTGCACCCTACCCGGGTAGAGTGCAAATGTTATCGCAGGCTAAACCTGGGTGCATTTCTAGAAAATCCGCGACAACATTTGCACCCTACTAGGGTAGGGTGCAAATGTTGTCGCAGGGTGAACCTGGGTGCATTTCTAGAAAATCCGCGACAACATTTCACCCTACCCGGGTAGAGTGGAAATGTTGTTGCAGGCTGAACCTCGGTGCATTTCTAGAAAATCCGCGACAACATTTGCACCCTACCCGGGTAAGAGTGCAAATTTTGTCGCAGGCTGAACCTGGGTGCATTTCTAGAAAATCCGCGACAACATTTGCACCCTACCCGGGTAGAGTGCAAATGTTGTCGCAGGTTAAACCTGGGTGCATTTCTAGAAAATCCGCGACAACATTTGCACCCTACCCGGGTAGAGTGCAAATGTTGTCGCAGGGTGAACCTGGGTTCATTTCCAGAAAATCCGCAACATTTGCACCCTACCCGGGTAGAGTGCAAATGTTGTCGCAGGCTGAACCCGGGTGCATTTCTAGAAAATCCGCGACAACATTTGCACCCTACCCGGGTAGAGTGCAAATCTTGACGCAGGCTGAACCTCGGTGCATTTCTAGAAAATCCGCGACAACATTTGCACCCTACCCGGGTAGAGTGCAAATGTTGTCGCAGGCTGAACCTGGGTGCATTTCTAGAAAATCCGCGACAACATTTGCACCCTACCCGGGTAAAGTGCAAATATTGTCGCAGGATGAACCTGGGTGCATTTCTAGAAAATCCGCGACAACATTTGCACCCTATCCGGGTAGAGTGCAAATCTCGACGCAGGCTGAACCTGGGTGCATTTCTAGAAAATCCGCGACAACATTTGCACCCTACCCGGGTAGAGTGGAAATGTTGTCGCAGGCTGAACCTCGGTGCATTTCTAGAAAATCCGCGACAACATTTGCACCCTACCCGGGTAAGAGTGCAAATTTTGTCGCAGGCTGAACCTGGGTGCATTTCTAGAAAATCCGCGACAACATTTGCACCCTACCCGGGTAGAGTGCAAATGTTGTCGCAGGTTAAACCTGGGTGCATTTCTAGAAAATCCGCGACAACATTTGCACCCTACCCGGGTAGGGTGCAAATGTTGTCGCAGGGTGAACCTGGGTTCATTTCCAGAAAATCCGCGACAACATTTGCACCTTACCCGGGTAGAGTGCAAATGTTGTCGCAGGCTGAACCCGGGAGCATTTCTAGAAAATCCGCGACAACATTTGCACCCTACCCGGGTAGAGTGCAAATCTTGACGCAGGCTGAACCTCGGTGCATTTCTAGAAAATCCGCGACAACATTTGCACCCTACCCGGGTAGAGTGCAAATGTTGTCGCAGGCTGAACCTGGGTGCATTTCTAGAAAATCCGCGACAACATTTGCACCCTACCCGGGTAGAGTGCAAATGTTGTCGCAGGCTGAACCTGGGTGCATTTCTAGAAAATCGACGACAACATTTGCACCCTACCCGGGTAGAGTGCAAATGTTGTCGCAGGCTGAACCTGGGTGCATTTTTAGAAAATCGGCGACAACATTTGCACCCTACCCGGGTAGAGTGCAAATGTTGTCGCAGGCTGAACCCGGGTGCATTTCTAGAAAATCCGCGACAACATTTGCACCCTACCCGGGTAGAGTGCAAATCTTGACGCAGGGTGAACCTGGGTGCATTTCTAGAAAATCCGCGACAACAATTGCACCCTACCCGGGTAGAGTGGAAATGTTGTCGCAGGCTGAACCTCGGTGCATTTTTAGAAAATCGGCGACAACATTTGCACCCTACCCGGGTAGAGTGCAAATATTGTCGCAGGCTGAACCCGGGTGCATTTCTAGAAAATCCGCGACAACATTTGCACCCTACCCGGGTAGAGTGCAAATCTTGACCAGGGTGAACCTGGGTGCATTTCTAGAAAATCCGCGACAACATTTGCACTCTACCCGGGTAGAGTGCAAATGTTGTCGCAGGCTGAACCTGGGTGCATTTTTAGAAAATCGGCGACAACATTTGCACCCTACCCGGGTAGAGTGCAAATGTTGTCGCAGGCTGAACCCGGGTGCATTTCTAGAAAATCCGCGACAACATTTGCACCCTACCCGGGTAGAGTGCAAATGTTGTCGCAGGCTGAACCCGGGTGCATTTCTAGAAAATCCGCGACAACATTTGCATCCTACCCGGGTAGAGTGCAAATCTTGACGCAGGGTGAACCAGGGTGCATTTCTAGAAAATCCGCGACAACATTTGCACCCTACCCGGGTAGAGTGCAAATTTTGTCGCAGACTGAACCTGGGTGCATTTCTAGAAAATCCGCGACAACATTTGCACCCTACCCGGGTAGAGTGCAAATGTTGTCGCAGGGTGAACCTGGGTGCATTTCTAGAAAATCCGCGACAACATTTGCACCCTACCCGGGTAGAGTGTAAATGTTGTGGCAGGCTGAACCTGGGTGTATTTCTAGAAAATCCGCGACAATATTTGCAGTCTACCCGGACTGCAAATTTTGTCGCAGCCTGAAGCTGGGTGCATTTTTAGGAAATCCGCGACAATATTTGCTCGGTCAGAGTGCATTTCGCACATGGGCGTACGCAGCATTTGCTTAGGCAAAAGTAAGGAAACTCGATAAGTAGTAGGAATATATAAATACTTTTTTTTATAAAGTGATCTTCCCTTTCTTATCTCAACAATTATTTGCGAGGGTTCTTTCAAAATCTTGTTCAAAATTTCTTTTCCAAATTTATTTTGTGCTTCCAGAACCCTCTTCTTATGCACACTCATCATGCAGAAGCCGACAAGCTGGTTTTCTGTCATTGTTGATCGTAACCAAGTTTTTACTCTGCGCAAAGTACTGAAGGATCTTTCTATAGTGCATGTTGTGCAGAGCTGTGTAAGTAAAATATGAAGCGCCTGTTTTATGGCTGGATAAAATAGTTGTGATTCTTTAACTAACGCAACTAGCTCCATTTCTTTCAGTTTGCTCTGTGTCAAATTTTACTTGTTTCCACACATTATATCACAGTTCAGCCTCATCATGAAAACCACTTAAACTGTAATAACTATAAGAAGTTTCTGTTTTTTTTCAAGAAGTCTTGGACTCTGCTTTGACTCTTCTCCGCCGCTATCAGTTTCGCCACTACTTTTATCCGGTTTTTTCCTCTTCTGATTCTGTCTCGCTAAAAAAATGAGTAGGTATAGTTAATTAAAATCTAGGCCAGGCTGAATAATGCTTCTAATATTTTGATATTTTGGAATCACCAAACAAATAGGTTTAAGATTATGTAGTTAATGTACCTAGCTTCTACTCAAAACGATAGATCTGTCATCAAAATAGAGTCGTCAACCAATACCAAAAGGATTTTCAAGAAGCGGCCAAGTGCGTGTTGTATAGTAGTGAAGGGTTCCGTATTTCACTGTTAAAATCCCATATCCCAAAAACTACAAAATTGTAAGTAGTAGGTAAATAAGCGTAAGTCGTTCAAAAAATTCAAAAAATTTCTTAAAAGTGTATGTAATGATCTACTTCCTCAATTTTTTTTCCGAATTTTCAATACTTTAGTTTGAAAGTTAGAGGGGATACACTTTTTACGACTTTACAACGTATATCTCAAAAAAATCATTCAGAAATCACTATTTCACTTTTGAAGAGCTAGCCAACGATACTCCACACACTTCTGTCCATTGAATGTTTTTATCCCTCAGTCAGTTACATATATGGAGTGCCACCCTTATTTGTTTTCGTAATTTTGCTGCACTATTGAATAGCGGTTTATAGGCCACAGGCTACACCTAGCTTCTAATTTTCATTTCTATAGCTTCAATAGTCTCCGAGTAAAACAGCTGTGATATACCTTGGAATTGCTGCTTGAGCTGGTCATCTCGAAACCAAAAACTCTCGGTGATACATTACTAACAGCAACATCGATATATCGTTCTAAAAGCACATTATTCCAGTTACAATTGGCTAATAAACTATTCAGTTTAGAGTAATCAGCCTTCTTAAAATTAAAACAATAAGTACCACCATGAAGAGCCGGATGGTGAGATGACTCAGAAAGCAACGTCTTACCAGAGTGGAAACTGGATCGGAACTAAACACATTTGTCGACTGATTGGCTAAATTCGAGAATTGCGTCAGCCCGGATGAAACGACGTCGTCGATAAAAGAGGTACTATAAAGCGGAACAGATACACAGATAGAAAAGTCCGTTGTCATCTGAATCGTACACTTAATAGTCGGTACATTCAAATCGCCGAATAGTAACATCGAACTGGCACAAGGAGCTTGAAAGCTCTTCTGTAATAACGGCAAGACTGTTATAGATCTTACTTCCGGAACTTGGTGGAATATATTATTATTATTATTATTATTAAGAGAGCTTTGTACAGAAATGAAAAATTCCCAATTACACAATAGCTGTCAATATTAAAGAGTAATACAAAAATAATATCAAAAAAAACACAAAGAAATTGCTATCTACATAATTTTATCAAGGACAGCTAGTTTGAAAGTATCAAAAGGGCAGCTCAGAGGACCAAGTTGAAGTCTGTCGTGATTTCTCTGACAACGAATTATAAAAGAGTTAAAATAAACTTCAAGCAAGGCTCTGGGTGGCTTAAAAACATCGTTGTTACGGCTACTGAACGAAGGCACACGCAAGTTCAGTTTATCGACCAAGGTTGTATGCAGCTAGTTATTAAATATACGGTAAAGAACACACTCATCGAGGTAAAGTCTTCTGTCAACAAGGGGGGATAGGTTGAAGATAGAGAGTCTGCCTGAATAAGGAGTAGGTGGTTTGTCATGTTTTCTAAAAAGGCTGCGAGTAAATTTCCTCTGCACGGCCTCTACTTTATCCACTTTGCTTTGGTGGTGAGGTGACCAGATTGACGAGCAGTACTCGAGGCTGCTACGGACTATGGTTTGAAATAGCAGTTTCGAAGTGGTCAATCTATGGAAATAAGTAGAGGTACGAAGGATGAATGCCAACAGTCTGTAGGATCTTCTGCAGATATCATCTATGTGCGCGTCAAAGCTCAATCTGCAGTCAAAAATTACACCCAGATCCTTAAATTCAGTAACTTCCGACAGGATTACAGAGTTGAGCAGGTAATTATACTGCAAAGGAGATTTTTTAAACGTGTATGACATTTTGAAACATTTACGAACATTCATGGGCAAACAGTTAGCTTTACACCATTCATCCACAGCAATTAAGTCGTGCTGAAGTATATCACAGTTTTGTTGGCACTTAATCACTCGGAAAATTTTGAGGTCGTCAGCGTATAAAAGAGAGTCAGAAGTTATTTTAAAAGTCAAGTCGTTAATAAATAACAGAAATTGCGGGCCCAGAATAGATCCTTGTGGAACACCTGAAAATGGGACAAATACACCAGACGTACACCCAGAAAACACTACATGCAACTTACGATCAGATAAATACGACGAGATCCAGGACAACATAGAGCCATGCACACATATCTTCTTATTTTATTTAATAGGATATCATGACAAACATGATCAAAGGCCTTTGAAAAGTCCGTATAAATGGTATCTACCTGGGAATGTTTCTCAAGAGCATGCGCAACAAAATGGTTGAATTCGAGGAGTTTGCTCATAGTCGACTTCCTTTTTAAGAAGCCATGCTGTTTTTGCGAAATAATAGGACGGAGAACTCTAGAGAGGTGGTTATGTACCAATCTTTCAAACAGCTTGCCAAAGCAGCTGAGGATACAAATTGGGCGGTAGTTCTTCACGTCGCATTTGTCATCCTTTTTAAAGATGGGAATAACGTGTGCTTGCTTCCAACGTTCAGGGAAGATACCCTCGCGAAGGGAATAGTTGAAAATGACCGATAGGGGATGTGCCAAGGCAAGTGCTAACTTTTTAACTAAAAAGTTAGGTAAACCGCCAGGTCCAGCAGAGATTTTGGAGTCCAGGCTAATGATACAGTTAAATACGTCAACATCACTAACTGACAAGCAAGACATAGATATTGCACAAGGTGGTAAGAAATTATCAACAGGCGGAGTATCATGCTTAACGAAAGAGTTACTAAAGAATCTAGCGAACATATCACAGATAGATTGCGGATCAGATGCAGTATCTTCGTCAAAATTCATAATAGAAGGAGTTACGTCACAAAATCTAGAATTTTTAACAAAATTCTAAAAGGGTTTGGGATCGCTGTGGCGCAAGCGATCTTCAATGCTGCAAACATAGGATCTAAAAACAGTTTTTAAAAGCTGTTTTGCATGCGAACGACTACTAGAGAAGAGTTCATAATTCTCAGACGTTTTGCACCGTTTATATAATAACCTAAGTCGCTCTTTCTCTTCGACAGCTGTAAGAAGTTCAGTAGTGAACCAAACTGGATGTTTCTTCCTAGTTGCCCTACGAAGAGGAACATGTTTGTAAATTTCATTGTCAAGTGTACTGTAAAACTTAGAGACGGCCTCATTACAAGAGTTACCCTGAAATAGGCAATCCCAGTCAGTGTTGTTGTTGTTTTTGTAAAAATTTCGGGTGCGAGTCTACTGAGGGCAGAGTGAGGTTGATCTGTAACGGTGGATGATGTGGATCAGCAGGAACAAGGCCGATATGATTAACAATCAGAATGAACTCAGAGGACAGATTGGAAAGAACTAAGTCCAGCAAAGTAGAATTATGATTCCTTTGGTTATTAAATTGATTAATTGAGCAAAACTCCATGAAGTTTCGCAGCAGAGCACTCGCACTACAGCTGGAGATCAGCATTGAGGGACTGGAGCCTGACCAGGTCAACCTGGGCAAATTAAAATCACCACAGATCAGCAAGTAGCTGTGTGGATCAACTATGTTGAGGATACCCGCCAGATCGTCACAAAAGCAGTCCAAACAGTCGAAACAAGAAGAACATGGAACATATACACAACACACATAAATATGTATGTTACCACGAAGTTTAAATTTAGCACAGATAGATTCTACAGGAAAATGATCGGTAGGAAAATAGAAGGGAGAAGGCGCGAGAGAAGACTTTACACCAATTAGGACACCACCACCATCACTCTTAGAGCTACGAGTGAGGTCACGGTCGCTAAGAAAAACATCATAAGAAGGAAGTTGCAATTCTTCACTAGCCACGGATGAATTTAGCCACGTCTCACTAAGACAAAAAATATCGGGACTGTCAGTTAGAATAGCCGCAGAGATGTCAAGCAACTTGGTCCTCAAACCACGTACATTCTGATAAATAGCATTTACGTTACGATTTACATTTTGCCGTTTAGTATTAGTATGTTCTTATGTTCCACTTTAAGGATCACACCAAACAATACCAGGTCTGGATTCGCAAAATCCACAATGGCGCACGGAATATAACGGCAGACAGCACACAAAACGCCCCCTCCCCCCGGGGTGTTCAAAGCGAAAGCATTACGATCATGTTGAAAAATGAGATTCCAAAAAAAGCTCAGCATGAGCGATGGAACCGTACAGCCATGTTTCAGTTAAGCAAACTATGTTGAAGCAAGAATCCATAATCCAGTCCGGTTACGTTTGAGCAGTAGATATTGATTTCGGTTATTAGTTTGTGGAGACAAGCGTTGAAATAACATTTTGTAATTCTCTGGAAACAGGCGGTGCTTAAAAAAATAAATTATGGACAGTCGACTTCCAAAATTAGTAAAAATATCTTGCTAAAATATAAAATTTAAGTTATTCCAATTATTATACAGCGTTACCTCGTAATTTATGTGAAGAAAGAGTGTGTAAAATTTCAAAAGGATCGGTGCAGTAGATTTTAAGCTAGTTCACCGAAAATGCTAAGTGTGAGAAAACCGCGTTTAACACGTTGACACCGGCGCAGTTTTTTGTACTTCACTTCATCGGGCGGCAGTAAAAATCGTATTTTGCTTTATGTGGTGGCGCCTTGCACAAAATGTTGTTTAGCAAAGCTTAAAAAGTGCATTTTCCTTTTATTATACGTTTACACGGTTTTCGAGAAATTTTCACTTTCTTAATTTTTTGGAAAAATTCATCCGCGTTCACTTTATTTCATGCAAATGATATCTTTTTTACAGCCTGTTTTTTTAAAATTATTCATGGTTATTCCTTTCATCTAAAACAGTGTTCTTTTTTACTTAAAGTGTTGCCAAAATTTCATAAAAAAATATTTTAATGAACATTTTTCATACAAACTAATTCGAAGGGTTAACTTTGATAGCCTGTGGTGTAAAAAAAATGTACTAAGTGAACAGTGCCAATTACTTTAAAAACTTGCTTGCTAAATGCCAATTCCAATCGGTATTATTTTTTAACATTCCTCTTTTAACTATTTTTTTAATGGTGATTTATTTAAATGGGTAAGGGCATTTATTAGGTATTAATAAAAAATGGTTTTTACTATGGTATGGATACAAATAAAAGATGATGTTAATACAAATGATTATTTGTTATTTAATAAATTACAAAAGGTGTAGTATTTTTTTAGAAAATTAACAAAAACAAAGATAATATTGCAACATTTTTGATTGTTGTGATTGTTGCGATTGAAGTCTGTTGTTTGTAGCATTTTTAATGTAGTCAATTATTGATCGTTTTTTAGTTTTACTTTAAATAGTAAACAGAAAATTAAATAGATTTTATTTTTCTTTAAATTATTACTACATATACTACAATAATTACATTTAAACTTTAAGTGGAGTAAAGGAAAGGCGGGAAATGCTTTCTGCTTAAAATTCTAACTATAAAGGAGGAGGGTCAATAAGACCAGTTTTCGGCCTAAATTTTTTGGCAGGAAGGACTTGAAATTTTGTGTGGGAGGGGGTATGGTGAGGGGAGGAGGGTATTTATGTTTGATTGGTTCTCTAGATGCATTATCTGTATTGTAAAATAAAAGATTTAGCTGAGCCATTTTCTATAAGCGTTAATGCATTAATATAGTGCTATTTATAGCTGCTTTTTCATAACTTTGGGGGGATGGCAGAGAGGAGGGAGGGTATTTGGAAGTTTCATATTGGTTAAAATTGACTATATATTGATTATAGATAAAAATCCAAAAAGAATTTCAAAGAAATTTCAAGTCCTTCCTGCCAAAAAATTTAGGCCGAAAACCGGCCTTATTGACCCTCCCCCTTTAATGACAAAGTATATTTTTGGTTATTTCATTCGGTTATTTTTTGTTTCATTAAGTTGGTTATAGGTTTTTCTGTTTTTTTTCTAGGTATAAAGTAGAGATGCCACGAATAGTAATTTGGCCGAATACCGAATACCGAATGTTCGGCGAGGTTCCTGGCCGAAGCGCCGAACATTCGGCAGCCGAATATTCGGCCACACTTAGTACTTTCCGCTTAGTTAGTTCTTT
The DNA here is from genome assembly GCA_949715965.1 of Dysmachus trigonus. Classification (NCBI taxonomy): domain Eukaryota; kingdom Metazoa; phylum Arthropoda; class Insecta; order Diptera; family Asilidae; genus Dysmachus; species Dysmachus trigonus. Next base: position 38,599,038 of record OX454322.1, on the reverse strand, counting down.
TTTTTGCTTAAATAAATATATTTGTGAGTAATATTTTGAGTTCTTTTTTCATGATTTATTTGATAATTCTTACTATATTTTATCATAAATACGAAAGTAAATCTGTTTATCACGATTTCACGCCAAAACTGCTGAACCAATTTAAATGAAATTTGGTACACAGATACTTTCGAGCCTTATAAAGGACATGGGCTATAATTTCCGCGGACGAAGTCACGGGAAAACAGCTAGTAATAAAAAAATAATAAATAAATTGCTATTCGGTATTCGGCCGAATGGTTAACCATATTCGGCCGAATACCGAATAGCGAAAAAAGTGGCCGAATAGCCGAATACCGAATAGTTGCCGAATATTCGTGGCATCTCTAGTATAAAGTATGAAAACATTTAAAGATATCAGAACATTTTTTAAAAAACCCGATTCGTCGGTGATACATGATAATGAAAAGATGGGAAATACAAGTAGGTAGTTCTAGTTCTTCTATGCAACCTAAAGCATCAACAAATACATCTGAAGAAAATAGCCTAAAAACTGAGGTAGACGATGCAGAAGTTTTTATAAATACTAATTATTCTAATTAAAAAACAACGTATTGGAAATGAGATATTTTTCCGCGGTAAAAAGTACTATTATATTTTCTTGCCAAATTTTATCGAAATCCGTTCAGCCGTTTAAGCGGGAGATGCTGGGGTCGTAACAATTAATCGGTCCTTTATTCAACGTGTTGGGTAACTTCAAAACCTTTATTTTTCTGTGAGTCCTTAGACGTCGCTTCAGCAGGAATAGTACTCTTCCGAAGACACCAATCAGAACTCCGCGGTTGCAGCACCCTCTGGGAGCTCCTAGCGGGACAACCCCTGACCTATATTTCAACTTGTTGAGCTTTGCACCTGGGCGCATGCCCGGCTCCTTACCCTAGTGCCACCACAAAGGATGCACCGGGCCTCCCGAGCCACTCCACGCGTTGATTTATTATCGTTTAACGTCTATGCTTGAATACACCGGGACCGGGTCGGCCGGCCCGGCATATCAACAGATACACACACCCGACCTGGAGCGAACGAGAGAGAGCAGGGCGACTGCAACTGAGCGAGGGTGTGGATGGGTGGAAGTGGGTGGGGCGCCGGGCCGCGGTTCGGTGGTGGGAGGGCAGAATCAACAGAGTTTTGTGTACATTGTACATTCCGTTCCGATTGCACCCGTCCCACCATAGCAGTGTCGGGCAGGGCTGGAGCTCCTGCAGGATTCCTCCTGGCCAGCCAGCGGCGGCGGCTCGTTTCCCACCGAATTCCCATCTCCAGCACACGTATGGTCCTGTGTACCGCTGCTTCTTGGCCGGAACCGAGTGGAACTGGCGACGGTGCTTGGCCCCGTGCGTTGTCTTCGGGTTCAGTCCCTTTATCAGCGCGGGTTGATCCAGTGCTTTAGTTCGGTACTGCCTCTAGCAGGAGTTGGTCGTTCTTCAGTTTACGCATCGGAAGGAGGTTCTTGTGCGACTTTCAGCCTCAGATTCCTGCAGGTCTCGTGCATTTCGGTCTGGAAGCGGATTTTACGTGTGATCAGCTTCTTCGGAGCTAACCTGACCCAGTGCGAAGCAGCTGCAGCAGAGTTCGTTTTTATATCGATTGTGATTTTGTGTGGCCTCGCTGCGTGCGGGGGTGATATTTTTGAGACGGGGGAGCATTCTCCTCAGTGGTGCTAATCAGTGTAAAGGATGAATTTAGTGTCAGAGTGTGCCGCTTACCTGGCTGCGCGCTCATCAGGTGTCGTGCCCGCTCGGAGCAGTTAAACACGGATTAGACAGAGCTGAGTAATTTTCTAGCTGAGTGCTTTGCTTTCTTTCAAAAAACAAAAAGAACAGCAGAATCACCGGATGCTCCAGTGCTAAGAGTGAGTTTAATTTTTTAATTAAAGAAAAATAGATACGACCCGCTTGGGGAATTGCCAACAGTCCACCAAAGAATGGGGCTTCAACTTGCGCCTGGCCTTTTATGTTTTTTGGATTAATTAAATATACGGCGTGAGGTATCATTTGTCTTTCTTCTACCGAGCGGATGCAGCGCTGAGAGGAAGGAACTTGTTACGCGACGCGACGTTCTTGGAACGGAGGTGCACGTCACCATCGAAAACTACTATTTTTCTCGATGTTCACTTCTTTTGTGCTCGAAGATAGCGGAAAAGAAGGATTTCAACTTTCCTCCTTTGCCCTATCCAGTGGCAGGTGGGATGGGGGCGGCAATAACGGGTGGTGCTAGCGCGGGTCTTAGTAGATCTGGACGGCTTCGGCTGCTGCCCGGATCAGAATCCGGGAGCCTGGGATTTTGTGTCACAGGGCTCTTAGCGGTGCTTCTATTCCTGTTGATGGAAGCAACTTTCGGGAAAACTTTAGCCAATTGGGAATTCGCTTAAGTCTTTTGGTAACTTAATTAAAGGAACCTTGTCAGCATAACGAAAAAAGCCCAAATAATTCCCTCCCACACCGGAATGTAGGCCAGTTGCAGATGTGGTGATGCGGTCAGAATTGTCCGCCCGCTTTCCGGGTGGGGTAGTGTAGTATACAAAGTCGCCTGATGAAGAGGGGCGTAATTTCACGACGATAAATAATAGTGGATTTTTATAGGACACTTATTCATGAAGTAAAACTTGACTACAGAGTAGGTATATCGTAAAAGAAATATTAGGGCAATAAACAATTAACAGTAAATTGAACATCGCCTTAGTCGTTTTGTTTTATCGAATTGCTTAACAAGTTCTTATTAGCAGTTACACAGTTCAGGTGTCTTCTTTTATGGACGTCAACAAAACTATTATATAAAATTTGGAGCTCAGCAGATAAAAATCCGGATTATAGAATTTTCCTTAATATTCCTAGCATTCAAAAGTTAGCTTATCAGTTTAACAGTTATTTAATTTAAAACAGCAATTTTTTCGATTTAGATCATCTTGAATTTAATTTTTTTTTCTACAGATTTTCTTACAACATAACAAAAAGGAAACTAAGGTAAAAGTGCAAGCCGAAGTTTTTAAACCGGCTTAAAAACTTTTCTGATAGTTACTCTCTAATAATGAGGTATTATTATAGTTCGATTTAACTCTTTGTAGTTTTCTTCATGGATAATGACAGATTGCACATTTTTTATGTTTTTTTAGTGTACTAAATACCATTAAATGTGAAAAGGTTAAAAAATACATGGACAATTTTCGTGAACACAGAAATAGCTCAAAGTAGACAACTTAAAATGTCGTTAATCTTTCGTGTATTCAGTGACCCAGATTATTCTTATCTTTTTTCATCAAGAGAAGGGTAATTTAACTTGTTTAAATTGTTGATATTAAAAACAGTAGATATATGTACTTATTTAAATTAACTTTTGCTGCTGTTTGAGGAATAAAACAAAGTGCTTGTAATTTTCATGGTACATAATTCGAATTAACAAAACATACAATTTGAAATTCAACTTAAAAATGCTATTGTTATAAAGTTTATTATTTTTATCCTCAATAAATTTACACCCCTTCTCTCTCTTAACAGTTTTATTTATCAACTAACAAAAAATATAAATACTATAGTGATAAGTTTGAAGGAATGGATGAGGTAGAAGTTGCAGAGTAATGTAACGGAATACCAGAAGAACTGGTATATAATTGCATTATTATTTCTTGTGAAATATCTTAAGATCATCAAGCATTGTTTTTGATTTAGTTTTTCATGAACTATTTAGAGTTTCCTATTATTCAATTCTGCTTTGAGTGTGCGACTAACGTTTCTTGCTCTGAGTAGATGAGATTTCTTAGATTCAACAATAAATTTTAAATTGTGAATTGAAATTAACGAATATATACATTTAAAATATTACAAAAAGAAGGCCAATAATTTTTTCAGTTCTATATTTGTATGGGTGAACATCACATCGATCTGATATGCCCAAATTTATAAATCTTTGTTATAGCTAACGTCTCTAAAACGCAATTCAGTGCAAAATTTACTTTTTTATCTGATTCGGATCGAATCATCGAAATTCAGATTAGAGGGCTATTCAGGAATTGTATGTTCCGCTGCAGGATTTAATGAATCACAGATTATAATACAATTTCAAAAACATAAACTAAATTGAAATCACTTAAAAATTATCAGAAATTCAATGAAATTGGGGTTTGGCTTTGGGTGAAAGTAATTCGGAATATGCTATCCAATTCCATTCAATTCACCCATAAAGATATATAGAATAATCATATTAAAATTGTTAAAATAGCTGTGAGCGATTGCATGTAATTATATTATAAAAATTTTTTATACCTGAAATCTGGCAATTATCAACAGAATTGTATTAGGAAAGTGTCTTGTTAGAATTGAACATATTCCTTTTTAAGTATACAAGTTCCAACATGCCATCGAGAAAGCCTGATATTTCACGAGGAAAAATTCTGGCATGTTTAAACCTTAACTGTTAATTTTCTTACATAATAAAGTATTTTGAAATACGTGGAGTGTCATTATCGAAAGGATTTATTAGCAAAATAGAAAGTGAAAAAAATATTGTAATTCCAGTGCAGATTGAAAAAAGAAATATTTAAGTAATATATCAGCCGTAGGAAAATTTCAAAATAAAAGAAAGTACATAGTTTGGATACGAATTTTAAGCAAGGGAGTTATAAAACCCATTTTCGTTGACTCGGGTGAAAATTAATCAACCCTATATATATAAATAATAAAATTTGAAAAACAATGAAGAAAGAGGCAAAGTAATATAATAATATAAAATAAAAATTTTATTTTTCGTCAGGATTCTGATTCCAATGGTTGCAAAAAAATTAAATACAATTTATTCCTCCTATAAATATACTATGTATCTAAAGGGTTATTCATATTGAAAAAAATGGCTTACAGTGTAAAAAAAAGTAAAGGAATAAATTAGAATCAAAAATAGTTTACACTTATTTTAATCGGATCTGTATGTATGCACCTACATATATCAAAATATACATGCATACTCCTATGGTTTACGTTAAAAGAATTAATATGGGGTCTTATTCATAGCTGTTAATATTCTTAACATTTACGTCATCAAAAAACATTGACGGCATTAGCAGCAGTATTCTCAGATTCAGTATTTAAATGGAAAAAAGTGGATTAATCATATGTTTAACTTTTTAATTTTTTCGACGCATTTAACCGTAAGTTTAAACGTTTTTTAATAACGTACCTGGAAAGTTAAACATAGAATCGGTTTATTTGCTGTTAATGCGGTGAAGTTATTTGACTGATCCCAAAGCAACCTGGCCAACAGTGTGAAATTCAACAGGATTTGATAATGTAAAATAAGTTTAAAATGATATAAAATTATCTCGTGGTTCTGACAATCTGAAATTAAGGAAATAACAGTGACGGGAAAGATATTATTCAAATTATAATATTTCAGTTCAGTCCAAAATGAGAAACCGAAAAATTTACATATTTCACAATTAATCTAGCTTTAAACGGCGTTTAAACTCAAACCACAAAATGGGCTTCAGTATGTTGCACTTTCTGTAAGCTTATACTATATTTATGCGCATAATGCACAGAAGTTTTCTTATTGTTACTTCAATTTGCAATTTTTTTTTCCTGGAAACTTTGAAGCGTAAGTTTGGACAACGGTTCCTCTTTCCCACTGTACGGTACTGAACTCCCTGTTAGCTTTTCGGACTCCAGGTTCCAAGGAGTGCTCATAACCCGGCAACGGTAGTTGAAGGCAGGTCCCCCTAACCAAATTGTGCCACTTTTTGGCACAAACTTTCTCCCCCTATTTAATCCTGCTTTTGCATTTCCTTATAGCTCAATTGTTTCTAATTAAAAGGAAATAAGTGGTGCTTCGGCGAGCGGAAGGGACGTCTTTTCTACCCGTTCCGTTCCCCCTACCGTGCCATAACGAGCTAGTTGTCGCTCTCATCTGTTGCATGTCTCGCGGTAGGCGGCTGCATATTGGTGCCTGATGGAGCATTTGTCAGCTTCAAGTTTCTGAGAACCAAACTTCTTGTACAAGTGCTCGAAAGACCATAGAGCTACGGGCTTAATTGAATTCCGCTCCTCCGTTACGCCCCACATGAATGCATACTGCGTATCCGGCCCGGTCCTCCGTCCCTTCGCCCAGCAGTTACAAAGTTATACAATTATGTTTGTAAGTGAATTTTCGGGACGTATGAAAGGTTCTTATATTTCCTTTATTCGCATTTATTCCTCTTAGGCTTGGGCGATGACGTGGGTGGTTCCCTTCGAGCTCCGCCGCGCCGTCTTTTCAGTGCCCATTTAGCACTCAGATGGGATTTTCAGATATTTGGTTCTTGCCGCACGCCACGACGCGCCGCCTTTGTTACGTAAGTTGCCCGCGGCGCGATCTTTCACTGCTGGTACTCGATTTCAAGGAATTGTTCTGTCGCGCTGAGTTGAATTGACTTATGTACGCACTGCAGCGGGTGAAGATAATTGAAGAAAGGAAGTTTTCATGTTGATTGCCTTCTGCTTGAGTGTTTCTTGATGGATCTCGTTGAAATGATTTCTGCAGTTTTAGATGAGCTAGATATGTGGATGCGATGCTTTCAATTTCAAGTTTGCGGTTTTTTTTCGTGGCTGGCGGTGGCAGATGCATTCAGCATTCCTTTGGTTTGACACTGCTGTTCTTTTGGTTGCTGCTTAAAAAAAGAAGCTCTTTCTTTTCTACATTCGGAATATAATTTGGCGGACAACTTTTTTTTTCATACGGTAGTCACGTTCTGATGAAAAACCGTGTAGAAAGACATGCTGCATATATTAAAATTGTGGATGCGCGTTGCACAACTTTAAAAAACCGTAAATAAAATTAAGAACTATATGTTGTTCTAACAAACCATGCAAAGAAAGAAATAAGCAAAACCCACTTTATATTAATTTTAGAAAATATATTTCATTCATATTTTTATTTAAAAAAGATAATAGAAAAATTTTAGTCCATAAATATAAGAATCAAAATTCGAATTAGAAAAAAGCCTATGTATATGTATGTTCTGTTCACATTTAAGGATTTTGAATCCATTAAAGACTCTCGTTTGTTAATAACATCTTCTGATGTTGGCTTTCTTTTTATTAGGATGTCTGATGCTGGGTCTTTGTTTTTCAAGTTGCTATACAGTTCTTGGTACCAATCTGTAAAAATCTGCAGGTTATTTTGAAATTTTAATGCATGCTTCCACTTCAGGATTATGAGTAGAAAATGATTTCAAATCCTGGCGAATTAAGGGGGTAGTCCAGTGAAAACGACTGTTTTTTCAACGATTTTTTTTTTTCATATTAGAAGTCAATTTTTATTAAAAAACTTTTTGACATATGATAGTACAACTATTAAAATACACAAAAAAAAATTTTTTTTTTGTTTTCGATGAGTCATCCCGACAAAATGGCCGCTCCAAAAAAAAATTTTTTTTGTTGGCGGACGTCGAATCTCTGCAACGGTTCATTTGAAACAAAAAATTCAAATGAGGTTTTAATCTGTAGAACATTGGCTATCGTCGGAACTAGAATTATTAATTTTCAATAAAAAATAACAAAATGGCGGCATTTCGAATTTTTCGGGTGTTTTTCGGGTGCTTAATTTGTTTATAACTTTGTAAATAAACAATGGATTTTAATAATTCTAGTTCCGACGATAGATACACAATCAAGAAATATACAGCTAAATTTTTAGATCAATCGGAGCAAAAGACTCTGAGATCTGACGTCCGCCGAGTCAAAATATGCTGTTTTGAGAAAAACGCGGTTAAAGTTTTTGTTGCGGAAAAAAGCTAAAAAAATAATTTTACCTTAGTCAGCGATGCCTGCTCCATACATAACGCGATGCCTGCTCCATACATAACTAACCTTAAATACAAAGCAGAAGGACCTAGACCGTTATAAACCGAAAAAAAATGGGCGGAGCAAACAGAAATACAAGAGTCCTCCTTACTCCGAAACACGCCAGGGGACCTTCGAGCGCTCGGATTACACGTCTCTCGAAAACTCTCTGTATCTTTAAAACTATTCAATATTTTGCTTAGATATTTTAAGGGAGTATTTTCTAGGTGTAGTAGAGTAGATTTAAGCAAAAAAACAAAAAACGAAAAAATTTTTTTTTTTCACTGGACTACCCCCTTAAATCAGAGTTAATTCTCATTACTACTATCAACTGTTGTAACTTCAATCCGCTGCTCCTCGTCCAAAGGTGTCTCAATCATCAATTTATTGATGTACGTCTTCACCACAAATTGCGTCTGATCGAATTAGAATTTCAGATCACACAATTGATGTTTTGTTACAGAATTTCCACTTTTTTCAGAACAAAGAATTCGTGCAAAAAAAAACAACAGTGTTTGATCTTTTTTGTGGAGCGTGTTATTTCGAAATTGTGTATTCGGGTGTATAGTGCTTGTTTACTTGATTGATTACTACGTAACGTAAACTAAATGGTTTTCCAACATCGACCCCAAAATAGAAAAACTTAAAATTAAATGTTATATTAATAGGTAATCTTTCCAGTTTAATTTAAAATTAAACGAGTTAAAAGTTGTGTTCTTGAAGCGAAATCTTTAAGTGTATACCTTTAAGGATTTCGCTGCAGGAAAACTTTTTCCAAAGATTTTCAAAACATATTTGCTTTTTCAGATAAAAAAAAATTCTAAGAATAATTTGAGTCGTCATTCATTAAAAAATTCCAAAAATTGTCACTGTTCTAGACATTTTAAGTCAACAAAAATCTCCGTTTATATCATACGTTAGTATTTTTCTCTTGCGTGTTTTTACATTTACAAAAACTATTTGGCCGATTTAATTCAAGTTTTAAACACTAACAATATCCTTCGATGTAGCAGTTTATTTTCCTATGCCGAGTTGGAAAACAAAGAATCAAAAAGGATAACATAAATTATCAAACACAGAGATGTCATTTTGATAAACTTCCAATATAATGTTTATTTCATTATATATGTATATTGACCATCGGGTCGCATTGATAACTTTCAATAATTTACACAATAAAGTGGAAAATTGGAAATGCATGGAAAATGTTTGCGAAAATTTATCGAAAATAGAATTAAATATAATAAGAACTATCTGCACACTCAAATGTAAGCATGAATACTGAAATCACCCCCCACTACAGTCAAACTGTTTTAATTGCTGGGCGCTCAAGAAGTGAATGTCATTAAAAACAAACCTGAAGAGAATTGTTTAAACAAAATTAAACAATTGGCTCGCCTTCAAACATTTCAATGTTTTAAAAGTACGATATAACGTTAACTTTATACACCTCCGTTGACCGTTTGTAACTCAGTTGGTCGAGTTATTGATAATGAGGATATCTTTTTAGGGTTTCGTAACTCAGAGAACTCAGATCAGGTTGAAATTAATATCAAATATTTATTTATTTATTTATTTATTAAATGTCTACAGATGTTAAATCTTACAGACTAGCATACAAAATTATACAAAAATACATAGGTACTTAGTTCTTTACATGTTGATTCTCAAAAAGAGCTAATTTAAATTCATTTCTTGGCATTGTAAAATCAAGGGAGATAGCTAAAGAATTAAAATAAATTATACAAATAGAAACTGGTTCATGACAACCATAATTAGTCTTATGAGGAGGGGCGTACAGCAATGATCTTGAACGAATTGCTCTTTCCGGTGCATAAAATTAATCATTGACAATAGTTCAGGAGATTTAATTCTAAAAGATATAATATCCTTAACAAAGACAGCACAACTTACTTCCCGTCTAAATTCTAAACTTGACATACCTAGAAATAAGCATCTAGCAAGATAAGATGGCATGAAATTAGCAAGCAACCTACAATTAAAAAAGACAAATCGAGTGAAATTCTTTTGTATTGATTCAATTCTTTTTATATGAATCTGATGATAAGGGCACCATATTACAGAAGCATATTCAATGATAGAACGCACTAATGCGAAATAAATGGACATAAGTGTTTGTGGAGATTTAAAATTTTTAGCGTTCCGTTTTAAAAATCCTCAAGTTTGAAATGCCTTTGTGACGGAAGCTTCTATATGATCATTAAAAGACATATTTGTATTGAAAATGACCCCTAAATCCTTAATTTGGTCTACTTTAGCGAGAGAATTATCATCTAATTTGTATGGAAAAGGGATACAATTTATTTTACGAGAAAAAGTCATGACTTTACATTTTGATATGTTAAGATATAATTTGTTAATACTGCACCACTGATAAAGTCTGTCCAAATCGTCAGACATGAGAATACAGTCATCTGGAGACCTAATTGTATGGAATAATTTTAGATCATCGGCAAATAATAAACATTTAACGGAACGAGAGCAATCGACAACATCGTTAATAAACAACAAAAATAACAACGGTCCCAGGTGACTACCTTGAGGAACGCCGGAATTTACAATTATTTTTTTTGAAAGGATTCCTTCTAATTTAACATACTGAACACGATCTCTAAGATAAGAATTAAACCAGTTAATGATTGTTGAATGAAAACCAAGATTACCTAATTTATGTATTAAACATGATATATTAACTTTATCAAATGCTTTAGCAAAGTCGGTATAAACAACATCCACTTGGCCACCATCCTCCATTGCGCTAATAACATAGTTTGAGAATAGCGCTAGATTCGTCGAACAAGATCGTCCAGATATGAAGCCGTGGTGTTGAGGACAAATAATTTCTTTAACCAAAAAACTGAGTTTAAAATGAACTAATGAGTCCAGCAGCTTGGGAATATTCTTCATAAGAGACACCCCGCGGTAATTAATAACATTAGATTTAGATTTAAAGACTATAACCCCATAGTCCTGCCAAGTTTCTAATTCAATGCAACCAAAATGTACGGCCTTAAAAAAAAAATTCAAGTATTTTAGTAAAACCTAAAGGGTACATCTTGTTGACCCAGAATCTTTGAATTTGGCACGAAGGAAGGTCTCATAGTATAAGGACAAATTGACCCTCTGAACATCTCAATTTCCAGACTAAAAAACACTGTATCCAAAAAACTTGACGTATAGTTTTGGCTTTTGAATTGTATCTAAGTTTTTATGTAATAGGGAATTTATGATTTCTGTACAAAACGAATAAAAAATAAATAAATGATTTATCCATTCTTTCTTTACTCATCACAAGCAAATCTGGTTCAACTTTAATATTAACAATGTCTGCAAGAAGCATTTAGTATACCTGGGTCCTAGATAGTTAAGTAGGTGTTATTTTTGTATATTTGTAAAGTAGGAATCTTTTTATAGTATTAAGTTTTGCGATAAAATGATATAACGGCAATTGCCTGTCTTTTATACTACTAGTGCTACTTATTCTGAAGATTTTGATGACAAAATAACGATTATTAGCATATTTAATATGCTATAAAACTTCAAATGAAATGATGATAACTGATGTGATTCGGTTAAATATAATGTTTTGGGACAAATTTATGACTCATTTTGAATAATTTTATTCAGTACGATAAGTTTAACAACAAAGGGAAAGGCAACAAGTTTTGTGTATGTATATCCATTAATTACCGAGAAAGTCGTGATCAAACAAACACACATACCTACATACGAATTCAGTTAAAAATATCTCCGATGCGTATACTTTGCATAAATGTTTGTTTATAAATTGTTTATTCAAACATTCTGTTTTTGATCCCTAATCTTAAACACTTTCGATTATTCTCCTGAGACTCCCAACTTTTTGGGGGCATTAATAAAATTGGACATTAACATGAAATCCTGCCCCAATCACGGTGATATAGTCATACATATTTCACGAGAATTGCATTCTCCCACCCATTAGCCGGTATATGCCTCTTTGATGTGTTCGTCGCGCAAAAGTCGGCAGCGAACAAGTTATAGAACATTTTAACGGTGTCCCGCTCGAAGTGTGAGTGCGTCGGTCAGTTGGCTGCAGTAATCACGCTTTGCTAAACTATCATAAATTTATAAATTACCATATCCACAAATGTATTATTTGAATGGTGGCGCGACGTTCATTGCTTTTATCTATTTTTGCTTTGCTGTGGACCACCGCGCTTAAATTTCGCATAAACTCCACTCAACTCTTATGTGTGTATATATAGACTTCCTACTCCCACTCCTTCACAAATTTATGTTGACGGAAGAGCAGTCTATAAATTTATTTGCTGCATTCACTCAGCCCCCACCGCACTCGTTTAATCGCTAAAACTACAAATTGGGGCCCTGACGGTATTGCGACCTGTGAAAAAGGTTTTGTCGTACCCCAGGACGCAATCTGCTTTTCGTCGTAATTCTCAAAGATACCATTGTTTTTTTCATCTTGTTTTGCGAAGTTGTGACGCTCGTAAAAGAGCTCCAATGAATTTGAAAATTTCTCAAGCAATTTCCGCGCCACGAAAGTATGATATAAAACCAAAATAGTGGTTTTCCGTCCTGGACTGATCCAATGGCTATGACTTCACTTATATCTGCGCGTAAAGGTGGCCGGATTTTGGTTGGACTCGCCCATTTACCAGGATGTTCATTGGTTATAAACTGGAATCAATTTTAAATTATACCAAACTCCATAAAATGTTTCGTAAGTTATTGCCTCATCGTAAAAGTGTGATATTTATCCGGGGTAGAGCTCATGAAAAATTCGACAATTTTATGCTGGAAATTGCAGAGGTAGGAAAATATTTAACGCAGTCAAAGCAGAAAAACCTGTACACCTCAGATGGTAAAAGAGAGGAGAGGGGATGATGTTTTATTTCTGCTTTTCATTTACAAGAGGAGATTTTCCCCGGTAGCAGCTGTAAAGGAGTTTAGCATGCCATTTTACGGCAAGCCCAAGATCCAAGTGCACTAGACCGGCAGACAATGGTTTTTATCACACAACAAAAATGTAATTGAATACGGAATATACTGAGTTTACACCTTTTCCAGGTGTTAATTTAATTTTCCTGTGCAAAGTAATTAATCTCGCGAAAACTTTATGCATTACCTCACCTTTGTGCGAAGCGCATTTCTATCTTGCCGCAATAACACCGTCCGCACGTACACTGCCTGTGAACTGCACAACTGCTTACAGGGTGGTGTTTACCGTGGGAAATAGGGCCCTTTTAAAATCCATAATTCCATCATTGCAGGAAATGATAATTTGAATTGTAAATAAATACAAATTTGCCCTAAAGGCGTCTTAATGAACTCGTTATTTACAAATAAGCAGAGGAAGTGTTCTCGTCTTTCCCGGAATGATACATATTTAATTTGGGCAAACAATCCTGTATCCCTCCCTCGTACATATAAATGTATGTCATGATTCTCTGATGAGTGATGTTAGTGAAAAAATATGTCCATCAGTGGGTTTGGTATGCAATCGCTTTACTTTTATTTTAGAGAAATTGAATGGATTTTAGCAGAAATAAAAGTGTGAATTGGTTACATTATGTAGATACCATATTTTCTTTCTATTATTACATAATTGATAAATCGTATTATAAAAATGGGGAAGTGATAAGAACTAGTGAACTAGGTTGCCTAATTTCTTTAAAACAATATATCTTTTTCTGTTTGTATGTTTGCTCATAATTTGAGATGCGCCGATCAGATTTTTCTGCAGTTTTATTCATTGTGTAATTATAATCCATTGTGAATATAAGCAGGTTATGTATTAGGTTGTAACATAATAATCTGATTATTTTTTAAGAAAGTTTATTTTGATATTTTTGTACAATTTAGCTTAACATTTTATTGAACATATAGTCCATCATTATCAATGATCTCCTGCCAATGTTGGGGAAGCGAAATTATTCCATTCTCGTAAAACTTGGGCTCACGAGAGTTAAAAAATCCCGACAACTACTGTTCCAATGCATCTCGGTCATCAAAAGATTTCCCGCTAATGTGAGCCTGCAACGATCGGAACAAGTGGTAGTCAGAAGGAAACATATCCAGCGAGTATGCAGGATGGGCTAAGGAAATCCAGCCTAGCTCCATAATTTTTTTACGTGTCATCGAAGCGGTGTGAGGGCGGGCATTGTCGTGGAGAAGGTATACATTGCCTTGTTCTCCTTTAAGATTCACGGCTACCTTATCCAGCACATCACAGTAGCGTTCACTATTTATAGTCGTTCCTTGTGGTAATAGTTCCCAGTAGATAATGCCGTGCACATTCCACCAAACACTCAACATAACCTTGTGTATAGTAATTTTACATTTAACTGTCGGTACTCCTCTTTGACCCGCGCTAAGCCATTGTCGCTTATTGTTATGGTTAACATAAAGCATCCACTTCTCATCCCCGGTAACCAAATTACGAAGCCAAGTACGATGTGAAGTGAGTAATTGCGTACACACCGCCACTGGCATCATCCGTTGACCATCCGTCAATTCGTGGGGTACCCATTGACTGTGCCTGTACACTTTACCCATCACTTTCAAATGTCGAGCGATAGTAGTATTGGAGCATCCGACTTCTTCTTCAAGGTGACGAGTAGTCCTCCTTGGATCTTCCTCGATGAGCTGCACTAGTCGGTCGACATCAACCTCAACCGGCCGCCCTTCGTGAGGTTTATCTTCAAGGTTGTAGTCGCCATTCAAGAAACGTCGAAACCAATCTACTGCTGTATGGTAAGAGACCGCATTTTCATGACATTGACATATATTTTGTGCCGTCTGCTTAGCTGTATGCTTCAAACGGAACTCATAAAGTAGAAGGATGCGGAAGTCTCGTCTTTTCAAATCGAATTTTTCCATAATGCTATTCGCTGCGCTGTCGATTATTGCACTGATGCACTGAACAACTATAAATCTTGGCTAAATAATCTTTTTAGTAGGTAGGGAGGCTATTAAGCTTGATACCCAAATCAGTAAAGCTGCAAATAAATGGCGAAGTTGCATTATTTAAAATTATACAAGGAACGTCCGTGCAGTACTGCAAAGAGCAATACAATGTGATTTACTTGCATTGAGAGATAGATCACTACTGAGTGACCAGTTTTAAATTGCATCCAGATCACAGTTCAATTTATGAATTTAGTCCTCAATAAGTCCAAAGGGGCCTGCTCAAATACAGCTGGACATCATCCGCATAAAGATGCACGTTTGAAAATTATTATTTACCATTTCTAACCGACATAAAAAAAAGAGGAGTTTCTCAATTCGAGTGTATTTTTGTGTATGTTACGCGACGTCTTCGCCAGTTGTGAACCGATTTTAATGATTTTTTTTTTTTTTATTGAATTGGGCATTTCTTGTTTTTCTCCCATAAATTTGAAAAAATATCCAACCTCTTGTGTGTATGTTACGATTTCAAAAATGGCTAATTAGATATTGTAAATATTTAAGCATCAATAATTTTCTACATTGTCCTTGAATGATCTTTTCTTCAAAGTAATTAAAAAATATTATTTTTAACTTTTTAGTTTAAGTTTGTATATACTCGCAAATTTTTAATTTTCGACATTTCAACATCAGTTTTAAATGCCTGATATTAACAACAACATCGCTTACGAAAACCTCTTCGTAGCTTGCAATCACAATGACGGACGGCAATAAATTGAGCAAAAATAAATCTCTCAAAATCCCAAGATAAAACAGAACTGTGTCAGCTGAGAAATGGGTCAGTGCTCGAAGTGTCCGTCGCGCGCCATTCGAGAAACGTGAAAAACAAACCTTTTTACTTCGTAAGATATTCCAGAACGATGTGCCCCCGTTTTGCACGTTGTTTAGAGTTTTGTAAATAAATCAATGCAATGCAGCTTTAAGGTCGAAACTTTAGAGCGATAGATAAGAACAAGCCGTTAAGCATAAAGCTATGCACTGAGAGTTGGGCTCCTCTCCTTCTAGTGGATCCATTCCTCGCCTTCCTTACGATCGCATTTACCCAGGCGCCTTTTTTTTCCCCGAAGGAAAAATGTCAAAGACTAACACACTAAAGAGGAATTGCATTCAATTGTGGTTTCGTGATCGGTTTGTGTCCACATTTCAGTTCTGTTTGATTTTGCACTCCTACATGCCATGCATTATCTTTAATCGAGACAGTAGATTTTCAAAAAGCAAAATATAGTATAATTTATGCTTTGTTAGAAGACCAGCACTAAATTTATAGTTTTGCTATCTTCTTAACCCTCAGATTGCATATATACCGTGGCGAGAAAAACTGAACGAATAATTTTAAAAAGCATAAAGCCTTTTTCCATCCCAAGAGAAATAAGTTGTGAAAACTCGAACCAGTAACCTTTAGTGTGAAGTTTGCTTTATTTGTTATAACAAGTGGCAAACTCTAAAAATGAACAAGGAAATATACAACTACGCAATAAGCATAGAATTGAATTCATTAGAACAATATGTAACAGATTCATGCCGGTTATAAGAAGTTCTCTAGTAAGGAACAGATAACAAACACCTAGATCTAAGAGACATGCCAGGTACATAAATGCAATACATAAAACAAAGCTAATAATTCCGACGAACAAATTTTGTAACAAAGAGTATCTCTTACAAACATTATCGCTGCAATTTTCCTCCGTGCTTCAAGTGCTTGTAAACTTAAAAATGATCGGGTAGTCCATCAGGCAAGGGAAATTCCCTTAAAGCATATTAAGTAAAGTTTGTTTGAATACTTTCAATTCGTATAATAAGCACTGTAAGGATTCTACGCAACCGACGCATATTCAATGTTAGAAGGAACCAATGAAACGAATACAACTTTCATATGAAGTGGTGTGTAAAATAGCGGCTCATTTTCAAAATTACTTTTGGATAAATGCTATGTTTCTAGCAGAAAGAATCCAAGCAAAAACAGATATCAGCCGACATGGGGTCAATTAACAGTCCATCTATCCATTTGAGTGTAAAAGAAAAATGACAAGCACACAATCCACTTTAACTTGCGTCCCCTTCTCATTACGTATTCTTAAGCAGTTGTTAGAGACAGCCTTAACCCTTAAACTACGAGAGACGACCTAATTCAGGAGTCCCTGTAGAAAACAACCGGGTTACAAAAGGCTTGTTAATTTCGCTCGCCTTTCGCGATGTTGTACGCACTCCAAGAACAATGGAAGCACTTTTTCTGCAGCGGCACTTGAAAAATCACTTGTTGCCGTCCAGCCCTCAATCGCATTACTTGACGACGATGACGAGTTTTAAAAGTAAACTCGATAGCCGCGAGATTTTCTCCTCAGCCTCATTTGCATTTCCTGGGAGAATGCAAGAAAGTTTAATGCAATCTGAAGTAGGATAGGAAGGACAATTCGTCTGCGCCCGTAAGATTATTGCTTGTCAGTGTAAGCGCTCTAGGCGTTTGACAAACTCGGGGTGATTGAAATTGTCCCTCATTACCGTTATGCATATCAATTATGATACGAACAATGGAGTCCTGTGCACACACATAGGGAACTGGTGAGAAGAGAAATTGTATTAATTCAGTCGAAGCAATCCTGTTGGTAATGGGTCTTGCTGTCATTGTCCGGGACAGTCGACTAGATACAGCTGCTTGATTCGATTAGTTTGCACTTTATGTTCGAGAGCTCTGAATTGACCCGGCACGCCCTTTTGCAGCAGCCCCATTCCATTTTCAGGTGTCCTACTTTAAACGCTGGCGATGCACTTACACGAACCCTTTCGAGGCATCGGTTCTAGATGGTGCTAATTACCACTATATTTCTTGAACTATAGATACAAAGTTTAAAAGGCCAACATATTTTCTTATCGACTAGCAAAGTGCTCGCGGGAAAACAACAAACAAAACTTTATTCTGCAAGTAGTAGGTTGCACTTTTAAAGAAAAGAAACAATCGTTTGTATTCAAGGAAAATCAAACTAAGTTTGGTCGCAAAATACACGTCTAAATAAATACTTTGCTTATTAATGGAAAAATAATTCGTCGTCATCTTTTTTAGAGTTCCTGTACAGAAATAGAAGAAATGGTGTGATAGCCACGATTTTATTTGCAAATTGTCTAGATTTGTCCCTTAGTATAAATGCAAATGGAGCATGAGAAAAAGGCGAGCTCCGTGATTTTTTAATATCTTATAAACTGTGCATCTTAATACAAGCACATATACAACTTTTTCTGTGAAAAATTTTGTTCTCTAACAAAGTTCAAAGGTTCTTTCAGCTTGTTATTTTTTATAAACTACAAGGCATTATAGTTGTTCAAAATACATTCATAAATTTGCCATATTTTTCAAGAAACTTTAACGCGCATTAAATACTTTATTGTCTACAAAAAAGGTAGAAATCGTTTTTAGTAATTTCACGTAAAGTAACCCTTATACATATAATATTGAAACTGATTAAAGTATTGAAATACCCCTGCAGAATAATGTGATTCAAATCCATGAAGAAGTTTTGAAAAATAATATAAGTATAATAAATATTTAGAAGGCATTTTTTGAAAAATTATATGCAACTGATAATTATTTGTTAATTGGAATAAAAATGTGTCTTAATATTTGTATATTGGTCAATAACCTTTGGTTCTTATTGTAACAGTCGAATGGTACGGTCGCTTTTTGATATTGCCCCTTTTATCCGTGGTATTTATTTTTATTTTTTGGGTTTTCGTTTAATCGATGCGATGTGATACGCGAACAATTGCTTTTAGCAAGATAAATTGATTGATTCTCTTGAACAGCTTCGGTTTTTCTAAGTCACAACTGAAGTTGACATCCAGTGTGTGCATGGTTATACAGAAACTGGGAATTGCTTTGGAATTTAGTGATTAGAGAAGTGTGGTAGCTTCTCATTCTTTAATTTGCGTTTCCTTGCAGTTGGGGGTTCATATAGGATTTGTACTGGGTCGCATATGAAGATTTATGGAGGAATCGAGTTCTTATTGGCGAGTTCATCCTGTCAATTTTTGTCTTCTTCATGGGCGCAACAGCGAAAAAACATGTGTTGTTACGCTCGTAAGGAAGAAAAAAAGGGTATGTGAATAGGGCTATTAATGAATTCTACAGCTCGTTTTATTTTCATACAATAGACGTAGTCTTGGCGTTGTCTTCATTTTATAATTGTTTTAAAGTCAAGGAAATTATATATATATATAGATAAAGGGAGATTTGTCGCCGTATTTTTGTCAGTTTTGTTATGCCCGATAAAGGCGCGTAATTGTCGGTGTGTTCCCGTAATTTATTGTTGTATTTTTATGTGTCCTGTAGTTAGAAAACGGTTTCATCTTTGTATTTTATTTGTTTAATTTTTATTATTGTTTGATATTTTTTCATTTCAATTGTACTTTTAATTCCATGTGGTGTGTGTGCGCGTACGTAAAGTGGATGTTCCAAGTATGCACCGTCGTGTCCTATACGAAAAAAAAACTCCTAAAAGACGTCTGCCATAATTAAATATGAATAATTTAATTTAATTATACTTAATTTTCTTGAATGAAAAGCAAACTAAATAGAAAAGTTACTTATTCAAAAACTTTGGAAAATACAGTGACTAGTGAGTTAAACTCTTGTATAAGTTGGAAGTGTACACAAAAAAGGAGTGCTTTGTTTTAAGATTTATATTGACTTTATTATAACGTAGTTGTTTAAGGATCCGATAATGAACTCTTTTCTACAAACTTGGGCAGAATATTCAAAAGTTCTTTGCGCGTCACATTATAAATAAAATTAAAACATAGAGGTGCGTAGTAGAATTGTCGGAAATCCAAAACAAAATATTCCTCGGATAGGTGAACTGCAGTGTTGAAGAAAAAATATGTAAGTTTGAAGGGAGCCACAGAAGAAAAATGACCAGAATGGACGAATAGGCACAGTAAATTAATTGTTCAACAGGATAATGCCAAACCGCATACCGCACAAGTCGTGAAAAGATATTTAGATGGACAGAACTGGGGCCGTATCACGGAGTACGATACGATTTAACGAAAATCGTAAATCGTATCATTGGTATCACCGAGTACGATTATTCGGTCAATATCGTAACTGACATCGTACTTTTGTTACGATGATATTAAACCACTCGTACTTTTGTTTACGAGGTGCCAAGTTTTGGTTTTTTATCGTAAAGGGTGCTGTTTCGGGAAAATTTTCTTTTAAAAATGTAAGTTTTCTATAATTAAAATAACAATAAGAAATAACACGAAATTTAAATTTGTTTTATTATTATAAACAAACTACGAGAAAACAGTGGAAAGTAATGGTGGAATTTGTAAAGCAGCATCCAGACTTGATAAAAGGAGCACCTAAATCAAATGCAGGGAAAGAGAAGAGTGGACGTTTGTGGAATTTGTTGGCAGAAAAACTTAACTCTTTTGGTTCCCCTGTCAGAAAATCTACAGAATGAAAAAATGTACAAAACTTCGATCATTCAGGCATTCTCAATTTTTAATTATTTTTAGATATGGCCCCAATATAAATTTAATATTAGGAGGAAAGTTATATTTAACAAAAAAGAGATCGCAAGCACTGCCGGTGGACCAAACAAGTGCCAATCTTTCTTAGAGTTAGAAGAAAGTGTGATCGAACTTTTAGATTTAAGGAAAGGCGTTGAAGAAATAGGCAACAGCAAGAGTTTTGGTCATAATTTTTCTGATAAAGAAAACATATGCGACAGTGGAAATAGTAAACAAGTTACTATTAATCTGAATAAGCTTAGAAACCTAGGAAATATAGGCGCAAAATTATCTGGATATATATAGTTTCAACGGGTTCGCATTATCTCTTACACTGAAATGCTAAGCAAGTTAGTGTCTTCGCTAGTCGAGTCGACCGAAATCGACTTCCATAATAGGGCCCTAAAACAATTCCTTGGAACCGCTTTCCAAAACAAGGAAGATATAATCCATTATATTTATGCTGCAACAGCAATCAGTTTTTGAAAAATGTCAAATTTGAATCACATCGCACATTTAACGAAGCACTCTGCCATTTGTCGTATGGCAATACTACGATTTACACACAATCGTACTCCATGATACAAAATTTGCCTATGATCGTAAATGCAAATCGTATCGTAAATATAATCGTATCGTAATCCACGATACGGCCCCTGGGATGTGCTACTCCACCCGCCATATTCGCCAGATATAGCTCCTTCGGATTATCACTTATTCCAAACAATGCAGTCAGATCTTAGGGGAGAACGGTTCACTTCATACGAAAGTATCAAAATTTGGATTGATAATTAGATCAGCTCAAAGGACCAGGATTTCTTCATGCAAGGAATACGTAAATTACCTGAGAGATGAGCGAAGATTGTAGCTACTGATGAAGCATAAACTTTTCTTTAATTTTCTAGAAAAGCAAACGTGTTTTATTTTAACAAAAAAGGGCGGAGTCATATTCACACACCCAACAAAATAACTCAGTTTGATCAAAAATGGCTAAATTGTCAAACTCCCAAGTCGCAAAGATACTTGCTGGTAATTTTTTTAATGATGAGTTTCGTTATCTGAACTAATATCTTCTTATCCTTTCAACCAGATATGTAGTTTAAATAAGTGGTTTTATGATTTTAAATAGACTTCTGTGGTTATATAATAAATAAATAAATAAATAAATAAATAAATAAATAAATAAATAAATAAATAATAAATTCCTTTTCTATTCTTATTCTATTCTAGTCCACCTTAAGTCAAGTGTAGCAAAAGCAAAATTTCTTTAAGGGTTTTATTCTGCAAAATTGTATTCCTGTATAATATATGCACTTAAAGAAATAATTTTCAAAACAGAGCTATGTGCAATCATTTCTAGAAAATTATGTCAACGCTTAAAAATATGTTTTATTAGCTAAAAAAACAAAAAAAAAAGTTGGACTGTTTTTCGAAAATACCATACAAATTTCAGTAATTTTAAAATTAAGAATAATCTCTTAGTTTTTGTTATTCAACCCCAACGATATATTATGAAATTAAATTTAGAATATGTTTCTTAGGCCACCTTGTACTATATAAACCAAATTCAGTCGAGTCCACTTTAATTCTAGCGTTAGAAATTTATTCAGTCGATCCTACTCAGTTCTTAACGCGTAATATTTTTTTAAAGAGAAGATACAAATAAGTTGTTCATCATCTCAAGGTGTCACACAAAGTAACCTTAATATGCTTTTCATGCTGGCGAAGTCATTCATTTCCATCACATTTATTTTCCTTCATGCTCCTCTTATTTAAAAGCGATTTGGATTGCCGCGCGAAGTTCTTTCATGACACTAAGACCTGTTTTGGTTCCTTTTACGCAATGAACAGCGCTATACCTGGCGGTGGTTTCACACCTGGGACACCACGAAACGGCATGAAGAATTGCTAAAAAAAAAAAAAAAAAAAAAAATTATTTATGCAAAGTCGGAGCTAGGGCGGCTCACTCACGGATTTATCCATTTTGATAAAGCTTGGCGCACTTTTTTTTTTTCCCTGGGCGATAACTCATTTGTTTCCTTCATTCTCTGAAAGTGTGTCCTTTCTCAGGCATTTAAGCATTTCGTCGGCATTAAGGGCAGCTGTATAGTCAGGGCCAATTTAAATAATAAAGGGTTCTTTGGCATTTTTCATAAAATCCGAGATCGTAAACTATGCAATTTCTTAAACGGTGCTCCTTAAAAACATCCTGGAAAGTTATTTATTGCTCCCCCTGGAAATAGAATGAGAACCTTCTTTATGTTGCCTGGAAGTTGTACGAAGAAGCTCAACATCATTCTGGGGAGTAAGTAAATTACGAGTAGGAGAAGAGAGTACAGCAACGTTTAGATGGTGTCTTTACATAGCGACGATTAAACTTTGAAACTATGGAGGCCCTAAATCACATCTTTATTACACCAATTTCGATATCTGCCAAAAGTTGGCGACTCCTCGGAGATTAGTGGGAATTGCTATCATTTTTAAAACGTGGTGGGGACGACCTTTTATCTAAATCACCTCGGGTTAAGAAAGCTGAAATAAGAGTCCGTGACAAATGTAGGTAACCCAGGGGACACACTTCCGTTCGATGGCAACAAATTCCCTTCATTTGGCGCGTAAAAGGCGGACACCATCATTTTCTCTGGTAGCCGGATCCAGGTCCAGGTCGGCTGATCCTGGTGGCCCGGAAACCTATTTAAGATGGAAAAGTTGTCATGTCATCGATCCATAATTCTTGGTTTCATCACGTCATCACTTATCTCGTGTGTCAATGTTTCTCTGCCGCCGGAGGCCAGTATCGAAGAGAACTTTTATGAAATCGAAACGGGAGCCCATAAATTTTCCCAGCCGCCAACTACGCGGTATGTTGGGTCGGGTCAAGTGAATTCGGGAACTATTATGTTACCACCCACCGCCGCCCCGTGCTAGTCTAGGGACAGGACACAGTGCCGCACTCCACTCACATTAGAGGGGGAGAGGGGGCAAGCCATTTGATTAAGGCTGATTTCGAGATTCTGAAACCTAACACCTCCCCTTCGAGTTAAACAACTACTCCATCGTTGTTGATGGGTGGGTCGGTAAATAACGATGGAAGGATCATCATTAATTGGGAGCTATTAAGTAGACAAACACGAGCTGGGATTAGTTATTACCCGGGAAGACGACGAGGCGTCACCAAAATTTGATTAAGGGGCTCCGCAATGGCCACGTAAATCATCCACCTCTTATTGGATTTTTTCCAGCTGCCCTTCTACTACAAGTATATCTTCTGTCAGGAAGAACTTATCCCTGCCGTGTATTTATCTCATGTTTCCCTCCCTATAAATCGCTCCAGACCCTGACTTCGTCCAGGATAGCATGACTAATTTCGAAATCATCGCGTGACGCCATTAGCGCCGCATTCAAACCGACGACGTCCTCGCATCGCAAAGTGTCGAGGACCCGAAAATGTATATATCCCAAAATTTGGAACTCATTAAAATTCTCATATGACTGACTATTCATGTAAGAAATGGAGGAGCAAGGGAATTGGGTCGGAAATTTGTTAAACGCTCCTCTAGATCCCGAAGACCTGGTCCTTTTGCCTCCTATTCCGCACCAGATCCCCTCCCCGTTGCTTGATCTCAGATATGCCAAATGGAGAGAAATTGATTTGGAAAGTGTTCCTCTTCGGGCTTGTTATGCCAAAAGAATTGTGTAACGATAGACATAAATTGAGACGGGTTAAGAGGACGGTAGGAACGGATTCGGGTGTGATTACTTAAGCGCAATCTGATGGTATCGATGCTTCTCATTGTTTTGGATTAATGGATTTTTGCAGCACTTTGCCTTAGGGCAGGTTTCAAATATTTAGCCAAAGTATCAAATATCTCGGAAAGTACATTTACGAGAAATTGACGAATTCTGAAATATTCATCTCTTTGATTGATGATGCCAAGGATCATTGGCTCATCGGGTTGCTTCCGACCAAGATAAACTTTAGCTCCTTTCTGATGTCTGAGCTGCAGTTATGCAATTTTGAAATGCTAATATCGCCTTATATATGTGAAATTTTATTAAATATAGACAAAGTGGCGGTCTTGATTTCAACAAATGGTTAAACATTGATAAATATAACATTTATATTTCTTTGTGGGCAAATGTCAGGATTGTGTTGTTTGCCTGTCTGAAGAAGGTTCATATTTTATGCATGTCTTCTTCAGAATTCTGAGCAAACTTTTCCGATTGTTTACGATAGCCCCACGATGAATGGCAAATATTTGTAATTATATATCATGTTTAAACCTTAAATTTCTAAAAACCCATTTATGACATACAACTTATTATTTCCCAGGAATGTCATTAAATTTTGGAAATCGGTGTGTTATTGTTGTTCTGAATAAATTTAATATTAAATTTGTTTAAATGTATATTATTAACCTCAGAACTCTAGAGCACTTGTAATAAATTAATCCTTATTAATGTTTGTCGGGAACAGATGGAGAAAACAAGTAGTTACATATTACCTAATTGTCTAGACAAAAAGTTTTAGAGGAAAACAGTTATGTTATATTCTTGATTTTCAGATGAATTCTTCGAGTGGCCTGTAATAAGCAGCAAACAAATTTCCATAAGGTTACTTTAATAACACTACAGTGTGCGCAATTTCTATAAGCGCAGCCAGTTTTATTCATGTTTAAAGAAAACTACTTTTTATTTTTCAAAACCGATTATATTGCATAAATTGCCCATTGGTAAATATTAATTAAATAATATAAAACATTCATTAAAGTAAGTAATTACTTTATAATAAAAATAAATATAATTAAAAGTTTCTTTTGTCTGCGAAATTTCTATAAACTCACTTTATATTATAGTCTTTATTTTAAAAGCTTGATGAAAAGTAAATTTTTGTATATTTTCTAAGTATTGTGTTTTACCTCCTTTATTAGTTATAACTTGAAAAAACCTGTTAGACATAGAATTTATTAACTTTTTAAACAAATGTTCATCAATATCATTCCAGCATTTCAAAATATCGGCTTTCAGTTGAGATAACGAAGAAAATTGTCCACCATTTGCGTAAACTCTTCGTGCCATGATTCCCCAAATGTTTTCCATTGGATTTAAATCCGGACTACGTGATGGCCACTCCATTACAGGAATATTTCTTTCACTAAACCATCGTCTTGTTTCGGCAGAAGAATGCACAGCGGCGTTATTCTGTTGAAAAATCAAATCTTTTTCCATATTGTCTTTTAAATATGGAATAAGAGATTCCTCCAGCAGGTCTGTATATATGGCAGAGTTCATTCGGGTGGAAACAAAGCGTAAAAATAACTTTCCTTGATACGAAAAGGCACCCTATAACATTAAACTACCAACACCAAAATTACTACTTAGACGAGGCGAATCGGGCTTCCTTAAATCATGCCAATAAGTACTCAATCCATCTGGGCTATCTAAATTAAATTGTTTTCCGTAAGAAAAAATAAGGTTTTGCAAGGTTCTAGCAAAATCTAGGCGCGCATGTTTATGATGCTGTTGCAGTTGGAGAGATTTGGCCGGTTTCTTATATTTAATATAAGTAATGTCCTTCAAAATTTGTTGGACTTCTCTTCCTTTAATTGGGAGTTGTAATTCCGCTATAATTTGAGCTCCACTTAACTTTTTTCTCATAACTTCTTCTCTTATATTCCCAATATTTTTTTTGGAAACTTTGGTGCTCCCTCTTGGATGATCCCATAATCCATTACGATTGCCCTTTTTAATAAAATTTCGCACCACACATTCTGAACGTCCAATTCTCCTTGCAATTTCTTTTATACCAAGGCCAGTTTCTCTAAACGCACGGATTCTGACGCGATCGTCGTTGTCAAGGACCTTTCCTCGTGGCATTACAATAAATCTTAAGAAATAACAGCAATTATATAGAATTAAGCTATAGTTGGAAAATAAAAATGAAACTCACGTGAATTGTTTCCTAAAAAGTTGCAAAATTACTTTGCGTTTAACTAGTAATACTACAAAAAGAAACTGCGTTTATAGAAACTGCGCACTCTAAGATCAATTGTGAAAGATTGATCTATTGCATTCACGCATTGCCTGATATTTGGAATTGTTTAATTGCTTTTATGAATAGTTATAAACTTTAACAATTGTCCTGTAAAGAAATTTTGTTACTATATCGCTTTATTTCAATGAATTGTGCATTTCACTTGAAAATCAGACGTGCGCTTATAGAAATTGCGCGCACTGTAATGTGGGAGCAGTCGAACTTCTATTCAGAACGTCAGAATTACTCGCGTCGGCAACTGGGTCAGTTAGTAAGAACATCAAAGCGACAATTCGAAAGTCGCAGGTTCGATTTCTGCCCGTATTTGGGCTATATATCAATTTTGACGCGACCACTGAATCTTGACGGCTCTTATGCGCAGGTTGAAAACTGAACCCAATTTCGATTCGATGTGTCAACCCTGCATGAAAACGTGTAGTATGAGACGTAGTGATGAGCAAAACCAGACTAAGGCTGGCCCATAAGAGCCCGTACAATGTGTCAAAAACTGTAGTACTAAACACTTTCAAATGTGGAGTATGAGTTCAGTTAATAAAGGTTAACTAAACCCCGTGTTACAGATAGATAATTTTCTTAAAACTAGCGACTAAAGTAGAAGGAAATATTTTTCAATCAGCAAGTCTTGGTGAAGTCTCGCAAACATGGTCTTGGTCTTGCAAATCGAGTTTTGGTCTTACTACCGCAGGTATATGTAGTACTAGTCTTGGTCTTAGAATTGCAAGGCCAAGGTC
The DNA here is from genome assembly GCA_949715965.1 of Dysmachus trigonus. Classification (NCBI taxonomy): domain Eukaryota; kingdom Metazoa; phylum Arthropoda; class Insecta; order Diptera; family Asilidae; genus Dysmachus; species Dysmachus trigonus. The sequence continues at coordinate 38,571,913 of OX454322.1, read as the reverse complement.
CAAACCGACTTTGCTCATCACTAAATTCAAGGCCAAAACCAAGTGTGCAAGACCAAGATTTGGTATTAATATTCGTATCGATTACACAGGTCAACATTTTATCTAGGCTTGTGCACGGGAATCGAAGATGGTATCCTAGGGCTTTTGGGGTCGCTGATTACGATGAGTGGGTCGGTTAGGCTCCATCACGTCAAGTTTAAGGTCATTTGAAGGTCAAACGGTCAAAAAACCTTCCAAAAATCTGAAAAAATTCATGGACATGTTTTTGAGGTCGCTGAATCCGAATCCGGTGTTTATTTTTACTTTGCACGTATCCGCGAGGTAATTCAAGGTCATTTGAAGGGGTCTTGAGAAAAATACTAAGTACTATCCGAAAAATCTGAAAAAATTCATACGTATGTTTTCGAGGACTCTGAATCTGAATCTGAGGTCAGTCGATCTCATTTCAAGGTCATTTGAAGGCCAAACGGTCAAAAACCTTCCAAAAATCTGAAAAAATTCATGAACGTGTTTTTGATGTCGCTGCATCCGAATCAGGTGTTCATTTGTACTTTGCATCAAGGTCATCTCAAGGCAGGTATTCTAGTTCTGTGGCACAATTGTGCATTTCGCAGATTGAGATTAGAAGGTTTTTTGACCGTTTGACCTTCAAATGTCCTTGAACTTGACGTGATAGAGCCTAACCGACCCGCTCATCGTAATCAGCGACCCCAAAAACCCTAGGATACCATCTTCGAATCCCGTGCACAAGCCTAGATAAAATGTTGACCTGTGTTATCATAGTCTTGCTCTTGGTCTTGGTCTTGTTATGCTCATCACTAATGAAACGGGACGGTCCAAATTAAATGCCTTTTTGCGAACTTTGTTTTGTCAGATTATTCGCACGACCATATTGATTTTCTTAATTTTAACCATAAATTCATAATCCGCAATTTCGAAAATGCCCCAGTATCAAATTTTAATAGAATCTAACTATAAATGAAAAATATTAGACCGTCATCTTGTGGACGCCATCTTGAAACTTTATTACAAAAGAGTTTAAAATGTATTGTCATCGATTTTATATATGCCTTCTAAATTTAAGTTCAATTGGGTAATAAGAAGTAGTGCACAAATTTATTATGAATTTTTAACCCATACTTACAACCACGTAAAGTTAAAGAACTTGCAAGTTTTATTTATTAACTGGTTTACCCTCCGTTAAATATTTTATAAAATATAATCGTGCCTATATATATATTTTTTATAAAATATAATCGTAATTGTAAATTAGCTATTGATACACAAAATAAATAATAACAATATTTTTTTTAAACACAAATATATAAAATATATATTAAGATGGTTGATAAAAAAGAGAATCCCGATTGGAGTCAGTTTTATTAAAATTTAATTTACTTACAGAGTTAAGAACCTAAGTTCTCTGAGTTGTAACTGCAAAAATATTTTGATTTTCTCTTTCTCCACTTAAGTCGGCTAAAATGAAAGAGGAATATCATGTCATGACTGAATACATGATGCTGTGAACAAAATTGAAATTGATACGGTGCACCTATCATAATCATTCCTAAGGCACAGTGAGTAGTTTTTTGCCAATCATTTAATTTTGAGCATAAAACCAGTCAATGTGTTAGAGAATATATATTGAAGAACATGTTGTCTCCATTTAATGCGTAAAGATATTTATAAACTCTGATACACAAAGGTCGACGTCAATTTATGTCCGAACTTATTATGATAAAAGATATCCACATGAAAGGCTGAAGGCTTAGCTGCAGAATAAATGGATTTTACAGCTAAAAAGAGTATGTCAGCGTATTTTATGGTCAGATAATTGCTTAATGATGAAGTTGCTGATAGGACTGAAAATGTGCATTAAACAGTTTGCCGTAAAAACGGTTTTTCCAATTTATTTCCTGGTATTACACTTTAACGTCGGAATAATTTTCAGCGGTAAGCAATTATTTCAATTAGAGTATGCAACCCTCCATATTATAGACTTCTGCGAGAGCTAATGCAAATGTATTAAATTATTGTGATCGCACCTATTGTTGCTATTAAATTAAAAACAAAAGTTAATGCTAATAGGCATCAGAGTAGTGGAACTTTAATGCAGTTTATATTAAATCAATTAATTTCTTGTGGTTTTTTTAAATCTTTTTTATACAAATTAAAATGGAAGGTTAATATAATATACATGTAATTTGACAACTACTCCCATTACTTTTCTTACGACATAACTAGCCTAGCCCCGCACATTGGTTAACAACTGGGAGTCAATGTTCAGCTTTGAACGAAACTTTTTGTATGTTTCGACGGTCCAGAATAAAGCAAAGCTAGGAAAAAATATGAATAAAATATGAATTGAACAAATAAACATTAACCCATTAATGCGCAAAACGAGGATTTTGTGCACGCAAGTTCAATTGAACGATTCGAATAGCAAATTGGGGCGAATTTCCTCCAAATTCGTATATGAAGGGTTTCTGGGGTGCTCTTTCTACACTTTCTCAAACCATGGTTTTGAATTTTTTTTTTTTGCTTTAGTTTTTGCAAAATGGCCATTTTACAAAAAATTTGCGATTTTTTTACACGAAAAAGATCAACTTTACAAAAAAAAATTTATATGACAAAAAGTGCTTATAATTAGCCAAGGAAAACATGTAAATTTTTTTCAGAATTTTTTGGACTATTTTAGGTTTTTTGGATTTGGCAAATTTTTGAAAAATCCAAAAATGTGCCCAAAAATTCTGAAAAAATTCACCAAGATATTTTATTAATGGCGCAAAAACTACTCGTTTAATAATGTAAGTTACGCAAATACTAACACAAAGTAAAAATATGTTTCTTAGAGTCGTGCCAAAACTGGTAACTTTTTATCAAAGCTCTTTTATCCTTTTGTTTATACCTTTGTTTGTAGCCATAAAAACTACTTGATACACGAAACTGATTTTTTTTAAAGTAAACATTTTTTTTTATGTGTGGGATGTGTGAAAATACGAAATAATTCTTAATTTGAAGTTTTTACAGAACTTACAGTTTTGCTTAAGTGACGCTTGCTTAAAAAAACAAATGGACAAGAAATAAATTTAATTTAAGAGAACTTGAAGTAAAGTAAATACATTTGTTTTTTTAATTAAAAAGTAGGATTTAATATGACGACATGATTTAAGCACTATTTCCCTTATTAAAAAAAAATATTTCCTTGCTAATTTTCATTATAAAATTTGCTTATTTAAGGAAGCTTAGCTTTGCTCTAATAAATGCAAGCTTTTGCAATAAGTGTACGTATACATACATATATGTAGCATTCGCACATTGACTTAACCGCAAAGCAAATCGGGTTGACCTACTGGCAAATTAATTTAACACAGATATATTTGACATATTCACACATAAATTTGATCTAATAGTAAATATATTTAACCCTTAAATTGTATCATGGGTGAAAATTCATCCCAGACAAATTGATCTTCTGAATTCTTTAGAAAATCCTAATGATTTTTAACAGTTATTTTTCTTGTGTATATTTATGACGGCACTATAAAAGTAACGTTATCATGAAATATAACATTCAATGATGATAATTATATATTTAATTGCATTTAGATGTCTTTATTAAGCTAAAAAGGCATATGTATAAACATATTTTGGGGTGAAATTCCACCCATGATACCCTCTACGTGATTTATTTTTATGATACCTTTTAAGGATTAAACTATCAACAGACATGTTCAACCAAAGCGGAAATATATTTAACCTATTCACAAATAATTTAACCACAAACGCAAATAAATTTAATCTTTTCACAAAGAACCCCGCACAAAATGTATGGGAATTGAACACCGGTCAATTTGTATGAAACTTCGTATTTTGATAGCCCTTGTTATGCTGATCAAAAGTCTCAATGGGCACGAAGCCCGAAAACCCCCCCAAATCCCCCAAAACCGCCCCTAAAGGTAAGGGCTGTATTTGATAGATTTTATTGGTGAATTGCCTTACCGAAATATTTTACTTCTGTAGTCAAACCTACGGACTCCATACAGTAACTAGGTCATTCCCAAAACAGTCAAACTCCCCCCCCCCCCCCCCCCTCCACTCTCCCCACACCTCATAGCTCGACATGCGACTTTTCCCCGTTTACTGGCTGTGAGAACGTTTCATCGTGAATTCCATACCACAGCCACCTAAACGATCCTACTCAATACCGTTCGACCCCCGAAAAATGAACCTCTCACCCTAACACTAACCCTGGGGGGTGAAACAACCCCACTCCGTGCCAAACCTGCCATATGAATTATTCCTGCTTACGGGTTCCCAAACTGGGTGACCGTGATTTGCATTCCAGAGCCAACTAAGCGTTCACTATTCAATATCCTTCGGCAGATTTTGGTACGGAGTGGGGTTAGTTCATCCCCAACCCCGGGGTTGCTATTGGAGTGGAGGGTTCAATTGTCGGGAGTCGAAGGTTGAGTAGTGATCGTTTAGATGGCTGTGGGATGTAATTCACGATCAAACGGTTTCACAACCCGTAGGCAGTGAAAAGTCATACGGCAGGTTTTACGGGCTGTGGCGAGGGTTGCGGTGTATGTTGGGGGCGGGGGTTCGAAAGATATTGAATAGTGAACGCTTAAGTGGCTCTGGAATGCAAATCACGGTCACCCAGTTTGAGAACCCGTAAGCAGGAATAATTCATATGGCAGGTTTGGTACGGAGTGGGGTTGTTTCACCCCTCAGGGTTAGTGTTGGGGTGGAAGTTTCAGTTGGCGGGGGTCGAACGGTATTTGAGTAGTGATCGTTTAGGTGGTTGTGGTATGGAATTCACGATGAAACGTTCTCACAGCCGGTAAACGGGGAAAAGTTGCATGTCGAGCTATGAGGTGTTTGGGAGAGTGGAGGGGGGGCGGGGGGGAGTTTGACTGTTTTGGGAATGACCTAGTTACTGTATGGAGTCCGTAGGTTTGACTACAGAAGTAAAATATTTCGGTAAGGCAATTCACCAATAAAATCTATCAAATACAGCCCTTACCTTTAGGGGCGGTTTTGGGGGAGTTGGGGGGGTTTTCGGGCTTCGTGCCCATTGAGACTTTTGATCAGCATAACAAGGGCTATCAAAATACGAAGTTTCATACAAATTGACCGGTGTTCAATTCCCATACATTTTGTGCGGGGTTCTTTATTTAAACGTCAGAAATTCATTCATTTATTCATTCAGTTCAAACTTGTAATTGCGGAACATTTCTTCTAGTTGTTGCAACTACGTAGTTTATGCAGGTATATACTGTTTTTGTATCTGATCGTTAAAAAGATTTCAAATGACAAGAAGTTAAAAAATTTTATGCTGAGTTAAAGAGGTTAAAAATATCATCTCACATATGTTTATATCCCTAAATCGGATTAGATGTCATTTCAGATAATAAAGGTTCATCATATTTTACTTATGGTAGTGTGTTTCTTTTCTCTTTCTTTTTTATTTGATCTAGGTAAAAGAAAAAGTTTAGCCTAAAAGGTAAGAATAATAATGTGCAATAAGCCTCTTAGCAATTTGGATGTTTCTTTTCATAAAATTGAACCGCTTATGTTTTAAAAGCTTTTTTTCTATCCTATTTTTGATATTTCTCGGGCTTTAGTATCTCCTTTTTTGTATGAGTGCAACATAAAAACGTACCTGAGTGTATGTAGTTTCATTTGCTGCTTTATATTTTCCGAGCAGGTTCGTCCCGCTGCAAAAGACGCTAAGTAATTTCACGTCAGCTGGGTGTTTTTATGTCTTCCCAGCAGCCCTGTTGGCACAATTTTTTAAGATTTCATGCAATTCAATATGGCCGTGCCCTATCCACTTCCTGCCCATACAATGGATGCTCTTATTTATTTTTATAATCGCATATAACTCAAAACATTCTGATTTGTTGTTACTTCAGTGCAGCTTTTTCCCTTAGTCACGGATTAAATCCATAAAAAGAACTGGAACTGGCATTTTAATCGTGTTCGGGCACCACCTACTCTGGGCGGATACCTTTTCTTGAGATCGTACAGGACTCAACAGATTGTTATATCTACAACAAGCATCGGAAGATTTTCACGTATGAGAATTAAGAAATTGGTAAAGTGCACAAGTAGTTTGGACGAGAAAATTTTAAGGTGAACACAGCTGAAAGATTCCCTCACGGTCTCACACATTAGATAATTTGCGGCAATTTCGGGGCAAACAAGAGAAAAACATTAATGAAATATGAAAGATAGTGGTCCTGTTATTTCTCGATATATCGATTTGTTCTCTAGCGCGTTATGTATTGATTTTAAGGAAGATGAATACTTTGATGTCATTTTTGGCAAATTGGTCGTAAATTATTAGAAGAAGTTCACTGGCAATTTCTGAAAAATAATACTGCATTTCGCAGTATTTTTCTAAAGTTTGATGAGGCAGCCAATTATTTTATAGGAAGTATTGTTTTTGATATGATTGGCTTTCAGAAAAACACCATCTATTAAATTAGCATCACTATAATTTAAACCTCACTGTAACGGCAGAAAGGCATTTTTGATATTTCGTTTTTTTTTATACATAATTACAAAAAGATGTCTTAATTCATGTATTCAGATGGAAACAATTTTTATACTTAAAAGGCTGATAATATATCTCATTGTGTGTAAATTAAAGATTATTAATAAAATTAAAATAAAGCTAAAGAGAATTTCAAAGTTGCTGGCCCCTCCTCCCGATCCTCCCAATGTTTCCGGAAAATTCTCCGTGTGGTTATACATATCTATATATATAAATGAAAGTTCGTTTGTTTGTTGCTCAATCATGCCTAAACGCTTGCATCGATATTTTTCATTTTTTGTCCGAAGGTAGTACATATATCAACATATCATATATACTATTTTTTTCGGAATGACGGATCCAAGATGGCGGTTGAAAATTTTAAATTTGAAGCGATTTTCATGAAAATTCGTACATTGGAATTTTGCGGAATGCTGATTTCAAATCCGCTGTCCAAATTTAGAAATTCAAGATAGCGGATCCAGTATGGCGACCAATATTTCTCGATTTCAAATTAGTACAATGATTGTTTTAAGGTCACTGATTTTGAATATTATCAAAATTTACAAATCCAAAATGGCGGACCCAATATGGTGACCAATATTTCTCGATTTAAACGAATTTTAATTAAATTTAGTACAATGATTATCTTGAGGTCACTGATTTTGAATGTTATCAAAATTTCCAAATCCAAGATGGCCGATCCAACATGGCGACCAGAATGTCTCGATTTCAACGGATTGTAATGAAAATTTATACAATGATTATTTTGAGGCCACTGATTTCAAATATTATCAAAATTTGTAAATCCAAGATGGTGGATTCAATATGGAGACCAAATGTCTCGATTTCAACAGATTTTAATGAAAATAAGTACAATGATTATCATGAAAGTTTTCGTTTATTATTATACAAAGCCGGTTTTCGCTCTTCTGTTGATAATTACAAGGGAATTGTTAAGTTACTATGTTCCAAAGTACCTACTTTCAAAGCATTTTAAAAGTAATATTTATTTTTATCTTTAAGAGATTATTGGCCCTTTCCAGAGTGGTTTTGTTAGTGATAGATCGACTACATCTAATTTACCACTTTTTAAATATTTTGTTGTCAACGTTATAGGTTGATGGATACTATTTACACGAATTTCACCAAGGCGTTTGACCGAGTAAATTTCTTGGTGCTTAAAGCCAAATTGCTTGCAGTTGCTTTTCATTCCTCTCTGTTGATTGGGATTATGTCCTATCTCACTCACCGTTCTAAATGTGTCAAAATTGGAATTTATGAATCCAGAAAAATTAAGGTTCACTCCAATATGCAATATGCAATGCAGTCATTTTGGCCCGCTTATTTTTATTATTTTTATTAATGATATTTCGCGGATATTTTCTTATGCTTTACCATTATTTTATTCTGAAGCCGTTAAGCTTTATTATGTTATTAAGGAATTATCTGATTGTCATAGAGTTCCACAGGACATTGAAAAAAATCGTTGGTTGGTGTAGCGATGATAGCATAGAATTAAATCCTCAAAAATGAAGAACATTTTTATTTTACAGCAACCATTCGCCTATTCAGTTTTTGTATATTATTAATAATGTTACTATTAATCATTCCTCTGTTATAAGTGATTGTGACCGTCTATTTCGACTTAGTTATGTTGCGTTGCCGTCACCGATTTTTACCTTTAAATGTTTCGCTAGTTTGCTCTATTTTTGAATTAGCTTCCAGTGTCTGAAATCAATATTAGGCTGTTCATTGTAAACGTATTGTTACTATTCAAAAATCCTTTGCAAGATATTCGTTACAGAAACTTCAGTGGCCTACTGTTCTTTCTCCTTATTCTGCCTTGGTTGGATTTCAAACTTTAGAGCTGATTCGTGAGGTTGTGTCGCTTATGTTTTTTTTATTATTTATTTATTTATTCTAATTCAACCGAACAAATATATAAAATGGAAGACTTGCAATTTAGTGCTAGAATTAAAATTCATTCAACTATAATCTTATTGTTTATGCCTGAACGAAAAAAATCGGTTATGTTTTTTAAATTTTTAGCTTGTTTGCCGAAAATGTGCAATTTGTTTCAAAATTATATAACTTAGACTTAGCCACAGTGAACGCATAAAAAATTGTTTTGTAAATTTTTTTAAGACATACGTACATGGTTAATCGCAAACTGTTTCTGCTTATTTTTCTTGAACTTCATTATTTTTTATGAACATATTTTTGAATGGAAATATATGAATAATTAAAGAAAATGCTTGTATCTAGCTTGAACTAACTTCAGCAAGACTTGAGCTAGGCTTGAGTAATGTTTAAGTCAGGCTGAAACCAAAAAGAGAAACATGTATCACTTTACTTTTATTGTTGTGTTGAATTTCATAAAATAAAATGTTAGTGAACCACCAATTTTTCTTGTCCCAACCAACCAAACCCAAATGACTAGAGAAACAGACACGTCATTGATTTTAAATATGTACCCAAAACTGCCTCATTTATATATATATTGTTTTTTTGTTTTTCAGGAATATGCCTGCATATAAAAAAAAAGGTTAAAGTTAATTCGAACAAGAGGTTTAAATTGACATGCCTAAACAAAGAACCATATTTGTTATTGCAACAAACGTAGTAATTACCTAGGGGTATAGATAATTGAGTCCTTTGTCTAATAAATAATGTAAGCTCCCTATACGGTTGTAAACCAATAATTTGGTTCAATAAAGCAATTTATCTGATGGAACTTCTCATAAAAGCAGCCACGAGTAACTGCCCTAATTACACGTATTCGATCAGCAATTAGAATCTTTCGACTTATTCTTTCGGTAAGAGCAATTTATTTTTTTCAAATTACCGATAATGACAGCAATTTGTATATCCCAATACAAGCTCCATATATAGCTCAACAATTACTGCACTGACATGGGGGGTTCTTCAACTTAACAATTCCTCAACGTTCCACCGAAGAAAGGATTCTACTTGAAATGACAGTATGGAAGTAGTAATCAAAAAGCATTGGGTTTGGCTAAGACTTTCGGGCTATTTTTATCCGACTCCTTCAACACTTCTCGTCGGACAAAAGAGGGGTTTTATAGACTACTAAATTTTGATAACTGAAGACATTACCGCACACATGATAAAGCAATTTCCTCCTTGTGCATTGCAGTAAGTTTATTGGTGCCACTCTTCTGCAGTGGAATCACTGGAGATAAGGAAATATGCTCACGCCACAGTAAACTGACTTTCCTTATCCTGGAAGCAGGGCTAAGACGTTTTGGACATAACACTTCCTTTTCAGTTTTATAGCAGTTAGCAAATAGTTTTATTCGTCCTTTTACGAGTACTGCAGCCTTACGACCCGGCCTGCTTCTTCAATTAAATGATATAAAAAGTCCCTTCCAAGGTGAGCCTCTATACTGTTGCGCACCGGGGAAAGGACACGATAATAACATTAAAAGTAAAATAAAACCAGAAGAGCAATGAAAGTTTTGACGAATTTAAATATCCTCGTGGGACTGGACTGGAATGCAAACGAACTATTTTTATGACGCTTTCTACGTGTTTTTAGGACCCCCGGTTGCATATTTTATGCGGCTTAAACGGCAAGCATGAAAGCCACCAGGCGGCGGACCTACGAGGTGCTTTAATAAAAGATGACCTGACGATCTATGCGAGCAAGGGGACTGAGTACCTATGTGCAGTCATGTCCTCTTAAAACTTACCTCTTGTATCATTAGCCCAAAACGAATGGCTGCCGTACCTCCAGCTGCAAGTCGGAGAGGTGCTTAAAATGCAGAAAAGCGCCTGTTAGATATTTTCATAAAATTATTGGGCAAATGAAAATTTTATGGGAAAGGCATAGAAAGTCTCCCAGTTATTTTAAATGAGGTGCGGTCACGGTACAGTCGCGCCAAACCGAACTATGGTGGCCCCATAACACTTTTCTGGTGTACTTAGTTTTAAAAAGTGCAACGAACGTGTTATTAAAGCCAAATCAAAAATGCTTACCTTAATCGATAGCGTGCCGATTTTATCTGTGTAATACCAACAGCCCTTTCGAGGCCGATATGTGCTCAAATTACACACACTGCATAATGTTCGCGCATTAAGAATTTACAGGGGACAGCGTGAATTTTTGCAAATTTGTGTAATTTGGTCAGGGTTATCGGTAAGCGGAAAAGCACAATTTATCGGATATTTCGGAAAATCAAAAACCTGACCGGACAGATCGGAAAACGACTATCTACTTTTTGGATGACCATTCTTGGTTCAGTCAAGCATTGGAGTTACATTACAAAGGGGCATACATATGACGCCACATATAGGCTGAGTTTATCTATTTCGTGACCGAGCCACAAATGGAAACGATATTTGTCGGCTGTAATGTCTGACCCTATTTTTGCTTTATGCTACTGTATGTTCGTTTGTACGTGATGTGATGCATAAAACGCAGGACGCTGGTTACGATTTTATTAAAATTCAAATTAGGGGAGACCGGGGATAGTTGACCATAGGGGTAGGTTGACTAATTGTGAAAAACTCGACTAGTTCAAAAGTGTTGCATCATCCAACTAGGCGTGAGAAACCGTTACCTCCTCCCCCTCAGTCGTCTCGAATGCGGCATCGCGTACGCACGTAGTTCGGGAGAAGGAGCATAATATTGAAAAAGAATACACTTAAGTAATTTTTTTCCTTGTTATATTATTTTTAATGACGCCTATATACTTGTTATTGTTCATTTGCAAATAATTTAAAATAAAAGTTTGATTGTTAGTCTTTATGTTACATATCATTCTTTTTAATTGCGCTGCAGTTTTGAGGTTATGACACGTGTGTAAAAATTGCAAAGTGATCCGGGGCTGGTTGACTACCTAGTCCCATACAAAATGTGTAAATGGCAATCTATTGTTTGTTTAATGTAAATATTGCACCTCTGATTTAGAAGACTGGTTTCATAATCTGATCTCATAAATTATGTATCTATTCCTTTAAATCATATAATTATAATAATTATATCAGTTAAGACTGTTACCAAATAATTAAAATTAACAAAATTGTCATAGAATTGATAATTATTTGTTTGAATGAAGAAAATGTTATTTCAATTACTTCTTGTTATTTTAATTTTATATATCCCTAGATCTTGCACTATTTAATTTGTAGGTCAACTTACTCCCAGTGACAAGTCAACCTACCCCATGTCTGGGGTAGGTTGACTCAAATTTCATATTCCACCAGATCATGCTTGTACTCTATATTATAACTGATTGCGAGACTTTTGTCATTTGTTTTTATAGCTTAATAGTGTACCTATCAAATTTATTGGTTTTTACAATAATATACACTAAAACAAAAAACATATAAGCATCTAAACTGAAATTTGGTCAACCATCCCCGGTCTCCCCTATCGTTGTAGCAATTTGTACCCGAGACCAAATTGATTCGGCCATTATTTTATCGTCACCTAAATCTTATTAATTATTATTTCAGGGAGGTTGTCAATTTGCGGTCAGTTTATTTTGAAGGTCATGCAATTGCGTTTTGAAAGACATGTTTAGATTTCAAAATTAGAGCACTAGCTCTAAGAGTCTACACTCTGCTTTATTAAGTTTAAGAAATTGATATTTTTTGTATAATTTGATAACTTTATTTGTGAAGTATATTAAAGTAAAAAAGCCGAAGAGATGAACTTCAAAGTTGTTAAAGATGCAAATAACAATCAATTTATCTAGACTCTTCAAAACAACAGATTTTTAGCTGGCGGGGGATATTAAAAACACATCATACTACCAGTTCATGAAATGTTTTTAATTTTAAAACAAAACAAAAAACAAGTCCCAATATCAAGTATACTACACAGTAAACTATTTTGCAGTATTTCGTAATATTTTCTGTGTCAAAATATTATTAAATTGGAATATTTTCCAAATATTAAAATAATTATTAAAAAATATTTGTGATAGATATTATCCGCCACCCAAAATTACTTTCTATTCTTACAATTTAGAATTTAAAACTAAAAATGTTGAAAGGTATCACGAGGTTATTAAATAAAGAGATAAAGTTAAAAATATTTTACTTTATATTTTAGCTGTGTTGAAAAACGCTTTATTCTTCAAGAGTGCTTTTATTAAAAATTTAGTTCGGTTTTTTACTGCGTATTAATTATTAGTTCATATTCCTATTATATTAATATAAATTAATTACTGTTCTGTTGGATCAATAAATTTTATTTCATTTATCGAAATCTGGATCGAAATCCGTTCAATGACTAGCAACGACTAAATTTTGGATTTTCATACTTTGGAATGGCACTCTAGAACAGAAAAATGGGTGGCGCCAATCACTGCAGTGAAGAAAAGTGACTTTTAATAAGAAATTACTGACATATTACACATATAGGGAAAGTGCAGGAATATAGTCAGAGCTCTCAAAAATCACAAGAGATTAGAGGAAGAAAGCGGAAAACTTCTCCGAAAACTGACAGGAAAGGTAATCTTCCGTTCATCATTGCTATTTTAATTTTGAGATGAAGTGAAAATAATTCGCACTAAAATACGAAATATGGTCTGGCGAGTGGTAACAAGTTTTCTGAAGTGGTAAATCTAAAATATATTATTATTTGGGTCAAATGGTAGGCGAACTTTTGGTGGGAACATCATGGTTTGGGGCTGCTTTTCTTGATTTGGAGTAGGACCAATATTTTTGATTAAAGAAACCATGATGCAGGAAGAATATGTTTAGATCTTCTGAGACATCATGCTACCTTATGCCCAGGAGGTAATGTCTGTTGCTACGGCCATTTAAGTGGCTGCTTAACTAAAGAAATGGTTTTATTTTAAACTCTTAAAACTAACAATATACTTAACAAAATTTCAAGAAGAAGTAAACAAAAAATAATTTCAAAGTACAAACAAATGTTAAATATTCACGCTTCACAATTTCGTCAAAAGTCAAACTGCAAAAATAGAGTGACGATTAGTTCTGATGGTCGTCATTTTAAATTCATTTTGCTTTTAGGTCTGTACCATACAAGCTCAGTTTTTATTCACCTGTTACTTTTTTCACTACTGCATTATTATTATTTTTTTTTTAAATATCGTAATATGGAGGACTTTTTGCAGATAATCTTTCTTATTTTTAACAACACTTGTCTCGAAGTTTTTCGTTTGTTTTTGTGCTTATTTCGACACAATCTGATTTTCTGGTAGAGTTGGTAGTGTCATTACATCATAGAAGCAATGATCATTCCTATCGTCATTGCACAAATTATGTCTACCCAAGCTCATTCAATACGAATGATCATTCCTACTTCCCGACCAGAGCGCCTGCAGTGGCAAGAAAGTGCAATTTATTGGAAAATTTTGGAAAATCGGCTAATTTTCCAAGCTGTCACTTCATAATACTTGTCAAGTTCCTTCATTTGTTTATGTTTTTTGAAAGAAAGAATTTTAGTAATTTTGGGAGGAGAGTCCACAAACGTCTTCGCAACTTCCTTTTTGCACGAAACAGCAGAGCGGGCACCTTCAACTTTTACATTTTACACACATTTCTTCGGGCACCTTTTACTCTTTGAAGCACGAGTACTGGATTTCGTTTTATGATGGTTTATTTGCATTAATATATTTAAATTATCCAAAATAAAAGATGATTCCATTTTAAATGTCACACAACTAGCACCAATCTGCAACTGTCAATCTGACAACAGTCAAATCGAATTGCAAGAAATTCGTAATTACGGTGTGTCACCCAAAAGTAGACATGATCATTGAATCTATTACGTAATTGAATCAATGATTATTCTTCTGCGTCGTGTGTCTAGGGTTTAACACTGCCATCATGAGCAATGGGCTAGTTACCGTCCTAGTTGTTTAACACTTTGCAGGCGGGCGACTGTAATCTCAGTTACGTGATAGAAACCAGAAACTCATAGACCAAAATTAAGTTATTTTTCTGAGCGTATATATCACAAAAATGATAATCAATCTTTTATGTACATATATAAATAAGTTTCTTCACGTCAATAACGTTCGTAAAATAACGAGTTGGCTAGTACGCGAAAAAAATTAATTTGCCCGCTCCACGTTCAAAAGCGTGGAAAAGCGCACCCGCATGCAAAGTGTTAATATATTATCACTGTCTGAATCTACTTTTAAATTCAGAACTTCAAGCAAAAAAGATTTTCGCGCTCTTGCTAAAAATTAATCAACTTCTCATTCGTCTCTGATAAAAAGAGAAATCTTTTGAAAAGTAATAAAGGAATGCCTACTGCAGAATTCCTCTTTGTACTGCGAATGAAATTTGACGACGCAATGTTAGAAAATTTGTTTAAGTACATCGTGCACTCTATCTGTAATACGCTACCAAATAGTGGGTGTCATAAAAATACTTGCGACCAGTTCTCTGAACATTAAACCATAGCCCATGAAAAACCAGAGCATTTCATAAATAATTTCTTTCACTGTTGAATGCATTTGAAAGAATTTGACCTAAATTCTTAAAGTGCTGCTTATATTACCCTCTGTACAAACTTCCTGCCAAGAAAGTGAATTAGATCCACAGAAATTCCTTCCTGCCCCGTCAAGAAGGCGGAGGCCAAGAAAAAGAAAAACTAACTTAAAACTTACGGATATGATATTTTTCAACAAAAGCAAGAAATCACTCCGGCAAAACTTCCCAATAAATTTTTAATACTGTCGCTCTGGCGTATTGTCCTTCCCGTCGCCGACGTTAACATGGAACACAATGGGATGAATGAATCACTTTACTTTAGATATATCCGTCTATATTCATTGGGCCCAGGATATTTATACCTACGTTGCAGGTTAAAACAAACAAGTTTTTGTTGTTACGTAAGATAAGTTGTAAACCTCTTGCTGTGGGAACCGAGTCTGACGGCCGCCTTTGCTGACGCCAGAAATTTGCATGACGCTTATGTTGATTTAAATATACATCACGTTGCAGAATAAACCGTCTCCCTTTGAAATATTTAATATTGAAATTTCTCATGCGGAGCTAGTAAACAAGATGTAATGTGTATCCAAAATGGGTGAACATTCTGCATCCTTATACGAACGGTTCTACGTACGCTAAGCTAGTTATACCTCTTGAAATTCGAACAAAACTAATTAGTACAACCTATTTGCCTTAGCTCTGTAAACAAGCTTTATAAAATGGAAGGTTTAATGTTAAGTAAAAGAAATTCTGCCTGGTCCTATATTTAGTCATCACATATTATGTTATTACTCTGATGACTATGATGTAAGAACACGGAATTTTATCTCATTTTGCAAACAGTAGCATTTCTGTATGATTCTTAAAACCTAAAGTTGTTTGTATGTGGGTGTTTCCAACCTCAAATGCCGCCCTTTTCTCTAAGGTATATGCAAATAGCGTCTCTTGTTCTTAACATTCCTTGAATTCTAACATAATGACGACTTAGTAACTCAAAGCGGATCTTAGAAACCCACGATTCCACTTGCGGTATTGAGTTCATTATTTATTTAATTCGGAATGTCATATATTATTGATATTACTGAAGAGACAGTATCAATTTTGTGATATTTTTGTTTTGAGTTGAATATGCTTCAACAGAAAATATAATATATTATAATAGCGAGGCCTAAAAACAAACTTGATAACATCATTCCAAGCCAATTTGAGTTGAATAAAGTTTTGTTCAATATTTTAATTTATTTTATTTTTCTCAGGCAATTTATTTTATTCTTGTGTTTTTTTCAAGAAATATCGCAAGTTAGATTGGTAATAAAATATTATATAAAAATGATTTTAGATACTATAATACGGCAAATATCTTATGCATTAAGGGGAGGTTCCTCTGATCGACTCTGAAAAGTTCGTCACTTTTATGAATTTTTTTGAGGTATAAAGAAATGTGATATGAACAAACGGTTTTTTGTACAATGTTTATTGATAAAAAGAGTCCCTAAATTTATTTTTTTCCCCCTCTTTCAATTCAAAATGGCGGCTCCAGCCATATCTCCGCGAGGCCTTGCGCGCCATATATGCGTCTGCGCGGGACGTTCCCGAGGGTCGTAGGGGACACTGAAACATGAACATTTTTTAAGTTAGTTAAATAAACATATGTAGCGGCCCTTCAACCAAAAATTTCGAAATATTGAAGGTTGGTTATTTAATAATCAAGTTAAAGGACAGGGCAGCACAAAGGCCGCATCTTGATCTCTTCATGTACAGAAAAGCCAAGGGCCTGTATATAGTTAACAGACATTACGAAAGTCACATTTTTACATGAGCACACGTACAGGGTCAGAAGTCGATCTTAGTAACACTATACCTGAACAACATCGCTCATGACATTATTTTCGTCGCATCTTATCTGGCCTATGACTCGACTAAACCTCCCCCGAGCAAAGAGCTAAAAGAAGTCGTTGATTATAGCTCCAGGACAAAACTCCCAATTTGTAATAGGTTGCAACGCAAACTCACACCATATTTGCTGAGGAAGCACCAATACAAACGACAGAGGAGTGTCTTTTTTGGAATTTGTCATGACTACCGAGTTGATGCTCCTCAATAAAATTCATGAACCGACGTTTGTGAACTTCATTAGACGTGAAACAATCGACATCACGCTGTACTCCTTCGGTCTTTCAGACTACTATAGCAGGGTGAAGGGTCATAAACAACATCCTAACTTCTGATCTGAGATCAGTTTTCTTTTTCGGTTTTAGTCAGATGAGTTCCATTAAGAATGATATGGGGAGGCAGCTAGATCTTGTATTTTCTTCCGATTGTAAGAACACACAGTCCAGTTGTTTTTCACCTTGGGCACACTTCACTCGCCTCTTCAAATTGATTATTTGTTTTTATAATCCGGAAGATGCTAAGCAGCATATTAATGATAGCGATCACGTATACAATGTCAGGAAAACGGATATTGAAGAACTTTCTAGAAGGATGCCCTCCACTCCCCAAAAACCATTTTTTTCAAATATCTTGAAAACTAATTAAAATTTTGCAACAGTACTTTTTAATACTGTACAACATACCACGGAATCAGAAAAATTGACAAAATCTAGCTCTGGTGCAAATCGGGGGTGACTTACCCCCGCTCACCCTCCGAAGATTGATTATTTTCAAATCTCCTAATACATGTCAACTAAATTTCTCAATTATCTACTTTATCCAATTATTTTGGCTCAAATTCTAATAATTTAGGAATTTTTACAGATAAAAATACACTGAAAAATAGTATCTACCCTCAAAATTACTTAGGGGTTGCGGCCCTTGGGTCCAAAGTAATATTCACAATATTGTTATAATACAACCTAAAAGGCGCACTTGGTATTGTTGCAAAATTTTTATTAGTTTTCAAGATATTTAAAAAAAAATGGTTTTTGGGGGTTAACTTTAAGGGTGGTTTTTACACCTTCAATGGAGGAGTTAGCACGTAAAAAAAAATACGTGTCCAATATTTTTCGATGCTCTACCACATATCACAAAATCAAGAAAATCGGTGAGGTACACCTCGGGTACTTGTCAGTGATTCACAGGGATCTACTCAAATGAGCGATATTTTCATTTCAACCATTCAGAAGACAGAAGTCCTAGCAGAGATGTCATTTCTTCAGCCATCTTACAAGAAATGATTCTTCTAATGCTAGACCTCAGATTAATCTTGGCTTTCCGCTATGTTCCAAAAAGTTGGCTAGTAGCCGATGTGATTTTTAAACCGAAATCTGGCAAGAGGAGTTACAAGATGGCGGACTCATTCTGCCCAATCACAATTACAAGCTTTCTTATGAAAGCATTGGAAAAGATCTTGGTCGAGCTTATCAGATCGCAACATCTGAAGGAGTCACTACTTCATGAAGAACGACATGCATATCAAAAGGCACCGACTCCGATCTTCATCACACTGTAGCATTCATAGAAAAAGGCTTTAAATGCAAAAAAATGCATTTCACTGTCGGGGTCTTTATAGACATTGACGACGCCTTTGACAACATTAGCTTCAATTCTACGCCATGCAGAAGCACAAGGTAGATCAAACAGTACTAAGCCATAAGAAGGGTAGGCAGATGCTGTTCAAAAGATGGCATACTCTCCCCACTACTATGGTGCATGGTTGTCGATGACCTCGTTAATACGCTATAGTTTATAAACTGCAAATGCTACGATATTATCAAGAAGTAATTAGCTAAGCACAATTTTTGAGATCCAACAACATGCGCTCTTGTTAATGGCAAAGTGGTGCAAGTACATACACGTCAGTCAACGCAGGGAAAACATTCGCGCTAATCTTCAACAGCAGGAGAAAGCCTCAAGAAATTAAATCTCTTTGCATTTTCGGCAAAGAGATTAAGTATACCAAGAGTGTGAAGCATCCAGCTGTCACGCTTGATGACAAATTGAACAAGAAGCTGCATTTGGAAAACAAAGTACAGAGGTGATCATATAGGTCCCAACATCGAGGACAACGACATTGCTGACTCTTTGTACCGATTACGGCTTCACTAAATGGCGAGTTGCAAAAGAAGATGCATCAGCTTGGCAATCAGTGGAATCACGGGTCACTTAAAGCTGAATAAGCACCTTCACACAATGCGAATTGCTGACTCGCCATTATGCAAATGTGAGCTGGAGGATGAAACCATGATCCAATTTGTAGGTTTTTGCTCCCTCTACCTCAGCTTGAGAGCCGAACACCAAGTATAAGTACATATAGCCACCGCCGAGCTACATAAACTTACTTATGTTACCAAAACTTACGAGTTTTGTTTTGTTAGAAGAACCAAACGACTAACGGCTCTTGAAGGGCAGTGAGATTAAAACATGTAGTGGACTTACGAAACCTAGTTGTAGAACCCTCCAAAATCTTCTTTTTGATGCTATTTCTTTTTTCTTTAATATCTAAAAATATAAGTTTATTTTTCTTTGTCTTGTTTATTTTCAAGTGACAATAATATTTTTCGTGAAATCAAAACTAACCTACCTTAAAAAGCTACTAAGAATACAATTCTAGATTTACACAAAAACAATTTGATACAGTGACTACAAAGTTATTTTCTATTGCTATGGCAACTAAGATCAAACAATTCAATACTACTTCCAAATTTTACGTGCAATACACTTTTATTTCGACATATGACATTACTTCTATTTCTACTTACAAGTACCGTTCTTTAACTCATATCTACAAATCTTGAGATTACACAAACAAACTAAAAAATAATTCAGGGTGATAAAAAACCATGTGATCTGTTCCTACTGTATCGACAATTGTGGCCAAGACAACCACCACAACACCCCCAATTTGTAATGGTTTATATTCCTGGACTGTTATCAAAAATCATTTTAAAGGAATTAATATTCTGTGGAATCATTTAAGAAATGTTTGAAATACGCTGATTTCTTATAATTTATGAATTTTTCTGTAAATAGAACTCCCTCTTCTGAATTAAAGTGGTTTTATAAAACAATTAAGAGGTTAGATTAGGTTCCTTACATCGTACTATTTTATATAATAGTTGGGATAATTCATTGTTATATTTTCGAAAATATTAATGCTGACATAAGTGGCAATAAGACATCCGACTCCTTAAACAATATAAACCTCTTTTCCGCGTTTCCCTCCATTTTCCCTTCAAGGACCAATTTTCTGTGGAAGCAGAAATCAGAATTTAAAAGGACACAAAGTCACCTATTTTGGGTAAATCTAAATATAACGACCGGGAAAATTGATCGTTCTCCATTCTCGACGGAAGGTATCAAAAGCCGCTTGCCACTTTCAAAGTTCACCACCCGCGCCCAGACCTTAACGACGACATCTTTCGTGGAAGAAACTCACCTGTGCGCGCGCTATGAGTTTCCAAAGCGATATCCGGCGCCGCCCAAAGGACACGACGCCGGACGTCGTCCCACCTGGCAAAGCTAATTCCTTATTCTGCTCCACGAAGCAGATAACACAGGAGGGCCTCGTCTTGACAAGTGAATGTGTTTAAAATGTTTTACACTTTCAGATTTCGTTTACTTCAGCAGTTTTGCTCGTCTGGACGTTCTCTCCCTAAAATCTGGTCTTAGTGTCCGCCGCAGAATAAGAGCCACAAATCTGCCATATTTTACGGGGGAGTACGAGCGGAAGAAGGGGATATTTCAAAAACCTCAGAAATTCGGGTCAAGGTCCAAGACATTATGAAGGGGCGATTTTAAATGGACGAAGAAGGAGAGGGCTCCCAGGATTCCACTTCAGGTGAAAAAAAGGGTTTGCGAAGCGAAAATAAATCCTATTACATCTCGCACCGGGATTCCTTTGCACCGCTTTTTCAAAGAAATAAGTTTATTCCTTTCGAACAAAGCAGTTAATTTTGCTGTTCACGCTTGTTCGACCGAGTAATAGCACGCCCTGAGTAAATATTTTATCCGTGTAGGTGTAATTTCGCTTTAATCGCAGCGCGGAAGAAGACTTTGCTTTCCTTCTATTCTCTCCTCGAACTTTGAAATACAATACGGCAGCCCCAATATAGTATAAGTTCCCAGTTTTCCCTTTGCTGTTAACTTTCCTGGGTCTCTTGGAATGAACCTCATCCTCCAGCCATGCTTATTCCCTTTATTTCTCTGTATTGATTTCCGTCATCAAAGTGACCTGGAAAGTAATACCCCGCTTCTGATTAGAGCTTTCATGCGGTAATTTTAACAAACGATTAGTTACTCCTATGCATCTGAGGCGGTTTTTCAAGGAGTTCTGCTGGCGTTATCTGATCTAGCCAGCCACCTGTAATCACTCACGGCGTCAATTAGCCGAAATCAATCATGCTCGTGCCGACTCGCTTTACCTGTGAGCCTCGACTTTGGAGTGCCTTACCGCATCTATCAAAACATGTCCAGGTCGTGCTAACAGGACGGGGACTTGTTCGATCAATAACTTTGCAGAAATTAATTCCTACATTGCATGCTTAGATAAGATCTGATTGAGTTTATGATTTTTACGCTGAATAACACAGCCCGGGTAAATGAATTTTGGTCCCGAAAAGTAATCGACAGTGACTGGCCGCTTACTGAGGACGAAATTAACCATAACTTAGCCAAAAATTGGATTGATATTCGATATACTCTGTAGGCTTTATGAAAATAAGGATAATGAAGCTGTCTTATCGAATTTAGTTAATTTTGTTTAATCTCCGAAAGATGTCGTCTGTAATAAATTGTGCCCAAAACAAATATTTACCATTAGATATTAAAAAATATAAAATATTCCAAAATGTTATTTTGATTTCATTTCATTCTAGCTAGCAAATACTAATCTTATAATCAAGGGATTTCGGTATTTAAACGAACAATCAGTTTAGTCAAAGCTTTGTAAAATAATAGAATTAATTTGTAGCATAAGACTGATAACTCACCATTTAGTCTAATATCAGTAGACATGTGACCACGAAGCAAACTTTTCTTCAGTACATGCTTACTGACACGAACATCAAACAAATTAGCATTCTTATTCACATTTAGAATCATCCTGTTAATAGGGTGGAAAAAACTGTAGTTATTTTTACATAAACTAGTTTGCAGAAGTGGCACTACCCTAAGATTGCGCTCGTTCACTTTTAAAGCGAATTCAGTTTTAAGGGAAGCAGAGTCTATATTACCAATTAATAATTGGTGAACAAATACAATGTCAGCGATCTCCCAATTTACTAAATCAAGATGGGCTATCTTCTGTAGCTTAAAATCATCTTCAACTATATTTTCAGCAGTTTGTAGTTTTTTAATATGCGTTTGCATGCAATGTAGCTTTGTAAAACATTGCGGCTTGAAATGAGGTTATTTCCGAGGCTTAGGGTCTGTCCAAATCTAAATCTTCCTGTTCTTCTCTTTATAATAGTTCGTGTCCTCACACCGAGCTAAGCTCTGTCCGAATTCAAATCTAAATTAGTGAGCTTACTTAGTATAACTATTAAGCCCTGTTAGCTTGATGAGCGAGTCAACATTTTTGTTGACTTTGTGAAACAATTGAGTGAACAAGTGTCGGTTCCTCAGAAATAACTAAGATGGCGCTGGCTTTACACGGAGACTAGGATGAATTTTTCTTTGTCATTGACTTCAAGTTAATTTTACCATGAAAACGATTATTCAAAATTGTTTAAGGAAATATATTTGCTTTAATGTCCGTTATAGTTTTCACTGAAAGAGATATTATATACTAGCTGCGTTACCCGGTTGGGTTTGTCAAAATATTGATGTACACATAGTTCATTCCAAATCAGAGGCTCTGAAATCCTTTAATATTAATTCACTTGAATTGTAGAAATTCTGTTTCGCCATCTTGCATTTCCAAAAGCCGATAGCAGATTCGAAATCGTTTGCCAGTAAATTTTCATTAAAATCCTTCAAATGTCGATACATTTTTGTCGTCATATTGGATTCGCCACCTTTAATTTACTGATTTTGATAAAATTCAAAATTAGTGATCTCAAAACAATTATTGTGTTGATTTTCCCCCATTTTGGAAGTACAAATTTTGATAATATTCAAAATTAGCGGCTTCAAAATAATATTGAAATCGAGAAATTTAGGTCGCCATATTGGATTTCCAAGTCTTGACAATATTCAAAATCAGTGGCCTCAAGACAATCGTACTAATTTTCGTTAAAATCCGTTGAAATCCACAAACTTGGATTGTTTTAATTTTCATTCAAATCCATTGAAATAGGGAGGTTTTGGTCGCTATATTGGATCCGCCATCAGCATTTACAAATTATGGCTATATTCAAAAAGTGTGGCCTTAAAAAAATAATTGTAGTAATTTTCATTAAAATCCGTTGTAATCGAAATATATTGGTCAGTTGATAAAATTCAGAATTAGTGGCCTACAAATAATTAATGTACTAATTTTCATTAGCATCTGCTGAAATCGAAAAATGTTGGTCGCCATATTGGATTCGCCATATTGGATTCACAAATTTTGATAATATTCAAAATTAGTGGCCTCAAAACAATCATTGTACTAATTTTCATAAAAATCCGTTGAAATCGAGAAATTTTGGTCGCCATATTGGATCCGCCATGTCCAGTTTCTAAATTTGGACCGGAGATTTGAAATCAGCATTTCCCAAAACCCCAAAAAACCAAATTTCATGAAAATCGCTTCCAATTTAAAATGTTCAACCGCCATCTTGAGTCCGTCATTTTGAAATCCTATTCGAGAAAAAATTAGCTATGTTAAGTTGGAATATGAACTACCTTCGGAAAAAAAATTTAAAATATTGATACATGCGATTAGGCGTGATTGAGCAACAAACAGACAAACAAGAAAACAAAATACACCATTTGACTTTAATCTGAAGTAAATTATTTTAAAAATATTTAAATTTTAATATATTTTTATGTAATTAAAAAACGTAACGAAAATCATGTGTTTTAGACACATACAATATCATAACTTATCAAAATGCAAAATTTATAGATTATACAGATCCCAATTTAAAGATGGAATGATCATTTCATTGATTCATTGCACCCATAACAACAGATGCATAAAACTTAAATAATTTATTAAAATGTATACAATGTACCGAAAAACAATATTTAACGTTGAATTCCAAGATTCCAGAAATAAGCAATAGAGCAATACCAACATTAGCTTAAATCTAAATGAAATTTCGAACAAATGAAAGTATTGAATAAATTAAAAGTAAAACGGATAATTACCAGTGCTTAATCGGAACTACAGGCTAAAGTCTCCCTTTCTCCTAAGAATTGCGCGAATCCCTCGAAATCGTAAGACGATGATCTTCGGTGTATAATTAATTCGAAGAGGTGAGTTTCCGCCATCGCTCGAAGTCAAGGGAAAATTTTATTGAGAAGCAAATTGATATCAGCAATTAGCTATTATTTGCTCCGTCCGACGTGAATCGATACGGATTATTTGGACGCCCTAATCCTAATTAATTGTTACTCCGCGCTGCTCTGCTCTGCTCTCCTGCGAGAAATTATAATTTCGTCCTTCATGCTCTAATACATAGCAAATCTCGTTATCGTGCCGTACTAATTCAATTCGAATTAGGGATAATTCGGGGTTGGTTTATCTGTTTTTTTTTTTTTTTTTTCTGTGTCCTTTCACCTGAAGGAGTTTGGTGGCTGATTATTTACCTTGTCTCAGTAATTATTACAAATCAACTGAATGCCAGCAATTATTTCGTAATTGTCCGATTTAGCCGTGTAAAAGGACAAATGAAGGCAATTCTTTGTCGTGTTTGCGGGCGCTGCTGTTGAGCGTGCGGGGACGGCCACATGACGTGCTCAACATTCAAGCCTACGTTGACAGGCTCCATTAGGGCTCCACCTCAATTTGGCGCCCACTAGATCTCGCTGACAGAGAGAAATGTGTTTCGGGCTGCTTATAGTACAAAATATAATAACAAATACAATAATTATAGGTTTCTTGTGGAGCATGGAATAACCGTGCCAAAGTTGCTTTTGCATCCTGTGCCAGTTGTTCCGATATGATTTTTCTTCAGCTGGGTAAAAGGCAGGGCAGGCAACTTGCCAAGAGCCTGCTGAGCCCTGGGCCGGCAATATCTCTTCCTTATTATCAGCAGCTTATCCTGGAGGATGGATACATCATAAAGGTTGAACTATGAGCTGGCAATTTATTACTGGGAAAACTATTTTATTCGCAATTTTTAGAGATTTACCCCAAAAGGAGACCTGGAACAAAGACGTATGTCACCTTGCCAATTATTTATGAGATAGCGTCCCGATTAACTATCGATGGATTCTGTATCACGGGAGCTTGATGGGCTTCTCGGATCGCTCAAACTTTCCATACGGGAAGAGATTATCGGGTGAAATATTATTTCCGGATAAAGGGACGTGCAACACACACGCTGTCATCTTACAGTTTAGACCTCATATAGGAAGGCGATGACGTAATGGGGATTTATAAATATTTATGCTTGGGATTGAGTGCAACTGGCGCTGGTGGGGAATGGGAATTTATAATTATTTATGGCCATGGAGCAGTGCTTTGGAGTATAAGCAAAGTGCGGTATGATGATTATTGTCGGATGTGACTCATTAAGGAGGTCTTCGAAACGAAGAAGCTCTACTTTTCCCAGATCGATATTCAGAGGTTTCAATTACATATTTTAAAATTTAAATTATAAAGCCGCACTGAGAAAAAAACCTACGTAAAATTGTTAAAAAGCACTTCTAAAATACACTAGTGCTACTACAATGTTGGGTTTCTAAGTTCTTGGAAAAGACAAAAACAAAGTAGGCAAATCTAAATTACCTAAAAATACCAGGACAATCTTATATAGGAAGCTAAGGAAAACTAACTAAAACGTCTATAAATTACCTAAAATTATCAGGGTAATCGTACAGGTAGCTTAGGTGATTTAAGTAAAAACTTCAGAAAATTACCTAAAAAATCAAGGGAACTTTATACAGGAACCTTAGGTGAATGGAACTAACAAAGGCTGCAAATTATCTTAATAGACCGATTTTATACTAAAAGCTAAGGTCAACTAATTATAAAGTTCAGTAAATTATCAAATCATTAGTTCAGTCTTATATAGGAAGCTTAGGTGAAGTAACACATCGTTTACCTTTGACCCAAATAAGACAAATTTCTAAAAACTTGATCAATTTATCAAATAATTTGTATAAATCCTCAAACTTATGTGAGCCGAGCCGAGTAAAGAGGTAAAGCTAACTGATTTTCCCAAGAAAGATTCCGCAGGGAAAACCTGAGAATCCTTCGCTGGACTGCCTCGACACAGTTAACGAAAAACTTGTACGATGGGGAACAGATCAGAAAGGTGTACTCAAGAATCGGTCTGACGAGGAAGAGAATTCTTGTGATACAGTAGGTGATCAATGTATTAGAAACACTTGCCCCCCTTTTGCCTTTATTACAGCGGCGCATAATTTTGGCATTCTTTCAACTAATTTCGAAATTGTTTCCGCATCTATCGATGTCCAGTGGTGTTGTAGCCTTTCCATAATACTTTCTCGACTTGTTGGCTGGTCATTTCGCAACTTCCGATCAAGCTCGTCACATAATAACTGTACAGGGTTAAGATCGGGCGATTGTGGCGGCCATTGCACGATTTTTAACATTTTTTGTTGTTCTTTTTTTGAACGTAAGGTCCTTATTCGTAGGGCAGTGTGTTTGGGGTTGTTGTCATGTTGAAACGTAAACCCAGCACCATTGAGTCGGAATCTAGATGGAATTGCATTTTGATGAAGAATGTCTTCGTAAACTTCAGCAGTCATAATTCCACGTATTTCTTTAAGATCTCCGACCCCATTGGCTGAAAAACAACCCCAAACTGTGACACTACCTCCACAGTGTTTAATGGTAGGTGTTATACAGTGGGGAGTTGATTTTTCATTCGTATAACGGCGCACACATACTCTCCAAATAAATCAAATTTAGACTCATCTATCCAATGAACATTTTTCCATTGCTCAGTGGTCCAATTAACGTGACAATTCGCAAATTCTAATCGCTTCTTTTTATTTTCAGGACAAAGTAATGGTTTCTTTACTGCAATCCTTTAATAATTAGCCCCCAAGGGGTGAGAATTAATTTTAAAAATTTCGAATTAAATTAATATTTTTTGAACGCGTTCACCGATTTGGATGGGATTTGGACATGTTATAGATGTAGAGGCGCATCACAGAAAAAATCAGTGGAACTGAAAACTGGATAAAACCTAAACATTTTTTTTTTCTTATTAAAGAAAATGTTTCAGCCATTTTGAATTTTGGTACAATCACCAAAATCTTGTCATAGCTTCCTAACATAGTTTTTTATAACATTTATTTTTTTCACCGGCGTCACACCTAAAAAAAATTAATGTCGATTTTTATTTGTTTTTTGTACACTCACAGGCACAATAAACCGCCCGCTTACACCATCTCTAAAAAATTATGTTTCTACATTCTGGCTCACAACTCCTCCAAATCATAACCGATTTTCTTCATTTGTATTTCATATGCCCCCTCCGCGGCTGCCATATCTGCATATTTATAATTTATTTATTTTTTTATTTCCCCCGTCCACTCCTTTCTTTTTTGCATTCTGGCTCAGAACTCCTCTAAATAAGAACCGATTTTCTCCATTTAAATTTTGTAAGCAAGCCCCCCTTGGGTGTCATCTTCGTGTATTTATATTTATTTTTTCCGTTCACCCCTTTCGCCCCGAATGATTTCTTAAGATGGCCATCTCTAAAAAATTATGTTTCTACATTCTGGCTCACAACTCCTCCAAATTATAACCGATTTTCTTCATTTAAATTTCGTATGAAAGCTCCCGGCGGCTGCCATCTCTGCATTTTTGTATTTATTTTCCCCGTTCACCCCTTCCCCTCAAATAATTTCTTAAGGTGCAAATCTCTATAAGAATTACAGGGTGGATGGTTAATTGTGCCTTTGAGTGTAGGTTATGACTACAATGTACGGCAAAATCGCCAATTTTTTTTATTAATTTGCCGTATCCCCCGTACAGTAGCAGGGTACGAATCCTATTTGCTAATTAAGTGGACAGTGACGCCCCTACCGAATCAAAGACGCCTGTTAATCTTGTATTAACGCCGGGCAGTCAAGATGGAGCACCATCTGTTCCTGTCCAAACTGGCCTTCGAATGGTGCACATGTGCTTCCACGGATAATTACCCAAAGTGCCGCTACCTCCTCGTTCCTCTACGGTTATATTATATAATTAATTGGTGACCTAATTGGTTCACTTAACCATTTCTAGTGCAAATTTCCATTATGAATAAATTTATTGCCTTTCGCTGGGGATACTTTTATATTTCACTTTACGACTTCGCCGGGACGTGAACGGAATTTACTGAAAATTCGCTGCCATTTCGCTGGATAGGGTTGGGATTAACCAAGTCCCCTTCCTAGCTCTGCGTATGTAACTCGTCGAAAAAGTAAAAAATAAAACGAAATCCCGCTTATTTAATTAGAACTGGCTGCGAGTTTCTGTTTGCTTAGCGTAATGAAGTCCTAAAAAAATTTGCAGAACTTCATTAGGATTAAAAATTAAGAATCGTATAGCGTCAGGCTCTATTAGACGAAATTACTATCCTTTAAAAAATGTGTAATTCATTAAAACCATGCAAAGAGCCACAAATTTACGAAAAATATTGAATATATTGGGTGTGTGAATATGACTCCGCCTTTTTTTGTTAAAATAAAACACATTTGCTTTTTGAGAAAATTAAAGAAAAGTTTATTTAAAGTATGCTCCATCGGCAGCTACAACCTTCGCCCATCTTTCAGGTAATTTACGTATTCCTTGCATGAAGAATCCTGGTCTTTTTAGCTGATCCAATTATCAATCCAAATTTTGATACTTTCGTATGAAGTGAACCGTTATCCCGTAAGATCTGACTCATTGTTCGGAATAAGTGAAAATTCGAAGGAGCTATGTATGGCGAATATGGCGGATGGAGTAGCACTTCCCAATCCTGTCCATCTAAATATCTTTTTACGACTTGTGCGTTATGCGGTTTGGCATTATCCTGTTGAAGAATTAATTTACTGTGCCTATTCACCCATTCTGGTCGTTTTTCTTCTATGGCTCCCTTGAAACGCATTAGTTGTCGTCGGTAACCTTTTCCATTAATAGTTTGAGAGCGTTCGAGCAACTCATAATAAACAACACCTCTCTGATCCCATTAAATGCTGTGATGGGCCGGGTTCACCTGGCTTCACTCAAGCTTTTTTATATTTAGGATTCTCATTATATATCCATTTTTCATCTTCTGTGATTATTTGATGCAAAAATCCTTTTCTTTGCTGCCTTTGAAGTAGCATTTCACAAATTGTTTTTCGACGTTCAATATCTCTTTCTTTCAAGTCATATAAAACCCAGTTACCAACTTTTTGAACCATTCCCATTGCTTTCTGTGTAAGTGACTGACAGTTACAAGATGAAAAAATTGTTTCTACTCTTAAGAAATATATACAATAAAAAATACGAAAGACAATCTATTAATAAATATGCTATATTTCCGAATTTTTATAATTTAATTTCAGTAAAAATAATGACATTTTTCTCAAATTTAATTAAATAAAAGTCCATTCCATCATTTTTAAGACTTCTTACTCTGACTGTTCCTGTCCTACATTTCATACCTTTCAGACTAAGATATTAGTTGATATACTTAAAATTGGGAAGAAAAACAACCGCCATGGTGAGCTTTGCTTTCGTTATTCAGTTATTTATCTGCGAAATGTCAAGGAATTTTCTCAAAAGCATAGATCAAATTCAGTATTTAAAAAAAAAAACTCAACATATTTCTTTTATTTTGCTTTCAGAATTTTTTGTTTTCTTAAAATTTAAAATTTCGAACAACCAACTTTCTGGCTTCGTGAAGTGAAGCAATTGAAACAATTCAGGCAAGTGGAACAAAAGAAAAGAATGGGATCAATCGGGGAATAATGGAACAAAGCACCAAGCTCTGTAGAAAAATTCAATTGAAGGCAGGATTCTTTGCATAGAAGCATTCAGGGCGTATATTGTATTCATGGTGAGTGCCGAGAAGCTCATTCATAAAATTAAAATGTAAACGCTGACGTATTCTGAATGTCAGTATTCCTCCGGGATATTCACATGAATGTATGAACTCCGGAAACTACTTGTGAACACAGCGAAAACAATTTTGAAAAAGCGTAAATGAATGTCGTTGTGCATTGCCATATTCGGTATCTGCATCAAGTCGCTACAACATTTCTGTGTACCATGACCGCGCCTCGTCATGCATTCAATTTTCAAAATATTTCTCTGTCCTTTTTCAATAAATAAAGCAATTCAATAAAGTCCATAGGTTAAAGGGAAAATTATTTAATTTGGCATTTTGAAACAATTTTCATTATGAACATTATTAAATTAATTTTGGATCGCCATCTATTTACAGGGTGACAAATGGAAAGTTGCCTAAAGTATACCTATGTCCTTTTCCCTTTAATATGTCGTAGAAGGTGGGGCCCCCGTAGTTATATACTACAGTATTGTCAGTTTCTGTTGAGAGGTCATAAAGAGAAATACGTGTATTTTAAAATTAGTAACCTTACAAACGAAGAAAATCGAGTGCTTTTATTCTAGAGGTAAAAACTATACTTAAGCATATAGAGACCTTCATACCAAGTTTAGAAGTAAACATTTAGCCAACCGAAACACTCTCAGAAGGTAAGAATTAAAAAAAAGTATTTGATTTCATCGTATGACCGCATTTATTAACAATATTTTCAAGCATTTATGTAAATAGCTATCCCCTAGCCGAATTTTGTCGATTTTTTTAAATCTCAATAAGTAGCTGTCAAAACTATCTGATTCAACTGGAACTAATTTCAAATAAAAATGACATTTTTACTGAAATTATACGTATTTTTATTTTTGTTTTTCCCCTGCACTCATTTTAAAATTATGAATGATTAGTTTAGGCAACTTTCCGTTTGTCACCCTGTATAATCAGCAACTTATTTCATATTATGTTAGTTTTTAATAAATTAAGAGTAGGGAAAGTCAGACGTTTTCCTTTCCTGTTGAAACATCAAATATACAAAAACATATTTTCATTTTCTCGAATAAAACGTTTTTTCTAAATTAAATCTAAAACAAAGCCCACAGAATACTGTCGTTATCAATGATTCGGTTGCTATTATAAAGTTCTCTCAAAGAAATGACAAGAAATAAAATGCATCATATTATGCGAAGAAAAGCCAATAAAGACGAAATTGTATATCTTCAGGGGATGAATACTTTACACCTGCGGAAGTTTCCTTAAAAATGAGATCTGACAAGACAAACATTTATTTTGATGCTCTTTTCGGAGCATTTCTCAAAAAGCAGCTTTTTAACCAAAATGTGTACTACTTTACGGCTTACAGTTGTCAGAAAACGTCGAAAACAAACGAAAAACCCTCAGTATCTCAATTCCTTCAACCTCTAGGTAAAAAGTAACTTCAAAAACGACCTTTACGTCCTCGAAAACATATGAAACGATATGCTATAATTTTGAGAAAAACTACCCCCTCTGTCTTCACTCCTTCAACGCCAAGGTAAAAAATGATTTCATGAATGAGCTTTACGGTCTCGAAAACGTATAAAACGATATGCATCTTGTTATATTCTATTACAGGGAAAAAGCAGCCTCTCTATCTTCACCCCTTCAACCCCTAGGTAAAAAATAATTTCAGAAATGAGCTTTGCGTCCTCGAAAACGTATAAAATGATATGCATTTTGTTATTTTCAATTACAAGGAAAAAACTACACCTCCTATATTCACCCCTTCAACCCCTAGGTAAGAAATAACCCCAAAACTTGATTTAGCGGCTTCTCAAATATGTGAAACAATATATAATTTGCTATTATATTCATCTCGTTATTTGTGATAATTAAGGAAAAACTACCCCTCAGTTTCAGCTCCTTCAACCCGGATGTGAAAATTAACCCCAGAAATGGATTCAGTACCCCCAAAAACGTTAAAATGAGAGGTTTTACTAACTGTATGTAGAAAAGAAAGTGTTATTAATTTTGTTCGCCTAAATCAGCTTCCCAAACCCTTAAAGGTTTTTGCCAAAAAAGTTCTTGGGGACACGTTGGTGCAAGAAAAAAAGATTGCCCCTATAAGTACATTATATTGGGCTATTACACATGGCGTTTTTGATCATTTTTTTGTAGCTCAGTTCAGACACTGACTAACGAGTAACAGCTTTAATTTTGTTAGCGATAATTTGACACCCTGTGAGTTTTACCCTGCGCATTGGTTTTACCTTAATACTGTACTGTTGGAAAGACCAATTTCTATACTTTCATTTGATATGTTAGTATACTTAGGAAAAACCGCCTTAATCGCAGAGACAAATTAACTAAATCATAATGAAATGTGTTACTGCTGGAAATTGGGTAACTTTGAGGGTTTTCCATGACCTTACACATGAGCGAATGGTAAAATATCGGACAGAACATATTGCTGCAGACTCTAAGGAATAAGAAAATGTACAATGTAAAATTGGTTAAATCTCGCGTTTTGTTGATTTCTGACTACTGTGTAAAATTATCTAAACCTTGAATGTTTGTAAAATATTAAGAGAACGTCTTAAAATTTCATACATCCATCGTAAACGTAAATTGGAATTTAGTTTAGCACATGTTTAAACGTTTTGAGAAATTTATTATAGCTATTTTCTTTCACACAATTTCACATTATTCTTCGGATGGGGTGGGGTTTAATTGAATGGGTCTTCCAAAATGTTTTAAAATTGCCAGTAAAATTTTAACTTCCAACTCTATACAGTTGAAAAATCTAATATAAATTTTAATCTTTTTCGTATGTATCCAGAATAATAAAGAATTTTCTAAATTAAATAATATTCTCAAAATATGAAGAGGATTTGTCAAAATGTTTGTATAAAATGTACGCAAATATAGTTCATATCATGATGATATTATAATATTTATAAGTATTTTAGATAGAAATAATAAATAATGGCATATAAATAAATTCATAATCTGGCAATTTCCACACATTTTTGTTTGAACTCGATTGAAAAAGGTTATCAAATAGATGCCATATGCACTGATTTTTCTAAACATTTTGACAAGATCAACATATCTGTTGTTCTAAATAAGCTTCAACAAATAGGTTTCCATTCTAATTTTTTTTCAATGGACTTCCTCGTACCTATCGGACAGGAAACAGATTGTAAAAATAGATGAGTGATGTTCTCGTTTTATTGACGTCTGTTCTGGTGTACCGCAGGGAAGCTACTGTGGTCCTATTGTATTTACGCTGTTCATAAATGACATTATTGAAAGTTTCCTGCATGCTAAGTGCTTAGTCTATGCAGATGACTAAAAAATATTTCTTCAAATTCGTAATAATGACTGTTGCTTAAAGTTGCAGAAATATCTAAATAACTTATCTTCTTGCTGGGTCAGAAATGGTCTACACCTAAGCATATCTAAATGCCACGCGATTTGGTTTTTTCTTTGTGTAACAGATACGTTGTTACTGGTTTAGGTGTAATTTTGGATATGAAAATTATACTTTCGAGACCCATGGACCACGTGGTGTTTAAGGCTTATAAATCGCTAGGATTCATAAAAAGTTATACAAAAGAATTCTCTAATATATTCTTATTAAAACTATGTATATCTATTTATAAAGCCCTGCATCTATTTATCTGGAGCCCATCCTATATTCTACACATTAATAGAATAGAAACGGTGCAAAGATCTTTTAAAAAATTTTTATATTTCAGATTAAATTGGTAGAAATCAAATGCACCTTCTTATGAAACATGTCGCGTTTTCTTTGGTTTTCCTATGCTTCATTATAGGCGTGATGTGGGATGTGCTTTGTTTATTAAAGTTTTGTTATGTAATGATATCAGTCAGTTGTCCTGAAGTACTTTCTATGATTAATATTTATGCATCGCAAAGACCGTTCCGTGCGAGAGACTTGTTAATTACTAAATAATTTAATGTATCTAGAAATATAATATTGTAAGTTAGACTCTCTTTAGGTTAGTTTATTCTTTAAGTTTTAGTCTGTAAGATGAATGTACAATCGGTAGGCTATAAATAAATAGATAAATAATAATGGTATCCAATTTACCTTTCTTCGCATAAATCTAACTGATGTTAATCTAATTGTCTTGAATCCTTAATATTGGATTAATATGTATTAGTTAGGTTTTCGGACCGACTAACAATTAGACAAATCTTAGGTTTCAATATTAAACGTATGAAGTAGCATAGGGGACTTGGGACTTTTTGGAAGCGGTTCTATTTTTTTAAAAGATTTTTTGTGTGTTATATGTAATCAGATCACACAAAACTATATTTAATTGGAGTACCTAAGCTGTGAACAAAACAGACAGAAAGATGGTAAATTTAAGGAGGTTAGGTGGTAACGCGGTTTTGAGATTAAAAACTTCCGAAATTCTTACTGTGAACTAATTTCTATGAGGAGCAGAACATTTATCATTTTCATTTAACGTTACCCCTTTACTACTACAAGAAATATAATAGCAATCTTAACTGCAGTTTATCCTTTATTTTCCAAAAAAAAAATAAAATTTTTATACATTATAATATTTTGAATAACAAAAGTAGTTTTATCTTTTAATAAATCTAAAAGGATTCTCAAACCTCATTCTACCCAGTTTACGAGAAAATTTATGTGGTAAACGATAAACACTCAAAACATTACAACTTATACAAAAAATCGTTTCCAAAGATACAAAGAATCGTATAATATGAGACCGTATAAAATTTATAATAACCGTTTGTGACCCAGTAAGTCCTATAGAAACGTAGGATCAACAAGCTAGCCGAATATGAAAACGAGGGCAGCTAAGTATTTGGTTAAAGGGAAATCGGGGCTAGCATAAATTTTATAGATCAAATCTTTTAAAGGGTGTTTTTTTAAACTCGATAGAACTTTATATTTAAAATAACACAAAGGGTTAATTTATGATGAAACTTTTGAAAGTCGAATTCATGATATTCATATTTAAAATTGACTTCTTTAATATAGCCACCGTGACGTTCTTGACGAAGTGCATTCCGCGACGTTCTTGACTAACAATAAGTATTGGGTTGGCACGAAAGTAATGGGACACTCTAGAAAACCCTACTCATGTTGTTTTTCTAATCAATTGTTTTCGACCATATTCTAGTATGCTATAGAACATTCTAGGTGCTTCAGTCCTAGGGGTATATAAAAGCACACGCACGATTAATTCAGTCAGTTTGAAGAAAAATGGATGAGCGACAAGTTCGAACTCTATACCTTTACGAGTATTTGTTAGGCCATAGAGCGCGAGCTGCGGCAGACAACATCAACACTGCATTTGGCTCAGATACTACAAGTCACGCAACAGTGTCTCGTTGGTTCAAACGCTTCAGTACAGGAGACCGAAGCCTCGAAAGTCAGCCTCGCTCGGGACGACCACCAGCTTTCGACAATGATGATTTGCGCCGTAAACTGCAACAGAAGCCGGATGCAAGCACTCGTGAATTAGCGACAAAACTCCACTGCAGCCATCGCGCTATAGAACATCACCTGCACGAGCTCGGATATAGGAGAGTTTTATCCCGATGGACACCTCATGGCCTCACAGACGCCATTCGCGCTGCTCGGGTTGCCGTCTGCCAATCGCTACTACTTCGACCGCGCCGGAAGGAGTTTTTGGAGGATTTGGTCACAGGGGACGAGTCGTGGGTTCTCTACGAAAACAATACGCGCCGTGCCTTCTGGCTGCCACGAAAGGAAGACCCACCAACTCAACCAAAGCAATATCAAAACCGCGGCGAAAAATTTCTGTTGTGCTGCTTTTGGGATTCTCAGGACATGCTGTTTTATGAATTATTACATAATGAAACAGTTAATGCTAACACATATGCGGCGCAGCTCAATAAACTAGCCACAGCTATCAAAGAAAAAAGACGAAGAAGAGCCAATGTCATTTTACTTCATGACAACGCTCGGCCGCACACTGCATCCACCACCCGCCAACAACTGCAGGACTTAGGCTGGGAGACGGTACCTCATCCACCATATTCCCCAGACATTGCCCCTTCATACGAAAATAAAAATGTTAGAATTTAAAATGTAAAAACAAACTGTCTCATTTCTTTCGTGCCAACCCGATACAATTTTGGGTCACTTTTCCGAGCAATGTTGCCCGTATGTCACAAATAATGCGAATTATGTTAGTTTCCAAGCTGTCAGTTCTTGCTGGTTTATCTGCATAAACCAGTGACTTCACGCAACCTCACAGGAAATAGTCGACAGGTGTAACATCACACCTTGGAGGCCAATTTAATACGAATACATTTTATCGCCAAATCGTGATTTTAATAATGCCACGTAGCGCCATCCTGTTGAAACCACATTTCGCCAGAATCAATGTTATCCATATTTTTGAAGAAATATTCATTGATCATAGTCCAGTAACGATCTCCAATGGCGAACCCTTGCCTATTTTTTAAAGAAATAAGGACCAATAATGTAATTATTACCAGCGTGTAAACCGCACCAAACGGTGTATTTTCTGGATGTAATAGGGTTTCTAGAGCCTCTTTTGGATTCGCTTTATACTAGAAGCGACTATTATTATAAGCGGTTATTAACAAACCCATCAAGCCAAAAATGATCGATGGTTATGAGCACCATAAAAATCACAAAATCATCTATGTCTCGCCAATCTCTGGGACGACCGATTTTCAAAGTAAATTTGTGTAATTCTTAACTGTTCATCAAGACTGAGTCTATTAATGATTACTTGCCAGACTATACTGAACATGAATAATACAGTCCTTATTCCTATAGGAAGTTCTATCTGAGCTTAAAATTATCCTTTACATATAAATTTTACTTTAATATGATTCTCGTTTATAATAGTTATGTGTGAAATTTATATGTTTTTGGAAATAAATTTATTTTTTATATATTTATTATAAATAAATAAATAATTTATGTAATAAATTTATAACAATCCGCTATTACATTCATGTGAATTTTTTATTTAATTAGAATTTATTTCAAATATATACATATAATGTATTCTTAGATTCATTATTTAATACCTCAAAATTTATTGCAAATATACCAAAACTCTTTATTGTGTAGTAATGAGTCAAAAGGTAATCGAAGACGTTTACAGAACGTATTCTAAAATGTTATAAACGTTTGTTAAAACTATCTGAAAAAATTCACTTTCACTGAAAAGTATTACGACTATAATAAAGTAAAATTGTTTGAGAAATGAAAAGAAAAAAATTGGTAATTCGATTTTCCAGTAATTTCCCAGTGGTTTCAGCTTGTCCGACACGTATCTGACAGGTTTTTTTCCCGAATCTTAAGTGCTGTAACAACTTACCCTTGAAACTTCAAGCCCCAGTCGCCCTTATAAAAATGTTGGTATCCCCCAAAAGCACACTTCCTGTAGATAAATATTAAATCCAGATGGTCGCTGCAGAGCAAAGGTTACGTAAGTACAATATTTCCAATTGACTTTTCTTATTTTGGAAAGAAAACAGACGGAGCAGCCCCATTTCGGGTGCCGTTCCGCAACTCCATCTTCAACCCCCGCCCCGTGAGCTCCTTGGTTTTGTACTTTGTCAGCGAGAGAAAACGCAGGGCTCTGGTAGACCGAAACAAACAGTTCAATTTCTGTTGCTGAGATTGTGACAGACCGGCAAATTTACGAGGATGAAATTTACGAGTAATTAAAAAATTGCTCTTGAAAAACAAGAACGGATCAGAATGTGGTCCATGCAGCGGAACGGCGAAAATCCCCAAAGCATCGGCACGGCAACGGCTCCTTAAGCAACGACAATAATATGATAAATTGCTCGAAGGCACCACTCTTACAGCGGTCGTTTGGCGGGAACGGTGGCGGGATCCGGGAGCGGGAAGTCGTTTAGCCTGGAATTTCATAATGGGGAGAAGGATTGATTTGTGCGACTTGGGCGAATTGATTAATTCGTCTTCCCCCGGCGAAGCAGAACTTCTTTCGGTGGCGGAAGAAGCAGAGGACACCACCCGGAGTGACTAATTATTTCGGAATGTTCGCAACAAATGCTCCGCTTCTGTTTTGCTTCGACTGTGGCTGTTTGCTATTTCTTCATGTATATTCCTTTCGCATTATTTAGGCAAAATCGATTGCTTGCCTGCGGGAATTCTAATTAAAGCCTTGCTGAGACTTGAACTAGGGCACAGAGACATGAAACAATTCCCTCAAGCTGCAACACACTGATTCTGGATCAGTCAAATCAAAACAATGTCTTTAAAAGGACTTTCACAGCGTGATTTCATATTTTTGATTACTTATTTGCAAACAAAAGTGCTCTATCGCGTCACGTTGTTTAGTAAAATAGGGTTGAAAAATACAAAATATTGGCCATTTCAAAAATGATTATTAAAAAACGGAAAGTAAAAAAAGCTTGAAACACAACTGAAAAGAGAATCTGAATCCTTATTTACAGGTATACACATATATTACATACATATATGAATTACCACTAATCTATAGCACGTACGAGAACATGCTGAAGCTTCGCCAGATGGAGATTGTGGAGGACCCAAGCACAGAAGTTTTGTGAGCCTCCGGTACCTTGAATTATGCTTTTTAACTAACTGTGGTGGTAACTTTGTTCGCGTTTACCTGAAGATTTGTTTGAATATAGCTTATAATATGTTACAGAAAAATTAATACAAAATCATTTTGTAACTGTTGCATAATCTCGCATACCGAAATCGAACTTTCAGTGGTATGGAAACTTAGAATTTAGAACTTGGCGGATGGAGATAACATTTATAATAAATCTTAAAACAGGGCATAAGCTACAACTACATTAAGTTTCATAAAATCCCTTCCCGCCGATTTTGCGTGATGCGTACAAAAATAGACAAACAGAATTTAATCCGCCATTTGTGCTAATTTTCTTTAAATTCCCTTTAATATTAGAAATTTTGATCGCTATATTGGATTCGCTATCTTGAAATTTAAAATTTTGACAGTATATTTTTAATTGTTTTTCAAAATGTGACGTGGTAAGATATTTTCGAATTCGTAATGTAGTGAAAAAATCCTATAGATATTGTATTGTATTTAATAAATAGCCCCTACTGCCCAGTTTTTGGGTAGATGATTAACTTCATGAGTATAAATTAAACTGAGTTTAAAGTCCAATTTTTTTGACATATTTAACCACAAGTTTAAATGCAGTTTAAGAGCAATTGTGTTATTCATAATGTTTAAAATTAACAGCCTCACAGTAAGTCGAAATCGAGACAAATCTTGGTCGCCATATTGGATCCGCCATCTTGGATTGGTAAATTTTGATAATATTCAAAATTAGTGCTCTCAAAATAATCATTGTACTAATTGTCATTAAAATCCT
Organism: Dysmachus trigonus; assembly: GCA_949715965.1. NCBI lineage: Eukaryota > Metazoa > Arthropoda > Insecta > Diptera > Asilidae > Dysmachus > Dysmachus trigonus. The sequence goes on along the minus strand of OX454322.1, from coordinate 38,532,454 downwards.
TTGAAATCGAGAAATATTGGTCTCCATCTTGGGCCCGCCATCTTGGATTTGTAAATTTTAATTACATTCAAAATCAGTGACGTCAAAATAATCATTGTACTAATTTTCATTAAAATCCGTTGAAATGGAGAAATATTGGTTGCCATATTGGATCCGCCATCTTGGATTTGTAAATTTTGGTAATATTCAAAATCAGTGGCGTCAAAATAATCATTGTACTAATTTTCATTAAAATCCGTTGAAATCGAGAAATATTGATTGCCATATTGGATCCGCCATCTTGAATTTTTAAATCTGGACAGCGGATGTGAAATTAGCATTCCGCAAAACCCCTAAGTACCAAATTTCATGAAAATCGCTTTCAATTTAAAATTTTGAACCGCCATTTTGGATCCGTTATTTTGAAACCCTGTATATTAACCGAAAAAATTAATTAGCCTATATGTTACGTTGGAATATTAACTACCTTCGGACAACAAATGAAAAATATCCATGTAAGCGTTTAGGCGTGATTGAGCAACAAATAAACAAAAAAACAAACAAACGAAATTTCATTTTTATATACTATATGTATAGGGGTTAACTATTTTATTATAAGATTTCAAGGAGTGGTAGGTAATTGCAAGTATTATATGCATAAATTTTATCCACTTCGATTTCTCAAGAAAGATGAGTTTCGCCTTAGAATTTTTCCATTATTTAGTTTAATTAAATATTACATATGATCTTGGGGCTTGTATTGGGTTGGCAACTAAGTGATTGCAGATTTTAAATAAGAAGAAAAAATCAAGGCTGTTTTAATTTTTTTCAATGCATGTATGTGTGGCAACATGAAACGGTTGAAAGTAACAGGTTAACATAAATTAACATGTGTGAGAATTTGCGATTTGTATACGTTGGAATTGGCACAGTCGCAAAGTGTGCAACTCAGTATTCCTATACTGAGAGATCTACTTGCTATTAAAAATGGATATCGATTTACCGGATATTGTTGTTTTGGAAAATATTGTTTTGAAAAATATGTAGTAGTCTTAATTGGAATTTTATGTACCCCGGGTCGGTTATGAGAGCTTTTAAGTATGAATATAAAGGAAACTTTCCCCCCGATTCTACATAAAAGCTATTAGCTCTTAACCTCTTATATCGTTGTCAAAAATCAGTTAACAGAAATTCGTATTCTACTTTAGCATTTAAGAGATGTCAGTAATCAGCTGATCTCTTATTATTTGTGGAGACTTTTGTTAAGAGATTTTCGTATTCTGAAACAAAGTGTAATACACTTTTTTAGCCTAGGAAACCTCTTAAGTTTAGAGGACCTCATCGGGGAGCTGTTATAATATATTGACATTTAAAATAAAGTGATAGCGAGAGTAGAAGTGCTGTTACTGATAATTTTTAACAAGTTTCGCGAAAATCAGGAAAGAAATGAAATTATTGAATGAAAGTATTGAATATGCATATGACTTAATATTTATTTATTTATTTATTTGGGAAGAAACAGGCCGTATATAATACATATACATATTTACATTTTTTATATTAATAATTTTGTTGGCTTAAAGTAAAACAGTTTCAATAAATAAGTCGATGTGCCATATCACATTAAATTGTACAATAATTATCGATGATACATATAACAAATAATACAGATCGATTGTAAGTTACAATTTGTATTTGTTAATACCAGTCGTGGTCTAAATTATAGAAACAAAAGCATCCAAAACAGGAATTATCAAAATCGCCAATATACATCATGGTCATGAGGCATGACACCGCAGAAGTTGAAGATTTTATTTAATTTTAATTTTAAAATATTATGGTTTATATAATTTATTAAAATAAACAGAGGGTGAACGACCAATTTGCTCATGACAGAAATAACTTCTTTACTGACTTTTTAAATGGTAGGATGTGATTTAAAGAAATTATGTCATTATTTCACAGCAATCAAAAGAATTTTTTGAAAACATTCTCAAAGAATCGTGTGGAGGAATCTGCGAGATATCGCTGATCCTTTTTGTGTGTCCAGTACAGCATTCATACGAAATCTTAGAATACCTTAACGAATTGCTTTTAAACTTAGAGATGCTCTTCTTAAACCTTTTGATAACCAGGAATATTCGAAAATACCCTATCCTCTATTTCAAGGTGTATTACTTATGTTTCGCAATTAATAATAGAACATTTAAATTTTTACGTTAAGGTCCCTTCAACTAATTCGGAAATAAGTGAGGTAAAAAATAATTTTCGTTCTAAATTCGGGATAGAAAATATAGTAGGGTGTATAGACTGCATCCACATAGCTATAATAGCCCCTGCCGTTTCAAACGAAATGCACCCGCCACGAGCACATCCAAACAAAAAAAGGTTTCTGCAGCATTAAAGTGGAAGCGGTATGAATTTGAATTTTAAAATTTTATTAAATTTATTTTAAACTTCAGGTTTGCGACTTAAATTGAATATTTTTGGCCGTTAATGTAAGGTACCCCGGAAGCTTTCATGATAGTGGAATAGGGATGACTTTCGCCGTTCGTCGTCATATTCAGAAGATAGAACCCCAGGGTGAATCTTGGCTTTTCGGAGATTAGAGATATCCATGATTGAAATTATGAAATTATGTATCTCTTTTTGTTCTTCAGCTTGTATTCCCAGCTTTTCAAATTCTATGGAATATTAAAGGGGTAAATACAATTAGAAGGTCAAAAAAATCGTTTTTTTTTGTTCCTCTAAAACGTTAGGAAATTTCCCGCTCCAAAAAGTTTCAGGTCGAAAATCGAACTCCTTATTTATTTTTTCTTCATTTTTCGAGAACGCTTTGTTCAGCGCGTTTTTCTCAAAACAACATTTTTAAAATTTGCAACCACGATTACTCGAAAACTACTTGTCCAATTTAGCTGAAATTTTTAGGGTTTCTTCTTTATACCTTAGGCTTGTCTGTAAGCCTAATTGTTTTGGAATTTTTTGTTGCAAAATTGAATTATTAATGCAAAAATGGCTGAAAAAATAGTGAAAATTATCGATTTTTTACAAAAACTACTACCAAACGCAGAATTTTTTTATTTTTTTTTCTAATTTTTGATGTTTACCGACAAATTACATGTATATTTAAGCCAAATTTTTATTATGGGCTGTTACAGATCAATAACACGACGCCCAGAGTGTTTGAATTTTTTTTTTTTTGTAGGTCAACTTCACGCCAGTGTACAGCCGCCAATTTTTGCCCGTGTAATTGTATTTACACCCTTAAATGCACTTTTTTCAAATCAGATTTTTTATAAGCACCTAGGCAAATTAATATATAAACATAAATTCAAATAGGTAATTTTTTATATAAATTCTCTAATTATACAATAGCTATTTTAAAAGTAACTTTCGAGGGTTTTCAGCAAAACGGTTTATAACGTCTTCCGTGAAAGAATCGCCCATAGCGTTAACAAATTTTCTATGGACACTGAGCCACAGACCGAGCCGCCGCACAGTAGGCCCAGCGGGACTTTTTCGTGACATAAATCTTGTTTTACATACATGGTGATCCTAAAGTATGGAAACGGCTAAATAAATTTCGAGGAATGCATTTTGGAGAAAAAAGTTTTAGACAAAAGTTTTAGGAATTTTCCCTGGCTATTCAATGGTGGCCGTAGATTTGACCTTGACCATGGCATTGAAGATCATTTCAAAGTCAGGTTGACTTTTTTAAATGGGAACCCATATTTTCGACCACCTCCCCTTCAAAAAACCCCTTTGACCTTGATGTGACCTTCGGGGTCATGGTCAAGATCAAGGATGTGGTCAAGGTCACAGTTGCACGTAAAACTTCCACGCTTTCCAAATCCGCAGTAACAATGCAGGTTCCCTTTAAAGAGCCATCTTGACCTTGATATGATCTTCGAGGTCATGGTTAACCCTCAGTCACACAAGGCCTTTTCCATTTAGAATTCACAAAGGCGGGTATGGTCTACCCGTCCAGAGTTTGGACGTGAATACCGTATAGTGAAAGTATTCGTTAGCAATTTCGATGCTACTTTTTCATTTGTTTGGGATATTAACCTTTCGTTCCCAACATAAAAAATTATTAATTGTAAAAATTACACAGCAATAAACAAAAAAAAAAAAAAGCAAAATTTCAGAAAAACATTTTTTTTTCAAAAAATTATAAAACATATCAAGTACGATTTTTAAAAAGTATAAACTATCAATCCTTGTAAACAAATGTTCGAACTATCATAAAAACAGCACGACTTAGTATTTTACTCCAAAAACCATATTTTTTTTGTAATTTGAAAATGAGCAATTTTCCAAAGAAGTGGAAGAGCAAATTACAAGGCAATTTCAACCGCATTCCTTCGTGCACGGGTTTCCATACTAAAAGCAAGGATTTATTATAGTTTAATAGTTCAAGAAACACCAACTTAAATTGTTTTACATAAAAAATTATGTCTTCATACTTTAGAAATAGGCCTCCATATACGAATTTACTATCCTTAAACTGTCACAGAAAACACGCATCTTGCTCATTTTTTGATCGCTAGAAAGAAAAAAAAATGATAAAATATTATTTGTATACTAAAAATATACATCAAAAGTTGATGTAATTGCTCTTTTGTACGCATTTTTACTTACTTGTCAAATTTTGATTATCGACGTTTTCTAACGAATTCACACATGGCGGGTATAAAATACCCAGACCAATATTCGGACAAATTAAACAGTATGCTAGGTGACACTAATAACTTTGACGAAGCACTAATTAGGTACTTTGGTACCTCTACTTTTTTTACGCATGCGCTTTAGACATGTACCCCTTCCCCCTGGAAAATGCTACGCGTTTCTAAAAGGCTCTGGGTATGGTATACCCGACCTTTGTGACTGAGGGTTAAGATCATATTCGGACGTAAAATTTTCCGCTCTTTCCATTTCCGTGGTCGAAAATATGGGTTCGAATTTAAAAAAGTCAACTTAACCTTGAAATGACCTTGAAGGCCATGGTCAAGGTCAAATCTACGGCCACCATTGAATAGCCAGAACAAATTCCTAAGACTTTTTTCTCCAAATGCATTCCTCGAAAGTTATTTAGCCGTTTCCATACTTTTGGATCACTCTGTATAATATTAGGAATATAGACTTTCTAACGATAGTGCAAAATATAAATATTTATTTCTTTTTAATTTAAAAATAAATATTTGAAAAACCAGTTTCACTTTGTCATAGTAAAACCTAAGTATAAAAAATTTAAAAATTTAGCGCTGTTTACCGATATCCAGATTTATATTGGACTCTATAGTTAATTTTATCTAGAATAAGGAGGAGCAAAAAAAACTTTTTTCTTAGAATTAAAAATTATAGAAATGACGATTTTCTTAGTATTTCCTTGAAATTTTCTCCTTAATTTCATTGGATTTCATTTAAAATTAGCAATATACTATGAGTAAGCCTTCAACGAATTTATCCAATAAAAAAATACTAATAATAAATAAACAAAAAAAATTAATTAATTTATTTAACAAAACTAATTACATCGGCAAACAGCGCTAACATTTATAATTTTTAACAAACTTTATAAAGTGAATACAACCCTATATTTTTTTATTTTAAAATTTGAAAGTTTTTTTCAGGGTTCTCTTTTTGACTGTTAATTTTATTACAATAACGAATTTTTAACGAATTTTGTTGTTAAAAAGGAGTTTTACACCGATAAGTAAAACAAGGTTAATTTTTCACGTAGTTATTTTTATGAGTTCTGTGTACTCGAGAACTGTAATATTGAGTTTATAATTGCTAAACATAGCAATCTTAAAGTTGTAATGGTTAATTAAAAAATACACATAATATAAGCTTAGGTTTTACTATGACAAAGTGATACTGCTTTTACAAATATTTATTTTTAAATTAAACAAAAAAAAAAAAATGTTAAATTTTTCATTATAGTTAAAAAGCCTACATTCTTAATATTTTATGTAAACAAAATTCATACAGATATGTCGACAAACAAAAAGTTTCAGATTTATGAGACGAAAAAGTCCCGCTGGGACTATTGCTATTATTTCTTCACTATAAGTATTAAGATTTGGCTAATAAATCAAGCTTCTCGCTCTATTTTTAGTTTTATCTATGCCTACATGTGACAAATGTAGATTCTTTCTTTCTTCTTTCATCACCAGTTATGCGCAGTCTTATTGTAAACCTCTGTTTTCTTGGAGGTCTGTTAAAAACCGTGAACAAACGAACATAGTTTTTGCGAAATATGTGGGATTAAATTTATTAATTCCCTACCAAGTTTTCTTGCAGAGATAGAATGTGCCCATTCCTCTGTTTTCAACGTAATTTCCGAAAAGAATTTTTCAAAATCAGGTATCTGTTTTTTTGAAAACAATCTGTTGACCACTGCTTCCACTCTCTTGTTTTATTCTCAGCAGTCGGCTTTCTCAACAATTCCCCTTTCCTGAGGGAAAACTAAGTGAAAACTGTTTACAATGTTTTTAGACACCTCAGTCTATTAGGGTCGTTAATTATCCTTTACTTAGATTAGTTTCACCGACCTAATTTGTTTGTTCATTGTGGATCTGTCCACTGCTGTTGCTTGTTCCAGGAATCACTAATTTTAATCAACATGGTGTAGGTAAGCGAACCTACATTAGTGTCAGCCGTTAATGGATGGGGAGGTCCTGTGAATTTCTAATTACAGTTCGAACTTGTTGGACGAACTGTCGGTTCGCAGCTATTGAATTAAATGTGTCGCTCCCTTCTCTGCAACCTACAAGAACGTGTACAAGAAGTTTTAATTAACAGAAAATCTATGCACAGCATTTCTGCAGAGTCTGCAGATCCGCCTCGCGTTATAATACAAATCTATTCCGAGGAGTTGAGGACTCCGCTGATGTCGAGTTCTGTCTTGTTCCGATGTTAAAACTTTTATTCATTTTATCGCCTTGAAATTGAATTATCGCCGATTGTTACCAGTGCAATGCGAAAGCACCAGCTGCAATAGAGAAATCTAACCATAGTGGAATAAGCGCAGATTGTGCGGGTTCAATGTAATTTGGGACTCTCCATATGAGGGGTTGACTAGGTACACAGTAAAAAATGTTTACAAATTTAAAAGTAGGCAATTAAACGAGTGTTTTTACAGCTGTAAGAATACAGAGCCGTTTAAATTTACATTTGTCAGTTCAAATAATTTTCCAAATTTATTGAAAATCCAGTAAAAAAATCTAAAATGTTTAAGAAGACCCTACACGGTCGCACTCAGCACGGCATTTTGAATGAACGGCGGCAACATGGAATCTGTCGCACAAATTCGGCCGCACGACGACCGCACTGTAAAATATATTAAAAATGGGACTAGTACATGTAAGGCCGTACTTCCACCACCTTAAGATTATCGAACGGCCGTTTCATATTTACAAGCTTTCATTTAACTTGCAATGTTTGTATGTATGGTTGTTTGTTTAGGTCAAATCTCGCAACTGAATTTTGAACTATTTACTCCCAACCGATTTAGTTGAAATTTTGCATACACTTTAAGTTTTGGTGACAATGCAATACGCAGTACTTAATATAGTAATATTTTCTAAATGGCCGCCGCCACAAGATGGCGGATGGTGTACATTTTTTTTAAACCCTGTTAATATCGGTACAAATGAAAGAGAGAGAAACGATAAAATGAGTGACGTCATTTTAAAATGGCCGAGGCTATAAAATAGCGGATTACATTTTTTTTGTCAACCTCTTTAATACAGGTATCAAATTAATGAAAGGGCTTGAAGAGTAAAAACAACTAAAGTGAGTGACATCACACTAAATTCAATATGGCCGCCGCTCCAAGATGACGGACAAAATTTTCTTATCTACAATCATGATATGGGTATCAAATGAAAGGGTTTGCTGAGAATACTACGAAAAACATGTCCAGCGAAAACTTAATAATAAAAAATAAATACTAAAAAAACATTTTTAAAAACCAGCTCTTATTTAAATGCTCTAAAAAAAAAGTAAACTTTAAATTAAATCAAACCCATCAGTTTATTACTTTATATAAGTTATATGATATAAAAGCTTATTGCGAGATTTACCTGTGTAAATAAACAAGAATACTACAACTTGCCACAAGTAATTCTAAGAAAAAATGTATGTGTTTAATAAAATAAATTTACACAGGTGAATCCCGCGACAAGCTTTTATATCATATAAATTGTATAATGTAATAAACTGATGGGTTTGATTTAATTTAAAGTTTATTTTTTTCTTTTGAGGGCATTTAAATAAAAGCTTGTTTCTAAAAATGTTTTTTTGCTATTAATTTTTTTTTCCAAAACACAACGGGCTGCATGCAGCCATTATACCGCTGTTTAGAAAAAGTGCGGACGAGGTGCAAGCACCGATCATTTTTATTCGGAAAGCATACGATACCCTTCATCGATTTCCTCAAAAATGTAAAATTCCAGGGTGAAGAGGAATGTGATTGCATGTCGACGATAGGTACTATGATATATAGATATGTAAAATTTGTTCTTCAATTTTAATCAATTTTATAAAAATGAAAATTCATTTGTTTGTTGCTCAATTGCACATAAACTGTTGCTTCAATATTTTTCACTTTTTCTCCAAAGATAGTACATATTTCAGCTTAATTAAATAAAATAAAAGCTAATTATTCGGATAAAAGTAGAGTTTCAAAATGACAGCGAAAACTTGAAAGTTCAGGTAATTATCATGAAAATTGATACGTACAGGTTTTTTTAAAATGCTGATTTCGAATATATTCACGGAATTTCCAAATTAGATGAGTTTTGATACTAAAAACATCTTGAGCCCACTGGTTTCGATTGTATTATCAAAATATAGAAATTCAAGATGGCGGATCTAATATGGTAACATAATAGCTATTCATGGGATTTCTAGTTGCTTTTTTCGAATCTTGGGATTTCGAGATACAATATAACGCATTCAGTGTGGCGACCAATATTTCTTTAGTTTAAGAGCCGTCAGTGAAAATTCATACAATTGGGTTCCCAGCGCAATTTTTTCGAATCTGCCCAAAATGAACTGTCATAGAAGTTCTCGGAGCCACTGCTTTCAAATCTTCTGTCAGAATTTGGAAACTAAATATGGCGGATTCAATACAGCGGAAAATATTTCTACAATACAATAATTCAAAGGATTTCTATGAAAATTAGTATAAAGGGGTTTTGAGGTTGAAAAAGTTTCTAGGATATACCAAGCGAGAGCATTTGAGAAGTGTTCAATTAGTAAGTATTTCCGCAACGCCAGAGGAAACCAAGTAACTCAGCTAGTAATGATAATAGAAAATACCTCTACATAAAGTTGCATTTATGATTTTAAATTCTATACAAATTCAAACTAACCAAGTGAATCTGCGACAGAATAAGCGCGGATGTTACTCTCCTTATTTGGGCTTAGGCTCAAGGACCTTAATGGGAGTAACAAAACTATTGGGCGTTAGAATTAGCAAAAATAAGTTATTGCAATTCAAGGAAAAGTTTATATATTAATGTTAAGGAAAACCGTGTCATCGAATGGACGAAGTTTGCTCCGGGCTACTTTTACTATATGGATTTGGTTTCACTGGTTAAAAGTGCCTAGAACTCTGGCAGACCCAAATTATGTGTGCTCGAAAACCTTTCTTTTGGGGATATTTCGTGTTTACTTCATTAAGAGCCCTAGCGGTCCGTAGGAAAAGTTCGTAATGGTGATGTAACAGCACTTTAACGGCAACTCTGGATCTGGTTAAACCTTAAAAGTTTTTCAAGCACGTGGCAGCTCTGCAGCTTTAATCCTTCATCCCAAGAAAATCCCCTTCGTGATGCCTGACATCTAATCCGTGTCAATACGGTTTCAACGTTTTGTGCAGACGAAACACTTCCTGTTTATAGCAGCTCAGGGTCTAGGGGATCTCTCGGATCTGGAGCTCGGTGGTCAGAGCCCCAGAATGGGATGTATGATATGACTGTCGGGGGAGTTGCCCCCTAATTGTTGTTTACTCTTTAAATGTGTGCTTTCTCGGTGAGTTGATTTTGTCACGTTCTTCTGTGAGTGCTAGGAAACTTATTCAGGGATTGAGCTCAACTTTATTGCACTTTATAGGAGTCTTTGGAGTTACATGCGCGATAGCAGCAGCGGCGATGCTCCATTTACCTCCAACTCCCTGAAGTAACCTCGGATATCGTTTTAGCGAAAAATCTACTCATTCACAGCCCGACGAATGCCGCCACCCGTGTCTGAGGATACGTCCCTAGCTCCACAACTCCACAAGTCCGGAGCTGCGTGTATGCTTATGCACTGTGGTGTATAATAAAAAGGAGCACTGGTGCATGAAAAGTACGAAGAAAAATGAGTTGTGTGAAATATATCTCTTAAGAAAACATCCGAGCTCAGATGGCGTTCGCGCGGCTCATGTCAAATGGTAAATTTACTATAATCTGTTGTCTGCTGCCAACTTTTCTAGAAAAAAATTAAAAAAATTAAAGCGAAATTAAACTTGCTTTTAGGTTATCATGGAACCGTTGCAAATGTACATGTCGCCTCCCTCTCTCTAGGTTCGTGTATGTACATATCGTCTCCCTCTCTCTAGGTTCGTGCTCTGGCGCACAAAATGAAGTTTAAAATTTTATTTCAAATTATGAAAATTATTAATGGCACCACCTCCATGTGCTGCACCGTTTGGCTTAGTTTTCGCATTTGGTGCATCAACTCACCGGGAATTTGCTAGAACTTATGTTGCATCGTACCTTACTCTAACTAGCGATGGTTTGGTGTTTTTGTGAATATCCTTAATGTAGAAACCTCAGCATAACTTGCTTTTGTACATATTACAAGTTTGAAGTTACGTTATGAATTTGTTTTCAGCTCCTTGCAAATTTTTTTTTCTTTTATCTTGATTCAGTAAGAATTTGGTGGTAAAAACTTCTTTAAGTTGCATTCTTATTAGTCTGTTATTTCTTCAGAGGTATATTTTCGACGGTTCTACCGCTGTTTCTAATTTCTTGGGACTTACTATATAGTTGGAGTTTTGATTACAATAAACTCACACAACTGATTCTTTCGTAAAAAAGAGTGCAATTACAGCTTTTCCTTCAATCAAAAGAAATTTTGAACCTAAGTCAAAATAGGCAAAAAAACTGGAAAACCTCGGAGAAATTTCGATGGAGCTGAAAATTTGCACAGACTTTTAAATCATCATTCTAAATGAAATATCAAAATCCCCATTGATCCGGGCTGTGCTAAAAATGTTATTCAAAGTCAAATATGACAAAAAAAGCGTTTTCACAAATATCTCTTAAGCGGTGAGTTTTATTTTATAGTTGATATAAAAAGGATAGAGCATTTGATTCTCTACACAAAAGATTCCTATGATTGTTCGTGACTTATCGCGATTTAAAAAATTACAAAACTCATTTTTAACACGCTTTTATAAGGTCGACCTGTATATAACTAACTATGTAATGGAATCTAAGGTAACTAATTTAACCATCTTCCAAGGATCGTAGCGTCATGAAAATTGGCAGCTGTATGTAGTTCTGATGACAATACAATAATATGGTACTGTCGAACTGATCTGATGATGGAGCCGGAAGATATGAACTGGAACTTCATGATGGAACATCGTATCATAGCTGTGTTTGGACTTGTTAGAAAAGTCTTGTAATGAAATCTGACCACGATTAGGTTTCAAGGTCTGATGATGAAGCCGGAAGACAGGAACTGGCATTCCATGATGGAATATCGTGTCATAGTCGTGTTTGCACTTGTGAGAAAGGTCACGTAATGGACTTTGAACACGATCAGGTTTCAAGGTTATAACAAATCTATTATATATTGACTTGTAAATATTGAGTGTAAATAGTGTAAATATTGACATAGCGACATGTCGATAGCGTCACCTCAGGGAACCGGGCGAAACCCTGTTGTAAATAGCCTTGCCCCTCTACACGGACCTCTGGGGGGGTCGACCGTTTAATTGTCCACTACTCGTGGGAATAATATGGCAAAAACTACAAAATAAATTAATAGTTTACAAAAAACACTAGAAAAACACGCTTTTATAAATACACTTAAAAACCAAAAATAAATTATGGATCTTTCAAGTTGTCTCTATTTCTGGGCTGAAGTGTAAACTATGTGCTTTTAATTATAATATTTGATTGTAAAAGTGTGGGGCGCTGGAACAGGAAAGACTTTCTTGTAAACAAATACTAATACTAACTTCTTGGCAGAAGCTGCATGAGGTCGCACAAGAGCATAACGTTTATGCCGCCAAAGGATTACCAAAGGGAACCAAAGATATCTCGTCCACGAACAAGAACTCTACATTTTGCCACTGTTGACGCATTCCCTTATGTACTTAATTACCGGAAAGAAGAGGCGTTCAAAATGTCTTCTCGCTGCTGGCGCACGATTTGTCTGAGTTCGATAAACTGGTACCTACTTTGAACACACTGTTTAATGTAGAGCCACCTACTAGTCGTGCTGCAACTCCAGTTAGAGCGCCGATCTCTGTAACCTGCTTCCCGTAACATCGCTTAACTTGATTTCTCAGCAAGTTATACAAAAAGTCTTTCCTGTTCCAGCGCCCCACGCTTTTACAGTCAAATATTATAATTAAAAGCACATAGTTTACACTTCAGCCCAGAAATAGAGACAACTTGAACGATCCATAATTTATTTTTGGTTTTTAAGTGCATTTATAAAAGCGTGTTTTTCTATTTTTTTTTTAACTATTAATTTTTCATAATATGCGCACCAGCTTCGAGGTAGAGTGCTGGGCGCTTATTTCTTTATGTATTATCCCCAGTAAGTATAATCCACAATCCGATCTGAGTAAATAATGCAATAGTTTTATATCGATTAAAAAGAAAATAGTGTTATAGTTAATTATGAAACGAGAATGCTTTATTATTGATTTAAATTTTTATCACAGACCGGTTCACTGGGGACTTTTGATATTTGATGTAGAATGATGATTTAAAGATTAATTTTCAGCTCCATTGGAATTTTTCCGAGGTTGAATGTCTATTCTGACTGAACCAGAAGTATTGAGTAGTAATACACATTCTTCCTCGTATACATTTCATTATATTTTTTCATTGCAAATATGTTAATCTTTCCATATACACTATAGATAGGGGATAACAAGACGAACACTGTCACAAATTGATCAACAGCTGATTTATCAAAATGACTGAGAAGCATCATTTCTATGATAATCTCTTGTGAAATTCATTAGGCGTTGAACAAAAAAAAAAAATGTTTAATATACACATTTGCAAGAGCCATCTTTTAATTAAAATTCACAATCAAAAGTATAATTTACAGATACCATAATTTAGAGGACTATGCTTTAGAGATATCAAACTTTTCTTTGAAATTAAAATGTCTACATTTTAATCGTTCGACTTTGCAAAGCTTTAATTTAATGTCTAAGAAAGTTTCTTAGAAGTGTTTCGTAATTTATGTTTTTATGATCTCATGGCAATTACTTGTTTACAATTATGAAGGTTTTGAAAGATGCTAATTGGTTTAAGATATTCGGGAAAAATTAACATAGAAAATTGAACTTGAAAGACTTCTTGAAAGATTCCAAATTTGACAAATAATTGAGAAAGTTAAATATAATCGTTTTTGATCTCTGAAGCACGAACATACCCACGTATTTATTGTCACATTTTCATGGAAATAGCTACATAGGCCCTTTGAAGTCACTGATTACGAATCTGCTTTTTAAATTTGAGACTTTCAAAATATTGGATCCAATATGGTGTACAAAAATCGTTTAAAAAAGTGCAAATGTGTATATAGATGTTTTCGAAATCGATAATTTTTGCAGATTAAAGAACATGTGTTGAAAGTTAATTTGTGGCCCAAGGATTACGAACCTGCTATCGACTTTCTATCTCTTTTTGCACTGAAAATGTGTTGTTGTCCTTCAATAAAAGGCGCCTGGAGTCCATACTTTTCAAAAAGTATTTATATATATAATAATTAATTTATATATTTTTTTCTTTTTTGTTATTAGAACTATAACGTTAACTTTTTTCAGTGATTGCTCCTTAGTTATTTCTGGAAAATAATTTCATTCAAATGGCTGCCATTGTTGGCTTGGGAGTAGCTCATACTCTCAAGCAAATTTTTCTTAACATTTTCGATGGTTAGTGCCTCGCGAATATCTCGATGCATATTTTCCTTATTTAATTGAAAAAAAAGTCTAAGGCGTCAGATCGCATCTGCGTGGTATCCATGGCACATTTCCAAAACGGCTAATCACACGGATAAAGAATTTAGCAGAAGATTGATTGTTTTAACGGCTGGTGTGGCACGTTGCACCATTCTGTTGGAACGAAAACCTTTCAAAGTCCAAATCGTTCAATTGCGGCTGCATTTCGACCAGAATTTCTTTTCAATTTTCGTAGTTTCTTGAACAGTAGGGGAAAGCAGGGTTTAACCTTTTAAGGACGGGAGTGGTCGATATATGGACCAGCCAGAGGACACATAATATTTGATTTTTTTCAGGGAAAATGTTATGCGCTAAATATGGGAAAAATAGTATAGAAATTCCTGGAAGCATCCTTGACCTTGAAAATGGCGGTTTTCAATGTCAAATTTTGTCTGCTATTTAGCCCTGAAAGTTGGCATACCTACATTTTTTAATGCGCTGAATATGGGAAAAAGAGTGAAAAAATTCCTGAAGGCATCCTTGACCTTGAAAATTGCTATTTCAAAGTCAAATATTTGTTTGCTATTTCGCCCTGAAAGTTGGCATACCTACCTTTTTTTATGTACTGAGTACGAAAAATATAGGACCATGAATATCGAATCTCATCTGCAAGGTGAATTCAAGGTCAAAAATTGAAATTTTCACGATTTTTCCCGTATTCAGCGCATCAAATTACCTAGAAAAATACTTTCAAGCCGTCGCGCCAAATTTTTTACATGGGACTTTCCGTTGCGGACGGGCCTAGTCGATATATCGACCAGCAAGGAGGGGGGGAACTCCACATAAGAAGTTCATTGAATATATTTATAATATTCATGTCTAATAAAAGGTCAATTTTAACGTAATTTTCCCCGTCCTTAAAAGGTTAACGTGCCGATTTTACTAAAACCCAAGATAGCACCTAAACTATGAATGTCATATTTATGCTATATGAAGTATCTGATGTGAAATTTAAGGTAGTTTGTATAACCATACGTTATTTTTAAGTATATTCAATATCAATTAATTTATAGGCTATATTACACAAAACGTCAGAGGGGCACAATTTACCCCATCAAGGGGCGGGTTGTGCCGATGGTGAGGTAAGATGTGCCGCTTATATTTAAAGTATGTTGAATTCAATTAAATGGGAATTAAAAGAACAAATAAACTTTTAGTTTCTAAATAACGTGTATATATAGATAAGTTAACAATTTATATCTAACATTAGTTTATATACGTTCAGCATTTGTACTTTGTAATAAGATCAACACAGTTACTTCTCGATTTAAAACAATAATTTACAAGTTAGAACATAAAATTCAACATTATCTGCTACTTTAATCAAATACCTAATCATCATGTTCTTCTTTTAAGAAACATTTACTTATATAAGGTTGTCATTTATCATATATCAACAATGTACCTTATACAATGTTGTACAATGTTTACCTTATTTGTAATAAAACTTTACAAGTTAGAACATTAAACTCAACATTTTACACCAGTTAAACAAAACAAAATAACAATTTTCTTCTTAACGTTAATCACTCGTAGTATGTGGTAGATACCTAAATGATTTCTCAGTCTGAAATAAGATTTTACTAAAATTTTTTGTATTATTCGGTTGAGTGTGACATATTTCTAGCTCACGAGCTACTGTTTTTAATTATTGGCCGTCTTTTATAACAGCTTCAGCGGCTTTTTGAAGTAATTCCTTGGAGGTAGTACCCCTTTTCGTTTTCCTTTTGTAGACTCTCATTCTTAAAAATTATATCGGTTTAGTTGTGCCCTAAACGCCACGGCACAATGAACCCCCGGCTATCGGCACTTTTGACCCCGTTAGTAACATGATAACCTATACTTCGATTTTTAAAAACATGTTGAACGCTGCGTTATTTTACACTATCCTCATGATTCACTAATAAATTGTCAACATTTTAGTAAAACACTCAAAACAGTAGCTTACAAAATGTAAGAAATAGACCAAAAAATATTAACACCAAAATATTTACTTACGTGGCACCAGCACAGCACGTGGTTACGATGTACTCAGATCGCGGCGCTGACGCAACTAAAATGGCCGCCGACTGTGCGCGTGGGTAAAGGATTTCTTGACGCAGCAACAGAATGTATCTATCTCTTTTCCTCGTTGAGATATTCTCATCGGCACTTTGACCCTGCCCTCCCCTACTCATTTTCGGAAATAATTTTTCAATATTTCCGAGCGTTGCTAAAGAATGGTTCGATTCTTTTCGTATCGCGGAAGTTTGACACTAAATTTTTCTAACGTTAATGATGACACTTAGTGTTGATGGTATCGAAATAGGAGATAGTTTGACAAGAAACCGTCACATGGCGCATCCTTTTTTATGATTTAATAGGTAAAAGAAATCTTGTTCAAAATACATAAAAAGTTCAGTATAATCAAGAGCATACGTAATTTAAAGCATCTGAAATCAATATTTAAGAAAATTACAATATTTTCTTCATTCGTAGTGTCACTCGAAAAAAGTATTACACATCCAAAAACTGTCTCAAAATTATATATTATGGATCAAGTAAGGCAGTAATAATATTTCTTGCTTGTTTATTGATAAGATACAGTTATCAGATCAGCTTAAAACGGGTAAACTTGCTTCATTCTTTATTTAGAAACATAATCTGCGGTTATTACTTAAAAGGAATAAAGTTCAGTATCCTTTCATTTGAATTTTGGATGACATCCGTAGTGTAGTGTAATTAATTTAACCAGAATTACCCTAAGGGAACGTACCCAAACTACGTGACCCGTTCAGGGGGAGGGGGGGGTCTTCAAAATACCACGCTTGGTCACAGGGAGGGGGGGGGGGGGGGGTTAGGTTTTCGTCACGTAGTCAATATCCTCTAGGAAAATTTCGAGCTATATTCAAATACGGCGCGCAGAGTTTAGCGCTTTCTAAAATCACGGGTGACCAGTGGTGGATTTACCAGCAGGCTGAGCAGTCTGGAGCTTATATATTTATATACCGAAACTAATATTCCGTGGTTTCGCCGGCTATCGCCGTCGACGGAATTCTAGGGATCAAGCGCCGTCATCTATATATAAATATAAGAGATAATAAATCGAAAGACTATTCAGAGTAGACTGCACAATTTGTTTTAAATAACAACAAAAAATGAAAACCAGAATTAATAAAGAAGTGTATAAACAATAAATAGAAAAATATTTGAAATTCAAATTGCAACACATCTCACAATTCCCAAAGAAAGTCATGTAATTTTCACTATACTGTCTGACAATCCGCCATTTCATTTGTAACAACCCAATACAATAACATATTTTCAGTTGTAACATTATGTCTTGTAAAGACAGAAGAGAAGCTGACCAATAATGAAAACCTGCAACACACGTAGGAAATAGGCTACAAACTAAGATAACTGTGTATAGTTTAATATCAGTAAAAGGAAAAAAGTTTTCAGAAAGCTTTTTCATAACTTAAAATGATCCACGGTATCAAAAGATTTGCTATGGTCTAAAAGAATCAAGATAGTAAGATTGTTACTATGCAGAACTTCCAAAATATATCTGTTGTCACATTTAACACGGCCATTTTACAACTATAGAACTTACGAAAACCCGACTGGGACACAGACAACAAGTTTTTAATGGTTATGTACGGAGTCATTTGCATATATAACAATTTCTCAAATATTTTACTAAGGAAGCACATAATACTAATAGTTCGTTAATCACTAAGTCCACAAGGAAGCGCTTTTTTTGAGCACAGGTATTACAGTAGCTCGCTTCCATAGAGTAGGAAATTGTGAAGTTGGTAGACAATGATTAATAACGTGCGTTAAAACCTTTGCAATACCATAATCAAAATCGTTTTTAAAAACCGAGGAGACTTTACTAGAGAATATTATTATTAAGCTACAGTTAAAATTACACGTCAATCGATAAAAAATTATAAAAGCTAGAGATACGCTAAAGAAGATCACGAAAAAAAAAGATTCAACTGCGACGCCTGTCGCACTCTGGATTTGCATCCAAAAGACAACATGTACACAAAATCAAATTACATTATATAAAAAAATTGTCATGAAAACAAAATCCAAAAATTACCCTTGATTTCATACACACAAGGTAGTATTACCCCTTAAGGAATTCGTCATATTTTGTTAGAGTTTCGTGATAGGAGACTGCCTCAAAGAATTCACATTAAGATCACCACATATACATAGTTACATTTGGAGTGATTAACACGATTGTAGATAGGGATTAAATGGAGTAAATTCGATAAGTGGACAGTAAACACCAAATTAACCGATTTACATCATTAAAGCCAAATAAACTTTATTAACTTTATGTTTGCAAAACATGATTTGAAACCATATTTAAGAATTACTACGTGAAAACTTAGGGGGGGGGGGGGGGGTCTAGGCATATACTACGGGTGGTTACCGAGGGGGGGGAGGGGGTTAAAAAGTCGCGAAAAATGGGTCACGTAGTATGGGTACGTTCCCTAAGGTGTTTACATGCTATTAAAACCAAATTGTTGGCTGAAACTGCTGGCTTACGTTCGTTGGGGTGAATGTGAATTTTCCGATGTGCCTTGGCAGTTTCGTTTAATTACCCGTAGATTTGAGGAGTGTACATGTATCCTATCGGAGCAACAGCATGTTGTGTTGTGTCGCTCCAAATACTCAGGCCCCGTAAGCTCAAATTGCATTCTTGTTATCTAAGAGGTGCATCAGACCGGCGGCGGCAGTGGCGGAGGAGGTCTAAACCATCAAAGTTGGGGAATACCCAATGCAAAATTCCCAACTAATATGAGCAAGTTTGGAAATCTCAGCATCCTTAATCTCGTTTTAAGTTGCGCGTAATGATTGCTGGTAGCAAATACTTTGCTCATATAGCCGACTTCAAATTTGCAGTCCTACAGTTTGGACCAAGAAAACAGCTTGCACACCTCCAGATAATTTTGGAATTTCAGGAAAATCCCCTTAAAGTTGTCGGGATGAACGTTTCATTTCAACAACAAAATTTCCACCTCTGGCATCATCGATTGTTTTGTGGAGCATTTGCTCCACCTATCCCCCGCCGCGCCCTCCTGCCCAACATACATGACAGATTTCAGGGCAATTTATTTACCACGACCGGAACATCAATCAAAACGAGAGCCGCTACTGTCTATATTACTTTTATCAGGCAAACGAGTCCTGAATTAGGTCGTTCTTGCGAGGAGGAGGATCAGCCCTACCTTACTTTCCGGTAGATGCTGCCACTCAGTTACGTTATCTAATTTTGTTTCACACCTCTCTTTTGTCTATCGTGCCGGTGAACAAATCTATGAAAAATTATGTCCTAGCAGTGTCCCGATTGTAAATAGCTCGGATTCCCGGATTCCCGGATTCCCGGATTCCGGGCGGCCGGAACGTGAACGGAGCTCAATTTGTATAAACGAAACAGACCTGTACTCAGCAAAGCGAAACCCCTGACCTTCACCCTTGAAGGATGTTGGTGAGTTCGGCTTGGACGTCTGCTAAGCCCTAATGCTAGTTGCTCTGTGTCGGGATCGGGATCGGGATCGAATCCAGGACGTGGCGAATATCAATTGCTGACACTTGCCCCACATGCAGAATGCTCGGCTCCTACGAGCCATCGGACTAAGTCGGGGAGCTTATCTGATTTTTGCACAAAATCTCTCCCATCCGTGGCAACTGAACGTGAAATCGTGAAATCGTGAAATCAGTTACGAAAAGATTCGATTTACTTTTTGTCTGTCGGCCACTTTTAATGGCATCGTATTCAGTGTAATTCTCAATAATTTTTATTACTCGGCAGGGCTCCGGCGCGGGCCACCGGCAAATGTGGAGCGTGTCCTTTGTTGGGGAGCGGCAGATATGGATCGCTTTTGCATATCTTAAAAGCCATAAAGTTCTAACAGCGCCCGTTCCATTAATTTTAGTGAAAGCACTCTTCCTGTATTGCGCAGATATTGAGTTAATGTGGGTTCGCCTGTTAAAGTATGCTAATCACATGCAGCCATGCTCGCAAATGTGAAATTCCTGCCCTTGTTTTAAATGGACATATTAAAGCAACAATAGGGACAGATACTGATGGGAGTTAAGGTTTTTGTTAGCTTTAATTCTGTTTGGAATCATTTCTTATTTTTTTACTTTAAACAGTTTTTTATGGTGAAAATTAAGATTGAGTTTGAGGTCTGCTCATGGATTCTGATGAAATGCAAAAACTTTCATTTGTGATCAAAAGTGCTGACTAATAAAATGTTGTCAGTCACTTATGTATATAGGGTAGGCAATTTGTTCGTATTTTAATTTTTACTTACATGTTTTTTGACACAGTAGTTGCGATTTGATGCCGCTGGACTTTTTTTTGTGGGGTGACGTTAAAGATCGATGTTATGATGACAATCCAGGCACGATTAAGGCACTGAAGCACCATAGTGATCGAGCTTCTGCCGAACCAGTCGAGGCAGCCATTTAAATGAAATAATATTCCATAACTAAGCGACAAGTTTACTTTTTTCAGTAAATTAACCTTTTAAGGACGAGGAAAATTACGTTAAATTTGACCTTTTATTAGACATGAATATTATAAATAAATTCAATGAACTTCTTATGTGGAGTCCCCCCCCCCCCTCCTTGCTGGTCGATATAGCGACTAGGCCCGTCCGCAACGGAAAGTCCCATGTAAAAAATTTGGCGCGATGGTTTGAAAGTATTTTTCTATGTAATTTGATGCGCTAAATACGGGAAAAATCGTGAAAATTTCAATTCTCGACCTTGAATTCACCTTGCAGATGAGTTTCGCGATTTGTGGTACTATTTTTTCGTAATCAGTATATAAAAAAATGTAGGTATGTCAACTTTCAGGACGAAATAGCAAACAAAAATTTGACTTTGAAATAGCAGTTTTCAAGGTCAAGAATGCTTCCAGGAATTTTTACACTATTTTTCTCATATTCAGCACATCAAAAAATGTAGGTATGCCCACTTTCATAGCTAAATAGCAGAAACAATTTGACATTGAAAATCGCTATTTTCAAGAACAAGGATGCTTCCAGGAATTTCTATACTATTTTTCCCATATTTAGCGCATAACATTTTCCCTGAAAAACATCAAATATTACGTGTCCTCTGGCTGGTCCATTTATCGACCACTCCCGTCCTTAAAAGGTTAATAAAATTTGAAAATATTGAACAGTGTTTATTTTACAGCATTTTTAAAAAGAGACCAGCCGATGGTTTACTCTGTACTTTCCGAGATATTTAACCCTTTACACAGTTGTGTTGCAGTAATGCAACAAACCAAAAGTATCCTTATATAGTACATGAAAAAGTACATCTTTGCTGAAATTTTCAGACCCATAGACCCTTACATAACTTCAACAAAAATTGAAACGTGATTTTCAGTGTTTTGGCGATATCTTGGCTTCTTGTGGACGTAGAAAATTCTTTTGTTCTCAAATTATAGGGGTTCTTGTCAGCTACAACTTATCTTTTTCGAAATTTTTTGGCGGGAAATGCAAATTTTTATGTTTTTTTTTTTTTTTAAATTCAATTTAAAAAAACTAAAACAATAGAAACGACGAAAAAAATATATACACTCAGAGGCACAATTAACCGGCCACCCTGTAATTCTTTTAGAGATTTGCACCTTAAGAAATTATACGAGGGGAAAGGGGTGAACGGGGAAAATAAATACAAATATGCAGAGATGGCAGCCGCCGAAGAAAATTGGTTATGATTTGGAGGAGTTGTGAGCCAGAATGTTACTTGTGGTTCGTCAGAGTTGATATCACCGAGACCAAGTGACGCAGGATATCCATCGAAGCTACTCTTAGCTTTTACAAAATTCCAAACCCGCTTTGGATCTTCGCGCGGGGGGCTTTTCAAGTTATTTAAGTACGAGTGGGTGTTACAGGAAGATTCCAATGAATGAATTGGGTACGATCATTGCAACAAGAAGAAATAATTTCAGTTGAACATATTCAATAATTACTAATTATTATTTTTTTCAAATGTTTTAAAGAATTATTATATAAACTAGCCGTACCCTGCGCGCGTTGCTACGCCTCTCCGAAAACAATCTGGTTTATGCGAGAATTTATAAATAAAATATTTCATTACCATTAATCCAAACGTAAATAGATTTTCAATTATTGAGGTCATAGAATCATTTCCGTAACTAAACGGCATCTATCTATTTATCTTCTATCTTTCTGTCTATCTTCGATCTATCTATCTATCTTCTATCTACCTATATCTATCTTGTATCTATCTATCTATCTACCTATTCATCTATCTATCTATCTATCTACCTCCTATCTATCTTCTGTCTGTTTATCTATCTATCTATATATCTATCTGTCTATCTACCTTCTGTCTGTCTTCTACTTATCTATCTATCTTCTATCTTTCTATCTATCTTTTATCTATATACCTATCTTCTATCTATCTATATCTATCTTCTATCTATCTATCTATCTACCTATCCATCTATCTATCTACATCTATCTATCTATCTATCTACGTCCTATCTATCTTCTGTCTGTTTATCTATCTATCTTCTATCTATATATCTATCTGTCTATCTGTTTTCTGTCTGTCTTCTATTTATCTGTCTATCTATGTATCTATCTATCTATCTACCTACATATCTATTTAGCTTCTATCTAACTTCTATCTATCTATTTATCGGCCTTGCTACGCTTCCCTGAAAACAATCGGTTTTATGCGAATTCCTATGTTACTCCCCTTTGAATAGAGACTACTTAGTATAAATTTCAAGGAGATCGGTTCAGCGTTTTCGGAGTCTATAAAAGGCGAATAAACAAACAAACATTTACTTATATATATAGATTGAAAAAGTTTAAAAAGGAAAACACGATCTAAAAAACAACGGTACAACAACGGAAGCCCTCAAAGATGAATAATTTTCCCCGTTTTTTCCACTGATACTTCGCTCCTATTGGTCGCAGCGTGATTTTATATAGCCTAAAGCCTTCCTCGATAAATGGACTATCCAATACAAAAAGAATTTTTCAATTCGAACCAGTAGTTCCTGAGATTAGCGCGTTCAAACAAACAAACAAACTCTTCAGCTTTATAATATTAGTATAGATTAGTATAGAATTTATATATATATAGACTGAAAAAGTTTAAAAAGGAAAACACGATCTAAAAAACAACGGTACAACAACGGAGCCCTCAAAGATGAATAATTTTTCCCGTTTTTCCACATTTTCCACTGATTCTTCGCACCTATTGGTCGCAGTGTGATGTTATATGGCCTAAAGCCTTCCTCGATAAATGGACTATCCAACACAAGAAGAGTTTTTCAATTCGAACCAGTAGTTCCTGAGATTAGCGCGTTCAAACAAACAAACAAACTCTTCAGCTTTATAATATTAGTATAGATTAGTATAGAATTTATATATATAGATTGAAAAAGTTTAAAAAGGAAAACACGATCTAAAAAACAACGGTACAACAACGGAGCCCTCAAAGATGAATAATTTTCCCCGTTTTTTCCACATTTTCCACTGATTCTTCGCCCCTATTGGTCGCAGCGTGATGTTATATAGCCTAAAGCCTTCCTCGATAAATGAACTATCCAACACAAAAAGAATTTTTCAATTCGAACCAGTAGTTCCTGAGATTAGCGCGTTCAAACAAACAAACAAACTCTTCAGCTTTATAATATTAGTATAGACTAGAGGAGGACGGAACACAGTGAAAACGACTTAATAAAACGATTTAATAATTTGGGAACGTGCATCAACACTTCGGCTTTGGAGTTTTATTTCATCTCGTAAATCAAAAAAATTGTATATAAAAAATATGAATATTCAAAACTATAAACTCCTTTTAGGAATCTGGCTTACTTTACTTTAATTTACGGTTTAATAAAGGCATCATTCTCATTTAGATAGTTTGCTAAATTCTGGTTTGTTACTCAAAAGTCGGTGTAAAATAAATTGTACTTGTACTGTAGCTCTAGTTGGTACTTCCACTTGGAAAGAACGTTGTACAAATTCTTTTGATTGATAAAAAAAGCTAGTTATGTCATACATATATCAATTCATCAGTCAGACAACGTGTACGTAGGAATATACGACATTTAATTTAGATTTGTATTATAGTACGAATTTTGAACTCTAGATGTTCATACATAAGTCGTCAAATACAAGGTGCAAACTCTTAAGATATCTACACAAAATAACCTTAAATTTCTGCCATCAGATATTGACTTATCGTCATTCTTGATTTAGCTCAACATATACACTTACAAATATCATGTATGTAATTGCTTTTCGCCCTCATAGACCTGCAACTTGTTGGCACTGTTCGTAAACATAAAAAAGGTTTACTTTTTGAAGATAGGGTACCTCACATTCCCACAGGGTCATTAATATATACTTTACGCTTTCCCATTTGGATTTTATATGCTGTAACAAATGTACCGCTTTTTTGAGTGTAAATAACTCCGGCCAGGAGACTTCTACTGTAGTAAATTACTGCGGTCGATATGCCATCATGCTTTATTCTAATACCTGGCCGCGTTATTGGTTTTTACCGCAAATATATTTCTTTTAATAGAAAATCGTTAAGGTCCCACTCGGCGCGCGCAAATAAATATATGTGGCGAATGTGGAGATATTTTAATGGCGTAATTATCCCACATGCAGAACTCATTAAAAATGAAATGTCAATGAATTTCAATTGTGCGTATTACTGCATGCGTGCAATTGAAGCTAGCTTTAATTCCCTTTATGCGTGAATTAATACGATATTAAATGTCTTCCTAAAAATCCATAAGTCTTCGCTAATCCAACCTAGCAATTAGAAAATAACCATAATCAGTGTGAACTAACCAAGCGAAATCTTTTTTAATGAACTCAACGAAATTAGCGGGCAAAAACAAATTAATGAGGCAGCGCGAATGGGGCGGCTTTTGGAAGGAAAGTCAACAAGTCAGCGACTTTTCGGAAACCCTAAAATTCTCTATTGTTGAGTGTATAGAGCTACTTGAGTGGATACCGCCCCTTTTATTTTCCAGAGAGTTTTCGGCTTAATAAATCACCGACCAACAAAGTAACTACTTCGAGTCTTCTGACGACAATATCTTACACGAACTGGAAAATAGCTCGACATGTTTCACGTCTCAATGAGCGGAATAATTCTGCCTTAATAAGCGAAACTTTATGAATTGTCTTCCCATAGCTACGGACGGAAATTGTTTTTCTTTATTAAATTTTGCAAACTTTTTAATTGCTTCCTGCAACTATTAGATCTGCAACAACTGTCTACTGTTTAAATATACCTGCCGCCCGCCTGCGTGCAACTACCGGCTCATCCCGACACAAGACGGGAAAGGAAGGTTTTCACTTCTTCTTGGAAAATGCTCACTTTCTTTTGCCAAAGTATAAAATTTATACATGACCTGCAGCACTCGGATAAAACTCCATAAAAAGGCGATATAAAATAGCTTAGCATGTGCTCCTGCACAAATTCGAACTTCTCGAAAACATTCGTTTGACAAATTTTTCCGAAAAATTATTAAGAGATGCATCCACCATTGTTTTTGTTTTGCCTCTGATTTATTGCACATGCACATGCGGCTGAATAATAGCTTTGCTTTGGGTTTATCGAAAGCAGGTGGAAGTGATGATGAAAATAAATGGCGGAAGCGGCGAAATTGCAATTTAAAGAGTTCCACTCTGCTGCCCTTGCCCGCTCTAACGATGAGGGAAAAATTTACAATTTCAGATTTTGCAAGGTTCAGGAAATAAAGTGGTGCAATGAACGGGTTTATATTTTGAGCAGTTTGAAGAAGCTATTAATAGTCGATGGTATGGAAATTAAAGTTTCAAGTATAAAATAGAAAAAACTGTACATACAGTGCAAATAAAAACAGTTACATCGGAAAGACGTAATATATTGCGAATTAGAGCCTGTTTCAGAGTCCAAGTTTAAACTAAACTAGTTTAATTTTACCTGATTAATTCTACAGTACGAATTTAAACTGTGGTTATTTCATATTTTCATTTTTGTGGGATATCATATTTTCAGTTTCTTTAAAGTTTGGAGCCATTTTAAAGGTTTTATGTAATTGATCCTTAGAAATGATTTATAGACAAGCAATCAATATTGATTAATATTTTAACATTTGCAAATTAAGTTTGGAATATTATATGCAAATTAAAATATTTATTGGTGGAATCTCTAAAATATAGCATATGTACAGATGCATTAAAAGTCGAGACACATTAAGTTAAATAAAAAGTATGGGAAACTGAATTAATAATTTAAGAAGATTTTGAAATTATAATATAATTTAAACTAAAAAACCGATTCAACTTAAATCCAACTTAGTTAAAACTCACTAAAATGAAACTAAATTCATCTACATCTAAAAATAAAGATGTTTTCTAGCGTTTTATAAAAAAAAAATTTAATGTCACCGATTCTACTACACTAAAATTAAAAATCGTCATAAGGTCAAAGAGAGTACTTTAAATTAATTTTAGATGCCTTTTAAAATGTTGATTATTTTGCATTATTATTAACAATGACATCAAATTTATATTTCTGCGTATCTAAAAAAAAAAAAAAATTAGGTTTAAGATAATTGAGTCATAAAATATTTTATTTACGAAATACAGTAGCTTTTACGAAAAATAACTATATAAATTGTAATAAATAATAAATAAACTGTCTTTAACTGTACAAACATGAATGTGCCTCTAAATTTTATCAAATTATTTTATAGAAAGTATATACCATAAAATTACAATTAAAAAAAAAATATCTTCTTATCATAATATCGAATACTGATGGGCATTTCATAATTAAAACGATTTTTGACAGTCGTTCGCTCATTTGTTTTGTTATCTGTTGCTTCATCTTGATATATGTTCAAGCATTCTCTAGAAAATAATGTCTTACATGACAACGACATGTTTTGGTAGCCAAGAAAAATTTATTTTAGAGCTATGTCAATATGCTCGTGCTATCATTTTGTTTTGATGAGTTGCCATAAATATAGTTGCTACATGGCTAGTTCTACTAATAAAAACCCCTCCATTCCCGCACCAAAATTTTCTTAATTAATCCCTCCAACATGATACGTGCAGACATTTACGTTCCTCCGAGGATTCGGTCGTTCATATTTTATGTTGCTCGACCAACAGGGCCAATATATTTTCGTAATCTTGGCTATTTTTTGTCATTTCTCCCTATTCACGCCTACATGACACACATCTTGTCCCCTGTCATTCTTTAATAAAAAAAAGTGAACAGCACAAAGGACATATAGTTTGCCGGTACACCACGGCACATATACTTTCACCCACTGAACAGGCAAATATTACCCGTATGCTTGCGTGGCTGATGATAATTTTTCATATTTTTGAAGAGGGAATTGTGCAAAATTACACTATTACAAAATGTGTCACTTTTATTTTCAGTGTGAAGTAAATTCTAGTAATGGCGAGTAAATTAATTTTATTTATTTGACTTTTATTTGCAGATCGAGATAAGAACTGGAACACACATTTGCGTGTCGGCTGTTATTTTTTAGTCAATGTTTTCCCAGGGAAAACTCATATTTTTGAAATTTATCTTTTGTTGATAATATGAAAAGAGATGAGTTCATTACTCAGTGTAATGGGGTGAACTTTAAGGCACTGTTGCGTACTTAATAGTGATATTTTATGAAAAATATCTCTTTATTACTTAATGTTGGGAATTTGTGTACATGCATTTGGGATTTTTTAAATGAGTTGTTGGCATACGTCAGAAGCCCTTTCATTTCCACAAAATTAATTCTTACATTAAGAGCGATAGTTTTAAAGGTAGAGATAAAAATATATAAAATAGAAAAAGTCATTAATTACATATTCGCTACACTCAATGGAAAATCCTCTTCTATAAATGGAAATTAAAAAAGATTCTACCAATGGATCAACTTATAGTTTTCATTGAAAGAATAAAGCTGGGAATACGGATTCTCTTCAGAATTAGCATTGTGAAGAATTAATGATGACATAAACAATAAACCCTCAGTGTTTGCTTCTTCCTCCCAGCACACCGATGATAATACTTTGACAAATTTCAATTGTCAAATTCTTCTCTTAACAAAACAGATTCAAGAAATGTCTGAAGAACAAAGATTTATTCCTCTTCAAATATATGTATATTTTAGCCATCAAGATGAGACTAATTAGGAGAAAATAAATTTTTTTTAATTTTCCAAAATTTCTTCTTAACTAGTCTAAAACTAATCCTTTGAGTTGATATTTAACATAAATAATTGCACTAGCAACTTATCGAGCACATTAATATGGTAATGCATAGAAACATCTTCTGCGGAATTCAAAAGAAGGAAAGATTTTCCGTGTTCATTCAGAGTAATTGTATGCAATTGAAGAGAGTGTTATTGAAAACGGCATATATTAGGTTGGTAAGAAAATATTGACACACTAACAAGGAGGGTACCCGAGATGTACCTCACTCCTCCTTTGAGGGGTAAAAACCACCCTTAAAGTTAACCCCAAAAACCATTTTTTTTAAAGATCTTGAAAAATTTTGCAACAATACCAAGTGCGCTTTTTAGGTTGTATTATAACAATATTGTGAGTAGTACTTTGGACCCAAAGGGCCGCAACCCCTAAGTAATTGTGAGGGTAACTACTATTTTTCAGCATATTTTTTATCTGTAAAAATTCCTAAATTATTAAAATTTGAGCCAAAATATTTGGATAAAGTAGATAATTGAAAAATATAGTTGACGTGTTTTAGGAGATTTGAAAATAATCAATCTTAAGAGGGTGAGCGGGGGTGTCACCCCTGACTTGCACCAGAGCTAGATTTTGTCAATTTTCCTGATTCCGTGGTATGGTGTAGTGTAGAGCATCAAAAAATATTAGACATTTATTTTTTTTAAATACCATCTTCTCCTTTTAAGGGATGAAACTACCCTTAAAGTTTACCCCGAAACAATATTTTTCATAATATTTTGAAAAGTAATTAATGTTTTACAAAAATATCAATTGCACTTATTACGTTATATTAAAGCAATATTGTGAACTGTACTTTGGAGCCAAATGGCTGCAACCCTTAAGTAATTTTGTGGGTAAATTCATCTTTCAACGTATAAGAATTTATTGAAAGGTTGAATTCTACCTTATAGTTCATGCAACAAATATCTTTTTACTTTTTTGGTATTTAATAAATTATTGAATTTCGCGACAAGACCAACTGCGTCTATTTTATTATGTTTTCGAAGGTTAATTCAACTCCACTTTCTAGTTGATTCTATAAAAGTGAAGATTAAAATAGTTGAATCAAATATCTTTATTTATTTGGATTTAGACTACACAGAAAAAAATTCTAATCCTGGTTATGCGATTTTATTTCATAAAAATATTCAATATAATAAATGCCACGAATACGATTTTTGTATACAAAGTATTCAACGAGATTCGTATAAATTTTATCCGACCATCCGACCTTGAGAAGTTTTTTTGGTATATACGCGACGCGTATAAGTTTCTATATTATACATTTCAATTACTAAATTAATCTATCGGCAAAATTTTTAATTATCAATTTTAATAAAAAATAAACAATAACAATTTATAATTTTACATTGTAATAATATACATTAGTTTAAATTATACGTATATGTATATCGGATGAGTAACAATTAGATGTTTTCGGTTTTCGGATTTGGAAAAATTACGCAAAACATTTTTCAGATAGCGTAATACTAATGGATGAAGATTTAAATATACATTTGCGGAATAATATATTAAAACTACAATAGTTCATAATCAACTTTCTTCCCCAAGATACATGAATTTATTCAAATATTCATGGTACAAGAGTTGCTATACAGATGCAAAACCTGCAAAGTTCGAAAATCCAGTTGAATTCGCCTTTAGATCACAATCTAGTATTCGCTGCGAAATACCAGGGTGTAAAAATGTAGCAATTTTAAGATGTGCATGGTGTAAAAAGTCACTGTGTCTTAACCATATTTTTGAAGATTACCACTTTTGCTCCAATTATATGGCGTAATCTTATACTTTGTAAAAATTAGTCACATAAATGTAATTAAACATAAGTTTAATAATGACAAATAATAATTATGACAATAATAAAAATATAATAATTTAACTAAATTTAATATCTTTACAAATCCAACTTAAAGAATGTGTATAAATACTATAGATACAAAAATATATAATTTATAATTTTAATAAAATAAGTGCACTTATTTTTATAGCAAAAAATTAGTTTTCAAAATATTAAAAAAAATTTTTGTTTGGGGGTAAATTTTAAGGATAGTTTTCATCCCTTGAATGGAGGAGATGGCGTATAAAAGAAATGTCTAATACTTTTTAATACTCTACAACATACCAAGGAATCAGGAAAATTGACAAAATCTAGCTCTGGTGCAAATCGGGGGTGACTTACCCCCGCTCACCCTCTTAAGACTGATAATTTTCAAATCTCCTAAAACACGTCAACAATATTTTTCAATTATCTACTTTATCCAATTATTTTGGCTCAAATTTTAATAATTTAGGAATTTTTACAGATAAAAAAATCGCTGAAAAATAGTATTTACCTTCAAAATTACTTAGGGGTTGCGGCCCTTTGGGTCCAACGTACTATTCACAATATTGTTATAATACAACCTAAAAAGCGCACTTGGTATTGTTGCAAAATTTTAATTAGTTTTCAAGATATTTAAAAAGAATTGTTTTTGGGGGTTAACTTTAAGGGTGGTTTTTACCCCTTCAATGGAGGAGTTAGCACGTAAAAAACAAAATACGTGTTCAATATTTTTCGATGCTCTACCACATACCACATACAAGAAAATGGGTGAGGTACACCTCGGGTACCTTCCTTGTAAGATTTTCTATTTCTTTTAGAATAATTTTTTGGAGAGTAAGAGCATGTTGCAGAACATTCTCGAAGGAATTCGAAAAAGAGTATATATGTAAGTGCGACGCGTGGCATTGCAGTACAGTTGTCATCGATGATGTCACGCCCTTCGTACTCTCCTGACCTTGCGCCGTCTGACTACCACTTGTTCCGGTTGCTGAAGAAAAAATTCAGTTCGTATGACGATCTCAAAACTGATTTAGACAAATTCTTTCAATCTCAGCCTCTACAGTTCTGGGTGGATGGCATTGAATCACTACCACAGAAATGAATGCAAGTAGTACCCAGCGGGAACCCGAATCATACAATAAGCAATGAAAAAGCAATATTTCGGAAGCATAATTTGCTCACTCTCCGTTTACCTATCCGTATCTTTTTACAAGGGGACGGCACGACCTTGGGGAAACGGATTTTAATGAATTTTGGTGTAGTGGTAGTATACTATGTGACTATCGCTGTAAAATATTTCAGGCCAACGCCCAGTAGAAGCTGAGAAAAATGCATCTAAAGTTCACCCCGCACTGTAATTCATTAAAATCCGTTTCCCCAAGGTCGTGCCGTCCCCTTGTTAGTATGGGCATGTCATTGGAGGGAAGCAGTTTTAGAGCTTTCTGCCCAAGTTCTTCTGTAGAAGATTATTCATTAGCAGTTAGGACTTTCTGAGGAAGTTCTTCTTTAGAAGATTATTAGCAGATTTTTATGCTTACGTCGGAAGCAATTGTCGAAGGGGACAAAAGCAAAAAAGAGAAGTTTCACAGGGAATATTAAATCATACATATTGTTGGCTTTGATTAAGGTGCTATATGGACGAAATAATAAAAAAATTATCGCAAGGAAAATCGGATCAATCACTTCACTAACAGCTCCTCGAGCACCTAAACGAAAATGAACTGAAATGTTCCATCAGAAAGATTTCACAACGAAATGATGTCATCCCTACTGCATGAAAACACAAGCATTTTCCTTTTTCATTCGCAGAGTGCACAATCGGAATAAAGCTTTAAAATCTTCCTAACTAGCCTTTTAAAATATTGGAAGGAAGATCTTCAAATTTGCTTCTGAGGAAGATTCAGAATTTTTTTTCCCGCTGGGTAGATACTAATTGTGACTATATTGTGGAATAAACATGTAAAGACTAATAAATAATTCAAAAATTCAAGAGCATCTCAAGGTGTGTCATTATTTTTTTACCAAACCAAAAAAAACGACACAAAGTAAAGGATAACATAATTTGAGATTGGTACCCTGTGAGGCAAGTAAACTGTTAAATTGACTTTCATTTATCTCATCTATCTATCTTGTGAAGCATTTAGCATAATAAACGATTTCCTGAGTCATCAAAAATATAAATGAGGAGACAAGCAGAACCCAAAGTTTGTTATTGTAGTATCGTTCTGATTCCCATTATTCATACCTGTTTGATAGGAAGGAAGCTTTACATAAAACATCAGTTTTCTCAATTTGTTTATCGTTTATTTGAATCTAAATACACATGCTTGCTTCAGGGATTCGATAAAAAATGTTGATTGGGTGTTTTGTTGAAATTTCAGTGTTTCAATTTTCATTCACTGCAGCTCACAGCCGAAGTGATTTACGACGAGTAAATGAAAATTGTTTTATTTTCCCCAAATTTTGGAAGCAATAATGGTAATTCGCTTAATGCCTGGAAGGCAAAATTTACAGCTTTTGTGTGAGCGTAATGCACAACAATGAGGTTACATTTAAGCCGCAGTAAAGCGTGGGAAGAATTATAAGGGTGTGTTGTTGCTATGCATGTGCCCATGCATGTGATATTTCGAATCCTGGATTCTCTGTAAAAACTTCCTTATTCCCACTTCATCTTGGTTTGTGCTGTTGCACGGCCACCCATTTTTCTTTGAAAGTATTCAGTCTCCAATAAAACCATCACTAAATGGCGAGATACATGGCTTCCCCTATATAATAAATATAAATAATCTCCAAGTATTGCAGCAGGATTTTCTCCAGTGCTAAGCAACGTCCGTTGCCACGGAATGTGTCCCCCAGCCATACAACAGTCGGTCAGTGGAGGCGGCGAAGACGAAGCCGATGGTAATAGCTGAGGGGCTGTCTCGCATGAGTAGCTCAACTATTCCGGTGGTGCCCGGACGTAATTCCAACATAGTCGTATATTAGTGGTGGAATACCAAATCACCCAGAGGAAGTAAATTTATGTATATACACAACGTCATAGTTTCCGGTGATGGGGCTTTGTTATTCTCCTAAAATGCTTTGTTGGTAAAACGACGAAGCTAAAGTTTTGAAGACTCCCAGTTAATCCGACACGCCATATTCATACAGCTGGATTGAGTTTTAATACGTTATCATTGAGTCTATATCTTAATGCATACAAATTATCCAAAGTTAATAATACATGATTTTAATGGAACATGGTTTTTTTTCATAAATAATTACTAATTTACAAAGCCTGATCATCCGATATGCCCGCGGGGTGAGAAAATGTATGTTAGTTACACTGTTCGTCAATCACCTGTATGTAAACATATCGCTGTGATTTATTTATACATGAGACAACAAAGACAATGAAGAGTAAATAACTAAAAGTTGGACTAGTATCATGCAGATACCAAAATCGTGTCTAGTACACCCTGAAATTAACATCAATATTGGAATGTGAAACTCATACATATATTATATTTTGCTTAATTAATTGAATGTAACTCAAGCAATCGTAGAATACAAAGACCAGGATATTAGGACAATGGAATTCTTAACGTACAGAGTTTCGAGTTGTTATCGAATATTAGTTCAGCTGGTATTTAAGTAAATCTTTATTCGTACAGAGTTATGGTACAATTAATCGAAACAGGAAGCTCCGTTAACAAGAATTCAATTATTTATAATGTTTATTGAAACACAAATTCACTTTCTTCAAATATTTGTTGTTTTGTAGCAGATATGAATTATGATTTAAAATATGAATGAATGTGGTATGTATGTAAGTGTTATAATTACCTATATAATTACTATACATCGGCCTATAGTTCAGTCTTGTGTCGTGTTTTTCGCAATGTTTGGTTGGGGATACGATCCTAAAACAATTTACCATATACCTATACTTAATATTATTTGCGAGTTTCCACTCCATCGAAGTGGTATCGCATGCATTTCAAATGACAAAAACAACCTATAATTTGAGAAAAAAATAATTTTCTACTTCCACAAGAGGCCGAGATATCGGCAAAACACTGAAAATCACGTTTTAATTTTTTTTTTTTTTAATTATGTGAAGCTCTATGGGTCTGAAAACTTCAGCAAAGATGTACTTTCTCATGTATTATACAGGGTGTTTAGAGGTGGGAGGGAAATATTGCAGGAGGTGGAAGGTCAGACCGAGGCAAGCAAAAGTCGTTGGGGGGGGGGGGGGGGGGGGGGGGGGGGATTCAGGATTTTGCCTTATATGGGAACCGCTCTTGTATTTTTATCTTTTTTTCTACTCATCGCAGCGACCCCAAACCGATCTCAAAAAATTACTATTTCGAAGCACTTTCCAAAACGGTCAACACCACCCCCCTATCCCCAACCCCTTGACCACAATCCGCCCTGGAAGTTGAAAAAATTAACTTTTATTTCACGATTTTTCACCTTTCGCCCCACTTTTCTCCGAAATTCATGTTATTAACATACCTACTTTTTATTTTTTTTAAGTTGCCTATCTAATTATCTTTCCAAAAAGGTGCAACATGCCCAGATAGGAAAAGGATACGAACATTTTTTTACAAAAATCCTTTTATAGAATATCATGACAATTCGAAAATACATTTTGTTCACTTAAAAACTAATTACAATTAAAACTTATGTCCTACAAAAGCTGTTCAAAATGTTCTCCGCCAGTTTCGATGCACGCAAGTAGCCTTCGTCTTATTTCGCGTTTGAGGTCTATGGTAGCCAGTCTCTCCCGTATTTTCGTGGCTGCAGTCCCAATCCTGGTAACTAATTCTTCTCTGGTGTTGATTGGTCTTGAGTAAACTTCATTTTTCATCATTCCCCATAAGAAAAAGTCCAGTGGAGTAAGGTTCGGTGACCTAGCAGGCCAAGGAATCGGTCCACCTCGTCCAATCCAGCGCTCTGAGGTTGTGATGCCATCCCGGGTGAATTGCGATTCATCCGTCCACAGAATTCGGTCTAGAAATCTTGTGTTTTCGATGTCAGACTCGAACAGCCAAGTGCAGAATTGCAATCGTCCTTCGGAATCTCCTTCCCTAGTGCTTGGACCGGGATATGGTGGTATGGGTGTATTCCCTCTCGGTTCACAACGGTCCAAACTCTCCCTGAAGACAATCCTAACCGTCGTGCGACCTGCCTGATGCTTATTTCAGGGCTGTTCCTGACGATCTTGAGGATTTGTTGGTCGGTGTTCGCTGAATCGGCCGATGTTCCTGATCGCGTTTCTGCTCTGGGGGCGGTTAAACTTCCGGTTTCTTTTAACCTTCTGAAAGTCCTTGAAAATATCCTTCTGTCGGGTACACGCCGATTCGGCAATCTCCTTTGGTATTCTCGTACGACCTCACTATCATTTCTGTTTACTAAACCGTACACATAAATTATATCGGCATACTCTTCAACACTGAATTCTGCCATTTTATCTTAATTTTTTCTATTAAACACCCGTTCTTATCACTTGCTTCTTCAACTGTGGTCAATGTCCTTTCAAACTTACCCATTTTTATACCATAATTCATAGGAGGTATTAGAAACGGAGCGTCAGGATACTTAGGAGTCAATACTGGATATAATAAACTAATAACGCTATTTAACGAGATTACATTTACTATTTACTTACTGTTTTGCTGAAATAATAAAATTGTATTACCTCTGTTTCCTAAACGAACATTTCCGAACTTGCTGTCATAAAAATTGTTAACTTAACGACTTTTTCCATTATGGTGCAATAAAGTAATTAGGTACCTGTGAGGATGTTTTAATTTCAGGACTTTTGCAATCCCTTTCTATCTGGGCATGTTGCACCTTTTTGGAAAGGTAATTAGATAGGCAACTTAAAAAAAATAAAAAGTAGGTATGTTAATAATATGAATTTCGGAGAAAAGTTGGGCGAAAAGTGAAAAATCGTGAAATAAAAGTTAATTTTTTCAACTTTCAGGGGGGATTGAGGCCAAGGGGTTGGGGATAGGGGGGTAGTGTTGACCTCTTTGGAAAGGGCTTCGAAACAGTAATTTGAGATTGGTTTGGGGCCGCTGTGATGCGTAGAAAAAAAGATAAAAATACAAGAGCGGTTCCCATATAAGGCAAAATCCTGATTTACGAATCACCCTGTAACTGCCGAGCGATGCGAGATGCCCCCCCACCCATACGATTTTTTGCTTGTCTCGGTCTGACCTTTCCCCTCCTGCAATATTTCCCTCCCACCTCTGAACACCCTGTATAAGGATATTTTTTGATTTTCAAAAGCGCTGAGGACACTTTTCACCTTCTTAACCGGCTAGATACTTTGGCTCGCGAATGGAGAATTTAAAAAATAAAACTCATTTCATAAAATTTGCGAGCGAATTAAAAATAAAATTCTTTGTTTATAATTCGTTCGCGAACGAACTTAATTTTTTCAGTTCTCCGAACCCTGGATGGAGCCGGAGGCGAAAGGCAACATCGTCATGTGCCTTGCCTTGCCGTAGATCCCAATCCCATTCGTATATGAAGTTAACTTTTATCAGTTTATTCGACATGTTGAGAGCTCTCATCTGAGAGGATGAACTGGTGGAATCCATGGTAAAGCAAAGAAGAAGACAAATTTCGTCGCCAAATTTTAGGTCAAATTGATCCTCTAGATACTTTATGCTTAGCGATATGTATCAGACTTTTCGCAAACTCCTTACGTTATATGTGATTTGTCATACAACATATGTGACATGTAAATATATGTTTCGTTTATATACAAATCTCATTTTCACTGTATGTGACATGACATGTTATATGGGAAAAGTTATGTGCGGTCCCCGCATATTCATTATATAGTATGTGACATATGTTATGCGTCAAATATTACAAATAACATAACTGTATGTGCAAACCTGTTATATGAGATTTGACACGGTGGGTCATTAGTAAGTTTTAGTGGGAAGTAAAAGTAAGCAAGGTTTTTTTGTTGGGATGTTCTTCGGAGGTCAGTAGAACTCATTTTAGCCCAAAACCAAAATCCGATAGCGGGCGCTTTTTTGGATATGCACTTATAGATCGTTTTTTGC
The DNA here is from genome assembly GCA_949715965.1 of Dysmachus trigonus. Taxonomy (NCBI): domain Eukaryota; kingdom Metazoa; phylum Arthropoda; class Insecta; order Diptera; family Asilidae; genus Dysmachus; species Dysmachus trigonus. The sequence continues at coordinate 38,495,041 of OX454322.1, read as the reverse complement.
GTGAAACTTAAGGTACTATTACCGTCTAGAATGCTAAAAAATGACATATATTCAACAATTTTTTTTTTCACTTTCTATATTATATAAGTTAACGCGAATAACCCTCGCCTTCCACGAAACGCCCAAATATCGAATTTCTGCATCTTCTGCATCATTGATAGCACTTAGAGACGTCGCAAACGCCTCGTTGCAAGACGTCGCCGCCGTCACCTGAAACCTCTCGTACGTGACTTTTCGCTAACAACAAGTAATAACAATTGGACCAACGAAGAGCGTTGCTAGATTTTAAGTTTAGTTGTAATCGGTTGCTAAAAGGAGAATCACTTCATTAAATAAATTTTAAAGCTTTTTAAAAACTTAGAGTTTTATTATTAACTGGCGCCCGAGCAGGGACCGTTGCGATTTAATAAGTCCGATAGTTGTTCGATCAATTAGAAGTTCTAAGCAAAACACGAGATACCCGAGTGCTTAAAAAAGAGTCCGGTACGATCGCGGGAATAACGAAAAGTGATTTTTCGCAACAAGAAGGTTCTGCAGTTATTGTTAGGAAAAGAGGCCTCTTAGTAACCACGGCAGCTAGAAACTCGACGTGGAGGAAACGGAGTTGACCAGCGTAACAATTTCAGGACACCAAGCCGAAATTGAGGAAAGTACCTGCGTTGACAGCCGCCTAATTGCTGACAGAAAAAGTCCCAAAAACCAAAAAGAAGTTCCAACAACGATGCAACTCCGGATGTTAACCATACATTCGTTACTACTATCGTAAGTTAGCAATTTGTTAAGAAATTATTGTAAGAAAAAAATAATGTAAAATTGTGAATAACTGTGAAAAGTGCAAACAAAGAATTAAAAAGAAAATATCGCAGTATTTCCATTCCAATTTGAGGAATAGTAGAAATTGATCTTACTTACGATTTAAGCAAATATTGTCCTTTAACCTAGGAAATAAGGCATTTTATTTTAAATAATTTCGAAATACGCTGTCAATTTACAGAAAGTTAACCAAATTAATGAAGTGTCGGTGACAGACGTGATACAGATACGAATATTTTGTTTTTTTTTTACAAGTAATCAAAGTAAATAATATAAATCTTGTGGAAAAAAAAAATACTTTGCTGGTGTAATATTAACGGTGATTACAGTTCCTTTCGTGCAGTTAAAGTTCAATTCTTCTGAATTCCACCCCAAAGTACGGTAAAAAGGCTAAAATGTCTACAGATAATATTTTAAGACCACCAATCCTTCAATTGAATGAAACTCAACCCTCCGGTTCCGGTATTACAAATTATGTTAACCTCGATCAACTGAAAGAAATTATTTCACATACCGTTCGATTGGAAACGCAACAAATTTTTGATCAGATAACACATGCCGACGTTAAACCTAGGCATTCTGATCAAACCATAGATCCAAAATACCTCAATAATTTAAACGATATGGACAAGATACCTGATGTCGTTAAAAGTTTACGTGAGTTTTCAGGCCAACCGGGAGAATTCGGCTCTTGGAAGAAGAGTGTCGAGCGAATTCTAAAAATTTATAATAATTTAAAGGGAACACCCAAATATTATGGCATAATTAGTGTCATTCGAAATAAAATAACAGGGCATGCAGATACCGCACTGGAGTCGTACAACACTCCACTGAATTGGGAAGAAATTTCGAAGTGTTTAACACTTCACTATGCGGACAAAAGAGATCTAGGTACCCTTGAGTACCAAATGACAACATTGATTCAAAAAAGTTCATCTATCCCCGAATTTTATGAGCAAGTTTACCGTCATTTGTCTCTTATTCTAAATAAATTATCATCAATGGAATTGACTCAGGAGTCAATGAATGTCATGACACAGGCTTATCGAGACAAAGCTCTAGACACTTTTGTAAGAGGTCTTAAGGGAGATTTACCCAGATTACTCAGTATGAAGGGCCCAACAGACCTACCTGAAGCTCTCCACTTATGTTTGAAATTGGAAAACGTCCAATATCGAGTGCAGCATAGCCACGGCAGCCTGCGAAATTCTCATCTTGCTTCACCACCCACTCTTCCACCGAGGAGATTTACTCCTCAACCACAGCGCAACTATTATAATCCCCAAACTCGAAAATATTATCCAGAACTCCTACACAATCCCCAATCACCCCAGAGCTTCCCTAAACTTGCACAGAATTTTCAACCCCCTAGATACTCTCAAAATTGCTTTCAACAACCTCCAAAGCCATTCAATAGAAACTACTTACCTAGACCGGAACCCATGGACGTAGATAGATCTATGAATTCTCGTCAAATAAATTACCAAAATAGACCCCAAATAAATAACACGGTAAATAAGAAACTCCACTCCAATCAGGTACCTCCTCCTGTAAAATTCCAGAGTCTCTATCAGATAGAATCATTTAATGAAGACGCTGCTTTACAATACTACCATGACCAAATGTCTGAATACGATTCCGAAATTCAACAAATTTCCGATGAATATGCCAGTAACCCACAGGAACTGGAACCATCAGTTGCCACGGATCCACACAACGCTTCTAACCAGCAAGATACTGACGAGCAATTGGACAACGTTAATTTTTTAGACTAAAGAGCTCTTCGCTCCCCTACATGGAGCACGTAGAGCGGCAAACTATTTAAATTCCCCATAGACACGGGCTCAAACAAAAACTATATTCAGTCTCAATATGTAAGGAATCCTATCCAAAATAAGAAACCATTTTTCACCAATTCCGTAGCAGGAAACATAAAAATTACTCATCATGCTTTAATAGACCTCTTCGATTTCGACCGAAAGTTAACATTTTTCATATTACCAAACCTTACATCCTTTGATGGAATTATTGGCAACGATAGTTTAAAAGAATTGGAAGCGACAATACACACGAAAGAAGGATTTATGACAATTCGACCCAATTTAAAGATTCCCCTTAAACAGCACATTTCAGAGTATGTGAACAGTATGACTTTGAGAACTTCACATCTTCCTCCAGACCAAAGGAATAAAGTAGAAAATTTAATAGGAAGCTTTCCAAATTTGTTTTCCGATCCAGACAAAAGATTAACCTTTACCACAACCGTTAAAGGAGAAATCCGAACATATGGTTCCGAACCAGTATACTCGCGGCCCTATCCATATCCCTCGTGTTTGAAAGTCGAAGTTGATAACCAAATAAAACAACTTCTTGAAGATGGAATCATTAGACCGTCCAGGTCTCCTTATAACTCTCCAGTTTGGATAGTTCCTAAAAAGGAAGATGCCTCCAAACAGAAAAAATATAGAATGGTTATCGATTATCGTAAATTAAATACTGTCACTATACCTGATAAATATCCCATTCCTGAAATAAATGATATCCTCAGTAATCTCGGGAAGAATGTATTTTTTACCATCCTAGATCTTAAGAGCGGATTTCATCAGATTCCGTTGAGGGAGAGGGATGTGGAGAAGACAGCTTTTTCCGTTAATCATGGCAAATATGAGTTCACGCGACTCCCGTTTGGTTTAAAAAATGCGCCCTCCATTTTCCAGCGTGCGCTCGACGATATATTGAGGGAACACATCGGAAAACGGTGCTACGTGTACATCGATGACATTATAATATTCGGTAGAAGTGAAGAGGAGCATTTTGAAAACTTGAAATTGGTTTTCGAAACTCTCGAAAAAGCCCACATGAGGATCCAATTGGATAAATGTGAATTTCTACAGTCCGAAGTGGAATTTTTGGGATTTGTGATATCTAAAGATGGTATTAAAGCTAACCCCAAAAGGGTTGGAGCAATAGTAGACTTTCCCCTTCCTTGTACGGTTAAGGATCTCAGATCATTCCTAGGAATGGCTGGTCACTACCGTCGTTTCATAAAAGATTACGCCAAAATTACAAAACCATTGACAGCTCTTTTAAGAGGAAAAGACGGACATGTGTCCAAAACCCTATCTAAATCAAAACCAGTTCACTTAAACGACCAAGCTGTGGAAGCCTTTAATAAAGTAAAAAATTCATTAGTCTCTGAAGACGTATTGTTGTCATTCCCGGATTTTGAAAAAGAATTCGAGCTGACAACGGATGCCTCTAATTTTGCATTGGGAGCAGTTCTGTCTCAAGACGGAAAACCAATTACCTTTCTATCAAGGACCCTTAACAAAACAGAAGAAAACTATGCAGCAAATGAGAAGGAGATGCTTGCCATAATATGGTCTCTTAATTCTCTAAGAAATTTCCTTTACGGATCACGAAAGATTAAAATATTAACTGACCATCAACCCCTCACTTACGCTCTCAGTAATAGAAATAATAATTCTAAAATGAAGCGATGGAAGGCAATTCTTGAGGAATATAATTATGAACTCAAGTATAAACCAGGTAGTACGAACGTCGTGGCGGATGCTCTTTCAAGGATAGTCAATCCTACGGAAGTTAACTCAATGTCCGTAACACAACACAGTGACGACAGCTCTTCGCATAATTTGATTCCGACAATAGAAAAACCTATTAATGTCTTCCGGAATCAAATAATACTTAACCAAGGTAACGAAAATAATTACCAGAGATCTAACCCCTTTCCAAATTATGTAAGACATACAATCACCCGAACCCACTACTCCGAGGATGATCTCATACAAATTTTTAAAAATATACCACCCAGGACAAATTATTTTCGTTAAACACAATAAAAGATTAGGAACAAAGTTGACTGTCAGTTACAAACAAGAGGTAGTAAAAGAAAATAGAAATACAACAGTAATAACAGAATCAGGAAAGACCATTCACAAAAGCAATATTAGGAACTAAACATAACTTTTCATTACAGATACATGATAGGCGTAACGTTCGGGGCAACTCAAATTTTGGATTATACAAACTCCCAAATTATTACAATGAACATTGGAAGGGCAAGAATTCAGCAAGGGAATTTTAAATTAATCCATATAATAGAATTAGATGATTATCAAAAATTCACAGATAATATGAACTTTGTACTGGACAAGCTGATTACTGCCAGACATCCCCTATACCGATATTTAACCCATGAATTGACGCAATTACAGACATTATTAGACGACATGAAAAGACATAAGACAAAACGATCTTTGGATTTTTTAGGTTCTGCGTGGAAGTGGATTGCCGGTACTCCGGACCACGAAGATTTCGAAATTATTAAAAATAAAATCAATAATGTATTGAAAAATAACAATAAGCAAATAATCATAAATCAACTTTATAATGAAAGAATAAATAATATCACTAGAATGACTAATGAAGTATTAGAAACAATAAAGAAAGGAAGAAGTACAGATAGTCCATTGGCTTTGAGTCTCCAGTATAAATTAAGATTGATTAAAGAAGAAATAATTAATGTAAATTATGCCATTCATTGGGCAAAAGCGGGAATAATTAATTCACTTATTCTGTCCAATTCAGATATAAAATTAGCTATTAATACAATAGAGAAGGATAACTTACCATATGCTAGCAGAGAGGAAGCACTAAATTTCGCAGATGTTAAAATTGTAACTAATAGTTCATGCTTGCTTTATATTGTTAACTTGCCTGTAACCACTCCTGAACCATATGAAAAAATGTTAATTAAACCAGTCAAAAGAAACGAAAAAACCCTTGCAATCGAATACGATGAAATATTAAAAGATCAGAATAAAATTTTTGGAATAACTAAAGCATGTAAAGTAATAAATTCACTATCAATTTGTAACCAAGAATATCTTATAGACTTAAGTAATTCGACATGCTTACCGAATTTACTGAACAGCCGGCCGTCGAGATGCAATCAAAGTAACGACCAACACATACCACAAACAGAAGAGATTTCAGAAGGACTGATATTGCTAAACAATTTTTATGGGAATATCGGCGTCAACAACGAAGTTCATAGCCTCAATGGAACATTTCTAATAAAATTCCATAACACTACCATATCCGTTAGCGGGAAAACTTTCATCTCAAGGGAACAGCCAACGATGCAGATACTTCCAGCCATTTTACAACCTACTCCCTACGAGGGTCAATATAAAGAGGTTCTATCACTTCAAATGATGAAAGATGTCCATATCAACAACACAGATGAAATCGCCACTCTTCGGGCTGAAAAGAATGTCCTGCAAACTACTACCTACGGGTCCACCGCAATCTTTTTCGTCATTTTTATAATCTTCCTAGCAATTAAATGCAGAAGAAGAAAACCTATTGTCATCAGTGCAGCCAATTCGGATCAACCGGCCGCAGTTGAGTTACAACCTCTAAAAGAAGACATAGCTCCTCAACAGGATCAGAATGATCAACCAGAAGAAAAACCAGTAGTTACAAAAATCATTTTACCAAAAGCCCCCAAAAAGAAGTTTTACGACACCCCATTTTTTTAACCGAATGAGGACATTCGGATCTGAGAGGGGAAGAGTTAACGCGAATAACCCTCGCCTTCCACGAAACGCCCAAATATCGAATTTCTGCATCTTCTGCATCATTGATAGCACTTAGAGACGTCGCAAACGCCTCGTTGCAAGACGTCGCCGCCGTCACCTGAAACCTCTCGTACGTGACTTTTCGCTAACAACAAGTAATAACAATTGGACCAACGAAGAGCGTTGCTAGATTTTAAGTTTAGTTGTAATCGGTTGCTAAAAGGAGAATCACTTCATTAAATAAATTTTAAAGCTTTTTAAAAACTTAGAGTTTTATTATTAACTTATATTGTTATCAAACTTTTTTTACAGTATTAAACAGTTCTTGAAGATTACGAAAAAAATTTTTATTTTTATTTTCTATTAACTGTAAATTTAATACAGGGCGCTCAAATTTTCTTCTCAAAAAAACATTGCTGCATGGCGGACAGTTAATCTCTGGAACGGTAAGTCTGAAACATAAAATTCAAAAAGAGTTACAAAAAGGAAGTGCTCTTACGTGATAGTTTACCAGAAAAATTGAAAAATCGTTAAAAATAAAAAAATGGCGGACATTTCAAAATTTTTTTCAAAAATTGCCCTTTTTTTCGACCTTTTTTCAGGCTCAAAAATTTTATATATTTTGTTTGTGGTCAAATTGTGGTAAACTATCACGCAGGATATAACAACGAACAGAATGCTTCAAAGTTTATTAAAATCGGCCCAGTAGATCCGGAGATTAACTGTCCGCCAGTTAAAAAAACCTAAACTCGAGAAAAACGCATTTAAAGTTTATTTAGAACATGGGAACAGCCGAGAGCGCGGCACTGGCTTCGAATTTCGATTTAATATTTTAGACAGTTATTATTGAAGGTATAAAGAATCTAAAAATGTAAAAAAAAAAAATTAATTTTTTGAAAATTCTAGACGGTAATAGTACCTTAATGTAAAATTGTATTGCATGCAGGTATTGCGCATACACACACACACACGCGCAATACACACACACACACACACACACACACACACACACACACACCTTAGCCGCACTGGTTTTTAAGCGGTCAAATGCCAGTTCGGTGTTTTCTGGGAAACCTGTGGCACCCTGGCGCGCCTTGGTTTTATCCCAGATAAAATCCGGTGTAAACTCAGGGTTAATGACGAATATCAGTTTAATTGTTAACACACACTGTATTTAAAAAGTATTTAAAGTAGTTGTTTTATTTTAGAATTTTTTAACTGACAAGCACTGGGGCGCCCCATGTTTTTCTACAATTCTCAGGGCGCACCAGGGCGCCCTGGGGTGCCACAGGTTTTTGGATCAACGAACAAACCTAGTAGATTGAATAGATTTTCATTCAGACAAGTCATTCATAACTTAAATATTTTAAGTAACAGTTTCACGCATAATTTTAGTAGTTGTAAATACGAGTATGTCAAAAAAATACTTGAAAAAAGCATTAACTCATGAACAAAATCGAGGAAGAGTGTGTTTATTTTGTTTCAAAAAAGAAACTAGAAATGATTCTTGCGATCGAAATAAGATGAGAATAATTAAACCAAATGGAAGAATCGAAGAGCTCATAAAAAAAATCTTTGATGATTCTAATAATCAGGAATTACCATGTGCCATTTGTAACTATTGTTGTAAAAAACTTTATATTAAAAAATTGAATGCGCCGAATTTATCGCAATTCACGCCTATAAAATATACGCGATCGCAGCCTTCAGGTATAAAATGCCAGTGTCCCCTTTGTAAAATTGCGCGTGCTACGATAAATATAAGTGCAATGCCAAATTCCGAATCAAAAAAAGGTATATGTATTTTTCAAATAATGATCTATTTTCTGTATTTTTTCCATTTGACGTAAAAAATAACTACGAAATCTGCTTATTTCTACGTTTTAGATAATAAAATTGAAAAAAGGTGCCCTATCTGCTTGTCTTCCATTGGCAAAGGACTAAGTCATGAGTGTACTCGTACGCAGCGATTGAAAAATATTGAAAACATAGTTCAAAACTCTGACTGTAAAATCCAAGGAAAAGTTGCAGCTTCAATAATTTCTTCAAAATCTACAAATCTACGAGGTAAAAATACTGGTATCATTGAACTTTCAACTAGAGCTAAGCCAATGCGTATACATATTAATCCGCAAACTACATGTAATACATTATCTATACCACCAGAAACATTCCTATCAATGCAGTCCAATTATAATTTAAGTCAAAATGTTACCCTTGGTATTGCAACTACGTTGCGAAAATCTACTAGAAACAGAAATGCAGTTGAGCCAAATTTGAAAAGAAAGCTTTCTGAAGCAATACATACCTTAGATAAATATTTTGAGATTAAATATTATGATTTTGAAGTTGGCAAAAAAAATGATAAGTCCTTAAAGAATATTGGTGCCGTATGTTGTAAAAATATTAATAATTTAATTGAAAATATAAAAGAACGGCGTGGTTGATCAGACAAAGAGGTCATTTTGAAAATCGGAATTGATAGTGGTGGAGGATTCTTGAAACTTTGTTTATCAATCCAGTCTACTTACGATCTCGAAACAAATCCCAGTTATTTAAGTTCTAAAAAACGTTCAAATTCAAAAAAATTCCTTGATTCTGGCGTTAAAAAGTTGTTAATTTTGGGCATCGTTCCCTCCTGTCAAGAAACTTATAATAATGTAAGCTTATTATATAAAGCAATAGGTTTACAAAATGTAAGCGATGATGCAATTCTAGCAGTAGATTTAAAAATTTCCAACATTTTGGCTGGTATAGGGCCCCATAGCAGCACTAATCCATGTACATGGTGTTTTGCTCATAAAGATCGTCTTGATAAATGTGCAATTCTGAGAACAATTAACAACATCGAAGAGTATTATAAAAACTGGAAAGAAGCCGGAGGAATTGAAAATAAAGCAAAGGATTTTATGAGTTGTATAAATGTACCTGTAATAAAAAACGATAATAATTCCGATTCTCTAATCCTTGACTTGATACCCCCGCCTGAATTGCATTTAATGCTTGGCTGTGTTAATACTATTTTTAATTCTATGATGAGAATGTATGAAAATACTGCTATGTATTGGGCTAATGCGTGCCATGTACAACGAGAAATTCGCCGTGGAAATTCAGGTTTTAATGGAAATTCATGTAAAATATTATTGAATAATGTAGATATGTTACGAAGTATTAGTCCAATTGAATGTCTGAAATTTGTTAAAGCATTAGAAACTTTTCACAGTGTTGTAAAAGCTTGCTTTACGTGTGACTTGAAACCAAATTATAAGGAGTGTATTTCTGAATTTATGAAAAGTTATATGGACCTCGAGATACCTGTAACCCCCAAAATCCATGCGATATTTTTTCATATCGAAGATTATTGTTCTAAACACAAATTTGGTTTGGGATATAATTCTGAACAAGCTATGGAATCGGCTCATTATGAATTTATATCAGCATGGAATAAGTATAAAGTCAATTCGAATCATCCATTAGTAAAATCACTTATATAAAGCTATATGTGACTTTAATGGTCTTCATGTATAAAACATATATTATGTGTTTTAAAAATATAATAAGTCTTAAAAATTTATAAAACCACTTATAAAATGCTTGTACAAATTATAATTGTTTATAATAAAAGTGAAAAGTGGTATAATAACTAATATGTTATTTTATACGTATATCTTTTTATTTATATATTTATATTATGTGTGTGGGTACATAGCACATATACATATATACATACATACATTCATGTGTGTGTGTGCGTGTGCGTGTGTTCGTGTATGTGTGTGTGTGTGTTTGTGTGTGTGTGGGCGTGTGCGTGTGTGTGCGCATTTCGTGCATGATATACAATTTTACGTTTCAAGCAAAAAAAAACCTATAGGTGCATATCTAAAAAAGCGTCCGCTATCGGATTTTGGTTTTGGGCTAAAATGAGTTCTACTGACCCCCGGAGAACATCCCAACAAAAAAACCTTGCTTACTTTTACTTCCCACTAAAACTTACTAATGACCCACCGTGTTGATATACAGGGTGTCCCAGAAATCAACGTCAAGCCGAAATCGAGCATTAGGCCAAGTCGTAACAGTTATCAGAAAAATATGAAAAAAAATCTTGGTCATGTACTTTTCAAATTATAAGGATTCAAAAATAAATCTTAAAAACTGACACCATGTGATGATCTTTCAAGTCCTGTGACTGCGAATATTAACTTTTCTTCAGTTTTTTTTCTGTAATGTAACTACGAATAACCTTTCTATCAATTACAGTTAAAAGTTAAAACATGACTGCCTCAGTTTCAAAGAAAATCTTAGATTTTTACCCAACATTGAATTCAAAATAATTACATCACCCAACTTTAACCGACTGTACTGTAAAAAAAATGTACTACACTATTTTGGCAAGTAACATTAAAAGATGGCGCGTTTAGTCTGGATTCCAAAATGGTATGACACTTACTAATTGCTACTTCTTAATAAAAAAAAATAAAAAAAAACTTTTGAATAAAGTCGGATTTCATACAATGTCGACCGAGATGAATGCTGCTTACAGACGTCGCAAGTTGAGTTGATAGATTGCAGCGTGATTAGCGACCAGAAGAGGGACGTTATTTTGACTAGTGTGAGCGAGACAGATGGTGACGCTACTTTATCAAGTGTGAGCGAGACAGATGGTGACGCTACTTCTATCTAAGAGCGAGACGTATTGATACATTATTTCGTATGTGTAAGTGAAACAGATAGAGACGCTAATCTGGCAAAACAGGGATGCGTAGACACATTGTGCAATACTGCAGTACGTTACGCTCTTTCGTTTACTGCGCATCTTTCTGTATTCGTATTGACTGAATTGTTTTAATCGTGATCCCGTGTTTGTGTAGTGTATTATCATGCCATCTCGATATACCGCACGGGAATACGCCAACATGCATCTCATTTATGGAGAATGCTTATGCAATGCCAATGCTGCAGCTAGAATGTATCGTGAGAGATACCCAAACGCTGAGCGTTATCCCGATCATCGGGTTTTTATTAATTTGCATCGGTCATTATCAGAGGGTCGATTCCCTACTCAAATGGTAAGCGAGGGAAGACCCGTCATGCCCTACGAGGACGAAGTCTTGCAAGCAGTTGAAGAAGACCCAACTATCTCAGTACGTGGAATTCAACAGAGCATTGGAGTCCCCAAAAGTACTGCTCATCGTATTTTAAAAAAAAACGAGTTTCATCCATACCATGTACAACGAGTACAAAGTCTGCTACCCCAAGACCACCCAGAGAGAGTGCGATTTTGTCGAACGATGTTGCAGAAGTACCGAGAGGATCCGCGATTCTTTGAAAAAATTCTATGGTCCGATGAATCAACATTTAAAAAGGACGGTTACATGAACCTCCACAATTTGCACGAATGGCACGTGGAAAATCCAAATTTGATGCGGGAGGACAGATCGCAGTACCGGTTTAAAGTAAACATGTGGACGGGAATTTTAAATGGTAAAGTTATTGGTCCAATCGAGCTGCCGGAGAACTTAAATGCCCAGGCTTATTTGGACTTCTTACAGAACCAATTACCAGATTTATTGGAAGAAGTGCCACTGAACATTTACGGCAACATGTGGTATCAACAAGATGGCTGCCCAGCGCATTATGCTCTCACAGTACGAGAGTTTCTCAATCGAGAATACCCCGATAGGTGGATTGGGCGGGGCGGTACAATTTCGTGGCCAGACTTAAACCCCATAGATTTCTTTTACTGGGGTACGATAAAGGAGAAAGTGTACTGTAAACCTATCCAAGATTTAGATGAACTGCGCGAAAGAATTTCAGAAGCCGCTGAATACATCAACTCGAAAAGATACGCCCGTCTTATCACGCGATCATTTTTAAAGAGGTGTAGAGCTTGCATTGCAGCTGAAGGCAAACAGTTTGAACATTTGTTACATTGAACATTAAATCTGATTGAATAAAAATCATAAGGAAACCCAACGACTAAATTTTATTTCAAATGCACCTAAAACTAACAAATTACTTTTTTAAGTAGTGGTACCCTTTGATCAAGGTACCGTCACTATCCTCGCTCACTCTTATTAAAGCAGTAAGTCACGTCACATTCATAAAAATTTTTTTTTCCTTAATTATGAAGAAGCAATTAGTAAGTGTCATACCATTTTGGAATCCAGACTAAACGCGCCATCTTTTAATGTTACTTGCCAAAATAGTGTAGTACATTTTTTTTACAGTACAGTCGGTTAAAGTTGAGTAATGTAATTATTTTGCATTCAATGTTGGGCAAAAATCTAACTTTTTATTTGAAACTGAGGCAGTTATATTCTAACTTTTAACTGTGTTTGACAGAAGGGTTATTCATAGTTATACGGTAGAAAAAAAAATGACGAAAAGTTAATATTTGCAGTCACAGGACTTGAAAGATCATCACAGGGTGTCAGTTTTTAAGATTTATTTTTGAATCCTTATAATTTGAAAAGTACATGACCAAGATTTTTTTTCATATTTTTCTGATAACTGTTACGACTTGGCCTAATGCTCGATTTCGGCTTGACGTTGATTTCTGGGACACCCTGTATGTGCTTTTTCACATATAAAATACAGTTATGTTACATATCACATGAATAATGTTATACGGGATTCGTAGCATATCATACATCACACGAAAATAGGTATTTTAAAATTTCTAATCAATAAATTACCGAAAACTAGATTAACCCATTAATGCGCAAAATGAGGATTTTGTGCACGCAAGTTCAATTGTACGATTCGAATAGCAAATTGGGGCCAATTTCCTCCAAATTCGTATATAAGGGGTTTTTGGGGGTGCTCTTTCAGAATCTGGCATTTGTTTTGCATAAAAACTTCAAAAACCCTATTATTTTTTGGGTTTTTTCAAAAAAGTGCCAATTTTTTTTGGTCATTTTTTGTCTCAAAGTCGATTATCTTGTCGTTGCTGCTATTGAATGATCATATAACTACCAGAAATCGCGGTCCGAATGTCTACACTTTCTCAAACCATGGTTTTGAATTTTTTTTCGCTTTGGTTTTTGCAAAATGGCCATTTTGTACAGCAATGTAATAAAAACATTCGCGATTTTTTTACACGAAAAGGATCACCTTTACAAAAAAAATGTATATAACAAAAAGTGCTTATAATTAGCCAAGGAAAACATGTGAGTTTTTTCAGAATTGTTTGGACTATTTTTGGTTTTTTGGATTTGGCCAATTTTTGAAAAATCCATTTTGCGCATTAATGGGTTAATCAAGAATTTGTGTCAGAATATTACCGACTAGTTGAGTATTATCTAATTTCTGGTCCATGGATTACCGATTGCTAGAGTAATCAGAAATTTCTAATGAAAAATTACCGCCTAGTTGAGTATTCTCTAATTTCTGGCCTGTGGATTACCAATTGCTAGAGTAATCAGAAATTCCTCACAGAAAATTACCAACTAGTTGTGTATTCTCGACTTTCTGGCCCATGGATTACCCACTGACTAGTTAAGTATTCTCCAATTTGGTGGAGACCCCAAACGCCCCACGATTATCGGTGACCAAGTTCACCACTATTTTTTAAATAGTTTAATTAAACAACCCTGTGAAAATTAAAACTTTAGCTATTAGTTTTCAATAGCTAAGAGACTCTTCACCGCCCCAACATGTCGCTCTACGGACATGTTGTAAGGTGATAGCTAAAGTCCTGATTTTCACACATTTTTTGAGTTTTGCATTGTGATTCCAGTTCAACTAGAAATGATATATGCCAATGAAGGATCCAATGCTAAAAATCTCTAAGATCAGCATCTCACGTTATACTTTAAACAACTCTTGTTGTAAACTCCTAGATCACTTGAGTGCAAGAATGTTTTCCGTTTTCATCCACATTTCTGTAAATATCTCGAAAACTTTCTAAGGAGAAGACTATTAAATGCAAAAGTATAATTCAGCGCAGTGAACCAGCATAAAAACTTCCTTACCACTTTGAAGTACATTTCTTGCCATGAATCCTTTAAAGATTTTCCACATTTTTAATTTACTGTCCCCCCAACTGGTAAATTCCGAAATATCTGCAAAAAAATCCCTTCCCTCCTCTGCGGAGATTTAGTACTATCAGCTGACCCAATTCCAATTCACTCGATCCCGCTCTGTGGCACAAAAGTCCCCAGACAATCCCAACGAATTGCACTTCTTCGACTTTATAGCACAGTTAAAGTAAAGATGTAAAAATTGAATAAGTCAACGTCGTTCGGTAAACACATCTAAATTTTAATTAATTTTTTCTCTTTCAGGTGAGTGGTGGAGCTGCTCGCGCCCCCCAGGCCTGCAGGTAAATGCTCATTTAGGTTGCATTTAGGTTCTAAGGTACGGCACACACTGGCGGTGTGGTGCGATTGGTGGAGAAGGTGCCAACGGATGGAACCTCCTCCCCCTCGATGCGCGCGATGTGCTTGGGACGCTTTAAGCGGGAAAGCTTAAGAGGGGCTCCAACGTTGTAAATTTAAGCTGAAGTGGTCTACTCGCTTTGTGTGGGAAACGGGAGCACCTCTCAAGTTTTTAATTACTGAACTGATGAGCCCCGGCTGGAACTGATGCTTACCCATTTATTCTCTTCTCGCTTCCGACTATAAAGATCCGGATCACGGGAATTCCCTTTACGTGCAAGAAAACTTCAAAACCTGTGTACGATATTTTTTTGGGGATTTGGGATACTTTCTGCTGCACTGCACAGGAAAGTAAAGACATTTGAGCGCTTTAACCTTCTCTGAACTTTCCTTTTAACTGCTGCGAATATCAAATTAAATTTCTTTGAGGAAAAGGAACGGAATCCTGCAAACCTATTTTAAACTTAATCGAGGTTTTTTACTCGTTGTGATATTTTACTGCGAACGAATCAGTGCCAGTGCAGTTTACCTTTCTTTATTCAGAAATGTCAAAAATTCCTCGATGCAAAACTTCCGGAAAAAAAATGTCGACTTATTCTACTTATGTATCTATAGTTTCTAATATCTATGTGTGTTTGTTATCAATTATTCATATATAGTAGGTTTGTTGATTCACCCAAAAATCTATTTCTTCACTATGGCTGCATAAAGCGCCCTGAGGATTATTAAAATGCCTGTGGCGCAACAAACGACTTATTAAAAATGAGAACTCTCATCTGACCTTTTGTACAAAAATTTTTAAGTAAAACAACCATATTTTGGTAAATTTTAAACTGAAATGTTAAAATTAATTCCACTTTAAATATTCGTCACCAGCCCTTAAATTATCGCGGATTTTAACTGGGGTAAAGTAGGGCTGCTTCGTGGCACCATAGGTTCCTCAAAAAACTGGCATTCGACATTTAACGTGCCGTGTGGCTGCTACGCAATATGGCGCCACAGAGTTGTGAACGAACAAACAGTGTGTTTGATACATTCCTGTTTAATGCTTCGGCTCAAGATTAGGATAAATTATTATGAGACAGAGGGACATATTCTTCTTATGCAAGAAAATTGAATACTATTAAGTTTCAAAATGTGCTTTTTTTGGATATGCAAGACTTGCAAATTGCAAGATGTGTTAGATTTAGAGGTTTAGTTACATTAAGGAAAAAGATAAGAAAGATAGATTTTCCCTCCGTCCAGTCCGTCTTAAGCCAAAAAATAAGTAAAATTAAACAGTTTAATTTTCCAATTTTTCAATTTACAGTTACAAATTTGAAAAGGTAGTTTTTGAAATGGTAATATTATAAATTGCGTACTAAGTAGATAAAAGCTTAGTTGTGTTTCAAATGCATCAGTGCAAACTATAAAAGCAAACATTTGAAAGATATATGAAGATGATATCAGATGAAAGATGATATTAACTTCTAAAACTTATTTCTAAATTAGATTTTTTTCAAACTTAATGCAGTACATAATATATACCTTCCATGTTTATTGAGTTAGTATGTCTTATACGACAAATTAAATTGAATATTTATTTGATGATCTCTTAGCAAAAGTAATATCTTTTGCTATGAGTAACTATTCAAAAATTTAAATTTAATGCAAAATACAAGTTCTAAATCAGATCATGAAAGAGACGCAGCTGATGTTGGCACACTTTGCACCAAATAAATATTCCAGTCCTCTTTTAGGGGTTTTTTTGGGTAACACATGGGTGTAAGATTGTGCATAGTTAGTATATGCTCTGAAAATATGCGCACAAACATACAGTACATGAAATTGGACTTAAAATTAAATAAACAAGAATATTATAGAATATTAAGAATAAAAACAATATAAAATAAACAGGAAAAATCAGGACAACACATTAAAAAACAGAAATAAAATAAAACAATAGATGGCGAAAGATCTCACACCATTATCGAGTTTTCCGCGTCAACGTCACATTTCTGTGTCAAGCATTAAAAAAAAGACGGAGACAAAGCCCCTTTGTTTTCTCGATGTTCTCATCAATCGTCGAAAAAATGAAATTTAAATAAATTGAGGAAACACGAGGCCGTTTCGAAATAAAACTTGATTTCTTATTAACTCATTAACGAAAACTCTGCACCACTGACATGAAAGAACTGGACTGCTAACCGTCGTCTGAAAAATGAGACCATTTTTAGCACAGGCTCAAACCTCATGGAGCAAATTATGCTATTAAGAATGCTCTAAAATATCGCACGATTATGTTTAAACTGACGCAAATGAAAAATAATTAAACTTCTACGAACCGATTTTTTTTAAATCACGCTCAGTTTTAGGTTTTTTCACAAAAATGTTCCTCGCGGCCATCAGCCGGGGACTTATGAATAACAGAGATAGATATAAAAGTCATTGTTCCTGCCTTCGTCTAACCTTCATATTTCTCATGTATACCAACCAATGCTAAAAGTTCTATTACAAAATAACGTAATCATCTGTTGGACATCGTAAAACTATTCTAACAGCTGATTGCAACGGAAAATAATTTGGGACATCTGGTGAGGGCAATGAGTGGTGAGAGTTGGCGGGCTATTTGTAACGTTTGTCGTGGGTGCAAGGAATAGTGCAAAAAGCATGTGTTTATCGATCAAAAAGATGTTTCACACTCGAAGATATTAGAAAAAACCAAAACAAGTGCACATACATAGCGCCACCTTCATTTGGCTATTGGAATGATTTTCTGTAAAGTTGTCTGGCTGCGGGACTTAAGCAAGAACGAGATAGCTAGAATTCGGTCTAAATTTCGAAGCTAGTTTTAGTACGGGATCAGCCGTCCAGCTGTTATAGAAAAGAAATCAAACTGGAATCCCATTACAAAAAAAACAAATCAGATAAAGGAAAATTTAAGGCAAAATAAAATATGAGGAGCCACCACACTTCTCTAATTGCTCCCATCCCAAAACAATTCCTAGCATCTGTTCTATACCGACAGATTCGTGGAATATTTATAAGTGCTATGCATACGCTTGAATCTATATGCCAGTTGGAATTGAGGTTTTAATAAAAACAGCATAAGCGTGTTTTATTTATTTTAGACATTGAAATGTTTTATTATACAAACATTTCCCTTCGATTATAATTTAGACTTGGAGTTTTAATTGGGCAGATAGGTATAGCAATGAGCTTTTGAGATCAGCTTGGCTTCTCGGATCGAAAAACTCGCCGATTGTTTAGCTTTTCTGTTTCGATGCACGAGAGACATATTCTCAAGAAAAATGTCTGTACGGGCTTCCGCAAATTCGCCGAATTGTAGCAATGTTTTGCCGGCTAGCCTCTCCGCTCGGTGGGCAAAATTACTACAGTATAATATAAAATATATTCAAAACGCTTAAGATATCTTAAATCAAAACACTTCAAAAGTTTTAACATTTAAAACGCTCAATAATATTTTAAAATTGGGCACATCAAACAATTGTTGGCGCATCATATCTTGCAGATTCAATCAATATTCTAGAAAAACAAAAATTAAAATACTGCATGCTTCTTTGCTACTCAAAAAGTGCTATAAAGAGACTCCACTCCAGGGCGCGTTTGAAGAAATGTAAATTCCAGAGCTAACAAAATTTTTATTTTTTTATTTTTGTTTCAAAGATGCGCAAAGAAAGAAAAGAAAATTTTAAAGAAAAATTGAAGATATTTTTGAGAAAGCTATTATAAATAAAATATTTATGATACATCTTACAACGTTTTCCTTTTTTTTAAATAAATATGTACATATTTTCTTTTAATAAATAATTAATATATAGAATTTTTTTCACAAAGGACCTATTTGCAAATATGAAATGTTTATTATTATTTTTCCAACTTACCGATTTGGCAGAGTTATTTTAAGGTGTTTTTTTTTTTTTAAGTATGTATTGAGATAAATTTTTTTTTAAGTATGTATTGAGATAAACTTTGATATATGAAAGTCATTTGATGCACAAATATTTTGAGGCTTGTACGTATAGTTGGCCAACATTAATGCACAGGAAAGTAAGTTTTGATGTTTTCCAAAGACAGTGTTTTAACCGCTCTAAGCTACGCTTAGGAAACGATCCCTTTTAAGGGGGTAAATACAATTACAAGGGCAAAAATTACTCATTAGAAAACATTTTTTTCTACAAAGAAGATTTAATGCAATCATTATAAAACTTTGTACACTTGTTGAGGTATAAATGAGGAATGTAAAAATATTTTTTTTTTAATTTTTGAAAACAAAATGGCGGCTGTACGCTGGCGTGAAGTTGACCTACAAAAAAAAACGGCAACCACTCTGGACGTCGTGTTATTGATCTGTAACAGCCTATAAAAAAAATTAAATATACATGTAATTTGTCGGTAAACCTCAAAAATTAAAAACAAAAAAAATAATTCTGCGGTTGGTAGAAGTTTTTGTAAAAAATCGGTAATTTTCACTATTTTTTCAGCGATTTTTGCATTAATAATTCAATTTTGCAACAAAAAATTCCAAAACAATTATAGTCGGGGTGCCAGAGGTTCAAAAAATGGGTTATTTCGTTGTTGGACGGAATTTGATGAAACCTGGCGGAAAGGGAAGGTCGTTGCCCGTACAGTGACCCATTAAAAAAGTTAGAATGAGCGATGTCGGGAAGGTACTTTGTTATTGCAAAATAACTTTGATAACCCGTTATTTTTCAGTTTTCTTGGAATAACTCGAAAACGAAGCGTTTCAGCGAAAAATATTAAATACAAAAGTTGTTCAGCTGATGATTTTACGTAGGAATACGGTTTTTTGATTAATTAAAAAATTGTTTTTCCGACCGAAAACCAGCAGAAAAGTAACAAAACATGCAAAAACAATAAGCATTAAAAAATAAAGGAAAAAAACGATTTCCATCGTTGATATTTGGGTTATTGATAGGTATTGGTATTGTTAACCAAATGCACCCGGTCCGGTTTTTCAAAAACAATATGGCGACCTATTGCAAAATTGTTAAGTTAAAAATTTGGAACGCTGTAAATTCTGACTGAACAAACGGATCTTGATGAAACAAATTGGAATCGGTAGGTATTAACGGCATCTTTGAGTGTGCCAAATTTCAAAATTTTTCAACAATTACTTTTTTTGTTATTAACCAAAAACCATTTTCTGTGCTTCGTAATTTCGTCAATTTACAACATTAAGCTTTGCAACAAAATGCATTTGATTACTCTTAACATCCTACAGTGGTGACTAAAAACGCGAAAATAGCGAGTTTTGATGATTTGATGCATTTTGTTGAAATTTGGCACACTCAAAGATGCCGTTAATACCTACCGATTCCAATTTGTTTCATCAAGATCCGTTTGTTCAGTCAGAATTTACAGCGTTCCAAAGTTTTAACTTAACAATTTTGCAATAGGTCGCCATATTGTTTTTGAAAAACCGGACCGGGTGCATTTGGTTAACAATACCAATACCTATCAATAACCCAAATATCAACGATGGAAATCGTTTTTTTCCTTTATTTTTTAATGCTTATTGTTTTTGCATGTTTTGTTACTTTTCTGCTGGTTTTCGGTCGGAAAAACAATTTTTTAATTAATCAAAAAACCGTATTCCTACGTCAAATCATCAGCTGAACAACTTTTGTATTTAATATTTTTCGCTGAAACGCTTCGTTTTCGAGTTATTCCAAGAAAACTGAAAAATAACGGGTTATCAAAGTTATTTTGCAATAACAAAGTACCTTCCCGACATCGCTCATTCTAACTTTTTTAATGGGTCACTGTACGGGCAATGACCTTCCCTTTCTGCCAGGTTTCATCAAATTCCGTCCAACAACGAAATGAAAACCTCTGGCACCCCGACTATTAGGCAGACCTAAAGTATAAAGAAGGAAACCCTAAAAATTTCAGCTAAATTGTACAAGTAGTTTTCAAGTAATCGTGGTTGCAAATTTTAAAAATTTTGTTTTGAGAAAAACGCGTTTAAAGTTTTGAAAACCAGCTATACGCTGAAGAAAGCGTTCTCGAAAAATGAAGAAAAAATATATAAGGAGTTCGATTTTCGACCTGAAAATTTTTGGAGCGTATTCTACGGGAAATTTCCTAATTTTTTAGAGGAGCAAAAAAAATCGATTTTTTTTACCTTCTAATTGTATTTACCCCCTTAATTGCTCCAATTTCAAATAAAAACCCTTTGGAAAAGAGGAACGAAGCCACTGCAACCTTTTCCATCCCTAATCGGGGTCTTTACTTTTGAGATTCAATTCGGAGTGAATCAGTGCCGGTGCAGTTCTTCTAACTTTTTTTTTTGTTTTTTTTCAGAAATCTCAAAAATTTCAACCAAACTTCCGGAAAAAAGTTTTCAACTTGTTCTGCTTATCGTTTTTAATGTTTTAAACCACCAGTGCAAACGACGTTTAATGAGTAGGCAGCTTTAACATTCTTCTCCGCTTTGGAAGTCACAGAACTGAATTTTTTTAATTAGGCAAAATCTTGGAATCAAAACCTTATAAATGCGTCTCAAAATTATTCTGCAGGACATCCTGTTTGAGATATAAGATGAATCCGTACGCAGCTACATGAAACTAGCAGGTAGCAAATGCAACTGCTCAAAAATGAAGGCAAAATTAATTAAACGAAGAACTTTACTCCCTGTCTCTAAAGTTTCGTGAATGTCGTACTCTCTTCGAACTTTTTCCAGCGCAGATTCCTCCTTGAGCAAGCCCACAAACTTGGCATACTTTCTGCAAGCCTCCCTATTATCTTTTTTCCATTTACTTGATGGAATATTTTTCTTGTGCACCTTTCGGTGAACTCACCTTAGTCATGAGTCATCTGAAGGGAGCTAAATCCAGAAAATATCCCCCTAACTCATATAGCAACCTTGTTTAACAAAGTTTTATTAATATGCTGTCGCTGATGTGACTACCCCGGGATGTGTGGGGATCTCAATGGGTTTTTAAACTGCTTCTCCTGAGATTTACGAGCACTTCAAGATTGCCTTCAAAGAAAACAGGGGAAGTAAGAAAATTGAAGGACTATACTTACTTCAATTTATCTGAAAGTTTTAACAATACCTACATAATTAGCGTATTACAAGGCAACATTAAAATAATACAATTCATTCATACAGAAGATTGAAGAATTCCGTCCAATCGATTACTAAGACATCTTGTTAAAATGAATGATACATCAGTTTGAATTCTTTTACACTTTGTTTAAAGAACTAATAACTTTTTAATTTATAGTTTATGATTATTTTTTTTTCCGTTACTGGTTACTTAAACTGGAATGATTGATACTCATCAACGTGGAGCACTTTCAGACTCCAATTATGAGAATCTTTTACTGTTAAAAATTAATAATAACATAAATATGTTATAAATGTATGAATATTTGAATCATAGCTTTTTTATTTAGTGAGATAAAGGCAAAAGTCTTAATGAATTCAATTGACTGAAAATGATTTACATGGTACTTCAAAGAATATGACTAAATCACAAGATTTTGCATTCTCATTACTTCAAGCTTTTGATTTGTTGACTTCAAAATGAATGGCGATTTGGTTTCTGTAAGTCCCAGCATCGAAGTGAAGTTAATGAATTAAAATACTTTCACATAAATCAAAAGAATTATTTCCTGAAAAGATTTCATTCCTTTACAGCTCTGCTGGTTAGGATCTCACTTTGGAATACCCAAATATAACACATTGAATTTGTCTTTGAATTGAATAATTAGTCCTCGAATGAAACTAAATTTTTAACACAGTTTTAGGTGTATTTTTTATGCAGCCAATTCTGATGCACTTCAAGGTGAAGTGTCTTCTTTCACTATTCTGATCTTCTCTAATCTCTAACATTTTTGAGGGAAAAGTCAGAGAAATTTTAGTTAATTTCCCTGGAAATGGTTCACTTGGTACTGAAAATCAGTGAATATACACCGATTCAATTTTATAGAGTAGTGTGTTTCAAAAGTCTAGTATAATTTATAATTTATACAACAATAGAATGTAATGATGTAATAGTGTGCCCCCATTCAGTATTCGGGAAGTTGGAAATATGTATATTCATATATAAGAATAAAAAAAATACTTTTAGTTTCATTTCTCGAAACTGGAAATTATAATCCAAAATTTAGATTGGGTAGTTCGTAGATTTTTAACTAATGAGAAATCTATAATTAATATTTCCGCACAAATTATCGTCTTTTAATTGTATTGGTACCAAATATGTGCCATGATATTACTTTCACATGTTCTGTTGGTAAAAAAAAATATTACCTCAATCATATTCTACTTTTATTAATTTATTGAAGGTAGTCTTCTAATATAATAATTAATACTTTATTTAGAATATACGGGCTTTATGTTGTATTACCTAAAACATATTTTACTTTTATTAATAAGTGTGTATTTTTCGAACAATCTAATGCATGTAATCTACTAAAGTGTGCTCTTAAACGTGTAAAATTAAAAAAAAAAGAAATGATTTTACATGTGTTGCTTTAACACTTTTTACTGTATACTGCATTTGTAATGTTCTATTAACTATTAGTTTTATGTTACGTATTATGTATGTACGTATGTATTTATTGTATGTGTACATACCATATTTTTAATTTTTTTTGTGATTTTATAAATGTTAACAAAATGTAAGTATAAAATTCCAAATTTTCATGAGTATTTTATTCCCGGCCAAACAAAAATAACATTAAATTGATTCAGGGCTACGTTGTGCGATGAAAAAGTGATCTGCCACCCGGAATCGAACCTCAAACTTCCAACATAGCTCGTGAGAATATCACCTCAAAGACGGATCTTCAGTGGCAAAGCGGCAATTTACCGGGTTAATTTAAAAAACATAAAGATTTAAGGAATTGTTTTATTAATACTTTGTGAGTCACAAAAAAATTTTAATAGCACCAGGCTTTCGCCACACTCTTCTAACGATTAAATCGATTTCCAGTAAACTGGAAATTATCCCATTTCAATTCGGAGTGTGATCCGGTTAGGCCATGCGTAAGGCAGTCGTTACTACCGAAATCACCGCCAATGTTAGTGGTAATGATAAAATTTTTTAACATTATAAAAACCAATTGAATCGGTTATTCAAGAAAGGAAACAAATCACGATTCTTCGCATAAAATGTCACGATATATTTTACGCAATGTTATGTAAGCGTTTAATTTTGTCCAATATTAAATTATTCTTCATTAACATATTTGGTATCTTAATTAACCGATTCAATTAATACAATATATTCATAATTGTTACACCTTTTTTAAATGGTTAAAACAAACCATGATTTAAAATAAAGGGGAGTTTTGACCGTACAGTGTACAGTCTTCAAAAGCCGAAAAAGGCACAAAATTACAAAATTTTTCAGTTTGAAACGAAAAATGCAGCTTGAAAAAAAAAATTGGTTTTAATGTGTAACAATAATAAAAGTTAAGTTAAAAAGACCTTTTTAGCAATATTTTAGGTTGACACAGAAAATAATCTACTAATACTGAAGAGAATAAGCTTTGGTTTTGTTCAATAGGTCACATAGTTTTTTTTTTGTTATCCCGACAATTTCACAAGGGTGCTTCAAGAATCGGCAGATAAATCCGCCGTATTTCATAAATTTATAATGAAAACAATTCGGTTATACTCTTCGAATCTATCTTTAAATATCTAAAAGTTTACAAAGCTAATTTATTTATTTTCCTTTCAAAAAAATTTGCGAAAAAAAATCATTTTTTGGACATCATAAAGTAGGACATTGCCGTTATATGGCCCTTAATGTCGCAAATTTATGGTGTAGATTCCCCATTCAAAACTAACCAACCATAGTCAACTTGCAAGTATTGGTTCAGAAGATTTAAAAGTAAAGATTTTGATGTCAGTGATAAACAGTCTGATGCAGAATTGGAAGCTTTACTCGATGAGGATTAGTGCCACATTCAAAAGTAATTATCAGCAGCATTAAATGTTAGTCAACTATGTATTTACAATGCTTACATGTACATCACATCAATTATGTAAAAGATGCCTTAAACGTCAAAAGCTATTTACTAAATTACTACTTCAAGCCAAAAAAGAAAAAGGTTTTTTCATCAAATTATTACTGGTGACAAGAAATAGATTTTTTATGATAACTCTACTCGTCCGAAAGCAATGGTGAAGCCAGATGAACTAGGTCCATCAACATATTTATGTTTCAAAAATAATGCTGTGGGAATAGAAGGGTATGATTTAGTATAAACTTCTGAAACCTTCAGAAACTATTACTGGTGATCGTTATCGAATTTAATTAATATGTATAAAAAGAACTCTCATTCAAAAACGGCGACAATGTTCAAAAAGTAATTTTACAACATGACAATGCAAGACCAAAGAACTAGACAAAAAAAAACAGTAGCAAACACACACACATATGTACAATATATATATAGCTTACCGGGTGTCACAAAAGTATGGAAACAGTAAAATAAAAAATTCATTTTGGGAAAAAATGTGTCAGGTAAAAGTTTTAGGATTTTTCCTGGCTATTCGCCGGTGATCTTGGTTGTGACCTAGACCTTGACCATCAAGGTCATTCCAAAGACACGACAATTTTTTGAAATTGTAAAAATATGGGTTCTGATGTAAAAAAAATTATCTTCACCATTACATGACCTTGAAATTCATGGTCAATATCATATTGGACGTAAAATTTCCCGCTCTTTCCAGATCCGCAATAAAAAATAGGGGCTTCCATTTTAAAAATGTCCTTGACCTTGGAATGACCTTGAAGATCAAGGTCTAGGTCATATCCAAGATCACCGACGAATAGCCAAGAAAAATCCCAAAAATTTTTGTCTGAAACATGTTTTACCAAAATGCATTTTCCGTAAGTTATTTTATTGTTTCCATACTTTTGTGACACCCGGTATATACGGCTGTGCAGTGGGTAGCATTTACTCTCCAAGCGGAATTGCCCGAGAGCCGCAAATAAAAAGTTTTCAGTTCAAAAACAACTTGATGGCCATATTTGTTCCTTCGGGGTAAACGTTTACTGCCAGAAAGATAGGGGAGGATTGTACATTCAGATGGAGCATACTTCGAATAAATTAAAATTTTGTTTATGTTCTCGATCGACAAGTTTTTTTAAACATAAATCCCTAAAAATGTATTCATATACAATAATTATTTAGCCATTACCATAATTACAAAAATTTTATATTATTTTCATACAAAGACGAAACTTTATTCTTTTTTATAATACCGGGTTTCATACAAGATATTTGATGCAGTCCTTCATTGATGTTCTACCTACAAGAAAAGCTCTAATCTAATCGACCTGGACCTCATTAAAAGGATATTACAGGCAAATACCTCTGAAGGATACTTTTAAACGAGCAGATATTTTGCAATTTTTCAAGTAGAATCGAGGGAAGTAGGAAAGCCCTAAAAGAGTATTGAATCGTTAAAATCGCTCTGATTGCTGATAATGGATTTGCATGTACCCTATAAATTTTCCCGTAACCATTAATCTTCTTCTGAAACTAATAAAAGTATATCTACGCCCGCGCAATTCCGATTATGTAATTTCTTTTATCTCCCATCAAAGAAATAATTTCTCTTTTGTATAAAAATTTGGTTATCCATGGCGGTAATTCGTGGGCAAATGACGCTGGCTGTCGTTAACTTCAATCACCTTCGATCAAATGATAATATCCAGCCGCACTGGGCTGGCCCCGATGAGTGAGGAATTTACCTTTTGGGTTTTGGCAAAAGCGCGTTATTTGATATTTCAAACGAAGTAGGACACAAAGAACGTCGGATTGTGGAGCACACTCGCGCTGGGAATTTTAAGGCAAAAACTCATTTAAAATTGAAATGATTCCCGCAAACGAAACGGAGCGCCCATCCGGTACCAGATATGGCCGACTGATCCATTTCTCTTTTGAATAATTTAAGTTTTTCCTTTTTAATTCTGTGGCTGGAAGGAATTCCTGTGGAAATTAAATAAAATTAAATCGGCTCCACCTTCGCCTTCGGCCTTATCATCATCAGTCAGCCGTTCCCACTGCCACAAGCTCACAGTGGAATGCTTTTTGTATCGATTTTCCAGCTGCCTTGTAGATGATGACTATAATTGTGCCGTTTGTCCTGCCACATCGATCCAACTAATTCAACAATAATTCAACATTCTACGAAGGCTGGGGTATCAGATAAATGCGCGGAGCAACAAGCAACTGGATACCTAATTGGATGTACTACTGACAACCCTAACAAGGCTTAAATAAACAGGCCACACACTGTCGGGTGATGCTCCGGGACTTCCGAACTTCATCATTTTATTAACAACATAAACCGCTTAAGCTTTTTTCCGATTGCATTCGAATCATTTATCCGGATTTGATGGGAAGAAAATCTTTCGAATCCCCGACCAGCACAAAAGCGATGTCTGCTTTTTGGATTGCGCTTTTTGTGCAGTCTCCCTCCAATTGACTGCATTCTCTCCTTTAGTTCTGGGGCAACTATACCTTAACATATGCGATATAAGCCTACCCTCCCTTCCGTAAAACACGTGAAAACTACATTTGTTTTTTATGCCCAATTTGTTCACTTTAATGCATGAAAAAAAAAAAAAAAAAAATAGGGCAGTAACTTTGGCCGGATACTATCGGGAGAAATTCATTTCAATTTGGTATAATTGTGATGTCAATTCACATTTATATGTAAATAGCTGTGCCCCTGACTATGTTCGCATTTACCAAAAGATATGCTTCAATACAATTTACAACATGTTACAAAAAAATGACACCATCAAATCATTTTGCAACTGTTGCATAATATCAGATACCAAAATCGAATTTTTAATGGTACGGAAACTTGGAATTTGGAACATGGCTAATGGAGATAAAATTTGTAACAAATATTAACACAGGGTATAAGCTACAACTACGTTAAGTTTCATAAAATTCCATCCTGTAGATTTGGCGTGATGCTTTCACAAACAGGCAAACAGAATTTGACTTGCCATTTCGAATTCTAAATATTTATATTGGGTTCCAAATCAGAAGCCCCTAAATGCGTTTTGTGCTAATTTTTATTAAATTCTCTTGACTTTTCATACTGAATTTGCCATCTTGAAATTCAAAGCTGTGATGGTAGTTTCGAAATCAGAGCCCTCAAAAACCCTCATGTACCAATTTTTATGATAATTGCATGAAGTTTAAAATTGTTGGTATCTTGGATCTTGGGTCCATCGTTTTGAG
Organism: Dysmachus trigonus; assembly: GCA_949715965.1. NCBI lineage: Eukaryota > Metazoa > Arthropoda > Insecta > Diptera > Asilidae > Dysmachus > Dysmachus trigonus. The sequence goes on along the minus strand of OX454322.1, from coordinate 38,466,996 downwards.
TCCGTATATTTTATCAGAACAAATAATATCCTCATGGCATATATAACTACGCCAAGTTTTCTTAAAACCCGTCCAGTCGATTTTAAGGTATAAAAAGGCAAAGTTGTCAATTAGTTTTTAATTTTATTGATTGATCGATTGACTGAGTAAAATATTAACATTTCTTCCACTATAGCTAAAAATATTCAAAATACTTAAAACATATCTAATTACTGAAATATTTTAGATTTTTTGATTTGAACCCTTATTACGATTTTAGCGCTATATTATTCATCCGCATTTTTTTAAGCTTACAATTTTACATTTAAGATATATGTAGTAGAAAGAAACGAAAGAGAGCCTGTACAAGAATATTAAAGGAGATTCTCTAATCGATGTATACCTCAATGAAAGATATTTTCATAAACTTTCCGGAGATTAGAAGAAACCGGAACTGTAACTTCAAACAGCAGGGAATCGCGATCTGGAACATTGGAAGATTCTATCGATGTTGAGGAGTAAATAAACACCCTCGTCAGAAAAAACCCTGAAATGAGCACGAAATGAGTCACAACTCGATTAGGAGTATCTTCAGCTAAAGTTTGGAGGATTATTCATTGAGAGGGATTGCGTCCATATCAATATATCCCAGTTCAAGGACTACGTGAAGGAGAATCCGAGAGAAGATTGAAGTTAATCGCAATTCATTAGGGTTGGTATCACAAACTTCCACAACCTGCATACCTCCACGGATACTAACCCACGTAGGACAATAGGGCAATGAGAAAGTGGATGAACTTGCCAGAAACGGAGCTAAATCCGCGTTCATCGGACCAGAGTCATACTGTGGCCTTATCAAGAGCTACTATAGATCCTACCTCAGGCTATGGGAAAAAGACAGTAAAGCCACATATTGGAACAATCAAACCGGACTAAGACAAGCGAAAAGATTTATCCACCCCTCCCAACAACAAGCCAGATCTAAAGATCATCACCGACCTACTAACGGGACACTGTGCCCTAAAATACCATCTCAAAAAGATAGGTGTAGAGGATGATGATACATGCCGATTATTTCAAGAAGAAGAAGAAACAGCAGAGCACGTACTCTGCCACTGTCAGGCTTTATGTCGACAAAGACTGGTGCACTTAGGAGCGTCTATCATCGCTCCAGCAGATGTGTCAAATGCGACGCCCCAGAGTACCATAGCCTACTTCAAGGACCTAGATGGGTCTAATTTAGAGGGGTTTAGCACAATAGATCTTTTAAGTCGCGGTTGCTATCGAGAGGCATCTAGAGTACCATACAACCCACTACTACTAATAATAATCCACGTAGGACAAGGGCTACCTCATTCCAGCATACAATGAGAGTTAATGTTTGAGTTGGTATCATCGGCAACCATTTAATAAGACCATTCATTGTGCCGCAAGGCTCAATAACCAAATTCATGCGGACTTTTTGGAGAATAAACTGGCACTCTGGATAATCGAAGGGCAATGTTTTACAAACAGAATGGAACCTCAGCGCATACTGCTAGCATTGTGACGACAATATTGAATGCAAAATGTTCTGAACGATGCACATAGGAGTATTTGAGATAAAAAACCGGTCAAAATTATTTCACCAACTTTTTCGACATTTTATGAAATAAAAGGCAATAACTCATCATAATTTGGTACATATTATGAAAAAAATATAAAATTACAAGAAAATCATAATAAAAAATTCAAGAAAAATTAAAAATAGAATCAATCTCTACATGCCAAATGGAATAATTTCTATAATACGGCACAGTAGTTACTTTGATAGACCGAGTTAATCAGAATCACTACTGTCGTGCTCACTAGTCATTTTATCCATATCGCCTTCTTCGTCGGAGCTATTATCGTACGGTCTCCCTGGTACTAAAATGGTCAATGATTCCTTGGAAAAAGGTCTGCTTTTCTTGTTTCGTTTGATACGGTTGCAGCTGATAAATGGATCGGACGTTAGCAACAACCTATTTAAAATATCTCTGTTACAGTCCACTCTAGAGAATTTTCTGGCGAAGTCTACGCGATATTTCCTAAAATGTTTGTTGCGTGCTTCAGCAGCCTCCTCTGATAGTTGTCCGATTGGTAGAATGGCTTCTGATATGACTTGAGCGCCATGCATCAATATTTTGTGAACTGTAGGTGACATGGGATGCCAACCATACAATTCAACGTATAGCTGGGCTGTTTGTTGTGCATACATGTCAAATTTTTCATAGTCGATCTCATGACCGCTTGATAGCACTTCAAGAATTACTTTAAATCTTTTAATTAAATCAATGTTAATTCCGGTGATCCGAGAAGAGCATTCGGGATTTTCAAAAAATCTTCTCGACATATTTCCATCGTTACTATTCCCGTAACCGGCTTTAGGGATGTCGACAAGTAGGCCCATCTCTTCCTTGAAACTTTTTTGGATTTTTTCTTTGGTTTCTTTAATTATTTTTTTTTCTTCTGCCATTCGGACCTGCCATTTCTGTAAGGGTGCTTTGTAAGCTAAGTGTAATAATGATTCGAAAAAACGAATTCTCGCATGAAGAATGGATAGTCCAAACTTCAGTGCTTCCTTACTTATGTTTCCCTTCTCTAATTTATTAAAATCCTTGGAAGTCTGTCCACATATATAACATTTCATTGTCGATGTTGTGTCCGTCGCGGCATTGCAGACCTTTCCATCAATCATTGTGAGCAAAATCGTGTGACTTATTTTAGTAGACTCTACAATAGTTTCTTTGAGATTTCTCGCTTGTTCTTCAATAAACGCGATTTCTTCTTTTGTTATATCTTTTGTTTCGTGAATGAATCGAGCCCGGATAGGACGGCAGAACCTTACTGATGAAGGGACTGGGTTCTGCCACACAATTTTTGTAGTCTTTCCATTAACAGAAACAACCAATCTCACAGGTACAAGTGAACTCAAAAAGATGTTGGCATCATTGTCTGAAATGTTGCTAAATTTTTGATTAAATTGTGTTTGATGCGATCCGTCACAACCCCATTTAGATATTAAGATGAGATGTTGCTTCTCAAACTCTGATAAGGTTTCAGTAACTTCTTTCAAATATTGAATTAGTCTCGAAGCGGTATGATCAAGTAAAGCTTGAAGTTCCACTTCAAAACTGGTTTCACTAACTTTTATAGCATCTACACTTGGGTAACATTCCTTTTTAGCTTTTTGTAAAAGCGAATAGCAGGGATATATTTCCTTGCGGTCGCCTTGTATTATATTCCATTGTCGTCTTGTGAAATCACCTTCTATAAACAACGATAATGCTTCTTGTGGTGTGTATTTTTTCACAACTGGTTCATTTTTTACCGAATATATGATTTTTCGCAATTTTGTAGCCCTGGTGGGCGTTGCAGTAATATTTTTCATCATCTTAGAGACGTCAGTATGTCCAGAAGTGCCTTGACTCACGCTTGCAGCGTACGTTAATTCATCAACAGGTACATGGGCCCGTAATTCTTTTGTTCTTCGCCGTTTGCTTCGGTCGCTTAATTCTCCAAATTGTTTTGGTGGTCGTCCTGGTTTGTGTGACCATACAGGTAGTTGCAACGATGTTTTTAGCCATTCCACATTGTTTTGAATGAATCTTCCATCAGTGTTACGGGCGGCTGTCCATTTCTCTTTAAAACTGCTCTTGAAATACTTCAACAAACGAGTTAGGACACTCCTTTCTTCAGGTGGACATGAAGTCAGTTGCGCAAGTCTTTCTTCCAACAAAGAAAATTTTTCTTCTATTCTCTTTCCTTTAAACTCCTTTAAAATGATATATAACTCCATTCTGGTAATATTTTTCACCCTTTCTGAAGGATCTTTAACAAAAAAGAAATAAAAATATACTTATTCTTTTTAATGATAATATTCTCCCCTATACTTTGAAATTCTATAAAAAATTATGGGGTACGTGGGGGTAACATTTTATTAGAGTTTCTACCTCTCAAAAGTCTAAATTTAATATCCATATAAATAGTTTGAGGCGACAAGGCGCAACACATAAACAAAAACACTAATTTTTCTCAAAATTCATTCAAAAAATGGGTCATAAAAAGGGGCTTTTAATATTGACTGTAAAGGTAGACAATTCATAAGATACTTAATTAAATATGCTTTAGTATAAAAGTACAAACCTTCCTCTTCCATGTTTAAGTCGTTTTCCTTCTGTTGTTTACTACAAAAATACATTTTTCATAAAGAACTATGTAACACAAACAAGAGCGCCGAGAACAAAGACACGCGGTTAACACAATGACAGGGTTCCGACTGAGATTTGTGGGCAGGAACCCGGACCGCGGGGGGTGAGGGGGCTGCCTTTCGATAAATCCGTTATTCCAGATAAAGAAACATGCATTTTGGGTGGCGTTAGAGCAAATTTGGGATTTTGAATTATGACCGGATTTACGATTGAAATACTCGTATGTGCGATGGATTGTACCAGTTGGACCGATTCCTTGGCTCGCTAGATCTTCAGACCTTACTCCATTGGACTTTTTCGTGTGGAAAACAATGAAGGATGATGTTTATTCAGCGCCTGTTAACACTAGAGAGGTATTAATTAACCGAATTGAAACTGCAGCGACGATAATACGGGTGAGGCTGGCTATAATACGCCTTAAGCAGGGAATTAGAAGAAGTTTATTGGCATGCATCGAAAGTGCCGCACGACTAGCTTTCGTAATATATTACCATTAATTATGACAAGTTTACAATTTAATAAAAAGCATTTTGGGGTTAATTTGAGTTTAATATCTTTAAAATGAAAATTTGTACAATATACCGCGTTTTTTGTACAAATAAATTTGTATATCCTTTCTCTGCCTGGACATGTTGTACCTTTGTTGAAAGGTTATAAAATAGAGAATTTAAAAAAGTAAAAAAAAGTTATATTAATTACATGAATTGTGGACAAAATTTAGGGAAAACCTGAATTTTAGGAAGTTGCTAAACATTTTTTCAGTTTCGCAAGTGAGTGTAGCTACAGTGGTAGGAGATAGATCAACATAGTTAACATTTTTGGAAATGACATTGCAATAGTAGTGTTTTCGTGTGAGTTTGATGTCGCTGCGGTGAGTAGATCACGAGATAAAAATAAACTGATGATGTGGATGTGCATACTATGAAAATTCCGAATTTATAATCACCCTGTAACTCCCAAATGGCATCTCAACCGTGTCATACAATTTTTTATTTGGCTAGGTGAGAACTTACACCCCACTCATTTTGGCATACGCTATGTGAAACACCCTTTATATTGACAATATATATATATGTTTTAATAAATATTATCTTAATAAAGGCGAAAGTATGAACTTGTTTTTAATATTTGAAAAGTATTTTAAATTAACTTTCTTTTGTTTTTGTCATACAGGAAATGTTACAAAATATTCCAATATTTTTGACCGTGTATTTTGCATCCGTGTTAATTACTAATTAATAATTTACCCATAATTGGAGTACTTTCATGTCTCTATAAGCTACAAGATTGGCATTTCCCCAGTTAATGATTTTAAATAGAGTGGCAATGTCTTCAGAAAATGCAATACAATATTTCCCTACACATAACCAATTTCCCCCCTGCAAAAGTCATGAACTTAAATCAACAAAATATACCTACCATTGAGCTTTCTTGGAATACCGTGTCTTGATATAAAGACGCCTCGAACGCTTAACTTTCATTAGTCCATTGAACGCGTTATCTCCTCGTTGCTCTGATGAACTGACGAATTTCAGATAGAGATCGATAACTGAAGTCTTCTCATTAGATCAGTGCCAAACGCGTTAGACTTTGAATAAATTCAACAGATGTGTAATATTGTCAATTGACAAAATGAAAAGAAGAGGACCCTAGTGGCTACCTCGAGGGAAACACTAAGTGGCTAAGATATTCCTCGAATTGGCACCATGGAAAGCAACCTGATGGTACCTATTTGACAAATAAGAACGTGTCCAGTCCAAAAATGAAGGTGGAAAGCTTTTCGTTTAACTATGATAAATTCACGAATTATTCCTATATTATTATTAAATTAATTTTGAAAAGTAGTAAAAAAAAGAATAAAAATTATTAGTTAGAGGTATCACTAAGAATGTTAGTAATATATGTATTAGGGTGATTCAAATTTTTTTTCGTTTTCTTCAAACAGGTTCAACCGTTGCTAGGACAGGAGACAAAAGTCCTGGCCCAATCCCAGCTCATAATATCAATATTTACTGGTGGCTCATCGAACTTTTTTGTTTTCCATAAGAATAATATGGGGAAGAATGCATCACTAGACGTTTTTGTTTGTATCTCGTGAAAAAATGATCATACATGAATGGGACCAATTTAATTAGAAAGAGTATATCATTTTCTACGAAAAAGTATTCTTGCATTTTTTTCGTAAAATTAACACAATATTAGTTTATTAGCATTCAAACTCGAGGCATAAATGCAAGATTGAGGAATAAAACGATTTTGTGACTTCTTCAATGAAAGTATGAATAGTATTCATTAACCTATTGAACCTATGCTCTTTCTAATGAAATTGGTCCCTTTCATGTATGATCATTTGTTCACGAGATACAGACAAAAACGTCTAGTGATGCATTCTTTCCCATGTTATTTCTATGGAAAACAAAAAAGTTCGATGAGCCACCAGTAAATATTGATATTATGAGCATGCGCGTAGCTAGGGGGGGGCAAGGGTGGGCAATAACCACCCTAGAAACCTCTTTGCCCACCCTAGAAAAATCGACAGTGTTGAAGAATTACTATACTGTCTAATTGCTTTTTATTTTAAGATTCAATACGAACCCTACCTAGAAAATAGTGTTGGTGTGCACTTGTTCGGTTATTGTTATTGCGCGCGGTACTAGGTGTTTCCAATATTTGGATTACAGTATTCAATAAAAGCGCGCTGTGATAAAATTCCTTACAAAACAAGGAAAGACTCAAAAAGTTATTCACGAAGAAATGGTGACTGTTTACCAAGATTCTGCTCCATCATTCACCACTATTCAGAAGTGGTCTAGTGAATTCAAACGGGGTAGAGAGAGCATTGAAGACGACCGGTTAGTGCCACTACTGAAGAAAACGTCAAAATCGTTGAGAAACTTGTACTTAAAGATGGTCTTGTAAGAGTGAAAACATTAGCAGAAAGGACTAAAATATCCGTGGGTACCATTCACACTATCCTTCATGAGACTATAAAAGCAAAAAGACATGGAAAATTGACCGCCGGTGTGTTGCTTCATCACGACAACGCGCCGGTTCACACAGGGCGCGTTGCCAAGGCTGCTGTGCGGGAATGCGGATTTGAAGAAATCAATTATCCACCCTACAGCCCGGATCTGACCCCTAGTGATTACTTTCTGTTCCCAAATCTTAAGAAGGATCTTCGAGGTAAGCATTTTTTCGACGATGAAGAGTTGAAGGCGGCAATTGATGAATATTTTTCAGACAAGGAAGAAAAATATTTTTTAGGGGCTATAGAAAAGTTACTTTCCCGCTCAAATCAGTGTTTTGAGGTGATGGGAAACTACATTGAAAAATAAATTTTATTCAGAATTTTCTGCTTATTCTTTCATACCTACACCGAAAATGCATTGAACGCCCCCCTCGTATTTAAACATATGAAAACATTCTTTAAAAAACCCGAATAGTCGGTGATACATGATAATGAAAAGATGGAAAATACAAGTAATTCTAGTTCTTCTATACAACCTAAAGCATCAACAAGTACATCTAAAGAAAATGACCCACGAACTGTGGTAGGCGATGGTTTATAAATATCAACTATTCTATATTAGTTTAAAAACAACGTATTAGATTTTCGCTTGGGAATGATATATTTTCCCGCGGTAAAAATTAGCCTATGTCCTTCCCCAGGATGCTATTACATCTTCTTGCCAAATTTTATCGAAATCCGTTCAGCCGTTTAAGCGTGAAAAGGTAACAGACAGACAGATTTACTTTCACTAGTTATAATATTAGTATAGAACTATGGATTTAATTGCATCATTAGACTTTCAACTTTATTATGTAGTTAAGAAAGACGCCAGATAGTAATAAGGAGAGTGAATGAACTAATTTCTCATTAAATGATTGTTCAGCTAGACAGCTGCCCACCCTAGGGAAAATCGAAAATCCCTAGCTACGCCAATGATTATGAGCTGGGATTGGGCCAGGACTTTTGTCTCCTGTCCTAGCAACGATTGAACCTGTTTGAAAAAGAAAAAAAAGAAAATAAATAAATTTGAATCACCCTAATATGTATATTTCTTTTTATCTTATTTTCATTGTCTAATTGCTAATAATAGTTGTAGTAACCACTCAGTTTTTTCTCAGTTCGCGCGTTGCTATAATACATTGCAAATTATGCAATGGTTTGCGAGGTAAACTTTGTGACGACCTGAAAAATCCTGTTATCCTTATACAAACTTCTCTCTGTACTTTGTTATTATATGTTCTTTATTCCTAATTTTTTTCCCAAAATTGTACAGTAACATACGCTATATGATAACTGTCGACTTTCATAAACTTTCTGGCAAAATCTCGCTCTTCCACAACCCAAAATGAAGTTACAAAAAAATAAAAAATCTCTCGAATCTCGCTGTAAATTTCCTTAAATGCTACTCGAAAAAAAAAAAAGATCTTCAAAGTCACTTAACCAATTTTCGCCTGAGTTATTGTGAATATCGCGGCAACGGAGCGTAAATCCCAATGTCGCAGGCATACAGATATCATGATTAATTATAACTTTGCCTTTCGCTTTTTATGCAGGCTCCTTCCACGCAGCCGGTATGGTGTGCCCTCTGCGAGAGTTGGATCTCCCTATTTATAAAAAAAAAGAGAAAAAAAATTTCCATAATATCAGCATTCATACTGAAACTCCAAAGGCACAGTATGTGCGTGGGTTTTTGGGGGTGGCCGGGTTAAGAAGGGATGGTTTGGGTGGGGGATGCTGATTCCGTGGAACGGCGAAGCGAAGAAGCATAAATTGGGGAGTCTTTCTAAAGCATGTTTGTCCATCATTAAAGCGAAAGTTTCTGGTTTGGAAGAGCGTAACAAATAACGTTTTTCCATTTCCATTTTCATTCCCGTCGTGTCGTGTTCCCTACCTAATGGCAAGACAAAAACAGGATTCGAAACTGTAAGCCAGGAGAGATTACAGGACGTGCAAAAAATTGTTCAACATAGGTGGAGTACCTTTGCTGCTCAAGACCGTGTCCCGTCAACCCCACTCCTTCCCTACCCTATGTCGCTTGCGTTGTTTCGTAACGGTCGGTGCGAGATGACAGAGAGCATTAAAGCATCGAATTGAAAATATGCTCAACAATTGTGCCACATATATCAACCCCATCCCTTTGTCTTTAAGCTCCAATCATTCCAGGCTGTGATTTATGTTCTAGCATTATGTTTGTGCTTATAACGAGGGCGGACGGGATGGAGTCGCCGGTTCACATTCACACGTCTAACTAGCTCCAACTCTCAACGTACGTGTTCATACGAAGTGGCAACAATATCACATTCATCACTAGAGGCCTGGAGGGAGACGATGGCGGGCTTTCAGGAGCCGCCTTTGTTTTTGCGCGCAATAATGTTGAATTTTTGAGCTCTCAAAAATGTTTGCCGGGCTAAATAAAAGTTTTAAACCCATCGTTTTCGACGAGGGTAGGAGGGGTGGGCCTCAGAATCGAGACCTCCGGATGGCAGCCATGGGCTTAAAATTTGTCACCGCCCGAGCTTCGCTCACTCGGCGATGTCAAATTCCAACGATCTACCTACAAAAACGGAAAACCCATTTCTATTCTACAGGGTGAGTTATGAGGCCTGGGATACCGCCCCAGCTCCATCCATTGTGGCGGGATTAATTTCAAAATCAGTGATGAAGTAGCACAGCCATCAGCGCCAGATGAAAGACAGCTTCCTCGCTGTACCCGGTCCGCGCAGGGATCTGGATGCGGAGTATCCTCCAGTTCCCATAACCCAAACAGTGGGGATGAGAAGACACTCTGAAGGATTTTCGAGTGGGTAACAGGTTGACGCAATTGTCTATTTTGCCGCGCGACAGCTTCTCCCGGCCGCACCTTCACGGCGATGGCACAGGATTATGTATAGCTCCGCGATCGGCATAATTAAATCTAAAGAGCACAGTTAATTTCGCATGGAGCCCGTTACGTAATGATCGCCGCGCACCCATTCGGCACCCCCGGGATGCATTAGGGCGTGTTATAAAAAATAAATAATGACAACGGGGTACCCCGAAATTGTACAATAAATAACCGGTCCTGTCAGCCCAAACCGGAAGCTCAACCCACCTACCACGGCAGCCGTCCGCTGCCCGCCGCCGCGTCCCAGATAAAAGAAGTTTGCACTGCTGGCGGATAACTTTTAATGTACACCTCACTAGGTGCCATTTAGATGAATTATGTCGGGAATATTTTAATTTCGCACGCGGAAATATTCACAAATCAAGGAAATTTTTTAATTTAGAGAAAGTGCGCTGCTCCGCCTGCAGGCTCATGAGCGGCTTATTAATTTATTTATTTTTTTTTTTCGTTCTGTTTTTTTGTCGAGGCCCGGCGGGGATGGCTCACTTTGTTTTTTTATTTTCCACCGTCCGGGACAAAGTTTTAATGAGAAATGGATGTCATTTCACCTGACAATTTAACGTGGTTTACACATAAAACTTGCAGAATATATAATGCGCCTGCGGCGGCGGCACGTCGGCGAGGGATCGTCTGAAATTTAAATTAGCTGAGGACTTTATTGCCTCCGTAAAAAATATTATTATTTGATGTTTGTTTGTCTGCAGGGGCGATGTTTAATTTCCGCTCACAGTACCGACTGTTATCCCTCCTCAGTCAATACCCGCCCCGCACGCTCCGAGCAAACATATTGCTTTTAATATTTGAATTCACCTGACAAATTACAGCGGCCGGCTTGTTTGCCCAGAGCTTATTATTCCTCCAGTGATTTAGCAATTTACGGGACTCCTTTTGTATGGTAGATGGCCTTGGTCCCAATGTGGCCCTTTTCAACATTTGGACATTTTCGGATGTTTACAGGTGGAGAAAGTACATTTTGGCGGTTTGTCGTTGCTTCTATAATTTATTAACCAGGACAATACTGGCGGATTATACTCGAGGAAATACACGTTCAAGGCTCAGAGATTTTATCGCATACATTTATGTGTAACACATTTTCCCTACACTATTATATTATCGTATTCGTTACCATGAGAACTCAAGTTATTTATTTTGGAAAAACTTCTTATACTTAAATCTAATTGTTTTAAATGTGCTTAAACATTTCGTCGTACACTGAAAGAAACGATTAGTTCATGATTTACTTACGTCAAACAATATTTTGCTACCATTCCTCAATCTACCGTCATTTGTTTCGATCGTGAATTGTCGCATAGTCGGTGGGATTGTGCGGCGAGCGGGGGTGGTTGACTACGCATCAGTTCAGTGAGCTACGGGGATCATAACATACATAAGTATTTGTTTATTTCTCTCCGTGTTTTAACTGTATTATCACTGTTAACTGGTTTGAATCAAGACGAAATTAATAAAATGTTATCACTAACAATAGCACCTAAACGAAAAAAAACTGCAAAACTAAACAAAATCGAATTGATACTTTTTTAAACCAAAAGTTTAGTTTTCATGATGTTTCCTGCTGCACTAATAGTGCAAAAAATTGCCAAATATTGCAATATATACAAATTATTATTAACCGTCTGAGTGCGGAACAAATTTTGTGAGTATATGCCAAAAATGCGGATGAGTTTGGGTATATATAAAAAAAAATTAATGATATATATGTATATCACTTATTAGATCCCAAAAATTGTTTGAAAAGAAAAAAAAAAGACACATAAAAAGTAGGTTTTTATAAAATTTATTAATCTTGGTTTTTTTTTTTAAATTTTGAGAAAATTCTAATTTAAAAACTTTATTCGCAATTGTGATTTGCTGCACAAAGCGCGTGAAGCCCTCTTTTACAAATAGAGCAAATTAGATTTGATCTCCTTACTTTTCCGTCCTGCTTATTACTACATTCTATACATCGCCGTAGATTTCGTCCTGGTAGCTTTTCTAAAGTAAATTTGTTGTTTGGAGGAGGTTCTATAACTTCTCTATATGCACTGTTTTTGCACCTCAGCCAATCCTTTTCTATTTTATTAATAATATCCGACATTAATTCCATCCTAGTTAATTTTTTTCCCATACAATTTTCGGAATATAAAATATAGGAATTCAAAACCATTCTTCCAATGATACTAAATGATACTTTTTTCCAGTATTTCAATGATCTCTGTTCGTCCAGATATACATACAACATTTTATCAGATTCAACTACTCCACCCATGAACCTATTGTAATGATGAATTATGGACGGTTTGACTTTTTCGAGCTTCAAAATTCCTTTTTGATTTTTGACAACTACATTGTCTGTTGTGCAGTTGGTTGAAAGCAATACTACAGGATTTCTATGAGATTGTCTTTCTTTATATGAGCTCATCAGGCAATTGTTATTTTAAAAATATTTGGCATGCCCTACATTTGCAAATTTAGCATGCTTTGGAACATATTTCCTATTCTTTCTAATAGTGCCTGTTATATAAGTATGCTTTTTTATTAGAAATTTTGCCAGTTGTACGCTCGTAAAATAGTTATCAGTGTATAAATGATAGCCTTTATTCAATTAATTTCCCGATTTTAATAATTTTTTCACAACAAAGTAGCCCAGTCCATTCGTTTTTATTTCTTTTTTATTTTCAGTTGACTTTGCGCCTCTGTAACAAAAAAATCCTAGGCAATAGTTTGCCACAGAATCGCAAAGCATCCAGAATTTGATGCCCCACTTATGATGTTTCTTATTTGGCAGATACGATTTTATGATAGATTGACAATGAGTGCCAACTAAGGACAACGACGGGGACGTAGTAGTTTTCTGTTCCCTTTGAGGTGCTTGATTTAGGTGAGTCCCCTCGCCTATCAGCGTCGGGGTGATCGATTTATGTGAGTACTCGCAATTCTCACCAATTTAGTTTAATAAATGCTCGAAGTGATGTGTATCAAGCACCCCGACGGTGAGAGGCAGGGGGCCTCACCTAAATCAAGCACCCCGACGGTGAGAAGCGAGGGGACTCACCTAAATCAAGCACTCCAAAGGGAATAGAAAACTACTACGCCTCCACGTCGTTGTTCCTGGGTAATGCAAAATGTAGTTAAATACTTTATCGCATGTTCGGTCGAAAGCTTTTTGCGTTCTGGCGTCAAAAATAGGGGTTACCAATAAAATTTTTGAGTTTAACCTTCAAATAACTTTGAAGGTCAAGGTCAAGGTAATTTTCGAGGTCGTGGTCAGATACCTCTCTCCACATCAAAAACTTTTGTTTAAAATGTATTTCAAAAAACGTCATCGCTTCTCGCTATTGTACATGAAGATAAATTACCGTGAAATTGCCTTGAAATTTGACCTTGACCATTGGGTCAAGGTCATATCGGAACGTAAAATGTTCCGCTCTTTTCAATTCCGGGATCCATATGGGGTCATCCCATTTGAAATTTTAAAGTTGACCTTCATATGACCTTGAAGGTCAAGGTCAAAGTCATTTTTAAGATTATCACCAAACGCCATTTTTGATACCCTACAACTTTCATATTAAACTTTTTTCAATATTATGTGATCCTAAAAAGTTATTAGGTTGTCTCAAGATAAATGACTCACCCAGTATACAGTGCGCGCAATTTCTATAAGCGCACGTCTGATTTTCAAGTGAAATGCACAATTCATTGAAATAAAGCGATATAGTAACAAAATTTCTTTACAGGACAATTGTTAAAGTTTATAACTATTCATAAAAGCAATTAAACAATTCCAAATATCAGTCAATGCGTGAATGCAATAGATCAATCTTTCACAATTGATCTTAGAGTGCGCAGTTTCTATAAACGCAGTTTCTTTTTGTAGTATTACTAGTTAAACGCAAAGTAATTTTGCAACTTTTTAGGAAACAATTCATGTGAGTTTCATTTTTATTTTCCAACTATAGCTTAATTCTGTATAATTGCTGTTATTTCTTAAGATTTATTGTAATGCCACGAGGAAAGGTCCTTGACAACGACGATCGCGTCAGAATCCGTGCGTTTAGGGAAACTGGCCTTGGTATAAAAGAAATTGCAAGGAGAATTGGACGTTCAGAATGTGTGGTGCGAAATTTTTATAAAAAGGGGCAATCGTAATGGATTATGGGATCATCCAAGAGGGAGCACCAAAGTTTCCAAAAAAAATATTGGGAACATAAGAGAAGAAGTTATGAAAAAAAAGTTAAGTGCAGCTCAAATTATAGCGGAATTACAACTCCCAATTAAAGGAAGAGAAGTCCAACAAATTTTGAAGGACATTACTTATATTAAATATAAGAAACCGGCCAAATCTCTCCAACTGCAACAGCATCATAAATATGCGCGCCTAGATTTTGCCAGAAGCCACATGAACTGGGACGAAAAGTGGCAAAACGTTATTTTTTCTTACGGAAAACAATTTAATTTATAGTATAGTCAATCTGTAACGAAAAAATAGGGTGTCTCCGAAAAATGACATACCGAATATTGACTTGATGAATCGTTAGGGGGCATATAATGAAGTTAATGTCAAATTCCCGAAGTCCACCCTCCCCCTGATTTTGAGAAAATCCAAAAAAATTTTGAAATGCATTTTGATTGTAGAAACACTACCTCAACTTCAAAACCCAATATCTCAAGAAATATTGATGTTAGCGATTTGGTGTTCTAGAACTTTTTGGAGGAAATTGAATTTGCTACAAATTTGTCATATTCACTTTTTCTGTACCTCTTGTTGTTTACGAGATAGGGGTAAAAAGCGACAATTTCGTGGAAAAATTGGGGTTAATGACCCGTACTACCTCGCTGGTGGGAGTTAGAGTTACACCGCAATGGACACTTTTGTAGAGCATTCAATTCTGAAGAAACCCTACCATTGCCCAAGATTGTGCCATAAAATGCCTCTGAGTTGTAGAGATTTGAAGAAAAATAATCAAAGCTGACGTGTATTTTATATGGGAAATCTTTATGCGTCTTGGTCTAGTACTAAATATTATTTTTAAGGGCTCCAATTTTCAGGGAATGTATGTTTAGGTATTAGCCATAAAATTTCGAGGTGGGACTGAAAAAAAAAAAATAGTCGCGAAAAAAAAAGCACCCTAATACACGTATTTCTTTTTTCTTTCTTTTTTTGCGGATAAACATTTTTAAGGGTTAAAAATCACTCTCGAAATTGAAACCTCATACGGTTTCGATTAGAATTGGTTCCATTAAAAAACGATTGTTAGTTTTTGCGTTATCGCTTTCAACCAGTTCTGTGCAAAATTGGTGTGAACCAGTGATTGATTTAGTTTCTTTAGCTTTTACTTTACCTTTACTAGTTCAAGTATTCTTTTGTCCATATATAGAACAAGGGGGCTTCAATAGCTTGGTTGCTAACGCCACGCGTTGACTGCGAGCCAACAGGGCGCTAGACCTTCTGGGTTCAATTCCCACCGGAAGCCCTAGTCACACAAAGTGGTATCCCAATGGGCCTATAATGGCCTAAATATGTCTTCGGACAGTCACATCACTCTACATCTCTCTCTAGCTAGAACAAGTTTCTTTTAACAATTGACCATTCAGTTTGCCTTATTCTTCACAGTGGGGTTTTTAGAGCTCCATACTTGTAAAGTACACACATCACGGATGTCGGTGTAGTGTATATTTATATTCGGATATCTCCGTGATACTTATAAGTGAATAGAGTGAGAGTGAAAATATACGTGTACATGTGAATTAAGAATTCAACATCCAACGTGAAATAATAACAAGTTGGACTAACTTTTTAGGTTAGTTGAAGTAAGTCCAACTAAGGTAATACTTTAATTTCCCTGTAAAAAACATAAAACACAAAATTAAAAATTCTTGAATATCTGCTATATTATATAAATTATAAATTACTCGTCTTGCATTAAGGTGTGTGTTCGCTATTATTTATATTTTTTGGAAAGGATAGCTAGGAAAGGATAATAAAAATATGTTGCGAGTCGAGCCGAGAGGCGGAGTCAATTTAATAGATATATGTATAGATTCAATATATATTTACACTGTTTAGTATTGTTGCGATTAATTTTATGTTCTATAGTCCGCAGTACATCACCCTTTTTTTTTTAGGGTTCCGTAGCCAAATGGCAAAAAACGGAACCCTTATGGATTCGTCATGTCTGTCTGTCTGTCCGTCCGTATGTCACAGCCACTTTTTTCCGAAACTATAAGAACTATACTGTTGAAACTCGGTAAGTAGATGTATTCTGTGAACCGCATTAAGATTTTCACACAAAAATAGAAAAAAAACAATAAATTTTGGGGGTTCCCCATACTTAGAACTGAAACTCAAAAACCCATACGTGTGGGGTATCTACGGATAGGTCTTCAATTGAGGTTTCTAATATCATTTTTTTCTAAACTGAATAGTTTGCGCGAGAGACACTTCCAAAGTGGTAAAATGTGTGTCCCCCCCCCCTGTAACTTCTAAAATAAAGAGAATTATAAAACTAAAAAATATATATGATGTACATTACCATGCAAACTTCCACCGAAAATTGGTTTGAACGAGATCTAGTGCGTAGTTTTTTTTTAATACGTCATAAATCGTAAACCGCAATTTACCTTTCATTCAATCAACTCAAATATAAAAATAAAAATAAAACATTTAATTTCCTACGGGAGTCGTTCAAAATAAGCACCCCAAAGGAAGCAGAAAACCACTACGTCAACGTCGTTGCTCCTGGGTAGTGCTAAAGGTAGTAAGTACTTATAAAGTTCAGAGTACAAGATCGCATAAAAAAGTAAAATTTGCCTCCTTATCCATTCGAGTGGTAAAAATGTGGATTCCACTTGGAAAAAGTCTTTGATCTTGAACTAACATTGACTTGAAGGCCAAGGTTAAAGCACGAAGTGAAGGTCAAAAGTTAAATTTGCTCCTCTCTTCATTGCGGCGGTTTGAAATATGGGTTACCATTGGAAAAAGAAATTGATGGAATGACCTTGACCTTTGACCTTGAGGTCAAGGCCATATTTGGTTTCCAAATTTCCCGCTGTTTCCATTCCTGGCGTCAAAGGTGGGAGTTCCAATTTAAATTTCTGAAGTTAAAATTTCCTTTTTTTTTATCAACAAGATATGATGAATGAATGATGTTTGGCCGCGCACAACATAAGTTGATCAAACTTGAAACAATTTTCCTTACAGTATTGCATTATAATTCGAAAATTTTCTAATATTTTGTAATGATTTGTGTTTAGGCCATCAACGTCGTAGTCAGTTAAAAAATGGTGTGATATATTTCAAACAACTTAAAGATAGCAATAAAATTAAAACAGAAAATTCAAAGAAAAGAGAAAAAAATATAATACTATTTCAAATAAATATCAACTACAAAATAAAATTCTTTTTTAATCCGCTGGCAGTTCGTCTGCAAAGAAAGTAAGGTAGTTAATCCTGATATTTATATTCCAGATTGGGTTGAAATCGTTGAGTTTCTATGGTTTGAGAATTTGGATAGCTCACTACGCTAGTCAGAGAGATTTTTAGTTAACTCAATACGTTAAGGTGAGAGAGAATAGCTCAATACGCTACAGATATACGTTAACTATGAGGAAATAGCTCAGCACGCTAGGTGAAAATAGTCAACTCAACACGTTAAATACATATATGGGGGAATAGCTCACGTTAACAACGCTTAATACGTTGACTACGAGGACTAGCTCAGCACACTATAAAGGAATAGTTAACTATGAGGAATAGCTCAACACGCTATGTAGGAATAGTCAACTCAATCCGTTGACTATGAGGAATAGCTCAACACGCTATGTAGGAATAGTCAACTCAATACGTTGACTATGAGGAAATGGCTCAGTACGCTAAATGGGAACGTTAACTAGGTATGGGACTTAAGCTCAATACACTTGGAAAAGGAGTGAGCTGGTCGGGTTGAAAGGTCAATTCCCTTCTGCTTCTAGGTCAGTACCCTAGAAGCTCAATCTTACGATTGCTGCCCGATCGACTGATCGAGCTGCTTATATAATGGACTACAGCCCGAGTCAAGTTGAGACGAGCTGTGAAGTGAGGTGCACTTACCTGAAACAAGTTGGATGACTTTTGCCTTATTGCTTATTGAACAGCTGATTTTACGATCAGCTTTGTGAAATTCAGATTTGAATTTGAAATTTGTATATTTTAAAGGAGGGTTCGGTTGTAGCCCGAACAATTTGTTTCTTAGTTTATTAAATACATTAGTCACTTCTGTACATTATTTTTGTTAATATTTCCTTTGATAAATCTTTTATCCTTTTTTATAATTAAAGGAAAAAATTCAATTTACTTTCATAAAGTGAGGAGATTTTCACAAATATCTAGAAAAATGGGCAATAATAAAAATGTATTCCGTTATATTATATTCACTTCTAAGGCTTTTTAATAAAAAAAACCATAAATTCTTTTTAGTGCCTATTATAAAAGTGTTGTAGAAGAAAGGTAGGCTTATATTATATTGATCATAAAATGTGAAGTGGCAATGCTTCACATACTTCCTCTATTTATTTCTGGGGAAGTGATTGCACACAATTATCTGTTTACGGCTCAGGAATTAGTACATGAAGTAATAAAGCGAATTAGGAATTAATTACTTGTAAGTGAATTTTTAATTATGTATAGCATTCTGTGAGAGCAGAAATTCAAATAATGCCTAAATATGAACTCGAAACAGTTTTCCCGTTCCTTATGCTTCAGGTATAGTAAATCGATGGTATTTCCGTTATAGAAAAGAGATTAGGCAGGTAACCCTTTCAATAGATCCTTTCCGAAATTAATATACTCTCAAGTGATGAGTGACGTTGAGGCTAACTTTAATTAATAATTCCAGCAGACAACAGAAAATTATCAAAACAGTTCGACTCTTTGATGGAAGCCACAAGCGTGTGAGGCAGCAGTAGAAGGCCACGACAATCCGACATGTTTGTATTACAACTCAGATTTATTGGGCTCTTCATCAAATATGACAGAGGACCCTTATGTGGCAAAGCCCAAAATTCACTTGAACTGCATATATCATTTCATATCGATGCGTCGAGCAACCAATTGAGAATGTGCTCACCTCCACAAGTGATAGTGTCAAGTGTGAAATCCCATCAGAGTAAGTCCTTGTTTCCTCCCGAACGCTACATGCCAAATTACTGCTCTTGCTGGAGTTAGTCCTATCCCTTTCTAGGAGTTCGGTGGGTATTTAATGGGACGATTCGCACCAAATATTGCTGCTAAAGTACGGCCAGGAGAAGATGAAACCTTTAATCCAGGTCTCCTATTGAGAAAATGTAATCACAACTAACTCGTATAGAAGTGTTTGGAAATCTACTTCAGGGAGGAATTTAAAAAGAAGTTGCAGTAACTCTATACAATTACAAAATGACGAGATCTCGGAGGACGGCGACATAATAAATCATTGATGATAATATGCCTGGTTGCAGACGGGTATACTGTTAGCTGCATAGTATAATAGTGATACCATGAACATGATGTTTCACAAAATTCTCCTTCTTGGTACCAGCTGGGTCCGGAGCGGTATCCTGTCCTACCCACATAAATACGTCCTGGCTGAATAATCCATAAACTCTCCGTAAATTCTGTACATTGTACGTTGAGTTGGGAGCTCTTCACAACACTCTGAAGTTATTCGGAAAAAAACTTGCAATAAGTTCATTTTGCATGCCAGCACTATCCATCATTGCTCAAGAATAACACGACCACAAGGAGGAATTACACTTTTAAACTTTGAAAAACGTTAAGGGCTACTTAGAGGACCGGGATGACCATGAACACCATTGCCCGACCACATCATGTGGGCAACACTCATGCTCCCATTCATCGCTATACTGGCAACTACTGCCCGCCTAAAACCACAAAACTGCACAAAAGTTTTTGAGAATTATTTTCGCTTGGTCTGTCCGCATAGACATCAGATACTCTAACATCGTCCTGCATGTGAACCTTATCTGCGGGGATTAGCAGATTAGGGTTCTATACCCGTAAGGGGGAATATTAAATCAAGAGACCGCAAAGATAAAGGCCGTCGTCGTCCACTTAATAAGCTTTCATTTTTGCTCCTTTAAGACGGAGAACGTGTAAAACTCCATAAGGATTATAAGAACAGCCGTACGAGATTCGGTTTTATGACACATTACAACGAAGTTTGAAACGAGAGATGGCGGTTCTGCTATCAAAGTCTTCCATATTCAGATCTCATGCGAGCGAAGTTTTTTATCTTTCCACAGAAATGACTCCTACGGAGATGGAAAGCGCTTTTAACAAACTTCCTTTGTGCCTGAGATGTTTTAAGGGCAACCTACAAATGAAGCTGGGAGTAATATGGTGCTCATTTTTACGCTTTTCGGCGGTGGGGTAATTGATGAGCAGTATGAATTCCGGGAAGAAAAATACTTACTTTTTGTCTTAAGAGAAGTATTTGGCTAATCAAATGATATTCTCAGGTATTGAATGCTTCAAGCAAGATTCTTATCCATTTAGGCATCTTTGTTACGTCTAATGAAATATATCCGAAAAAGTCCTGGTTTTTAATTTCGTGAATTTCTTTTGAATTGTCTCTGAAATCGCTAGCTTGTCGAAAAATTACATACATTTTACTTAATACTACTTCGGCTTTATTTGCTTTTCCATGGAAATAAATCTGTTTTAATTGTAATTTTCTAAAACTATTCTTAGAGATGCTGAGTCTCTCAAAAATATATAAGGCTAATCCTGTTTGTGTAATATAGAATTAAAAGATCACTGCCTTAGAAGAAGAGGCGTGCCACTTTCCTAACAAAATCGGCCTAGAAAATATTTAGAAAGACTATGTTTGACAATTTTTATATGTATGTATATGTTTTTATACTTATTTATATATTTACTTGTGTATATAAACATACTATGTATATATTAAAGTATTGATTAAATAAAAGTTTTGTCTAATTTATTGTATAACAATTTTTCGTTTTAACATTATACCAAGAACGTATACTTCCAGCATTATGTTCGATATGCAGAATGTATACTTTGGATGAAGTGTGGCATCACTGCAACATAAATCTTTCTGTTCTTCACCCCATTCGCGGCCTTTCTTTACCGTGCACCTTTTTTTCAGTTTTAGCTTAAGTGTTTAGCGAACGCCAATCGAAATTTAAATAAAAATAAGTTTTAAATAAATAAATAAAAAAAGAAATGAAAACAAAAAGAATCACCGATACTATAATTGAATTGGATTCCCTCATTGGCACCTCCAATTGAACTCCCTCGTTGGGGCTGCTCTAAGTCCTATATTCTAATCAGCGAAATTTCAAAAATATGAAAGGTTCAGGAGAAAAGGTAATGAAGACGAGGAAATTTATATGTTTTATTTATTTATTCGCTTAATACAAGCTACAAAAGATAAAACACTAAGCTTAATCTAAAACTGAAAAGGTAACATCGAAAGAAGGCGGTTAGTAGGGTAAAGAAACAAAGGAGGGGGGACATAATTATGAGGGCGGGTCGGGCTGGTAAATGGCACGTCTGAGGGATGTTTTGTCTGAGTGAAAATCGAAGGTGGCAGAGTTGTTAGTTTTGCATGACATCCTAGTGATAGGCTCGAAGTGTCCGTAGTTGGTGCGGTGACTGTTCAGGCGAAATAGTGGAAAGGGTCTTACGTTGCGAGGATTGGTGTTGAAGGAAATGATATGCAAAATTTCGGGACAATCGATGAAACCGGTTAGGACCTGGATCTTTATCCATAGATTATATCAGCGAAGTCACGGCGCATTGCTAAAGGTTGGAGCTTAATCAGTTTCAAACGGTCCTCATAAGGAGCAAGATTATGTTATCAATCTAGGGAAGGCGACATAACGCGAAGCGGAGGAATCTGCGTTGCACTGATTCAATTCTGTTGATAACTGTTGGCTGAGAGGGTGACCAAACTTGACAAGCGTATTAAGTAGGGACCTGACAAAGCAGATGCAAAGAGCTTTAGTGACATAGGGGTTGGAGAATTCCTTAGACCAGCGTTTAATAAAGCCCAAAGCTGAATTGGCTTTGTTTATGATGTGATCGATGTGAGAACGGAAATTGAGTTCACTATCACAGATGATGCCCAGATTACGGAGGGAGCTGATAAATGGAGTTCTCCAGAAAGAAAATAAGTTCGAGGAGTAGCAGGGAGACGCTTGCGGGAATAAGTGATAGATTGACACTTGGAGATGTTCAGGTCAAGGACATTTTTTAGGCACCAGGTAGAAAAGTTATTAAGTCATCTTGAAGGAATGATGAGTCAGATGCTTTGGAGATTCGTTTGGAGATTTTCATATCCTCAGCATAAATTAATATATTAGAATGTTTGATTACCAACTCAACATCATTTATGGATAATATGAAGAATAATGGACCCAGGTGACTGCCCTGGGGGACGCCGGAGAGGGATGTAAAGGGTTTGGAAACCGTTGAGTCAAGTCGAACTATGTATTGCCGATTATTAAGGTAGGATTTAATTCAGGAGATAAAATGAGGATCAAAACCAAGGATACTGAGCTTAAGAACAATGATTTGATGAGAGATTTTGTCGAAAGTTTTACTAAAGTCGGTGGCAATAACATCAACTTCGTCACCACTTTCCATAGCCTGCAGTGTTCGTGACACAAAAACTATCAGGTTGGTAGTTGTAGATCTCCCTCTAAGATATCCATTAGATTTCTTTTTTAAGTTGATAAAATTGTAGAATTGCTTAGGGTCGGACATGAGTTTAAATTGCATGCGGTCAAGGTATTCATTGTAGAGAGATTCACAACGTTTGGAAAAGAGGGCAAATGCGGCAAGATAAGAAGAGTAGTCTGGGTCGGACCTAGAACTGAGATAGGAATGCCATAGCTTGTTTCTTTTGTTAAGGAGAGATCGAAGTTGTTTATCATACCAAGGTGGGGCAGAAGAGCAAGTTTTTATAGGTTCCAAGGGGACACATTGGGACAGCCAATTAAATATGGCTGTGTAGAAAATGCCAACACAGTTGTTGGTGGATGATTGAGAATTGTTTAGGGATGAGGAGAGGTTTGAATTGGATAGGAGGGAACTTAACTTAGAGAAATATGTTTTATAGAAGTTGAAGTGGAAACGGGGTTCGGAGTAGGCGTTAGTGCGAGAAGAATCATAAATAAGGTAAGAGAAAGAGGAAGGTGATGATGATCAAGGGTGGAAAGAAGGTTGTTGCTTTCACTAATAAAAGAATTAATAGGGTTAGGTGAAAATATCAGGTCAAGCTGACGACGTAGGCACCAGAGTCGGCTAGTTAGCGTGTGATGAAGCTTGGAACTGAGGCAATTTAGAAGTAGCTGCACGCATTTTTTATCGTCTTCCACACTGCCGCCCTCAGATGCCGTTTTGAGGTTACGACGCTGTAAGTAATTTTGAACCCTGTTCAAATAAAAATCGAATGTTTCGTTTGCCTCATCAAATGCTTGCAGATGTAGTCCACGATAATTTGCTGGTATTTGCGAAGGCGCTTGGGGTGCTCTTGCCATTCTTTCCAAAATTTCTTTTAACGATCACACGGCTTCTTCCATACTATGAGAATGTATCTAAGTACTTTATGTAATTGGAAGTTTGTGACTATGTTTGGCAATGTAAGAAAAAAACCTAATGGAACTATTTGAAGTTTGGGTGGGAAATTAAGGTTATAGCGGGTGCTTATTTATTTATTTAGCCAGTAGACATCTGCTCTGACTGAACATAAACAAAAGTTATGAGGTTGTGCAATAAGTTAGACTTTTGGTTTAGGACTAACCTAACCTAAGTTAGACTTTAGAATTTCACTGAAACAGATAGTTAATCCCATCCCCAAGTTTTTTTTTTCAATAAACATTTGCGACGGCATTCTAAAAACTTAGATACCTTCCATTGATTTTTCGAATTAATTGGTTTTAAGTGAAAAGTAAAGTTTACACTCGTAAAACTTTACGTGATATTTCATTCAGGTGGTTTTATCCTTATGCACTTACATCAACTTATGAGGTATAAAGCGTTTTTCTGGAAGCAATCTTATTATCCTTTAGTCTCCATTATCTCTTTTGCAATTCACAGTTATAGGTCATCTTGAATTCTGAATATTGCAATATAGTCTGTGCCAGACTTCAATCCTCTTACTTGTCAGAAAGTAAAATATTTTGATGTTTTTGTTACGAAACAGAATGCATAAGATGTCTCTTTCTGCACGTATTCGCCCGCATTTGAGGATTGTAGCCCTCAAAGAAATGGCAATAAGGAAAATGTATTTTTCATCGAATGTCTGCTTCGTAGCGAAACTTGCAAGAACTAAGCTTTCTTAATTTCTGAATGGCATACACCGGGCGTTTTCATTTTTCTGCTTTGCTCTTCAGCATTTTTGGATAAAATTTTCATTTTCTTATGTCAGTGGGCCCGGAATGGGAGATATGTCGTCAGGGCGCGCAATGAATGAGAAAAGAGCGAGTCGAATGAAAAATCCTTTTTAATGTGTACACGGTGAGCAATTATTGGAATTACGTGTATATCTACATATACTTCGAATAATAAAGTTCTTTCCTATCATATAAGTGCTTAAGGTATAGGGTAGTCTTCTGCTGCATTATGCGACGCCTACCCCACTCCGCTAAAACGATGTAGCAGGTAGAAGCTGGTAAGAGCTGGTGAAAAATGGTAAACACAGGCGAGCACGAATCGAAAACAGACAAGATAAGCTCAGCACACCGTAACCAGCAAAAACGTATATCCTGAATTTCTGGATGATCAGGGACTAGGGAGCGGCTATGGCCTGGAAATGTATATGCCCGGTGATAGAGGGAAAGGGGATTGGAGGATGGGGAGAGGGGAGGAGAGAGGTTCCTGTGTTTGCCCCGTTATGCCTTTTCACTCAACCGTAAGCTTTCCTCATCCAAAATGAATGCGAATCATTCAGGGGGGCAAAAAACCGAAATGACTACAAAAGAAGCGACAACCCTCAAAGCCCTCTTCCTTTCTAGCGTTGGGTTTCGTCTTTCGCGCTAAAGAGGAATTTAAACCGAGATTTAGCTGAACTAAGTGTTAGTTTAATTAAAAGAGGTGGGTCTGCTGATGACACAGCCCGGGCAGTTGAAAAAAACAAGGATCGGGCATTCTTTCGTAACCCAGTCCGAATGAGGGTTGCTCCTGAAATGACTGTTTACCAACATGTTTTTCTCGCTTCCGCTGAGACCCACCTTTGTGACTATTGCTGGCCCAAGAATTTTTTTTTATTTGCAGGATTTCAGGAGCAACTGATGGACATGAATGGCAAAAAATGTTATGAAATGCACAAGGAATTAATTAACATGGCCCGGGCTTCCGGTCGGCGCGTTTAAGAGCATGGTTGCTCAGTAATGCAGATGCCCCCCAGGGGAGGAATTTGTTATCCGCCTCGGCAGCGTAATTAGAAACTAATTAAATTATTAAATGCATTGCACTGCTCCGGGGCGGGTCACCTTGCAGTTTTGAATTTAAGTGGGTCTCCGTACAAAAGCTAAGTGCACTGCTGACTTGGTCTACAATGTTGGGACCTGTGTTTCGGAACAGAGCCCGTGCAGAATACATTCCAAAAGAATGCAAAAGGAGTTCACTAAAAAGCCTTGCACAAAAATAAGATGGAAATTATGTGGACGGGGCTGAATTATTCAGCCGGTGCCCGCCGCAAGATTAGCACTCAGAAATCTGTGATTCCAAACACCAAAATTTGTATGCCATTAAATCTCGCCGGGCACCCAGTCTACAGCCCTAGGAAGCCCCGTTCCGAAGTTGGTCAACTTTAATAAGCCAAATTTCCTCTTTACTCGATGAAAGATGTTAATAAATTTTTTTTGCTCGGAACTTGCTTGGAGCTCACTCAAAAATTGTTGTGCCATTTCTGAGCAACACCTGTCTATTTTTATGTAGCACTGCATAATACCCAATTACTTCGAGATGCGCTGATGCGGGATTGAACTTACTTTGCTTATGAATACTAAGCTCGAGTTGAACAAAAGCGGAAAAGACTTACCACACCTTGTAAGATTGAAAACAAAAGTGTTTATATTTTTCAGCACAATGGACAGAATAAACGACATAGCGCTAGATTAAAAAAAAAAAAACAAATAAAATTGTGCGCATTTTCATTCTAGGCAAAAGTATGAGGGACATACTAACATTAACATTTTTAAAGCAAACTCTAGAAACATTTTAAGTCGTCTCGTTGACGATGAGTTAAATTGTGACTAATATAGTTAAAGTTAATAGATGAAAAAATTAACTTTGGAATATATAATATTAAAGAAAAAAAATATCATTCAACATCAAATTTTTTTAAAGTTTTTGGAAACTTGAAGCATCTTACATGTTAGCTAGTGGATTTAAATGTTGGTAATTTATTTTAATTATAATATATAATAATAGCGATTAAAGGTAAATCTCTTTAGAAATGCTCCTCAAAATTTTAAAGAATTTTTATAGTAACGACAAGTACTTATGCTAATAAAAAACCGATTTTTTTACGTTAGTAAAGAGCCCATATTTTACTCACAAGCGCTCAATATCCTCTGATAAATTATGTCGTGTGGAGAGCACACCCAATTACTCACATTACAAATCGGGCCCTGCAGATCGCTTTTAGAAAACTTATTTTATTTCTTGATGAAAAAACTAATAATAGATTTAGAAATCATTTTCACATTTATATGAGAATTATCTCTTGCAAATTGTTATTTGCGCCCGACCCATCCTAGAAATTTTTTTTAGTTTTGTCCATGGCGACCGTAAAAGATTCCCTACGGCGCGGCGACGGATCGGCTTTTTGTAAGGCAACCGTGGCGAATAAGTATCAAGTGTCTTTTTTATTTATTTGTTTAATATACTGATTTGTTCAAATTTAGTATTGAACAAACGTGACATCGGCAAGATTCAATGAAGCCATTATCCGCGCGTGTTATTGTAACTTCAATATTTACTATCGTAAAATTATGTGATGAAAAAAGTTAAAAGTTGGCAATATTTCTCAATTTTTTTTTGCAATACATAAAAAAATACAAAAAGTTAATGGTATTTGCAGGGGAGACCGAGGAGGGGGTTTTAACAGTTTTTATGTAATTTAGCATATCTCAGCTAAAACTAGTCCTATATTTATGAACCCTGTAACTCAGGGCCGTAGCCAGCGGGGGGGGTCAGGGGGTTTAAATTTTAAAACTTAACTAAAAATTTACATGAATTTTTAAGAACAGAAGAAGGGTTGAATAGTGAGATCAGTAAAACTTCCGCTCTTCTTTTTTCTTTGACAATGATAAAATATATTAAAGACATGTTTTGTATCTTAGGCAAATCATTTTGTATTCCAATTTTTTCATTTAATAAAATTAATTAATTTTATTTTAATGAAAATATGTGCAACTGTTCGACATATTCAGTTGCATTCAGTTGAGTTCTATTTATATTTTTAATTTTGTAATATTTAATTCTATAAAAGTATATTCTTATATATAGAAAATATAATAATTGTAAATTTTTTCTGTTTTACATACAATATAAAAATTAGTATAATTTCTATATCGATGTAACTTTTTAAAAATAATCAGTGATGTTCTTCTCATACCACAAAGGTAGGTAGCATTTACCTTTTCAAGGATCTTTTAAAAAAACGCTATGTCCATAAAAAAAAATCGATGTATGAAGAAACTGCGCTCGGAATGAAAAAATAGAATACTTCAGATTCCTCAGCGCAAAATGCATTAACAAAGGTAACAAAATAATAGGTCTTCTCCACTAGGCAATGAATATTGGTGCCTTTAGTCAATTTGAAAGTAGTGGAATATTATAAGTAGTAGATTTTAGTTGCGAACTTTTTTCTTTAGAACTTATTGATTACTCAGGTTGTAACTGATAACAGAAGAAGTTAAAACATATTTTTTAAAATATTTCTTACTCTTTCTTTCGCTGTGAAAAGTGGAAAACTAGATTTTCTTTTGTGAAATCCTTTTTTTACGTTTGTAAGATATCTTTTTCGAAAAATTAAGTGTTTTAAAAAATTAGAGCTTTTATATTGTATTTTTTAATGTAACCCCTTAAAAAACCATGAAATTTTCAAAAAATTGTTTTTTTTTTTTTTTGGCTAAATAAATTTTTTATACTTACAATATTTTAATAAGCGTTGAAACATTCCAAAATTCAAATTATTACTGAAGTTATAGCAATTCGAAATGAGCGCGTCAGGGGACATACCCAAAACTCAAGTAGAGTTCGGACCGTTACGTAACAATAATTCCTTTGGAAAGATTAAGCTAATTATGTATGGTCCAGGAATCGTAGATTAAAAGTAATTTAAAAAAAATTTCCTTTTAAGGCGTTAACGTCGACTGGTTTTTCTTGCACGTTTTTCTCGAAATTACTTTTTTCAAACTGGTGTACACGATATCTCAAAATCTACTGGACCGATTTGACTGAAATTTGCACCACTTATTATAATATTACCTAAAGCGTGACGAAGGACTTTTTCGATTGGGTTTTGTATTCAAAAGTTATATATTTTTTAAACTCAAAATTTTGACGGAAATTCGAGTTATTTTTCGAAAAGCTGTCATTTCTCCAAACAAAATTTTTTTTAAATTTTTTCTCTTCCTAAGGCCTTAGCTATTACACTTCTGAAGAAGCAATTTTTTTTTCGGACAAGGCTGGACGGAGAAATCAAGTACACCATCAGCAAGGATTTGAAAAAGATGGTCCCACTGAGCGACTCATAGCTCCACCATTTTTAATGTTTTTTTTCAGTATTGGAAATTGTTTATAAATCTATTATATGTATAGGTAGAATATTTTTAATGGCCGGGCCAAAAAAAAGGTTTAATTTGATGCCTATTTTTTCGAGCGTCAGGGTGGTGTTAATAAGAGTAACATAGTACATAGTATATATATTTTTTTAAATATTTAGTTAATTATATATTGAAGATGTAAAAATTAAACTTTATTTTAAATTAACATTTTAACGCTATTTAAAAAAAATTTCAATTGAGGTAAAAAATGTAAATTAACAAACCCCCCGCCACCCCCCTCCTCCGGCCTATTCCACTTTTTATTTTGAAAACCCCCCCCGAAAAAAAATCCTGGCTACGGCCCTGCTGTAACTCAACATAGTAAGTTCTATACAATATGTGAACCAAACATAAAAATAAGTAAAAGGACGCCTTTTCACGTTTTCCAACTTCCTGCTGGCTTCTGTAGGAGTAATTTCGCCCTGAACAGGTGTCTCAGTTAGAACTGCAAATTTAATCTTGCGTTTTTTAGTATCCCATTTCTTCCTGGAGCTTTTGGCAATGATCTAAGTGCTGCCGGTGAAAATATCATACATTAGAGGTGGTGGCGATTTAACCAGTTAACTGTGATTGGCTAGTATACTCGTCATGCGTATAAATCAGTGACCATCGGCTATTTAAATTGCAATTTTTGAGAAAAATACAACATATTCTCAAATTTAAAGATGTTTAGAATATTTTGAGGCTATGCCGGAATAAAACAAACAAGTAGAAAATATAAACAGTTTGAGATGATCTCATGCTTCACGGTATGCACTGGTTGAAAAAGTTTACCAGTTCGCATAATGAATTTATTTATGTGCGATGATAACGTTTTTTAGATGTTAACCAAAAAATATGAAACTACAAGAACTCTTGTCAGTCTGAAAATAATTTAGATTTTATAAAAGAATTGGAAACTGTCGGGCAGAGAAAGGGGCTAATTGCATGAATGTCAACAAAAAACCATTCCAAATACCAAGCACATGAACTGAGAGGCACAACAACAGAGGAAATTGTCTCCCTCGGTTTAGTGTTCCAAGAATTCAATCAATTTGTTTACCAAAAATAAGCAAACGATACTGACTATCCCACGATTCATTCAAAAATTCATAGAATTAACACGATCTGAGGACAGGTTTTTGTGCATGGCCTTATCTTACCAGCGCAACTTATTCTGTGATTGACGAATATACTCGTCATGGCTCGATGAGAGCGACACAGTTAACTGGTTAACTACAGGCAGATATCGTGTTATGTTCTCCGATGGCAACGGACGGCAATGGATTGGTTAAAACACGATAAATGGCTTGACTAGGCAGGAAATCTTCTACAAAAATATCTGTATTGACAAGCCAAGTTCCTGTTGCAGCAAAACCAACGCTGATATTCCTTGCCATGATCACCACATCAAATGCAGTTTTATTTTTGACGGGATCTCACCACAAAACATTACAATTAGGAAAGAAAAACAAACGAGGAGAGTTGAAACAAGCGGTTTCAAATCTCCTAGACGTAAAAAATAGTGCTTTGGACAGAATAACCTCAAAACACATGATTAACTCAAAAAAACAATATCATGCTATGAAATTTGAATAGTCAATACATATGAGAAATAATTCCATAATAGCACTAACCTAATACGTGTCAAATAATAGGCTATCGAAATATTGGTTAAAAGTTTCCTATTGGCAATTTTTCCGCGGAGGCGTACACAGAAAATGTAAAAAATACGTGACACTGCCAGTTCGCTAACTGTCCTAGGTCCTGAGAAATCGACTCTGTTACAATACTTATCGTTCTCTACTACTAATTTGAACTACGTACTTCAGTTTTCTCGTTGTGTTGACCACTATTGCAATCCTATCTTATGTTTTCAAATTTGAAGCATTTTTTACAATATGTATAAACTTCAAACATTCAGTCAAAAGAAAAACGAACAGCGATATTTTGAAAGCTTTTGACCAAAAATACCCTTATATAAAAATAATTCAGTGAAGGATGGCCATCTTAAAGAGCAGCCAATTTATTAAAATCCTGAAATAATTCAGTCTTCCGGTATTTTGTCATCGCCATAAAGAGGCAAGCTCCAAAACAATTTGAATAATTTTTCAGATTAAATTCCCGGGCTGGTCCGGAATTTCGGATTCTGAAGGAGAATATTAATGTCCCTTCGTGCAAGAGAGAACCATGGGTACCAGCAATGCAGTTACCCGTACATTGTCGAAATATGTATATTTCCGTTCTTCGCGACATTTTTAGATGATTGTGTGGCATCTTGTTCATCTTCTAGTTGGAGTAATCTTCTTGATCAGGGGGTTGGGCTACTTCTTCCGGTTGTACAATTTTTTTGATTTCTACCTGCAATTGACTTCTATATTAATCCCAAATTTTTTCTCCTTTCAGGACTCAGCGACCATTGTGGTTGTAAGTAAAACTTTGAATATATTTTGTTTAACTCTTGTGCAGTACTATACTTGAAATTCAGGTGCGTCGACAATCGATGTCAGAGGTCTTTATTACTTTAATGGATTAAAAACGGAAGGAAAATGTTTTTCAGGAAACCCCCATTATATCGGTTTTAACGAACGGCGGCTGACTTCATTTATGACATAATACGCCCGAGTTCACTTTAATTAAGCCCTTCAAAAGAGCTGCGTGCAAAAATTTACTCTTTTCAACGAAAATATCAGGTAGCGAGGGTAAGGAGGGAATTACAAAAAATACCCTTGCAAATACATTCGTGATTTAAACAGCTGCTGAAAAATTTTTCTGTTGAATATTCTCAGCAAGTTCTTTGTCGGAAATCCTCCTGAAGTCATTAATGATGCCAAGCTTTTTACAATGCTTTGATCTGTGGCTTTATTTTTTCCCATTCTTTGACGGTAAATTTTCCTAAAAATTGTTATTTAGTTCATGTTTAGATTGAAAGTAAGCTAAACGCAATCTACCAAAAGAATCGAGTAAGCTTAAAAAGTTTTTTATTTAATACAAATACAGGGTACTTTTTTAAATTTCCAAAATTTTGTTTAGATAATCGCCAGATTTTTCCGTTTCACTTTTACTAATTTATTTTCTAGCTATATTTTTTTCTGTATGTTTATTTTCTAAAATTTAATTTATTTGACTTTGCTTGTAGAATTTCGTGAAAAGTGAAAAGCGACTGATTTTGTCGCTTTTTCTTCAAGATTATATTTTATTTCTGTATACTTATGTATCTATACTTCTATATCTTTAATTCTATATACACACTTTTATATACAAAGAGACTTTATTTATATGGAAGAAGCAATTTCAGAAAGTACAGGCTTTGAGGATAGAACTAATTTCGTTCTTTCCTCAAAGGGTACAGGTTATAAATTAACACGAGAAAGATATGCTTTTACACTAATTTACAATATTTTTTGATGAGGGAAAGATTACTTTTTTTGGTATAGTCACGCGTTGTATCTCAAACTAGTAAGACTAACTAATGAATGACGGTTATTAGCAAAATTGCAAATAAATACACGAGCAGTCTTCTCTATATACCAATACAAAGTTCAAAATTATTTACAAAGTGTTAAATAAATTGATTTGTGCAGTTTTTAAGCTTACATAAAGATTTTATTTAGAGATTTATATTTTTTTACACTAAATAAAAATGTTAATGAAATGGAACTTTATGATTTATATTTTTGTCGTTTTTAAAAATTACTGAAATTCATAAATTCATTGTTTATTTTTAATAATGGGAATATTTTTAAGAATTGCCTGCTTGTAGCTATGAATTTCATTCATAAGTTAACCCATTAACGCCCAAAGAACCTAATTTTTTTGTGCAGTTTGAAACCTCATTCATACAATTAAAGGACAGTTATTTTCCAATAAAAACAATGAATCTTACTAGTTTTGAGTGTGCTCTTTCAGAATCTGTCGTCAAAATTGTTTTTTCCAATAGGAAATTAAATATGGCTACTTTTTGGAAAAAAAAGTATCAAAAAATTTGAAAATTTTTTTTTTTGTAAATTTTTTTCAAGTCAATAGAGTTTTGCAATGCAATTCTTACCATGATCAACGGTGATCGGAATGTTTGAACTTACAGAAAAAAGTCTTTTTGCTGATCGCGATCACTCATAACCTTTTCAAAATGGCGGATTTTCTATAGTGCAGATTCTGAAAATCTGAAACTCTGAAAATCGTATAGATTTTCGTGAAATCCTGTACCAAGGGGTTTTTATCGTCACTGATTATGAGATCAAAATCAGATTTTTAAAATTCAAAATGGCAAATTCAATATGGCGGACAACAAATTTTAAAAATCTCACAGATCTTCATGAAATTCAGTATACAGGAGTTTTGGTAGTCACTAATCACAAATTTAACATCAAATTTTGATAATTGAAAATTGCGGATTCAATATGGCGGAGGAGACTCACAATAATAAAGCACCCCGAGAAGTGAGAGGCAAGGGGACTCACTATAATAAAGCACCCCAAAGGAGACAAAATTCTACCACGTCCACGCCGTTGACTCTGGATTACGCAAAGAGTAGACATTTCAATTCGCGATCAGCAACTAAAAAAACTCCGAATTTCATGGAAACCTACAAGATTTTCAAAACTTGATGTCCGCCATATTGAATCCGCAATTTTCAATTTTCAAAATTTTATGTTAAATTTGTGATTATGACTACCAAAACTCCTGTATGTATACTGAATTTCATGAAAATCTGTGAGATTTTTAAAATTTGTTGTACGCCATATTAAATTTGCGATTTTGAATTTTAAAAATCTGATTTTGATCTCATAATCAGTGACGATAAAAACTCCTTGGTACAGAATTTCACGAAAATCTATACGATTTTCAGAGTTTCAGATTTTCAGAATCTGCACTATAGAAAATCCGCTATTTTTAAAAGGTTATGAGTTATTGCGAACAGGAAAAAACTCTTTTCTGTAAGTTCAAACATTCCGATCACCGTTGATCATAGTAAGAATTGCATTGCAAAACTCTATTGACTTGAAAAAAATTTACAAAAAAAAAAGATTTCAAATTTTTTGATACTTTTTTTTCCAAAAAGTCACCATATTTAATTTCCTATTGGAAAAAACTCAATTTTGACGACAGATTCTGAAAGAGCACACTCAAAACTAGTAAGATTCATGGTTTTTATTGGAAAATAAATGTCCTTTAATTGTAAAAATGAGGTTTCAAACTGCACAAAAAAATTAGGTTCTTTGGGTGTTAATGGGTTAAGTTCTTAATTTTTGCAAAATGCAGTATAAATAGCGAACTGAATATTTCAAATCAGTATTTGAAAACAACAAAAACAGTTGTCTATTATACATAATCATATAATTTAGGTAATTTACAGAAATGTTTGATTATTTCATCTAAGTTCCTTGCATAAAATTGGGCAACTGTTTTTCGATAATTTACTGAAGTTTTTAGTTCATTTTCCGATATTACTTTCTTTAAGCTTTACCTTTTTTTTTTTTTTGTTTTCCTAAAAAACTAGAAGACCGTAAATTGCAGGAGTAATAGTGCATTCCACACGTTTTTTTTTAAACAATTTTACATGTTTTTTTCAGTACAAAAAAAAAATATTTTTAAAATAACTTTCATATCCAAAAGATCATATAAGAATAACGTACCCCTTATTGGAAAATCAAATTCGTCATTAGTTTGTGAAACCTCTTCAATATTTTGATAGGCATAGCAAGTTTCCAAAGATCAATAGCCCAATGTGACTACGATTTTGCTAAGAAGTGGTTGTTACAGAGTCTACGCTTTTTAGAATTAATTAGTGGCTATTTCTGAAATTTCTTCTTAAGCTTTTTAAAGCATAAGTTCTATAGAGCATCTGTAAAAATTATATGTACGAGTAGATCATACAATCTATTCTGCTGTCTATTATTATTTACAAATATTATATCACTATGAATAGTTCTTGCTACAATTGTTTACGAGAATGGGATGGGCTATTGTTATGCTTTAGACCTTAGAAATGAACACTACTTTTGTGGGGCAAACTCTGCTAAAGAATGAAATTTAATTATGAATTTAAACAGATAATTAGACTTTGATAAGAATTTATATATACCTACCAGTTGAAACTACTTCATTCAATACAAATATCTTTAAAAATACGGGGCGCTACTTGTGAATCAAACTGAAACGAACAATATACGATATTAAATTTTTTGGTTGAAAACAGTATAAAATTCTGTTTAAAAAAACCACAAACATGTTTGCCCATTCTCTGCAGAGCACGTAAGAAGTAGAACAATGCTGGAAAAGTAGCTAGGCAAATATTTTACCGATAGCAGGACCCATTATGCCCTTCAGCACGTTTGTTCATTCATACGATCATGCAAATTCCCAACAAAAGGTTGCTGGAATCCTAAGAACCGAATCGGGCCGAACCGTGCAGGGAAGGGCTGTTGGGTGTGTGTTGCATCTGTACGTAGCCCTATTAAGCGGCCATTAGCTACGTCCTGCCATAGCTTCAAAATATTTCGAACTGGTGAACAAGAGACAATAAAAAATTTTGGAACAGAATTCAGAATTTTCTAACAAACGCTTCTAATGACTTTGACTAGTCCACCCATTGCTAGGCGACATTCAGCCCTTTCCCAAAAATCATTGTTGTGCATGATCAATGGGAAACTGCTCTTTTTATTTTTAATAACTTTGCCCAGGGGGTGTTTGGGTTTTTGTGCCAAATCTTGCCCAGCATTATTGCTTCTCGCTGTCTACGAGCCGAATATGCAAATATTCATATGAGAGGACGCTCTAATTATCCTTCACCAACTAAGCTAGTGAGCTTTGCCCAACGGGTACAGCATAGCGCAGCATCCCTGACCGCGCAGCCCTGGCTGGATTCGCAAACGAAATGGGTTGTGTGAGATGCTCGAGGAAATTGAATAAAAAATTTATCCCCTTCCATGGCGCATACACTGAGCACAAATACTGCGAGGCATATACTCACACGTTCGTTACGGGCACACTGTACCAAAGCATTGCATTTATGTTTGCTCGAAAATTGCCCCGGGCGTTATGAAATTAGTCCTTGGATTGTTTCTCCAGCAAGCTTCGGCTTAAATGTGCGTTTGACTGTGCTTTTCACTGCCACTTCCTTTGAAAGTTTCTTCTATGCTCCTTTGACTCCTAATGGCAAAACAGAATATTTAATTTTCCTTCTTGCGTATTGCGGTGCAGTACTGAAGAGGCTTCAGCTCATCTTGGTTTTTATCGGGACTTGCAGCGTCCCACTTCTGTACGTACGGAAAACGCAGTGTGCTCTAAAATGGAATTTGAATAATAAATTGACGGCTAAAGTTTCACTTGATTGTGTTCCCCGGCTAAATGAAAAATAGATGTTTTTGGGGGAATCAAATTTTTCCGACTCCCAGCCCAGCGGCTATTTATGAGTAGTTCAGCACTACTAGTAGCATTTTAACATTTATTTCGGTCGCAGATTTTTCAATATTTTTTTTTTTCGTTCTGTGCACTGAGGGTTCGCTCAGATCAACTAATTCTCGTAATCGATTTTACTTATACTTTGTACCTACTATTTATCTAATGGGTATGTCAGAATTGATACACTCAGAAAATTTTTTGGTAATATCAAAGTAAAATGTCATAAATCCTAAAAATATTTAGGCATTATTTAGAGCCCAATAAATACTGTAATGCGGTTTAAGGACAACTTGTTCATAAAAAGTATACAATAAATATATTTTAGAAGTAATGACTCAACAAATTTAAAAAAAATTTTGGAGAAATTTTTCTTGTTGTATGCGTCCAAAAGGAAGGAAAAAATGCCGTAATTTTGTTTAAACTTTGTTTTTGTGAAGAATGGATAGTTTGACCCTGAAT
The DNA here is from genome assembly GCA_949715965.1 of Dysmachus trigonus. Taxonomy (NCBI): domain Eukaryota; kingdom Metazoa; phylum Arthropoda; class Insecta; order Diptera; family Asilidae; genus Dysmachus; species Dysmachus trigonus. Next base: position 38,430,209 of record OX454322.1, on the reverse strand, counting down.
TGCACCTAAGTGCATGGTGCGATATTTCAAACTTCAAAATCCAGTATAGAATTTTTTTTTGTTGAGTTCCAAATTGGTGAATCAAATATCCGTCCGAACTGTTAAAATTTCATAAGACTTTTTATTAAAATGAATCAAAGAACTGTTATATTTATGAGTTCTCTTTAAAAAAAAAAGAGAAGGTACAGCTCTTTATATCCACGTAAATTCATACTGATTTTGATGAAAATAAAATCCAAGATTTTATTAAAATTAGGTACTTCTAGAATTTATGATGGTCATCGTCAATGTCCAAAAATGGTCAGACGATTAAATTTATTTAATTCCGCTGAGAGAATTTTTTTTCCAATTCAAAACTGCCATTGACAGGTCATGGTCATGATTGAGGTCACTGTCACTGTCATATTCGGACGAAAAATGATTTGTTAATATCGAATTCGCTATGAGGTAATTTTTTCCATTTCAAAACGGACCTTGTCCTTGACTTGACTTTCGAGGTCATGGACAAGATCATGTTCCGACGTACAATTTTCCGCCTCTTCCAAATCTGTGATAAAAATTTAAAAAAAAAACCGGCCAAGTGCGAGTCGGACTCACGCTCCGAGGGTTCCGCACAAACCTGTAGGTATATAAGTAAAAGTTCACCCAAAAAATATGTAATGTAACTAAAAATTTAAGGTTTTCGGAATTTTTCCTTTATATGTGCTATAAAACATTGCTTCATGCCAAATTTCAAGATTCTAGGTCGACTGGAAGTACCCTTTAGGTTTTGATTCCCTTGCGAGTAGTTGCGAGTTTGAAAATATGCGGCTTAAATTGCTGTTTCTTTTGATTGCGTTGACATAGAAGTTTGATTTTGTTACAGCTTAAAGGTATTATAGACCTGAGTATTTGATATGAATTTCAATTTAATACCTCTACGCGTTCATGAGGAAGGGGATAGTAAGTTTAAAATTATTAAAAATATTTTTATTATATGATGTAACTCAAAATTTACGGTTTTCGCAATTTTTCCTTTATCTGTGCTATAAGACGTTGCTTCGTACCAAATTTCAAGATTCTGAGTTCACGGGAAGTACCCTGTAGGTTTTGATTCCCTTGCGAGTGTCGAAAATTTGCGGAAATTTGCGGCATAAATGGCTGTATCTTTTGATTGCGTTGATTTAGAAGTTTGATTTTTTCACAGCTCCAAGGGACTGTAGACCTGAGTAATTGATATAAATTCCACCTCCACGCGTTCCTGAGAAAAAGGGTCTTGACAGACGGATAGACGGACGGACAAAAAAGTGATCCTATAAGGGTTCCGTTTTTTCCTTTCGAGGTACGGAATCCTAAAAATGATTTTGACCTTGAGGTGACCTCAAGCCAAGGTCAAATCCAAGGTCACCAAAAATCCTAAAACTTTTGTCTGAACTATTTTTTCCGAAAATGCATACCCTCCTAGTTATCATGCCGTCCCGGTACTTTTGACACACATTTTATAACCTAGAAGTTTCGTGTCAAGCCAATAGGCTCGTAAGTTGTTTCAACAATGGACGTCATTCCTTGAACTACTAGCCCCATGTCGACTCACCAAGCTCGTAAATTGCTCTCGTTGTTTGAATCAATAGCTGCACGTGCATTCAACAAACTTATGAGATATGTCAACAGTGGACCTCAAACTAGTTTCACGTCGCTTCAAAACGCTCGTTGATTTAAAAATGAGTCCCTTTGTTTAAATTTGTACATTCATGTTGATTAAAAAAGCTCATAGGTCATTTTAACAGTAAGCCTCGTTGTCTCAATTATTATCTTCATTACGATTAGCTCGGTAGTTATTTTAACAATTGTACTAGTTGTATGAACTAATTCCGGGAGAGCTTTTCAATTAGATGTGTAGTTTAAATAACAAGATAGTGTTATAATTTTTAAACAGATTTCACTAGTCATGTTTACCATCAGCCTTGTTAGGTGAAAATCATAAACAAAATTAGTTAAATAAACCAAGAAATTAGTTGTTTGAGCCAGATATTTTTTGGCTGTAGTATACTCTGTTTTCATTTTTCAGATTTCTAGTAATTTGTGATTTTTTTACATTACCAGCCGAAAGGTACAGGCTTTGAATCGAATATGACTTAGCTGACTCCGGGGTAATTTATTAAGTCTAATTAAACACACTGTTTTTCATCAATCATGCAACATCACTAGTATCCAATCGTTCTGTTTGAAATCATAAAATGAATTTCAGCAGAATAAAGACCACCAGATGTGAGCTGACGCAAATTTACCATTCAATTTAAACTTTAATTCAAGTATTAACATCAAAAGTGATTTCGTCTTTGTGAATTATACTTTATATATGTAATATTAGGGTGCTTTTTTTTCGCGACTATTTTTTTTTTTCAGTCCCACCTCGAAATTTTCTGGCTAATACCTAAACAAACATTCCCTGAAAATTGGAGCCCTTAAAAATAATATTTAGTACTAGACCAAGACGCATAAAGATTTCCCATATAAAATACACGTGAACTTTGATTATTTTTCTTCAAATCTCTACAACTCAGAGGCATTTTATGGCACAATCTTGGGCAATGGTAGGGTTTCTTCAGAATTGAATGCTCTACAAAAGTGTCCATTGCGGTGTAACCCTAACTCCCACCAGCGAGGTAGTACGGGTCATTGACCCCAATTTTTCCAAGAAATTCTCGCTTTTTGCTCCTATCTCGTAAACAATAAGAGGTACAGAAAAAGTGAATATGACAAACTTGTAGCAAATTCCATTTCCTCCAAAAAGTTCTTGAACACCAAATCGCTAACATCAATATTTCTTGAGATATTGGGTTTTGACGTTAAGGTGTTTCTACAATTTAGCTAAATAATCCATGAAAAGTCTACACTACCTTAGCGATTTGGTGTTCAAGAACTTTTTGGAGGAAATTGAATTTTCTACAAGTTTGTCATATTCACTTTTTCTGTACCTCTTGTTGTTTACGAGATAGGGGCAAAAAGCGAGAATTTCGTGGAAAAATTGGGGTCAATGACCCGTACTACCTCGCTGGTGGGAGTTAGGGTTACACCGCAATAGACACTTTTGTAGAGCATTCAATTCTGAAGAAACCCTACCATTTTCCAAGATTGTGCCATAAAATGCCTCTGAGTTGTAGAGATTTGAAGAAAAATAATCAAAGTTCACGTGTATTTTATATGGAAAATCTTTATGCGTCTTGGTCTGGTACTAAATATTATTTTTAAGGGCTCCAATTTTCAGGGAATGTTTGTTTAGGTATTAGCCACAAAATTTCGAGGTGGGACTAAAAAAAAAAATAGCCGCGAAAAAAAAGCACCCTAATGTAATATGTATATTATATTGAAAGGAGGTCTACGTTAAAAAATAACCTTTTCTCTTTACATGCGGTGGCCGTGTAAACGGTTATATATGAACTCGCTCTTAGAACCGTCACCAAATAATCACAAAATAAGTAAAATATACAAACATTCTTAAAGTCAGAAATGATATACATACAGTGAGTGGTCAAGCAAATGGAAAGCTCCGCAAATATGTTACATTTATATATCCCAATTCGCCTAGCTCTATTCTTTTTTGGAGAGATTTGTCAAAGAGTTCTTCAAAGCTAACGGCATGTTATCCCTCAGAAGTACCACTACAATCGTAGTTCAGGAGTCAAAATTGTCTGTGATATCATTTCGCAGTGATATTTGGTAAATGTAGAAATAAATAATAAATTCACGGTCTGTAAATTCTTATATGAAATTAGACTATCAATATGAACTCCTGTCATTTTTTAGGATGTGTTCAAATGGTCGGGGTGGCCAAAAAAAGGCAGTTTTGGCTCTAATCAAAGCAGGGAGATACTCCTTTGCTGAAATTGGCTGTCTGATTAGTGTTAGCTGGTCAGTTATCTCAAAACTGGATAAAAGTTTGGCATCGGGCTAGTTTGAATTGGCAGAATTTGATACCAGACCTCCTCAATGTGAAAAGGGAAGGAAAACCACACCCTGTACCAACCGTAAAATACTTTCCACGGTACTGGCGAACCGGAAGTTTCCCCTTCGGTAGCATCTGCGTATGCTTCAAGAAAGTGGGATGCAAGTTTCCCCCAGCACACTGCAAATAAAGCGAAAAAGATATTAAATGGTACAGCCCTACGAAAAAGCCTCTCCTCACACCTCGTATTAGGGTAGCCCGCTTAAAATTTGCCAAAGACCAGAAGGACAAAAGTGAATCATATTGGAATAATGCTCTTTCTATTATCTATTATTTTGCTATTGTTTTTGATCCAAACGATATTATTTCTTAAAAGAAATTATCGAATTTTTCAGGTTTACTTTTTTGATGAATGCTCCCATCACGTCCTTACGGAAGTAACACAGTTCGTGCGTAGGAGACCAGTAGAGAACCTTGATCCACCCTGTATTCAATCTTGGGTAAAACATCCATCAGGGATAATGTTGTGGTCAGTAATATCTCAATTCAGAAATTTGCGGCAGGTCCAGTACATCCGTGTACTGGGGGATGTATTTTTTCCTTATGTGCTAAGGATGAGCACTGCCCCCTTTTTCTTTATGCAAGATGGGACTCCTTTCCACATGGCTAAATCGGTCACAATATTCATTTCTTCAAAAAAATATCGCCCTTCTACCTTGGCCAGGCAATTCTCCAGATCACAAACTAATTAAGAATGTCTGATAAACCCTAAAATCTCTTGTTTAACTCTGTCCAAACCCCACGTTGCTTATACTTAAAGAAAATATTCTTAAAGTGTGGCAAGAAGCCCCAGAAATAAGGACATGCATCATCAATTCCATTAGTAACATACCACGTAGACAGTGGCGTATGTAACTATAGGGTGGCAGGGCTGGCAAAATTCCACGGGCCCCCGACCCAAGAGGGCCCCGGCCCAATAGGCCGCGAGCTCAGATATAACCTAAAATTTTTAACAAAATTTTGTGCCTAAGTACTTAAAAAATATAATATTTTAAGTACTTAAAATCAGTCAAAGTGGGGCACAACTAAAGACCATATACAAATTCAAACTAATCATTAAACTTTCAACACATTCAAAACAAAAAGATGTGGATTTTCAGAACGCATCCATTGGTTGCTTCATTTTTTGTCGCGGTACATTGGTGACGCGGGCGAGCTAGTGACGGTCGGGGAACTCTCTCATTTTGTTAACCAAATACGCTAGGAGCCGATGTCTCTGAAAGTCATCGCGGACTTGAAAAATGTATATGTAAATCGATAGTTAACAAATAAACGAATAAAATCAACTTGGTACGCGTTGACTTAGTAAGCCGAAAACATGTTAAATAAAATTTATTATTATAAAAAAGCAAAAATGTATCTTACTGTTATCGCGGATTTTGATGAATTTTAGTGTATTCGATAGGAAATTTCGCGATTTAACCGAAAATTTTGCTGACAAACTTCATTTGGCCGGAAGGGTATAACGTACCTATTTGAACAGTGTGATAGGGGGTAACAAAATTGTTCTCTTAAATCACGAAATTTCCTATTGAATGCACTAAAAAAGTGAGTCTGTAACTTCGATAACATTAAAAACATTGAACCCTACTAGATGGGCAGGACGTTATGACGCTGTTTTTGCTTTAAAAGTTCGGTTTGTTGAAGTCCAAAAAGCGCTAACGAAAACAATTCTGTTAAATTGCAAATCAGATGAAAGAAATGAAGCTATTTCACTCAAGAAGAAGGTAGAGAACTATAATTTTATTATGTTAGTGGTTTTCCATTGCAAAATTCTACAAACTATCGATGCAGCCTCTAAAGCACTTCAGTCTAAAGCCACCGATCTTTCAAATGCCTTGAAACTTTTGAAAATTTCCCTAGAAGAATTGGAAAGGTATCGAAATGAATTTGTAAATTTAAAAATGGAAGCAAATAGTGTAGCAGAAAAATGGTCCATCAACCCTGAATTTTCTAAAACTCGTCAGAGGAAGATAAAACGCCATTTTGACGAACTTTGCGAAGATGAGCGTCTTCAAGATCCAGAAAGTTCGTTTAAAGTGAACGTATTTTATCGAGTATTAGACATCATTATTAATCAACTGAAATCGCGTTTCCTACTATAGTGAATACTTTTCACTATATTTTATATTTTTTACACATTTCTTATTTCAATTAATAATTTTTTATATCAAACTTTATATTTTTATTTCTCATTTTATTGAAAGGATATCCAAAACTCATTTTATTTTAAAAAAAACGCCTACTTCAAAGTTTTCTTAAAAGCGCTGCAATCTCCTCCACATCACCCTCCTGATGATGAATGAAATTGTTTCCAATTTCAGTGTTTTGCAACCTTCCACTTTGCAAATTTTAAATGACACTGATTTATCAAAAAAAGCTCTAGGATATGTCTTTTTTATATATAAAAAAGACATATCTGAATCATTTGCCAGGGAAATTATCAGTTTTCGGTCCACTTTCAGAGACGAAATAAAAAAGTCTTCGTCTATTAGAGAACTTGCTGATTTATTAATAATAAAGAATCATTTTATGTCGTGCAGCTTTCCTGAAATATGTACTGCATTAATGTTATTTGTTACAATTCCTGTGACTACAACTAGTGCTGAACGATCAATTTCGAAACTAAAATTATTAAAAACTTATTTAAGAAACTCTATGGCACAAGACAGGCTACGTAACTTGGCTATTCTGTCTATTGAAAATTCTATGGCCCGATCTTTAAACTTTGATGATGTTATAGATACTTTTGCGGAACAGAAAGATCGGAGAAAAGAATTTTATTAATAAAAATCTTATTAAAAGTAAACTGTTATTTCATTATAAATATTTGTATAAACCTATGCTCTTCAAAATAAAACTTATCAGATATTTAACTAAAATGCACACAATATTATTAATAGTTTACGGTAACTACTTACATAAGTGGTCTATTAGAATTAAATTCTAAAGTGACTATTTTTACTGGGACGCCCGGAGAGCCCCATCCGAAGAATTTGCCACGGGCCTCCGATGGTATAGTTACGCCACTGCACGTAGAATTGACGCAGTCATTAAGGCAAAGAGGGGGCGCGCTAAGTATTAAAGGCAGGAGGGGACCTTGTTATTATATTATATACCCACTGTTATATCCATACGTATAAACAAAAAGGTAACTTTCTAACTAAAATAGTTATATAGCCTATAATTTTTCCGTGCATTCCAATTGCTTGACCACCCACTGTATATTGTTGACGTTGTTAATAATTGTCGAACCAGAGAACAATTTCTCTTTAAATCTGGCCGTGGCACCACGAGTGTGGAAAGTGGCAAGTTTTACATATTTGGAAAAATACCTGTTTGAATAAGTTAAAGATTTGTAGGGGATTTCAGCACCCCTACTGTTCCTCGGTAGAAGAATATAATGTCCAAGTAAATAAATGCACTAGTAATTTTAATAAGACTATTTATTATGCTTTATTTCTTTTTTCAATGTAAAGGCCAATCCAATTCTAATCACGACTGTATTCTGAATGACTCTTCATTTTTCATAATTTGTTATTTTCAAAAGTTCAAGGCAACTTGATTGAATTAACAGAAAAAATTCGAATTCAAAAATTGCGCCTCTAATTACTTCCCCCAGTTAATCTGGGGGCACGGCAGTGCCCCCGCCAAGTCGAGCGTGAAGCAAACACTGCCGTACCATCCTTTACCGGAACCATTTCGCGGCATTTTCCCGTGCCCCGCCAAGTCGAGCGCGAAGCAAACACTGCCGTACCATCCTTTACTGGAACCATTTCGCCGCATTTTCAGGCCCCTATTTGAGAACCTCTGGATAAGACCAGAACGCAGAAATGTTCGTCATCCAGTAAGCTATAATCACATACTTAAAATCCAAAATTTCAAGTCTGTAGGTCATTTAGTTCCGAAGTTAAGCGAAAGCAAAGTTTCGCATTTATGACACTCACTCACTCATGATCATCAGAATAGAACTAGTACTTCCCATAAACTCAGAGAGCTGAAATTTGGTACAGAGTTAGGGTTTAATGGCCACATAAAGGGAAAACTATAAAAACTAGGATAATCGAAGATCTGGAGTACCTGGTGACATCACCGAATACAACCGGCTTAGGCGTAAATACCGCGCCGATCTTTCAGAAATTAAACCGTCTAAACCGTCTAAAAGAATAAATAATGAACGCGAATGGGCAATACGAAAAACTGTTGCTACTGTACAAGAATCAGAACCGGAAAAAAAGAAAAGAAAGATTTGTAATAATAAAAAAACTACTCCTAAAAAGAAAAAAACTGTGTCAAATAAGAAAATCTAATAAAATAAATCAATATGCCCACGTTTCTACAAAAAGAAGTGAAATCCCACCAAAAACATTCTGTAAAAAAATAGCTAAGTCTCGATGGAGCTGCTTGTTTATCTCTAAAAAGTAATGAAATCTAGACAAAGTCGTGCCAAGTCTAAGGTTCCTTACTGCGATTTCTTTATTATTATAGTTAATGTTGTGTAACTTGGCCGTTGAAGGGTACACAAGGGTACAAAACCAGCCGGCCAAGTCACACAACATTAACTATAATAATAAAGAAATCGCAGTAAGGAACCTTAGACTTGGCACGACTTTGTCTAGATTTCATTAATTTTTAGAGATAAACAAGCAGCTCCATCGAGACTTGGCTATTTTTTTACAGAATGTTTTTGGTGGGATAGGGTTAACGACAAAATAATAGTGAAATAGATAGTATTTCTGTAAAATCTAAGTTTCAACTAGATCTGAGTCGGAGAAAATGTGGAATTAGCGGATAAGCAGGTGAGGATCCGGATCGTTGCTAGCTACTTGAGCTTGGAATACTTGGAGAAGTTGCTTGTGTTGAAGATTGATAGGCAAATAACCGCGTATCGTAGGGAAGAGATAAACTACCCCGTTGATCGAAGTTCCCTGTGATAGTGTATGGAGGTGAAGAGTCGTCAGAAAATGTAGGTGCGATTTGTTTAATTAAAGTAAAGAAGAGAATTTGAATGAGTTTGCTGTGGGCCACCTGGGTGCTGGGAAATTTTTTGCCTCTTTCCCTCTGCCTCGTGGTCGGATTATTATATTCAATATTTTCTTTTGGTTGGTAGCCTCGTTGTTGTTAAGCTGATGTTGATAAGAGTTACCATAATTGAGTGAAGTAGAAATGAACATGGGGCTGGTGTTGGTCCGCGGCTCCAGGGTAATAGGACCTGACGAGAAAATTAGCGTTGCTATTTTTCTTAGTCCATCCGAGTCCATTTTGAACTTTGTAAAGAATGCTTGTGTGCGCCTGTCCGGGTCACCAATGTGGGGGAAGAGAAAGTAATTATTAACACGTTGAGTGCCATGTCAGTCACCCGACACTGACACCCAATAGCTGAATGTGAAGCTGAGTAAAAACATGGCACTCAGTGTGTTAAATATTCAAGTTTTCCCTTTTTTAAATGTTTTATTTTAGTATATTATAGTTATTATTTTATTTTTAGTTAATTTAATTAAATGTAATTTTTAAAATATTTTCCTCCGAACAACAAAAACCTTCCTGTTTTTATAAAAGTCAATTTCTCTCTAACGTAGTAGCATTTGAAAAGAAGTGGAAAATTGTAATAGGATTGCGTAGGTGGGAATCCTATTACAATTTTCCACTACTTTTCAAATGCTATTACGTTAATAAACCGAGGCACCAGTGCGTGACGTAGTGCAGTGACGCCACATTACGTAGGGGATTTCAGCACCCTTACTACTACTAATGTCCAAGTAAATAAATGCACTGGTAATTTTGATAAGATGATTAATTATGCTTTATATATTTTTTCAATGTAAAAGCGATCCAATTCTAATCACGACTGTATTCTGACTGACTCTTAATTTCTTATCATTTGTTATTTTCAAAAGTCAAAGCAACTTGATTGAATTAACAAAAAAAAATTCGAATTCAAAATTTTCAACGCCTGCTTGCATGCGCCTCCACAGATTAATTTCGTGATAAGGTACTTGCAGTGATGCAAAACATGAGCCAATATCTAAATGCAGCTAGTACTTTAAAAAATGTCCTTCCATTTTAGATATTAGCATGACAAGTCTTCAAATCTACCATCTTTGAACGTGGTATTTGTTCGTACCACTAAACTTGATGTTCTAGTATATAAAATAATTGTTATCGGTAGACATATATGGTATAGTACATACATGCAAAAAAACAAATCAAAGAAAAGTATTATATATTATTTTGATTAAAAATATCGGGCGGGACAAAATCTTATGTAGTTGCTACAATGGATCGGGAGAACTTCTTATATCCGTCTAAGAAAAACTCTTTCGCCGGCCCCCAAATTCGAAGAGCTCTAACGTATTTCCTTTATGTAAGGTCCTCAAGAAAGCCTCCCTTAAGATTGTGCCCTTTGCACGAGAGGCACTAATGAGTAAACATGCTGTTTGTAATGGAAATTAAATTTGCACAAAGTGGCATTTTAAACTTTTAACAGTGGACATAAAAATGTTCGTTAATATTTTCTAGTCTTTTTAATAGCCGCAATAAATACATAATTTTTCCGAATCTAACAGGTACTTGGAAAGTGTGCGAAACAAATGGTGCTGTGTTCTGTTGGATTCAATGAATTTATCGCATTCATTTTTCCCCAGAAATAATTGCTCGCATTACCCAAGCGAGCTGTGAACGAGGTGTGAGACAGGCACAATTTAATCAAGGAAATAAAAGGATATGAGAGCCTCAGCTTTCCCCTTAAGACAATTTGCTTGGATTATTCTTACAATGAAAATCAATATCAATCTAGAAAATTAAATTTGTTCTATTTTAGATTCAGTGCTCTGCCGAGTAGTACATTAGGTAAATTTCCAATTGACACTGGGTCGGGACTTATGACGCTTGAAGTGAATTGAATGTGCTTATCGGAAATTAATCAAAGATATTGTGCTGATGGAGGATCTCGTTAAATCTTTAATCAATAGATGCTCAGAATGGGAGGCAGCAAGTTGTTTCTGCTTACTGCTCCCATTGACAACGCTGTGGGAGTTAATTGTTTTCTTATTCATGTGTCTTTAATGCTGTTGCCTTAGGAGAGAGATTATTGCGGATTAAATTTCTCTTCAAACCAAAATAGTTTCACAGTTCAGAAAACATCCGCATTGATGAGAATATGATTCAATAATGAAGCTCTTGCCTCCCACTCCAAGAAACGACTTGTCAGAAATAATGAGAAGGGTAAAAAAGTAAAAACTGAAGGTGTCTAGAGAGATTTCTTGTAAGTACCAAAATGTTAGAGTTGCTTCAAATGCGTACATTTTGTAATATATCTTGTATCTTTGGCGGTGTATATCATAAATAAAAACAATTTGTCTTTTAAGTTTGTGTTATCTTCTACTCGTCCTTGAAGGTAAAGAAGGTTCATCATTTATAAATTCTACCAGAATTAGCAATCTCATAAATATTAAGAAAACCTTTTCTCCTTTCTTCTGTACCTACTGAAAAAAATAAACTGAATAATAATAAAAATAAAATAAAAGTTGGTAAAAGAAAAGAAAAGCGTATATATGTTTCTTATTAAAATAAACAGTGGATAATTAAAATAAAAAACATTTTTATTATTTTAAATACATTTTATTTTGAAATAAAAATTATACAAATTACCGAATAAAATATTTAAATTAAAAAAAGTTCTTACTCAGGCCTAATGAAAATCTCTTTTGTTCTTACAAAACTTATTTTTACTTTAACAATATAAATGTTTTTAAAAGTAAATTGTGTACAGCTAACATAAAAAGCATTTCATTAGTTTCAAATACAGTAGGTGTTCAACGAATTAGACGCACGTGCAGATTTTTAAAAAAGGTTTCTTGTTTTGTCTGTTTGGTGCATAAAAACCCTTCAAAGAATTTTCTTTCATGGTAATTTCAATTCATGATTATTTCTTGAAAGTATTAATAGCCAGGAAATCCAATATGCATCCTTTTAGCAGGTAAGAGGTGAGCCCATAAAGAACATATCCCTTTTCTGCCTCATTTGATTCTTAATTGGCGAAGCGTAAGGTTCATTTAAAGTGGTTTAATAGTACCTTATTAGTTGCTTTAAAGTTGTAACGCTGTTTTAATTGTTGTGTAGTGATTAAAAACATTTGATAAATGTGAAATTAAATTTTAAATTGTGATAATTTATTGAAAAACAAAACAGTGTTTGAAAAGTTTTGAATTTATCAAATTTTTCGAAAATGGGACGTTTAAAAGGCATTAGTGAATGGAAAAAAGAAAGCAATTATTGCTCTATTGAATACTAAAATCTATTCCCATCGAGAAATCGCTAGAAAAGAAAATATTTCTTCCTCTACTGTAGACAGAGAAGCAAGAGTTCTTGCAAGTGGACATTTATCTGGGAGAAGTTAACGGAAAAATTGTTGTGGAAAAAGGAAAACTTCTGACAGAGCGGACCGGAAAATTTTACGAACCGCATTACAACAACGGAGAGCGTCTGCCCGAACTATTTTAAAAGAGTTAAACGACCGAGGAGTAGCAATATCCCAGATGACATTACGACGAAGGTTATCTGAAGCTAATATAAAATGTAGGCGACCGGCAAAAAACCAAAATTAACTAACTTAATGAAAGAAAAGCGATTAATCTGGGCCAAGTTTCATCGCAATTTTACAGTTGATGACTGGAAGAAGGTAAAATATGAAAATACTGTAATAATAATACTTTTTCTTGAAAATTTAGTTAGTGTCAATAAACATGAAAATTTTCACAAATTACATGTGATATTTAGCGATGAATGCCGCTCGGAAGCAGTTATCGAGAGTACTCAATTTTTGAGGAGAAAACCGGGAGAACGTTCCCATAAGGATTGCGTAGTACAGACAGCGAAACACCCACCATCTGTTATAATATGAGGTTGTATCAGTGGAGACGGACCCGGTCCAATATATTTCGTCGATGGAACTTTGCGGCAGGATCAATATAAACGTATCCTTTCTAATGTCCTTCTTCCCTAAATAAATTCCCTACCTTACGTCCGTTCCCATTATACATTTATGCAAGACGGGGCACCTTGTCACACATCCCAATTAATTAAAAACTTTTTAACTGTCGAAGATCTCAATATTCTTGCTTGGCCTTCTCTTTTCCAGACCTAAATGCCATTGAGAATTGCTGGGCTTACTTAAAATCCAAAGTCTACAGCCTCCCTAACCCTACTGTATCACAACTTCGAAAAAATATTGAAAATATATGGTACAATGACGAAGGACTTAAAGAGATGATCACTTCATGCATTTGCAGTATGCCGCAGCGAATAAAAGAAATAATTATAGCGAGAGGGGGGATAACAAAATTTTAATGTTTGTTTTTGTATTTTTGTTCAAAAGAAATAAAGTATTAATATTACTTATTATTTCTCGAAAAACGTTTGATTAAATTAAATATTTCCTGTAAGTATATCAAATTTATGAAAATTTACTGACTGCGTCTAATTCGTTGAACACCTACTGTACATTTTGTTTTGAGATAATACGAAAAATGCTTTTATAGAGATTGAATAAAAAAAATACTTTAAGTTCACAAAAATTATAGATTTAAAAAGCATATATTTTTCTGATAACAAAATAGGAGCAATTAAAATTGAAATGATCAAATTTTCAATTAAAATTGAAATGGTCAAATGGGAAAATTTTAAAATTACCTACAAGCAAGGGTATTTCTATGGATTTTGATTAAGAATTTCTACCAATTTTAAATTATTAGCCCCAATTTTAATGCAACAATGTCTATTTAGTCATATTTTAAGGAAAAATTGTAACTATAAATTTTTTATAAGTAGTTTTGTCAAATACATTTTAATTTATTTTAAAATAATATGAAAATTGTTATACAGGGTGGGCCATTTAAGATTTGGAATTTGAAGCGGCTATAAAAAAAAAAAAATGAATATTTTTTCAAAGTATGAGTTTATTAGAAAGATTGAACCTTTCCATTTAGGAATGGAAGACATCATTCAAATGACTGCCACGGCTAGCCTTACAATACCCCATTCGATCAGTCCAATTTTTCATTAGATTTTCGATTGTTTGGGCCTCTATTTCGTCAATTACAACTTTGATTTCACGTTTCAAATCGTCAGTCGTCTCTGGATGATTAGCGTAACACTTGTCCTTAACAGCTCCCCACAAAAAAAAGTCTAACGGAGTCAAATCGCAGCTTCGATGTGGCCAATTGACATCAGCATTTCGGCTGATTATGCGATTTCCGAAAACAGTGCGCAAAATACCGATTGTTACGCTGGCTGTGTGGCACGTTGCGCCGTCCTGTTGAAGCCAAATGTCGTCTATGTCATACTCTTCAATTTTGGGAAACAAAAAATCGCTTAGCATGCCGCGGTAGCGATCGCCATTCACTGTAACGGCGTTTCCTTGCTCATTTTCGAAGAAAAATGGCCCAATAATGCCGCCAAACCAAAATCCGCACCAGACAGTCACTCGATGTGGATGCATTGGTTTCTTCACGATGACGTGTGGATTTTCTGAGCCAGATACAACAATTTTGTTTATTGACGTATCCTCCGAGGTGGAAATGAGCTTCATCTGAAAAGACGATTTTTCGGTAAAAATGCCCATCTTCGATCAACCGGTCTTTGGCCCATTGATCAAACCGAAAACGCATCGGATGGTCATGCGGCTTCAGCTCTTGCACTAATTGAACTTTGTACGCATTCATACCGAGATCTTTATGCAAAAATCTTCTCAAAGAAGTGCGTGAAATGTTCAATTCTTGAGAACGACGACGAGTTGATGTTGATTGTTGTTCACGCACACTCTGAGCAACAGCAGCGATGTTTTCGGTTGAGCGCACTGGACGAGTACGTACACGGGTTGTTTTATCCAACAACGATCCAATTTCACTAACTCGCTTCACAAATTGATCCACAAACTGCGTTTTTGGCACATTCTTTTTGTCAAACTTTTTCCGTAAATTTCTTACAGTTTGAGTAGAAGACTCACCACTTTGGAAATAAGTTTTTAATATTTTCCAACTTTGTTCAAGCGAAAAGCGACCCATTTTATAAATGTCAAACATAAATCTAACTTTCTGTCACATCGGAAATGTCATCAAACCTTCCAACCTCAAAATAACCTATAGTTCCAATTCCAAATGTTAGATGGCCCACCCTGTATTATTATAAATCCGAAAAGTATTTATTCTAAAATAAATTCCTTTTTCTCAGTCTGGCCTCATGGTTACCAATTTTGGTTGATATAGTTCTGCTTCGCAGCATATTGTAGATCCACCTTATTATAGTCATGTGGAGCTACGAAAACATACAAAGATATCTGCAAATATGAAATTTTATAACATCTCGAGAATTTTACGTTCATAATAGTTAAGATCAAACTTTTCACTGAGGTTGGGTAAAGTAAGAAAAAATATGCAGCACATTTTAAAAACATGACTTAAACAAGAAATCGAAGATCCCCAGCAATAGAAGTAAGCTAGGAAGAAGAATATCATTCGGTTAATTTATATTTCGTCGTAGCCCGTGCGACAATCGTCACTCTAATCCCTCACTGTCACTGGCAACGCACTCATCAAAACAAATAGTTTGAAATGATTTATTAAGCAGCGATCCAAACAACTAAGTGTCACTGGAGCAGCAAACCCTTTTACCAGTTCCATTTGGGACAATTTGTAAACCGCTAAGGATCTGAGTCCTTACAAGGAGCAATCATCTCGTGTAGCTCCCTTTTTGCGTCATTGGCCCGACTAGCTGTGAATAGTAACAAGCAAGACGAGGCGGGATTTCCGGGAGCTTCCTTGCCTCGCCTCCTTTGTTTTAATTTGGTCCATTACACGCTCCTCGTTTTTGTTTCCGTCCTAATTGCTCCAAAGTACACAATTATTCCCTTATACCCGTTCTCCCCGCACAAACCGATATAAAATGTTTCAGTTATTGAAAGCACTAGTGTTTGTGTATTCTGGCGTATTCCGGGAAATTCCGGACGGATGGGACAGCTGCAAGAAAAAAAATTCTATCCTCTTTGTCGTTCGCCTACGGCAGGAGCTAGCCACCTACGGACATTACCGTTGTTAGGTTCCATTTAAGCTTCTGCTCCATTAAATTCACCGAACATCCCCTGAATATTTTAATTCGGCCGCCTCGCAAAGTGTTGCCGGGCACTGTTTGCATTAATTTAGGAAGCGTTTTCTTGTATAGTGTATTAATTTCGAGGTAAGCTCACTTCCTTCTTTGCTGTCCTCTGCCCTGGCTTTTTCGTTCCATTAAAAATTAACACCTATCGTCTTTTCACTGTCTACCTGTCTTGAATTCAGTACGTGCAAATGTTTCGAAATTAGGTCACAATTGGTTTGCTATTGTGTACAGAACGAAATTTTCCTTTCTTTTAGAAATTTATTGCAAATTTAACCTGTCTCATTGTGACTTTGATCACTCGGAAACAACTTATAGCCCGTTAATTGACACATATTTTAGGTCGTGAACTGTACAGCCATTTTCACTAATGTTAGCTATGAAGTACTAAGTGCATACAAAGTGTTTAGGACTTAGAATAGGAGTAATACACTACAAAAAAATAAGGATTGGCTTTCAGTTACGAAAGATTCTACATGAAAACGATAAAGTAATACATATATTTCTTATATTTAAAATTATAGGATAGCTTAAATATAATTTTGTTACTAAAAACGTGTATAGGCTAAAGGCAGAGGTACATAATACGCGGCGCGATGTTATCGCCCTACGAAATGAATTTGAATATGAGCAAATGCAACCAACTTGATACAAGATTCGCGATGCGATTTTGTAGCGCGAAAAAGTTTGGCGGAACTTTAACTTATGTAGCGTTTCGATGTGTCTATTACTGTTTGGTTCTAAGAACGCGAATGTAGTTTCAAAAAATCCATGAACTGGCCTTTTTGGCTTTTTTATATGTTATGCACTCAAAATCATTTCTTTTATTTCTTTTGAACGCCCGGCTTTAACCCTTAACAGCCACACTGGGTAAAATACACCCCAGCGTTTTTTTGAGCGCCAAAACGACCCAGTAAACCAACGGATATGGGTCTAATACCGCCATCTACAGTTACTCAGCGTTACAAATTTTCATTCCCCGCCGGCAAAATATTTGTGGGACCGTTACTTTCTACCTAGCAGTCGCTCAAAGTAGACCCTCTCGAATTTTGGGGTGTCTCACACCCAGTGTGACCAATACGTGATTTTATCAACTTTTTGAAAATTTTTTTTTGTTACTTTTGAGTAGTTTAATTTGAATTTGAAGTACATTTTAACAGTTTTTCTTTGTTAGAATTTTTTGAAAAAATTTTAACGTGTATTTTCGCCATAAGATAAATTCTATTTATACTTGGTGAAAGCGCACTTGCAAGAACGCTATACTATCGCATCTATACGCAAGGACTTAAAAACTGGAATTGCAAATATTTTGCATTTGCAGGACCATCTTCCCACCCAAAATAAGCGTCGAAAGCTAGACAAACAAAAAAGATGCGCAATTTGTCAAAGAGGAAGGGATAAAAAAACTAATTCAGTGTGTCCATCGTGCCTTCAACGGATGTGTGGTACGCATAGAGCGTACATGTGCATTGAATGTGCTTTTGGCGTAGAATAATTAATAAATAATGAAGAAATTTTTTTTTTGTTTTTTTAATATGCATTAAATACTATATGAAAACATTTTTTTGTGGTTTTTAAATCAATTTTTTAATTAATAAATTGCTATTTTTGTGTGTAAGTGAGTTGTTCATTTTTTTCATAAAAGTGGTGCATTCAGTCTTCAAAATAAATATACTTTTTGAAACATCTCAGCTGAATGTGAATCATTTCAGGATTACAAAACCGCTTGGCAATTTGAAATATCTTAAAAATTAAAAAAGTTACAGCAGTTTTAGTGAAAAAGTCAGTTTTTCGATTTTATTTTTTTTTTTCAATAATTTTTTTAACTATATTAAATTTAATTTTCACATATCTAATCCATACAGTCTTTTAGAGGAAGACTTAAACTTTAACAGAATATACATATATTTTTTTTTTATGCTACCTACAATTTTTTATAAGCCTGTAAACACGCTGGGGTGTAATACACACAGAATGACCGGCGCGGGATTTTATTGAGGTGTGACTGATAAGGGTTAAATGCCAAAAAACTAAAAAGCTTGACTGGATAGCTACGAATAACATGGCAGATGCTGATTGATTATATTATCAAATCGGCACACTTTATATTTCGTGTTAATCTCACCAGTAAATATTTTTGTAATCCTAATCAATTTCTATTTTTGTGTTGACGGTAACCCAGGATCGGAACATGATGAGCAGGGAAATTTCCTGTCATTTAGCGAGTGTAATAATCTCGCTCGTTCTACAATCTAGGTAGCAATGGCGGCTCGTGGAAATTATAATAAAAAATTTAATTTGTAACCCCAAGCCCGGTAGAAATAATGACAATCACCTATGCCAGCACTTCTTCCTTTATATTTTAGTAGTAGCATTGAGGGAGAAACTTTAATAAATTTAACTCCTTTTTATAGTTACATTTGCTACTTTCTTCTTTCTTTCAAGATCCTCTGGAGAAACAACAAAACTAGTATGAAAGAAAGCAATTTATTAACATTAGTGTTTTATTTATTACTTATTTTTGTCTTTTCTGCTCAGACTCATAATACTTTTGATATAGTCTTCAAATAATTTTGTCATATTATAATGCCCAATTTTTAACTAATAGGAATAGTTAATTAATTATTTTAAATGGTTATTTAAATTTTTGAATTAGTAAAACCTACTGCACAATAATTGGCTGAAAATCATTGCTATAAATAATTGATTTTCCATTTGTTTTTTATATAAACAAATCAACTATTATTATACTGTGTGGTATAAACAAGTTATTAAATTGCTTTATATTCGATACATTCAAAAATATTATAATTATTGTAATAAGAAAACCATGCTTCTGTGTTTAATAAGTCAGTAACTTTGAATTGGACAGTCCCAAATGCATATACATACATTTTTCATTTCAAGTTACTGGTATCGAACTATCCTAAAAAGTAATATTTTAATTCCTGATTGGTATTGTACGTATAGTCGCTTCTCCTGCACATAAAGGCTATTTCCTGCTTCAAACCTTTGTTTGAAGAGATCAAAAAATAGAAGTTTCATCACATTAAAATCGAAATAGTGACTGCATATGTAGCTTCTTAATCTATACTACCTTTAATTGTAATTAATTAATCTGGCTTTAGAAAAAGGAGTTGTTCTTATTGTTCTTTTTTTTCAATGCTCTTAAAGAGTTTTTTGAGATATAATTCGACGTGTTGCCATAATTTGTAGCTTACTGCCATATAAATGCTTTGCTACAATTTGTATTATATGTATGATTGATGATAAGGGCATTTTTTTCAATGAAGGTCGAATCTCATGTATCTTTTGTTTATTAATCTACTACATTTTGGAAATAGGAATTAATTAGTAATTTTATTTTTAAAGCTATTGCATTTTGGAGGCAAAATAACGAATAACTTTCAGACGCAGATTATCATCATGCTAGAAGAACAAAAGCTAATACCTAATGAATGGCGAAAGTTATTAAGAAAATTTAAAGGAGGAGGGTCAATAAGGCCGGTTTTCGCCCTAAATTTTTGGGCAGGAAGGACTTGAAATTTCTTTGAAATTCGTTTTGGGTTTTTATCTATAATCAATATATAGTCAATTTCAACCAATATGAAGCTTCCAAATACCCTCCCCCTCTCTGGTATCCCGCCAAAGTTATGAAAAAGCAGCTAGAAACAGTACTTTTTTTTTTTACAGACCATCAGCTTAGTCAAAGCTTTGTAAAACAACAGAATTAATCTGTAGCATATGACTGATTATTCATCATTTGGTCCGATGTTAGTAGACATGCGACCACAACCACTAAGCAGACTCTTCTTCAGTGCATGCTTACTGACACAAACATCAAACAAATCAGCATTTTTATTCGCATTTAACCTCATCCGGTTAATAGGCTGGAAAAAGCTATAGTTATTTTTACATAAGCTAGTTTGCAGAAGTGACACCACCCTAAGATTACGCTCGTTCAATCTGAAAGTGAATTCGGCTTTAAGGGAAGCAGAGTCTGTCTATATTACCAATCAGTAATTGGTGAACAAATATAATGTCAGCCAGCGATCTCCGGACGTCTGTGCAACGAGTACATATCAAGGAGCCTCAGACGATCATTGTAAGGAGGAAGAAGAACTGGATTGCCCCAAGGTAGATCCTTGAGAGCGAATCTCACGCACAAACTATTCGGAAAAAAGAGTACCGTGGATTTTCTCCAAAATTCGGATTTATGCTCTCTGAATGATGCTGATCAAATGTGCTCATGGGCCCAACTTGATTTATAGCGATCTGAAGGGTCCAGCGAGCTTGGAAAGTATGGTTTTGACCCCTGTACGATCACTGATTTTTGAAAATGTACCTCCCATTGTATACATACATATATACACGTTATTAAACATTATTTATTATCATAAACCAGTACACACACATTTATGTAACTACATTTTGCATTACCCAGGAACAACAACGTGGACGTAGTAGTTTTCTGTTCCCTTTGGGGTGCTTGATTTAGGTGAGTCCCCTCGCCGCTCACCGTCGGGGTGCTTGATTTAGGTGAGTCCCCTCGCCTATCACCGTCGCCGTCGGGGTGATCGATTTATGTGAGTACTCGCAATTCTCACCAATTTAGTTTAATAAATGCTCGAAGTGATGTCAATCAAGCACCCCAAAGGGAACAGAAAACTACTACGTCCACGTCGTTGTTCCTGGGTAATGCAAAATGTAGTTAAGTGCTTTATCGCATGTTCGGTCGATAGTTTTTTTCGTTCTGGCGTCAAAAATAGGGGTTACCAATAGAATTTTTGAGTTTAACCTTCAAACAGCTTTGAAGGTCAAGGTAATTTTCAAGGTCGTGGTCAGATACCTCTCTCCACATCAAAAACTTTTGTTTAAAATGTATTTCAAAAAACCTCATCGCTTCTCGCTATTGTACATGAAGATAAATTACCGTGAAATGACCTTGACCATTGAGTCAAGGCCATATCTGAACGTAAAATTGAGAGTGAGAGAGTGTGTGTGCATATGCGTATGTGTGTGTGTATATATATTATATACTTGTTTATGATAATACATAATGTGTGGTAACGTGTATATATATTAGGGTGGGTCGAAAAAAAGTTACCCCCCTGGAAAGTTTCGTCATGTGACGTAGATCAACAGAAAAATACGTAAAAAATTCATACTCGAAGTTTAGCGATCGCAATCTTAACATTTGTCCTGGTCGATATAGGGAAAACGGGTTGGGGTCATTTTCGTGTTTTCCCCATATCGACCAGAATAAATGTTAAGATTGCGATCGCTAAACTTCGAGTATGAATTTTTTACGTATTTTTCTGTTGATCTACGTCACATGACAAAACTTTCCAGGGGGGTAACTTTTTTTCGACCCACCCTAATATATATGTACATTTTCAAAATTCAGTGATCGTACAGGGCTCAAAACCCTACTTTCCAAGCTCGCTGGACCCTTCAGATCGCTATAAATCAAGTTGGGCCCAAGAGCACATTTGATCAGCATCATTCAGAGAGCATAAATCCGAAGTTTGGAGAAAATCCACGGTACTCTTTTTTCCGAATATTTTGTGCGTGGTCCTTTTCTTTGCACAGATTCGACGCAGTCATTATGAACTTGATAATAGGGCGACGAAACTTGACTCGCGTATTCGAGAATTGGTCTAACAAAAGAAAAGTAAAGCTGTTTTAAGACAGTTCTATTAGAAAATTCACGGGACCATCTTTTGATGAATCCCAGCATAGAGCTGGCTTTAGCCACCGTACAGTTGATATGTTCAACGAAGTCTAATTTGCAATCCAGAATAACTCCCAAGTCACGGACAGATTGAACACGTCGTAGAGCATGATTCGATAAGGTATAATCAAAACGCAGGGGATTACAACCTCTACAAAAAGTCATGATTTCGCACTTACCAATATTTAATTCTAAATTATTGTGTGTACACCACAAGTGGAAAATGTTTAGGTCATTTTGAACCGCGTGCCAGTCGCTAATATTTCTCGTACGAAAGAATATTTTCATGTCGTCTACGTAGATTAGGATTTTACAGGTTTGAAGAAGTTGTGAGATGTCAGCAATAGATAAAATAAAAAGAAGTGGACCTAAATGACTACCCTGCGGGACTCCTGACGTAGCAGATATCTTGTTCGAGGTGGAGGGACGAAAAGAAACTTGATATGTCCTACCGAATAAGTAAGAACGAATCCAGTTAATAAGCAGAGGTGGAAAGCCTAAATTTACTAATTTTAATGCATTAACGATTATAGAAAATGTCTCAGCTAAATCTTTTATTTTACAATACAGATAATGCATCTAGACAATCAATCAAACATAAATACCCTCCTCCCCTCACCATACCCCTCCCCTCCGATATTTCAAGTCCTTCCTGCCAAAAAATTTAGGCCGATAACCGGCCTTATTGACTCTCCTCCTTTGTCTATTATTTTATTTAAGGAAATTCAGAAAATCGAAGATATTCTATAGTCATTTCTCAGCCAATGATTTATATTGGTTTCGTCGTACTTTGTGCAATTTTAGTCCAAGAATCGCACTTCAACGCACAGTGTCGTGTGCAGTTGAGTGCACAATCTCAACTCGAACTGTATTTTTACTCTGTTGTTGGACAAAAAAGGAGAAGAATAAAAGTTATTCCACGAAAATCGATTCAGTCGTTCGCGAATTATGGCAAATCAGCCCATTGAGGTGTAAATTCTGAACGCTAACTTGCGACCTTCGCTTTCTGGAGCGAGAAAATGTTGCGCGTACGTAACATTTCCTCGCTCCAGAAAGCGAGCGTCGCAAAATCACACAAATATTTGACATGCTGCCTAATATAAAGGTATAATCCATTAGTGACAGCAAGTTTCTTTTATATGAGTTTAAATTGCCTCCTTGACTATTTGCAGTGTCCATCATTGTGATGACGGTTAAGACATATTCACGTCGCAATGAAAATTGCCGCATGTGGAAAAATGATTTTTTGTAAATGAAAAGTGATTCAAATAAATGGACATTAATTTGAAATTTGAATAAATTGTCAAAGTGATTATTTACTAAAGATTAAATTGATTCAATGATTAGTTGTGACACATTTTGGTACCCATTTTGTCTTAGCGGTGCCATATTTCATCACTTTGTATATTTTAAAATTTTATGCCATTTTCGCTTCCAACGTATCGTATTCGATTCTTTACGTAGGAGTAGAAAAGTGTTTGTTGCTCAGATTTGTTTACTTTTAAAGGCTGGTCATGACCTGATAATTAGGTCAATAAGGACACAATATTAAAAAATTACTCAAATTGCATATTGAAAATTAATTCGGGCTATAATGGGTTAAGAATAATTCATGCAAAGTTAAAAGAATGAGCTCTTTGGGTAGAAATTTGTCCACACTTAATGCGTTTAGAAAATACGATCAAAAAGCAATGATAAACGGGTACTTTTAATGTACAGAACGAAAAGATCAAAACTAATTTAGGTTCATCATATTTTTAGTAGTTACCTAATTATAAGAAAATTAGAAAAACAAAACGCCTCATTTGTGACAGGTACATTCATTGAATATGAGCAGTCGGGTACACGTTTCCTTTAGACAAGAATAACACATTTAAATTACTCAGGAAAACGTATTGCTCTACATTTATTGAGAACAAATCTTTCGGTACTGCCACCAAATACTAAAGAAATGCTCCAAATAGGCTCGGTAACTCAACGCGTTTTTGCGTGAAACCGAACTAGGTTAGAAATTTGAATTTGAGGTGTTTGACATGAATTTCGAATCTATTCGTATCGTGGCCAACCAAATTATGGGCCGTGATAGATAACGCCATAGTACATATTTTTATCAGAATAAACAAAAGAAAAAGAAGTATAAGTGTATAAGTGAAGTCAACTGAGAAAAAGCAATAAAATTATCGGGTTGGCACGAAAGAAATG
This sequence comes from Dysmachus trigonus, assembly GCA_949715965.1. NCBI lineage: Eukaryota > Metazoa > Arthropoda > Insecta > Diptera > Asilidae > Dysmachus > Dysmachus trigonus. The sequence continues at coordinate 38,406,138 of OX454322.1, read as the reverse complement.
AGACAGTTTGTTTTTACATTTCAAATTCTAACATTTTTATTTTACTATACATTTAGTCAATCAAATACTCGCCGTGAGCATCTATGACTTCTTGCCAACGTATATTCAAGGACTGGATGCCTGTTGCCCAGAACTCAGCGGGCCGTGAGCTGAAGAAGGTGGCTACGTAGGTTTCAACTTCATTAAAAGTGTTAAAGCGTTTATCACGCAAATCATTTTTCATGGCTCTGAATAAATGCAATGTCTGGGGAATATGGTGGATGAGGTACCGTCTCCCAGCCTAAGCCCTGCAGTTGTTGGCGGGTGGTGGATGCAGTATGCGGGCGAGCATTGTCATGAAGTAAAATGACATTGGCTCTTCTTCGTCTTTTTTCTTTGATAGCTGTGGCTAGTTTATCGAGCTGCGCCGCATATGTGTTAGCATTAACTGTTTCATTATGTAATAATTCATAAAACAGCATGCCCTGAGAATCCCAAAAGCAGCACAATAGAGCTTTTTCGCCGCGGTTTTGATATTGCTTTGGTTGAGTTGGTGGGTCTTCCTTTCGTGGCAGCCAGAAGGCACGGCGCGTATCGTTTTCGTAGAGAACCCACGACTAGTCCCCTGTGACCAAATCCTCCAAAAACTCCTTCCGGCGCGGTCGAAGTAGTAGCGATTGGCAGACGGCGACCCAAGCAGCACGAATGGCGTCTGTGAGGGCATGAGGTGTCCATCGGGATAAAACTCTCCTATATCCGAGCTCGTGCAGGTGATGTTCTATAGCGTAATGGCTGCAGTGGAGTTTTGTCGCTAATTCACGAGTGCTTGCATCCGCCTTCTGTTGCAGTTCGCAGCGCAAATCATCATTGTCGAAAGCTTGTGGTCGTCCCGAGCGAGGCTTACTTTCGAGGGTTTGGTCTCCTATACTGAAGCGTTTGAACCAACGAGAAACTGTTGCGTGACTTGTAGTATCTGAGCCAAATGCAGTGTTGTTGTTGTCTGCCTCAGCTCGCGGACTATGGCCTAAGAAATACTCGTAAAGGTATAGAGTTCAAACTTGTCGCTCATCCATTTTTCTTCGAACTGACTGAATTAATCGTGCGTGCTCTTTTATATACCCCTAGGACTGAAGCACCTAGAATCTTCTATAACATACTAGAATATGGTCGAAAACAATTGATTAGAAAAACAACATGAGTAGAGTTTTCTAGAGTGTCTCATTACTTTCGTGCCAACCCAATAGATTCGAATGATCGAATCAATAGTTTACAACTGGTTATTTGATTGGCCATGGTACGAATCTATATACATATATAAAAGCCAAATACTACACAGTGACGGAATTTTCGGAACTATAAAATCTATTTTCGAAATTCAACCCCTAAAGGTGCGAAAATAGGATTGGTATAATGTATGGGAATTTTGAAATAATTAAAGTTAGAGACGTGGAAATTTGTATTTGAACTATCAGATAAATGAAGAAGCACTAATTTCAGCCTTTTTGGAAAATCAACCCATAAGAGGTGAGGGGTGAATTGTTGTAAATATTTCAAGTTATAGACATAAAAATTCGTAAATAGACTGCCACTGGTAGCACATAAAATTACGTGAAAACTAGTGATATAATCACTTTAAATTTATTATCACGCTCTGATGCCATCCATTCAACCAAATTTCGCAACACATTTTCGATGCTTCGCGACCCTATTTCACGAATAGCTTAATGAATACTGTGCTTAAATCGAACTTGAAATATACCCTAAAAATCGGGGCATCAAATCTGCATCTGCGTACAAATTTGTGTATAGCAGGCGGGGTTGTTGCATTATTTCAATCGAAATTTATTTTCAAAATTCTCACTGTTTCGTCAACACAGCACTCACTTTAGAAATAAGTTTTCAACATTTCCCAACGTTGTTACCTGTGTCAAAATAACATGTAATTTAAGAAGAAACTAGCAGATGGCCTACCCTTTAGATAAAAAGACATTACAATTGAAGTCAGCCACCTAGTATTAATACCCACTTATATGGTCGATAAAAAATCAATTCTAATGTAATTTACATTTTATCCGATTGAAAAACTACGGGCCGGTGACAATTAGGTATAAGATCAAAACAAATCACTAAAAGAGATGACGGCGATAGTATGTGAAGAAATACTATATTGTGGTTACCTTAATTACAACATTGGAAAAAAAGTCGGTAATATATAAACGTTAAGAGTTTTATTACACAAATTTTCTTCTGTGTAAGTCGCACATGTCATAATTACAAACTATCCGAAGTAAGCTGCAACCTTCTTCTTGATGGTCCCAGATGAACTCTTCTGTTTGGCAAAGCAGCAAAAATGCAAGGATCACCAGGGTCACTACGTTTTCGTTGGAAAAGTATGCTCTAAGTGTCGCTTTTTCAGTGTAATATTATATTGCAGTTGACCTCGCATACTGCTATAGCGCAGCAATTCGTCTTCACCTAGAAATGCATTCCTCCGTTCCCTTTGCACGATTCATCCATTCGTTAGGAATCAATGAGCAAAAAATATTTCCAGGTGCCACACATCTGAGCAACAAATAATACGACGACGAGCTTGTTGAACAATTTGTCGTTTGCTGTTTCCGGCTTCCTTACTTGGAAATATTTACATGATTTCATAAATACACTGTGCAGTGCGACACGAAAGAGCACTGCTATGTTTGCTCAGGTTGAATACATCGAGAACAAAAGGAAACTTTAGATGTAATTAAGTAAATTTTCTACACTGCTATTGTTAATTGGATCGCTTCTGTTTAAACGTGCTCCTGGCTTCTGAAACGGCAGCAACAGTTGTGCACGTCGATTTTCGAGTGAATGAAGTTTGCAGTAATAGCTCCTATTTAGCATTTACCTATTTTTGGGGCAAAAGAATTAAGTTATAATTCGCTAAGTAGGGTTCTTGTCATTCCTCTTATTTTACGAATCGAACTCGTGAAGCGTCAAAGTACCATCTTCAAAAACCAAGGAACAATGAGATCGACGAGGAAGTCTCCTAAAACTTCTAACTTGTTTCAAGTTAAATCCTCGCGATAATTGTCCGTGGCCCTATTATTCCAATTATATTCACAAGTTGTACCAAAACAATTGTGCGGCGAAATTTAATATACCTTCCATTTTCCATTTTACCCTTTGGGGACGTTTTTAAGCCCGACTAGGCTATATATAATAATATTTTCCCCAAGACGTTTGACAGCGAGCCAAAAGTCAACGGGAAAGGTATTTTCTATGCTGACCCGCATACTCGAGAGCAACTTTAACCGAAGTATACAAAACTTTGGTGGAAACTTTACTGAAACAGCTAGCGGAAATCTGAAATAAATCAACCACCCTCCGGTTTGTATAATGAAAATTGTTCATCTTTTGCGAGTGAATTGTGAATGTCAGAAAGTTCAAAATGTTTTAAAGTTTCCACCTTGCGAAAAGGGGAAAGTATTGAGAAACCAAGCCGAAGAAATTTTTGGCATGGAGCATCTGCTTGTTTACTGAAGAATTTCCTTAGGGATTTATTGAAACCGATTTTAGCAGCCGCCGGCCACATTGCACTGAACAGTATGGGTCGGGCGTGCTACTGTTTCAATAAGCTAATAACATCCAAACCACGCCGAGAGTGTATTTTAATCGACATAGCTAACGTGGTAGGTTGATGGTATTTTTGACTAGTTGGTCCAATTTTGAAACAATTTATTTTTTCGAAGTTGTCAAAGTATTTAAAATTTGTGCCACTAATTAAGCACGAAGGCCGAAATTATTCCCATCTGCACCAGATTACTTCTTGGGTATGCACTAGTCGTGCTAACTAACTAACATGCTCGGATTGCCTTGAGTTGAAGCCCTGTCATGTTCTCATGCATCTAAAGAACTTTGCTGAAAATATTTCTACTGAGCAGTCTCTACTCGCGGGTATGTTGAATCAATTTTCATCTAAATGGGGCGCATTCCAGTCTGTGTCTCAAACGTCATCGCATTATGCACTTCCATTCTAATACGTACAATCAACAATATCTTACGAGTATCTGCGTAATACAAATGAACCTTTTTGCTTTCTTTTGATAATTTCTAGTGAAACCAGTTTCGTAATATGTACATTTTACGACTGTAGATTTGTCAATTTTAGTTCAAATGTTGTAAATTTTACAGTACAACACTTAAATCTGAATAAATTTGTAATTGTAATTACGACCACAATGCTTGCTGTAGCTTTGAAAACTCATTGTAAAAGTGGAACTTGATTCTTGTTGCTGATTCTGTTGCTTTCTGTAATATTAACAATTAATTTCTACAACATCGCAACAAAAATGTCTATTTTTATTGTAAACATTACTACAATTTACGTAGAAATGATTCATTAACAATCAGAGCTAAAAAATATTGCATTACTTTAAAATGCATTAACGTAGGCATAGCAATAATATAACAATATATTCTTGTGTCTTGTCATGTATCATGTTTCACGTATCATGTCTTGTGGCATCTAATACTTCATGTCATGTATCGTGTTATGTGACATGTCTTGATTGTGATGGCTTATGTCACTTAGGAGATTACGTATAACACGACTGTAGGACTTCATTTCAATTGGAAAAGTAGTTTTTGCTTGAAAGATGACAAACAAACACACAAACTTTCCCCTGTTATGTCATGTATCACATCATGTATCTTGAAATATCTCATGTAATACTTTATGATATGTAGTGTATCATATCATGTGCCATGTCATGAGTCATTCATGTGTCATATCACGTGTCATGTCACGTTAGAATGAATGAAACTATTTCATTTTCTCTTTTCTGGCAGCAACCTGTGGTTTCATGTCACGTGATGACATCTAATATTTTTTTATTTAATCAAAATTTCAATTTAATTCAAACAAATAAAAGTAAAATTAAAAACAAACGTTTGGAACAAATTCCGATGCTAGACTGGTTCTTCAAATATTTTTTTTCTGCCTCCACATTACTCATCCTGCAGTTAACACCAATTAACGATATAAACTACAGAAGGGGTAAACTTTCATTAAAAATCCTGGTTTCTTCTAGCTAAAATTGTCTGGCGAAATCTGCCGAGGACTAGGTATGATATGCAATGGGGCGAAAGGTTGATTACTTCAACAACGAAAAACTTCAGCAAAATTAATGTCCAGGAAGTTGGCCTCACCATTTTTGAAAAAGTAAAAAAAAAGTTGTGCTGTATTGTGCTATTGTGGGGTGCTATGTTTTGCTGCTTCGCAAAATTGATTACCAGCGTTAGCCAGTGCTGCGTTAGCCAGTGCGTTGACCGTCTGGTAAGTCAGCGGATGTACTGACCGCCGCATCACACTGGCTACGTTGTAGACAATAATATTAATAAATAATACATATTAAATGATGGTTACTTAAATGAAACCCCTTAATTCAACCTTTAAATAAATTAAGATAAATTAACACTTTCTAACTCTCATAATAGAACTGAGTGGCTCAAGAGCACTGCAGGCAGGGCATGCCATCATGAATAACTATTTCATTTTCTGAAAAGCAGCCATTTATACAGCACTCATTAAAATCCACAAAATTCGCTATCCCCTTTCAGCGAGAATCACAGTTTGATTTTAAAATAAAAACCTGGATTTTAAAAACATCACTTGAGAATTTTACATCCATCCACGTTTTTTTTTCCGAGCATGCTCTTTATCTAGCGGGGCACTTCTTCCGCTCCTTTCAAAAGTTTCTTGAAAAAGCGGTACCAAGCTGGAAGTGGACGTCTCAGGCTTAACATTTTTTAGCCCGGGCAGGGTGAGGTCAAGTGCACAAGCCTAGTGGTATGACATTAAACCCAGGACTGAATGAGTACACTGAGGGGCTTTTGAATTGCGACATTATTCCGGCTGAATTACATGTTTTTATATGAGCAGTGGATTTTGGAGCGGAATTTAAAATATTCGTGGCAACACTGCTGCGAAAATTGATTTCGAAAGATGAAAATCTTGCAGTGAAATGTTTAAAATGTGCACTTTATTGAGACATTGCATTAGTTTACCTGCGAACAAGTTTAAAAGTTTGGATAGTATTGTTGCTACTAGCAAAATTACACTTTTTACCGCAAAATATGGTTAAAAAAAAAGATATACATATATATATATTCACAATACGTCTACCGATGTATTTTTGTCCGTATGTCTTATAAATTGCTGAATTGGTTTTAACGAAATTAATATGGAACCATCCTTCGAGATGTCTGGCAAGAATGAAAACTGGAGTAATGCTGTCGTAGTTGAGAAATTCAAGATGCCTATTTGGGCGTAAATTCGCTTTCAAATATATTAGAAAACTGTAAAATAAAAATTTAATTAATGATTATGACAATTTTATTAATCTGCAATCAACAATGTAATTGGTGTTTGTAGCACTAAAATAAACCCTAAATTAAGAGCTTATAATTATTTAAACGGATGCACTATCGCCTATAAATATATGTATGTATGTATATAAATAAATGATTTCGATTTAGTGATTCAAGAAATGTAGTCATTGCACAATTTTAGTAATTTTATTAACCCATTCGGGATGAGGGACTGTTTTGAAGATCACCCACAGGAGTGAAGAAAATTTGCTGTTTACATTAATTTTTTTTTTCCCCACGGGCCTGACTTTTCTTTAATTTGTCTGGAAACGAACATATCTTTACTACTGATTTTTAACTAATGACTGATAATTGAAGTTCAGTTTCATAACACACACGGCCTTTTGGCTCGGCAAGGCATAACACACGGTGTGTTGTTCGTTGCGAATTGGAAAATTTTTCTTCTTATGGATTATACTTACCTTAATAAATTGAACAAAGTATAAACAGTATAAGATTTATTGGTGAAAAATTAAATTGTTTGGGCTTTATGTTCTCTTCTGTTGAAAAATTGGCCTGCCTCTTGTTTGGCATGACAACTTCCTTCCCCATTAATGGCCCTAAGATATTTAAATTTGGTTTATATAAGTAAAATTAACGTTATCTGTCGAGCCAGACTTTATTATTTCGAATATTAGAAATTTTACATATCAAGAATCTTCTGATATATTTTTTAAAACAAAATAAATCCCCCTGTTTTAAAAACATTGCCATTTTAAGAATGGCAATCCAAAATTAAGAAAAGATTTACTTCGCTGCAGTGTATATTTAAAGCTCTACAATCAAAGGAAATATTTTTATCGCTTTCAGATTAAGTGTTGTTTATGTACATTATGTGAACAAAGTTTTGATTTATTATATACACCCCGCACAAGAACAAAGCCGCACCACGAATTTTTATCAGATTTCAGAACAACGATATTTATAAAACTTCTGGGTGTTTACAGAATCTGAATGATAATACAAATAAAATAAATACAATTTAAACCTAAATTTTATGCTCTTAATCTAAAAAACAGAAAATACCAATTATTAAAATATTAGATTATTTCTTATAAAAAAAGTGACATTGGAGATAATTGGAGATCAAGTAAATTATTTATACAGGGTGATTCACGTGATTCATTGAGATGAGCTGAAAAAACAGATCGTTCCACATACCCCACCTGAAACCCTCGCCTAACGAGTGATAGTCCCTCAAATTTTTTTTTTTCCGACTGTTCCTTGATGGAAATGATTGTGCATAGCTTGTGAATCACCCTAGGAATTCTGGTTATTTTTGGTAAGTTGAAAGCTGTCATAAGGATCTTCTTTATCAGCTCACCTCAAGGAATCACGTGGTATACCCCGCGGTACCTTAATCTGAATCATCCTATATGGTGAAATCCTAAAACTAACTGATACATAAGAAATTTATTTATTCTAAACTTAAGGGGACATTCTCTTTCAAAATTGGGAAAAAAAGCACTTTTTAAAAATTTTATTATGAAAAAACTATTATATTTACTGACAAAATTTCTTTTGGACATTGTTCAACTGTGTCTTAAGAATATAAAAAAAATTTTTTTTTTCATTTTTAGTTTCCCTTGGCTCCTGTAGAGGGCGTCGTCCAAAAGTGACGTTTTATACGGTAGGACAATTTGTGGACCTCCTGTAACAGATTTTTGAAAAATTCAAAATGGATTCTATTCTTGAGACTCTAAACTAAGGGATATGCCTCTAAAACTCATACTTTTTCATATTTTGAAGTTTTCATATGTATATTTCAGAAAAATGCGAAAAAAAAGCAATTTTGTTTTGGGGTAAGTTACCCCCGTAACAAAAGGGGTTTTTTGTTTTTAAATTTTAGAGGCATATCCTCTAGTATTTTCAATAAGTAATCGAATGCTCTTTGGTTTTTTAAAATCGGTCAAGTAGATTCGGAGAAAACCGTCCTACCAGTTTGAAAAAGGTAGTTTCGAGAAAAACGCGTTGAAAGATTTTTTACCATAATTTTATTGCATAGAAACCGGTTGTTACTCATGGGTGAGCGCTCTTACAAATATAGCTGTAACTTTTTTTCTATTACGAATTTCTTGATGAAATTTTAGGAGGGAACTTTTGAAAGTATATAGAATCCAAATATGTAAAAATCTCAAAATCGATTTTTTGACAATTTAGAAAGAGAATGTCCCCTTAATACTTTGTTGTGCCTCCTTTGGCTTTATTAACGGCTTTGCATCTGTTTGGCATCGACTGATATAATTTTTGTAGATAATTTATGTCAATATCGTGGTACCACACTTCTTCGATGACGTCCTTCAAATCGCGAATAGATGACGGTTTTTTTTCTTTTATCTTTTTACCCATTATAGTCCAAACATTTTCGATTGGGCTAAGATCTAGGCAAGCATTCAATCCCTAATTCTTACTTTAAATCAGATATCTGCAACATTATATAACTGTATTACTTAAGATATAAACTAAATAAAAGATATAGCGATTAAAAAATTATCTTAAAGTACACTTACAGACTTAGCTTTGCGACAAGGCGCAGAATCATCTTAAAATATCGGCTTTTCAATTGTCTTTGTTATCTTCTCAAGAGACGGGATAACGCCATTTAATATTATGTCTGGCGGCATTAATAGAACCCAGGAGCATAAGAAGAGCACCGATTCCGCAGGATGTGATGCATCCCCAGACCATTACATAAGGTGAATGTTTAACAGTGGGGGCAGTACATTCGTTGCTGTAACGTTCACCTTTTCTTCAAAGCACCATCTGGCTTCAATCGGGTCCAATGAGATTTAATTTTGATTCGTCAGCGAATACAACTCTTGATCAATCTTCGATGCTCCAATTTTCCCGTTCTTTTGCCCATTCAAGGCGAGATTTGTTCATCTTTGATGTCAGAATTGCTCTTTTGCAGGGGTTCTCGCAAACAAACCCATCTCGTTCAACCGATTCTGTACTGTTTTCACACTTACTAATTTTCCTATCGCTTCTATTCATTTTATTCTTAATTGAGCTGCCTTCAGGAATCGATTGTTTAAGGATAAACGCTTCAGTTCTCGATCTTCTCTCACCGTTGTGCATCTTTTTAAACCTGTTCCTTTTTTCGTTCAACAGATCCACTTTCGCGATATTTCTTTAAAAATCTTCTCGCAATTTACGCTTACTTAAAGCAAGAATCACTTCCTTCTTGGCATCAGAACATATTTTCACTATTTTTAAAAAAATACCCCATCGCTAAGAGTATTCTTTGCAGAATGAGTGTATGCCGGTTTGACTTACCTAGATATGAAACCTTTCCTCCGAGAAACACTTAGGTGCAATAAAACGATTATTATCCGAATTTTTTTTTTACCAAGAAAACTAAAGAGGTAATAAAACATGTGTGCAGTTTTTTTTTGTTGCGGGGAGTGTATACGGCCACAGTAATAATTAGTCTACATTTTTCTAAAAATCAATGAACTAAAATCTCAATTTATGTTATTGTTTTCAAAAATTTAAAATTATGTTATTCGATATTTTCTTTACTTTTTTCTCCATTTGCGAACAGACCCCTTTCAAGAACATATCATCTACCATTAAAAACGAATATCGGGCGCCAAATTATCATCTCAAATAAATTTCAAGAAGGCGCTAATTAGCAGGAAGACGCCTATAAACTCGTACCAAAAATTCTTCAAAACCGCATTAGGCTTTCATTTACGTTACCCGCCATTTAACCCTATTAAAGCAATTTTAACAAGTTTGCAACCAGAATTGAATAGGACGACTCATTTCCCTTCGGTCTATTACATCTGACGCCAGCATACATTAAACATAAAACCACCCGCGTGAATATTTAAATCTCCCAGACATCTCATGAAACATATACATAAGTGGAGACTCCCATCTCCCCTCTCTCCTACAGTTCGTAGATATACGCAAAGGGATCTACAACGCATATGATATGAGCCTACATTAGATTGTGAATGATTAATATCCACGAAGTGGAAGTGTCTGCAGCGACATTAAAGTGTTCTTCAAAATATAAAATATAATTTGCGCGCGTATGCGAAAAAAACCGTTACACATAATTTGACAACTTTACACTTGTGTCAGGTTGACCCTGTGGGAAATGAGGGCGCCGCCTTTATTAAGTTGCCAAACAGTTGCTTGCAGAAATGCGATCCTCTACTTCAGGAGGCTGCGCTCGTTGTTCGGGGACGGGAGACGCACAGGCTGACGAGGCGGTGGCCTTTATTTATTTTATATAAACATTTCGAAAGTCAGGACCAATTTCAATCAATCAACGAGGTCCAGACCTGTGTGATTTATCTCCTCTCGCCGAAATTTTAATAAAAGCGTAATTGAGTCTTTGCGGCGAAAAAACGAAATGCGATTTTGTAATTGAATTTTCACCAGTACGCTGCTGGCCGCGTTCGTGGAGTGCCAAAGGCATTCTACTTTGTTTTATTAAATAAGCAATTTAATTTGGAAATTTAGAGGTAGAAACTGCGCAAAAAGAGGACATCCCTGTGTTTGTCATGTTCCATTTTTGCCATGCTGTCACCGCACGAACCGGCTTATTTGCTCAGAGCTTCAACCGTACGGGTTTAAGGGTTACGGGCAAGTTGGGCTAGCCACCACGCCGCGCTGGCCTGGTATAGGGTGGCGTTCCATTAATCATACAAAGTACTGTAATTATTAAAAGAATCTTTTTTTAGACTGAGATAAGCTGTTAGAGTAAACGAAAATGACGAAATAATACGAATATCTTCAAACATTTGGACAAATGAAGCTTGTAACTATTTCTGAAAGTACCATAGGCAAATGTTAATTATTTTACTTCCATGTCCTGTGTAACGTTGTTAAATACTCTGCACTTTTTCTATATTTTATCTTAAAATAACTGAACTGAGCGTGCTTCTATACGAAATTGCTTCACTTCGTTCTTGATTGGGAAAATATTGTTATAAATCACCTGGTTATTTACAAATAACGGCGTTTAATATTATTAGCCCATTTCAGAAGTAACTAGTTTTTATTATCGCTTGCGTGACTGAGCTCTTATGCTTAGATCGATATCTGCTTCCTTAACTCATTAAGTGCTACCGCACCATGTGTGGCACCGACAACTTAAAACCTATTTCTTCTATTTTTATCCATTTATATGACTGTATGACGAAATTTCTCTTGATTATACAAATTAGTATCTAATGAATACGACCTTCGTGGTCTACATGGATAAATGACAAAGAGGAATGAAGTGAATATTGTGAGCGGTACCACTTCAAAATGGTAGAATTATCAGTTACATTTTATAAGCCATTAATAAAATGGTAGTTCTTTACTCCTAATAGTTATCGATTATTACAGTATACTAAATCTGACGTCTCAGGCAAATCCATTCCGCGTAAAAATATATAAAATTATTTTATTTTTTTAAAAAAAGGCCGAAACATGGCGCCACGAGGTCTGCACTTTTGTATGTTTTATTCGGCCGCAAAAATGGTACTATTATACAGGGTGATACAAAAGTGTGGAAACTTTCGAGGAATGTATTTTGGGGAAAAAGATTTTAGACAAGAATTTTAGGATTTTTCCCTGGCTATTCAATGGTGACTTTAGATTTGATCTTGACCATGACATTGAAGGTCAAATTGAAAATCAGCAACCCTGAAAATCTCAATCAGTCATGGAAATCCATTAAAGTACACAATTTCGTTCACCATTATTGTATCTGCCATCTTGAAAAATCTGAGTCAACCGAGCCTATAAAAAACTTAAAGAGAGGAGATGACCGAACTTTGTTCTGTTATATATGCATGTGTAATCATCAAGTACTTACAGTTGGTGAATGGGAAATTTCCATTTTACTAGCTGAGTTCTTTCTAATATGCGACAATGTTTGTAAGAAATGTCAGTGCCATCCAAATTATATATCTTCTTAGAGACGATTTATATATAAAAGATGATATCTTAATCACATATGTAATATGTGTACAGTGTACACCTAAATTTACCAGCCCAATATTACTTTTAGTGATTTCGCGTGATAATAGATAGAAGGCAAAACTGGAATCACGATTAATTGTTCAAATTGCAGTCTGTGCAGTATGAATCCTGGCCATTAAAATTCGAAATTGTAATATCGCTACCACGTTTATAGAAATTCCAACGCTTTTATGAGGAAATGAAAATTGCAGAAATGTCGCCTTCATTCAGTATATTAAAAATGTGCAAGTATTTTTACTACATTTATTTACCTGATGCAATCATGATATTGGAAAGCAACTCCCTTCTTATTTCGAACTGTTTTCATTTTGACCTGTTGAAATAGAATATCATATATGGAATTCCTCGGCTGCAAACAAGTCACAGAGGACAACATTCAGTGCCTGAAATCGTAACTCGACTGACTGAACGAGCATAATTATTTTGAGGCATATTAACCAATAAAATGCAAAGGTAAATCCGCACGTTCCCACATAAGTAAGGGTTGGGGGTGGTTGAGGTATGTGGCACGACCCAACTTCTCTCATTCAGCATGCTGCACAGAAATGCGCAGAATAAATTAAATTTCTAGGACATATCTGAGCCAGATTGGAATCCTTTTACCAGCTTTATGTATTTGTGCATGTTCCGTATAAACTAAAACTTGCTACAGGCCATTTTAAATAAATAGAAGATTTTGTTTCTTATTTGCAGCGACTACAGGCGCAACATCTGGTAAGGCAGAATGGATGCCTGAATTTTTCGCCAGTTATAAATTTTATTTCGTTCTGCTCGAGCAGGAGGCATTCCTTCCGCGCAGCTCCCGACCCTCTTTGACATCCAGTTGTCCATCTCCCTGCCTCTATGTGGACGACCACGATGGAGTGCTCTTTAGTTCGGACGCTTCTGAATATCCCTCATTATTTCTCGTTTAACAAAGTTCCCTGGCGAAATTATTCAGCGAATTTCTAACTGGTCAGAGTATAAAAACATGGTGAATACAAATTCCTTGTATTATTAAAACTGGCGGAGGTTCAAAGGGGGTTTAATGGAATAACCGCCATGTCGAGCTCAATGCACCCCCAGGTGGTTACCGTTATTCAGGAAAAGCTCGTCTCTTGCATTTTCTGGACAGACCTTCCAAAATGTTTTTATTTGGCAAAGAAATTTATAATTTGTGCTGGAGATTTTTACAGAAGTAGCCTTGTGTATGCGATGTGCTCTCGACCACGTCATCTCCGGTATAGCAACATTTTCATTTAAAGTATTTGTCAAGAGTCAGTTTTATTTTTGAAAATGATTTGGAAGATACTTTCAAATAATCGATTAGTGTACTTTTTTAAGTTTTTATCGTGTTGATACATTTGTTTTATATTTAACTGAAATAAAACTCTAAATTTTCTAAAGAATCCTCATTCATCTCTCTAACCCTTTCCCAACACGCGTATGAAATTAAAAAAATTTGTATAATATTTTGATCCCATTTCAAATATGCCTGAGACATTTAACCAAACTTTGAAGACTTAAAACTCCAGTTGACAGGGGGTTGGAGGAGTGATTTAAGACTTACTGAAGTGGGTGAAGGATTCTTAAAATATTATCACCTTACTGTTAAGGGGAAATAGTACTTTATCATGTATGTGTTTATCATCTAATCTCTTACAGTTTTAAGTTTGTTGTCTTAGAAAATTCTCAGTTCATTAGGAGCCATAATTTATTACTGTACAAAATAAAAATTGTCTTTGATTCAACTCTCCTTACATTTTACCTGTTCTCCTTTTAATTTAATCAGTGAATTGAAAAAAGGAGGTCCGTATTACATTCATAATTATAGCTTGCTGACAGATCGGAAGTGTTTGCCTGAATTTTTTAATTGAAATTTGATTTTTATTGTTGGTTTTTTCGTGCTTCTGTTTTTTAAGTTTCAGTGGATATACTTCTTGTTTGGCGCAGGTTTGAGTTGTGATGTTAGTTTTGTGTTTTTAACTGATTGACGGTGTTTTTTCGCCTAAATTTGTTTCAGAGTCTTCAACTTTTGTTTATCAGTTGTTGCTATGCTTCATATTGTTTGCTTGAGCTCTGGGACCGGTTGTCTCTAGCATAACATTATACCTGAAGACATTTCTCAACTCTAAAATTAATAAGCTCTATAGTACCTTGGATTCGTTTTCTAGTACTTCTGATGCTATTATAAGTAGAACTCATAATCTCTCCTCAAAAATGACGATCGTTTCTAGCACGTTAGATGAGCTACAATTTACAATTAATAATCCTACACCAGCCTCTTGTGTCAATGACAACGTAACAGTTGCGCCCATTCTTGATGATTTTCAACGCCAGGTAAAACTGGTGAATAAAAACACTAACACCTTGTCAAGTGAACTTTTAAAAAGCACTGTGTTCATAAATTCCTTAAAGAGGTACATTGTGGTTCTTAAATCACGTAAAAATGTGGAGCCTAACGGGCAAACTGATAACGTTAGAACAACTGGTAGATTACCACCTCTGGTCAATACTGACCTCTGCGTGAACAAATCAGTTCAATGGAAACCCAGAAATATCAGCGTTTCACCAAAACCGATCTCTCCTGTTTCACAGCAAGGTAATATACCAGTGCAAGTCGTAAGTAAATCACTTCCTCTTCTTAAAGTTGTTCAGACGCCCCGACAAATTTTTATTTCGCGTTTCGACCCTCAATTATCGGGTTGGCACGAAAGAAATGAGACAGTTTGTTTTTACATTTTAAATTCTAACATTTTTATTTTACTATACATTTAGTCAATCAAATACTCGCCGTGAGCATCTATGACTTCTTGCCAACGTATATTCAAGGACTGGATGCCTGTTGCCCAGAACTCAGCGGGCCGTGAGCTGAAGAAGGTGGCTACGTAGGTTTCAACTTCATTAAAAGTGTTAAAGCGTTTATCACGCAAATCATTTTTCATGGCTCTGAATAAATGATAGTCTGAAGGGGCAATGTCTGGGGAATATGGTGGATGAGGTACCGTCTCCCAGCCTAAGCTCTGCAGTTGTTGGCGGGTGGTGGATGCAGTATGCGGATCTCAATTATAAAAGAAAAAACACTTCAATTGTACATTTTCAAAATTATTAAAATTTATTAATATAAATAACTTTTAACGAACTAATTCTCCCCTTAAATTTCGGCATATTTCAAGTCTTTCTACAACAATAGTAACAACATTTTAAAGTAATTTCCATAAATAAGCCAACTGACAAAACAATTGTAGTTTGTTAAAACAATATCGCAAAATTCAAAACATTGTCCGAGGGTACCCGACATTATCGTGTCCGGGGGTACCCGATCGCTATCATGCAAAATTTTTAGACACAGCTTTTAAATTGTACAAGAAATGTTACAAATACTATTACAACCTTTAAATATATAAAATTTCCTACAACATTAACCAAAAAACAAGTACGCACA
Organism: Dysmachus trigonus; assembly: GCA_949715965.1. Classification (NCBI taxonomy): domain Eukaryota; kingdom Metazoa; phylum Arthropoda; class Insecta; order Diptera; family Asilidae; genus Dysmachus; species Dysmachus trigonus. The sequence continues at coordinate 38,390,336 of OX454322.1, read as the reverse complement.
CTTACTTATTGTACTTGAAAACCTTCAATGAAGTTTGACAGGAGCAACGAAATTGTTTTGCCGGGAACAAAACACACACTCACGTGTAACTCACTCTGTGCCCACGCCGCAATTAAGTTGGATTTGTTTTTACTCCACAGGGCACATATTTATAATAAAACTATACCTATGTAACGTGGTTAGTTTCTAAGAAATTTAAATGTCCGGGGCTACCCGACCTTCCCCTATGCTTTAATTTTTGTTCTGCATGTTGTATGTTGGTTCTGTTTTTACTAATGGAATCAAATGATGATAACAGTCCCATACTCATGCAGTTCTGATTGTTGTAGCTTGGACTAAGCTAATGGTTTACAAAGCGTAAAGCATTTTTTAACTATATTTTGGAGTGACCTTTGAGTACTTTGAGTTCAAGCTGGCGTGGTGATGGGGGTTATGCGTTTTCCGCCCCATTTGTGAAAAGTTCAAGCGTAAATATCTCGCAAAATATTCGTTCTACGAACAAAATTATAAAAATCTTTTTTGCTCAGTATCAAATCTTCCAAATCTCTTAAAGGCTCAAATTCGAAGGATTAATTGTTTACTATAAGTCATACGAAATGATGACAGGGGAAAATTGTATAGAATAAAGTGTTATACAAGATTGTTACAATGTTTCCCTATTATTGACGTTACACTAACATATTCACGAAAGTTTTCACAAATATGCTAATGTAAGATAACATAAGTTACGATGCTCTTTCTTTTGGTCAGATGATGAGCGAACTGATACATATTTTACATATAAATATAGATTGTAAAATACTAATTGTTTGTTGACTTCCACTAATTTTGCTAATGCCGAATTAAAAAGTAAACATAATTTGTAGGAGAGTGACATTACTTGGTGTTACAAGGTTTTCCCCATTACACGAACAAAAGATATTTTCCCACAATTTTTAATTTCCCCGTGAACAAAAATCTGAAATACGGTATATTCGCATTCAAGCAAAAACAAAGAGAAACTTGAATAAATCATCGGAACTGCATTGTCCGTGGGCAAATTAACTAAAACATTCACTCGTTTGCTAACAAAGAGAAAGAAAACAATTACCTCTCATTCAGGTCACCTTTGAGCAAAATTCTCGTGCAATGCGAGCCCTGGAGGAAGGCAGTCTGTCGACCTTATTAACACGTTTTCTGCTCCTCTGCCTCTGGAGTGACCTAGACTCTTTTGAAGCATGTCTGGAATAAAACCGAAAACGCTACGGAGATAGTTATGCATGCCGTGAAAATGCAGCCCGAGTGTAGTCCTAGGCGAAGTTTCCGGGTCAAGCCATAATGACAGGATTTCTGAAAAAACTGCAGGAGAAAAGAATTTTGGAAACGGCCTCTACCACAGCAAGGTCAGACAATTTAGGTAAAATTTTGTTTTTTAAATTCAGTCAGTCGTCCTGTTTTAAGGATTTTTTGCTGAGTATGGGCAATTTGGTCTGATTTATCATGACTACGAACGAATCGTTTTTACAACTCGGGGAGTTAATAGTTTCTTATCATATACTTTCGGCACTCACCGCTTTTAAAACCATGCATTAGTGCCCTCGAGCAAGAAGACGCCGCTGCTTTTTGCTCAATCCACCTTGTGTATTCTGTGCACGAAAGCGCATTTTGTCCTGCATACCCGAAATGATGCTGGGCGAGTACTTTTTTGCGGGATACCTGCCGTATACGACAATCCCTGAATTATTCACTTATAATTCAATAATGCTGTACGTTTTTACCGGCACCGCTGGTAAATTGAATTTGTATCACCGACTTGCTCTGCGCATGCATGTGTGAACGGGTCATCGAAATAAGGTTTCACCTGATGATAGCGTCTCACGATACCATTCGCTTTTTCTTGCCTTATGCAAAATGATCACGTGCGAAAACAATAACCAACATATTTTGTACTTTGTATGCCAGTGAAGTATGAACTGTACGTACAACACAAGACCTGAAAGTTTTTAGAGGCCCTCGAAAGTCACGTCCTTGTAAACTGTGTCGGCAAGACCTGAGTATATCTACAGATCAGAAGTCTATGGGCGCTGTAAATAATCAGGAATGTTTATTAAATGAGTATCATTCCCTAACGCATGACTTTAAAGGGTCGTGCCTAGTTATAAATTGTAAAAAGGGTATTTTTGGTATTCAACCCTCTTTGACTGACAGGCATTGTATTGTTATGTACCGATATTGCATTCCCAAATTCCCATACCTAATAAATTTGTTGCAACCTATAAAATTTTTCGCTTAGACACAATCAAATTTCCCCAATCGCACATTTATTTTCGCTTATTCAAAATTCTGAAAAAATGCACACGTGTTCTTTGGCTAATTATAAGCACTTTTTTTCCCAATAGAATTTATTCGTAAAATAAATTCTTTTTGGGTAAAAATATCACCAAATTTCAACCTTTTTTTGCATAATTTTCCGGAACATTTTTGGATTTTTCAAAAATTTACCAAATCCAAAAAACCAAACATAGTCGACAAAATTCTTAAAAAATTCACACATATTACACCGGAGAGCGCGCTCCGAGGTACGCTAGAATAAAGTCGAAAAAAAATATTTATAATGCTACAATCTTTATGAAATTTGAACACTATGTTATTGAAGAGGTGTCTTTCCGTTAACCGTAAAAAAAAAATGATTTTTTGAAGTTGACAAAAATTACTGACCCCTTAAAAAACTGAATGCATATATGCACATTTATGATGTTTCAATGCAATAGGTTAAGGGGGGGGGTAAGGGTTTCAGCGTGAAAAAAACACTTTTCTTTCCGATTTTGTTTAGAAATATGGTTTGAGCAAAGTTATTGAAACCTCTTGTACATTATTAAGTATGATGTCGATAATATTCAGTAATTTTTTTATACGAAAATATCGACAAACAAGCCGGTAACGGAGCCTTTCCAAGAACGTCTTTGGAAATAGACAATTTGCGGTGTACACTGTATCTCAGCTGGAAATTATCCTAAATTAAAAACCTTTAACATTTAGTCAGAGTATAATTCAATCCTCCCCCCAATGTTCTCTGATTATTATTTTTTTCATTTATAAATTTTTGGTGGTCATTTAAAGTAAAAACTGCTATTTTTTACGAAAAATTTCGCCATTTTGTAAGTGGAAACCCCCCTTAATGTAAAAAAAAAATGTAAAACTCAACGTTGGGGGGAGGTATTTTATATATATAGAAAGTGTGTACCAAGTTTGAAATGAATCAGTAATGTAGTTTTTAAATAGCAGTGTACACGGACTTTTAAAAAGTGGTTTTGAAAAAGTTCAGTCACCGGCTTGTCTGTCGATATTTTCGCATAAAAAAATTACTGAGTATTGCTGAAATCATACTTAATAATATACAAAAGATTTCAATAAATTTGCTCAAACCATATTTCTAAAAAAAATCGCAAAAAAAGTGTTTCTTCTTCATGCTGAAAACCTTACCCCCCCTTAAATTAGGGTTAAGTTTTCGATGAGTAACGTAAAGTGGCCTATTTCCGACCGCATTTCCTAATTCCGACCACTTTATATTTCTGCTAATAACTTTTTTCCGATGCATGTAAACAAGTCAATGATTGTTACACTATGTAAGCGGGTACATATTGTAACAATCATTGACTTGTTTACATACATCGGAAAAAAGTTATTAGCAGAAATATAAAGTGGTCGGAATTACGAATGCGGTCGGAAATAGGCCACTTTACGTTAAGCAGTGATAGGACTCAAACTACTTCCATTAGTATTTGTTGGATTAATCTGAAGAAATAAATGTGAAATGTGAATAAAATTGAAAATTCTGTACACAGAACAAAACATGAAAAATTGCTATCAGAAAGCTTTACTATATGGGTAGTTCTTTTACAAACCGAACACCTTTTTGACCGACACATCTCCGATTTGGCTGAAACTTTTTTTACGGATTCTATATCGAAAAATAAGAGATACGTATCCGAGGATTTTGTTTTGTTCCGCATGTTTTCGATAATACTAGTGATCGAAAATGTGAGAATAATGAATTTTTTGGCTTGGAGACTCATTTTCAAAAATTTATAACTCCGGTTTTATTTGAGCTACAAACTTCTTTTTTTTCATTTTAAATCTAAAGGACTGAGTTTTGAGAAAAAAAAAATAGTTTTCATAAAAATTATTAACAAATTCATATTGTTATTAACAATTTAATTGTTTAAATCAATGTTTAACAATAGTCCCCACCTCGGAGAAAGTTTTTAGTATTTTTATTGTATTCTCCGTCAAATTTTACATAAAAAACATGTTTTCAAAATATGGTACCTTTATTATTACTATTTTTAAAACATTAATTTATATAGCGCGACTCGTCAAAAAAACGGTTTTTTGTTAATAAAAAGAAAACTATAGCTCGGATAAAAAAAGTTACATATAAAAGGTTTTAAAGGAATTAAATTGTTAATAACAATATGAATTTGTTAATAATTTTTATTAAAACTATTTTTTTTCTCAAAACTCAGTCCTTTAGATTTAAAATGAAAAAAAGAAGTTTGTAGCTCAAATAAAACCAGAGTTATAAATTTTTGAAAATGAGTCTCCAAGCCAAAAAATTCATTATTCTCACATTTTCGATCACTAGTATTATCGAAAACATGCGGAACAAAACAAAATCCTCGGATACGTATCTCTTATTTTTCGATATAGAATCCGTAAAAAAAGTTTCAGCCAAATCGGAGACATGTCGGTCAATTTTTATCAAAATCTGTACGATATGTAAAAGAATTACCCATACCCATGTATTGTGTGTATGACAGCAAATGACAGTGAAACCCAATTTAACTTGTATTGACCAACGAAAATCAGCGTTTTCAGAGTACTAGTTTGAATTAAAGCCTGTATGAAAGCATTTAACGTGGAAATTGGACAGTTATGAGCTGTCCTATATAATTGTACTTTGTGAAAACGCTCATGCTTGCATATGCAAGTTGTAGTTAGTCCTTCAGGGTACGCATATGTAGAGGATGAATAGCCATGAAATGATTGGCGTATATTGAATTCACTTACAAAGAAAATAGCTTTTTAGAGACGCTACGACTCCATTACCTTGCTCGTTGCTGCGCCCAAGTCGAAGAATATTTTAAATCGAAGCGAGGGAACGACCACATCCTGTTAGTCTTGATGACAGCAAATAACTGCCAAAGTTGTTTGTCCTGTGATTGACGGAAGAGCTCGTGAAGCAAAGCCTTATTTAATGCGAAATCCTTTCAGTCGTCGTCGATCGACTTCCTGCTGCCTGGAGACAGTCTTCCGCTCTTACGGGGAGTGACCACTGAGATACTTCTCCGTCTGACATGGTCAATTGACGTGAAATATCAAATTGTTATTGGTGAATGGCCGGGCTGGGAATATGTGTCGCAGCCGAGGTCAAGAAAGTACTGATTTATAGCCCCTCCGTCCTCACCCCATCTGCCGAGGTTGATAGTTCCTTCACGTAACTCGAGCAGTTACGTTTTGGTGTCCACTAGTTAATAGAATATCTGATGGGAATTGATTTTACTAATAAAGTAGTAATGTGTGCAGCCGGTCTCCTGTCAGACTTTAATTGCAGTTCACGTTCAACTGCATAACCCTGACACGTCTTCAGCTCTGTCCTGTAAATATTTAGGTATTTTCTGAACTCTGTTTGTTAATTTAGAAGTCAATCTCATTGCGGCAATATCAATTCGGAGTTGGACGGTTGCTCGTTAAATTGGCTTTGAAGTAAACGATAGCGTAAAAATAACCACCGAAATTCTGTTGAAAACGACGTGAAATTTCTTAAACCTTCTCCCAATTTATTCAAATTTACTTCGGTAATTATTCAGAGCGTAATTTTATTTCAGATAAACTTTGCGGACAATGATTTTGAATTAGAGGTATTTTAATCCTTGCCTACGATTTTATTCGTTTCATCACTAGGAGTGTAGTATTTCTAGTACAACAGCGAACTTTTTGGTTTAAAGAAATCGAAAAGGCTTAATTTTTTTACGAACTTTTTATATGAGTATGGCTTAAGTTTTAGAAATAATAGTATGCCGGCATTGGTACATGGTCACGTACACCCAGTACCAAAAAAAATCGGCGCACTTTGTAATTCTTGGAAAAGTCCTAATTAGTCCTTAATTTGTTCTTAGAAGTCATTTCGATATTTCCATATATAGTCCTTAAAGAAAGTATAAATAGCCCTGCAAATATTACTTTGGTCCCCAGTCGATTTCGAACGTTTATCGGAATAAGGTGACAAAATATAACAAGTAGTTTGCAAATATGCCGAATGTGAAGAAATTAAGTATTGAAGAAAAGGCGAGAATTGTGACGATAAGCGAAGTGATTTATCAAATCGAAAAATTGTGAGAGTAATAGCGTGTCACGTGTTAACAGTGCGCAGATTTCTGGAAAAAATAAAAACACCGGGAGTTTAGCGCGTAAAAGTGGAAGTGGTAGTAGAAAATCCACACAACCATGAGATGACCTTATTGAATTCGATTAACTTTGCGTGACCGATGTAAACCAGCCTCAAGAATAAGAGAGGAAATAACCGAAGCCACTGGCGCACAAGCAAGTGTAAGGACAATCCCTCGAAGACTCTAAGGTATGAGGTTCAAGGAGGTTGGCCAAAAAACCCCTTCTTACAAGAAGAAAGAAGAAGCAACACTTAGAATGGACACTGGAACACGAAAATTCGACAGTTGTGGAATAGAAAAGAGTTGTTTTTTCAGATAAATCTAAATTTAACCTTATGGGACCAGATGGAACATCCAGAGTTCGACGGAGAAAAGGTGAAAGATATTCTAATGAATGCATTCTCCCCACAATCCACCATTCACCTTACGTTATGATATAGGGATGTGATTATTCATCTGAGGAAATTGGTTCTCTATTGATTGATTCTCCAAAGGTCCGTGAACGGTCTATACAGGGTGTTCAGAGGTGGGACGGAAATATTGCAGGGGGTGAAAGGTCAGACCGAGACAAGCAAAAAATTGTCCGGGGGGGGGGGGGGGGGTGCATCTCGCACAGTTCGGTACTTACAGAGTCATTCGTAAATCAAGATTTTGCCTTATAGGGGAACCGCTCTTGTATTTTTATCTTTTTTTCTACACATCGCGGCGGCCCCAAACCGATCTCCAAAAATTACTATTTCGAATCCCTTTCCAAAACGGTCAACACCACCCCCCTATACCCAACCCCTTGGCCACAATCCCCCCTGGAAGTTGAAAAAATTAACTTTTATTTCACGATTTTTCACATTTCGCCCCACTTTTCTCCGAAATTCATGTTATTAAAATACCTACTTTTTATTTTTTTTTAAGTTGCCTGTCTAATTACCTTTCCAAAAAGGTGCAAGATGCCCAGGTTGGAAAAGGATACGAGAATTTATTTACAAAAATCCTTTTACAGAATATCATGACAATTCGAATTTTTAAGAAATTATACTTAAGTTAACTAAAAACTACATTTTGTTCGCTTAAAAACTAATTAAAATTAAAAATTATGTCCTACAAAAGCTGTTCAAAATGTTCTCCGCCAGTTTCGATGCATGCAAGTAGCCTTCGTCTTATTTCGCGTTTGAGGTCTATGGTAGCCAGTCTCTCCCGTATTTTTGTGGCTGCGTCCTAATCCTGGTAACTAATTCTTCTCTCGTGTTGACTGGTCTTGAGTAAACTTCATCTTTCATCATTCCCTATAAGAAAAAGTCCAGTGGAGTAAGGTCCGGTGACCTAGCAGGCCAAGGAATCGGTCCACCTCGTCCAATCCAGCGCTCTGAGTAATGTTCATTCAACCTTGCCCTAACAATGTTCCCAGTATGCACAGGTGCTCCGTCGTGATGTACATACATTGCGCTTCTGGCGGCCAGGGGGATGTCCTCCAACAGATCCGGAAGGGTATTCTCCAAAAAGTTCGAATATAGCTGACTATTCAGCACTTGGGGCAAGATGAAGGGTTCTATCAACTGGTTGCCGATGATGCCAGCCCAGACATTGACACTAAATCTTTGCTGGAAGGACCGACACCTTGTCCTATGTGGGTTCACATCTGGCCAGGTGTGGAGGTTGTGCAAGTTTGTGATGCCATCCCGGGTGAATTGCGATTCATCCGTCCACAGAATTCGGTCTAGAAACCTTCTGTTTTCGATGTCAGACTCGAACAGCCAAGTGCAAATTGCAATCGTCTTTCGGAATCTCCTTCCTGTAGTGCTTGGACCGGGATATGGTGGTATGGATGTAGTCCCTCTCGGTTCACAACGGTCCAAACTCTCCCTGAAGACAATCCTAACCGTCGTGCGACCTGCCTAATGCTTATTTCAGGGCTGTTCCTGACGATGTTGAGGATTTGTTGGTTGGTGTCCGCTGAATCGGCCGATGTTCCTGATCGTGTTTCTGCTTTGGGGGCGGTTACACTTCCGGTTTCTTTTAACCTTCTGAAAGTCCTTGGAAATACCCTTCTGTCGGATACACGCCGATTCGGGAATCTCCTTTGGTATTCTCGTACGGCCTCACTATCATTTCCGTCTACTAAACCGTACACGTAAATTATATCGGCATATTCTTCAACACTCAATTCTGCCATTTTATCTTAATTTTTTCTATTAAATACCCGTTCTTATCGCTTGCTTCTTCAATGTCCTTTCAAACTTACCCATTTTAATACCATAATTCATATGAGGTATTAGAAACGGAGCGTCAGGATACTTAGGAGTCAATACTGGATATAATAAAATAATAACGCTATTTAACGAGATTACATTTATTATTTTATTACTGTTTTTCTGAAATAATAAAAATGTATTACCTGTCTTTCCTAAACAAACATTTCCGAACTTGCTCTCATAAAAATTGTTTACTTAACGACTTTTACCATTATGGTGCAATAAAGTAATTAGGTACCTGTGAGGATGTTTTAATTTCAGGACTTTTGCAACCCCTTTCTACCTGGGCATGTTGCACCTTGTTGGAAAAGTAATTAGATAGGCAACTTAAAAAAATAAAAAGTAGGTATGTTAATAACATGAATTTCGGAGAAAAGTGGGGCGAAAGGTGAAAAATCGTGAAATAAAAGTTAATTTTTTCAATTTCCAGGGGGGATTTTGGCCAAGGGGTTGGGGATAGGGGGTGGTGTTGACCTTTTTGGAAAGTGCTTCGAAATAGTGATTTTTTAAGATCGGTTTAGGGTCGCTGCGATGCGTAGAAAAAGAGTTAAAAATACAAGAGCGTTTTCCATATAAGGCAAAATCCTGATTTACGAATCACCCTGTAACTGCCGAACGGTGCGAGATGCCCCCCCCCCCCCCCCCCCCCCCACCCATACGATTTTTTGCTTGTCTCGGTCTGACCTTTCACCTCCTGCAATATTTCCCTCCCACCTCTGAACACCCTGTATAAAGAGAATGAGAGAGTTTATATGTAAGGTAAGAGGTAATGTCTGAAACGACTGAACCGATTTGAATAATTCTTTCACCGTTGGCAAGCTTATGTTTTCCGAGCTGTCACAGACTATAAAAATATGAATAAACGCCTTTGGTTCGGTAGGCGTGACAGGTAAAATTAAATATAAGATAGGGAAATTGGACCTCAATTTGGGCCGTTATTTGAAGCATTTTGTAGGACAAGACTTTCATTTCATTTGAGTTTTCGAACATTCTTTCACCTTTCCGGTTAGTTATGTTTTTATTTTACTTTGTAGAAATATTTTTAGAACACATAATTTAATTAAGTTTAGTTTTCTTTAGAAAAATGTAAGCGCCTTGTGCTATGTGCACTGTCTTAATTGTAAACTTTTTTAAAACTGATACTAAATGCACAAGTTATTGGTAACATAGTTTTGATATACTCAAGTTTATCGGGACCATAAAAAACACTTTTGGCATTTAAGTAATGGAATTTTAAAATTGAACTCTAATTATTAACTCTTTAGGGTTAAGTGGGTTAAAACCTGCACCACCTTTTGTTTGAAGTAAAAGGTGGTACAGGTTTAAACCCACCCTAGCTAAAGATTTTTATGCATTTTTAAAATCATCTCAAAAAGTTGAAGTATCTCATAGTCATATAATTTAATATTTTATTTGAAGGTTTCCACTTTTTTAAATGAAAAAAAAAAAAAAATATGTGCTACTTGGGGTTTTCTTTAAAATCGTGTTGCTTCAACGGATTCCATAATATTAACAATAATAAACTGTCTAAAAGTAATACTCCTTTATTGAAATTACAATTTTTACTAAAGAATTTCTTCTTTCATTTCAGATTTAAAATTCTATGGAATGAAATCATATTTATAAAAAATTTTAATTGAGGTGAGTTTTTAAAAATTGGAATTTCCTAAATTGTATCAGCTTGGCGGGGAAGTTCCGTGGTATTTTAAAGAAAATATTTGAATCAGTTTTAATATCGTTTATTTTAGTCAATAATATAATTTTCATTATTTGCAACTACTCGTGGCCATCTTTCAGGCAACTTTTCGATCCCCCTAGCGCAGAAGTTTTCATTCTTGGATCAAAAATATTCAGCAACTGCCTTGGAGACAGCTTCGAAAGAAGTAATTTTTTTTCCCCTCAGATAATTCTGAAGCGATCGGAATAGATAGTAATCCGGTGGAGGAATGTCAGGTGAATATGGTGGGTGACTAAAAACTTCCCATCCAAATTCATTTAACTGTTGTTGCGTCTCCATATCAGTATGTGGTTTTGCATTATCCTGATGAAACACAATTCCTTTTATATTCGCTAATACTGGCCGGTTTTTCTTGATAGTTGCATAAATTTATCAAGCTGATTACAATAGATGTTCGCATTGATGGTTTGCCCCTGTTTAAGTAAATTGCTCGTAGTGCACTGGACCTCTTCTATCCCATTACAAACAGAGCATTACCTTCCGTGGATGAAGATCTGGTTTTCCAATTATTGGCGGATGTTCCAGGTTTGCAGCAAACTTTCTTTCTCTTTATATTCTCGTACAGAAACCACTTTTCATCTCCCGTAATGAGCTTGTCCAAAAATGGCTCCACATTGTGTCTAATAAGGAGAGATGATGCGTTTCTCACACGATCCGATAAATTTCTTTCAGTCAAATTGTACGGAACCCAAATACTCTGCTTCAAGACAAATTCAAGATGTTTAATGTGTTTCTCAGCTGTCGAATAGTGGATGCCTAATTCCTTTGCAATTGCTCTAGAGGTTAGATGTGGGTTGGTCTCCTAAAAAAAGACGGCAGAATGTCATTATCGATCTTGGATGGCCGCCCAGATCGACGATCTTCTTTGAGACTGAAATTTCCTGAATGAAATTTGGCAAATCATCTTTGGCAGGACGTGTCACATAAATGTTTACAAACAACCGATACGTTGCTTCCTTTTTGGAGCTCATACAAAATGCAATGCCTTAAATGCACTTTATCCACTGCCATCTTATTCACTCTCTACTTCGCAACTAGCTGATAGATATTGAAAGTAGTCCTTTTATATCCCACGAGTGCTACGCTAAATAATAATACCCCACACGACGCATTCTACCTGCTTATTTTGACCTGACAGGTAAAATTACCTGCAGGTAGTAATATACGACAGAACTTTCCCGCCAACCCAATATTTATTTAATAGCATTTTGACCGCACTTACTTAAGCTCTTTGAGTTAAATATTTGTCTTTATTTTGTATTGGAGCTATGCTTTTTCGCTAGCAGATATAAAACCTATCCAGTAGTCTTCCTTTTAAGTGCAAACATTTCTATCAAGCCTCAATTGGTAAAGCCCTGGATAGAGGTACATATGTCGTACTGGATCGAGTCTGGCTTAAACTTGCTTCATGTTGGTGTTCAAGCCTGGCTTGGTTGACTGAAGCAAACTTTGTTCAAGGTTAACTAAATGCTGTTTGAAGATTGATTCAAGTCTGGTTTAAGCCTTGTTCAAGCCTGCCCCAAACATGATATGTTATCAGATGATAACATAAATATATGTTGCAGTATTTGTTTTAATAAGGACGAATTTGTTTTAAATTAAATAATAAAACACGATGAAAGCCATAATTTTTACATTTATTAAGGGTAATAGATTCCGACTTTTCGGCGCAGTGCCCACCATAAGGGTCGATAATAATTAATAAGGGTAATAGAATTACTTTAAAAGAAATAAGCTCCCGTCAAAACTACAGCCAACCGGAAAAATAAGAAGCTTTTGAACTTAAAGCCTTCATTAAGTTGGAAAAGAGAAATTTTTAATTTAGACCCGCGATTATAGTTACAAAAATCAATCCACCGCCACCTAATTTTACAGATGCAAAGAAAGTCAGTACTGCTTCCTTCCTAACCATTCACTGGGCGCTAGTTATTAAGTAACCATCAAAGGTAAATAGAAGTACAAAGAGCCTATTAACCAATCTAGCGTGAAATGCTTTCGTGAAATAAGAGAAATGAACGCAGATGGTCTCCAAATTGGTAGTTAAATGAAAATGTTGACCTCAAGAAATCTCTGCAGAAGAAACTGCAGCGAAGCGCTTGGGACAAAGGAGCACAATGAGGGTCTCAAGATTGAGGAAGAAGCAATTCAATCAATATTGGAGGAAAACGGTGAATTCAAAGACAAACGATGTTTGTTCTCTGGATCATAAAGGGCCCTGGCAAGAGTAAATTTTCTGTGCCTCGGAAGGAATATGAATGGTTGTTGTTGGATCCTCCTCGAGGAGCACTGCATACACATCTTTATGCTGTAAGAGAAGGTCGTTTAAAAATACAACTGAATTGCATAATTCAACGAAAGGGCATTGGGCTATTGATTCGTCCTATAAATGAGTAGTCTCGGCCCTAAGCAAGAAAACACAGCATCCACACGCTGAGTTTTCTTTTATGCAGTGCTTGAAAATCATTCGACTTTGACTCGATTCCATCGATTTCAGAAATGATATGAAAAACCTCAACCTAAACTCAACAAATAAAACATTTCAAATTTAATATGAAATCTATGAAGGATGATTCTGATTCTTTTGGGTCCTTTTATCCGTAAGGAAAAAAATATATACAAAAAATAAATTTTCTTGTATACATTAAATATATGGATTTTGCTGCAATTTTTGTATTTGAGATATATTTATTATATATTTTACAGACATATACGAAAACATAACCTTATGTGATTTTAATAAAAACGGTGTACTGTGCTTTGTATTTAATTTTCCACTTTTATGACCTGTTAGAACTCCCCCGGGAGAGTTCAAAACTCCTACGCATGAGTACTACCATAGTACAATATTTAAAATAAAATATGTGGACTAATTGTTTTAATGTGTGAATACGATCTGTGGCTTATATGTATATTATTATATAGTAGTATGTAGAATATGTTATTATTAAGCTATAGTTAGAGTTCGGATCAATTGGTAGAAAATTGTAAGCGCTAGAAGTACATTATGGCAGATCACGAAAAAAACTACGACAACTGTTGCACTCTGGATTCGTATCTAAAACTTGTTCAAGAATTTGTTTAAGTATTTTAAGATTTTTATTGACATTTATTATAAGAACTTTTTGTCATATAAAATTTATTCGTGTAATTGATCCTTTTCTGCATTTTCTGTTATATAATTTTTTTTGTAAAGTTGATCCTTTGTGTAAAAACATCGCAGTTTTTGTCATATAAAATTTATTCGTATAATTGATCCTTTTTGAGTAAAAATATCACCAAGTTTTTTTATGATGAAATTTTGTGATATTTTTACTCAAAAAGGACGAATTATACGAATAAATTTTGTATGATAAAAAGTGATTATAATTGGCCAAGGAACACGTGCGAATTTTTTCAGGATTTTTCGGAACATTTTTGGATTTTTTCAAAAATTGGCCAAATCCAAAAAACCAAAAATAGTCCAAACAATTCTGAAAAAATTTACATGCTTTTCTTGGCTAATTGTAAGCACTTTTTGTCATACAAATTTTTTTTGTAAACTTGATCCTTTTCGTGTAAAAAAATCGCGAAGGTTTTTATTACATTGCTGTACAAAATGGCCATTTTGCAAAAACCAAAGCGAAACAAAAATTCTAAACCATGGTTTGAGAAAGTGTAGACATTCGGACCGCGATTTGTGGTAGTTATATGATCATTCAATAGCAGCAACGACAAGATAATCGACTTTGAGACGAAAAATGACCAACAAAATTCGGCACTTTTTTGAAAAAACCCAAAAGATAATAGGGTTTTTGAAGTTTTTATGCAAAACAAATGCCAGATTCTGAAAGAGCACCCCCAAAAACCCCTTGTATACGAATTTGGAGGAAATTCGCCCCAATTTGCTATTCGAATCGTACAATTGAACTTGCGTACACAAAATCCTCGTTTTGCGCATTAATGGGTTAAATTCAATTTTTTTAATTTGTCAACTTCCTTATTTCTACTTCTCTTTTTTTTATATTTTCAGCTCTTACCTTTTTGTAATTATATTTTCAGATATCTGCAAGTATTCTTTCTTGCAAAAAAAATCTCTTCAGTTTTCTCTAAAATTATAGCCTCGGTCCCTATATTACCTTCTGTATGATGCACTTTTTCGCCTTGAACAAACTCGTCCTTAACCCATTAACGCCGAAGAATCGTGTTTTTTTTTCTCATTTTCAAGCTAGATTCTTATCATCGAAAAAAAATCATTTGCCAATAAAAAATATGTTCCCTTATACTTTCGAGTGTCCCCTTTCCGAATCCGGAGTCAAAATTGAGTTTTGTCCATTAGGAAAAAAAATATGGCCGTTTTTAAACAAAAAAAACCGAAAAAATCGAAGACATTTTTTTTTCAATATTTTTTTTCTCATTGAAGACGCGCGAGGACCCCCCTTTTTCTTCAACCATGAGTGCACAAAATAGTTGTAGTTTAAGAATATATTTTTTTAATTTGTCGACATTGACATTTTCACCCCTTTTGGCGCTTTTCATCCCTTCAGCAGGAAGACAATTTCTATAAATTTGTCAATTTGTCAATATATAAAGTTGTCAATTCTTCAATAAACGTTAGATAATAACTGGGTGTTAATGGGAAGGTGTCCGCCATATTGCGTCCGCCATTTTGAATTTTGAAATGATGATGCCAGATTCGTTATCAAGGACCTCGAAAACCCCCGAGTGCCACATTTCATCCGATTCAAGTAAGTTTTTGAATTTTGGTCCGCCATATTGGATCCGCCATTTTGAATTTTCGAATTTTGAGGGCGGAATCGTAATCAGCGACCTTGAAAACCCCGGGATACCAATTTTCGTTAAGATTTGAATATTTTTTTTGTCGGGCACCGAGAGTGAAAATGGACAAAACTCAATTTTGACTCCGGATTCGGAAAGGGGACACTCGAAAGTATAAGGGAACATATTTTTTATTTGCAAATGATTTTTTTTCGATGATAAGAATCTAGCTTGAAAATGAGAAAAAAAAACACGATTCTTCGGCGTTAATGGGTTAATTATAGTATCTTTATTTCAATATTTCGCATGTCTTTTCTACTTATTTTACAACTTACTTTTAAAACTGAGTCAGTTTTTATTTTGAAAGAACTAGTCCTGTCAGGTACAAATTGACATGATTTTCTACCGATAAGGAGCTTATTTGGCGCAACTTCAATGTGTTTTAAAAATTCTTACAGATATGTTTAAATTTTTTATTATATCTTCTGCCTTCTTCATTAGGCTTTATCCTAGCTGAACTGAACCTGAACCTTTCGACTTGGTCATTCAAACGAGGATAATAAGGGCTTGAAGTGGTCACAATTATGTGAAAATATCTTCAAGTTTTGATATATATATAATACTAGCTGGCCCGGCAGACGTTGTACTGCCCTTTCCGGTACATTTGGGGGCCTCAATAGCCCGGTTGGTAACGCGACGTGTTTACTGCGAGCCAGCAGGACGCTAGAGGTTGTGGGTTCGATTCCCACGAGAAACCCTGGTTAAAATCAGTGACTCAAAAACAATCATAATTCATTATGCCCTGTGCGTTGACCAATATTTGATCGTGTTTTTTCTTTTCGCATGTTTCTACAAATAATACCATTAATATAAGAAAACAATGTTTCCGTTTCATATCCCTAATTAATTAATTGAACAAACTTACACGTTTTTTAATATTAAGTAAACCATTTTACACTTCACAAATATTGGAAAATTACCCGGTTTCATCCGACGTTAGGTAAATACTTACTAATTAAACACTTCTCAAATGTTCTAGTTTGTTATATCCTAGAAATTGATTCAACCCGAAAACCCTTTTATGGATCCGCCATCTTGAATATCCAAATCTTGATAATTTTTAAAATTAGTGGCATTAACACAATTATTGTACCAAATTTCATTAAAACCCGTTGAAATCGAGAAATTTTTTATATATAATATATATTGGGTCCGCCATCTTCGATCTAGAAACTTTGATAATTCGATAATGATCAAAATTAGTGGCACCAAACAAATCGTACTAATTTTCATCAAAATCCGTTGAAGTCGAGAAATTTGCATCACCATATTGGATCCGCCATCTTGGATTTGGAAATTTTGATAATATTTAAAATTAGTGGTATCAGAATAATCATTGTATAAATTTTCATTAGAATCTGTTGAAATCGAGAGATTATGGTCTCCCTATTGGACCCGCCATCTTGGATTTACAAATTTTACTAATATTCGAAATTAGTGGCCTCAGAATAATCATTATACCAATTTTCATTAAAATCTGTCCAAATTGAGACATTTTGGTCGCTGTGTTGGATCCGCCATCTTGAATTTGGAAATTTTGATAACATTTAAATTAGTGGCCTCAGAATAATTATAGTATGTACTAATTTCCGTTAAAATCGAAAAATTGTTGGTCACAATCTTGGATTTGGAAATCTCGATAATATTCTAAATTAGTTGCCTCAGAACAACCATTGTACTAATTTTCACTAAAATCTGTTGTAATTGAGACATTTTAATAGCCATGTTGGATCCGCCATCTTGGATTTGGAAATTTTGGTAATGTTCTAAATTAGTTTAATAAGAATAATCATTGTTATAATTTTCATTAAAATCCGTTGTAATCAAGACCATGTTGGATCCGTCATCTTGGATTTGGAAAATTTCGTAATATTCAAAATCAGTGACTCAAAAACAATCATTGTACTAATTTTCATTCAAATCCGTTGAAATCGCGAACGCGCAAACGGTCAAAATCGCGAAGTATAAAATAAAAAATGCTATTAAAAAGTAGCGGTTGGTGGTAGAAGGGTAAAAATTTAGGACTAAATGTGTTTTTTAATGCCACACCATAAAAAAATTACCAAAAAAAATTTTGTCCAAAAAATAAAAATTTTTTTTTAGGGTGACCCACCCTTAACACTTAGGGGTATAAAAATTAGTTATAAACCTATTCTCATACCTACTGAATATACATATTAAATTTCATCAAAATCGGTCAAGCCGTTTCGGAGGAGTATGGCCACTAACACTGTGACAGAAGAATTTTATATATTAGATTTCATCAAAATCGGTCAAGCCGTTTCGGAGGAGTATGACCACTAACACTGTCACAGAAGAATTTTATATATTAGACTATTAAAAAGTAGGGGTTGGTGGTAGAAGGGTAAAAATTTAGGACTAAATGTGTTTTTTAATGCCACACCATAAAAAAATTACAAAAAAAACATTTGTCCAAAAAATAAAAAAAATTTTTTTAGGGTGACCCACCCTTAACATCTAGGGGTATAAAAATTAGTTATAAACCTATTCTCATACCTACTGAATATATATATTAAATTTCATCAAAATCGGTCAAGCCGTTTCGGAGGAGTATGACCACTAACACTGTCACAGAAGAATTTTATATATTAGACTATTAAAAAGTAGGGGTTGGTGGTAGAAGGGTAAAAATTTAGGACTAAATGTGTTTTTTAATGCCACACCATAAAAAAATTACAAAAAAAAAATTGGTCCAAAAAATAAAAAAACTTTTTTTAGGGTGACCCACCCTTAACATCTAGGGGTATAAAAATTAGTTATAAACCTATTCTCATACCTACTGAATATACATATTAAATTTCATCAAAATCGGTCAAGCCGTTTCGGAGGAGTATGGCCACTAACACTGTGACAGTAGAATTTTATATATTAGATATATATTATTATATATAGCTATAGATGTATTTGTATGTCAGTATGTGTTGTATGTCAGTATATTTACATAGAATAGCAATCAATTATTACTATGAAATATCTATCCCAATCTTCATAAATGGATATTGTATAATTTCGTGAGCATTTAATGAATCTCTTTGACATGAATGATGCTTATTGTTATATGTAATTTCATAATTTCTTGTTAAACTTTTTTAATATATGCATTCTAAAAATATTGAAAAAGTTATTATTTTACAATTTGTTGAATTCTTTTTCAAATTATTATGTGATAGTATCTTGGCATAAACGTAAGTTACTCCGTATTTCCCGGTTATACATAATAACAAATCACTGGCAAGTAAGCTCTGGGTTTAGTTCAACAGCAGCTGGTTTTTGTGGAGCGGTTACCCGCGCAATCCCACTTGTATATTTGTCGAGCACTGTTCAGAGACGTAGATATATTTTAAGCACACTTTTCGCAGTAATACCATTTAAATTTATATTCCTAGTGACTCTAACTCCAACGAGACAGTTCTCTCTATTCAGGATTTAGTGTAAGCATCCTGAAAACGGCCCTATGTCTGGACTTGGCACTAGCAGTCACCGAAAAATGTCCATGTACTATGAAGTGCAAAAATCACGGATTTGCTTTTCTATTTCTGAACAACGTTAGCGAAATATATTCATCGTGAATATCGCTGCAATAGATAAAATGGTGTCACATATTCATGCCGCCCTCGCCGTGACAATTTCCGTGTGTGAGACAATTTTGAGCGCACTTCACCTAATACGAGTATATGCCATGCACTTTACGCCTATGAAGAATTATGTGTTGGACAATTTGCCGGGTAAAAATTTTCATGCGCTAGAAGTGCAACGGATATAAAGGCGGCGGAATAGGCCCCCCTGACCCGGCGAAATAACATTACTGCATTATGGACTATGGAGTCAGGTCGTTGCACCAGTGACTGGGACGTTGGAAAGGCCTATACTAAATCCGGCATGCCTGGCAGGAAGGCTGCCCTCCTCCTGATTTTTTAATTTCTGCAGATTTTTGCGGATGAATGTAAATGAGCATATGAGTGTGCCATAAGTGCAAAGTTTATGCAGAAAATTGATAAAGAATGGAAAAAACCATTTTAAAAACAAGCGCGCGCCGAGTGCGAAATCTCGTCTGAAAAATAATCATTCGGCTGGATGCGCTGCGCAATAGATGCTCACACGTTATTACAGTTTAATTACAAAAAGAGTCGGTGTTAGCAGCTCCGCGCTCCCGTCGTGTAAGTTGCTGAAGTCTCTTTATTATTATGTTGCTGCAATTACGTATGCGCTGCATCATGGCACGTCGCGGCAGACCGGAGTGGGTGGCAGCAGGGTGGCGACCGAGGGCGGATTCAAGGGCATGGCACGAGGGCAAGTTACTCCCTCTCAAGGAAACTAGGTACAGTAAGTTATCGCACGTTGCAAACAGGCAAAACCCCACACAAATAATCGTAGAAAGTAAGCGAAATATCTCGTCTGTTTGCGGTGGCCTCTTCGACAGGCAGGCGGAATTGGCGCGGTCGCGGTGGAGGCGGGGTGCGTGGACCAACCAGACGCAGCGTAGATCGCGCGCGAATGTCAGTGCTATTTGCGGTGAAGTTTGGGTTTGATTATCTCGTAAAGGAAGAATGTTTGCATAAAATTTTTTTACCATAATACATAGAGGATTAACCCCCACATATTTCAAAATTATTAAAATCCATTTCTATCGAGCTGTGTCCACCCTTTGTTAGATACTATTATTCCGGGTTTAACCGATTCCGCTTACATTACATACAGTGATTATGCGCGGGTCACGAGTACTATAAATAAACTTGATTATAAAAATGATATACTTTTTGCGACGAAGCTTGTCGATACGACCACAGCCAGTCTCCAGAAGCAACGTGAAACTAACATGAACGCATTAAAAAAAATCTTCAATATGATTGAGGGTCTGACAAACGAAATTGTAGTCCAAGAGCTAGTGAACCCTCTGGGTAACGGTCTTTCTGTAAGGGTAGAAATTTGTTTAGTTATTAGTAATAACATGTTAAGTACGGTAACCCCAACCTGGCAGCCATCAGCCCTGCACGTCATATATACATATACAGGGTGTTCAAAGGTGGGAGGGAAATATTGCAGGAGGTGAAAGGTCAGACCGAGACAAGCAAAAAATCGTATGGACGGGGGGCATCTCGCACCGTTCGGCAGTTACAGGGTGATTCGTAAATCAGGATTTTGCCTTATATGGGAACCGCTCTTGTATTTTTATCTTTTTTTCTACGCATCGCAGCGACCCCAAACCAATTTCAAAAAATCACTATTTCGAAGCCCTTTCCAGGTCAACACCACCCCCCTATAACCAACCCCTTGGCCACAATCCCCCCTGGAAATTGAAAAAATTAACTTTTCACGATTTCACGATTTTTCACTTTTCGCCCCACTTTTCTTCGAAATTCATGTTATTAACATACCTACTTTTTATTTTTTAAGTTGCCTATCTAACTACCTTTCCAAAAAGATGCAACATGCCCAGGTAGGAAAAGGATACGAAAATTTATTTACAAAAATCCTTTTACAGAATATCATGACAATTCGAATTTTTAAGAAATTATACTTAAGTTAACTAAAAAATACATTTTGTTCGCTTAAAAACTAATTACAATTAAAACTTATGTCCTACAAAAGCTGTTCAAAATGTTCTCCGCCAGTTTCGATGCATGCAAGTAGCCTTCGTCAAATTTCGCGTTTGAGGTCTATGGTAGCCAGTTTCTCCCGTGTTTTCGTGGCTGCAGTCCCAATCCTGGTAACTAATTCTTCTCTGGTGTTGATTGGTCTTGAGTAAACTTCATCTTTCATCATTCCCCATAAGAAAAAGTCCAGTGGAGTAAGGTCCGGCAACCTAGCAGGCTAAGGAATCGGTCCACCTCGTCCAATCCAGTGCTCTGGGTAATGTTCATTCAACCTTGCCCTAACAATGTTCCCAGTATGCGCAGGTGCTCCGCCGTGCTGTAAATAAATTCCGCTTCTGATGGCCAGGGGCATGTCCTCCAATAGATCCGGAAGGGTATTCTCCAAAAAGTCCGAATATAGCTGACTATTCAGCACTTGGGGCAAGATGAAGGGTCCTATCCACTGGTTGCCGATGATGCCAGCCCAGACATTGACACTAAATCTTTGCTGGAAGGACCGACACCTTGTCCTATGTGGGTTCACATCTGACCAGGACTCGAGGTTGTGCAAGTTTGTGATGCCATCCCGGGTGAATTGCGATTCATCCGTCCACAGAATTCGGTCTAGAAACCTTCTGTTTTCGATGTCAGATTCGAACAGCCAAGTGCAGAATTGCAATCGTCTTTCGGAATCTGCTTCCTGTAGTGCTTGGACCGGGATATGGTGGTATGGATGTAGTCCCTCTCGGTTCACAACGGTCCAAACTCTCCCTGAAGACAATCCTAACCGTCGTGCGACCTGCCTGTTGCTTATTTCAGGGCTGTTCCTGACGATGTTGAGGATTTGTTGGTCGGTGTTCGCTGAATCGGCCGATGTTCCTGATCGCGTTTCTGCTCTGGGGGTGGTTACACTTCCGGTTTCTTTTAACCTTCTGAAAGTCCTTGAAAATACCCTTCTGTCAGGTACACGTCGATTCGGGAATGTCCTTTGGTATTCTGGTACGGCCTCACTATCATTTCCGTCTTTTAAACCGTACACGTAAATTATATAGGCATACTCTTCAACACTGAATTCTGCCATTTTATCTTAATTTTTTCCATTAAACACCCGTTCTTATCGCTTGCTTCTTCAACTGCGGTCAATGTCCTTTCAAACTTACCCATTTTTATACCATAATTCATAGGAGGTATTAGAAACGGAGCGCCAGGATACTTAGGAGTCAATGCTGGATATAATAAACTAATAACGCTATTTAACGAGATTACATTTATTATTTTATATAGATTACTGTTTTACTGGAATAATAAAAATGTATTACCTCTGTTTCCTAAACAAACATTTCCGAACTTGCTGTCATAAAAATTGTTTGCTTAACAACTTTTCTGTTATAATTAAAAAAATAAAGTCTTGTCGCTGTAAGCTTGAAATTTTTATACTATTTAATTTATTTATTGTAAAGTATAAAAAACAAACTGACAGGCGATTTTGACGAGAACAAGTATCTAACAGGTGAGCCGAAAGGTGTGTAGTATAGCAGTAAAAATAAACTTTATTCTGTATAGTTGAAATTTATATATGTGTTTCATTACAAGATTTAAAGTAAATATGAACAATGACATCGCCTGTCATTGCAATTCTGGCTAGCATAAGTCCTTGACAGGCGAGGGGAAAGATGCTATGGAAGTGTAAGTAAGAGTCATAATGTGAATTCGGTGGTGCGAGTGAGATAGTTTATCTAACGGTAGAATTCGATAGAACTATAGGTCGTGTACCTGCTTACCTAAAAATATTTTAGATGAAAAATTTCGTTAGTTGTAACAACGATTCATCCATGCGAGGTACTACATTAATCGGAATATCTTTTTTTATATTGAAAATTATTTTAATGTTTAAAATTTAACTATTACACACCTTAATATTTATTTTGCAGTTATCCTTTTTTATTGTTGTATTTTATATTAATATTTAAGTAAATAGTGTGCAAGATGGATTTTGAACCTGCAGTTTGTGTGATTTGTAATCGAGAAACTAACGAAAAAACTGTGAAATTTACAGTAAATACTTTGGATAAAAGTAAATCAATATTAAAAATAAGAAAACAATATAATTTAAAATGTAATAATATTTCTTTACCGAAAGAAGTTAATGATACAGTGTTATAAAAACTTTCTTGCTGTAATGAAAAAATATCGCCAAACTGAACCACCGACTGCATCCAATGTACCATCATTATCAACAGGTATTTTTCTATGAATTTATATATTCTTTATTAAGTTTTAAATATTAGTTACCGGTTTTTTTTTTAAATTGTTTACTAGACAGAAATATGATCATTACTAAATATATATTAATTAGCAATTATTAATTTTAAATTATGAATAATAATAATTAATATAACAACAGTAATGAAAGTAATGTAGAAATCTTTGATTAAAATCAATAATTAATGACAATAATTATTTTTAAAACAAAGTACTAGTCAAACAACATAATTTTTTCTGTAATAAGAAAGTGAAGATTATTAATTATTTATTACATGATCATATTTTTTATTATTATTCTACTATATATTGAAGACACTTGTAGACAAATTTTATTCATTGCGAAAGAAGTGAACCGGTGACTTGCCAAGTCGTTGTGCATCCGTCGGAATAACCAGTAATCAGAAGGTGCAAGGTCCAGAGAATACGGCGGGTGCGGTGGAATATCCCACTTGAGTGTTTCTAAATATTTTTTGACGACTTTTGCGACATGAGGTCGAGCGTTATCGTGCAAAAGAATAACTTTATCATGTCTTCGTTCATATTCCGGTCGTTTTTCTCATAATGCACGGCTCAAACGAGTCAATTGTAGCCTATACCGATCGCCCGTAATAGATTCACCAAGTTGTAGCAGCTCATAATACACAACACCCTTTTGGCCCCACCAAATACACAGCAAGACTTTTTAACTTAAATTTTGCTTTGGTGTTGATGTTGAGGTCGATGTTAGCTATTCACCAGGCTTAGCGTAATATTTTTTCTTCTTGGGATTATCGTAGAATATCCATTTCTCATCCCCAGTAACAATCCGATGCAAAAAACCCTTTCTTTTTTGCCTTTGAATCAACTGCTCGCAAGTGAAAAATCGCCTTTCAAAGCCTTTTGGTTGCAATTCAGGAGGAACCCAGCTTCCTTGCTTTTGAATCATTCCTATGGACTTTACTCGTACAGAAACTGCTTGTTGGGTCACTCCCAATGTATCTGCAAGCTCCTCTTGGGTTTGACACGGATCTTCATCGAGTAATGCCTCAAATTTTTCTTCTTCGAATTTTTTGGGTTGTCCAGGGCGAGGCTTATCTTTAACGCTGAAATCACCATACTTAAAACGTCGGAACCATTCCCTACATGATTTATCAGTTCGAGCATTATCACCATAAACATCCACAAGCATTCGATGCGCTTCCGCTGCACTTTTCTTCCAATTAAAGCAAAAAATTAAAACCTGCCGCACATGCAGCTTAGTTAAGACATAATTTGACATATTCAACAAAATAAAAAACAAGGTTTTTTTATGAAATTCAAAGTGATAGAAACTGAATGTTATTGACAGATGTCTAACCTCTCTGAAACCACCGAGATCAGCTGTCACTGTGAAACATTCATAACAGCCAGAACCATCTTTTGAAAATGGACCGAACTAATTTGTACACCCAATATATAACCCTTTACACCCGAAGGTACACGAACGTGCGGGTAACATTTACTATCGTGCGACTTGTAAATTACGCAGGCCTACCTATCGTGAGGGCAGCTTTTCAGAAAATGACAAAATGCAGGATTTTCTTTTATTATTTTTATTATTTTCCGTAGTCACCTAGATAATTTCTCAGTTAATTGGTTTTTGGGAAATTCTCAACCTTTTTCTCTCGGTGGGAAAGGGATAAAGGCAACCTTCTTTGTTTTTTTATCTCTGAATGGAGAATTACAAATTTAGCAACAGATATTAGAAATATATAAATTCTTGTAGAAGTTGTCACAAGAAACTACCACTTCCGAACGATCTTTCTCCACCTTCCAACAATTGAATAGACACGGCCCTTGGTGATGGCTTATTTTCACATTCTAGAGCGCACGTTGGTCCATTCAAGGCTCGATCCAAAAATTAATCCACCTGGAAATTTTTACGCTTTATCACCTTTTCAAGTTTTCTATAGTGTACCTTCAAATAAAGGACCCTACAGTTAGTTCAGCTCTAGCTTTGGCAACTTCGTCCTATTGTTGCACCGTATTTTCTCCATTAATTGTAATTCGCCACTATAGAGTCCTGTAGAGGTTTCCGCGACGGAATTATTCCGAAGGCGCTGCATTGTGGCAAAATAGGCGTAGTGCGCTCTTTTCCGAAGAAAAAAGTGTAATGAGATGGACGCTACGTCAAGCTCTCGCCGACACTGGCTGAAAGCAAGAAGCCAGGAACAAATGCTGGAGGTAATTAGCGGAAAATTAGCCAAATTTTACCCTAAATTACTTTCAAGGGGATATCATTGCCCGAGTGGAGGAGGGATGGAATTACTTCCTGGGACAAGTCCCTCGCCGGAGATAAAGTTGCAATACTTAATGGAAAGTCGAAGAACAATAAAAACACAAATAAAACAGAACAATGCTGCTTTTTGGATGGCAGTTCCTCCGGCCCGGCAATAAGAATAACTAAAACTCTTGGGTTTGGGTATCCAGAACAAACTGGAGCATCAAAAACAGGTAAAAGTTTGCGAGAAATCAAACTTGCCTAGATGAGAGGGAAGGCCTGCCAAAAAATAAGGAAAACAATCCCGGAGGGGATTAAAAGTTTTCTTACTTTATAAATGAGAAGCGTCGACAACGGACACGCCGATAACCTTATTAAGCAGAAAGTGTGTTTTGAAGCGAAACGAAGTAGGTCTGTCCTGTCTAGAAGGTGAGCAAAGCATTCGGGTAGAACTAAATATCTTCCAAGAAGCTCGAGAACCATATCGATTTCGTTGAAATCCTCGGATCCGGGTAAATTGCTTCGATATCTACCGATTCCTAATTTAACTGATGACTACACCCAGAATTAAGTGAAAAATTTAAAACGTTCCATAAAATTTTACTTCAGACGGAATCCAGGAGAAAAATATATTCGAGGACTTAACAATTCTACGAAACCTGAGCCTTCTGCAAAAGCTTTTGGGTCAAAAGATTACTTTGTAATGACATAGCTTTGTCAAAAATGGTAGCCATCGAATTTTCTTAATGACAATTTCATTTTCTCTGGTAACTCTGGAAATTTCCTATAATTATTTGCAAATAATTTTTGAAGGCCCTTTTAAAGTAGATTTAAACATTCTTTGTTAAATAAAAGGGTTTGGACATTTTACTTTGGAATTTTTTTTTTTATTCAACATAATAGATTTAGTGTACATGAATCAGCTTGATTAGCTCTAACATGTAGTATTTCAGATCTTAACCTAGGGTATGAATGCTATTAGACTCCTCATCTAAGTAGCTTTATTGCACTGTTAATTGTTGGTGTTGCTTGCATTAGATGTTGGTAACCCTCCACAGTATCCAGGTTTATTGGATGATGATGGCCCAGGTGGGGGTTTGGTTGTTGTTTTTATGGCAGGCTGTTTGCGTACTTCTTCTTAAGGTGGGATATACATTTTGAACGAGAAAAAAAACTCATTTTTGAAAATTTTTTTTCAAGGGGAAGTTTTTATTTAAATCAATAGAAACTTTTTTGCAATTATAAGTGTATCCAGTAGTATACAAAAAAAAATTTTTTTAATTTTTTTCAACAAAATGGCGGCCGTTAGATGGTGTTGAAAAAGTCGTTGTATTTTGCTTGTGACGGTTCTCCTGGTCGCAATTTTGATGAGAAATCAAAAAATCAAAAAAATTTACATTAATTACATTCACAGTTACTAGATGAATTACAAAAAAAGTGAAAAAAAAAAATTGCACTTTTGGCGTAACTTTTTCGAAAAAATCAACAATTTCTCCGCCATTTTATCACATTTTTCCATATTTAGTAATAAAATATTACAATCATTTTTAATTCATATAGAAGGTAATACTATAATAAAGAAATCCTATAAGTTTCAGCTCAATCGGATAATTAGTTTTCGAGTTATTACCGCCATAAACTCCGAAAATGCTGTTTTGAGAAAAACGCGTTGAAAGTTTTAATTATCGAAAAATCGTACTTACATTTTAATCAGCAATCCCGGGAACGATGAAAAAAAAAACACTTGGAGCTCGAATTTCGAAAAAAAGGGTTTCAGGAGCGTATTCTACGGGAAATTTACTAACTTTTTATGCAAAAAAAAAAAACTGAATTTTTTGGTCATTCAAAATGTATATCCCCCCTTAAGGCCTCTCCTATAATCTTTGTATAGTTGATAGGCGAATGATAGTCCCACGAAGATAGTTAGGACTAACAGTGTAACTTCTATAATTTCGGATTTGATGTCTTCTGGGTTTAGAATAATTGAGTTGACCACCTGGTCGGCGTTGGCCACTTGTTTAGTATTCGTAGTGCCCATTATTTGTAGTTTGTTGCGATTGACTGACGATTTGCTGTCTTTGGGTCTCTTTTTAACGGATATTTATGCTTTGGTTTGCACAGTTTAGTGGGTCGTTCTTCTTGACCCTTTCGAATTTTTTGGTTGTCAATATGTTTCTGGCTGAGGGGTTTGGGTGCTCTTTTAGCCTGGTCAGATATTTTTTGCTGAAGTTGATTATTTCCTCTTCGACCTCTTTGGTATTTGTGTCTCTAAGCAGAATTTTGTTGTTGACGTATTTCGGTGCGCCAGTTAGCTCTCTGATTATTTTGGACTGTGCCCGTTTGATTACTGCAATTCTGGATTTTTTTGCCGCTCCCCAGAGTTGGATGCCATATGTCCATATTGGCTTTATGACGCTTCTATAAACTGCTATTTTTGCTTCTAGACTGAGCTTTGATTTTCTATTTAGTAGCCAGTACATCTTGTTGAAAGTGAGTCTCAATTGCTCCTTCTTTTTTTTAATGTGTGTTTTCCAGGTTAATCTGTGATCCAGGTGAATGCCCAGGTATCTAACCTCACTCACTAGTTTCACTTGTTTATTGTTAACTTTGATTGGTCTGCAGGTCATCTTTTTTAGGGTAAATGTAATTTGCTCGGTCTTGTCTTCATTTAGTTTGATGCCCCATTTTCTCGTCCAGTCAATTACTTTTTGCATATGCTCTTGAATTACACGAGTTGCTGTGTAGGGATTCTTATGAGCGAAAATTAAGGCAGTGTCATCTGCGAATGTTGTGGTTGTGATCTCTTTATCCGTTGGGAGGTCTGCCGTGTATATTAGGTAAAGTACGGGTCCTAGTACGCTTCCTTGGGGGACTCCCGCGTTGATCTGGTACGTTTTGCTAACAGAATTGTTGTATGTGACTCGAAATTTTCTATTTGCGAGGTAGCTGTGCAGGATGTTGTAGAATTTTGCAGGCAGTAGTTCTCTGATCTTTATTAGCAGTCCGTCATGGTTAACTTTGTCAAATGCCTGGGCTACATCCAGGAATAGCCCGATGCAATATTCCTCGTTTTCCATGGCTGCTTTAATTTTGTTGTAGATCTTATGAACTTGCTCTATGGTACTATGTTGACTTCTGAATCCAAATTGGTGAATAGGGATGATGTTGTTTCTGTCTAAACTATTTTGGAGTTTATCTAGTAGAAGTTTTTCAAAGAGTTTGGATAGTATTGGGAGCAAGCTTATGGGTCTGTAGGAGGCCACCTTCAATACGTCTTTCCCGAGTTTGGGGATGAAGAAGATTTTGGCTAGTTTCCATTTTTCCGGGAAGTGGTTAAGGCGAAGAATTGCGTTGAATATGAATAGGATGCCGATTTTTCCGTTCATAGGAAGGGCCTTGATCAGTTGGCCGGTTATGTTGTCGAGGCCTGGGGCTTTTCGCGGGTTTAGCTCCTGGATTTTCCATAGTACTGAGCTAAGGGTAAAGCTGATCGGTTTACCCTTTTCGATCTTTGTTTGTCTTTCGATGTTTGTGGTGATGGGTTTAAAGACCTTTTCTAGGTGTTCCGCGAATGCCTCCGCTTTAGCTTGATCTTCGTTGATCCATTGGTTGTTGTTCCCGAGTATAGGCGTGTTTTGCTGGATCGGTTTTTTTATGCCTTTTGTTACTTTCCATATGGAGTAACCTGAGTCGGGGTATTGGTCCAAGCCTGCTGTGAATTCATCTATCTTCTGGTTCCTTTCGGCTTCTAATTGAGTTTTGAGCTTTTTGATTGCTTGGTTCAGCCAAAGATAATCTAATCATATAGATTTCCACTCTAGAACAATGAAATCGGCCGCTGTTTTCGTAAAGCTTTTTTTGCCTATGCACAACTACATAGAAGACTGAGGTAGCCGCTCTCGATCTGAAATTTCATAAACAAATACAACAACAATGCATTAGGGGAAGAGAGCAAATTTTACGTATGCGTAAGTTACTTTGCTGGGTGCCACCCCCCCCTGGGCCCCCCCTAACCTGCTACATAAATGAATGAATTTTCTGTTTAGACTGTTGAGTTGAGATATATTCAAGTTCTTGGAATTCTGTTAAGAGACATGCGATAGATCACGGTGGGATTTTCAATATTTTGCGTATTTTCAGTATACTTTTGATTCTAAGAGTTTTTCTATAATATTTAATATTATATAATAAAATTATAGTTTGGTAATTTTGTAGTTTCGTAATTTTGTAGTTTCGTAGTTTCGTAATTTTGTAGTTTCGTAGTTTCGTAATTTCGTAGTTTCGTAGTTTTGTAGATTTGTAGTTGCGTAGTTTTGTAGTTTTTTAGTTCCGTAATTTTTTAGTTTCGTATTTATGGTAGCAGTATATTTGTATTATGAATAATTGTACTTGAATTGAATAGTTTTTGATTTTTTTTTAACACATATATGGGTAATTCTTTTACAAACCGTACGGATTTTGATAAAAATTGACCGACATGTCTCCGATTTGGCTGAAACTTTTTTTACGGATTCTATATCGAAAAATAAGAGATACGTGTCCGAGGATTTTTTTTTGTTCCGCATATTTTCGATAATACTAGTGATCGAAAATGTGAGAATAATGAATTTTTTGGCTTGGAGACTCATTTTCAAAAATTCATAACTCTGGTTTTATTTGAGCTACAAACTTCTTTTTTTTCATTTTAAATCTAAAGGACTGAGTTTTGAGAAAAAAATATTTTTAATAAAAATTATTAACAAATTCATATTGTTATTAACAATTTAATTGTTTAAATCAATTTTTAACAATGGCCCCCACCTCGTAGCAAGTTTTTAGTATTTTTATTGTATTCTCCGTCATATTTTACATAAAAAACATGTTTTCAAAATATGGTACCTTTATTATTACTATTTTTAAAACATTAATTTATATATGACATGTATAAAGAAAACGGTTTTTTGTTAATAAAAAGAAAACTATAGCTCGGATCGAAAAAGTTACATATAAAAGGTGTAGGTAATAAAAAGACCTACAATTTCTGTCTTACTTATTTTTCGACATAACCTCAAACTTTTCGAATAAAACGCAAAAAATATTAAAAAATCCCCTTTTTGAAACATTATTTATTGATAAAAAGACTATAAAAAATTAAAAAAGAAATTAACATATAATTTTTGTGTTTTTAATATGTTTCTCAACTAACCATCAAAAAAGTAGTTGAGACAAGAATTGTAGATCTTTTTATTATCTACAACTTTTATATTTAACTTTTTTTGACCCGAGCTATAATTTTCTTTTTATTAACAAAAAACCCTTTTTTTTTACATGTCGCGCTATATAAATTAATGTTTTAAAAATAGTAAAAATAAAGGTACCATATTTTGAAAACATGCTTTTTATGTAAAACTTGACGGAGAATACAATAAAAATACTAAAAATTTGCTACGAGGGGGGGGCCATTGTTAAAAATTGATTTAAACAATTAAATTGTTAATAACAATATGAATTCGTTAATAATTTGTATTAAAAATATTTTTTCTCAAAACTCAGTCCTTTAGATTTAAAAAGAAAGAAGTTTGTAGCTCAAATAAAACCAGAGTTATGAATTTTTGAAAATGAGTCTCCAAGCCAAAATATTCATTATTCTCACATTTTCGATCACTAGTATTATCGAAAATATGCGGAACAAAAAAAAATCCTCGGACACGTGTCTCTTATTTTTCGATATAGAATCCGTAAAAAAAGTTTCAGCCAAATCGGAGATGTGTCGGTCAAAAAGGTGTTCGGTTTGTAAAAGAATTACCCATATTTGCGATAATGCCTGCGAATAGGCGATAATGCTACATTTGTCTCTAGTAGCTCTTCAGCTACGAAAGCAAGATTTTTCAAATTCCCTGTTAAAGACAACGAAAAATATGAAAAGTGGATTTTAAAGTGTAGTGAGCCAAATTATTAGATTAGGAATATATAGGGTGTCCCAATATTCACGCAAGAAGTAATTTTAATAAAAAAACATACACGCTGTTGGACTTTTTTCTTGGTTTTTTTTTTTTTTTTTTGAGTCTAAGCTTTATGCCAATAAGACCACGACCACCTACGCTTTGAAGGAGGAAGTTGAGCGCTGTGTCAACGAAATCCAGCCACATTTATGTAAAACGGTCATGGAGAATTTCAACAAAAGAGTGCGTTTGTTCCAGCAAAGTCGTGGAGGCAATTTACCCGATATTGTATTCCATATATAACCCTATATTGTATACTTTATGGATCAGTAAAAAAAATACAATTTTTAATTACAAACCTGTGTTTTCTATCAAAATTTCTTCTTGCGTGAATTTTGGGACACCTCATATTTTCATATTTCATCAAATATAGGAAGCTTACTCTTATTATTTGAACATTTTGTTATTAAGAAAAAGAAAGAAAAATATTAAAAGAAAAAGAGGATATTATTGAAATGTGTAGTAAAAACATTGTTATTGTAATGAAATAAAGTGATATTTCCTGTTAATTATTTATTAATTTGCGTATTATACACATATAAAATTCCAGTCCAATTTTCAATTCGGTGTGCGTAGTTATAACTCCAAGACGCTTAAAAGGCTTTGATACGTAGTACAATTTATAATGAATTTTTTATCTAATTTTTTAATCAAAGAAAATTGTATTTAATTCAATTTCAAACCGACTGGGCTAATGTGTTGTACATTTTATTTTAAAAATATATAATCATTATTCATCAATTTAAATATTCATGAAATCAAAACTAGGAGATTCTACGAAAAAATTATAAACCTTCCCTCAGAGGTTTGAAACAGAAGAAAGTGCTCCCTAGTCCATTTTCACTAAAGATCACCGCAGACGAACTACTGTCTTTGGCAGACAATTTTAATGCGAATAGAATTTCGGCGAATTAATATCCACTCATTTTTCAGGGTCTAAACTGTATACCGCTCCCCCGACAGTATCTCTCTTGTGCGATAATTCTAAAAGAGTTTCGCTCTTTGTGAGAACTTTGGTTGTGAGGTCTGAAATATTCTGATGTCGCATGAACACAAGAACTGCTTGTGTGTGCGTGCGATCAGAGGCCAAGAGCTTTACTTCAGAGGCCAAAAATGAAAAGCTCTACGGCCGTTTTTGTTCCTCTAGAGTAGATATCTATATGATTATGTTGTCTGTGGTTCAGCTCTGTCTTGGCTTGCGGCGATCTTGTTGTTTGCCAATGTCTTTTTGCCTTCCTCTTGTTTTTTAACAACTGCGGTATTGTTGGACTGTGCTGTTCAGATATTCTTTCAGCTACTCGGGGCTCGGGGGTGGCGTGCTGGGCACAGTCTTTGATGGTGTCATTGAGATGGTCTAAAGCACTTTCTATATCCTCCTCTGTTTTTAGTTTTACATGTGGGCAGTAGGTCTTTTTAAATAAATGCTGGAATTTTGGCCAGTTTGTTTTACCGTTTGTTAGCTTGTGTGGTGTTTCCGTAAGCTTGGGTATCCTGCTGAGTTCTATGATTGTTGGAGAGTGGTCAGATGAGAGATCTTCGGTGGTTGTGGCATTAAAGAGGTGGGGATTTAGGCCCTTGGATAAGCCAAAGTCTATGATGTCTGGTCTCATAGTTGCAACCAAGCAGCCGAAGCAAGCGGACGTGTTCTACGGAGCAGGTGCAAAGCGAAAGTGCTTAAGGTGCAAAGTGATTTAAGTGACTAAAAGTGAATAATCAGCAAGATTAAAAAGCAGCGAAAAGCAAAGGTATCATCGAATGATTTCAATTGACGCGGGCAGAACAAAGGAAAATAAACGAACAAATAGCGTAACAAGTGTAACAAGTGCATGTGAAAAGACACTTAGTGCAAGTGCATGTGAAGAGATGAGCTCCCCGGACGAAGAGGGGAGAATGGATACAGACCAGCAAAGCCAAACACTGGATACAGGCAATAGCTCACCTACTCCAGCAGGTATAGAACGCTATTTCAAAATTGTAACACGCAAACGCAAACGTGAACAATTAATTGCCGAAGAAGCGCACGGCAGCAATACTTCGCAAGGTAGGCAATTATTCGCCGGTAAAGCGACCCAACGTAACCCAGATGTTGCAACGGGCAATAGATATGCAGGGCTAAGCGATGAATCCGATACACCTCCCAAACCGCCACCAATCTACGTGCGAGTGCAAAATAATGCAGAGCTAATCAAAGATATAAAATCGCTAATAAAAAAAGACTCATTCTATGTAGTTGACATCAAAAGAGGTCAACTAAAAGAAACAAAAATACAAGTCCAAAAACAGGTGGACTATTGCCAGATAGCAAACATGCTAAATAAAAAGGGGCTGCAATACTATACTTACCAACTGAAGAGTGAAAAGGGCCTTAGGGTAGTCATCAAGGGCATAGATCACGATGTCCCAACAGAAGAAATCAAACAAGACCTCGAAGAACAAGATTTTAAAGTAAAATACGTCCACAACATACTAAATAGGCACAAACAACCTCAACCAATGTCCAAGATTGAACTAATGCCAGAATGTAGCAAGCCACCCAAAGGAAAAAGTCACCCTATCTATGACCTACGATACATCCTCAACAGGAAAGTAACCGTAGAAGAACCGTACAAGGGGAAAAGCCCTATTCAATGTAAAAATTGCCAGGAATTCGGCCATACCAAAACATACTGCAAGCTTAGCAACGTATGCGTCGCTTGTGGGAGAGGTCACGCAACCGCCGCTTGCCCGGAACTAAAAAGTAATGCCGCTGCAAAAAAATGCAGCAACTGCGACGGCAATCATACGGCCAACTACAAAGGTTGTCCAGTATACATGGCCATTGGCCATTCAGAACAATCAAAAAAGCCAATACTCCCAAAGCGTAATAGCAACCAATAAATTAGATCACAAACCTCAAAGCAACCCCCAAACTACCAAAAAAGTTCAGATACTCCCTACAATCCATCCAACATATGCCGCCAATAATGAATTTTCGTACGCAAACATCGTAAAAAATAACGGACAAACAGGAGTGAACAACCAAAATGACAGTATAATGCAAATTTTAGTAACACTATCAAATAACATCAACCAACTAACGCAAACCATGCACCAGATGCAATGCATGATGAACAGGCAAACGGAAATTCTTAGCAAACTTATTAAATGAAGGGTATAAAACTAGCCCACTGGAATGCGAACGGTCTAACTAAACATAAGCTAG
The DNA here is from genome assembly GCA_949715965.1 of Dysmachus trigonus. Lineage (NCBI taxonomy): Eukaryota > Metazoa > Arthropoda > Insecta > Diptera > Asilidae > Dysmachus > Dysmachus trigonus. The sequence goes on along the minus strand of OX454322.1, from coordinate 38,355,828 downwards.
AACTAGAGAAATTCCTAAGTCTAAACCAAATTGACGTTATGCTAATATCGGAGACTCATCTAACCTGCAAAAACAACTTTAAAATCTACAAAAGGCTACACCTTCTACAAAAATAACCACCCTAAGAACAAGGCCCACGGAGGCACAGTCATCCTTATAAGAAATAGAATTAAACACCACCCCCTAAACTGCATCCAGTGGGAGGAAATCCAATACACAGCGATCTGTCTCACGGAGCTAGGCGGCCCCATAAACATAGCAGCGGTATACTGCCCACCAGAATTTACCATCCTCAAAGAAAAATTCAATAAGTTCATCAAACAACTTGGGAGCAGATTTCTTGCCGCAGGGGACTTTAACGCAAAGTCTCCACTATGGGGAGCTAGAATCACGTCGCCAAGGGGCAAGCAATTGGAAAAAGCAATACACGAGAATAATCTAAATTGTATCACGGGTAAAAAACCAACCCACTGGCCAACAGACTTTGGAATAAATCATGATTTTTCTTCTGCTATATTGATAATAAGTCTACATAGATGTAGTATGTATGTATATAAAATACAAACAAAAATCAGCTAGGGCTGCCACCAATTTTCGAACCAAGTTTTAAGTAAATATACAATTTATAACATACTATATATATAAAAAAAAATGTGTTGTTTTTCTTGTAGATGTAGATTGATGTGGCTGACCGAAGCCACACTTAGGTCATTATAAGCCCATTGAGATACCACTTTTTGTGACCAGGGTTTCTCGTGGGGATTGAACTCACAACATCTAGCGCCCTGCATCGCGTTACCAAACGAGCTCCTGAGGCCTCCCTTATTTTTCTTGTGGTATTTATTTATTTATGTGGTATTATTTTATTTATTTTATTATTATTGTGGTATTATTTTATTTATTCACAACTCAAAAGCTGACTACACTCTAAAAAGTAATTGTAAATTGTTATATAAACGAAGTAAAACTTTTATAAATAAATGTAAAAAGACACCATGAGTTGAAAAATGCGCCTTCAATGTGTAGCTGCGATTTTTCAAGCAATATACTGAGAAAAAACATTAAATCAATAATTTTCAAATATGCTTTGGCGCCAATACCGAATTTAACTAGGGTTCGCATTAAAATTTGAAGTTAACAATTTCCATCGTTAACGTATTCAAAACAGAATACTTTATTAAGGGTTTAGGGGTAGTCAGCGTCGTGAAAAACTTTAAATTATTCTTTTTTACAATAGTTTATTTTATAATACAAACAATACAAAGTTATTATGTTTTGTTTTAAATGTATTTTACAAAAATTTTAAAACAAAATATTCATTGTACACTAAGGTATCGCCATATTTGTTGGTCCCCGTCCCACAAGTCGTACTTTGCGGTGACAGTCAGGCCTGAAAAATTAGTACTTTAAATAATTTTTTTTTGTTGCAGTAACTTAATCTATTTTATAAAACAAATAATACAAAATTATTATGTTATGTTTTAGCTTTATTTTACAAAAATTTTAAAACAAAGTATTTATTGCAGACTAAGTTATCGTCATTTACTCGCGGATTTTCAAGGGAAAAAACACTAATTTATTTTTTATGTAAAATATGAGTTGTGATGAAAAAAAAGAAAGCTTCGATGAGGTACTGGAATAACTATTAAACTAATGATTTTTTTATGTTTGATTGATTTTAGATGAACCAGTAAAATGGCATTAGGGTTACCGACTTGTTGGACGGCGTACAGCAAGTATGGCGATAACTTAGTCTGCAATAAATATTTTGTTTTAAAATGTTTGTAAAATGAAGTTAAAACATATATATATATAATTACAGATATGGTTAGTTCTCTTGCCACACTTTTTGACGTTTTAACAATACCTGCATTTTTGGACGTTCAGATTTATTTGTCATATGACTTTTAGCAATACTCAATGCAATATCTTTGACCTCAAGTTTTCTTCCATCTGCACATGCCGTATTCCACAAAACGGTCGCATTTGTAATCGATGATGGAATAATACGTACTGATATGACCCACGTCCACTTTTTTGATCTTGCAATAGGCATAACTCGATTACAATACATATCGTGAATGTCGACTCCATCCATGAATTGATTATAGACAGCAATGGCATTTGGAAATAAAATATCTTCCTTTATTTTTAACTTTTTCTTGTAACGTTTCACTGACGTCTGAGGTGTTACACCTGTAGCCGTCAATAAAATAGATACTATTTTCTAATCCTTGAGTGTTATGAAATTTAGACCACTATTTTTTTCATGTTTTACGACAAATGCACCTCGAGATGCGTTTTTGGGAATATAGTTATGCTCTTTTACTCGATTTTCTCTTACCGTACCAGTAGCACGTAAGCTTGCCTTTTTTAGATGAATAAGTAGATCCGGGGAAGAAAAGAAATTATCAAAATATACGTGATATTTATTTAATTTTCTCACTGAAGTTTTATTGATAAGTTGCTCTAACATTTGAAGAACAACGCGACTACCCATAGCACACTGACAAAACTCCTGTGGTAATGATATTTTTTCCGCAATAAATATCACAGTCGAACAAATACCCATCTGCCCCACATAATGCTCACATTTTTATTCCATATCTAATAGGTTTTCCTTTTATAAAGCTTTTATTTAGCTCGTCCAAAGTACTTACACATCATTTCATTAATAGAAATTGCCGTTAAAAACACCCGGAATTTCTGAATATTTTTTCTGAAAATATTCAGTATGGGTCGAACCCTTCAAGCTTTGTCGTTCTCATTAACATCCTCTAAATTATGATATTTAATTTTAGCTTTAATCATCTCAAACTTATCACGCTTCATTACATTCGCAACAACATCATCATGTCTTAAAAATGGATCCAGTGACCAATAATCCCTTTGTGCTGATCTTTTATTGAAAGTCGTAAAAATGAGAATTCCGAGAAATGCATTAAAATCTTCACAACATAAATCAAATCCATGTTCTTTGGCCGCATCGATGATTTGTTCTTTTAGTTCCCTTGATAAAAAGTATTCAAAAAGTTCCACCGGAGAACATGATAACATTTTCTTCTTTTCGTTATCATTCAATAAAATCTCATTCGCAAGGATTTCGTTATAGCTTCTTTCTCCATTGGCCCATATATATTTATGCTCTTCTTCAAGTTTTGTTTGAGATGCAGCCATTTGACGAAAGCTCTCGCAAAATGGTATGATTTCGACTTCATCTAAATCAGAATTCTCCGCATCACTTTCATCACCTTTATCACCAGAATCATTTGGATTCGGAAAAAAATCATGTCAACACATTCCTCAACTTCATTCAACTCAAATTGATCTGCAGAATCATCATTCATTAGCGATGAACTTGGAGCAGATTCTATCCTTGTTTGTTTTCCGGGCATTGAAATCACTAATCAGTAAATATCCAAAAAAAAGAAGGTTTGTTGAATAGTATCCTTCACCTTTATTTACAAAAAAAAAAAAAAAAAAAAAAAAAAAAAAAAAAAAAAAAAAAAAAAAAAAAAAAAAAAAAAAAAAAAAAAAAAAAAAAAATCGTAAATGTAGCCTAACACAGTTTTTTGGATAGTCCAAAAAAAAAAAAAACTATTAGAAACAGCTGTAAAAATAGCTATTACAGGTAGTCCTGACAAAATTTGTTGCAGAAAAAAAAATTCCAGGTTATCCTCAACATTAATTCAAACATAGGTAACATAAAGTATTAAGGGTTCATAGCGAATTAGACCCATGAAAAACAGACTAGGGTAAGCTGCCCAGTGATGGCCACTGTACCAGTGATGGCCACTTTTGTCTTTGGGGTGGATTTCCAGCCAACCAAGCGAAATTCAAGATGCGCGCCTTTGCGATCCATATTCTTTCACATGTTGGCAGTAAGATTCCAATCGGGTTTTGGTTCGACCATTGCCCGGCTGAGCGCACGAGCGCATCGCGTCGGACGCTGCACAGTCGGCAGCCTGAGCGGTCGTTTTCTTAGTCAGAGTGTTAAGAGCAGCCGTTCAGGAGACACGCTGTCATTCGACTCACAGCAATCGCACGAGTCTCGGGCAGCTTCTTAATTGGAAAAGGAAAGGTAAGTTACTGTATTTTATGCTGCTTTTCAAATTTTTTCAAAATTTAAAGGGGGAAAAGGGGGTGGCCATCACTGGGCCATAAAAACATAGTCTGCCCAGTGATGGCCACACTTGAACTCGCTGCAGTACTGGCGCCGCCGAGCGTCTCGTAGAGAAGAGGAGATGCGTTGTGGGGGCCCATAAGAGTAAAATCAGACGCGCGCTGTGTTTGTATGGTGAGAAGTGGACATGGGAGGAAGAGAGATGGAGCAACGCGTCCATCTCACACGCAAACCTTGAGTCGGTGGGCTACGAACGGTGCCTGTCGTCTGCTGCGCTTGGACCGGACCCGGACCTCTCCTGACCGAGTGACAGGTGTCGTTCGCTCAACGCACAGAATTGCCCCAGAGCTCCCCAAAATCGCCAAATAAACCGGCCGCTCAGGCCGCGCCTGCGGCCTGTCTGGTGGGATGCATGGGAGGGAGCGTCCCACCACATCCCTCGCCTACAGGCGACCGGCCTATTTGGCGATTTTTGAGAGCTCTGCACCCCCCCCCCCCCCCCCCCCCCCCCCCGCCCTTTTTTCCCCCACTTTCCACCCACCGTCACCGTGCGGAGGGAAGGACCATGTTAGGGTATGGGACGGGCGGGCTGTGGAGAAGAGGAAAACTCTGAGTAAGGAGGAGGGGGCGCACTATGGGCTAAACGGCACTTTTTGTGTTTAAAACCTAATATCTCGGAAGAAACCGAAGATATTAACGTAAATTTTTTTTTAAATTGAAGCTGAGACTATGTAGATTACTGGAAAATTAACCAGAATGGCTGAAATGAAAATAAACACTATGTAACATAACCTCAAAGTTGCATTTTTTTCTGAAAAATTGAATAGGCTCACACCAACAAAAAATTTGGTCTTTATTTTAAATGTCATATATGCTATCCGATGAACTTTAACCTGCTGATCACGAATCCGAGGTCAGAATTGCCCCCCACCCTACAGATTTCAGAAAAATGAAGAATTTCCGTGCCTAGTATAAGCCTTTTTAACTCTTTGAGTTACAAAACACGAGCTTAAATTAATTTTTACTATAACATACTAACTGAAGGTTTTTGGGGTCGCTGATGACGAATCTGAAGTCAGATTTTGAAAATTCAAAATGGCGGATCCAATATGGCGGACCAAAATTTTTATATTTGATCGAATTTGGACTAAAAATTGAATGCATGGGTTTTTGGAGTCGGTAATTACGAATCTGAAGTCAGATTTTGAAAATTCAAAATGGCGGATCCAATATGGCGGACCGAAAATTTAATATTTGACCGAATTTCGACTCAAAACCGTATCCATGGGTTTTCAGGGTCGCTGATCACGAATCTGAAGTCAGATTTTGAAAATTCAAAATGGCGGATCCAATATGGCGGACCGAAAATTTAATATTTGACCGAATTTCGACTCAAAACTGTATACATGGGTTTTTGGGGTCGCTGATCACGAATCTGAAGTCAGATTTTGAAAAGTCAAAATGGCGGATCCAATATGGCGCACTATGGGTTAAACGGCACTTTTTATGTTTAAAACCTAATATCTCCGAAAAAAACGAAGATATTAACTTAATTTTTTTTTAAACGAAGATATTAACTTTAACTTTTAATAGCTGTTGACACAATTAAAAAAAAATTAAGTTAATATCTTCGTTTTTTTCGGAGATATTAGGTTTTAAACACAAAAAGTGCCGTTTAGCCCATAGCGCGCCATATTGGATCCGCCATTTTGACTTTTCAAAATCTGACTTCAGATTCGTGATCAGCGACCCCAAAAACCCATGTATACAGTTTTGAGTCGAAATTCGGTCAAATATTAAATTTTCGGTCCGCCATATTGGATCCGCCATTTTGAATTTTCAAAATCTGACTTCAGATTCGTGATCAGCGACCCTGAAAACCCATGGATACGGTTTTGAGTCGAAATTCGGTCAAATATTAAATTTTCGGTCCGCCATATTGGATCCGCCATTTTGAATTTTCAAAATCTGACTTCAGATTCGTAATTAGCGACTCCAAGAACCCATGCATTCAATTTTTAGTCCAAATGCGATTAAATATAAAAATTTTGGTCCGCCATATTGGATCCGCCATTTTGAATTTTCAAAATCTGACTTCAGATTCGTGATCAGCGACCCCAAAAACCTTCAGTTAGTATGTTATAGTAAATATTAATTTAAGCTCGTCTTTTGTAACTCAAAGAGTTAAAAAGGCTTATACTAGGCACGGAAATTCTTCATTTTTCTGAAAACTGTAGGGTGGGGGGCAATTCTGATCTCGGATTCGTGATCAGCAGGTTAAAGTTCATCGGATAGCATATATGACATTTAAAATAAGGACCAAGTTTTTTGTTGGTGTGAGCCTATTCAATTTTTCAGAAAAAAATGCAACTTTGAGATTATGTTACATAGTGTTTATTTTCATTTCAGCCATTCTGGTTAATTTTCCAGTAATCTATATAGTCTCAGCTTCAATTTAAAAAAAAATTTACGTTAATATCTTCGGTTTCTTCCGAGATATTAGGTTTTAAACACAAAAAGTGCCGTTTAGCCCATAGTGGGGCGTAGTTCTGGTTCGATCTAATTCGGTTTCTATTTTAATTAGGCATAGGTGCATCAACATGGCTCTAAGACCGGTCAACCAGGAACAGGAGGCTCGGGTGCAGCGGCCGCAGCAGCAAAGCGACAGAAGACCGCAGCAGAACCTCCAGCTCGGAGAAACACACGGTGGAACAAGTAGATTTAAGTATGAGAAGGGGAGTGGCCATCACTGGGCAAGGGGGTGGCCATGACTGGGCTAGGCCTGGCCATCACTGGGCAGATTGTACTTTTTTGTTTATAATTATTTTGACATCAAATAAACTTTATTTTTCTGTTTTTGAAAAGCGTAGCACCTTTCTCAAACCCTCTAGTATACCCGTGATTTTTTTCATACCGCTGAGTTGTACTGGAGACGCATGGTCGTGCAAACTATGAAGCACCGCGCTTAAAGTGGACATCACTGGGCAGGTTACCCTATTTTTCAATAATTTTTTTAGTAGGTTCAGTTGTAAATATAAATATGGGAGGGGTTTTACTTCAATAGATATAGTGTCGAAGTACATGAAAACAATTTTTTTTGTTTATTTTTCTGATTTTTTGTTGTTGAAACAGGCGGTTGAAAAAAAGTAAAAAAAAAAAGACGGCTTCGCCTTGTTGATGGTATCTCCGAGACGGATGGTCTGAAACTAAAAAATGAAAAAGTTTTAGATTCAGTATGACAAGGGCTATAGCATGAATAGACAGATTTTTGATTTTTTGAAAATTGACAAAATGGCGGACATTTTTCGAAAAAATTCCAAAAATCATCATTTTTTTCCCCGTTTTTGCCCTTAAAAAAATACTTAAAATCAAAATTTCAAAAAACTGTCTATTCATGCCATAGCTATAGTTATAGAGAATATGTGGTAAAAATTTGGTGAAGATTGGTTCAGTAGTCACCGAGATTTTATCAACAAGGTGTCGAAAAACGTTGTTTCGAGAAAAACGCGATCAAAGTTTTTTTTAATGAAAAATCGTAAAAAAATCTCACCTGCGCTTAATCAGCGATGCCTGCACCATACAGTATGCCTTCTGTATGTTCATAATTAACGTTTTCATCCAACGCAGCGTTTCTGCGGATGATTCTGGCTTTCTTAGAGGCAATAGTGCTGATGCGCGTCAGCATCTCGTACGCGCTGTCGGTCACGGTAATCAGCAAATTGTATGGCGGCCGGGACGATTTTGACGCCCATTAATATAGTTAGAGTGCCAAAAATATAGTTAGAGTGCTCCGATCTTTATAAAATTTTAATATGATATTTCTATATATACAGGGTGTTCAGAGGTGGGAGGTCAATACTGAAGGGGGTGAAAGGTCAGACCGAGACAAGCAAAAAATCGTATGGGTGGGGGGGGGGCATCTCGCACCGTTTGGCAGTTACAGGGTGATTCGTAAATCAGGATTTTGCCTTATATGGGAACCGCTCTTGTATTTTTATCTTTTTTTCTACGCATTGCAGCGGCCCCAAACTGATTTCAAAAAATCACTATTTAGAAGCCCTGTTTAATGTTTGACACCAAAATCAGTTTAATCAGTGACACCAAAAACTGCGTGTACCCACTTTTTTTCGAAGAAATTGAAAATTTTGGAAAAATCTTGGATCCGCCATTTTGAATTACGAAAATCTGATAGCAAATTCGTAATCAATGACCCTCAAAACTAGTGTATATACATTTTTGGTTATAGTCGAACATAGTGAGATAAAAAAAAGTGATCTTAAGTAATATTAGCAAATATGCGTAGAAAATAATTTACAATGTTGCAATTTTTATGCAGCCTAATATTTTTAACGAAAAGAATGCCTGCATATTTTTGAAGTTTAAGTCCTAAGAAGACGTTTTATGCACTTTATTGCACCAAAAAGTTGCCTTTTCTCCACTAAATCAGTCGTATTACGAAAAAAAAAAGTGAACAAGGAATTTATTTTTAATATATAATTTTTTTTTTTTTTTTTTTTTTTTTTTTTTTTTTTGTTGGATCGTGTCGGGCGACTCTGGAAAAGTCTCGATGAGAATTCACCACCCCTTCGATAAAAGTTAGGGCCGTAAAGTTTTTTGTTATTCAGGCATTAATGGCTTAAAAATAGAGGTTTGTGATACCTTTTCTTCGGAAGGTGTATTATAAATATTCAGATGTAACTGAGCGTTATTGACATTGATGTTTAACTGGTGATATTTCACTGTTTAGAAATCAAAGAAAGAAGAATTACCGAAATCAGTTATTTGTTAGTTTAGTGAGCATTTTATGAGTTTATCGTTATAACTAATGTAATTGATGAATACTGATTATCGGCTAGTAAGTTTTCTAGCTATTTTCTACATAACTCGGCATCAATATAATGAATAGTTAAAAAAAATTAAAATATCATTCTTTAACGTAATAAAAAATATCATATCTGCCCTATGAGTTAAAATATAAGTCATAATTATTATTATTATTATTATTATTATTATTATTATTATTATTATTATTATTAATATTATTATTATTATAATGTATTGCTTGCATGTATTTGAATGCGTCACAGAGAACTCATTGTCTTATTACATCAAAAGGAAAATTTATCTTATCTTTATCTCGATGCAATATATTAGCTGCATTTGTTTCATCTATACGTACACTTTTTATTGAACTATATTATATTTTATTAAAATGGCGTGGCCAACTTCCTTAGGGTTACAAATTAGCGTCCACATTTTTTGTTTTGGTGATATGGGATTTTTAGACACGGCACAACATAGCACAATATATATTGTATAGGTAATCTAGCAGTCACCCGCTGTTGTCGCATTCAGTTCTAACTCCCATTGTAACATTTCATTAAGTTTGTTCACACTCGTGTTGTTGTTCTCATAAGTTGTGTTACCTTCTTTCCGCCTAACCTGCGTGCGTCATCAATTATCATCTTGTCGGCTTTGCTAGTCCTGCTGATAAAACATATTGCTTATTTTGTGCTACTTCTGTTCGTGTTATTGTTTACATAATGGAAAATTGCTGTGCCAACGCCACTTGCACGATTACCACCCTGGTTCCGGTTTCTGAATGTGTGACCTGCAGCGGAAATATCGTCAAAAATAGTCCAAAAAATGCACACGTGTTCATTTCCTGTTCTACAAAATTTTTCTTTGCAAAAAAATCGAAATTTTATTTTATTACATTGCTGTACAAAATGGCCATTTTGCAAAAACCAAAGCAAAAAAAGAAAAAATTCAAAAACATGGTTTGAGAAAGTTTAGACATTCGGACCGCGATGTCTGGTGGTTATATGATCATTCCATAGCAGCAACAACAAGATAATCGACTTTGAAAAGAAAAAAGACAAACAATTTTTTTAAAAGATCCAAAAAATAATAGGGTTTTTGAAGATTTTATGCAAAACAAATACCAGATTCTGAAAGATTATCCCCAAAAACCCCCTATATACAATTTTGGAAGAAAATCGCCTCAATTTTCTATTCGAATCGTACAATTGAACTTGCGTGCACAATACAAGTTTTGCGCATTAATGGGTTAAAAACGTCATTGCTTACTACTGCGTGGAATGCAGACGCGTTCCGCGCAATTAAATGCAATAACGAATTTATTAACTCCACCCAGCATTAGCAAGCTTCCTTGCATATAAAATCCATCGATCAACTCGCCAAAATCAAATAATCTAAGGGGATAGATGACCTTATCTCGATGGTCGAGTCTATTGCGAACTTTAATAAATTAAAACTATTGAACCTGGAAAAGTCTCTGACGACCCTCGATACTTCCTTTAACTCGCTACTCAGCGAGCGTATCAAAAAACTTCTTAGCGATTTACATGACATTCTTGGTAGTCACTTCGTTCAACGTTTCGAAAGAACTGAACCCGATTCGCGCGGACTTCAACGGATACCAAACCTGCTAGTCTCGAGCAAAGAGTATCTATTAACGAGAGGGGACACTCGTTACGTATTTCCTTATCTGTTTTCGACCTTGGTACCGTTACAGGAATGAAATGGGAATTTATGCTAGAAATAGTTAGTAATAAAGAAAGCATAAGTGAGAGAAAGACACAAATTTGGGGCGAAAAGTGGAACACTCCTGTAGGGTGCACCTCACAAAAATCTTTTATCACAAAACTTTTCTATGAACACATTACACGCTGCCTTTCCCACAGCCACACACCAAACACATTATATTATGCTTACCCATCATTTATCTAAAGCACATTTAATTTAATTTAATTAATTGCTTCTAAGAAAGCACTTTTTTACTCAAAAACTTTTAAGCTTCTTCACATTCCCAAACAAATCAAGACCACCCGGTACTTTTCGTAAGCGAGCAGCACACAAAAGAAATTCCGCTCGGGGGCGCCTTTAAAAACGCACAATGAAAAAATGTAAACAATCTCGTCCGTATTCATGCTCGGTGTGTGCTGCCTGCCTCTTCTCCCTTCTCCGTTTCGGCATTTCCCTATAACTTAACATTGCGAGGAGAGGTAAACTTGAGCGACCTAGTACTGGTGCCCAGCTCTGGGGCGCCTTTAAAAAAGCGTTCATAAAAAAAGCTTCAGTTTATAGCTTACGCTGTAAAAGCTGTCTGTGAGAACTTTTTGGTGACTATTTCTCTCTCTACATTTCGTATAGGTATTTACAGAGGTAGTAGCCCTGAGCTGCTTTATCTAATGGGAAATTTTGCTGGGTGTATTATGCAAGCTCTCATATGAGTTGGAATTTTGAGAGGGTATTAAAGTGTCCCTTCTTGTGAAATAGATATTCTTTGTCTCGAGTGCGTCGGAGCTTCCCTCTCGCATCATTCCCCTTCTCACACAACCAAGGACACAAGGGCATTCTCCGATTGTTGACGCAACGAATAGCATATACTCTGCTACAGCAGAGCTCTCCAACGTGTGTCATGCTTTCATCGAAGTTTTCGATGACTTCAAGTCCTTTATCTCTACCTCAGCACCGGCTGCTCAATTATTACCAATTCACACTACGCCTCCATCTCTACTGCTATCAACTCGCTCAACTTATGTCCAGGCCTGTGATTCTGATTCCCCACCATCTCCCTCACTAAAAATTGTAGACACAACCTGGACTGAAGCGGACTGGACTCAGAGGCTATCGAAGCTTAGTTGCAGCAACTCATCTACCTTGAAGAACTGTTTTTCTGTATACCTTAATGGCGCGATGCCGATGTATACTTGGTTCGGAATTTTTTCAGAAATAACTTCGCCTTCAGCGTAATCAACTGTAAGAAAATTCCACTCCCCAATAGGCAAAATTCCAGCTTTCGGGTCAGCAGTCCACCCAAATATTCATAGCTTTTTGACAGCATCCCTAGCCGCGTCCCAATTTCATACGCTCTCACATCCTAAGCTCCACTGCCCCGACAGTTCCCTCCAGAACTAACGCCTCCAAACCTGATTGTTAAATCTCCACAAAGCCTTCATCGATCACCCCCTCCGCTACATTACCTGTCTCCACCGCACCTACCTCTTCCTCAACTAATAAACCCGCATTTATTGACCCTGTTCTTCCCCCTGTGTTTAAGCTGACAATGCAATCAACCGAATCTCGTCATAGCCACTCACAACTTATGCCCTTTACTTAGCCTTTCTTCATTATAAAGCCAACAATGTCTGCTTCGAAGGGAAAACTAAGATCTATGTGATAATCTCTATCCACCAAGAAGGTCTCCGCACTGAATCTACTGTTCTGCGTCAACTATTCTTTAAATACCATGAAGCTTTCAGTACTTCCCCTCAGGAAGTTGCTGAAGACCTCTCCTCCTATGCTTGTTATGTTAGCTCTAAGCGTATTTTCCACCTCCAAAAGGCTCGCAATGACTCTAGAAATTTCGTTCGTTCCTAGCCACCTGTCTATTTCCACCCCTGACCCCCATTCCTCTGCACTCAATAAAAATTTCCACCATTCGACTATATCTCTGTCCCTTTATTAACAGAATGTCAGAGGACTCCGCACTAAAATTCATGACATCTTCTTAAAGCCCCAGTTGCTCCGTTTTGATATTTTCGCCCTAACTGAAGCAAACTGAACTCCCGACTTCAACAATTGTGAAATATTCCCACACGACTTCACTGTCTTACGTGTCGATGATCATTTACATTCTACTGTCTTCCGGTCGCGGCGTTCTCCTCGCTGTTCACAACAGTTACTTCACTACTCAAATCACCACCGCCAACTATCGCTTTTACGAAAAAGTGGTGTTCTACTGACTGTAACTGGGGACGAATACCGTTTTTATGGTACCAAAATCATTATAGGGGTAAGAACAAAATATTAAAGATATTTGAGCTCAAAAGTTACTCTTACTGCCCATCGAACAAATTACCACGGAAATTCGTGCTGTCAAGTCGACCTGCCGCTGCTGTTTTGTTCGGGGAAATGGTTAAAGTTGTGTTTCAGTGCAAAAAACTCTAATATTTTGTTCTTGTCACTATAAAGTTTTTTAGATCACTAGAAAGGTATTCCTCTATAGTTATAGTTATTAGAATATCATTTTCGCGTAAAAGTTATTGTTTAGCAGTTCAGGCGAGTGGAGCCGCATACTTCGGATCTTCCGCCATAAGAAGCAATGTTATTTCGCGGCGATTCTTGTAGTATATTGCACCATCTGATCCTAGGTAACGTTAAATAAAACCACTTTTATTAACTTCTTATAATCTAGAATTTATTTCACACTTGATCTTGAGTGCCTGCTCGAGCTAGACTGACTGTGTACCTATTCTAACTGCACTGCCTGTACTGTGATAACGGATTCTTTTAAAGTGATCTTCTGTGATACTGATCTGTGATGTTGATCTGTGATATTTTATATTTATATATATGTACATTTAAATTACTTCATATTCTACAATTCTCGGACTACATCACTACGTATGCATTTTCTACTTCACGGCTTGTGTTTATATGTGTTCCCGGGGGTTTTGCCACCGCTGAAACACCCATGTTCGAATGTGTGTCTGTCAAAACTATCCTAAACCGTTGCGTGCTTTTCATTTTATGTTGCTATATCCGCCCTGCGCAATCACTTGAAGCCTACTGATGCTATATGTCTGCTCTTCTCGATCCCTGTGATGATATCATAGTCCTCGGTGATTTCAACCTTCTATCCAATCTATGAAAACTAGCTCTTCTGTCCCACCTTGGTACGATAAAGAACTTCTCTCCGTAACAAAAGATACAAAGTATAGCATTCCTATCTCAGTTCTAGGTCCAACCCAGAGTACTCTTCTTATCTTGCCGTCTCTTTCCTCTTTTCCAAACGTTGTGAATCTCTCTACAATGAATACCGTATGTAATTTGAAATCATCTCCGACCCTAAGCAATTCTAAAATTTTATGAACTGAAAAAAGAAATCTAATGGATACCCTTCGACCCTTAAACTTGATGACTCCTCTTCATCTGACCCTGCTACCATCGTCATTCTTTTCGCTTATTTCTTGAGTCAATCCTTCTGCGATCATGTCCCCGATCCTGATGTCATTTATTTTCGCTATATGCAAAACAGCCCTCAAACCTCCATCACTTCCATTGACATCGATCCTTCTCTTGTTACTGCCAAAATCAAATAGAAAGATCCTCTACCTCCATGACCCAACCTCTTTCTACCCTCTTCTCGGTTTCTCTTTCTGAAGGTGTATTACCCTGTTCTTGGAAAGGTTTATATATTGTCCCAACCCATAAAAAATGTTCTAAAAGATCCACAATTACCAATTTGATAGTTATTGCCACCGACTTTAGTAAAGCTTTCGACAAAATCTCCAATCAAATCATTGTTCTCAAGCTCAGTATCCTTGGTTTTCATCCTAGTTTTATCTCCTGGATCGAATCCTGTCTTGATCATCGGCAATACATGATTCGATTTGACTCATTGGTTTCCAACCCCTTTATATCCCTCTCCGGCGTCCCCCAGGGCAGTCACCTGGGTCCTATCCCCCTCCAACCCATCCCCCCCTCCTTTGTTTTTTTACCCTATTTACTGCTTTTCTTTCGATGTTACCTTTTAAGTTTTTCAGTTTTAGTTTAAGCTTAATTTAGTGTAAATTTCTTTTTTGTAGCTTGTATTAAATGAATAAATAAATAACTCAAACACGATGCATTAGTATTTTTTTTAAAAGTGGTTGAGCCAACTTCACCCTCAAAAATTACAAATTAGTGTCTCAATGTTTTGGTTTTGGTAATATAGGATTTTTAGATACGGCTCAACATAGTATAATTTTAGCGCGATGCATTAGTATTTTTGTTGTATTTTTTTCCAAAATTGCGGGGGCCAATTTGCACTCCAAAAATTATACTATATAAATGTGTAAAATGTTTTCTATCGGTGATAATGAATTTTTCAAAGTAGCACAACATACCACTACTTTTTTTTACTTTTTCAAAAGTGGCACAGCCAACTTCCTGGACATTACAATTATTATTATGAATTATAACGAAGGCAGATTTTTTAACAATATTTACATAACAACTTGTTGTACAATTGTTCAAAATAAAAAAAAAATGTTTTTTTTTTTTAATTTTT
This sequence comes from Dysmachus trigonus, assembly GCA_949715965.1. NCBI lineage: Eukaryota > Metazoa > Arthropoda > Insecta > Diptera > Asilidae > Dysmachus > Dysmachus trigonus. Next base: position 38,340,625 of record OX454322.1, on the reverse strand, counting down.
TTTTGTATATTATTATTTAATTTATTTATTTCAATTTAACCTTAAAAGTATATACAATAGGAGTCTTACAATTTAGTGCTAGAATTCAAATTCATTCAACATTAATATTGATTTTTATGCCTGAGCGAAACAAGTACATATTTAAATAACATATTGTTTTGGGAAAATTTGAATTTATTAAACTGCATAGTTTTTTAATAGAAAATTATTGAGAAAAATGCGACCGAAAAATAAAAAGCAACCTATTTCAACTTTATTAGTAATATGTCTCCTGAGGCAAACTAAAGCGCCATTTAAGTCGTTAACACTTTTGGAAAATAACCCGGACACCGAGAGATAATGCCAGTTTGCCCTGGAAGGAAATGCTCGTCACCATTAATGTCGCTGGTTGGGGCTGTAAGTGGGTCTCCTTTGATTGGCATGTGGCAGCTTTCACCGGGTTTTCTCATATTTACTGCAAGGCGAGCAGTTTAATGGCTCTATAAAAATTAACCTAAGTGACTGAGCGCGAGTGCAATCACACCTAGCGATCGCAAAGGACGGCTCAATTCATTTCATAGCCGAAGGGTAACATGTGTAAGAGACCCTTATCGGTGTCTCAATCGTGTGGAGAATCATTCACTCCCATGCGATTATTTCGTTACTCAATTTCGTGCCGCCTCGGTTACGTGTTCCTTCGGCCGGGCTGCAGTCAGGAAGGGTCCCGGGATGGAATCCTGCAGGACTGCGGATACCTAAGGCTCATACCGAAGTCGATGACTACTATACTTGCCGGCATCTGTTGCATTCGGCTCCGACTTGATAGCCTGTGAGCAAAGACCAGGGGTTCTGGTAGCGCACCCCCATTATTAATTCAGACAATGGATCTATCTGGGCCAGCTAATTTCCCGCAACATCACGTCTAGTCATTATGTTCTGATTTATGGGGATGTGGCGGATGGCTATTAGGAGTAGAAGCCTCGCACCAGTAGCATCGATTGGTCGGCTGACAGCTACGGCTACATGTTTATGTGGTGCCATAAAAACGTCTAAGTACATCCCATTTTTGAAAAATGCCCGGCCGGGTCACTGGCAGGAGATGGCAGTGGTAATTGACCGTATGGAGTTTATCCCGGTTAAGGGTTGATAACAGATCCGCATGGTAATTCTCCGCTAGTGGCTTACATATTCCTTTAATGGCCGGCCGCCAGGCCATGAATCTTTTTAAGCCCCCGCTATTAATGCAGACGTTTCAGGTTTATGACGTATTAAATTCTAGCGGCTCCACAGAAGCCGTAAATAAGTCAAAGTTATGGGGCATCTTCATGTGTAAACACAGTTAACCGCAGCCAGATAGTTTTTCGGCCTGTCTGGAAGGAGGAGGAGGAGGAGGAGGGATGCGCGCAACTATTCGCAATTTGCGGAAACTTTTCAGTTGAGGAATGCCTTTGAACATCGGACGAAATATGATTTTGATGTAGTCGGAAAGTGTACGAGAAGTTATTTATCTTCGGGTGCTTTTCCGGCTCCCATGAATGTTGGAAATTGAGGTCGACAGCATGAATCGAATAAGCTCACCATTATGACATCATGGACGAGGCAAGTATTTTATGTTGGGGTCAAAGGTTGCCTCATGTATATTTTAGTTGCCGATTGGAGATACTTCAGAAATGTCGAATAGTTCAATTGCTGCACGTCCATCGTAAAATTTTTTTAAAGATTAGGAAAGAGTTGGCCATAACTTAAAATGAGAATACCAATACGTAAATTTATATAAATCAACGGATTTTTACTTCTACGTAGTACCGCCTGCCTACTTTTGTGATTTAGTTTGAATTTAAATTGTTTCTACGCTTCAAGTCAACTCTTAGTTAGGTTTCGAAGTTTTTTCTCATCGGCTCCTTCTATTTAACCTAAGTACAGAATACGATTGATTTAACCCAAAACCGTATTTTTAAACGCGAAATTGGTATCGAAAAAAAAAAAACGTCAGGAACAGATATTTTAGATTCTGTAGCTAATTAATTATCATTTCGTTTTAAGTATCTGAACAAAAAGTAGTGAAATCCCACCAAAAGCATACGAGGGTCATGCTGAAAATTTCTAGATATAAAAAAACTGAAAGATATTTTCCAATTATTTTATTATAGTTTTTCAATATACTCCCTCCTAAACTCTATACACTTGCGCATTCGATGAAACCACTTATTAAATTCATTTGACCAGCGTTGCTTTGGAAGTCCCCGAATTACGTCTTGATACCGCTGTGGTTTCACTATCGTCTGAAAACTGGTCGCCTCTTAACTTTTCTTTGAACTTTGGGAACAAAAGAAAATCGCAGGGAACAAGGTCGCGAAAATATAGTGGATCGGGTCACTTTTACCCTTTACGCACTTTTTGAAGTCATAGAAAATCATTGCTCGAAAATCACGCTGTTCAAGTTGCATTTTTGGCACAAAAAATAGCAAAGCAATGTTTCAATCTCAGTGGTAAAAAACCAATTCAACTCCTTAAACTTCCGGGGGGTAAGATACTATGCAGACACCAAAGTATTCAGCGGCAAACCCAAATTTCGTCCCAGTGGCGTAGTTACAGGGTGTCTAAAAATATTCAGCATGAAAAAAAAAAAAAACAGGCCAACTTCTCGTCAAGACTGTGTGTTTCGTTATCTCAAAAAAAATAACTGAAATGTATAAATTATGCCAGGTTCCTTGCCTACATGTTATTAGCAGTGTTTTGATAAGCACAGACAAACTGATTTTATAGATCAAATTTGGCAAGTTTTCATTAGAGAACTGAGCAATATTGAAACCCTTGTAGGCAGGGAACTTGGCATAATTTCTACATTTCAGTTAATTTTTTGAGATAATAAAACACGGAGTCCTAACAAGAAATTGGCCTGTTTTTTTATATGTATTCTTTTGGTAGGATACCACTTTCGGCTCTTACTATATCATCCAGCAAAGTAAAACTCTTTTAATGCGTTATGAGAAATAAATAGCATTGGAGATATCTGTATATGTCAAATCTTTTATTAATCATCCAACAGATGTACATGACATAATAGGGCATCTCTATCTTATAGATGATTAATTTTTTTTAATTTTAGATACAATTTTTATTCGACAAATGGGGTAAGGTGGCTGAAATTATCGTTATAGGTAAATAACGCATAGGTAAATAACGCGTAATAAATGTGAACTTAAAAAACATATTTCGAAACTTCATTTAATTTCCCTCTTTCCACGAGAACTAGTCAAGTTATGGCCTCTTGAAAAAGACATTTGTCGACCTGAGGAATGAATATCTGAAATGACATGCCTGTTTTCAATTATTTTTGATTAGTTCCACCATTATTATTTAAACCCTAGATAATATATAATTCCAGAAATGGATGATTCGTGACCACAGAAACATCTGAGAAAATGTACGATATGTTCAAGTTTAGCAATTTTCGAATAACTTTCTTAATTGTTTTAACCCTCAGCGCACGCACTATCGCTGTCTCGAGATTTTCATTTGTATCGTCATACGATGTAGAAAATGACGGTACAACTTGCAATTTATACAAGAAGATATATCAAAGATTTAAAGCAATGAACAAGGACCAACTTAAAAAAAACTGCATATTCGTTCTTAATTCTTACAATCTATTTAGGAAAAAATAACGGGATGGGCATAAATTATGTTGGTGGGTCGGGCTGTTTAAAGTCAAACAAATAGAATGTCAATTGCTTAGAAAAATACACTTTCTCCTGTAGATGAAATTCAGTATGTTTTTTAGAGATTCGCTCACTTAAATATATATACTTATTCGTCCTTGTAAGGACATTGCAGAACATCCAGCAAGGACTCATTCCAAAGAAGAATAGAGCACAATACCCAACTAGTTAGGATATGTCCAAAAATCAAAAAGGCAAAGGGTCCATAATAAAAAAAAGTAATCTTCTCCATAGAAAGTTTTGATGAAAACAGGATAAAACTGCAATTTGTTTAATGAAAATGTTGATAATTTTTCAGCTTGAGACCCTCTGCCTTTTACATGTTGTAATGTCCTCACAAAGACCTATAAGGACTTAAGTGAGCAAACCTCCAAAAAACCTTCAACGGCGTTTTTGAGGGGGAAGGAGACATGTTAAGAGGGAAAGGGGAGGGGTCTTAGAACAAACATTGATAAAGATACTCCAAGGAATCGATTGGTATAGCGTTTCCTACGTTGAATCGGGATACCCTGTATACAGTAACGCGTATAGGGTGAGAGTAACGTAAGCACTGAATTCAATCACTATTGCTCCATTCTGTGATGGTGTAGCGATCTGGATTTGGTGTGGAACTTTTAGTAGAAGGGATCTATAAGTTATAAATCTCAACTTCAGATCCGGACCTGTAACGGTTTCTAAGTACTAGACCGTTGTATGCAGGTTGCCGTAACCCCGTGCGGCCGTTGAGGATTGACATAACTCCTAGGTAAAAATGTCATCAGAAATCGATTTATTGTGCCAAGAAATCTCTGAAAGGATGCGCAACATACTGCTATTCAATGATTTTCAACTAATTCCCTTCCTTAGTAAGAATGCCTCAACCCATTAACACAGAAAATAACATCAGAAATCAATTTGGCGTTCCAAGAAACATGTTGAACAGTGTCCCACCTGTGTTTAGTAATTTTTAACTAATCCTCTGCCCTACTTTAATCTCTCTAGCCCCTTTATAAAATATTACGCCAGAAATGGAATTAACGTCCCAAGAAATACCCGAAACGATGTACAACATGCCTGCATTGTGTCAATTTGCGTTGATTTCCCTGAAAAAACTGCTAAGACAAGGGGGAAATCAAAGGTCTTATAAAGATTCGTGACAAAGAACTGCGTAGATGGAAAAGATTCAAATCGGATGAGTTGTGGGAGTCATTCAAAGTGAAACGTAATGCTGTAGTTTGTGCTGTAAGGAAAGCCAAGATGCAATATTATGCTGCTCAGTTTCAGCCAAATGTGCCAACTGAAAAATTATGGCGTAAGATTCGCACAATGGGTATTTGTAAGGGGAATGAAAGAGGGTGCACGATCGACCCCGATGAGTTAAACAACTACTTTATATCGATTTTCTCCAATAATGTGGGCAGTAGTTTCGACCAATGCTTAATGGAGCCAGTTAAAATATCCTCAACTTTTAGTTTCAAAAATGTTAATGGTCAGGAGGTATTAAATGCTGTAGCTCACATAAAATCAAATTCAGTTGGTCTCGATGATATTAGCCCTAAGTTCCTCTCTCTCATAATGCCCTACTGTCTTTATTCGTTGGTTGATATTTTTAATGCATGTATAATGTCGTGCTGCTTTCCAAATGTATGGAAAATAGCGAAAATCATTCCGGTTCCAAAAACTAAACGGGCTACACTGCCTCAAGACTATCGCCCTATTAGCATTCTGTCTTATATTTCCAAAATCTTCGAAAAGCTTTTGTGTAATCAAATTGCTGACTATGTTACGAAACAAAACCTATTAACACCTTATCAATCTGGGTATAAAAAAGGACATAGCTGCACTACAGCATTGCTCAAAATTACTGACGACGTTCGGACTGCATTAGATGACAATAATATAACAATTTTAACATTTCTTGACTTCTCGAAAGCATTTGACTCCATAGATGCGGTCTTGCTGTGTAAAAAGTTGTTCTCGTTGTTTGGTTTTGATAAGTATTCTGTCAAATTAATTTATAACTATCTGTCTCGTCGTCGTCAATTTGTCCTGTCTAATAATTTATTTTCAGGTGTTGGTAATGTCTCGAGTGGTGCTCCCCAGGGCTCCTTGCTGGGTCCACTGTTGTTTTCCTTATTTGTTAATGACATGGCATTGTGCTTCAATTCTTGTAAGTTTCATATGTATGCAGATGATGTTCAGTTATATCTGTCATCCGACTTGACGAAAATAGATGAATTAGTACATAAAATAAATGATGACCTGGATTCAGTACACAAATGGGCGGTATCAAACAAACTCACTCTGAATCCAACCAAGTCGCAGTGTTTAGTGGTGTCAAGACGTATGACAGATGTGGTGGACTTTCCCCAGGTGTATTTGAATGGAATACCGGTCCCATATGTAAACAGGGTGAACAATTTGGGAATAATTTTTAACAGAACGTTAACCTGGTATGACCATGTCTGCAATGTGGTTGGCAGAATTAACTCAGTCCTGAGATCCCTCTGGTATTCTGCATCGTTGGCACCAAAATCTGTACGAATCATCTTAGCAAAATCACTATTGATGCCGCATATTTATTCAATTTTTCCTATAGTCGGAAGATTAGATAGCACATCATTTATGACGTTAACATTAGCATTTAACTCAATTGTTAGATTTGTGTACGGGCTAAAAAAGTTTGATCGTGTATCTGCCTACAGCTGCGAATTTTTGGGAGTATCTTTCAAAAACTATGTGGAATATATAATGTTAAATTTCCTTCATAGGCTTATTTGGACAAGAGTACCTGGTTACCTGTTTACAAACATAAAATTCTTAACGTCCTCTCGGGTGACAAACTTACTTGTCCCAAATTGTAAATGTAAGCAAAGTGAACGCTCCTTCTTTGTACACACCATTAAGCTTTGGAATGCATTGCCAGAGACGATTAAAAGAGCTCGCGGTCGTGGTGGTTTCGGAGGGATGCTATTGAGGCACCTGGGCGGCCAAACTTAGTATTGTTATCTTTTTTCCAACTTTAGCGATAACTGCAAAACTTTAGCTTGGATTATCTTCTTATCTTTCTTTTTATTTTATCTTTTGTTTGATGGGTCGTTTTAGTTCTTATTTTGCTTCTTTTTCATTAGTTTAAATTGTAATGTTTTTTTTTTCTTTTAAGTTTCATTATTATTAATAGTACTAGTGTAGTTTAAATTTTAATTTATAATTGTAACCATCTTTTTAGTGTACAGAAAAGATAATTGAATCTTATGTACGACCTTTTTTGAAATAAATAAATAAATAAATAAAACTTGACTATTTCTTGTGGTACGAGCATGCTTTAGTAATGGAAAATAGGGAAATTAAATGAAGTTTCGGAATATGTTCTTTAATTCGACGTTTATTAGGCATTATTTGTTTGTGCAGGTTGTCAAACTTTCAATATTCGCAATTTAAAAAAGTGCCTCCCTTCAGATGGGCGCATTTTTTGCGCGGGTTGGCTGGGAGAACTTCTAAGCTATTCCTAAACTAGAGGTTTGTATCTTGGGACAACTTTAGTTTTTTACTTAAAAAATTAACTAAACAATTTTTCTCAGTGTTTTAAGGGGTTATTCTACTGTTAAACGGGTAAAAAGCAGTATCTTTTTAAAAGTGTTGTAAAAAAAAAACTATTAGAGATATCAATTTGAAATTTTGCATGCATCTTTAATAATGAAAAAAATATATAATGGCATAGTTGATTAAAAAAAAAAAAAAAAAATGGCGGCTTCGGTTTATGATCGATGTAGCGCGCGCTGACGGCCAGAGTCGTTTGCGCGGTACATTGCCCAGGTCGTCCAGGTGATCTGCAATCAATTTAACGATGAAATTTTATTAGTTTAGCTAAAAACACACAGACTGAACCTAAATTGAGCCATAAATATTAAATTTTCGCGATTTGACAAGTGTTGGAAAATAGCATGCTCGATTTTGGACGTTTTTTCGATGAAAAAAGTGCTCCCAACTAACCAAATTTCAATTTTTATGGCTCAATCTAGGTTCAGTCTGTGTAAAATTGATATATAACTATGCAAAAAATTTTTTAGCTAAATCGCTTAATTCGTTTTTTCTCTACGATGTACCGCGCACCAAAAAAACACGTTTTGAGTAAATCGCGTTTAAAGTTTTTTTAACCGATTTTTTTGATATATCAACTATGCCATTATATATTTTTTTCATTATTAAAGATGCATGCAAAATTTCAAATTGATATCTCTAATAGTTTTTTTTTACAACACTTTTAAAAAGATACTGCTCTTTACCCGTTTAACAGTAGAATAACCCCTTAATATATTAAAACTAAAAGGTTTTTATATATGTGATAGTGGGTTTTTGGAAATAACAAAGAGCAAATTGAATGCTTACCAACTAAAATGTTATAGGTATACATAAAATATTTATAAAGTGGTTAGTACAAACATTGCTCCCAACACAAGGACAATTGTTTTGAGCACACTCGAATAAATGCAAGGGCAACGAGTTTACCGCGACACCGAATTAACAACATATACTGGGTAATTGCAAAGTAATTTACAAAGTAATTAGAGAGCGTAATAAGTAGCAAATTAGGGTAACAATGTGCTGGACGTGTCGCGCGAATGCATATCGAGTGCATATAGGGCTGTGCTAATTACATGTTGAACAAACTAACTACTCACCTGAAATTCGATATCCCTTTGGACACAGAGCATTAAATATTTAGCGAAGGCAACTTTAAACACTCGAAATGAAATCACGAAAAAATTCGTCCCTGAAAGCTCGCCGTCGATAAATGTTTCATGGAACTAGGTCTCTTTGGGCGTGTTTTCATTCGCATATTTCTGCGGTCTTTGCGGCGACCCTTTGAAATGGAAAGAATGGAAATTGCGGTGGTCAAAGGAATCAATTTCCTTGAGAATTTCACTTCGCATTTCATGTCCTACAATTTTCCAGCGAAAATTGCTGAGAACACTTAAAAGCGAAGTTTGAATTCCTGGTAAAATGCGCCTTACCGTCGCGCCGCGATACCGTCATGCCGTTTCACCCACCATCCGCCGCAATTTGATTTAATAATGAAATTTTCTTGAATTCCTCATTGCAGAAAAGAGTTACGTTTTAAATTTGGTATGCAGCGGCCAAGTCAGAAATAATTGTTATAATACAATTTGAGCCGAATGATTACTCTGACTCGCTTCTCTCGACACGTTTGCCTATTATTGAAGCATTTACGTCCCCGCAGCAGAATTTCTTTATGTAATTACCTTAACTGGGAAAAAAGCCGAAAATGTGGTAAAATGAAGGCATTTTGGCCTTTAACGGACGATAATGTAATGCGAACGCCCGGCTCATTTGCATATTTATCGTTCATTTTATGACTCGAGTCCCGTCAACGTGCATTTGTTTCTATTTAATTAAATCTGACGATATTTGCGTATCTCTTTATAATGAGTCTATTTACACCATATTTTGAATCGTGTACATGGACTTTTTCACCATTTAATTTCGCTTATCTGATTGAATATCTCGCGCGGAGCTCTGCAACAATTTCAAGTAAGTTCACCAGATTTCATACATAGAATCAGACAGGTGTGCTCTACCTACTTTTCAGTAATTCTGCCATTCTGGCAACTTCTTGCACGGGAAAACATCCCATCTTACAGCACTGGCGAGCACTTAAAGTAATTAATGAATTTCAGTCCGTTGCTTTGTAGAAAAATTTAACTTTCCTTCGCATGATATGACTTGCTAAAGGTACATATATACACACCTATGTTATGTAATATCCTCTTACATCCGATGCAATTTCCAAAGTTCCTCGTAATTATATTTCTTGTGCAGGTCATGCGAGAAAAAATTAATTAACTCACGATGCTTTTAACCTCTGAAATTTAATTTTTTATTTAAATTTAAAAAAATGTTCGGTTTCGGTTATAGAAGTTCTCTTTTGCCATTTTACCAGTCAAAAGTTTTACATCCGTTGACAGCAGATCCTTCTTCCTAAATCTACTATGTAAGCTAAGGAAATTTGATTTCTGATATCTAACAATTTTACATTTTAATGAATTTATTTTATCAAGAGGAAGAGGTTAGTTTTTCATTTCGACAACCTTTGCATTTTCTAGTTGGGACATTATTCAAAACCAGTTCAAAGAACTTGAAATACTTTTCTGCCAGGCAAAACTTATCCATATCCACATCGATTCAACTCGTCCGAAACATTCTGTCCAGAATTTTTCGGGACATTTTTGGATTTTTCATAAATTGGCCAAATCCAAAAAACCAAAAATAGTCCAAACAATTCTGAAAGAATTTACATGTTACTTGGCTAATTATAAGTACTTTTTGTTATATATACTTTTTTTGTAAAGTTGATTCTTTTCGTGTAAAAAAATCGCGAAGTTTTTTATTACATTGCTGTACAAAATTGCCATTTTGCAAAAACCAAAGCGAAAAAAAAAATTCAAAACCATGGTTTGAGAAAGTGTAGACATTCGGACCGCGATTTCTGGTAGTTATATGATCATTCAATAGCAGCAACGACAAGATAATCGACTTTGAGACGAAAAATTACCAAAAAAAATCGGCACTGTTTTGAAGAAACCCAAAAAATAATAGGGTTTTTGAAGTTTTTATGCAAAACAAATGCCAGATTCTGAAAGAGCATCCCCAAAAACTCCTTATATACGAATTTGGAGGAAATGCGCCTCAATTTTCTATTCGAATCGTACAATTGAACTTGCGTGCACAAAATCCTCGTTTTGCGCATTAATGGGTTAACATCGACAATTGTATAAAAGATTTTGCTTTGAAAAAAACACGAAGAGTACATTTTTAATTAATTAAAGAATTTAAAGGTAATTTTCTTGACTAATGATGAAAGTAGAGGGGGCGGCGAATTTCCGGCCGGCCCCGGGCGGCGAAAACCCACGCTACGCCACTGTCTGTACACATAAACAACAGAGGAGGACTCTCGGGACGAACACTAATCGGGGGATTCCGTAGAATCGATTAGCATATGTTGGAATACACCACGTACATTTCCAAAAAACCTTTTACTTTCAATTCTTATTAAGTATTATGTAGAGTATACTCATCATGATGAAATGCCAATTTTTCTCATAATGTTGAGTTATTCATTATAAGCATAATAAAATTTCACTTTTCAATTATCCGTCAACGAATCAAGTGTAATTTTTCAATATGAAAAAGGTAAAATTAACAGCTTTTAAAAAATATACATTTTATAGTAGAATATTCATTGGTGTACGGGCAGACAAAGTTTTTCAAAACAAAATTAAACAGTTAAGGGGTTACTTAAGCTTGAGATTGTGACCAATACATATTGCTTGTCCTCATGTCCAATAGTTCTCAAATTAAAAGTAGAAAAGACTTAAAAAAAAATATTGGAGTAAAATCTGTTTTACATCCCTTAGAAACCCTTATATTTATAATTGAAACCTAAGTAACCCAACATTTTTATTTTATCTTTAATTTTGTTTTTCCTAAAACTGGGCAATATTTAATATCGTATTACATTTTGCTAGCCGATTAAATCGGTAACAAATTTGGCCCATATACATGCTCTCTAATCCCAATTGAGTAGCCACATTTTAAATTGGGATTAATAACAATTGCCCAGATAATATTTGGACGAGTCTGATTCTTTCTCAATTTATCGCGGCGCGTGTTTTGCGTTGATTCATTCATTCATATGCAAATTTAATTTGAAAATACAAATTCCAACCGCGACAAAAGCAGTAATCCACTTTGTTGAAAAAGTGGACGTTATTAAATATGCTAAAAGTACATACATATTGGTGAAACGGGATCTTACGAACACGCATAACATATTTCAGCGGGCTAGACGGCCAACAAGTGAGCGGGCTTGTCAGTATTGAGGATTATTTTAAAATAAATGCACCGTGGTTTAAATTAAAATATTCACCATTCAATTATGTGTTCATTCGTGCATGCTCTAACGGCTTCATTAGTATTCCACTCAGGACAGAAATGAATGGATTTAGTGTGGCTCTTCATTTTTATCCGTTTTGGGGAATCCCCGCTTTGATAACTGCTACTTCTACTTGATGTATTTGCCCCACTAAAAGCAGGTTTATCGCAGCATCAAAATTTGATCGGGAACTCGATTGTTTAATAATAAACAGGTCCTCTCGCGTGTGCATTGTGCTTTCAATCCGGTTGCTGTGTATAGTTGTGAAGTGGGGGTGGTTCGGGCGTTTCCAACTTAAGGATGAGGTGGATCAATGAATTTACAAGTTTCATCAAAAACGTAATCATCCGAGAACATCGCCAAATTTTCGTAGCTGGCTGGGATAAGTTGGCTGCTTTATCGCAGCAACTGCTAAGTCAAGCACCCGCCACCCTGATCGGGCGAATATTAATGAGGAGATGTGGCTTATATTTAACACCGAACCGGAAACAGAATCGAAAAATTAATAATTAAGAAGCTTCTTCGAACCGAGGCCAGAATCGGCGAGTATATACCTGGTGCCATCGGGTTCGCTTGGTGAAGGGACACGTACTCGCCTTTATTATTCGGCAACTTATAAAAACAGAATTGCACGAGAATAAGGAATGAATTATAGATTAGGGTCAGAGCGAGAAGTGAAGTGAAAGTCGAATCGCAGATCCAGAAATGGTGGCATGACGGTCGTCGCCCTAGGGGGCACACGCAGCCATGCTCCAAATTCCTGTTTCACTTAAGCTGCGAAATTAAAGTATTAAAAGGAAGCGAAGGTCCCTTGGTAGGCTGGAAAAAAGGGGATTCAGAGATAAAAGCGAGAATTTTCCCGACTTTTCTGGGTGTTCGCCTGAAGTGGAATAAGAGAAGCGCAACAAATGTCTGGATTGGGTCGGGATGCTCATCCGATGTTATACCTGGTGAATTATTAAAACGAATTTAGCCATAAGATCTGAAGAGTCCCCGGTCGTCAGTCGGCTCCTCAGCTCTGGATGGTATACACGTTTCTTATAAATATTACAGTGCATACTCTGCCATGAAGGCTCCTTAAGGTTTAGTGTTGTTATCCTGCTAGAAATTACCTATCCCAGTCTTCAGTCCCCTCAGACCTTAGCTTTTGTGGGTCTCTTTATTCCCGGTCTGGAATCTTTCAGGCGAAGTGCTTTATACATTTTTTTTGCTGGGCGAATTCTTATACGTCAGTCAGCTTTCTTCTTTTCTTCCCTAAGAATCCAGTTCCAGGACGACTGTGTAGCGTGTAGTGCAAGGCTGGAGAGAAAGAAGGAAAGTGACATGCGTCCATTGTATGTTTACATTACTCGTGTAGCTCGGAATTGCTTTAAACGTTGTCATTCCGCTGCGGGTTACGCCGAACAGCAGCCGGGAAACGTGAAATCACGGAGGGGATTGTCGGTTGGAGTGGTGGCCCAGCACAAAGGAATAGCAGCGAGCGCTTCCAGGGGGAGGAAATTTGTTTGTTTGTAAATGGGTTTAATTTGATTTGCATACAAGATACGAAAAAGGACGGGGCCGCGAGAAAGTAATCGGGTTCGGAGCTTGAATTGCACCGGCGCGGCATGGCAATTCCGGGGATATTCCTGCGTTCGCTTTTTACCCTTATTTGCGGATAAAATGACCCCAGCTTGGTATGCAGGATTTGAACTGGACAAGCAGCTAGTAGATTTAAATGAATTCTGGATGAATTATTAATAAGTTTGCGGAAGAAGGAAGGGCCATTTCTCGGTAATGTTTCGGAACAATATTCCACTTATTATATAAGACTAAAGTGGAACTGCTTCAGAAAATGGAGGCCAGTTTTCATCTTTTTGGCACAATGAACTTCGTGATACCGGAGAATTTATAAATGAGAATAATCGTTCCAACAATTTTGGCAAAAAATAAGTACGAAAAATTTTTGATTTTTACCAGGGCCACTGCGGGGAATCTGCCCGAAGGGGATCATTACTAGGGGCGTTGAAAAGAATAGCGATCACTATCATGAAACGGGGGAAAATGGAGAGAGCAACCCGTGAGGAGGTGGAGGGTGTTGTTCTACATAAAAGAGCTCCTGGTCGATAAGATAAAGCCAGCGCACACACAAGGAGACCGTTGGCGTAGATTTCAGAAATGTTAACGAAATGAAAAAATCTAAAAGTAAACCTAAAACCTCTGCCGATAGTCTCGAGTGAACTGCCGGTGAGAGCCTTTATGGTTGCCTGATAGAACAGCATGTGTGAAGTAAAGACATAATTCTGTTATAGGAAAAATGGAGCAGCGAATATACGGCTGAAACATAACAAACGTTTAAAGGAGAACTCTCTTTTTGATATTTGCAGCACTTTCGATTTAAAAACAAGTGTTTTGAATGCAAAAATTTCTAAAGAGAGTGTTTTATTATTGGCAAGTTTGAGAACTTTTTTTAATCAGTTTAAAAATTTATGTTATATTGAAAAACTTTAACAAAAATATCGAAGCGCCTTTGAAAATCAGATCACTTAAATGTATGGTATATAATTTTAAATTTTAAATCTGCGTTTCCATACTGATAATTTTTGAAATTTGAAGTCCCAAATTGATTGCTTATCTTGGAATGGGATTTACAGACTGGAAAATAACCAAAATCGTAGTTAAATATGCACTAAATAATGAAGTTGGTTTTTTTGAAGAACGAAGAGTAGTTGATCTTCTGAAACAATACATATATTGAACAAGAAAATTGTGTGTTAATCATTTCCTGATAATCTTAAAATCTGAATGTTATCTGACTAACATTTTTGTTAGTTAACTCACTATGTGCAAGGTACAACATTTCTTGTTGTACGATGAAAGAATAAATGTAAATACACACTTTCTTTAATTAAGAGGTTGGGAGTACTTAGACAGAGAGCATGTTTTTCTGATTTTCTTTTTGTTGTGCAGTATATGTGTTGGTTTGTTCAATGCTTTTGTGAGTAGTTGAGTAACATTTCATTGAAAAACATTAATTTTAAACGGAAATATCAGCGGTAACATTGAAAGCCTCATTCAAGTTGACCAATTTTTCTCATAAATTGCTCGAGCGACCAACATTGAAATTTGAAAAAGCACTTTATACTTCAAATTCATTGATTCATTAAATCACTTAAAAACCGCTCGCTAAAACCACCTTCCTTCACAAAATTTCGCTCTAAACTGCCAACTGAAATTTTCTTAAACTAACAAGGAAACGTTCTCAGGTGTGTCTCACCGATTTTGATGAAATTGAAATATGTTATAGAGTATCGAAAATTAAAAGACACATATTTTTTTTTATCTGCGGATACGCACTTTTATTTATTTTTTTTTTTTTTATAATAATTGGTGTATTTTTCAAAAGTTTGTCCGCCATGTTAGATCCGCCATTTTGAATTTTTTAAATTTAACATCATATTCGTATTCAACGACTCCAAAAACCCCTTAATACTGGTTTCACGAAAAAACTGATGTCTGAAAGAATATACATTATTTACGTATTAGTGCTAAGGGTTGTTTACCCTCTTGAGGAGCTTTTTTTACGAAAACCCAAAAACACATCAACTGTATTTTTCAAAATCGTATGTAAAAAAATATTTTTCAATGATTTTTAACTAAAACTGTTATTTTTGTGACGCAAAAATATAAAAAAAAATCGCTTGTCTGAAATCAAAAATAAAGGTTGCCACCCCCAGGAACCGGATTACTTACAAAAGGTTAGTTATTTATGAGACAACATTTCCATTTTGTTTCATTCGAAAAATTCATTAGAACTTGAAATATTTAGGAAAAACTGTTTTTGGGGGTACATTTTAGGGGTGGTTTTCACCCCCTAAATGTGCGTATCCGCAGATAAAAAAAATACGTGTCTCTTATTTTTCGATACTCTATAACATATTTGAATTTCATCAAAATCGGTGAGACACAACTGAGAACGTTTCCTTGTAAGAATTTCGTGAAAATTGAGCTTACAGTTATTAATGAACTATAAAAATAGTAAGTTTTCACTATGTTTTATTAAATTCGATAGTAGATGACACAAAAGATTGTAGGCAACACTATGAGAAGTTAAAATCGCTTAAAACTATTGGATATTGTATTTTTTTTTTTTAACAAACTAACTGATGATATTGTGATTTTGGAGGAAGATGAAAAGTCAATTTTTTAAAAAAGCCATTGACAGAATATTTTCATTTTTATCTCAAAATGATTCATTTGTATTGTATATTTAAAATCAGAAAGAAAATTTGCAATCAGAGATTTTTTCATTTAATCATGGTTCAGGCTGAGCGTGCTTAGTCAAAGCTTTGTAAAACTACAGAATTAATTTGTAGCATATGACTGATTACACAGCCACACAAAAAAAGAAAAGTGGTCTGTACTTTACATGCCATATATGGTTTTCGATGTATTTTCGCGCGCTGAGCACAAATCTGCATTCATGATCAATGACCCCAAAGACCTCCACATTCCAAATTTGGCGTAGATCGGTTGGTTTCGAAAATTTCTTCAGTGCTATTGAATCCGCCATCTTTAATTCTGCAGATCAAACTTCAGATTCATTATCAGCGATCCCAAAAACCCCCACATACCAAATTTGGTTTAGATCGGTTGATTTTCGAAAATTTTGTCCGCCATATTGGATCCGATCTTGAATTTTGCAACTCTGACTTCAGATTCGTGATCAGCGACCCCTAAAACTCCCACACACCGAAATTAGCGTAAATCGGTTGACTTTTGGAAATTGATATTTCTGAACCGGCTTTTTGAGGTTAGGAAAAAAACACGACGTGCCAGCTCAACTCTGACGGTGGATTTGGATTCACGGGGTTTTTTTTACATAAAAATACACATCTGGATATTAAAAAAAGAAATTCCTGTATTTTTCCTTGTACATTTATCCGGATTTTTGCTATTTTTTACCTGTTTTTTGAGGTTAGGAATTAACTGTGATGTAATGGCTCAATACTGACTCCAGATTCGTGCTCAGCGCTCGAAAATACATCGAAAACCATTATTATTATTATTATTATTATTTATAGCGGGTCGTTAAGTTACTCTAGGTACCTCTCGATAGCAAACGCGACCTAAAAGATCTATTGTGCTAAACCCCTCTCGATTAGACCCCATCCAATTCAAGGTCCTTCAAGTAGGCTATGGTACTCTGGGGCGTCGCATTTGACACATCTACCGGAGCGATGATAGACGCTCCGAAGTGTGTCAGCCTTTGTCGACATAAGGCCAAACAATGGCAGAGTACATGCTCTGTTGTTTCCTCTTCTTCCAAACAGAACCGGCATGTGTCATCATCCTCTACACCTATCTTTTTAAGATGGTATTTCAGGGCACAGTGTCCCGTTAGTAGGTCAGTGATGATTTTTAGATCCGGCTTGTTGAGCAGTAAGATTTTCCTCGTCCTCTGTTTTGAGGGGACGATGAATCTTTTTGCTTGGCTTAGTCCGCTTTGATTATTCCAGTATGTGGCTTTACTGTCTTTTTCCCATAGCCTGAGGTAGGATCTGTAATAGCTCCTGGCAAGGTAACTGTTGAGGGTGTCCTGGCTTCCTTTTCCCCTTTGATCCGATATAAAGAAAATATACACTTCGCGCACACTTTTGGGAAAGTTAGAAATAAAACGCGAAACCGTTACCGTTTGATTAATTTATTCTAATAAAACAACACATAAAACAACACAACACTGATAATTAAAATTGTTAAAAATTAAGAATTATTACAAATAATAAATTATAAACTCCAAATTACAGAATGACAAAAATTAGCGAAATTAGGAATGGACGAATACGTAGGCGGACTATCGACGGAAGACTGCGGATGACTGCCTCACAAAATCATCCAAAGTTCCTGCCCGTGGTGCCGCTCTGCCGTCAGGTCTGGGATCCAATTTCCGATCGATCAGCGCTCGTGCACTAGATCAGCAGAATCAACAGGT
This sequence comes from Dysmachus trigonus, assembly GCA_949715965.1. Lineage (NCBI taxonomy): Eukaryota > Metazoa > Arthropoda > Insecta > Diptera > Asilidae > Dysmachus > Dysmachus trigonus. The sequence continues at coordinate 38,323,020 of OX454322.1, read as the reverse complement.
ATGCAGGTGTGCAATCGTTTGAACTTTGATTCTGCTGATCAGTGCAGATGCGCTGGGGTCGATGGCTTACGCGTGTCGTAGACATCTCGGCGGGCCTTGAAATCCTATGGTTTCAATGAGCTAAGAATCTAATTAATATTTCTTATGGGGCATTTCCTCCCTTCATAAGATTAGCATGAGAACTGGAGTTACTTAAAGGGCGCTCCGACTCGCCCGGCTTAAAGGAAGTGGGTAATGAGGGCAGGAAAAACTTTAGGGATGGGAGGTCTAGGCGGAAAGTGAAGTGCATCCGGTGTTTAATGACGGATATATTTTGGTCTGTCGTCGCAAAGTTTCTAAATTAATCGACGAGACGCAGTTGTCTTCACTGTTCCGCTGGTTATCCTGGTCGGTTATTATGGAAGTTAGGTGCACGTTCGATTCGGTGTTTGGCTGTTGCGTTCGCCTGTGTAGGGCATAGGTGGTGAACGCGTTGCCAATTGCCGCTAAGAGCCACCAGCTTCTTCCATGAATGCTCCGGATAATTCGTAAATTGACGATGACGCTTGCGACGTATTTTAATGTACGAAGGATAACCCAAATGCCTAGGAAGATAGATGACAGATTTCCAAAGGTGGCAAAGAATGTTATGGTTCCTTGAAGATAGTCCTGAACTTGAGTTATATGGTCGGTGGAAAGTAAGTGAAGCACGTTGATATTTTATCGGTCTGTATTGTGTCCGATTATAGTTTTAGTGAGCACATTTTCAATAGCTTTCCTTTCCGACGGGTACATAATCTGTCTACGCAATTCCTCAGTGGCCTCGTAATTGTATATGCCTGATTTGACGAGATCGTGGGTATCCTCATATGTCCAAGGTATGTCCTTTGTCGGATTTAAAAGCTCGGGATCTTCTAGCCTGTGACTTTCCGGGGTAAAGCCATACCATGCGCCATGAAGTAAATATGCAGGAGTTAAGGTATTGGAGCATGATATTTCCGTACCATACTCCTGTAACAGATGATTGGTTGGGGCCATGAAATAGCTCTTGTTGTTGTATGTTACGGCGAGCTCATTATAGCATCGATCCACTTTCCTGACTGTGACTTCCACTGCTTGGCATCTAATGAGGTATATGACTTCTCCGCGTGCTACGGCGGTATATCCGGGCTCCTTCATTTTCATGAAGGCAAACTCTGAAGGATGATGATGGGCAACAGCCAATTGGGTCTCTAAAACTTCACGCTCCACCTCACATTTCTTGTGTTACAAATGAGTATATAGGTTCTCAATTTGTTCTTTGATATGCCGTTCTACATAAACAAATTTGGTGTTAATATACGTGAAGAGGTCTAGGCTTTCTATTGACTTTGTTTTAAATACGTAATCATCAGTCGTTTTCTTGACTATCACCAGCCTGGGATGTTCTGTTTGGAATCCTGGATGGCGACAAACTGACGTGGACTTTATTGTCTCCAATGCGAAGACAACGTCGCCAGTATCAACAGTGTAAATAATATGTGTTTGTTGTTCAGTTATATCCAAAGTTTGAATTTTAGTAGCATTGCCTTCGTACAGAACGTTGTATGATAATGATTCGCAAGAAGTGTCTGGAATCATATCCCAAAAACTCATTCCATATTCGGGATCTACACATTTGCCTTTGAGATAAGGGCATAATACATTATTGCGGAGAATCACTTGGTTGTCCTCCAATCGAACAGTACTGGTATAATCTGTAGTTGTCAACTCCATGGCATGTATGACGATGACATTGTCCCAAACATTGGTGCCGTAAGTATATGAGGTTCCAGCACAGTTTCCCTTTGCATCCACAGAACCTGCTATAGTTTCTGTATATCGGGACGTAGCGTTTCGTTCGATCTTCTCTATCAATTTATTGTTCGGAAGTCTGTAGATGCCGAAATTTTGAATTTTCATGCATTCCTCCTGTGATAAGTCAGCGATGAAAGTGCTTAGACCTCCCGCAGCCAAAGAAAGGTGACTGAACATGCCACAGAAATACACAGTTTGTAAAACATTGATTTTACATTGATAGACGTGAATCGATGTAACGTCTTTTAACTCCAATAGTTGAATGTCTTCGTACTCTTGAAGGATGTTTGGTGGTTCGAAATTGCATTTCTCCACACCCAGTACCGAGATTCTAGTTCGATTAATTCTTTCGTGGCCACAATCGTATGCAATCAGAGTGAGACCGCCCTGAAGGAATATTAAATTCAAGACGATATTCCACATCATTTTTTTTTGTTTTCTGTGAAAAGATTTGTATATATGTTGTTGAATTAGCGTAAAGATATAGAGATAGAACTAATGACTAAATTAAAGGAGTAAATAAGTAAATGGTATCTTAATGAAGTTGTTCTCGCTGAAATGGTAAAACACATATCTTGGTAATGGGTCTTTTCAATTGTGTACCTGATGTTTTGACTGTTACGACTCGAGTTTGATGATCTCTACCTTTATGTAATTCGGTTATCCTAGCGAGCTTCCATGCTGATGGGGGAACATTCTCGTCCTTTAAAATGACAAGATCTCCAGTGTGAACAGGTGGCATTTCGTGTTTCCATTTTTGTCGATGCTGCAGACGAGAGAGATATTCCGTGGACCATCTCTTCCAAAAATCGTTTTTAATTTTTTGTAAGTGCTGCCACCGAGATAGTAGTGATATTTTAGTGCAGTCCCAATCAGCCTCGGGCAGTGCGATAGGAGCTTTTCCAATGAGGAAATGTCCTGGGGTAAGAGGGGTCAAATCATCTGGATCTGCCGACATAGCGCATAACGGACGAGAGTTTAAAATCGCTTCGATTTGCACCAAAATCGTGTTAAGTTCTTCAAACGTTAGTAACGTTTGGCCTACTATTCTCCGAAGATGATACTTAATTGATTTGACTCCTGCCTCCCATAATCCACCAAAATGTGGTGTAGCCGGGGGGATGAAATGCCACGTTACATTTTGTACACCCCAAGCTTCACTGGCTTCTCGAAGGTTTCTTCGGATGGCTTGGTCTATTTCTTTGTCAAGTATTTTAGCTGCTCCTACGAAATTCGTTCCATTATCGCTGTAGATTTCTTTGCAGACTCCTCTTCGGGAGAAAAATCTACGTAGTGCAGCAAAAAAGGCTTCCGAGGTCAGATCACTCACAAGTTCAATGTGAATAGCTTTCGTCGCAAAGCACACAAAAATAGCGATATAGGCTTTGGATGTTTTTGCGTTGCGTACCTTGCTTAGTTTTACATTAATAGGACCTGCGAAGTCGATACCTGTAGCATGAAAAGGACGTTCCAAATTTACTCTGGCTGAGGGTAAATTTCCCATAATTTGACTTGAGGTCTCTTTCCTCCAGCGAAAACACGTAATACATTGATGTAATGTTCTTTTTACGGTGTCTTTGATGCCAGGTATCCAATAGCTTTGCCTTAAAGTAGCTAGTACAAGATTTGAACCCCCGTGCATTGTCGTTTTATGAGTGTGTTTAATGATTAAATATGTCAACTTTGAGGTACGCGAGAGAATTATTGGATGCTTCTCTGTATATGTTAAATTTGAGTTCTCGAGACGACCTCCGACGCGTAAGATTTTGTTGTCGTCTAGAAATGGATTTAGTGAGCTTATGGGGCTTTTTGGAGATATTCGTAATTTTTTCTGCAGGGATTCTATCTCATTGAAGTATGAATATTGTTGACTTTCTCGAATAAGGATACATTTTGCCTCTTGTAATTCTATAGCGGTGAGATAAAGGGGTTTGATGAGTGTACTACTGTTCTTTGTACAGTTTTTAAAGAATCTGAGACAAAATGCGACGACTCTGCAGGCTCTAACAAAATCAGAAAATCGCTCTGCTAGCGGTTCTGTCCCCAGCTTAAGTTGGTAAGATTTGACCTTTTTTATCTCCTTTCCTACGAGGTCACATTCAGGATCTATGTTAAGTTGTGACCATTCGCTCGGATTCTTTATCAGCCATTGCGGACCTTCCCACCACAACTTGGTTTTAACAAGCTCAGATGCATGCACTCCTCTAGATGCCAAATCTGCAGGATTGTGTTCTGATGATACGTGTCGCCAACGGCATTCCATGGTATTATTATGGATTTCAGTAACTCGATTGGCCACGAATGTTTTCCATTTATTTGGATGGCTACTAAGCCAAGCGAGAACCACTGTAGAGTCCGTCCAAAGATGAAATGTTTCAGTTTTTTTCCAGATTTATTCGCAAATGGGCCACCAATTTTGAAAGTAGGTGAGCTCCGCACAATTCTAATCGGGGAAGTGAAATTGTTTTGACGGGTGCAACTCTGGTTTTAGAAATAATCAGCCGCGTGGAGATATTTCCGTCTGGTGCTAGAACACGTGCATAGATCACGACAGCGTATGCTCGTTCCGAATTGTCACAAAATCCATGATATTCAATATGTGCATCAGTAGAATACCCTAACCACCTGGGAATTTTCAACTGTTCGAGTGCTTTTAGATCAGAGATAAACACAAGCCATTCTTGCGATAGATTTTCTGGAAGAATAGTGTCCCAATCTACCCCCGCAAGCCAGAGTTTTTGCATTAAAATTTTTCCACAAATAATTACGGGCGCGAGCCATCCTGCTGGGTCGAACAGTTTTGAAATCGTCGATAAAATACTGCGTTTCGTTGGTATTCCGCTGATGTCTATATTTAATTGGTAGCAGAAAATATCTTCCTTTGGGTTCCAGCTTATCCCTAACGCCTTTATAGTGGAACTTCCATCAAACAATGAAACAGTTTCTTTAACTATGTCTTCAGAAACCAGATCTTGTAATACGTCTGGATGATTTGCGGAAAATTTACGTAAATGGAAGCCACCTTGTTTAAGCAATAGAGTCAATTCTTTCCGCAACTTCACGGTTTCTTTGATATTGTCACGTCCGGTTAAAACATCATCGACATAAAAATCGTTTGATAAGCATTTTGAGGCTTCCGGAAAATTAGTTTCTTCATCTTTGGCTAATTGCTGGAGAGTTCTGATTGCTAAATAAGGGGCACAGGAAACTCCGAAGGTGACTGTCAAAAGGCGGTAATCCTTTACGGGATAATTTACGTCTGATCTCCACAAAATTCTTTGATAGTCTGTATCATCAGGATGAACCCAAATTCGACGATACATTTTCTCTATATCTGCTGAGAAAACGAATCTGGGAAACCGCCATTTTAAAAGTATCATCGTTAGATCCCTTTGAAGAGGCGGACCAGTCATTAGAAGTTGATTTAGTGAATTTCGTGACGACGTTTTACAAGAAGCATCAAACACGACTCTTAGTTTAGTTGTAGAGCTGGCTTCTTTTATAACACCGTGATGGGGAAGATAATTTGTTTTAAATGTTGTTATGCTTTCAGTATCTGATCGGATATTGTGGGTTCTTTCAAACGGGGCTATTTCCTCCATTTGATTCGAAGTGAGATATTCTTTGAGGACTTTGTTATATTCCTCAAACAATCCTTTATTCAGAATAGTTTTCTCCGTAGATAGAAGACGTCTCAGTGCTATGTTGCGAGAGGATCCTAACCGTAATTCTGGATTAGGCTTAAAAGGTAATCGAACAATGTACGATCCATCGGATTTCCGGCTATGTGTGGTTCGGTAGATTTCTTCACATAGTATATCTTCCGGATTTTCGGCGTAGGTCGCCGAAGATTCTTCTACTTCCCAGAATTTTTTAAGATCGAAATTTAACTCGAATGTATTGATTAAGGAAACTACTTCAATTTTCGGCTTTTCTGGTGAATTAGTACGGATTTGTCCCGATAAAACCCAGCCGAAAATAGTGTTTTGGCCCAATGGAGTACCGATGGGACCGATTTTTACTCCGTCTTTCAGAATTAACGGGTAAATATCCGCTCCAATTAAAATATCGATCCGATTTGGAACGTGATAGGTGGGATCTGCTAAAGGTAGGTTTTCGATATGTTCCCATTTACCTTGTAACAATGTTCTAGATGGTAGTAAATCCGTCAGTGTATCAAGAGCAACAGCATCTGCTGTCACACTTCGAGGTTCATATCTCGATTTTAAGGTCAATTTTACCATTTTACGTGAACTAGCCGCTTCACTGTTTGCTAGCCCCGTGACTTTAACAAAGGTATTGCTCATCTTCAGTTTTAGGCGTCGACAAAGGGAATTAGTCACGAAAGTTATCTGGGATCCTGGGTCTATCAAAGCTCGTGCTATTTGGGGTCCGTCCGGCGTCTCAACGTATAATAGAGCCGTAGCTAACAGCACATGTCGATTTTCCGACAGAAAAAGTGTAGAGATACTAGAAGCTGCCGTTTGTGCATCTGTTTGTTGCGGCAGGTCATGACGGGCAACTTGGCCTCTAGTGCTATTTGATGCGACTTGTTCGTGAGGTTGTTTAAAAGCTGCATGCAACAGCGTGTGGTGCTTTCCTCGACATTGAGTGCACCGTGAAGTACTTAAGCATTTATTAAGTGTGTGATATTTACCTAAACAATTGATGCAATAACCATTTGTTTTGGTAGCCTTTAGTCGCTGGAGAGGCTCAAACTTTAAGAACTTGGGGCATGAACGAATGGAATGATTCTCATGGCAGATTTTACATGCTGCTTGAGCCATATGAAAATTTTTAACATTTGTTTTATGGGGTTCATCCACCTTTTTGGGTTCATGTGACTTTGGCTTCGCGCCTGATATTGCCTCCAACGTGCGAAATCTGAGCTCTAAGAATTTTTTGAGCTCACTCCATTGAGGAACGTCTGTTGTATCACCTATTGATAATTCCCATTCTTTATGTGTTTCTGCTGGGAGCTTTTGGACGACCAGGTGAACGATAAGTGGGTCCCAGTGCAAAGTATTAATTTGCACATTATTCAGTGAAGCAATGCAATCACTGGTGACGTCGAGAAGACCTTTGATAGAATGTGCTGTTTCAGCAGAAATTTTTGGTTGTGAAGTGAACGTTCGCAGCAGTGATGATACGAGAATGCGTTTGTTTTCGTATCTTTCGGTTAATAGTTTCCAAGCGGACGCGTAATTCGCTTGAGTCATGCTAAACTGTTTTATGACATTTGAAGCTTCACCTATTAATGAAGTTTTTAAATAGTGAAACTTTTGTACTTCTTCCAGATTGGGATTTTGGTGAATCACCGCAAGGTATAGGTCTCGAAAGCTGATCCAATCATTGTAGTTACCGGAGAATTTCGGTAACGAGATTCTGGGCAGATTTGACTGCCCTAATGATTTTGTCTCCGCATTTATCGAAGAACTTTGAGCAGGCGTGCGTGGGACGGTTGGATCACTAGATCGGGAAGCCCTCTCTAGGGTTTCCGCGTTTTCTATGAGTTCACCTTTGAAAGATTGCTTCCTGAGTTCCAAAGAAGTCTTCTTTGAAATATTTATGATCTGAGTCCTCCGCGGATTTTAGTTGGCTTATTTTAGCTTCATTGGATAAAAAAGCTTGCCAGAGATCATGCCAGCCGTTTATTCGCCCAATGTAAAATCCATGGGTGCGTCTGGCGATGGGGGTTTTCTTCGTGTTCGATACAAATTTATTCATTTGCTCGATAAGGCACTCTTGGCTATGAAGAAGTGACTTCAGGCTTTCCATTTTCGCACTTCACTTTCACTAACCTAGAAAAGGAAACTGGGACTTACGGTTATTTTATAGTTGAACAGGATGCTGCTGGTCGGACAGGATATCCGGCTCGAAGGACCAATGTTGAGGGTGTCCTGGCTTCCTTTTCCCCTTTGATCCGATATAAAGAAAATATACACTTCGCGCACACTTTTGGGAAAGTTAGAAATAAAACGCGAAACCGTTACCGTTTGATTAATTTATTCTAATAAAACAACACATAAAACAACACAACACTGATAATTAAAATTGTTAAAAATTAAGAATTATTACAAATAATAAATTATAAACTCCAAATTACAGAATGACAAAAATTAGCGAAATTAGGAATGGACGAATACGTAGGCGGACTATCGACGGAAGACTGCGGATGACTGCCTCCCAAAATCGTCCAAAGTTCCTGCCCGTGGTGCCGCTCTGCCGTCAGGTCTGGGATCCAATTTCCGATCGATCAGCGCTCGTGCACTAGATCAGCAGAATCAACAGGTATGCAGGTGTGCAATCGTTTGAACTTTGATTCTGCTGATCAGTGCAGATGCGCTGGGGTCGATGGCTTACGCGTGTCGTAGACAGTAACAGTAAGGCTCTGGTCCGATGAAACCGGATTTAGCTCCATTTCTGGCAAGTTCATCCGCCTTCTCGTTACCAATTGTTCCTTCATGGCCCGGTACCCAGGCTATAGTAAGCCTATTGGACTTTGCTAGTATTTTTAACGTTGACAGGCAACACCAAACTAGGTCCGACTCTATAGTATAACTAGAGAGCGCTCTAATCGCTGCTTGGCTGTCCGTCAAAATCCATATTTTAGCACCTCTCATCCCCTTTCCTATGATGGTTCGGGCGCAGGTATCTATGGCAATTATCTCAGCCTGAAATATTGTGGGAGTTCTCCCTAAGGCCAAGGAGATCTGACAATTGGGTCCGTAGACACCATCTCCGGAGAATCCGTCGCACCTAGAACCATCAGTGTACCACGCAGATATGCCCAGTCGGGCGGGGTTTTTATTTTCTTTCCACCACTGTCGGTCATTTATTAAGATTTTGAATGGTACGTCCAAGTTCGGTATTTTTAATGTCAGGTCTGACGGGCCCTGAATCAGCGGGTCACGTGAGAACACCCTCATTATCTGTGAATGCTCTTCGTTTCCTTGGGCATTGAGGTGACCTGTTATTTGAAGTTTTAGTGTGTTGCTAGCCGCTTCCTTTTGTATATATATAGGTGGAGCGGTAAAAGGTCTAGCAGCACTTCTAAAGCCGCAGTTGGGCACGTTTTCATGGCCCCTGTGATTCCAATGCAGGCAAGTCTTTGCACTGTTAAGTGTGGCAACTGCCGTAGACTGCTCCGTTTTGTTCCACCATATGGCTGCTGCATAGGTGACAATGGGTCTTATTATCGCCTCGTATGACCATAGTATCATTTTAGGCTTTAGCCCCCATTTTTTTCCAAACAGTCGACGACATGTCCATATGGCTCGTGTGGCCTTTTCTATTGTTTCCAAGTGAGGCGTTGATCTAGCGTAACCCCTAGATATTTCGTCTCTGTGGTTAACCCAATCGTGGTTCCGTTCAGTCACATTTAGCTTCCTCCTTCTGGTAAAGGGTACTATTACTGTTTTATTGGGATTGACTCTAAGGTCAACCTCCTGGCACCAGTCTGATACAAGGTTTAGAGCCATCTGGGCTTTGCGTGATAGCACGCGGTCCTCTTTGCTCTGGATGATAATGACAATATCATCCGCATAACCTTGGCATTCTATCCCGGCATTTGTCAACTTCTCTAGGAGTCCGTCAACGACGATTGACCACAGGAGCGGAGACAGGGCCCCTCCTTGGGGGCAGCCCCTTGTGGCCCATGCCGTCACGGAACTCCCGCACAAGTTTGCCGTGATCTTATAAAACCATATATCACATGTAAAGTATAAAACCGAAAACCATATATCACATGTAAAGTACATACCACTTTTCTTTTTTTGTGTGGCTGTGTTATTCATCATTTGGTCCGATGTTAGCAGACATGCGACCACAACCTCCAAGCAGACTTTTCTTCAATGTATGCTTACTGACACGAACATCAAACAAATCAGCATTCTTATTCGCATTTAATATCATCCGGTTAATAGGCTGGAAAAAGCTATAGTTATTTTTACATAAACTAGTTTGCAGAAGCGACACCACTCTAAGATTACGATCGTTCAATCTGAAAGTGAATTCGGCTTTAAGGGAAGCAGAGTCTATATTACCAACCAGTAATTGGTGAACAAATACAATGTTAGCGATCTCCCGACGTTTGTGCAACGAGTACATATCCAGGAGCCTCAGACGATCATTGTAAGGAGGAAGAAGAACTGGATTGCTCCAAGGTAGATCCTTAAGAGCGAATCTGACAAATTTTCTTTGCACAGATTCGACGCAGTCAATATGGACTTGATAATAGGATGACCAAACTTGACGTATTCAAGCATTGGTTTAACAAAAGAAAAGTAAATCTGTTTTAAGACAGTTCTATTGGAAAATTCACGGGACCATCTTTTGATAAATCCCGTCATAGAACTGGCTTTAGCCATCGTACAGTTGATATGCTCAACGAAGTCTAATTTGCAATCCAGGATAATCCCCAAGTCACGAACAGATTGAAGAGCATGATTTGATAAGGTATAATCAAAACGCAGGGGATTACGACCTCTACAAAAAGTCATAATTTTTAGTTCTAAATTATTGTGTGTACACCACAAGTGGAATATGTTTAGGTCATTTTGAACCGCGTGCCAGTCGCTAATCTTTCTCGTACGAAAAAATATTTTCATGTCGTCTGCGTAGATTAAGATTTTACAGGTTTGAAGGAGTTGTGAGATGTCATCAATAGATAAAATAAAATAAGAACACACAACATGAGATCCTGCACTCTAATTCCAATAATATGACCTGCTTAAGAATAAAAATTGGAATTAACTAGTTTTGGTAATTAGTATTGAACACTGAAAATATTTAAACATTTTCAGCGTTTCACCATTTGGTGGGCTCAATTGGCCATTGCAAAAATAAGATAAAATAAGCTGAAAGGAAATTATCGTAATTTGGTATATGTTCAACTTGCTACACTTCTGGTAAAACCAGTCTACTCTAGCTCGCAATAACTTGGAATAATTAAAGTTTCGCACAATTCATAATCCGGGCCAACGGCTCTAGATTTTGGATGTAATGTATTTCCATTGAATTTAAACGATGGGTGCCCAAAAGGTTCAATTGAAACCTTTACGATCTCACTAATGCCCTTACCACAGTCATGCATCGAAACCTTCAGGGAAGGGTTTCTCGGAACATAAAGGACAAGCACTTTCTTAGTATGCGAAGGATGTAAGAGCCAGCACAGTTGGGTAGGGCAAACAGACCTTTATCCTCCGAGGAACTTTTACGTGGCGAACGCAGCTGGAAACTTTGATTTCCGCATTTATGGGGATGTTTCCAATTTCTCCGAAACATCGGCTTTCTTCACTTGAATTGGAGCAGACCCGTGTGGATTCAGGCCGCAAAACAAGAACTTGTTTAATTCCCGCTGCAGGAAAGGTGACGGCCTTGGAGAGGATGTTTTTCTTTAACAAGAAACCTAATTGCCGGGCACTGGTGTGTTTCTTTTGCCACTGTGCACCCAGCTCAGGAAGCTCTGGAGCACCTAGCCGAAGCTCCCAGGATTACACGCAAGAGCGACAAGAAAAGCAGCTGGATATCAATTAGCAGCAAGAGTTGTGTAACCCGGGGCCGAAAGAGTTACTTTCAATTTCGGGGATATTTGAATAGGCCCCTTCGGGCGGAGCCGCCCGGGCACGGAGCAAATGCAATAATTCTCCTGAGTTAATTGTTATGAGAGGAGTTTGCGCCCCCCGGGATAGATGTGCCGGAGCAACCTAAGATTGGCAAACTTTAGAATTTATCTTGGGAGAAGAGAGAAGGCTAAGGGCTAAAGCGCTTGTACTTGAAGAGTTATATCACTGGAGGTTCCCCCACAGCCGTTGAAGTATCCTTTATACAGGCGAGTAGCATTCCATGTTGAGATTAGGGCAATTCTGATTATCTGAAAATTGTTGTGTTTTTCGGTTTCCTCGGCACTCACCTTTGTGCTTTTGGGTCGGTGCGGATGGTATACCTTGTGGGAAGCCTCGGCTGGGGATTAAGCAAAAATGGTCGATTAGAGCTCCTCGGGATAATTAAAAAGGGGAGACGCGTTCTGTAAACAAGTTCTGAAGTTTTGTTGGTTTTCCTTAAACAACTTTTTAACAACAAGATGAAAGAGGAGAAACTTTCGAAAAAGTACAACCGCACATGAAAGCAAAAGTTGAATTACAACCGCTCATAGTCGAGCTTCCCAGAGATATCACATGAATTAAATCCTCAAAATTACTTTGACTCGGGGAAAAAGTTTGATTGTAGTGTTTACTTCTACAAATTGGAAGGATGATAAAAGTGGTGAAGCACCCGTTTCGTACCGGGAATAACTTGCATGCTGTAAAGACATTGTTGTTATATTGGTTCCTAAAACTGATGATTACAAGAAACTTTGGTTTAATTCTTAAGGTAAACTTTATGTTGCAACTGTGAACTGATTAAAAATTTGTCAAAGGAAATAAAAATGCAGATGGTAGAAATATTTTGTGTAGATACGAAAAACTTGGAAATTGTTAGTTGCAGACGAATAATAGATTTGCTATGTGGATTAGTTTTTATTTTGTTAATGGTATGACGTTATCGTCAAATACTGTAGTTGCTTGTCGTCGAGGAATTTTTGGGAAACTCTTGATTAATTAACCTTGATTTTTGAATTTAGAGATATTTTCCTTACAAATTGAACACTATGTGCACTCACTTATTTGTAGTACTTCGTTCTATTCAATACCACATTTGTGTATAATCGATGTATTCCCAAAATCTCGAGAGAACCGAGTAAAAATAATACTCGCCCATTCTTAGTCTGAAACAAGCACGCACAGCGTCAAAACGCCTATATGGCATCCAAACGACGCACGGTAGGCCTGAGTAAAAATTATACTTTACCAAATGGAGGCACGTATCAATAAAAGACCCACGAAATAGTCCAAACGAAGCACGGTACGCTCACACTTTTTCTATAGTCGGAGAGCTGGTCGCCACTTCGACTAGTACAGCCACAAAGCTACAACTTTTTATATATACATACTATTTAATGTAATTGAAGTAAGAAAATCCACTACAAAAAAACCGACTATTTTTTCCAAGTTGCCAATTTATAATTTATAAAAATGTACTACCACAAGTCTGGCATCTGAGTATTATATTAATTTACACTATTTTGAATACAAAAAAAAAATTTGCCAGACGTTTTCCTCGGTTACAAATACCTGTCAGATGGGCCTAAAGGTGCTTAGGTTGGTAACTCTGTATTTTTCCAAAGCTGACTTTTACTGAAAATGTTCTATAAAATATTTTAGGAAAATATTTTGAAAATCAGACAATTTGAGCAGTTACAGATGCTTCCCAGATGAATATATTGTTCACCAAATATAGTGGAAATACAGGTAATATCAACTAATGCAGATGCCCATGTAAGAACGAGAAATTATATTTTTAATATTGAAATACTAAGTGAAACTGATGAAAAAGTTTAGCCATAACGATTTTATATATACGGCAATGCGTTAATAATATTTTTCCAAAGCACTATTTTTTTTACCACTTGCCGAATATGTACTACTCGGGAAATATAATGTCATATGACATGGCAGATGGGCGAAAAACTGCCCTTATCTATCCTTGTCCTTTTAACATATGATATCCGCAGAAGTCAGCACCTTCTTTCAGCTCCTAAAGATGCATTTTTTTCGAAGTATGTATATCATGAATTGTGAATGAAGCGCTTCGAATCTGCTTTTTTTCGAAGCACTTCGAGTTTTCCCACTGAGCTGTTACAAAATTTTCCTTCGTTTATAATTCACACTTTGAATTTTAATTGGGCAGATATAGGTTGGCTATGACAAAGAAGCCATGTGCCGTACTGATGAGATTAGCTTGGCATTTCGAAACACTTGGTGCTTTTGAGCTCGTTCGAATTCAGTTCCCTGTCTGTCCGGTCGTTTATGAATTCGCGAAATTGTAGTGAAGGCGGATTTTGTAGTTTTTCTGCCTATCTTGTATCCTCAAGGTCATGGTCATGGTTAAGGTCACCTGTCTAGGTCATATTCGGACGAGAAATTGTTTGTTCATATCGAATTCGCTATGAGGTACGAACTTTGACCTTGACTTGACTTTCGAGATCATGGTCAAGGTCATGTCCCGACGTAAAATTTCCCGCCCATTCCAAATCCGTGATAAAAATTAGGGGTTCATTAAAAAAAAATGATCTTGACCTTGAGGGTTGTGGTCAAGGCCAAATCCAAGGTTACCATCAGATAGCCAGGGAAAAAACCTAAAACTTTTGTCTCAAACATTTTTTCCGAAAATGCATTCCCGCCGAATTATCATTCCGTCCCGGTACTTTTGACATACATGCAAAAAATCGTATGGGTGGGGGGGGGGGGGGGGGGGGGGTATCTCGCACCATTAGGCCGTTACAGGGTGATTCGTAAATCAGGATGTTGCTTTATATGGGAACCGCTCTTGTATTTTTATCTTTTTTTCACGCATCGCAGCGGCCCCAAACCAATCTGTTGAAGTTGAAAAAAATAACTTTTACTTCACGATTTTTCACCTTTCGCTCCGCTTTTCTTTGAAATTCACGTTATCGATACATGACATTTCGTTTTAACTTCCTATTTCTCTAAACCAAGTATAACTTGCTATTTTTGCGCAATATTGGGACATTTTTGCTCTTGATTGTAAATTTGGTAATTTCTTTTTTCTGGTTACTAGGATAAAAAAATGAGAAAAAATTTGTTAACTTATTATAATTAAGGGGAACAACCTACTTCAACACATATAAATTATTGGTTAAAATCGTTACGCAAAACTTCGAAAGTGTTTTTCAAAACGTTCGATTTAAAGGAGTAGGAGTGCGCTTCATAAAGTTCCACACAGCTATTCTTTAGAAAATTTAATTTAAGGGAATATTCTACTGCTAAATTATGAAAAAATCTATTTTTTTTTATATTATTTTCCCTTAATTTATCGCCTGAAGAATGAACTTACAAATTTTTGCTCTTAATTACATTTAATTTATGTTCTAAAGGGTGTTTTTTAAAGCGCTTCCAGGGGGGTTTGAACTTAAATACAGGACATAGAAATTGATCAAGAGATCAAATTTGGTTTAATTTGTAACTACCTATTTAGAATTTCTTAAAATTTAATATTTAAATTCAATTTTGGAGATATGAGTACCGGGACCAGTTACATAGCGCATCCTATCAGTCTAATGTTTGACTACTTTTTCCGTATATATGAATCCGCAATGATATGTCTTATGCTGACATTCAATGCGTCAATCGCAGCTGGTTTATAAGGATAGATAATTCACATATCCCTACAAAAAATAGTTCAGCGGTGTCAAATCACACGATCTTGATAACAAATTGGCAGGTCTATTTCTTGAAATGTTCGACAAATTGTCCTTTCAATAAAGCGATTGCTTCGGTCGCCTTATGACACGTAGCGCTGTCCTGTTGAAACTATAAGTTATCAACATCAATGTCCCGAAGTTTTGGAAACGAGTTCATTGTCTGTACCGCTGTGTTGGGCGATTACTCGGTCCGCAAAATTCACGAAGTGCTCTAAGTTTTTATAACTGATCCCTGATTTCGGAAATAAATTTCCACGATTTGGAATCTTTTTTGAGTGAATATCTGAAATAAATAAACCAGAGTTCCCTGACAATCAAATGAAAAAGCGCTATTTATTTGAAAAATATTATTATTTGTCAGATAAATCGAAATTTGTTTTTAATAGACATTCCTATAAATAATATAAATGAGCAGTCTCTTATTACTCCAGGAATAGCATTCACTTTTAAAATTTGCGCTCACACAGCCAATCAAGTATAATTACCAAAAACCTGGCATACTCAAATTCTCAGCGTATTTGCGTGTTCGGCAGCTCCACTAACAACGGAATGGATGCAGAGAAAACTGAAATTTGAATAAACAAGGTTTGTCATATCCGGTCTCCGCCGTGAGAGTTGATTAAATGTCGCAAAATTATTCAAATGCAAGGCACGTAAAAAATTTCCTGTTGATTTGGTTTGGGCCAATTACGGTAACAGCAGACATAAACGAAATGGAGCGTCCGTGTGCTTCCCTTTATGAAAATCATTCCCATTTACTGGATATCTCATGTACAAGTCTCACCACCTCGGTTACACAAAAGGGATACTAAAACCAGAAGCGCCGAAATCCCAACCCCATCCCAAATACCAACAGGGACCTGCTTCTGCTCCGGCTAGAAATTTACATTCGACCCGAGAGCGATTACCACTCTTTAGTATATAACCGCTGGAAGGTGGTCACGTTAATGCAGCATCCGTAAACAGTTCGATTCAATATTGCCAGGGTCCCTCCTGGATTTTGGGGAAAACTTAGACCGAAGGAGACTGCGGAATGCTCTAATAAATCAAAACCCGCAATTAAGGCATTCTCGAGAGCCAAGCACTCCAACTGAGGGAATCGATAAAAATCCCAACACTGCCCAGCTGAGGAATGCGACCGGGCTTTTCCTTCATAACTTTGTTTAGGTCCGCATACGATTTTGGACGCCTTGCCACCCTACCGGTCAACCTTCGATACGTGTCACACTTTAATTCCAAATGAAAGTGGACCGTTCGGAGTGTTGGCGACAATAGATGTCCTTTCCACTCACCTACAATGCGTTTCTGCTAGGAATTGAGCATTAATAGGGTCATGGCTGGAATTTTAACAGCAAACTAAAACCAAAACCCTATAGACTAATACTGCAAAGCATTGGTGTGAAATTTTTTCCATCTTTCCATCCATTTCTTTAGACCTATAAAAAGTTTGCACTTTTAAAAAATTTACATCACTTTAGAAATAAGTGAAACCCGTGTAGGCTGGATAAATATGGTAAGTTTCGCAAAATATTTATAATAATTGGTTTATTTTAAAAATGATGAATGTAAATAAAAATGTGCACCGTTCCACAAAAAAGAGCGTGAAGGAAAACGGCCACTCCTCGATTTTATTCATCATTTCACTAACTAAACATTAAACTATATTATTACCTAGCAGCTCTTCAAACATTTGTTGAATTCAGAATGTTGCTAAATTTCTTCAAAAATGCTGGTATTTATCAGAAAATTTAAATACGCAAAAAAAGAGATCTAGTTAAGCATTACAATAACAAGTCTGCAAAATGCCCAATAAATTTGACTTCGTAGGATTTTCAGTTATAATTATAGTAGCAATTTAGACACTAGAAATTAACTAAAATTCTAAGTATAAACGTATATATATTTCTGTATGTAGTCTTTATTTTAACTAGAACTCAGTAGAGTTGAATTAAAAGCACTAAAAATCCAATGAATGTATGTCTAAATTCACTTGATATCTGAATATAAAAGTCAAAATTATACTTATTTGTTTTAACTAGATTTACGTTCAAATTCCCTGGGTTTCTAAAACCTTTACTAGAATATCTAGATTTGTAATTTTTGTTGCTTCTTCTTTATGAAAGAAAACGTGTTATTCTTTATTTAATGTTGACTCTAGAAGGGCTGACAAAATTCAATTTTCGTATTTCTTGAAAAATTGATATTATATATAGTACTATTAATTGAATAAAATTCAAATTCAAGGTCTTACGAGCTGTTCGGACTTAGTATAATAGAGGGTAACCATAAATCAATCTTTGAAACGGGCATCTTTTAAAACATGTTAGTAGAATATGATTCACAATTGTCCTACTTTGAATGCCCAATTTTTATGTAACAAATCGCCATAGCAAATCCTGTAAATTGGCAGTTTTGTAAAATAACATCATTCATCTACTTTTTCGACTGCAGTGGAGATTTACCATTAAAGCCTAGTATCCTGTTCTCAAAAAAACTCAAGGAAAATATATTATTCCCAAACGGAATTTTGATAGTAGGTCAAGGAATTTTGGCCTACCGGTCATTTCGCAAAAAACTCATTTATGTAAAACTGGGTTTTTTGTTTCTAAAGCCTGGTATGCTGTTGCCAAGAAATTGCATGGCCTGTACAAAAAATACAAAAAATGCTCAAGGAATACTCACTCTAGGCACTTTTTTCAGTTTCGGTTGTTAAAACGGTATGATGTTCGGTAAGAAAAAAATAGTTAGAATTTTGCGGGTAGATGGTGCTATTCGCCCAGAAGTCAAATTTCCCTCAAAAAAAAATTGTCCGAGCACATACGAGGGGTGATCCAAAAGTAATGATAATCAATATGAAATAAAGGAATTTTATTTCAAAAAAAAAATTTATTTCTCTACGTAGTCTTTCAGCAAGTCAATACATTTAGTCCATCTTTTTTCTAAATCCATATTTACCTTTGAAAAAAAATTCTTTGCCTTGACCCTCCAAAAACGCCTCTACAGCAGTCATCACCTCGCTATCGTCGTCAAATTGTTTGCCGCGGAGGTGTTCCTTGAGCCGAGGAAAGAGGTAAAAGTTACTGGGAGCCAGATCTGGCGAATAGGGTGGGTGTTAGAGCAATTCGAATCCTGTTTCTTGAATGGCAGCCATCGCGACGGGGCGGCTTTGTGAGCCTGTGCGTTGTCTTGGTGAAACAACACTCCAGTTCGCAGTTTTCCTTGTCTTTTTTTCCTTTATGGCCTCCCACAATCTTCTTATTTGGTCTGCGGAGTAAGAGCCCGTAATAGTGGCTCCCTCTTCCAAGTATTCCATCATAATAATTCCTTCAGTGTCCCAAAAAACGGACGCTAAAACATTTCCTGGCGAACTTGACACCTTGAATTTCTTCGCCGTCGGGGAAGAGGCTCGTTTCCAAGTCATTGACTGTTGTTTGGTTTCCGGATCAAAATGGTGGATCCGCTTGGAACTTTCCGAGATTCACCCTCGAAATGTCGACTCGTTTTTTCTTTTCCTCGTCGGTTAACATTCTCGGCACGCAACGCGCAGAGACCTTTTTCATATGCAGTTCGTTCGCAAAGATTCTTTGAATACTGCCATATGAGATCCCTGTGATCTCAGCTACATGCCTTATGGTCACTCTTCGATCTGCCAACACGATATCTTCAACTTTTTTCACGTTGTCTACAGTGAGGGACGTGGATGGGCGTCCCTCGCGATGTTCACCTTCTGTAGATGTTCTACCTAGCTTAAACTCCTTTGCCCAGCGCGCAACTGTGGAATATTAAGGAGCAGAGTCCCCCAATGTTTCCACTAGGTCGCTGTGTATGTCTTTGGTAGACATTTTGTTCAAACAGAGGTACTTGATGACAGCTCCGATTTCGTTTTTCTCTATTTTGATGTTTTCTCTCCGAGTGTTCGTATTCAAATGAATGTACCTCCCGGGAATCGTGGCCTATTAATATGATTTGTTTATGCTGACCTAGTAGATATATGAGGAAGCAAAAAAAAAATTTTTGCATATTTTTATGTGCTCTAAGAATATCCGATTATCATTACTTTTATTTGAATTATTATTTAGTTATTTAAAATTGTTTTGATAGGATCTCTCGAATTTTCTGAATTATCAAAATTTCTTGGCCTACTATTAAAATTCTGTTTAGGAATAAGTAAAAATTGTACTTCAGCTATTTTCTTAGCATGGCATACTACATAGGTTTAAACGGATTTGATTTCCGACGGAAGAAAAATTAGAGGCCAATAATAAAACCTCAAAATAAGCTCAAAATTAAATAATGACTTCCTGCCAATGCTCCACACAAACTGTCACTCTTCTCTTACCTCCAAAAATACATTGTGTGCTCGGACACCTATTTCTTGATTAAAATTTGACTTCCGGGCGAATAGTGCCATCTACCCGTGAAGCTCGAACTATTTTTTTTCTTCACGAACAGCATACAGTTTTCGCAACCGGAATAGGAAACAAATTCCTTGAGTTTTTCTTGAGCGTTTTTTTTAATGTGCTTTGTATAGGCCATAACATATTTTGGCAACAGCATAACAGGCTTAAACTTTAAATTAGGAAAGGAAAAGGAATCTAGTCAAGAGAACCCATAAATTAAAATAGAGTAATATTTAAACAAATTAAATGCCATTTAATTATTTTGTATAAATCTGGTTTGGATTACATTTTTTTTTTCATATTTCAGTTGTGCAAGATGCCGCGAAGAGTATTTAGAAACACAATTCTCTTTAGTTTTAATAAATTGGGAAATTGACACACCTTGGTAAATCCATCCAAAACTTTTTATTATCCACTAGAAAATTTCGTATAAAATCGGTAAAAGTTTTGGTATCTACACAGAAAAAAATATTTCTAGTTGATTCTATTCATGTCATTCATCTGTTGCGAATTTTCTGTTTCAATCAACTGGAAGATCCTAGTTCATCTAACTATTTTAAATAATTTAATTTTTAAATTGACAAGGTATTCTTCATAACACTAGACTACAAAATTTAAATATTTTCTACCATAGAACATGTGATATATAATTTACATAGTATATTTTCCATAGATTACGAAAGTAAAGAACAGAAAGCCTGAATGCTTATCTATATATGAAATAACACTTTTCTAAAGCACTTACTAAGCATACTGGAGTATATATTTTTCATTGGTTGTGATCTCTATTCACTATCTGTTGTATGAAATCATTGCTTTATGGAAAAAAATTAATTTCATGAAATATTTCGGCAAGTGTCTCGAACTTTTTTATAATACGAATTATTCCCATCGGCAGTGGTCCCACTTATGAATAACAGAGATAGATATAAAAGTCATTGTTCCTGCCTTCGTCTAACCTTCATATTTCTCATATATACCAAATAAAGTTAGAAGTTGTGTCACAAAAACCAGTAGCCATCTGTGGGACATTGTAAAACTATTCTAACAGGGAATTGCAACGGAAAATAGTTTGGATCATCCGGTGTGAGTTGGCGGGCAATTTGTAAAGGCTATTGTGGGTGCAAGTGATAGTGCAAAAAGCACGTGTTTACTTTTATTTATAGATTTGGGGTATCACACGCGTATATACTAGAAAAAAGCAAAACAAGTGCACATACTCGTACATAGTGCCACCTTCATTTGGCTATTGGTTGATTTTCCGTAAAGTTGTCTGCCTGCGAGACTTAAGCAAGAGCGAGATAGCTTGCTTTCTGTCAAAATTTGGTCTTACATTCGAAGTGAGTTTTTGTACGGGATCAGCAGTCCAGTTGTTACACGTCCGGTCTGACCGACGCTACTCACACATTACCACGATCGCACTGCTACAAAACCCCCAGGAATAATAAATACAAGCCGTGAAGTAGACCTGCTCACTACCACACCTATAGGGTCATGTAGTCCGATGATTGCACCGAAATAACATTGCTTCTTATGGCGGTATAGCCCATTCATTCCGCTCGACAGAGCGAATCTGCTAAACTATTGCTTTTACGAAAAAGTGATGTTCTACTGACTGTAACTGGGGAGGAATACCGTTCTTATGGTACCAAAATCATTATAGGGGTAAGAACAAAATATTAAAGATATTTGAGCTCAAAAGTTACTCTTCCTGCCCATCGAACAAATTACCACGGAAAGTCGTGCTGTCAAGTCGACCTGCCGCTGCTGTTTTGTTCGGGGAAATGGTTAGAGTTGTTCTTAAGTGCAAAAAACTCTAATATTTTTTTCTTGCCACTATAACGTTTTTCAGATCACTAGAAAGGTATTCCTCCACAGTTATAGTTAGTAGAACATCATTTTCGCGTAAAAGTTATAGTTTAGCAGTTCAGGCGAGTGGAGTGGCTTACTTTGGATCATCCGCCATAAGAAGCAATGTTATTTCGCGGCGATTCTCGGACTACATCACTACGTATGCATTTTCTACTTCACGGCTTGTGTTTATATGAATTCCCGGGGGTTTTGACTGCTATCACTGAACGCACACACACCTTAGCGAAGCCGTCCACCACACTACGGACCAACGAATATCTATTTCAACAAGAAGGGACACTTTAATACCCTCTCAAAATTCCAACCCATATGCAAGCTCTCGAAAATACACCCAGCAAAATTTCCCATTAGATAAAGTAGCGCAGGGCTACCTCTGTAAATACCTATAAGAAATATAGAGAGAGAGAAATAGTTACCAAAAAGTTCTCACAGACAGCTTTTACAGCGTAAGCTATAAACTGAAGCTTTTTCTATGAACGCTTTTTTAAAGGCGCCCTGGTTTGGTGCACTAGTGCTAGGTCGCTCAAGTTTACCTCCACTCGCAATGCGAAGTTATAGGGAAATACCGAATCGGAGAAGGGAGAAGAGACAGGTAGCACACACTGAGCATGAATACGGACGAGATTGTTTACATTTTTTCATTGTGCATTTTTAAAGGCGCCCTGGTTTTAAATTATTGTGTGCTCCGCTCGCTTTGTGAAAAGCACCGGGTGGTCTTGATTTGTTCGAGAATGTGAAGAAGCTTAAAAGCGTTTGAGCAAAAAAATGCTTTTTTGGAAGCAATTAATTAAATTAAATTAAATGTGCTTTAGATAAATGATTTGTAAGCATAATATAACGTGTCTGGTGTGTGAATGAGGAAAAGGCAGCGTGTAATGTCTTCATAGAAAATGTTTGTGATAAAAGATTTTTGTGAGGTGCACCCTGCAGGAGTGTTCCACTTTTCGCCCCAAATTTTTGTCTTTTTCTCACCTATGCCTTCTTTATTACTACCTATTTCTAGCAGAAATTTCCACTTCGTTCTTGTAATGGTACCAAGGTCGAAAAAAGATAAGGAAAAACGTCACGAGTGTCCCCTCTTGTTAATAGATACTCTTTGCTACGGACAGCGCTGCTCGACACGAACGGCTTCTGAATGCACACAACTGAAAGATTTCGCAGCGCGAAGTGTGGGTACACTCCTGCTTGGCAGCAAACTGTTACAGGATTCGGTAAAATCATCGACGGAGTTTTGTTTTACAAAACTGTCTCCCTCTCTGTTACGCGCGACTACGGCCCAAAAATAACCGCGAACCGGGCCTAGGTGTAACATTATTTGCATAATAACATTAAATTTGATCAGCTTGAGAAAAAAAAACCGTGAATTTAAACAGTTGCATGAAGAATAAAAATTACAACCTTTTTAAATATCAAATAGACTGTTATTTGTTTGTAGGGCTCTTAAGTATAATGATAACGGTAAAGCTTTTAGTATACTGTTTATCTTATTATATTTGTGAGTCTATTCAATGAAAAGTTTCAATGAAGGTTTCCGTAAGACCACTGGAATTATAGTCTTGATTCATCGAATTAAAGCAAATATAATGGAACAGTCCTTGATTCTGCGAAACCGCTTAATAAGAAAATTAATTAAAAGAAACGGGTCCTTTTTCAAATAAAGCACAAATACCGAAGCAGTTCTATATTATGGCCTTCAATCACGGAAATTACAGAAGAGTGATACAAAAACCCCTTAAATGAGCTAAACCATCATTTATCGTATTAAAAGGACTCAATCTATGAAGAGCGCGCCAAAAGGATCGTATTCATTCCCAGGAAGAACTGAAGCCATCAGTAATTTTGCCGGCTCGCCCCGACAACGACGTGGCCTTTAATGTGATTTACAGCGGAAATAGTTCTGCTTTGAGCTTCTCGAATTCTCAGATCCCACCACACCGCCTGCCCCACTCCCCCATTGTGCCGGGCCTGGCTTTTCAACAATTAAGCTGTCGTTGTGGTTTAAATCTTAACATTTGCTCCCCCAACCCAAGTCCTAATTGAGATTGATGGCAAGCTGACCGGCAAATCGAAAACATCAGCGCTTTGCCAGGGGAAAAAAAAGCGGAAATGTTGGTCAAGTCGGAACTATTTAATTTTAGCCTAGACACTTCACCCCCGCCCTCAATATAATTACTCGCTCCGGATGATGGAACATGTGCCCGTCATGTTGGCAGTTAGGCGCACTTCAGGAAAATTCGAAATCTATTTTCCAGACGATTGGAAGACGTACATGGAAATTCTTAAAGTCAACCTCGCGTTGCGCCATCTATGAGCGCTGTTTTTCCTCTGATTTTGCCCTGTATTTTAATTAGAGACGCAATGGATGTGCTCTGCCTGTGTACAGCCAGCTGGGGCTGGGCGAGGACATGTAGTGCCACACGCCCCATCCCCGCTGGTCTGATCGGAGGGGAGGACGATAACACCCTGATTATATTTGTTGCGCTCCATCCTTTATTAAATAAAGTCATGTTTAGGGCAGGCACAAGCCGGTTTTATGGCTCAGGTTGTGAGAGCATCATTACGGAGACAAAGCCGACCGGTCCCTGGGGATCCGGATGGGCCTTTATCGATTGGGGGTGATTTTTTCCGGGAGCTGGGCAGCATTGGTTCGATTCGGCTCAGCGGGCGACGTTTCAGTCCTTTTTAAAATTCCAGCCGTGACCCTATTAATAATCAATTCTTACCAAAACCGCATTGTATTATAGTTTCGTCGACATTCATTGCTGTCTGTGTCTCTTTCGATGCTCTGGTTACCGCCAAATTTATCGACATAAACAAAACATTCGCAATTCAATTCGAAAGCACAATCTCTAAATTCGAACTTCAGAAGTGATTTGTGCGTCACGGAGCACTGCCGCTTCTGGAGGTCTGAAAGCAAAATACAACATTTTTCCTTTAGTTTAGATCATAAACGATTGACCATAATTTCGATCTTAATATTAATTTGGGGCAATTTAGCACATGTTGGAAGTTGTCTGTATCGATTTTCATCTATTTTCTAAGAGAAAAAGATGTTACCAATTTGCCCCAAGTTACGTTTTTTTGTCTAAATAGAGGTCTCTGCAGCCGAAAAATAAGTAATAAATATGATTGGACTTTTGTCGTCGACGCACGCCTAAGAGTCCGGATGGGACGGTCGCCATTTTTCTTTTTTGTAAACTATTGAATTTAATATAAAATAAATAAGTATACAAAAAATTAGATCGACAGCTCTTTATAGTTTTTTTTTTATATCCTTTTTAAAATTGCCCTTACACTCAAAAACTCTTTGCTATGCTGACGATGCTAATTGTTCGTGTTGTATTAAACCTTCTGTAAATAACTGCGAGTTTTTAAGTTCTGCTTCGAACTCTACATGGTGCTCTATAAGTAATATTCCTACCTTGAAAAAATAAAAAATTAAAATAAAAAAAAATTTAAAAATAAATACTATCAAAACTATGTGTTCAATAATTTTATAGTAATATTTAAGTTTAAAATTGGTAAGTGTAAGTATAAAGTGAGGAGCCTGGAGACAGCATTTTCGGCGCTTCGCCACTTCGCCATGGCTCCAAATCTGCCTCGTGTTTATATGTCTTTTCGACATTTATAAAGTAAATATCTTTGAAATATGGATATAAAATCATGTAGATAATAATAATAAAAAATATTCTTCTAAAAACGTTAAACTCTCATTGGTTTTGACTTGGTTGACATGATCGAAGAAAAACTACTTAACCGATGGCTGCGATTTTTTTAATATGATATTGTACACATGTATAGCTATAGCCCGTACTTAAATCGAAAAGATAGGTAATGCATTTTTTATTTACTATGACATATCTGGACGATTTTTTTTTCTATTTTTCAATCATCTCGCGATAGAATAATGCTACTGAGATAAATTTTTTTCTTAAATTAAAGTGTAAGTTATTGAGAATTTGGGAAAAATAGTAAAACGTTCCGGTAACCTTCATTTTACTTTGAAAATTTACTTCAAAGTTGACGCAGTTGACTGCGAAAAAAAGGCGATTTTGTGGTGATTCCCTTGAAATGACCTTTGAATTGACCTTCAAATGAATCTAGACTGGAAGCTACCGATAACCGTTGATGCTTTAACTCGACCTGAGTATCCAAGGACTGTATCTACAATCCTTTTCCACTTCGTTGTATTCTTGTCGACAATTACCTTCAAATGACCTCTGCGTGATCTTCGAATGATCTGTATTGATCTTTTCTAGTTCCAAAACTCCTACAGAGGAATGTCAGTCAGAAATACAATAAAAGGGACATCATTTCTACATACAAAAATATCAATTTTTTCTAAAAATCGTCAACTTCCTAGCGAATTTTCAAGGTCAAATGAAGGTCACCGGAACTTTTTACTATTTTTCTCGAATCCGCAATCGCTTAGACTTTAAATTAAAAAAAAAAAAAAAAAAAAAATGTCAATAGCATTATTCTATCGGGAGATAATTGAAAAATGGACAAAATTATCATAGTGCGCCAGAAAGTGAAATGGAAATGAAACACTAGTGAACGTTCTTCAAATGTCCAGGATAAACAATTCTTGCCCATTCTAATATTCCTGAAGAGAGACGTGGAATCTCTGGAAAAAAACAGATGAGTTGCAAGTTCCTTTAAACAAACTAAAACCAAAGTGTTGAAAACAGTTACTGGTTTATTACTGCCAAGATGCGTCGCCCTGTTGCTGCTTTTGTAAATCGAAATCGCAACACTACAGTGTCAATTTCGCAAAAGAAGGAGACGCTGAAGCGAGAGGGTCGCTCCTTTAAATGTACTAAGTGAGGAACTCTAAAGCATGCCGTAATCGTGGGATTCTTTGTAGTGGGTTTGTGGGCGTAATCACGCCTCTTTCATGTCTGATCCCAAATTTTCTTCTCAAGTCATCTGTGGCAGATCAACGTAAACAAAAGAGCGATGGAAATAATAATAATTCTACGCCGGTAAAACCGACCAAAAATTTGTGCTCAAACTACGTTCACCAGCACACTGATGTTTATCTCCAAACGGCGTGTGCATTTTTCTCGTCCGGAAAACCTGGTAGTTCATGCGCATTCGCCAGAGTAATTTTTGACGAATGTAGTAAAAAAAACATTCGTACGAGAAGAAGTGCCAATGAATCTGAATCTGGAAGTCACAAATACTGTGGACTCTTAGGTCCATTTACCATTTGGTAGTCTCGAGAAGTCTCCTTCACGTCCTTTTAATCGGGTAAAAACAACAGTGAAAAGCCAACACAGCGACCAAATAGTTGTGTCCATCAGGTGCCACGGAAATGGAAAGACTATGACCTTGACCATGACCTCGAGGGTCATATCAGGGTCAAGATGGTTCTTTAAAGCGGACCGTAAAATTTTCCACTCTTTACATATCCGTGGCCAAAAATATGGTTTTCCCTTCAAAAAACCATCCTGACCTTGATGTGACCTTCAAGGTCATGATCAAGGTCATGGCCAATATCAAGGTTGTGGTCAAGGTCACATTCGGACGTAAAACTTCCACTTCAAATCCGCAGCAACAATGCAGGCTCCCAGCCATCTTGATCTTGATATGACCTTCGAGGTCATGGTGAAGACCACAGCCGGACGTGAAATTTGCCGCCCTTTCCATTTCCGTGGACAAAAATATGGGTTCCAATTTAAAGACGTCAACTTGACCTTGAAATGACCTTCAATGCCATGGTCAAGGTCAAATCTACGGCCACCATTGAATAGCCAAGGAAAATTCCTAAAACTTCTGTCTAAAACTTCTTTCTCCAAAATGTATTCCTCGAAAGTTATTTAGCCGTTTCCAGACTTTTGCATCACCCTGTATATGCGCAAGCCATTAAGAGCAAAGATTTTTTGTAGTAAAGATGGAGGCCACCCAAGAAGTACGTCGCAAATTATTTTTTCCCACACATGTGGAAAATCCGAATATGTCGCAAAGTGACCTCTATAAAAAGCTGAAAATCCTGAAGACGACCATTCAAAATGTGCTCAGCAAATTTCGGGAATCCTGTAGTGTCTAGAGAAAGTCCGAATCGGGAAGAAAATCTGGTTCGGCAGACCAAAAATTGGGCAAAGGAGTGGTAACCCACTTTCAACGGAATTCCAACCTATCGTTGCGAGATGAGGCTGATGAGGTTAGAACATCATCTGCTACGGTCCAACGAATCAAAAGGAGAGAAGACCTACGAAGTTTCCATGTTCGGTAAGATTCATGCTTGCGAAATTCGCTTCGCCAATGGATCAAAACTCCGGAGACCTGAGAACGTTCTTTATCCCTTGGAAGTCTCAAACGATTAATTCGATTATCTACGCGCGGCCGGACTAACTTAACCTCATCGGCCCACATAACAAATGTGGTTAAAGGAATAGAGCCAAGTTTGGCTGGCTATTTTTGGGCAAGGGTTACAGATACCAATAATCAAACAAAGGGTCTAGCCGGTTAAGGAGGTGAAAAGTGCCCCCAGCGCTTTTAAAAAACAAAAAATATCCTCATGTAGTACATGAAAAAGTACATCTTTGCTGAAATTTTTAGACCCATAGACCCTCACAAACCTCAAAAAAAATTAAAACGTGATTTTCAGTGTTTTGGCGACATCTCGGCTTCTTGTAGACGTACAAAATTCTTTTTTTTCTCAAATTATAGGGTCTTTTGTCAGCTACAAAATAATATTTTTTTCAAAATTTTTGGCGGGAAATTCAAATTTTTATACAAGTTCGAAATTTTCAAAATTCAATTAAAAAAAAACAAAAAAAATAGAAACGACGAAAAAAAAATATGTTATTCCCTGAATGTCAAGCTATATCCATGAATTATTTCAGATTTTTAGATTTGGTGCAACAGTGTCAAAATATCGAAAAACCGTTTTTTCAGCATTTTTCGGTATTTTTACATCTTTTTTAAGTCTGAATATTCTTTAAGTATGCATTTTTTTTAAGTCATTGCCTGCCTTGATAAATTCACAAAGAGATCATATTTTCAACCTGGCGTGACATCATGGCTGAATTACACTCACCCCACCGTTCATTCATATTTGTCATGAACACTCATTCACGCATGTTTGAAACTGAACGGAGTAATAACAATTCCAAATAATTGCAATATATTTCTTAATAAAAGACCTCACAAAGTAATAATATTGCCCCACTCTCTTCTGCACTCACTTATAATATAAAACTGTATTATACAAATTAATACGTATAAAAATAAATATAGGATCACCTGGAAAAGAAGAAAAGTCTGAAAACATACATGTATTATACCGAACCTGAAAACATAAGACAATAGATAAAATCCCGTATTTGAGATATGAATAGGACAATTAGTCTGCATCACTATATTCTTCAATAACATCAACAATCTTCCAAAAGAGTACCAGATCATTTCTACAGGATTTTTTCCGTATATTAAGAATTCTTAAATGAAAATTCTCAATCAGCTCCCGTTTTCGAGAAAAATTGAGTGGAAAATTCAAAATATCGAATTTTTGCCATTTTTGAAAAATCATCAAAAAATAACAGATAGTCACTGAAACTTGTAATATGGCTCAAATCAAAGTCTGAAACTTATTCTAAAAATTATCAAATACAACTAATTTCTATAGCTTGTCTAAACATTTTCGCGAAAAAGTTTTACATGAGCGTGTATTTATTATAGTCTTCTTTCAGCATCTGTTGTATGATATAATGGGTTTGGTCAAACATTTGATTTTCAAGGCATTTTTCGAACATTTTTAAGACCTTTACTATTTTGAGATAATAGCTCAAGGTTCTAATTTTGGTTTTAGCCACGTTACAAGCTTCTATAATAATCCGTTATATTTGAACGAGTTTTCATATATGGTCAAAATAAGTTCTTTTGACTTTTTCACTCACCTATTCCTTGAAAACGGGAGTTGATTGATCATTTTCATTTACGAATTCATAATCTACGGAAAAAATCGTAATATATTACAGCTTACGGGAACAGACTGTTCTTAAGCCATTTGCACATTCCCAATAGTATCTGAGAATATTTTTATAAACTATGGATTCCGGTTTATAATGGATATAACAATTGTAAGTTTTACTGCTTATGTGCCCGGAACGAACTTGTATCTTAATTATATCTTTTGATTTTTTTAAATACTGTGGATTGACTTCATCTAGCATTTCTGCTAAATACAAAATCGCCTATTGCGTTTGATACGTACCAGTGAGAAATATTTTCAAAACTTTTTCTGTAGCTGTAGAATCACAAAATAGCAATTGGAGCAGAAGAAAATCTTTATTCAACATACGTTTTAGATTTTCCCGAGCTTACAGTAAATGGCTTAAGGGGGTATCCCACCCTAGAACGTTAAAAAAATGAATTTTTTTTTAGTTTTGAAAAATTCTGTGTTCTTTTCTGAATCGTTTAAGCTATCTTTTGTCGCGAATTTGAAAAGCCCGCGCTGCTACAGGCAATTCCGTGCGCAGCTGGCGCTCCACACCACTCCTCGTTGCCTTTATCTTTAACTTAAATACCGTTTTTCTCAAAATACCGTTTTGATGAATGGTGTACAGCATTCTGAGGAAACCATTCATCCGAAAAAATTGAAGAAATTTTGATGGTGGTTCTGTCATGGTATGGGGCGCGTTCTCCGCGGCGGGATTCTGAGAACTGCAATTCACGTCATGCAGGATGAACAGTAGCGACTATTGTCAAGTGCTAAAAAACAGTCTACTGCCATTTTTACGACAATATCCTGAGGAAAAATGGCTTTTCCAACAGAATAACGCCAGAATCCATACCAGTAGAGAAACCATGGATTGGTTTAGCAAAGAGTCAATTGAGATGATGGACTGGGCAGCGTGTTCTCCAGACCTTAACCCAATTTAGAACATTTTGGGGATTCTGGTAAGGCGGGTTTATGCATAAAATCGACAATATATCTCTTCCGAGAGCCTTAAAACTGCTTTTCTCATGGAATGGGAAAAACTTGACGCCAACATTTTAAATTCCCTGATATTGTCAATGGACAAAAGAATTTTTGAACTAATAAAGGCCAAGGGAGGTCATATTAGTTATTAACTTTATTTTTTTAATGAATATATTTTTTTATTTTGTTTGGAAATCTAATGTCTTATAAATATGAAACGAGCAGAAATTGCGAAATTTCAAAAACGATACAAAAGTAACGGTACTTAAAAATGATTCATAGAGGAATTGCCACACAAACTTTTTCTCTAACTATTGGTGTACGATTTGACATAGTAAATTGTTCTTAGGCAGAAATAACTCGAATTTTGATGGTGGCTTATAAATATGAAACGCACTGTATGATCTCTTTGTGAATTTATCAAGGTAGGCAATGACTTAAAAAAAATGCATACTTAAAGAATATTCAGACTTAAAAAAGATGTAAAAATACCGAAAAATGCTGAAAAAACGGTTTTTCGATATTTTGACACTGTTGCACCAAATCTAAAAATCTGAAATAATTCATGGATATAGCTTGACATCCAGGGAATAACATATTTTTTTTTCGTCGTTTCTATTTTTTTTGTTTTTTTTAATTGAATTTTGAAAATTTCGAACTTGTATAAAAATTTGAATTTCCCGCCAAAAATTTTGAAAAAAATATTATTTTGTAGCTGACAAAAGACCCTATAATTTGAGATAAAAAAGAATTTTGTACGTCTACAAGAAGCCGAGATATCGCCAAAACACTGAAAATCACGTTTTAATTTTTTTTGAGGTTATGTGAGGGTCTATGGGTCTAAAAATTTCAGCAAAGATGTACTTTTTCATGTACTACATGAGGATATTTTTTGTTTTTCAAAAGCGCTGGGGGCACTTTTCACCTCCTTAACCGGCTAGACCCTTTGATAATTCTTTTAATTTTGATTTCAAGCCTCATTGCTAAAGTTTGCGTTGTGTTTTGTACGTTATGAATTTTCAATTGTCTTCCTTGCACTTTATGGACTAGTGCTGTGCTTTTAATAATATCTGATCTGTATTTTATATTCCTACTAATTAATGCTTGTTAGCATCTGAATAAAACTCAAGTATCTCTGCTTAGTTAATTTCAGGCCTGAATCCCTATCCCTTCCCTATATATATATAAAAATGAAAGTTCGTTTGTTTGTTTGTTTGTTTGTTTGTTGCTCAATCACGCCTAAACGCCTGCATCGATATTTTTCATTTTTTGTCCGAAGGTAGTACATATTCCGACTTAACATATAGGCTGATTTATTTTCGAATAATACGTAGGATTTCAAAATGGCGGATCCAAGATTGCGGCTGAAAATTTTAAATTTGAAGCGATTTTCATGAAAATTGATACATAGGGGTTTTGCGGGATCGGGATTTCAAATCCGCTGTCCAAGTTTAGAAATTCAAGATGGCGGATCCAATATGGCGACCAAGATTTCCTGATTTCAACGGATTTTAATGAAAATTAGTACAATGATTGTTTTGAGGCCACTGATTTTGAATATTATCAAAATTTAGAAATCCAAGATGGCGGATCCAAAATGGCGACCATATTTCTCGATTTCAACCGATTTTAATGAAAATTAGTACAATGATTATCTTGAGGTCACTAATTTTGAATGTTATCAAAATTTACAAATCCAACATGGCGGATCCAACATGGCGACCAGAATGTCTCGATTTCAACGGATTTTAATGAAAATTGGTACAATGATAATTCTGAGGATACAAGTTCCGAATATTATCAAAAGTTGTAAATCCAAGATGGCGGATCCAATATGGCAACCGAGTGTCTCGATTTCAACGAATTTTAATTAAAATTAGTACAATGATTATTCCGGAGCCACTAAATTCGAATATTATCAAAATTTCCATATCCAACATGGCGACCAAAATTTCTCGATTTCAACGGATTTTAATGGAAATTAGTACAGTGATTATTCTGAGACCACTAATTTTGTATATTATCAAAATTTCTAAATGCAAGATGGCGGACCCAACATGGCGTCCAGAATGTCTCGATTTCGAGGGATTTTAATGAAAATTGGTACAATGATTATTCTGAAGCTACAAATTTCGAATATTATTAAAATTTGTAAATCCAAGATGGCGGGTCCAATATGAGACCAAATTTCTTGATTTAACGGTTTTTACTGAAAATTAGTACAATGATTATTCTTAGAATTATTCTGAGGATACAAGTTCCGAATATTATCAAAAGTTGTAAAATTTCCAAACTCAATATGGCGGATCTAATATGGCGACTAAAATTTCTTGATTTCAACGGATTTGAATGAAAATTGGTACAATGATTATTTTAAAGCCACTAATTTTTAATATTATTAAGATTTGGAATTTCAAGATAGCGGATCCATAAAGGGGTTTTCGGGTTGAAACAATTTCTAGGATGTAACAAACTAGAACATTTGAGAAGTGTTTAATTAGTAAGTATTTACCCAACGCCGGGTGAAACCGGGTAATCCAGCTAGTGGCTTAATAAAATAGAAATACAAAATAATTTGAATTGTTGAATAAATCAATAAATGAATTACCATAAGAAAACTGCTGGATTTCCCTTTAAAAATCTTTTACACGGGAGGGAGCACTGGAGCGAAAAGGCAATAAATTCATTTCTTCGGGGTAAGCGAGACTTTCTCAATAAGCATTTAAATCTTTTTTTTTTAAAAACTGCCGACATTTACTTGAGAAGGACCTGAGTAAAAACGTATATCTTTTTGTGCTTTTCAGCTCCCAACGACAACTTGACGAGAAGTCCCCAAAATAGCAAACAGGGTAAGAATTTTTTGTCTGCATCTTTTTTTCCTCTTTGGTCCAGTTTTTTTTCCATTACTGGAGGCCGAGCAGGGTGAATTTTAGTTTGCCACTAACAAAGTAGCTACAAAGAGCCCAGAAATGGGCCGAAAAGGCCGCTCAAGTAGCGCTTGCCAATTCGATTTTTATGCAGGGACAAAGCTACCGAAATGCAGTGAGGCTGGATGTGGACCAGAGCTCCAGCGGGCGCCGACGAAGCCCCATATTCATCGCTTGGTCAACAAAAATCTCCCATGCTAAATTCCATTGCTCATGTGAGGAGAATTAAAATGTGATTACGTCGCTGTTTGGCCAGCTTAAGCGTTTGGCTCCCGCTCCGCAGGGGGTGTAACTAGACCAAGAGCCTTGCAATGGGAGGCTAGGGTAACATAAGGAAAAGCCATTTAACTTTTTGCTGTAGGGTCCCGGCCTCTGGAGCTCAAGCATAGCCCGCTGCCTATCTCCCTAAAAATTAGGGCAGCCAACAGTCGGGGAGGAGTTGAAAGAAGCGTCCTGGTCCCCTGCCAGCAGCTCGAGGAGCATATTCACTTCATTAAAAATGTCCGCCCGCCTTTGTGTCCCAGCTGTCAGGATATCTGCATGCATGGGGCGCAAGTGAATGCGGAGGCCGGACTGTTGGGGCCTGGACCTGGGATTCTGCTGGGTCGATGAACGCAGCCATACATACTTGTACACTACACCCGCTTATCACTTACGTGCGGGAGCGTTTGTGTACAAAATAATTTTATCCAAGATTAAATGGTCCGGTGATTATGATGTGTGCAGAACCCTGCCGGAGGCCGTACCTGTATTAAAATTTCATGGGTATCTCTTTCAGAGTCGCATGAATATAAAAGTAGCATTATAGTAGAATAGCTACGTTGCCCATCGTCGATCCGGCGGGCGGGCGCTTTAAATGCAAATATGTCCATCCGGATATGGAAGTTGGGACGGACCCAATAATCTGTTATTGAATTTATGTGCTATTCTGTCCGTCGGTGTCGCTCGCCAAAGGACACCCACCCCCGCGAATTCACCCGCCATAAGCTGTCAGTGCTTCTGGATACGGACGGTGCCAAATGTCTCTAATTATTTGCTCTCCAAATATTTGGCAAAGCCAAGGGAGGTACAAGCACCTCCTCCAAACTAATTAGGGGCGTCCCAGCTAGCCAAGGATTTAAATGCTGTAGCATGTTTTTCTCTGTCCCCTCATTCGCGCAATATATCAAAGCTTAGAAGGCTTAAGGGGTTTTAAAATGAAACTTTTTTGGGCAGTTTCAGAAAGCAGTCACTGGGCCCAATATATAATTTCTTTATTTGTCTTACCGTAAGTCCGGAACATTACTATTATATGTACCTTGTGGTGTTTTTAAATTTATAAAAGATTCGCGAATTTAATAGGGGATCTCTTAAAAATTAAATGCAACACATTTAAAACAAATGCAATCTTTTAAGCTTTCAGAAATAACCCAGCGGGAAAAGAAGCAGTCCTAGATGCAAGTGGAAGCTACTCCTGCGAAGGCATGGATGCATGACTCTTTGTTGCACACTTCATTTCATTTTAACATTGCATGTCATTAGGAGGAAGCAGTAAAAAAGCTTTTCTTTTGCTTCCTCCAAGATCCCATAGGAGTAATAAGGAATGCATGACATTAACTGGACATGAGATCTATTTGGAATCAAAGTCTATAGCTCCTACCGCTTCCCAAGAAGCATCCAAGAAATCGACTCCTAGGTTAGGAAATTATAATGTCAATAAATGAAACAACTTTATTAACCAAAATTCAATTCATTTTGTTTTGTTAGTAGCAATATATATACATAAATTCATTTAAAAAAACTCAACATATAAAATTAATTAAACAATTCCATTTGGAAAATAATTCAACATAAAATTAAACTAATTAATTATATATTTCAATTTGGAGAATAATGCAACATAAAAGGCGGGATAACTTTGCACGCACATGCTCAACTCATAGTACAAACAGGAATGAATTATTTTTAACCGGTATTCACGAATTTTGTCTCTGAAGAACTCGATCGGAAAGAGCGAGAGTGAGGAGAAAATATACAAGGCGCTTTCGTTCGCGCTTGTCCTTCCACCTAGCTTCCATGCGACTAACTTGGAATTGATAGTGAAAATTGTTCTTTGCTTTCACAAGGCTTCCGTTGGAATGCCTGACCAAAATTCCCGCTGGGAAAATATGTATACGTCACTTATAGAATTTTCTTCTATAGCACTCACATGCTATGCATTATTATAAAAATGCCCTAGCATTCGACTCGCTGATTTTTAAAGTAGTAGTATTAGTAGGCCTCAACCTCCAGATGATCGTTTACAAAAAATACACTAGGAAACACTGGTTCGTCTTCAATCATGAAACTTGCATACTCGTTATTGTATACTATTTTTATAGACGTGTTCATTTACGAAAATACCCCATTATTTGAGGAAAAGGTAAAAATAAAGTAAATACAGATTCAGACTTTCTTTTGACTTGTGCTACGAGCTCTTTTCACAGTCCTTTACTTTTTAATAAATTTTCAAAAATAGGGAAAAAATGGACTTTTGTAATTTTTAAGCCTATATAGTCAAAAACGTCATGGTATGTGATATTTTCATTTACGAATTCATAACCTACGGAAAAAATTAATGCATTTTAATAAAAACTTGTTTTAAAAAAAAAAAATTTTTTTTTATATTTAATTTAATTACTCCCTTTTAATAATAATAATAATAATTTATTTGCATAGTACATAAGAAAAACATTGTTCTTTAGTGTGCATTTGTATGTGGGGTAGTATTAATATTATAGTTTAAAACAAATGAAAGAATAAAATTATGCTTATTAACAAAATTTGAAATTAAAAATTGAAAAATTAATAATGAATTTGAAAAGTAATAAGAACGAAAAAAAAAAAAATTAAATAAAAAACAACAAAAACAGGAATATTAGAAGTGATATGCGGCAGAAGAAGAGCTTTCGCTAGTCTTATGCGAATATTAATTGGTGTAAAATGGGCAGAGTGCCACAGTGAGCGAAGTCCATTGTATATCCTATAAGAAATTTGGCTTACGTGGTCATTCCATGAAAGAACCTCATTAAAAGTGACGCCCAAGTTCCTAACGCGACTCACAAAAGGGATAGGTTCTCCATTTAAAAATATTTTTGGAAACGAGCTTTTATCCATGATCATCTTAAATATAACTATGGATTGGGATTTATTCGGATTGAGAATCAGATTATTTGTCAGATCCCAATCAGAAATTGGTCGCAAGTCGTCGTTCATCTTTGTAACAAGTTCGTCGACATTATCTTTAGGACAGGACAAGTACAACTGGACGTCATCTGCATACATATGAAATTTACAGAAATTGATAGATTCACTCAAATCATTCACAAATAACAAAAACAACAACGGTCCCAGCAAAGAGCCCTGGGGAACGCCACTTGTGACATTAGCAAAATTTGAAAATTTATTGTCGGAATATACGGTGTGACACCGTTTTTTCAAATAATTAAAAATCAATGAAGTTGAGGTGTTATCAAATCCAAATTGGTAATACAGTTTACTACAAATCTTAAAATGGTCTACAGAGTCAAATGCTTTAGAGAAGTCAAGTAGAGTTAAAACAGTCAGGTGATTTTTGTCAAGTCCACCACGAATATTTTCAATTACGTCCAACAAGGCGGAAGTACAGCTATGTCCTTTTTTATAACCAGATTGAAATGCGATAAGCATATTGGAACTAGAAATATATTCGTTAATCTGAGATGATAACAGCTTTTCAAATACCTTAGACAGACAGGATAGAATGCTAATCGGTCTAAAATTCTTGGGATCATTCTACTGTTTATTTTTTAAGACAGGAATAATCTTGGCCACCTTCCAAAGTTTGGGAATAGTTGAGGTCATCAAGCAACAATTAAAAATATTAGTTAATGCTGGAATGCAGTGGCCAACAATTATTTTGATGAATTTTAGATTAACATAATCTAGTCCAATAGCATTCGACTTGATACATGAAATAGCGTCAATAACCTCATCGTGGCTAACATTCCGGAAACTAAACGCAGATGAGTTGCTTTCCAGAAACATATTATCAATATTGGTTGATGGCCCTGGTAAAAATACGGATGCAAAGTATGAGTTCAACACATTTGGCTCAACTAAGCATGGCTCATCAGCCTTATTATGCATTCCAGCCTTACGTATGTTATTCCAAAGCTGTCTCGTTGGTAAGTTAGTTTGGAACTTAGCTCTGTAGTAACTCATCTTGGCCCCTCTCACTGCGCTATTCACCTGATTTCTCACTATTTTATATATATACATATATTATATATTTTAGTGTTCTAAATTCGTAAAACTTCTCAAACTATGCATTTTCAGTAACGCTTTATGGTTGCAAGGTATATTTCCGGTTAATTTGGTGCAGTCCAGTTCTTCAATGAGAAGATCATCCAGGGAATTAACCCTACTTACGGCTACATACATATACTTGCCTAAAACTGTTAGCCCAAAGGACTGAGTGGCATCGGGGTGTATATAAAAATGAAATTTTGTCAACCTACAAGCTAAGGGCACCAGGGCGCATCATTTTGTATTATAAGCCCTTGCTCTTCTACGCGTATCTAACGAAACCCACCTCGCTGTCTAGTTCGATCAAAAATTATGTCATTAACCTTTGTAAGCCCATCAAGGCGGGCCCAATCACGGCGTGTCTACTCTTCGCCGTTGAGGAGGTCCACAATGTACTGATAGGACCGTAAATAACGATATTCGTTTGCCATATGGAAAATCAATCAAAATCTGTATGTGGGATTTCCGAAGTCACAGATTACGAGTTTTTGTCAAATTTTGGGATTACAAGATTACGGCTCTAAAGTGGCAGGCAAATGTGGCCACTTATGGTCACTTTTGATCCAAACTCGATATCTAATTATTTGTTCTCCAAATATTTGATAAGGCCTCCGCAAGTCCAAGGTGGTCGAAGCGTGCCCGAAACTAATTAGGAGCGTCCCACCTGGCCAGGGATTTAAATTCGGCAGCATGTTTTCCGCCTGTCCCCTCATTGGCGCAATATATCAAGGCTAAGAAGGTTTAAAGAAGGTTCAAAGATTTTAAAAGGGCACTTTTTGGGGCAGCCTAAGAAAATAGTCGCCAGAGCCCAATATATTCACTGTTTGTCTTACCATGAGTCCGGGAGATTACCATTCCCATGAAATCTTATTTGTTCCGCACCTGTGTCCTAAATGGCGGCTATATAATTGTATAATACGATTTGGGTTTGTGTGCAGGTCCTTGCCTATAAGGTTCATCTGTTCCCGGCCGATCTACAGCCAAGAGAAGTGTGTATTTCGGAAGATAATTTTATTGTTATTGCCTGGGCGCAAACTGTACCGGTGTCGGCCCTAGACAGGATTACAGGAGCAGCAGCTCTCTCTGCTAGCAGGTACAAGTCTAAATAGAAATATTACATTTAATATGAGGCTCATGGATAAGCAGGAAAAATTGTAATTTATGGCACCGTACTATCTAGGGCCCCCACCGCCAGACGGTGGCAATGGCGGAGGGTCAGGTGTTGGTGTTCGCAATTAGTGCTAAGAACGAGTAAGGAAAGTAGATTTTATCTCCTTACGGGTACAGTAAAATGAACTTTATCCCTGAAGACCAAACGAAATGAATCCTGGCCGGAGTCATTCATGCCGCCTGTAATAAAATGAGGCATACGGATGGAACTTTACTATTGGGGCTATGATTTGGTTAGGTGGACGTAATTCCAGTTGCAGGCTTTATAGATATGGCAATGTTCGCAGGGGCCCTGGGAAATTTTCTTTTTATGATATAGGAAAGATTGCTTCAGATCGTGACAGACAATATCTGATGGCACGGCGGAGGGGCGATGAGCGGAGTCGGCACAAGATTGTGAAGGAGCAGGATTTCAGTCGGATTAAATGGACAAGGGCGCCTTTGAGTGGAGCTCAGGAGAATTGATTTTTCAAAATACCTACGTGAATTAGTGCAAGTAGTCTATTGAATGTTGGGGCAGATTTGTTGTACGCACTGTTCTTGGTGTTGAGAGGAAAATGTAGAATGGGCTAACAGGGGGGTTTTACTTCTTGCAGACTCTGGACTGGAAGCAATTTTTGTATTTCTTTGAAGAGGAAATTAATATTGACTTAATTTGGAAGACTTGTCGTTCTCTAGTTCCGGGAACGTAAGCAATTCTCTGATATGTTAGTTAATCGGGGACAGGCTATTTTTGAAATAAAGATGTTCTCATTAATGAAATATGTTGATATATTGTGATTAGTATTGGTCCCTTCAGTTGCTCACAGTATAGCTACCTATACTAATAATGTAGTACTTATGTAAGTAA
Source organism: Dysmachus trigonus (assembly GCA_949715965.1). Classification (NCBI taxonomy): domain Eukaryota; kingdom Metazoa; phylum Arthropoda; class Insecta; order Diptera; family Asilidae; genus Dysmachus; species Dysmachus trigonus. Next base: position 38,283,428 of record OX454322.1, on the reverse strand, counting down.
AGTAAGTATATTTATGAATATACGTCATTTTTTACTTATTGTACACAGTTCGACTGCCTGCTTTTTCGTTGTAAGCATGTCAATGTCCATGTTTATTACCCTAATTTTTAACCACTTTGAATCTAAATACACTCAATCGTGTGTGTGTTTGAAAGTACATAAATAGCAAAAAAAATATTGTTCGCAATACATTTAAAACAAAAATTTTTTTACGCGGTAAATAGAGACCAAATAAAAGAAGTCTAACATAGAAAATAACTCAAAACCGCACGAAGTAACGCCATCAATAGGATATGTTACGTAGGGGAAAGTCGGGTAGCCCCAAACACTTAAATGAATTGCAAATAAGAATACCGGAAAACAAAATTCCTATCTTTATTTTACTCTTAAAATAAAACTAGGAACTTCTTCATTTATGTTAATTAAGAATAAGTAATCATATCAAATTATTTGAAAGAAATATTTAAAAAATACTGTGACCTTCGATTTTAGCCGACACAAAATATGGCGGGTAGCCCCGGACATAGAAATCAATGGTGGCCCAATCGTTTTTTGGCCTTACAAACATATTTTCTACTTTTGTTTTGAACAAAAATGCACTTTTGAATTGAATTCTGATACTTTGCATTTAGAATAATAAGCTCTTTTCGAAATTAAACATCGATACTAATGTTTTGGAATTTAGTATTTTTGATATAAAAAGAGCAATTTTGAAATAGATTTTTATACGTTTAAAATGGAAAAGAGAATTTTTGCGTGGAAAAGGGTGAAATGTTATTTGAAAATATTTTATATTTAACACGTTGATCGCGGCGTGCGTCGAATCCCCATGACCGACGGTGAACTTTCCGTTTGGCCGGCGTCAGTCTCTGCGGATCGATAGTGGAATTTTTGTTTGGACAGCGGGACTGACGGCAGAGTTTTTATTTGAGCTGAAAGATTATTATTCGGCATTAAGAAGAGAAGCTGTAGATCTCAATTATAAAAGAAAAACACTTCAATTGTACATTTTCAAAATTATTAAAATTTATTAATATAAATAACTTTTAACTAACTAATTCTCCCCTTAAATTTCGGCATATTTCAAGTCTTTCTGCAACAATAGTAACAACATTTTAAAGTAATTTCCATAAATAAGCAAACTGACAAAACAATTGTAGTTTGTTAAAACAATATTCAAAACTTCAAAACTTAAAACTTCAAAACTTAACCTATGCAACGTGGTTAGTTTCTAAGAAATTTAAATGTCCGGGGTTACCCGCCGTCCGGGGCTACCCGACCTTCCCCTACTTTATAATGTCATTATCATTTTCACTGATAGTATTAAAACCTTCTCTACCGATATTATGCACAATACAATACATTTGGGCGTTCAGGCGGCAAAATAATCTTAAAATATCTTACTTTTTATTCATATTATGCATTTCGATAGATATACAGCTTAAAAAACATCACATTTGAGTGTCAACCATATATTGAAGAATGATCCACCCAATCTATTTGGTAACATTTCAAAAACTACACGTTGAAAAGTTTAAAGTAAATTTTACCAGGAAAATCTTGTAGTTTTTACTATAACCCATTGTAATGCGGGAACAGGTGAAGGTTAAAATGAAATTTACAATGGTACAATGTAAATTATACTTTGTGCGGTCATAAGTGAAAAGCCCTGAAGAATATATGCATCAAGAAATTTTTACAATGGTGCCATAGTAATTTAAGTAAAGGGCATGATAAAAATTCTTAAAAATATAAGAAAATTTAATATAATTTAAAGTAAATTCTTACTTAAAGAAGTGTAAATATTACCTTAACTATTATTTACAAGGTTTCATTGAACAATTACAATGGACCTGTAGTAAAAATAATAATGTCTATTGTACCAATTATAATAAAATATAATAATATTTAAATGGTGTCCTGACTGATCCGCAGTTACAATAGCTCCATAGTAATTTTTATAATAAACTTTTCTTCGTGTACAAATACGATGCCTGATCTGCTTTTAATGTCAGGGCTTGAAAATTCTTAAATAATACATTCGGAAAATAAAAAAGTTAGGATTAGATAATACTAAGAAAACAACTAAACATGTTGTTATTTTAATAGTTATTTAGCTATATTTTACTCGTAATGCAACATTTTGTCGCCCTTGTTTAATTAGATTATTAAGAATCTATTGTAAAAATAAGTCAAATTTTTCATAGATGATTTGTATAATTTCTATCAAAAGAGCAAATAGTAAAAAATTGGGTATGCAGAATCACCTGCAAACAATGCTAAGGTGTCCCCTTGGGTGTCACGCCTCCATCTTAATTGAACTGCGAATTGTGGCTATAAATTAGATCTTTACAAGATCTTGACGAAATTATTGGAAACATTAAATTTATCAATTTGAATAAATTTGGATAAATTTGCTACACGGAGAAGAGTTGATAGATGTTTTTCCCACAAAAATTTAAGGAAAACTTTATGTTAACGAGAAAAAAATTCTGAAGTAAAGATAAGTTTACAAAAATACTTGTAATATTTAATATCAATTTTTTTTTGCCCGCATGACATGCCATACTGCATGGTACAAATTTAGAGATTTTTTTAAATATATTGTAAAGTAATTAAAAAAACCTAAAAAATTACCATAAAGCATGGTAAAATTGCTCAGAAAATGTTTAATTTTTTCATAAATAAATTCTAAAAATCTGTTATGAATTGTAAACTATTTTCATCTTTAATGTAACCAATAACCTCAGAGAGAAACCCCGGTATTGGGGTTGACTTTTTATTGCTACCAAAAAGCCGAAATAAAAATTCCTATATTGTGTTTGACTTTTTATTGCTCGGCTTATTAAAAATTCCTTTGAGAACTTTTAATTTTTCTCATAATTTCGAGTAAGCTTGTAACGTGAAGCAAATTTCTAATAATTTTGTCTATCAAATCTTGAACTAAAGAATTTAACGCGTTTTAAATCATTCGGAGATTAAAATGTATCCTTTCTCGAATTACTTTATGTAATTTATTACAAGAAGTACAGAATTAATTCCAATCTGCCAAATCTAATAACGTCGTAATATTTTTCCACATTTGAGCCGTTTATTTTAAAAGTGGCTTAACTCCAAATGATCACAAAGACTATTTTTCTATATTCTTGTAAAGTAAAATAGTCTTTACTATCATTTGGACTAAAACCACTTTCAAAATAAACAGCTCATTTGCAGGTTTAAATTCACTGACATAAGAATAGAAAATAATTTTTGGTGGAATTGAAAGATAATACAATTATACTAATTAATAATATTTTAAGTTTTGCATCGCATTCATATGTAGATAATATCTGGCTGTAATATATTTTAATAGAGGTGAAAGTGTGAACTTATTTTCAGTATTTCGAATGTATTCTATGAATATGAAATGTTAAACACATTGAAAGGAAAATATGGAGAAATATTTTGACCGATTAAACTTATTATATGTGTGTACTGATGTGAACTGAACACATAATACATAGGAACATTAACAAAATGTTGGATTTCAAAATAAAACGGACTCCCCTATTACCTTGCCTTTTAACTAGTTAACTGTGATTGACGAGTATACTCGTCATGCGTATAAATCAGTGACCATTGGCTATTTAAATTGCAATTTTTGAGAAAAACAAAACATATTCTCAAATTTAAAAATGTTTAGAATATTTTGAGGCTATGCCGGTATAAAACAAACAAGTAGAAAATATAAACAGTTTGAGATGATCTCATGCGTCTCGGTATGCACTGGTTGAAAAAGTTTACCAGTTCGCATAATGAATTTATTTATGTGCGATGATAACGTTTTTTAGATGTGTTCGGCCTACAGACCGAACCCTCCTTTAAAAACAATCAAATTTCAAATTCAAATATGAATTCCACACAGCTGATCGAGAAATCAGCTGTTCAATAAGCGCCATGTGCCATGGAGGCAAAAAGCCTCCAACTTATTTTCGGTAGTACCGCTGTAAGTGCACCTCACTTCACAGCTTCTCGAAACTTGACTCGGGCCGTAGCCCATTATAAAAGCAGCTCGCTCACTCGATCGGGCAGCAGTCGCAAGATTGAGCTTCTAGGGTACTGACCTAGAAGTAAAAGGGAATTGACCTTACAATCCGACTAGCTCACTCCTCTTCCAAGCGTATTGAGCTTAAGTCCCATTCCTCATATAGTTAACGTGTTGAGTTAACTAATCCTATATAGCGTGCTGAGCTATTTCCTCATAGTTAACGTATTGAGTTAACTATTCCTATATAGCGTGCTGAGCTAATTCCTCATATAGTTAACGTCTTGAGTTAACTATTCCTATATAGCGTGCTGAGCTATTTACTCATAGTCAACGTATTGAGTTGACTTTTCCTATATAGCGTGTTGAGCTATTCCCACATATAGTTAACGTACTGAGTTAACTAATCCTATATAGCGTGCTGAGCTATTTCCTCATAGTCAACGTATTGAGTTGACTATTCCTATATAGCGTGCTGAGCTATTTCCTCATAGTCAACGTATTGAGTTGACTATTCCTACGTAGCGTGCTGAGCTATTTCCTCATAGTCAACGTATTGAGTTGACTATTTCTACATAGCGTGCTGAGCTATTTCCTCATAGTTAACGTATTGAGTTAACTATTCCTACCTAGCGTGCTGAGCTAATTCCTCATAGTCTACGTATTGAGTTGACTATTCCCATATAGCGTACTGAGCTATTCCCACATATAGTTAACGTACTGAGTTAACTATTTCTACATAGCGTACTGAGCTATTTCCTCATAGTCAACGTATTGAGTCGACTATTCCTACGTAGCGTGCTGAGCTATTTCTTCATAGTCAACGTATTGAGTTGATTATTTCTACATAGCGTGCTGAGCTATTTTCTCATAGTTAACGTATTGAGTTAACTATATTTGTAGCGTATTGAGCTATTCTCTTTCACGTTAACGTATTGAGTTAACTAAAAAATCTCTCCGACTAGCGTAGTGAGCTACCCAAATTCTCAGACCGCAGGCACTCAACGACGTCAACTCAACCTGGCATTACGACATCAGGACTAACTACTTTACTTTTTTTGCGAACTGCCAACGAAGAATTAGTATTTTAACCAAAGAAGAATTAGTATTTTATTTATATTTTGTATTTATTTGAAGTAATATTATTTTTGTTCCTTTTTTCTTTGAATTCCTGTAATTTTATTGTTAGCTTTAAGTTGCTCTTGAAATATACCATTTTTTAACTGACTACGACTTTGTCCTGGCACCTTATTTCAGTTAAGCCGCTTAAGTGGCCTTAACATTGGTCCTTCGAGCCGGATACGTAGTTCAGCAAAAATGGATGTGCCCAAATTGCTTAAAGCACAAAACGCTCTTCACGAGCAATTACAAAAAGCAGTAATAAAATACAGGAAAACATCGAAAAATAAGCGTACAGAAAATTACGTTAAAACACGCATTGAATTGCTTCAGTCAATTTGGAAGCAATTCCACAAAAATCATTCCCAAATATATGAGCTCGAAGCTGGTGACGCCGATGAATACATCAACGGCACACTTTACGAACAAGCAGAAGCTCTATACATTGAAAACGTCTCAGAACTTAAAGATGAACTCAAAAATCCTGAAATGGAAGAGTCAAGTGTTCTAGACAGAACACATCAGCAAAGGTCTGATTTAAAATTAGCAAAAATCTCCATCCCTAAATTCGATGGAAGTTATAAAAATTGGAGGTCATTTCATGACCTATTCAAATCGTTGGTCCACAAGGATCCAACATTATCCAAAGTGCAAAAATTGCACTACTTAAAAACTAGTGTTACTGGTAAAGCTGAACGATTAATACGGCAGTTCGAAATCACAGAACACAATTATCAAAAGGCTTGGGATCTTCTGGACAAGCGGTACAACAACAAAAGAGTGTTGGCCAAAACGCATGTCCAATTGCTAAGAATGCATCCTAATATTAAATATGAAGATTCAAAAGCCATTAGGAATCTACTAGATCAAACAGAAGAAAGTTTGCACGAACTTAGATCTCTGGGTATCAACACAGACAATTGGGACGCTATAATCGTTGATATTCTCGAAGAGAAACTACCAGCTAGAACACGCTGGGCTTGGCAAGAGGAGCAAGGTAATAAAACTGATATACCTACATACGCAAACTTCATAGCTTTCCTAGAAAAACGATTCCGCACTTTAGAAGCTCTTGAAGATTCTAAAACTCTTAAAAAAACGACAGGCAGCTCAAGTAATACACAAAGAGGAACACAAAGCTTCCTCACCAAAACGTGTACAAAGTGCAACAAGCAAAATCACACAATACAAAATTGCTCATTCTTTAAAAAATTAAATGTTGCACAACGCTTAGAGTTTGCTAAGCAACGCAAACTCTGCACAAATTGCCTAAGGCATAATCATAAACTTGACGATTGTCGTAGTAAATACAAATGTCTAAAATGCAAGGGCAAACATAACACGCTTTTACATTTAGATAATCCAAAGGGAAAAAATCCCAAAACAAACGAAAGCAGTAAATCGCTTTCAAACTCCTCAGTGCAAGGAGAAACAAATATACAAAGTAGAGAAACTCAAAATTTCGTCTCTACTAACCTTAAAAGGGCCATGCTCTCCACAGCCTTAGTAATGGTTAACAATATAACATTACGAGCACTTATAGATTCTGGATCGCAAGTATCCTTTATAACCGAAAGGGCATGTAAAAAATTAAAACTTAAAAAAATTCCCAACGACATACAAGTCACAGGGTTGGGTAAAACACGTACGGCACATACATACTCACAAGTATCATTTAATATACGATCCGTACATTCAAAATTTCAAACCAAAGTCGAAGCTTCAGTATTAAAAAGCATAACAGGTTCGGTTCCGGAAAATCGAATCGACACATCGTGTCTAAGCTACACGAGAAATTTACCTCTAGCAGATCCAAAGTTCTCAGAACCAGGGCCAATCGATCTTCTTCTTGGCGCTGACATTTACGGAGAAATTTTAGAAAATGGTGTCATCAAAAGCTCTAAGGATTTACCTATCGCACAACTCACAACATTAGGTTGGATCTTACTTGGACCAATCAACACCAAATACGCTAATGCAGACACAAAGGTGTTTACATCTTTGATGGATCCAACACTGGAACAACTTGACAAACAACTTCGTAAATTCTGGGAAACCGAGGAAATTCGCACAACAACAAAAATCAGTCAAGAAGATCAACAATGCGAAAAATTATATCAAGGTACACATAAACGCCGTAAAAATGGACAGTATGAAGTCCAATTGTCATTCAAAAATCCTGATGGCCCACAGCTTGGACCATCACGTCATATAGCCCTAAAACAATTTTTGCGACTGGAACAAAAATTGGCTCAAAATACGGAACTCCAAACAATGTACAAAAAATGTATTCAAGAATATCTAGAGCTTGGGCATGCCAAAGAAATTCCACCAGAACAAATAAGCAAAGAAAAAGGCAGAGCGGAAACACATAACTACTATCTTCCCCATCACGCCGTATTCAAGGATAGCTCTACCACGAAACTTCGTGTTGTATTTAATGCATCCTCTAAGACCGCAAATACAAAGTCTTTGAACGAACAATTGTTAGTTGGTCCGACAATTCAGGCAACACTATGGGCTACTCTGCTTAAATGGAGGAAATATAAATATGCAATGACGGCTGATATCGAGAAAATGTACAGAATGATCCATGTAACTGAAGATTATCAACGGTACCAGCGGATAATCTGGCGAAATGATCCAAATGACATGATACGGGATTATGCACTCACAACTGTTACATTTGGTACTGCTCCTGCTCCATTTCTCGCCATACGTACATTACATCAACTGGCATATGACGAACAAGAAAATTTTTCGGTGGCAGCAAATAGTCTGCTCAACGACTTTTATGTCGACGACCTACTCACAGGAGCCGATACAATTGAACAAGGTCTACAAAAGCAAACAGAACTAATTAATATATTAAAAAAAGGTGGCTTTAATATCCGAAAATGGACTACAAACAATTCGGAACTGATAAAAAACATACCCATTGAACATAGGGAACTAAAAGACACGTTAGAATTATCTGAAGATAATTCCATAAAAACATTAGGTTTGAAATGGCATCCTAAAACTGATCACTTTAGTTTTACAGTAAAACTACCCTCCTTGAAACCAACATATACAAAAAGAAATATTTTATCGGAGGTAGCTTCCTTATTTGATCCTCTAGGATGGTTGGCCCCATGCATAATAATAGCAAAACTCTTAATACAAAAGTTATGGCTCTCAGGATGTACATGGGACGAAAAATTACCGCAATCAGTTGTTAACAGCTGGATCGATTTCCGCAATAACTTAACAACAATCGAATCAGTAAGAATTCCGAGATGGATTAAATTTACTCCGGAATCTTGCATTGAAATTCACGGATTCTGTGACGCTTCTAGTCGAGCATATGCTGCCGCAGTATATATTAAAATTATTAAAAAAGACAATAGTCCTACTACACTTTTAATGTCAAAAACGCGAGTAGCTCCCACTAAACCTATCACATTGCTTCCTCCAAAATATGTTATGGTACCATCGCAACTATGGAAAGACCTAAAACGGCTCTACATCCCATGGTCACAAGTATGGGCAGCAAAACACTCCTTTCGGTTCAATACCAATTCGGGAATCATTAGATTCACAAGGACTCGTAACGGAAAAATTCAAATAAGATACCAAAACAAAAAAGCAAACTAAGATTCCACAACAAAAAAAAAAATAATTTTTCGTGGTGGCGGGAGGATGTTCGGCCTACAGACCGAACCCTCCTTTAAAAACAATCAAATTTCAAATTCAAATATGAATTCCACACAGCTGATCGAGAAATCAGCTGTTCAATAAGCGCCATGTGCCATGGAGGCAAAAAGCCTCCAACTTATTTTCGGTAGTACCGCTGTTAGTGCACCTCACTTCACAGCTTCTCGCAACTTGACTCGGGCCGTAGCCCATTATAAAAGCAGCTCGCTCACTCGATCGGGCAGCAGTCGCAAGATTGAGCTTCTAGGGTACTGACCTAGAAGTAAAAGGGAATTGACCTTACAATCCGACTAGCTCACTCCTCTTCCAAGCGTATTGAGCTTAAGTCCCATTCCTCATATAGTTAACGTGTTGAGTTAACTAATCCTATATAGCGTGCTGAGCTATTTCCTCATAGTTAACGTATTGAGTTAACTATTCCTATATAGCGTGCTGAGCTAATTCCTCATATAGTTAACGTGTTGAGTTAACTATTCCTATATAGCGTGCTGAGCTATTTACTCATAGTCAACGTATTGAGTTGACTTTTCCTATATAGCGTGTTGAGCTATTCCCACATATAGTTAACGTACTGAGTTAACAAATCCTATATAGCGTGCTGAGCTATTTCCTCATAGTCAACGTATTGAGTTGACTATTCCTATATAGCGTGCTGAGCTATTTCCTCATAGTCAACGTATTGAGTTGACTATTCCTACGTAGCGTGCTGAGCTATTTCCTCATAGTCAACGTATTGAGTTGACTATTTCTACATAGCGTGCTGAGCTATTTCCTCATAGTTAACGTATTGAGTTAACTATTCCTACCTAGCGTGCTGAGCTAATTCCTCATAGTCTACGTATTGAGTTGACTATTCCCATATAGCGTACTGAGCTATTCCCACATATAGTTAACGTACTGAGTTAACTATTTCTACATAGCGTACTGAGCTATTTCCTCATAGTCAACGTATTGAGTCGACTATTCCTACGTAGCGTGCTGAGCTATTTCTTCATAGTCAACGTATTGAGTTGATTATTTCTACATAGCGTGCTGAGCTATTTTCTCATAGTTAACGTATTGAGTTAACTATATTTGTAGCGTATTGAGCTATTCTCTTTCACGTTAACGTATTGAGTTAACTAAAAAATCTCTCCGACTAGCGTAGTGAGCTACCCAAATTCTCAGACCGCAGGCACTCAACGACGTCAACTCAACCTGGCATTACGACATCAGGACTAACTACTTTACTTTTTTTTGCAGACGAACTGCCAACGAAGAATTAGTATTTTAACCAAAGAAGAATTAGTATTTTATTTATATTTTGTATTTATTTGAAGTAATATTATTTTTGTTCCTTTTTTCTTTGAATTCCTGTAATTTTATTGTTAGCTTTAAGTTGCTCTTGAAATATACCATTTTTTAACTGACTACGACTTTGTCCTGGCACCTTATTTCAGTTAAGCCGCTTAAGTGGCCTTAACAAGATGTTAACCAAAAAATATGAAACTACAAGAACTCTTGCCAGTCTGAAAATAATTTAGATTTTATAAAGGAATTTGAAGCTGTCGGGCAGAGAAAGGGGCTAATTGCTTGAATGTCAACAAAAAACCATTCCAAATACAAAGCACATGAACTGAGAGGCACAAACTTTTCTTGGAAATTGTCTCCCTCGGTTTAGTGTTCAAAGAATTCAATCAATTTGTTTACCAAAAATAAGCAAACGATACTGACTATCCCACGATTCATTCAAAAATTCATAGAATTATCACGATCTGAGGAGAGGTTTTTGTGCATGGCCTTATCTTACCAGCGCAACTTATTCTGTGATTGACGAATATACTCGTCATGGCTCGATGAGGGCACCACAGTTAACTGGTTAAATGAAAAACCGTATAATATCAAATTATGATTCGTAATGGGTAATATCTCAACACCGTAAATACGCGCATATGGTTCTTTATATTGGACAACCTAGTATTAGAGGAAACGTTGGGCCAATAATGCATTAAAAAGACTTTATGATTTCAATTCAAATAGTTTGAATCCCTTATATCCCACAGTTTCTTTATATGACGTTCCAGAACTTTTACGCAGAAAAAGGACGATAGTATTAAAAAGTTCTATTGCACTGCTCTTCCATTATAATATTAATTTTAAAATTGAAATTGTTCCCTTTATTACTTTGAGTGCAATTGCAGAACGGAAAGTACCCCGCCTCAAATATGCGATGCGGATGGATGGACTGCTGATGTAAATGGTTCAAATTTACAGAGCTCTTCCTCAATTCGATAACACTAGATCGAATTCCGAACAGTTCAGTTCCTCAAAATATTAAAGAGCTCACTCTGTTTCTGTTAGTGGAATATCCGAAATGAAGTAACCCAGTTTAACAGATTATTTCCAGAATAGCGGGGAATCGTTGATGGGTACCCATTTTTATTGGCACAGCACCAAAAAAGTTGAACAAGCGTTAATTTAATCTTCAGGACTTGTTCGCTATATTCGATTGAATGTCGCCTTTTATCCTCCCGTCGGTCTCCAATTAGCTTTATTAACTCGCTTTTATCGAGCAAACAACTTTGAGCTGCTTCTAGTGCTGCATCCAAAGTAGCGCAATGCGACGAGTCTCAAAGGCACGAGAAAGCACTACCTTGTCTTTTGATTTTTAGAAAAGTGCTTTGTAAGGACTTAATTCATTAACTTGATTGAATTCTTGAAAACTCTGATTACAGAACAGACATTGTTTACGCTGCATCTGCAATGGACTGAACAGTTTCTGCTTTAGTGTCTCTTTGGAAAACATTTCCTATTGTAAAGGAAAATCGCACTCTGTCGGGAATGCTTACGTTGCAAAAGAGTTATAAGCACCTATTAAGAGACGCATTATCAGTAAAAAAGAGAGTTTGTTTGTCTTCTTGAAATATGTTGTCGACAGAAAACAGGTTTAATTTCTGAAGTATTAGTTAGTTTAATTAAATGAAGTGTTTTTTAAAAATATTGTTAACACTGGGAAAATACGTTTTTGTCGGTCGACTTCAACTTTTGAGTTTACGCAAAGTCCGTAGTGATAAAAAATGTTAAGGTTTGTTATGGGAAACATGTATTTTAATTAAATTAACTCGGAAAATAACACAGGTAGATTAAGGAATCTTCTGTGGTTAATTTTTTTACCAAAAAGGTAGTTCGAATTATCCGGAATGCAATATACCCCCAGATTCTGGATAAAAATTAAGAGCTCTTAACCTCTTTAACTACTATCAAAAATCCTTCTAAAGAAATTAATATGCTACCACATTATTGAACAAATATTGGAAATACACTGAATTCTTATAATGTGTGAATTCTTCTACAAAAATAGTTCCATCTCTTGAATTAAACGGAATTTTCAAAACAATTAAGATATTAAGAGTTTTTAACTTTTATGTAGAATTGGGGGGATAGTCAACTAAAATAATAAGTTACTTCAAAAAATCTTTTTTTTTTTATGGCTAGTTTATTTGAATAACAATAAATTTATTAATTTTTGCTTGGTGATTTATTATTGCTTAATACTTAATACCCTTTAATTTTTCGCAATATAAAACACTACTTATGTAAAACTGATGTGAGAACATTTAAACAAATTAGATTTGTTAACATCACCGTAAAGTGTGGTTAAAAGTAGAGAGGAAAATTTATTTATATATAAAACACAATATAATACAATTTTGTTTCCTTAACCAAATTCTGCAAATAATACCTTAAAAACACGTATTGGATGTTCTGGGGTATGATAATACTTAAACAACATTTTTTATAATTTTTCTGGTGCAATTGATTGCTTTGAACAGAAATCAACACAATTAATTTTGTTGCCATTTTTTACAACTAAAAGCATGGTAGATTGAATACTTGTCAAGTTTTTAGTTAGCGTAATATCGATATTAGTACTACTAATTCCAGTGTTTTTTTCTGAGGGTAAATTAATTTTGAAATGGCTTAATTTTATATATTTTCTGTAAAAGTTTTCCCATTGTTTTTAAAGTATTATGTGTAAAATAAAGGCATTTGAATCAATCATGTTACAAAATCAAAGTTAATCACGTTCGAGTGAGTTTTCTAAAAAGGGTGAGACCAGTCGATTTATCGTGTTGATTGGTTATACTGAGAAATACAATACTTTCGGTATAAAGGCTCAGTCGCTTCTAGTTCGTTTTAAAAATATTAAGTGTTAAAATAATATTTTGCCATATATTGGCAGGTACACTGAAAAAGAAATATTTAGTTGAAGGTCGAAACATCTTCCCAACAAGTATCTTGAAGATTTCTCGCTTCTTTCTTCTTATTCCCTAAGCAGGGAAGGTGCGATCTCCTTCTTCTTTTATTTTATTTTAAAGTTTTGAAAGAACTTGATATGAGGTTCCCTTCATCTTTTATTTAATTGAAATAGAATGGAAGGGACTTGATGTTTCCTTCATATTTTTAATTTTAATTTCTTCAATGAGATAATTAGAGTTACAAAATTCTTTTTTATAGTATATAACTAAGCGAAACTAAAACTGACATAGTAACAGCGGCCAAAAGAAACACAAATTACCTCCACATATAATCCCATCCTCTCGCACATAAGTACTAACGGATATTGACCTATGAAAGGTTGACGATTACAAAAAAAGAAGATTTCACAATGACTATTGCAGCGAAGACAACCACCACATAGCTGATGCAGTCTGATCCCGTGTTTCAAAAAAGTAGATCCTAGTTCATCTAACTATTTTAATGTCAATTTTACTAGATAATAATTGAAATAAAGAGAATGCATGTGAATTTTACTAAAATACATTTATTGATTCTTAAACAGAAATCGTGTCTATTTAACTTTTAATAGTCATTGCCATGATGCGTTTCCCTATAGTTTTTTGTTATGATTAACCTTTCTTAAAAATATTTAATCAACGTAGGAAACGACTCCTTGGAGTGAACATTAAAAGCAAAAATAATTTTGTGAACTACAAAATTAGTCATTTGAAGTGAATTCACAACGAAATAATTCTGGTAAAATTCTTGATTTAGTCTTCACTTCCAACGTCGATCACACCGCGTTGTCCAGATGTATTACGCCTTTAGTGAATGAATCGCATCATCATCCAGCTCTTCATATTGATTTTTGTATTTCACAAAGTCTGATAATTAATGATTCTGTTTCTGGTACTTCATTTAATTTTCGAAAAGCTGATTATTCAAAATTGAATGACTTCCTGTCGGGATGTGACTGGTCTCCTGTGTTAACGGAAAGCGATGTTAATGTTGCTACTTCTAAATTTTATGAGATACTTTCCGCCTCCTTTTTTTCGTGTATTCCTATAACAATTAACAAGAACTCGAATGCGCGCCTGCCATGGTTTGATACGGCATTGATTCGCTTGAGGAACTCTAAGACTAGGGCCTGGAGGAAATATTCGATGACTAGGAACGATGAAGACTTCCTTGTGTTTTGCAATCTTCATAAGCAATTCTTCGAAAGATCTGAGGCCGCATACGTTTCTTATTTGTCAGATTTGCGGAATTCTTTGAAGAGTGAGCCGAAGCGCTTTTGGAGTTTCATTAACTCTAGGAGGTGCTCTGACGGTTATCCTGCTTCCTTCTGCTATAACGGTGAGCGCAGCAGTGATCCAACCAAAATTTGCAATTTCTTCTCTGCTCTATTCAGCTCCTCTTTTATCTGTGATAATTACGCTGCTCCTAAATCTTTTTACAATTTGACGAAGCTTCCATCCACCACCTTAGAACCAAAAGACCTTTATTTTGACCATAAAACTATTTTACAGTATCTTGACAACATGCCCTCTAAATATTCGTACGGTCCCGACGGTGTTCCTTTAATAGTTTTAAAGTCTTGTGGTTTGTCCTTGGTGAACGTTATCTGTTATTTATTTAACTTATCCATGATTTCTGGTGTCTTTCCTAATTGCTGGAAATTATCTTATATTATACCCTTACATAAGAAAGGAGCTAAGGATGATATATCCAACTACAGGCCTATTGCCAAACTCTCGGCTTTACCTAAGCTTTTCGAAGCTATTGTCTGTGATATTTTATACTTTCACTGCAAATCTATAATAAGTGATTGCCAGCACGGGTTTGTGAAGGGAAGGTCAACTGTTTCAAATCTTCTATGCTTTTCGTCTTTCTGCATCAATGAGATTGAACGAGGTGGACAAGTTGACTGCATTTACACGGATTTCAGTAAAGCCTTTGATAGAATTAGCCGCCAGGCGTTGATCCTTAAATTGGCGAAATTCGGCTTCCCTGAGGTCTTTTTGGATTGGATATCATCCTACCTAAGGGATCGTTTTCAGTTGGTTTCTTTTCGCGGTGTGTTCTCACCACCTATCCACAATACCTCCGGGGTTCCACAGGGCAGTCACTTGGGACCTCTACTGTTTATTTTGTTTATAAATGACGCGAGTAGTGCATTATCACACTCTAGAATTCTTTTATATGCTGACGATGGAAAAATTTGTCGCTCTATTCGTTGTCTTAATGACTGCCTTCTGCTTAATAATGACTTAAATAATTTTTCAAGGTGGTGCGCCTTAAATTATTTGCCATTAAATGTCAGTAAATGTTCTTTGGTGTCTTTCACACGGAGTAAAACTCCAATATGTTACAAATATTTTACGGATGGTAGTGAAATTTCACGACTAAACTTGGTGAAAGACCTAGGTGTTACTTTTAATTATAAATTTGACTTTGACGAGCACATAAACATAATTATTAGCAAAGCTAACTCGGTGCTGGGATTTATTAAGAGGTGGTCTAAAATTTTCGATGATCCTTACGTGACAAAAACTCTTTATACCACATTCGTTCGCCCCATTTTGGAATACGCAAGTCCTGTATGGGCGCCTTCTTATAACATCCATTCTGACCGCATTGAGGCTGTGCAGAGAAGATTTTTGCAATTCGCACTCAAGGGTTTACCATGGGCTGACTCTCTTTGCTTATCCCCTTACAGAGATCGCTTAAGGCTTATTTCCATGGAAGCACTAGCAGATAGGCGAATGATCTCCAGGATCGTTTTCGGCTCCAAAATTTTGAGTGGTGATTGTAACTGTTCGGAACTGTTGTCTTTGTTTACGATATCTGTTCCTCGCCCTGGTCTCAGAGTCAATAAAATAATAAATATACCGTACCATCGCACTAACTACGGACTACATGAGCCAGTCACATCTATCGCCAGTTTGTTAAATTTACACCATAAAATTTTTGGTTTTAATTTACCGTGCCAGAAATTGAAAAATTTACTCAGTTTTCAATTTTCTAATCTACATTGTAAACTGTAATTTTTGTTTTCCTTCATTCATTGTAAATTTAATAGATATTGTATGTCTCACTGCAAACAAATAAACAATATATCTTTTTGGGTGTACACGATTCATTTCATAAAGCGATGGTTATGGTATAGCCAATCTGGTATGATTATCTTAATCAGAATAATGCTTGAATGCATATTTTAATTATCTAAATGAGAAAAAATTGACATCGTTACTTTGTACTCGCCTATGGAACGAAGGTTTTTACAAATAACTTCTCTTTTGTAATTCTAAACCTTTCCCCTGGGCGCGAGCTCCTCTAATTACGAGAAAAAAGGCCAAACCTACGCAGAGATAATCAAACCCTAAAGCACGCTCATCATCGAAAACCACACAAAACAATCATTCATTTTCAGAAAATTCCTCTTTTCCCTGGATTTTTTTTTTTTTTGTGTTTGTATTTCCAGCTGCAAAAAGGTAAGGAGTTGGATGCTATCAAAGCGAGCACGAAATTCCTTTGGTTAGAAAGGGTTGAACGGAGGTTGCTTTAAACAATTTCGTTTTGAAAAAAAAAATAAACCTTTTGAAAATTACTGAAAAGCCGCCCTTCCGACCAATGACATGTGTCACATATTTAAAGAGGGTCGTGCCCTTTTAATGAAGCAACATTTTTATATTGGGCTTGGCAATGATGATGATTAGTTAGCCGCAAAACAGCGTTTAAAACAGACTTCTTGTTTTTGTTTTCTGTGCTCCGCTAATTATTTTCTCTTCAGAGTTCTTGGGGGAACCGTGAGGCCACAAGCTTTTCAAAAATGTTGGATGTTTTTAAAGTTAAAAGGTTATGATTTACCGACCGCTTGGTTTTGATATAGACTTTTTTGGGTAGGCTGTAGTCATTTTACTGGGATATTTGAATACAAAGAAACCTTTTAATTAAAAGCTTAGCTAGAAAAATGAGCTAAAAGGGAATTTGTATGATCGACTTACCGCAGGACCATATTGTTGCGAAATATCTTTATCTTTTATTATTTTATTATTATTTTTATTATCTCTTGGTCGTTAAATGAATTTGAATTCTAAATGACTAGTACATTCGCCATATAAGTTAGCCATATTGGCATTCTAGTACTCTTCTGAAGGAAGTTACTTTTCCACCATTAAAAAAGGTAACTTCCTCCCTCGTTATTTTGTGCTCAATTGGATTTCGGCGCTGATGGTGAGTGGAGCATTTTATTCTTATTTATTAAACTTTCAATTACTTTCACAACAGTCCTTCCGCGTATACAGTTGAAGTAAACAATTTGTGTAGTAAAGTAGGAGAATAAATAATAGATCTAAGCGATTCTCGTTGTTTTTTTTGGTTTTTGGTCGTGCAGTAACTTGTGCAAGAAATCTAAAGAATTTCTTAACAATATTGACTATCAAAAGTTTAGTATATATATATATATATATTTATATTATATATAGTTCTTAGCTGCATAAAAATATACAATTGAATGAGCTGGGAGTTAATGGATTGATGTGTGAGCCAATATCAATCGATTATCTTCAGCATCCACTCAAACTGTATATGTGGATCCGCCCTTTTCTCGATCCTACAGAATATGAAACCCTTCCATTATCATTTCACAGCACAACAATTTCGCACTATAAGTGCATTACTGACGCTTCCTGCACAGGCGAGTTAATGCAGACATCGGTATGCTCCCGATACACAGTTCAGTGCAAAATCAACAGGATGAAACCCGGGAATTTTCAAATTAATCGAAGTATTATTTAGCATCAAAGATAAAACCAAATGTTTCCAAACATAGAGCCCGCATGCGGCAAAGTATGTAATTCGCACAAAAGGCCTTTGGAGTTGGCGGATGATAAAGCAGAATAGCCTCGATGGGAATGCGAAACAGCCAGAACGCTGCTAGCAGGGTGGTACACTAGGCCTCATTCGTGGTGTGCAACTAATTTCGTGGAAATCGCCTTGCCTCGCTTATACCTGCCTGTAAGCAATATTTTAAATTGATTCTCTCCGGATAATTCTAATGGGAAAAAATTTCAGTCAATAATTCCTAACGCCCCTAGGATCGAGGAAATATGTGTCCTTTTAATTAACATTTTCGGATCCAGCAGAAAGAATTTTTCCCTTCAGTATTTAAGGCATTTCAAAATTAATTTCTCAGTACTTTTGCCGCTCGATTCGATTGGCCAAATTATTTGCATTCCGGGCCGAGGACATAGGGCGATTTTCTATGAATTTTTCATTTTCACATATGCACAATATTTGGGGGGGAACAAAATCTCGGGTTGCTGCTTGTAATATGACACGGAAAGCTGCCCTTCTGGGACAAGTCAACTGGGACCCACCCTCAAAAGAGCAACCCAAACATCAACCTTTAACAAGGCCACCAGAGATAAGGTGGATCTTTTCGATGCCGGCAGCACGCTTCCCTGCCATCACCTTAATCCTCGCAGCCGAGGAACAGATTGAGTGTGAATTCAGTCAATATCCTCCGGCTACCTGAGATTAAGAACGGCTTTCTCTCCTCTTCCGAAATTGTGTCAAAAGTCAATAAGCCTCAACTGTGTTATTGCTTGCTGACATACCTAGTGCCAAGAAGTGATATCCGAAACAGCATATCCAATGACATTGACTTGAATAGATTGCTCCCTGTAAACGCTATTAATTCCAGCCCAAAAGACTGAGCCTGAGTTCAAGGAACATTTTGTGTGTGAGTATAGTTTGCTGAGTAAACATCGAAAAAGGTAAGGCATTCCAGGTGCTTTTATATGATCCCGAACGGCTTCTTCGATATATTTTCTATGCGTGCACGGGCGTAACGTAATAAGATATCAAGTGCGGAAGATTTTATTTTTGGATATACTAACCGAGGTCGTAAGTTGAATTTGAAAAGATTGGAAATCGAAGGATGACGACGTATGTGCTTTGCTTTGATTAGAAAATAAACAAATATAAGTCACCCAATATAGGGGAGCTTGAGCATATCGATTCCTTATACTAACAAACCAAAATCAGGTATTGTTAGAAACCGCTTTTGTGATAAACCTCCGTTTAAAAATACTACATTTTATTATCAAGAAAAATACAGCTAAAGAAGAAAATAACCTAGAAATTTCGGAGTATACACTCTCTCTATGACGAGTTTTTGTAATTTAACGAGTTGATTTTTTTTGAGAGATTTTTCACTTCACTACGAAACATTTTTAGTCATAGTGACATGAATAATTGAGGTAAATGCCTGATTTTTTTCCAATGGTAGAAATGAAAAAGGGTACAGATCCGGATTGGATCCGGTGTCCCAGTTACCCTATTAGGGTTTAAATAGGTGAATCTGACCAGGAGTGGATCAGGCGTGTAACGCCTCTAGTAATCCGATCCAGATCGGGGTACCCTATGAGGTTCAGATCAGGATACCCTGTACGGTCCTAACCAGGTTAACCTACATGGAGCATATCTGGATATCCTCTATGGTTCCGACTAGGTTAACCTACATGGGGCAGATCAGAATTACCTGTATGATCCTGACCAGATTGGACTATATAATATAAATCAGGGACTCGCATGCAATTTAAATGAAGATTTTAGTTAATTATTTGTAATTTGGGGTTATTTTTAATCATCAATTTTTGACGCTCACAAAATCTGTTAACTCATAACCGAGTATTTTCAAGTTTTTGTTTTCGTTTATTTGTATTCATTTTTACTTAGAAGTATATCAGAATAACTAAAAATTGGTCTTGATAATTCCAGATTTTACTCAATACTAACCGTTATATAAAATATCAAACAAAAACTATTTCAGTTTGTAAACGCAAAAAAAAAAAACTTGTTGGACGATAATAGAACTATTTAAAAGAAAAAGGTATACAAACATAATTCATGTCTGCCAGAAACCTTAAATCTTTACTACATTAATACTATACACGTGGGGTAATATGCAAGCATATGGATTTAAAAAATATTTTTTATAAATCAATTTGAAAAGGAATATGGTAAAAAATAAAAAGTACATTCCCTACAAAAATAAAATAAAATAATCGTGTCAGGGTCACATACGGATAAGTAAGTGGTTCCCTAAGGAAATTTCAATAAAATAATATTTTCGGGATCGGACTTGGAAAGATCAGGGATTTCCTGCAGATTTATAATACGGCACCCAAGTCAGGGCCGGTTCGGGATGAGTAAGGGATCCCTAACAGGGCTATGATACAATGAGGCAAACAAATCAGGGCCGTATTGAGCTAAGTAAGGGTTGTCGTAACAGGGGACCTCTTTCACTACCCGACAAGGACTATTTATGAATATCGTAATACCGAATCCCGACTAGAGCCTGATCCGGTCTGCCTGTTAGGGCTATCCCTTTTTCATTTCTAATCGGTATGTAACGAATAAATCATGAAATCGATCAATACCATTACGAGTAGCAAGCTCATTAGGTCGGTCAAACGCACCATCAAATTCAAGAATTTATTTTATTAAATGAAACTAAAAAGTGTTTTCAAAGTGGAACAAGTCTTTCAGGAACATAGATTTGAATGCAAAATTGCATTACTGCAGTCATAAAATCTAAATCCTTGTGTGCATAGTATGCAGTGCTAAAAATGTTGGTAAGAAGATTTGGGAACGTTAAATTGGAGCTAATCCCATTCATTTGAGCAGTTCCTTCTGCACTGGCGCTTTATTACAAAGCCCTTAAAATTCCTTAGGAAGATTGGAATTAATGCAGTGAGCTAGACGTATCTCTGGGAAAAAGTAATCGCAGCCAGCTGGACGATGTCTAATCCGTTCCCGGCCTAGCTTCCACCCCTCATACTTGTAATCACCGGCACTCCCCTGCAATTGCCATTATTGAAGTGTTAAGCGAAAGCAGTAGCGCCACAGTGCACACCTAATAAAAGCGGGTCTTCTGGCCCGAGCGTAACTCATTTCATTTCGGAGCCGAGTAGAGTGCTCCTCTCCTCCACTGCGTGTCCTTTTGGCTGGGCTGAAAAATAAAGGCTGTCGGCAGGGGACGGAAGGAAGAAATCCTTCCAGGACGAGTGCTCGAAAAGCGTGTGCATTTGCCTTGCACCATTGTGTATTTTTACCACCAGCGGTGATTTTATATCCGCCAGGGAAGTCATGCAATCACGGGATTGAGTACTGATGCGGTTCCCTCAGGTTGCTCGCAATGTAATTTTTCTTCCCCGTTTGTTGTGCTTGTTCCAAGCGAAGCATAATCTCGTTAAAATACCCCAGGAAGGAGTTCTCTAAAGACCTCGCTGAGCACCGGAGCCCAGGAGCACCCGGGCTTCCTTGGCGCGGCTTATCCAACATAGGCGTGCATAAAGCAAACAAGGGCGCTGCTTGTTTCAGCTCTCTAAATCCTTAAAGCCGACACGACGGGAAAAATGTAATTGTACTAATTTGCCGTCATAACAACAATGACAAGTTGGCAACGGGTAAGATCCTGGCATCTTCAAAACGGCGGGAAATAACACCCCTTCCCTTTGAGCACTAGGGCTGCGGCGTGTGTGCGTATGTATGAGTACTCGAGCGGGCTGTGGAAAGTCCCCCTTCAGGAAAAGCAGTGCCAGCCACCCTGCCGGGGCAATAAATTGTCACGGGGAAGCACTTATTACCGATGAAATGCTATGCTAATTTGCCCCAGAAAGCATATGACTAATTTCGAGGGACGACGACGGCGGGCACTACGCACAATAATTAAAAACTTGGCATAATTCCGCTATTTGTTTACGCCGCCTCCAGCGCCACGTGTACCTACAGTCGTTACACACTTTCGGTCTCTCGGAATTGAATCTTTTATTGCGGAGTTACAGGCACGAGAAAATATCGCCGCACACGTCACGGGTCGCGGCTGAGGCAGTCGGGGTCACTTGTTGTTATTGATGTCAAAAGTTAATTTTATTAAAGTCTATAAGCAATTACTGGTTCAAGGTATAATTTATCTGACTTTTATCTTCAATACTTGCATTAAGATCTCCTACTTTCCCAACATGTGAAAAATCGTGAAAGTCATTCTAATTCTAAAATCTGGAAAAGACAAAAAAGACATCACCTATCAGCCTGCTAAACACTATCTGCAAGCTATTTGAGAAATTACTGAGCATCTTGAAAATAATCCTATTCTTCCACCACAACAGCTAGGCTTTAGACCTAAATTCACTACTACTCATCAGCTGAGAAGGATTACAAATCTCGTAAAAAAAGGCAGCCACCTCAAGGATCAGGACTCAGCCCTATCCTATGCCATATCTACACTTCTGACACTAACAAAAATCTAGACTGTCATATCAGACTTTCGCCGATGATACAGCGTTATACCACTTTCCACTGGAACCCGAAAAGATCGTTCACAATTTGGAAAAAAAACTTGAGCTCCTTTTAAACGGATTTCTATAAGTGGAAAATAAAAACGAACACAGCGAGAACGTCATGCACCTTATTTCACAAGAAAGAGAACCCAGAAACTTTTACCAAACAAACCACTGAACTTCAATAACCAAAATATACCATGGACCAATGAAATAAATTATCTAGGAGTTGATTTAGATAAAACTTTAACATATGGTCTCCATATTAACAAAACCATAGAAAATCCGGATAAAGTATTACAAACTTTATATCCACTTACTAGACGTCGCTCACCTTTAAACACCGATAATAAGATACTAATTTATAAAATGATCTTTCAACATATCCTCACGTGTGCATCGCTGTCATGGTCAAACTGAGCAAAAACACATAAAAATAAACTGCAAGTACAGCTAAATAAAATATTAAAAATTATTACAAGCCTCCCGTGGTATTGCTCGACAAAACTTCTTCATGATCATACTAACACAAAGCTAGTTGAGGGAATCGGCATCATAAACATAAACAGATTAGATAATGATCAAACATAGAACTAAGTCTCCTACAGCATAGATATTTGCTCCGATAGTTAAATACTATTTGACAACTCTAGCCTAAGTTTTATTCTTTCTTGACCTTTCTACGAGGTTTTTAAATTTTTCCACTATGAATTTGTTTTACTTTGGATACCGATGATTCTCCTGTAAAAACTAACGAATTAATATTTGAGTGGTAAGAAATTTACAATCTTTCACTGTTCCTCTTTTATTATAAGACTAGGATAGCGACACCACCTTGATTGTACTATAATACAAATAAATGAATTGAATAATTTTATTAAATGCAAGGAGCTGACGCATGAACATAATTAGAAATCAAATGGGGTGAATTTAAAGGAAAACAGTACTCAATAAATCAGAGTCAATATTCGTAACTATAGGGGAGACCGGGGATGGTTGACTAAATTTCAGTTTAGACGCTTATATATTTTTTGTTTTATGTATATTATTGTAAAAACCAATAGATTTGATAGGTACACTATTAAGCTTTAAAAACAAATGACAAAAATCTCTCAATCAATTATGATGTAGAGTACAAGCATGATCTGGTACAATATGAAATTTGAGTCAACCTACCCTAGACATGGGGGGGGGGGGCGGGTGGTTGACTTGTCAATGGGGGTAAGTTGACCTACAAATTAAATAGTGCAAGATCTATGGGTATATTAACAATTAAAATAACAAGAAGTAATTGTAATCACATTTTCTTTATTGAAACAAATAATTCTCAATTCTATGACAATTGAAACAAATAAAATAAACTTCATATTACAATAAACAATCAAACATTTAAATATTTGATCAACAAAATACTTAACATATAATACTATTACTCTTAAGTATCTGAAACAAAACTAGACAAATTGTCTCTCTTCTAACTCTAAAAGAACGAAATTAGACAATATTACACTTTTAAGACCTTGTAGTATCACCAACGAAATTAAAGGCAGTAAAAACTCTAATCTAACTGACAGTTAAAATGCATTAATATCATTATCTTATATAGGCACAAGTAAGGACATTTTTACCATTAACTTATTTTTATCACTATTTCTGAGTAAAAAAAGAGAACAGGGCAATGGAAAAACACTGAAAGACACAAAAAATCTTACCTGTGCCAAAGTCAATGGTCACATACTGTATGTGTATGCCTAAAGCTAAACCACAGTTGGCAGGGGATATTATTGAATTGAACGTAGTTTCGTTTTAAATTAATATACTAATAATTACATAATTGATTATTAATAATAATTGTGTAGATATTCTGATACGACAAAGTAACCCTCACGTGCGTTACCGGCCCGTTCTTAGTCGATTGTTTCTGGTATGATTATTTATTTCTTCTTAGCAACCAGTGGCTGGCAGTACTATACAGTTTAATAGAGAATTTACGGTGTAACGAAATTAACTTTTATAATTACGTAGGCCAGATGTACTATAGTTCACAAAGCGAGGGTCGGGATTTTGTTTAAGAAATTGCTTTGTTAATGTCTTCACAATCAAATTGCGTTTAAACAAATTAGATTGTGAAGAAACCGGCTCGCACCCTGGGGGGACATCCAGGTCGGATTCGAGGTTTAAAGAGTTCCCGACATTATATCACAGCTTTCTGGTGTCTCCAGCAACCCTTTTATCGCCCCAGGGACTAATCACAGTTTGGGATTCTCCACTCTGCTTTTATTTTAAAACAATCACCTGTTGCCCGAGCGGAGGGTATCCTCGTTGTCGCCATTTCGTTTTATCTGCAGTGCTAAATGCTTGACCTGATGGTCTTCTGGATGCAGAAGCTGCAGCATCTTCCCGAGAAACACTTAATTGAACGGAAATAATTGAAAGCTCTCGAGTCAGCGATCTTCCAATCGATTAGGCTCCTTTTTACAGGCGGAGCAGGGAGACCGTTGTGTGCAGTAACAGCAATGATAATAATTTCCTAGAAAGCTCTCCCGGTCTGCACAGCTCCTAAAATTGAACTTGCTTTTTTCTTGCTTGGTTGTAAGTTGCCGTTCCTTTTGAGTGTCTAACGCAATTTTTCCAGCAATTTATTATATCCTAATTAAGCCCATTTTTGTGTTATCGGTCCTGTATTGACAGTCGGTTTGCGAAGCTGTATTTACAGGCAAGTAATAGGATTAATTCTCGCCACCTCGTCACCGTCCGGCCGTGCTTAAGATAACCAATGAAATAAAACAGTTGAACGGGAGAGGGATTTCCGCCAGAGCCTTTACAAATTTTGTGTACGATGTTCCCCTCTGCCATCACCTCAACCCACCCCCTACCACGCCCTTCGAATAGACTGACGGCATCTTAGCCGTCTTTTCTTGTTTACTAGCTATTTACCGGTGGATGTCATTGTTATTTAGAAGATCACTGACGTGGATTATGCCGGAGTTTAATTGAGGATTATGAAAGTGAATTCGCTTAGCTATCTGCGGGATTTCATTCAGTATAATTCGCTTAACCCTCTCGTCAATAGACTCAGTCTGTTATTGACGAACAGGTCCTTCCGATTTATTTCAGCAAATCCTTTGAATTAATCATGAGTTGATGAATTGAATGTTATACGAAGAAGGCTGAGATTTTGTTAAATATCTTAGAAATAGTCGTTTTTACATTCAAATCACAAATTTTAAGCGGACCAGGCCTGCAATTATCTTATTTATAAAGAAAATACGCTTAATTGAACGCGGACACCGAATTCAGTATTTTTTAAATTATTCGTTCGCCGTTCCTCGCAGGAGGTCCATTGTCGCCCTGGTAGTGGAAGAAGCTCCATCGTGTTAGAACCATACCTCCTGATAATCATCGACCACTGGGCGTAAAAGAATTTCTGGCAGGGTATCGTTGATTCTTTTTAGCAGACCTTTTTTATTTTCAAAAAAATAGGTACCGACAACACTTCCAGCCCTAACACTGCACCAAATAGTGCATTTTTGGAGATGCAATTGATGCTGATTGAATTTCCTGGGATTCTCAGTTTAAATTAAATGGGCCTCATCATTCATTATCAAGTTGTTTTTATCTCTTGCTAGGATTTGAAATCGAATGGCGTACTACAGGGTGGGCCATCTAACGTTTGGAATTGGATCTATTGGTTATTTTGAGGTTGGAAGGTTTGATGACATTTCCGATGTGACAGAAAGTTAGTTTTATGTTTGACATTTATGAAATGGGTCGCTTTTCGCTTGAACAAAGTTGGGAAATATTAAAAACTTATTTCCAAAGTGATGAGTCTTCTACTCAAACTGTAAGAAATTTACGGAAAAAATTTGACAAAAAGGATGTGCTGCATGACCATCCGATGCGTTTTCGGTTTGCTCAATGGGCCGAAGACCGCTTGATCGAAGATGGGCATTTTTACCGAAAAATCATCTTTTCAGAAGAAGCTCATTTCCACCTCGGAGGATACGTCAATAAACAAAATTGTCGTATCTGGGGCTCAGAAAATCCACACGTCAGCGTGGAGAAACCAATGCATCCTCAACGAGTGACTGTCTGGTGCGGATTTTGGTCTGGCGGCATTATTGGGCCATTTTTCTTCGAAAATGAGCAAGGAAACGCCGTTACAGTGAATGGCGATCGCTACCGCGCCATGCTAAGCGATTTTTTGTTTCCCAAAATTAAAGAGTATGACATAGACGACACCGCGTAACGTAACAATCGGTCTTTTGCGTACATACGCTGCTGAGAATCTTGGGGTGGGTAGTAAAGCTTGGACCATTTGGATCTTGTATAGATATATTTTTAATTTCAGTTAAATAAACTTCTGAAGCGATGTTCTGGCGATTCCCAAGAATTAGTGGATATAGAATTTTTTTTCGATTTTAATAAAAGTTTGTATAGAATCGTATTTTACTAGGAATAAGAATCAACCTTGTTATCTTAAATTTTTCTAGATAATTTTGTAGTTTTTTAGGATATTGAGGTTTTTTTTTCTTTTTTTTGAGAAATATAATATTTCAAGTATTTTCAATAGGTCAAATTAGGTTTTTTTCTTACATTAACATTGACTGTTAATAAAGCAATAACTTCGTATAAAGACTTTTACCCCTTTCGCCCCCGTTCTCGTTAAATTTAAATTCGAAATTGTAAAAATGCGTCTTTAAAGTTTATAAGATTAATAAACTGTAAGTCAAGACCACTTTTCGAAAGATCGTCGGCTGATCCAGTTCTTTCAAATCTGAAGATTATGTTCCGAATCATGTCGTCGCTAGGAGGTAAGTGACATTAAAATGCTCCCAGTATGTTCTTCGAGTTTGAGTAATTGATCATTCACTGGAATAGAAAAACTCAATGAATTGTACGAATTATTGGACATCATACGTATCCATTTTAATCTTCAAGAGATGCTCTATAATCTATTTTCCAAACCGTTCATTTTTTCAGTGGCTTAAGAGAATAAGAAAAACGTGTATTAATTTTGTACACACATTCTACGTTAAGTACATACACCATCCTTCAATTTTCATAGCACATACTTTATTTACAAATATCCTTTTTACACGGACTTTTTAATTAAAAAAATTATTATATTCTATGTTATACCGCCATATATCTGGCGCCAATCAAGGGCTACTATGGCCGCACCATTGTCTGAACCAATTTTTAAATATATATCTATATAAATTGGTGCAGCCGAGGTGCGGCCGTTGTAGTTCCTACACAAGTTCTGCTCTTATACGGGCATGAAACATAATTTCTGCCCCGTCATGGGGCTGTTAAAATATTTCACAAATTATTTCTATTCCGTGCGGCCATGGTGCAGCTGTTCCATATTTTTCAAAAACTCTACGGACCTCGTGCAGCAGTCTCACTGTGTCTCAAATCGTCAAAGAACTGGTCAAAACTGGAAATCTGCAGCATTCAAATCTGTTATCTAAATACAGAACTTTAATCTGGTGGGCCAAAAGTATTAAGTTAGGCGCATTTTTACAAAAATTGATTTTTTGGGGTTTTTTGGCTCACTTATTTCAGTTCTGATGTCAAAATTTAAAAACTCAATCTAACCGGACCAAAATGGCGTACAAGAAATATTTAACTCGATCGAATTTAAATAAAAATTGGTACATCGGAGTTTTGGGGTCACTTATTCGATTTTAGAATCTTTAGTCGATTCTGATATCCAAATGGAAAAGATAAATATTTTGAAACTAATATGGTTGATGGAATCATCATATGTGCTCACAATATATGTTACACTTTCTTAAACATGATGGTATTCGCCAACTGGTATTCATGATAATTCGTATTTACTCTGTTAGAAACAGGAATAGTAAAATAGATGTGGCTAGTTTGTATCATACCGGAGAGAAAAATAATATTTCTTACTAAAAACCATAGTATATCGTTTTCTATTAAATCGAAGAACTAATGGATTCTTAATAAGCATGTAAATTTTGAATCAAATCAGTTTAATGGTTTTACAGTAATTTTGCACATTGCCTGTAATCATTTTGACCGATTGATAACTCCCCGAGGATTATATCCACATTTGGAAACAAAAGTTCTCGTTGTTCAAATTTAAAGTAACATAATGCTTCATCCCACAAAACACATGTTTAATTTGGAATTTAATATCATAAGCTGCTTAAAATAGCTTTTGAATTATTAACGGAATTATTTATGGAGTACAAGTTTTAAGCTTAAAATTCTAAATAAAAGGGATTAGAATCTAAACTAATTGCAATCTTTGACAGAAGATTCTTGAGACTTGAGATTCTTGCTTTGGAAAATTAAATATTTCATTATTTAACAATAGGATATTCTCTTGACACTATTTGTGTTTCCTAAAAGTGTTCGCTTATATATGTAAGTATTAGATGTTTAACAAAGAAATTATGAAAACGAAATAATCGAACAAATATTATGTTTCAATTACATACCTAAACAGATACGACTTATTGAATAGAACTGCTGACACGTATAACAAAAGCGAACCTCGCCATAAATTTATTTCTTCTTTATGAGATATCGTTTTCTCTTTTACCTTTCGGTTCGACTCTACCATCATTTTCCTCCAAACAATCAGCCCTTTCACTATCTATGCATATCTTGGCTTGAACACACTTTATGGGCTTTCCTTCTGCATTACTGTCCATTAAGCACTCTTTGAAAGTCAGCTATTCCGTTTCTGATATTTAAGGCACAAAAAAAAAAAAAAGAAACCACTTTTAATCCTTAAAACTACTGTACTTATTTGGTACCCAATATCCTCAGCACAGTATCCCCAAACTCCAGACGAAATTTAAACATAACAAGGTTATGGCTCGTAATGACATACTGTCCTGTACGATTCTATTTTGCTCACCTATGACGCTAACCTAATAGATGATAGTGGACATCAGCGAAACTTTTTGAGGAAAGAGCTGGTTCGCCGGAGCTATCGGTCCTCAACGTATGCTGCACGTGCCCTGAGGATTATAAACTGTGACAATGTAAGTTTTCCCATTAAAAATTCCCCGGATAGTGTCCCGATGTGCAATCATGTGCCACACTAGCGGCTATGTCTAGGCAACAGAAGTGCCTTGTGTCCAAATTATATTTCGGAAGACGCAAACATTTATCACTAGTCGGTCATAAAATCAATGTCCGGTTCACGTAAACTTATTTAAGTTTTATATTTATCTGCTAACAGAGGAGGTGTGAACTGTGAACGTTGCAGTTTCATCGATTTTGGGGGTGTCAAGAGGTTTTGCCCTGAACATGGATGGACTGTATCTTTTCAAGTACAGACCAACTCAGCAGTACCTCCACCGGACGGATATATGGTCGGAATTTTTCTCAATTTTTCACGTATCTATAAGCAGGCAAAACTTTACTTGTAAAATATACTCTTAGAAGACTGCCAGTGCATCACTAAGATTTGAATCATACTAAGGAGCATTTTGTCTTCGTTGACAGTTTCCGAGCCGAAAGGCATTCTGTCATCATTTCGGATTTCATTGTCAAGCAAAAATCCCCCATGCAAAAGGGAAAGTTGGGTCTTGTTTGTATCCTTCCCTTTCAATCCAAACCTGGGCCTATGATTACAATCTCTTCTCTGCTTCAGGCAAATTAGAATTCATTCAATTCAAGCCTCTGGGCTACAGATGTATTCATCCCAGCTTTGTTATAGTTCCGCTAATTAGCACAACGGGCTGAACTTAATGACTAGCCGGGCCTAAATCAGTTCCTTGTTATGCAGGAGCTCCTAAGAGAGGCTGCGTGATGGCCGCAGGAGTTAAAGAGAAGCACGACTGGTACTGTGGTGTAGCAGCAACTTCTGTTTGTTTTGGTATTTCATAATAAACGCGCGCTGACCTTCTTCATCCAAAATACCGCGCAACGGTAGGTGCATTTCAACTAGAGTTACCATAAGATGCGAATGAAAATAGTATGTATATTAAGCAACATAAGCGGTAACTAGCCGATTACTCTCGATGGCAGTGTTATCTGCCATCATGGGTAATCGGCTAGGTACCGCCCGAGTCGCAGCTGCGTGGATAATCGGTGAGTTATCGCACGGAAATGCGTGCTACATATAACATAATAGTTACCCCGCACGTATGATAAAAATAATATATGTGTATTATGTTATTATAACAGAAAAAGCTGCAGTCTTTATTAAAAAGATTAACAATTTATTTTTGAAAATTTTTGTCTATATGCAGGGTCAGCAAAACTGTATGACAGTTTTGGGATGTCAATAGACAATAGACAACCAAAATGGCAAAGAAATTCTGACTGTAAATAATGGGGCAAAAACCACATCACTCAAATGATGGTCCTCATTTGCCCTCTGCACAATGCACCGGCGCAACGGTTGTTGAAAGTTCTTCATGCACATTTCATCGTGGGAAATCTTGAATTTCTCTCGTTATTGCATTACGTAAAGCTTCCAAGGTTCGTGGCTTTTCAATAAAAACCTTAGATTTGACACAACCCCACAAGAAATAATAATTGAGTTACAATAAAAGCCTACGCTACGTTCCCGGGCTCCATGATAACTAACATTGCAGCTCTCTGTGCAAACATAGCATTTGTTTCGAAAACATTGAATCTCCCAGTTCTGAAGTTCACGCCATTCCTATATTTCAAAATTGAAGTAAAGAGTATATTCAAATACCCAATTAATACTAAATCTATTTTCTCCTAAATACTAAAAATATTTTCCTGTATTACGATTTTCTCAAAACTTTAATTCAATAGTACAAACAAAATATAAATCAACGTTAATTTTCTATAGAAAATGTAAGCAAATGTTTATTTATCCTAATAAAACATACATATAGTATATCATCAACAACAGTATTGTGATTTACAAGAAAGAGTAAATATGACTAGGAAAGACAGATGCGTAGTATCCAAGGTAGTGACTGAGGAAAAGATCGAGATGACCTTGACCTCCTACACCTTCTTGACCTAGATCCTGTACTTATAGGATGGAGCGATTCTACGCTGTCGCAGACGCAACTTTTAGCAGAAAGTGGAAGTGACACTGTCATGAAAGCTGGGAAGGGCTGCCCGTATGGGAGAGTACTCTCACCTCTACTGTGATGCTTCTTAGTAGACTCACTTTTAGACAAATTTCAAAGTCTAAACAAATTGCAGGTCTATACTGATGATGTGTGTGAATTGGGGTCTCGTTAAAATACAGAGTCTCCATTAAGATACAGAGGACCTTGGATAAAATCCAAAGCATGGCTTTTCAGTGAAACCTAGAAAAACAACATTTATGCTGTTCAGTAGGAAGAGAAAACTTGATAACCTTGAGCTTTCAATTCTGAAAGGTGAAACCACTCAATTCTCCAAGAAGGTTAAATATCTAGGGTTGACTCTAGACAACAAACTGGAAGACTCATGTCGAAAACAAAGCATCTAGGGAATTAAATGCCTTTTGGCAATGCAGAAGAGCTTTTGGGAAGACATGGGGCTAACACCTGCTGTAGTACATTGTATATATATAGAGTTCATTGGACCCATCATTATATATGTGTCAGTGGTATGGTGGAACAGAACTGAGATAAAATCGATCTGTTGCTGATGTGATGAGAATGGAGGATTTTAATCCTCGGTCTCTGTCTGAAATTCTTCAGTTGATCAGAACCAAAGAATATCGATATCAACAAGAAGTTACACTTTCAAAACGCTCTCAAAGTCCCAACTCATATGCACTAGTTCTCGAAAATACATCCAGATAAACAGCACACACCGAGCATGAATACGGACGAGATTGTTTACATTTTTTCATTGTCCATTTTTAAAGGCGCCCTGGTTTTAAATGTATTGCGTGTTCCGCTCGCTTTGTGAAAAGTACCGGGTGGTCTTGATTTGTTCGGAAGTGTGAAGAATCTTTAAAGCTTTTGAGTAAAAAAGTGCATTTTTAGAAGCAATTAATTAAATTAAATTAAATGTGCTTTAGATAAATAATGGGTAAGCATAATATAACTTGTTTGACAGACAGATAGGCAAACATAAGGTATACAAGGATGCCATCGAGAAAATATTTTTCATTAAGCTACAAACTTTAATTTG
Organism: Dysmachus trigonus; assembly: GCA_949715965.1. Lineage (NCBI taxonomy): Eukaryota > Metazoa > Arthropoda > Insecta > Diptera > Asilidae > Dysmachus > Dysmachus trigonus. The sequence continues at coordinate 38,250,866 of OX454322.1, read as the reverse complement.
CCATTACCTATTTTTACGTAAATACTTTCACTTTCTTTGGCACATGGAACTAAAAAGAGGGCAAGTACTTTTAGAACAGTATATTTGACTGCCCTAATTCCAGCGAAAAGAGTCCCTTTCCGTTCCGGAGACCTTCAGCCTAACGCCCAGCCTGCTGTCTCAGCAAACCATAGACCTGGGCATCGCGAATTCGATTTTCCATGCAGATTGCATCGCTGCATAGCATCGAGGCCGTGTTTACGGTTTGTTCGCCTGATCGCGCTGGCTTATCTTCCATTTTCTGAATGTATGGATTATCCAATCAAAAGAGCACTAGATTGCTAACACGCTGCCTGTCGGGAACACCCGCGTGTCGCAGCTGTAATGCGATTAGACAGGCTTTCATGTCGGCGGTGCATACTGTCCAGACGACGGCTCTTTTTATTGTCAACATTCCTGTCTAGCTCGAAAATCCCTCAGCGCCCTTGTTGAAGGTCTGGATGCACGCATCGTGTCCTATAATGACATCATCCAGCATTTCACGTTCGTCGTCATTGCCATCGTCCCTCCCCGACAATTGATTTATCTTTGAAAATCCCAGCGATGCGACGTGGGAGTTCCGCCAGCAGATGCCCGCTTAGGCGCTTTACTTTCCCAGAGAACCCCCATCACATCGCTGCGGGCCTAAGATACGAGCCGGAATCTGAAGTTCGCTTTAATTAGGGCTGCGAAAGACATGATGGCTACGTAACATTTTTGAATGGCTAGAGAAGTTAAATGAACAGATGAAACGACATTTCTGGGGCGAGATGAAGACAACAACCGAATTATTTGACCATAATTTGTGCCGCGATTGGTTTGTGCTCCTCCCAATTAAGAAAAGTAATGAAACAGCGGTTCCGGCGATAAATGAACTGTTGAACACCAGTGATAGTGGCTTGAGGGCAAATGAAGATATTATTCTTATGCGTGAAAGATTCTTAAACATTTAAATTAACTCTGCAGAACGATAAACGATTAAGTTAAGTTTTGAGGTGATTAAGCAGTCAGTCGTTATAGTTTTTATTAAGCGAGATATTTTAATAACGAACTTTCTTTTAAGTGTTATTCAATTTTTTCCTTTTTGTATGATATTTTAAGAATCCTTTGCACCTAGGGACTCTTATAATCTTGTTACTTCCATACTTAAGTCTATCACAAACAGTCTGCTCGTAAATTTTACCATATATTTTAATGAATTTTTGTAATCGGGAGATTATGTATGGAGAAATTATGAATGTTCTTGGAGCACCTCCAAGGCAACTCATTGTTCAAGAAAAACTATAACATAGGTACTCATCCAGTTAGGCTTTGTTGGACAAGTTCTTTAAAATATTGTATAAAAGACTTCTTGGTAATAATTAAATTTTCAAATATGCATAGCATATCGTCGTTGCGCGTGCAATACCGCGAAAGAGCAGTTTGTAAATACCGCGTAACAGCAAAAGGCGCAAAATTGAAATATTGCGCCTACGCATTCTTAACATAGTTTCGCTCCTTATAGATCTCACAGAATTTAAATTAGCCTAAAAAAAACCTCATTTTTGACATAAAAAAATTTAATTCTATATTAAAATTCATTTCAAACCCGCGTATCTGCTAATTCTAAACTACTTTTTCTGTAATTTTTTGTAACAAAGCCGCGTAAGTGACTTTAAACAGAATCTAAGCAAGTTATTAAAGTGATTTTATATGGAATCTAAGCAAGTTATTAGTAAGCTAACGTTATTTTCCTATAAAATAGGTCGCAAAGAAGTAGCCTTAGAGTTCAGTCCATAAAATATAGTTAAATGGCTAAGATATTAAGTTTTTTCTTCCTTCTGTAAAATCGTGAAAACGCAGATACGCGGTATTTACAAACTGCTCTTTCGCGGTATTGCACGCGCAACGACGATATACTATATAAAGTCGTTTTCATCGTGTCGAGACAATCTCGGAAGCCGGTGGCAGACAGTTTACGTGGGTTCTCGCATACATGTTTGAAAGGCCTCATTATATTATTATAATAAACCTTCGTAATAATTTTTATTTATTTATTTATTTATTTAGCATATATACAATTTTGAAGCCCCTAGGAGCGTACAAAAGTATCCTGCAAGAGAGAGGTGAGGCCTCTCTGTGCGCAGGCGCTAACGCAATATGTTTATATGGTAAACATATTGTAAGCTTAAATCTAAAATAAAATAAAATTATGCTACAGATGTAAATATTGTTGATACCTATACAATAGTATTTAACAACTTTACAATATTTATTTCTTTTGTGGTATCATAATAGAATACTATGGCATACATTAGCAAGCATTTTAGTACATAATAATTATCAAGAGTTAACAAGAAATCAATTATATAATTAAATAAATTCAGTAATTAGAACAAGGCAACAATTAATTAATTAATCAAAGCAACAAATTGAAATAAAGATTAGAGATCATTTAAGTCCATAAGTAATACATAATTCTCAATTTTTTTCCTAGTAAAATCTTTGGAACCTTGCAATATTTTTAAATCATTAGGCAATATATTAAAGACCTTTGTAGCTATATAGGCGCTATCTTTAAAGGCTATTCTTTTGTTATATTTTGGTACCTCTATCTGCTTATATCTAGTTACAGCATTTGAGTTTATAAATTTACTTTTAAGACTTCCATAGTGGTACATTAGGCATTTACTAGCGTACAATTGATCAAAATTTAACAATCCATTTTGATTTAGCAATTCAATAATTTTACTGTGAATCCTTTTCAATGATTTATAGTACAGAAGGGTAAGCACCTCCCCATATAATAAGTCCGTAATTCAATAGGCTATATACATTGGCAAAATAAATTGTTCTTAGGATTCTTATTGGAAGATGCTTAAGTTTAGACAATATTAATAAGTAATATCTTAATCTACTTATTACTTTTTATACATGCATGTCCCACTTCATGTTATAATTCATGATAATTCCAAGGTATTTACAATAATTAACTCTAGTTAAGGCCTTATTGTTGATACAGTGAGCGAAATTGATTTAGCCGCATTAAATTCTTCTTGTAAATAACAGCGTTTCAGCTAAGTTTACAAAAAATATAAACATGTCGCGGCATGTCTTGTAATGGCTGAACGTTCTTAGTTGAACTTAAAAGCTTATATGCATTTTACGCGACTTTTGCGCTTTTCATAAGTTAAAAGAGTTTAGTTGCTTCATGTTATGCGCGAAGTTGATTTAGCCGCACAGTCAAATCTTAAGCAATTTTGACATTTCAATTAAAATAACGGTACATTTCGAAATATTTTTCATTAAGGAGGAGGTAAACGATTACTTTTATTATAAATATTGCAACAAAACACAACTGTTTAAATTGTTTAGGCCACTTTCACAAGATGCCGAAACAAAAATTTTTAACAGCGGAAGAAAAAGCGAAAATTGATGCTTTTAAGGAATTACATCTTTCGAATAGACAAATTTCTATTAGAATTTGTCGATCTGAAAAAGTGATTCGAAATTATTTAAAACTGGGCAAGAATTATGGCCAAAACTGCAACAAGAAAGGGAACAAAAAACTTTCGGCGCGGCAAAAGGGTCAAATAAAAACGATGGCAATAAAGGATCGTCTAAGTGCTGCTCAGATCAAAGCTACTCTTGAACTACCTGTGACGAAACGACGTGTCCAGCTAATTTTATCTTCATCTGAACACATCAGGTACAAAAAACCATGCAGAAAACCATTGCTTAAAGAACACCATAAACAGAACCGGCTACAATTTGCAAAAGAACACATGGAAATGGGGAGCAAGTGGGAAACCGTCATATTTTCAGATGAAAAGAAATTTAATTTAGACGGTCCTGATGGTTTTAGCTATTATTGGCACGATCTACGCCAACAAAATTCGCCCAAGTTAAGTCGAAATTTTGGTGGTGGAAATGTTATGGTTTGGGCAGCTTTTAGCCACTGTGCGAAATCGCCAATATGTTTTATATCCAATAGAATGACGTCAGAGGACTACATAGACGTCTTAGATAGCGTTTTAATTCCGTTCATGGAAGATTATATGGAAGACGAAGTAATATTCCAACACGACAATGCAGCCATTCACGTTTCCAGATTCACAAAAGAATGGTTTGTTGAGCGAAACATAAGTGTTTTAAATTGGCCAGCTTGTAGTCCAGATTTAAACCCCATAGAGAATCTATGGGGGATTTTGGCTAGAGAAGTATATAAAAATGGACGCCAATTCAACCGTATTTCGGATCTTAAAGACGAAATCAAGAAGTGTTGGGAAGCAATTCCAGTCAGCACTTTAGAAAGCCTTATAAAGTCCATGCCAAACCGAATTTTTTCTGTGATTAATAAAAATGGAGGTCACACTAAATATTGAATAATGTTAATTTGAATTTAATAAAAATAATTTAATAATTATGGTCATTATTAATGTTGCGGCTAAATCAATTTCACCCTTTTATATTGCTGAATTTTCTATTTTGTTACTAACTGAAAAAACTACTGTATGAATTAAAGATTATTATATGTATATAATATTACATTATAACATTAATATTATAAAAAATCATCACTTCTTATTAAGAATAGTGTTTCACGCTTTTCGGAATGTTTAATGTGAAAAATGTTGATGCGGCTAAATCAATTTCGCTCACTGTATGTATGTTTATCAGTGGAGGTACACTATTTAAATAACACCCTAGAGTCATACAGTGCTGTGCAAAACATTTGCAACTAAAATCATAGTTTATTACAGATCATTATAAAATTTCCTAAACCACTGATACCAAAAAAAGTTTTACAGTGCATTATTCTTTATTATGTCTAGTTTCCAGATATAACAATAGCAGAATGTAATATCCCATAATAAGGGAGCAATATCCATTTTTTTATTCAACGTAACAATTTTGCCTGTGCAAAACATTTGCAACTTTCTATATCAACAAATACTTTTCTCGGAATAAATGAGAATTGGCAATACTTTGTTAGTTAACTGTTATTTTCTATTCTATATATAGTTAATAAAAAATAATAATAATAATTTTCTATTCCGATCCAACTACTGCAGGGCATATAATCCAGTCTGTCGGTCAGGTCCATGCGCGGAAGTGTATTATTTAAATATTTTGTTTCCTTTATACGCAATTAAACTAAAAGTTCGTAAAATGGGAGTAATTAATTTTACAACGAAATAAAAAACCGAATAAAATAGCTAAATCCACCATATCCAGAATTATAAGCAGTTTTAAAAAGACTAGGAGTATTGAAAATATTCATAAAGGGTGGTAGACCAAGGAAAACGACAAAGGCTGAGGATCGTAGAATTTAAATTTTAATTAAATCTCGGCCTTTCCTCAGTTCAAGGTACTTAGGTAAAAAACGAATAAAACCTGGATGTGGATCCTTCGACAGTAAGAAGACAGGCCATAGAAATCGATCTTAAGGCATACAAGCCAGCGAAAAAGCCACTACTTTCCGAAAAAAATGGCTGAGCTCGACTTGTCTTTGCTCAAAGACATTTAGAATGGCCCCTAGAAAAATGGAGAATTGTCCTTTTTTCGGATGAGTGTTTAACTTTAAGTTTAACTTAGTGGGGCTACGTGAAGGGCAAAAAGTAGGACGACCGACGAACAAACGACTAAATCCGCAATAAACTGTGGTAACTATGAAGCATGGAAGTGGTAATACAATGGTCTGGGGGTGTTTATCAGCTCAGGGCGTGGGACCTCTTTATGAAATACCACGGATGATGAAAGCGGAAGACTACAAAAACATTATGGAAAATGTTATGCTCCCTTACGCAGAGGAAGAAATGCCCCTGCACTGGCGCTTCGAACAGGACATTGATCCCAAGCACATCTCTAGACTCCTTCAGGCTTGGTTTTCGCAGCAAAACATTGAAGTTTTGAAATGGCTCGGACAGTCCCCAGATCTTAACCCCATAGAAAAGCTATGGCAACTGGTTAAGAAGAATATGAGGGGTCAATTTTACAACAACCGTGACGAACTCTTTAATGGTATAAAAAAGGCTTGGAATGATATAACTTCTTTACATATTGAGTCGCTATTTAATTCTATGCCAAGAAGATGTGCAGCAATTATTGTAAATAAATGCTATTCAAACAAATATTAATGATAATATATATTTAAAGTCGCCAACATTGTTAATGTCAAGGAGTTGCAAATGTTTTGCACAGTCAGTTTTGTATCTTAATATGAAAAAACGAATATTTCTCCTTTTTTATTGAATAGTTACCTTTAGTTTTTTAATATTCTTAAATTAGATATAATAAAGAATAAAATACTGTATTAGCTTTTTTGTTTTTAAGAATTTAAGGTTTGATGTAGTAAGACATAGAAAATTGGGGTTTTAGTTGCAAATGTTTTGCACAGCACTGTATACTGCGTTTTAGCTACATTCAAAGTAAATCCATTCAGAGTAAACCATTCATTGATTTTTTTCAGAGAGTTATTCATTTCATACTCAGCTTTTGACCAAGTATCTTCAATACTCAATAGGACAGTGTCATCAGCAAATGCTATAATATTGTTACTTATATCAAACAAATCATTTATATAAATGGTAAATAGTAATGGCCGTAAAACTGATCCCTGAGGAACACCCATTTCGACATCACATTGAGTACTACATTAATTGCCAATTCGAACACATTGTTTCCTCCCAGTTATGTAACTTTGTATTAATTATTTATGGTTGACAGTATCAAAGGCTTTAGTTAAATCAATAAATACAGCTAAAACAGCAAGATTTTTATCAATACATTCATATATTAGATTAGTTAAATCATATTGTGCATCAGTAGCTCCTACATTTTTCATAAAACCATACTGTTTTTTATTTAGTATTTTATATTTAGTAAACAATTTGTAAAAACGATTATACACTAACCTTTAAAAAATGTTTGCTATATTGGAGATTAGCGAGATATGGCGATAGTTAGTCAACTGTGTTTTGTCATCAGTATAATACAATGAACAAAAATAAGAAATAGTAAGAAAAACAGTAGGGCAAAGACATGATACAACTACGAAACAATATATAGTGTTCATTTTTATGCGCATGTGCATATATGTACACAGATAATTACAAAACTAAAAAGGTGTCACCGGCTTCCATGGATAATTTGTTTTGTTTACATGAGCTTCCGATCTTACTCTATATGTTTCACAGCGTTTAATGCCATGAGCAGCATGATCGGTAGCCTTCTTCTTCTCTAAGTAATTATTAGCACTTTTGCAGTTGATACAGCAAACTTTAGTTTCTTTACATCCTTCAGTATGATGATTACCCGCACAATTACTACAAGCTTTTTCCCTATCCACAGGACATTTATTTAAGGGGGTATTCTAGTCTAGAGGCATGAATTTCAGGTAATTTTTGAAGTGTCGTAAAAAAAGACAATTAATATTTTTACTATCCATTTTTTTATAAGTTATTTATTAACATTATAAGAATAGAGAAAAAAATTAAAAAATAAAAAAAATTAAAAAATTCCACAAATAAGCAGCTGATGAAGTGGGGGATCTCAAAAAATTGGCATGTGACCATACCCACGATTTCAACCCTCCTAGCAATCGGAAACCAAGCAAAAAAAAAATTATTAATCTAGAATAATGTCGCAATGGCTGGAACTACGGAAAAGCTGAAAAAATTTTTTTTTCAGGAAATGGCGACTGCCTGAAAAAAAAACACCTTTTGGGCCACTTTTTCGGATTGTTTCGAATTTTTTAAAAATATGAAAAATTGAAATTTGGGGATGGGGGTAGTTCCAACCATAGACAAGTCTATAAAGAAGGCTCTCTAAAAATTTCAAGTAAATCGGTCCAGTAGAACCTAAGAAATCGTGGGTATCGTTTTGAAAAAGACAGTTTCGAGAAAACGCGTTTAAAATTTCGCGTAAAGTTTTTCGCAGTCTAAGTCATGAAATGCCGGGTCAGCAAAATATCTATAACTCCGAAAATAATTTGAATTTTGAAAAATCCTCTTCTAGATATATTCTTGAATAGTTAAACTTTGAAAATAGCAAAAAAAAAAAAAAATCGATTTTTTTTAATTTCTAGACTAGAATACCCCCTTAATTTATGACCATAAGCAGAGCACTTTTTACAGTGACGATCATTGAAATCATCAAAAACTCTACAATTTTGATAACCAACAAAAATAGAGCGGTAAAACATGATTTTATCGTACCCTTCAGGAGTAACTTCACCAATTACAGACTTTTTGCCGTTTCTTTGCTTGAAAGTGCGAACTAATTTGAAGCTATCATCCGTAAAGTCATTTCTTTCCAGGATATCAGCAAGCAGTGAGTTATCATTCAACTCACTATCAATGTTGATAATCTTGATTTGAGGGTTTTTTTTGTGACTGGCTCCGCACAAATACCACTGTTATTATTATTCACCAAAGTCAAAAACTGATCCGAATCTTCTTTATTTCTACATTTTACTAAAAGTTTATTATGTTTTAATTTATGAAAATTAATAATTTTAGCTTTGTGTTGCTTAACGACTTCTTTTTGAACAGCTTCAATAACATTTCCAGTAAAATCATTAGCTGGTTTAATCAAGAGTTGCACTTGATTATTCTTATCCAATTTTTTAAAATCCTACGTAACAACTGTTGAATAGGTCTTGAGCATGACTTGTTATTTATCTTGGGCCATGGTGCGTAGGCAACTGTTATTTTCCCTCAATTCATCATTTTGCTTAGTTAATTCAGATGTAATCTTATTCAGGCATTCAATTTTTGTTATATAGTGCTTGCAACTATCACATTCACTGTCCACCTCTTGACGTTTACGTTTCTTACTGACGGAAATAGTAGATAAAACACTTTCAGTATCCGAATCAGCACGCTTTTCACTGTCAATATCAAGAGTCACATCGAGTCCTTTGTTAATATTATCCAAATGCTCCTTAATTAGTAACAATTTGTTGCTTAACAACACAGTATCTATTTTTTCACTTGGTTGAGGTGCAAATTTAAGCCTATTTGAGGTTATGTTGCCATGTGTTGGACATACCATTAAATTATTTGTAACGTAGAATGCTTGTCCACTCAAAACTTTGCGATCTAAATCACTTCTGCACCAGGCTGCATCACATAGCAAACATATAACAATACTACAATCTTTTTTTTTATGACAAACTAGCTTTATATTAGGAGGTATATTACACGCGTCCGAACTCAGCCACGCCATTGTTGCCAGGTTACTAAATGAACGCTCTCCAGTTACTACTACCGAGGCTGGTATCCAGATTTATATTTAACTGCAGGACTTTGTCATTTATTTTATTTAATACAATAATAGTTTTCCTTCCAAGATCTATAAATGTCTCGGCAAGCTTTAAACAAATTGCAATTAATCGCTTAATTCTAAAATTTTGTTCTTTTGAGTAGATTTGAAATAAGAATTTATATCCAAAATTCTTTTATTTCTCCTGGGCTCATACAAAACAGAGAGTTTAAAATAGGAGAACATAGTTATCTTTTTTCCGATCTCCGTAGTTTAGACAAGACACTACACATAATACGGAGATCGGAAAAATGTGTGTCTATTGCTGGTATTGAATTTTTTGAATTTTTATTTAAAGCCTAGTATGCTGTTCCCAAGAAATTTCTTGGCCTATACAAAACACATGTAAAAAAACACTCAAGGAACACTCAAGGAATTTCTTTTCTGTTTCGGCTACCAAAGTGGTATGCTGTTCGCCAAGAAAAAACAAAGTTCGGATTTCAGGAGCAGATGGCGCTATTATCACTTAATTCTAATTTCCTTCAAGAAATATGTATCCGAGCACATATTCCTTGAAGTAAAAGTGACGGTTTTGCTTATTTGGATTTCTGCACATTGAGATTATTGTGATAAATCCATATTTAGAATGGATTTTATTGAAATTGAGGAGTTCGTGGAATCACAGGAAGAAATTAATACTCCTCCTGAACTGAAAAAATTGGGTGCAGCAGGACCGGCGAAGAAAAAAAGAACTTATAATTCTTTATTTTATTTTTATTCAGTGTTATATTTTTTTATTTTTTATTAATAAATTTACAATTCTTTACTATTATTCCTTTAAAACTTTTTAATTTATTCTGTTGAATTCTTCTTGTCAATGAATTTAACTGGAGACTATTTTATTTTTGTTTTAAATAAAATTCACCGCCTCCTCCTCCACATATGCTTACATCAGTCGCAAATCTTCCTTTCGTATTTCTTTCCTGAAGATAGGGATTTACTCTGCATATGGGTCTCTTCTTTTGTTTCTTCTTTTTCAGCTCGACGATCAACACCAAACTTGCCGCAGCAATAATGAGGTTCATATTAGGGATGCCTCGATACGCCTTTTTGCCGATACGATACCGATACCGATACTCTTATAAAAATATCGGCGATACTGATACCGATACCGATACGCTTATTGAATTCAAAAAGGAAGGTAGAATAAATAAAACACAATTAATTAATAGTTTTAGTAATCAAAATTAACATTTATAAGATTTTTATTTAAAAAACAAAGTATTCTTAAGTTTTGCGGGCAAAGGCGATTTCGCAAGTCTGTTTGAATAAGACCGAAATGGGATAGATGTGCGAGTGCGAGGCCAAAGCAGGCAGGCGAAACAAAACACTGAATAAAGCGCGGGGTTTCCCCGAGCATAGTTAGTTGGTGCCTCGTTTGCAACGAAATAGATGGGACAACACGCGCGTTTACATTACATTTTTAAAGCGCGAAATTTGAAAAGTATCGTTGAATCTGCCATAAAAATATCGCCGATACCGATATATCGGCAAACCCGAAGTATCGCCGATATATCGGTATCGGTATCGGTATCGGATGCATCCCTAGTTCATATTCCTCATGTATAAGTCCCTAATTTATTAAACTTATGATTATATTTTCACAATAATAAATATACCATTTAAGCCTAGTATGCTGTTCCCAAGAAATCAGCTCAAGGAAAATGTGCACTTATTCCCAAACGGAATTTTGACAGTAGGTCAAGGAATTTTGACAACTCAAAAAAGTCAGCTGTGCACCCACTTTTTTTAGTTCAGGCGAAGTAATAATTTCTTCTTGTGATGCTGAGCTTTCCACGAACTCTTCGATTTCAATATAATCCATTCTAGCAATCACCATATAATTTTAACCTAACAATCACCAGTGTTTAAATCCAAATAACCAAATCTGTCACTTTTACCTCAAGGAATATGTGCTCGGATACATATTTCTTGAAGGAAATTAGAATTCCGTGATAATGCGCCATCTGCTCGTGAAATCCGAACTATTTTTTTTCTTGCCGAACAGCATACCGTTTTGGTAACCGAAACAGAAAAAAAATTCCTTGAGTATTCCTTGAGCGTTTTTTTACATGTGTTTTGTATAGGCCAAGAAATTTCTTGGGAACAGCATACTAGGCTTTACCTTTGATAATTTTCCATAGTCTCGTCACTTCTCACAGATTTCCCACACAGAAACTCACTTTTGCACAGCTGACTTTTTTGAATTGTCAAAATTCCTTGACCTACTGTCAAAATTCCGTTTGGGAATAAGTGCACATTTTCCTTGAGCTGTTTTCTTGGGAACAGCATACTAGGCTTAAGACAGGTAAATGAGGCCTTAGCAGATCCATTGTTCAAATGACATCAAATAAAGCTATCTCTTTTAATAAGTTCTATAAAAAAAAAAAAAAAACAAAAAACAGAATAACGAAATTGAACTAATAAATTTAAAATTTTTGTAATTGAAACAGCAAAGTTTGTGTAATATCTGTATTAGTTGAGCAAAACTGACTAACATTAAGGGTTTTTCTGCGTTCTTCTTAAGCTTAACGCGGTTTAATAATCCAATAGGAAGTGCAATGAGGCTCCATCATTGTCTTTTGAATGATCGTACTTCTCGTAATTGCCATCAAACTCAAAAGGACTATTCCGGTGAAGTTTGTTGCTCGTTTGCGGAGGAGGAATTTCTTAGTTTTAATAATAAACCCAACCCCCGTGGAGCGGAGTCATCCCCATCATCATGATTCTCAGTGGATGCTTTATGCTTGGTGACATTTCTTTTTAACAAAGTTTGCACAGAGGCCATTGTTTCGAGGAAAGCATCAGACTTGTTGCTGGCTGTTAGCTTTTCCTCTTATTGCGCTTGAATTACTTCACTTCACACTGAGGAAGATTTTTATCGGGCAACAAGGATGAATTGTAGCGGGGCATTAGGACCGTTCTTGAAGAAACGACTGCGACGACACCGGGCTGCACTTTGCGTTTTAAATTTATGTGCGCTTCAACTTTAATCGTATTTGTCGTCGGCTTCCGTTTTTATCACTCCACACAAAACAGTCCGACAATTGGAAAAGATTTTTGTATAATTGCTTCCGCCTGGAGGAGCAATGGTCGTTTAAATTGGAGCACTAATTTAATGCAATGGTATTTCGATGTGGTTTCCCAGCACCTGGAGCTGCAGCATTTGTGCTAGCAGGTCGTACATTGCGGCTAATCAATTGGCCGATTTAGGTCAGTGCTGTAATGAAGAGAAATTTTAGCGGAAATAGATGTCGCATGTCGCCACACTCGCCGACACATCTAATCCCACCTATATGGACCAAATAGAATATTTCCAAGGCAGTAAATCGTGCATCAATTTGTACCGACGAATACCCGCGGGCAAGGGGATGAAACATGGACGTACTCGGGGAGCAAACAAAAGGTTTCATAAAATATCCGCAAACGTAACGTAACAATCAGGCAATGTGCTACGCTGTGAAACTTATAATTACACGCTATAAACTGGAAAAACCACAGAAATATATCAGCATACACAAAAGTCATTCCGTGAAAGACAAACTTTATAGCGGTCTGTTTCATAAGCTCTATGCGCTTATTGTCAAAAGTTTACGATCCTCATAAATTTCCTTTCCCATTTGTGTTTGCCGCACAGTTGTGACTCGAATACATCGAACTATTTGGAAAAGGGAAAGCATCCCAACAAGGAAAAAACGAAAAATGCGAATATGTATATGTATACATATCTGCTGGGAACACGTTATGTTTCAATATTGAAGGATAATTTCCTTCTGTTTGTTCTCAATTGAGATTTGTTCCATTTTTTACAACATTTTTAACATGGGATTTTTCCGCAAAACATATTGAAACATTATTCCCATGTGAATTTGAATATGATTTGTCAAATATAGCTCATTAAAATGCCATACATTTTACATAAGAAGTGCAGAACTATTTACATAAAGGTTCTAAAGAGAGAATGGCAATCTTCGCCTTGAACTTATGATAACTTGTAGCATTTGCTACCACATTTGTCACAAATGCTTTTAAAAGCATATAGGTAAATCTTCTGCAACGCGAGTTACGTGCACGAGCATGCACGTCAGCACAATTCACATCAGCACATCAGCATTCCTAGAAACCCAGTAAGAAGATACAACTAGCATTCCTGCAAACCCAGCAAGAAGACACGATTGGACTCCCCCGGGTGATTTTCGTGGTGGGACAACGGGCAGTCTGACAGAAGCTTCTGGACCATAATCATCTTCAACAATTATAACTTAGAAAAATTATTCAAACATTTTATTCGTATCGTATCAATAAAACCAAAACTTAAAAGTAATTATCGAGTTTTCATTAAAACCCGTAACTGGCGCAGTCGAGTAACTTTGTCACGGAGATATCCATCGCGGACAGCTCTAACTATTTCTAATAGCTAAGTGGCACAATCGGACCGGGAAAAAAAAAAAATAAAAGTAGCGTGAGTGAATCGAGTGTGAACGGAAAAATTTGTTGTGGTCATACTTACTGTTCAAGCGCTATCAGGAAGGAAATATGGCAAATGAGAAGATTTTAATGTAAGTAGAATTTTTGCTCCATGTCAGACTCCTCTAGAACCCCTGCCTCCTTTAGCGAAAGCAGTAGTCTGGAGCCAAATATCGAAATTTTATGCTCTGAATTAAAAAATATCTCTGTGAGTGAGAGTGAAAATAAAATAGTTCAAACGGAAAATAGTGATATTTCAGAATTAAATAAAATGGCAGTTCCAACTTTCCTAAAAGTCCACGCGGAAACGATACCCGAGTTTGATGGGGATACAAACGAGTTGCAATTTTTCATCGAGAGTGTTGATAGTATAGTACAAAATTTTTATGATACCGCAAATGCAAGTAACTATCAAAACGTAGTCATATTTCGAACAGTGATTAGCAAGCTTAAAGGCTCAGCTCGCGAAGTGGTAAATATTAGTTGCGCGAATTCAATCGATGAGATAAAGAAAGAACTAATCGCAAATTTTAGCGATCCACGAAACGAAAACTGTCTGTCCTTCGATCTGAACAATTTGAGACAATTTTACAATGAAACACCCTTCCAATTTCATGATAGAGTAAGAAAACTTTTGAATACAATCTCGAATTACTTGGCCCTCCACGAATCAAACGCAGAAGTCCGAAAATTCAAACAAAATATGTATAATAATCAAGCACTTGAGGTTTTCCTGGCCGGCTTGAGAAATCCCTACGGAATTATGGTCCGAGTAAAGGAACCAAAGTCCATGTTAGAGGCAATAAATTTTATAAAAAAAGAAGAAAACATTAAGTACTTGCAAAACGCTAATAGCCGCTTCTTTCCAAACCAGCGAAATCAGGTTAAAAGTGACACGGGTAGGGTGAACCACGAAACTTACCGTTATATTCCAAGAGAAACTCATAATTTAAGCCAACAAGATCAACTTCGCACGAATAAACCCCATGCAGAAAATCTTAATGCTACTACTAAGCTACCCTTTCCAAGTAGACCGGTAAACTTTGCACCAAAACAAAACATTAAACCCCCTCAACTACCGACACATTCCCAAGTTTTCGGCAAACCGAAAAACGTTTGGAACCCGAGTCCAAATCACGTGAATAATCGGGACAAACCGGTTCCAATGAGTGTCACTACCAGATTAACTAATTCATCTCACAAACCTCAACCTTCCACGTCGAAAATGGAAGTAGAGGAACTATTTAATACAGAACAACTAGACACGCCGGAAGACAAATCCTCAGGTCTCGAAGACGAATATTCCGGCCACGAATACGAAGAATTAACAAATGACGAAGACTACCAAAATTTTTGTTCAGACCCACAGAACTTACCACCACCATAATCGATTTGAATCTTTCTTGTGACCAGAGACAACTACCCTTTATTAGTATACAAAAACCACCTTTAAAATTATTGGTTGATACAGGTTCAACAAAGTCCTTCCTCAACCCGGAACTTATTGAGAAATATTACCCTAATTGCGTAAAATTCGACCCTTTCGTAGTGTCCACTTCGTTCGCATCCTCAAAACATAATAATTCTGCTACAATACCAACTTTCGAGGAATTTAATGAAGATAAGATGCTTAAATTCTATGCATACAAATTTCATAATGTCTTTGATGGACTTGTCGGGTTAGACATCATAAAAACACTCAAAGCCAACCTAGATTTCTCAGAATCAAAGTTCAAAACGCCTAAGGCAGAAATAAAAATTAGCTTTCTGAACACACCCCCAAAGGTTTTACTGGAAAAAAAGCTCCCAGGAAACACAATATCACAGGTAAAAATACCCGTTACACCTAAAACCGGTGAAATAATTGTGCCCCTTCAGACCATTCAAAACTGCATAATACCGGAAACTCTCACAATGGCAGAAGATGGCTGGGCTAACGTTGAAGTCCACAATAATTCTGACAATGACGTCAACTTCACCATGCTATACCCGTTAAAAACCACTTCAGTAAAAAATAATTTCGAATTCTACTATATGAATATACGGGATGTTGAAACGGAAGACATAAAGGATGTTATCATAAATTCGTTAAGAACCGATCACATGAACGACGAAGAAAAATCACACATATTTCCACTCCTCAGACAATATTCAGATATCTTCTACGCAGACGACGGCCCCCTATCATTCACTAGTAAGGTCAAACATAGAATTAAAACAACAGATGAAATACCAGTTCACCAAAGAAATTACCGCTACCCTTTTGTGCACAGACAGGAGGTTAGTCAACAAATACAGAAAATGCTGGATCAAAATATAATAAGACCCAGTATTTCGCCCTGGTCTTCGCCCATTTGGGTGGTGCCCAAGAAGCCTGATGCCAATAGCAAAAGGAAGTGGCGCATAGTCATCGATTATAGGAAACTAAATCAAAAAACAATAGACGACCGTTATCCTATCCCTAACATAAACGACGTTCTTGATAAACTAGGAAAGTGTAACTACTTTTCCACCATCGACTTAACAAGCGGTTTTCATCAAATCGAAATGCATCCTGATGATATCGAAAAGACCGCATTCAATACTGAACATGGACACTTCGAATTCCTCAGAATGCCTTTCGGCTTAAAAAATTCCCCAGCGACGTTCCAAAGAGTTATGGACAATGTGCTTAAGGGGCTCCAGAACGAAATCTGCCTAGTCTACGTCGATGACATCATTGTCTACTCAACCTCCCTTCAGGAACACATTGTCAATTTAAAAAAGGTGTTCCATCGTCTTCGCGAGGCTAATCTCAAAATCCAAGTGACCAAATCAGAATTTTTAAAAAAGGAAACAATATATCTAGGTCATGTCATAACCCCTGAGGGCATCAAGCCCAACCCCGACAAAATAAAATGCATACAGAATTTTCCGCTGCCAAAAACCCCCAAAGAAATTAAAGGATTTCTGGGCCTGTTGGGGTATTACCGTAAATTCATCCCAGATTTCGCAAGAATTACTAAGCCTATGACCTGCTGCTTAAAGAAAGGACAAAAAATCATTTTTTCTCCTGAATATATTCGATGTTTCGAAATATGCAAGGAGCTACTGACAAACGAACCCATCCTTCAGTACCCTGACTTTACACGCCCCTTTAATCTTTCAACCGAT
The DNA here is from genome assembly GCA_949715965.1 of Dysmachus trigonus. Taxonomy (NCBI): domain Eukaryota; kingdom Metazoa; phylum Arthropoda; class Insecta; order Diptera; family Asilidae; genus Dysmachus; species Dysmachus trigonus. The sequence continues at coordinate 38,233,922 of OX454322.1, read as the reverse complement.
GCCAGTGAATTTGCAATCGGCGCAGTTTTGTCTCAGGGACCTCCTGGTAGGGACAAACCCATAGCCTACGCGTCAAGAACTTTAAACGACACAGAACAGAAATACAGTACAATCGAGCGGGAACTACTCGCCATAGTGTGGGCAACAAAATACTTCCGCCCATACTTATACGGCCGCAAATTCTATATTTTCACAGACCATAAACCGTTGAACTGGCTCTTTTCTATTAAAGACCCAAGCGCAAAGCTTACAAGGTGGAGACTCAGGCTCGACGAGTTCGACTATGTCATAGTCTATAAAAAAGGGTCAGCGAACACCAATGCTGACGCATTGTCACGAGTAAAAATCGGCGAAGTAAACACTAACACAGTTACCTCGGAAGATCCGGATGGCGAAGACCTCGAAACTATCTCCATTTTAGCAAATGTCTCTGAAGGTCCCAACGTGAACGAAATTGAACCGAGTAACGATGGAGACGAAAACGATACAGTACACACCAGCGAAGAAAACCCTATATTCGGAGTACCGATTTCTGAAACCCCTATTAATTACTTCAAGAACCAGATTTTCCTAAAAATTGTTTCACTCCCTGTAAAGCCACCAAAACTTTATCGGTTGTTTCAAAATAAAACTAGAACAATCATTGAGATCCCACAAAGTGATTTCGATAGGGACGTTATTAGTGTTTTCAAAGAATTTGCCGCGACACACAAAACGTTCGCATTAAATCTAGACCGAGAAGAATACATCCCCAGACTCTGTAATATCCTCAGTAGTACATTTAGAAATCCTGGATTCAAATTGGTCCTTTGTAAAAAGACATTAGAGGACATAAAAACTACGAACCAACAAGAGAATATCATCAAACTGTGTCACGAGGGTAGAACAAACCATCGCGGCATACACGAAACAGAAGCCCAAATAAAACAACGGTACTACTGGCCTAATATGAGGAACGGTATAGCCCGCTACATTAATAACTGTGATTTGTGTTTAAGAATGAAGTATGACCGCCATCCGCCAAAACAGAAATTTAGCATCACCCCCACACCCAGCAAACCTTTCGAAGTCGTGCATGCAGACACGTTTACGTTAAAAAAACAAAAATTCCTCACCATAATTGACAAATTTTCGAAGTATGGGCAAGCCTATCCTCTAGACGGGTTGACTGCGATTCATGTTGCAAAAGCTTTCATTAATTTCATGACCCATCACGGCACGCCCAAACTCTTGGTCCTCGACAACGGCTCTGAGTTAAAAAACAACATAGTAAAGGACTTGACTTCCCTACACAATATAGACGTCCACTACACAACCCCACTCAACCCCAACTCCAACAGCACAATTGAGAGATTCCACTCTACAATTATAGAGCACTCACGAATCCTAAGTGAGACAAGGAAAGACCTAAATATTATTGATCAAATCCCATATGCAGTCCTCGGTTATAATCATTCTATCCATTCTGCAACAATGCAACGACCAATAGATATAATAAATGGTCATTTAGGTAGCAATAGCCCATTCAACATAGATATCAATAAACTTCTGTACTCAAATTACATTAACCACCACAAAGAAAAAACTTTAGAAATATATAAACAATTACACCAACAAATGTTTAAACAAAAAAATGATGTTATCGAAAAAAGAAACAGGGATAGGGAAGAACCGCTACCATATCAGCCGAACACGTTGGTTTACCACAAAACGAGAGCTCGGGACAAAACAAGTCCTCGCTTTAGACCTCACGCCGTTAATAATGATAGAGATATTACAGTCGAAACCCCAGAAAACACGTACCACAAAAGTAATTTAAGACGACCCCCATCTAACAACCAAAATATATACTTACAGGAGCTTGCTCACCCTGGTGACGGCGGTGACCGCGGCGGAAATTAAGATAACAAACCTAGAGTCCAATCCTGGCATCCTGCCTTTCAAATTGGGTAAAGCAAAAATTAAGGCTACCTACCACACCTTTATACATTACTTCGACCTTGAACCAATAGGGAACGAGCTGAGCTCAATTTCTAAGCAATTCGAGACCGTTGAGTCAACTGATATCAAAAAGGAACCGTATGCCTCGGCACTGAAAACAATGAAGAATTCCATATCATTTCAACTTGAACTTTCAAGAGAGAAGCTAAATTCTCTCCATTATCCGGCTAATAGCAGGAAAAAGAGGGGTGTTTTCAACGGTTTGGGAACGATCTTCAAAAGTATTACGGGTAACTTAGATTCCGAAGATGGCAAGAGATTCGATGAGGCCATTAATGCTTTAAAGTCTAACCAGAATAATATCGCCACAACGTTGAACAGACAGATTTCGCTGACCACTAGAATACTAGAAGAGTACAATAGCACACTTAAACTAATTAAAGAAAACGAATATCGCTTAGCCGCTAAAATTAGCGATATCATAAAGTCAACACAACTAGATGAAAACAACTTCTTTCGAATTAAGGTTGCACTGGACGAAATAGGTGCAGTGACTAGTGTTATTTTGCAAACCCTTAATACACTAGAAAACGCGGTCACATTCGCGCGACTTGGAATTTTACACAGTAGCATCCTTAGACTGAAGGATTTGGAATTCGTCACCCAGATGATTCTGAAACATCACTCCCCGAATGAGCTGTTTTTCGAGGGTGGAATTCATAACACCCACAAATATTACGAACTGCTAAGTGTCGAAGCATATTATTCAGACTACAGAATTGTTTTCATTATCCACTTCCCCATAATGCACCCCGAGATCTATTCCTTCTACCACTTATATCCAATACCTAATAAAAATAACGATATTATCATCCCCTCCAAACCATTTCTGGCAATGGGAGACAAGAACTACTACTACGACGACAAAGAATGCAGAAACATTGGTTCAATTTACTGCTGCGATGCCTACGAAGAGATGGAGCAGACCAAACAGGAAGATTGTATCCACGAGATACTCCAATTGAAAGCTAATACTTCAACTACTTGCAAAACAGTCCCAATTATCGTAAAAAACGAAATAATTGAACGAATAACTGATAGCCACTATATTGCCATTTTTCCCCAAGAAACGAAGATCAAAATAGATTGCACGACATCAGATTTCACCACACTAAGGGGAACCCATTTGATAGAACTCCCACTAAACTGCAGCTTCCAAACCACACAAAATCTTTACACAAACAATGAACACTCGACCATAGGACAACCCTTACTGCTACCAGCCATCAGAACACCAAAAACCACAACCAACGATCTTCAACATCTGATCCTAAACGACATCCCTTTGGACAAAATACATCAAATCTACAAAGAACAGCAGACCATCCAAGAAGTCAGCCTTAGAAGCACGTCAAGCGGGTTCGAGTACAACTGGATAACCTTTCCTTGTGTCATCGTGGCAATTATAATAATAACAACGAAGTACATCTGTAAGACCAGAAACTCAGTCACAAAACCAAAGCAACCAATTCCCGAGGCGGGACAACCAGCAAAAATAGACGAAGCATCGCCATCCATTCATCCTTCAAACCCAATAAGGCACTACGCAACAGAAATCGAAGACGAATAACTGATCCATCCTGTGCATGTATGGATCCTTCTAAGGAGGGAGGAGTTACGTGCACGAGCATGCACGTCAGCACAATTCACATCAGCACATCAGCATTCCTAGAAACCCAGTAAGAAGATACAACTAGCATTCCTGCAAACCCAGCAAGAAGACACGATTGGACTCCCCCGGGTGATTTTCGTGGTGGGACAACGGGCAGTCTGACAGAAGCTTCTGGACCATAATCATCTTCAACAATTATAACTTAGAAAAATTATTCAAACATTTTATTCGTATCGTATCAATAAAACCAAAACTTAAAAGTAATTATCGAGTTTTCATTAAAACCCGTAACTCGCGGTAGATCCTTTAAAACGCCGCGTTGTGGGAAATCACGTTATAGAAGACATCGATTTGATAGAAAAACCAGTGGCGGACTAAGCCCGTCAGAGGCCCGGGGCGGCAAAGCTGAATGAGGCCCCCCAGCTTTAAAAATAATGTAGTTTTACAAGCTTTTTATTCAGTTCACATTTTTATGTATAAATAAGTGTTTATGTTTATTTCGTTAAAATCTGGCAAGTGAAATTTAAATTCGAATTAAAGTATTTAGGCTAAATAAACATACATACCTACAATATGGAATGGATATGGGTGAGGAAAATAAAATACGAATCGATCGACAAAAAAAAAAAAAAATTAGATAAAATAATTCAAAGATAGTTTTTTTTATTTTTTGTAGCGTGTTATATGTGTTTTCGTGCCTTCAATTTACTGAACTCCTCAATAACTTCTGTGAAATCGATTTCTTTGGAAATTTTGCTTTCTATTGAAAGCACGGCTAGATTAACCAGTCGCTCTTGATCCATTGTAGATCGAAGATACTTTTTAATTAGTTTAAGTTTCGAAAAACTCCTCTCGCATGATACAACCGAGATGCAAATGGTCAAGAAGTATTGAAGTATAAGCGATATACAGGGTAACGATTCACTGAAGTCCCATTTTATTATAAATTGAAGGATTTTTTGGGCTCTTCATTTGACAGCAACGTCCATACTCGTATCGGTGGCTTTTACATGCCTGCGGTACCTTTTTATTTCTTGGGAAACTTGCTCCTTGTCAAATTCATCATAAATTTGTATCAGATTGTCAACTCCTACTAATAAGGACCACTCGCGAAATGCACGAACTGAAGCAATGTACTCGTAGGTGCATATTGACTAGAAACTACGGATTATAATTTCTAGGCTAAATTATACGAAGAATTATTTACTTTTTCCAAATACTCGAAAAAGCACTAACTCAACTCTGAACTCATTTACTTTTATACCGCAACAAAAATCAAAAACATTATTACACTTTTTAATGAAATTACATACTTTGAACGGATAAGATCGCGTTTATTACTTTACAATTTGAAAAAAAGCTTATCCGTTCGCAAAAATATCAGTACACACTAATAAACTATTAAATATCAATGTAGTGAAATTTAATATATTTTAAATGAGGCCAATGTTTATTTTTCGACGTAAATAGAATGTAGTGAATGTAAATGTAGGCGTACAAGAGTGAATTATTTGCACTTCATTCATTCAGGGATTCCTGGGGAAGTACCCGCTACAAAGACGGGAATTTCGCCAGCGTATTGGATGCGTTCAGCAAAGTTAAAAGAATATTAGTACCGCGTAAAAAGTCTAGATGGCTGTAGTGTTTTGATCTTGATGAAATTATGTAGGTACTAAGCACATTTTTAAAGTCTTGTTTAGGATTTGATCAGGGGAACGAGAAGGCATTTGGGGGCCCCCTAAGACCGAAGGCCCTGGGCGGGCCGACCCTTCCGCTCCCTGTTAGTCCGCCACTGAGAAAAACTTATATTTGGTTCTGAAAAAGAGAAAATTATCCGTTTATGATTTATCGCGAATTAACAACGTAACTATTACATGTGCACAAAGAAGGATTTCATAATCAAATTAAATAAAATTCAACATAAAATAAAAACTTGAAAATTCAAAATTTCAAGACTAATAAACAAAAATAAATTAAAAATTAGTAAGACTTTAAAAAATTGGTCATTAGAGATTGTTTGAACTTGCTTTGCAAATCTTTATATGTAAACTTCTGCAACTAAGAAACAATAAATATAAGCGAAAAAGAAATAATACATATTTGTTAATATAAAGTTATGTACATATATATGACATTGTTGAAGGAGAAATTCAGCATTTCCTAAACCGTGTTGTAGCGCAACTGTGTTGTAAAAGTATCGTGTTGTAGGTGGTTTTACCTGTAACTGAAATTGCGTATTTCGATTGTAATTTCATTTAATTTTGTAATTTTAAGTGTGAAAAAAAATTTTCATAATTTTCATTACCAAGTAAGGAAAAATATCATGTGAAGAATTTGCCAAGTCAGAGTAACCTGACTGCTTTTAATGGAGAGTCTTTAGTGATAAAGGTTTGCTACTTCATGTGAATTATATTTCCTAATAATTGAGTTTGCTGTGTACATAACAGATCTTTAAATCCCATATTAATAGCGGCAGTAGTAGTCTCTAATGCTTCGAAATATCCGGATATTTTGGATATCCGGATATCCGAGTCAACTTTGGATTCGAGATACTGGATCCGAATCTTCTCCCTTGTTTTATTAGCAAATTACCTAATCTGTTCATTGTAATCGGATCGGGTTGAGATTTTGCTTTTATAATGACCATAATTTCACTTGCCACTCTACAGTAACTGGAGTAGTAGGGGAGAGGGTGGCAAGATGGGGTACTTAAGGTTTGAAGATCAATAAAAGAAAACTTTACGTAGTGAGACATTCATATTTATGTTTTAATTAACAACTATTTATTACTCTTCTAATATTTGGTGAAATTAGAAACTTTTAATTATATATTTTAGAAAAAAAAATCAAAATAAAAATAAAGGTGTTTTGCCCCGTCTTGCCCCATGGTGCTGGTAAGATGGGGTACCCCCCTGAGGTAAGATGGGGTAATGAAAATTATCAGACAGAATGATGATTATTTCGACTGGTACAACTCGCAGACGTGGAAGGCTTCGTCATCATCATCGTCGATTCCTGCACAGTTGTTATGTATCCATTTTCCCCAATTTGAGCATGATATCCACCCTTCAATGGAAGCGGAATATACTTTCAAACAATACATACATGGCGTGTAGTCATTACCCCATCTTGCCCACCGTGGCACTTTCTAATAATAATTAAAACAAAAAAGAAACAGCCGGCAATCTCAAGGAAACACAATGTTTACCTTATTGTAGGTTAGTTTAAGCGTCAATAGCAGTCACACCTCACCAGCTAGTATTATTTAACAAACCACAGTCACGTGTCAAACTGGAAGAAAATGTGACAAGCACTTTGCAGTAAAACAGTTTTTTTAGATTATTTCGCCACGCGTACACTTGCGAACAAATAATGGCCGGCCAACTGACAGGTGTCATGGCGGCGCATCGAACAATGCATAAACGAGCGTGATTGGTCAGTTTAAACTGTGAATTTCGCTAGGTACCCCGTCTTACCCGCTACCCCGTCTTACCTCCATCTCCCCTATTAGGGCTACTTTTAAGACCACCTTGGAAATGCATCAGTCTTATCACTTACGATATCTGCTACATTCCTAATAGAATTAAAATTAAATTTAGCACACAAGGAATTTAGAGAGATCGAAATAAACTAAGAAAAATCTATTAGAACTGTATGTAGCAGATATGGTAATCGTAAGTCATCAGATTCATTAATTTTCAAGATGGTCCTAAATTGAGTGCCACTGCTTGAAATTAGTCCTGCTACAAAATTTAGTTTTCCCGGACTAAGATTTTTGACAGTCGGCCGTTTATTGGGTCTGGGTTTAATTCGCACTTAAAACAAAAAGTTAGGACAGGATGGGAAATTCGTGTCAAGAACAAACGTAAACATGCTGTAAATCCGAAAAATATTCTAAGTCCAAGAAATTTTCTAAGTTTTTAAAATAATCTAAGTCCAAGGAATATTCTGAGCTCGTAAAATATTCTAAGTCCAATAAATATTCTTACTAAGAAAAATTCGGGAGATTCAAGTCTCCCATTGGGAGATTCGAATCTCCCAATAGAACATTTCGATATGTACGATGTTGAAATTTTCTAAGTCCACGAAATTCGGGAGACTCGAAAAAAACTTTCGTCTCCCAATCAACAATTTTATAGCTCCAGTTTCCTATCCGGAGACTGTGGGAGATTCATAAAAACACTCAGGTATGCACTGGGATACTGTGGGAGAGGCTGGGAGACGCTGACGGATATGCTGGGAGACGCTGGTATACTCTTGGTATACTGAAAAATTTTATCTCGGGTACTTTTCTGCCTTATGTTGTGCGAAAGCAGCTGTTGCTCTAAAAACTATTTTAAAAAGTATTATAGTACTTGAGATGCAAAGAGTTCACAAAATTCAAAGTTCGTTTGTTAGGGTAATAATATGAAAATAGTCCTATTATTTTTGTGAGTAGAGCAAGAATTGAACGGCAAACCTTGCCCAGGTGATTGTGATAATTTATGTTTTAATAGTGTTAACTTAGTTTCAACATTTGTAACAGCTTTTTATTACTTATGTTTTTGTACGAAAAGCATGAAAGTTATAGAAAAATATGTGTATTAGTAGCGTGTGTGATGTGAGAACGTACAATTTCCTATCCAAATAATATGGTACCTCAATAAATATGTCTCCGTCTCATATATAATTTCATTTTACACTTCACTTATTAAATACTCATATTTATTCTATAGGTACTATGGAAAACTAAATTCGTTGAAGACAAAACGAGGCTCAAAACTACACTACTTCTTTTGGTAAAATCCGTAAAATTGAACAATTTGCGGACTCATTGATACCGCCTATGGTGTCTTTTATTTTTAACAAGAACTTTTGCTACGCGGAACTTATTTCCTCTTAGTTATTTAGTGAATGGATTCATTCGGCTCTCAATGAGGGTATGCAGCAAATTTGGTAATTCGACAATTCCACTAAGCTAATCGAGAATTTGCTAAAAACTTCACAAAATTTTTCGCCTTTTCGTCCCTGTACATCATATCGGTAGTTTTCCCCTATGAATAGTCATTGACTGAACTCGAGTGCTTTCAAATCCACCTTGCAAGATTAATCTTTCAGTTAGCTTTTACAGAAAAAGCCATTAAATGTGATTCAAATTTTCTCGCCCGCTCTGCTCCCGAAAGAATTAATGGTATTTGAAATTTTACCAAAATGCACGTCGAACTCATGGGTGCAATAGAGTTTTCAAACAAATTCCATTTCGATTCACCATGAAAATGGAATAGCTACCGATAAAACTGGTGGGCAAATATATTTCCACATTTTGCGGTCAAAAAAGCAATATGCATTTTGGATTATTAATATTTACCACACCCTCCTCCCTGCTTCTACTAAAAGAGATCAAATATTCAGTTTCCAATATTATGTTGACTAAATTAAATTTTTCTCATTTACCCTTATTTTGATCTAATGTTACCATAAATGAGCAGATTATGTCCTTTCAACGATGGCTTTCACATAATATAAAGATACAATTCCTAAATATCATGAGCTACCGCTGATCCTTTTCAGAGGATTTTTAATAGTATTCAAATAATCCTCTTCCATTTTACGCAATTTTAATATGCGTTGGATAAAAGGAGCATAACATTTATTTTAGATTAGATGAGAAACTTCAACGGGAAATTTGATTGCTTAATTATGAAAACTGTGTTACTCTCAACTTGAACCGCTTAACTTTCTTTGGTATCTAAAATTCCTATTTGAATATTTTCCCAATATCATCGTACACAATATTCTGATAGAAATATATTGTAAACGTTGAAACTATATGATTCAAAGGCAAATTATACAGTCAGCGAAATTTACTTAGAAACATCCGTTAACATAATAAAATTTGTGTTTAATGTAACATTATAACAAATACCAAAAGAAAAGCTATTTGTGAGTTAACACAACACTTATTTATTAAATACAGGGTGTTCAGAGGTGGGAGGTCAATACTGCAGGGGGTGAAAGGTCAGACCGAGACAAGCAAAAAATCGTATGGGTGGGGGAGGGGCATCTCGCACCGTTTGGCAGTTACAGGGTGATTCGTAAATGAGGATTTTGCCTTATATGGGAACCGCTCTTATATTTTCTTCTTTTTTTCTACGCATCGCAGCGGCCCCAAACTGATCTCAAAAATCACTATTTGGAAGCCCTTTCCAAAAAAGTTTACACCACCCCCCTATCCCCAACCCCTTGGCCACAATCCCCCCTGGAAGTTGAAAAAATTAACTTTTATTTCACGATTTTTCACTTTTCGCCCCACTTTTCTCCGAAATTCATGTTATGAACATACCTACTTTTTTTTTTTTTTAAGTTGCCTATCTAATTACCTTTCCAAAAAGGTGCAACATGCCCAGGTAGAAAAGGGTTGCAAAAGTCCTGAAATTAAAACATCCTCACAGGTACCTAATTACTTTATTGCACCATAATGGAAAAAGTCGTTAAGTAAACAATTTTTATGACAGCAAGTTCGGAAATGTTTGTTTAGGAAACAGAGGTAGTACATTTTTATTATTTCAGCAAAACAGCAATAAAATAATAAATGTAATCTCGTTAAATAGCGTTATTAGTTTATTATATCCAGTATTGACTCTTAAGTATCCTGACGCTCCGTTTCTAATACCTCCTTTGAATTATGGTATAAAAATGGGTAAGTTTGAAAGGACATTGACCACAGTTGAAGAAGCAAGCGATAAGAACGGGTGTTTAATAGAAAAACTTAAGATAAAATGGCAGAATTCAGTGTTGACGAGTATGCCGATATAATTTACGTGTACGGTTTAATAGAAGGAAATGATAGTGAGGCCGTACGAGAATACCAAAGGAGATTCCCGAATCGGCGGGTACCCAACAGAAGGGTATTTTCAAGGACTTTCAGAAGGTTAAAAGAAACCGGAAGTGTAGCCGTCCCCAGAGCAGAAACGCGAGCAGGAACATCGGCCGATTCCGCGGACCCCGACCAACAAATCCTCAACATCGTCAGGAACAGCCCTGTAATAAGCATCAGGCAGGTCGCACGAAGGTCAGGATTGTCTTCAGGGAGAGTTTGGACCGTTGTGAACCGAGAGGGACTACATCCATACCACCATATCCCGGTCCAAGCACTACAGGAAGGAGATTCCGAAAGCCGATTGCAATTCTGCACTTGGCTGTTCGAGTCTGACATCGAAAACAGAAGGTTTCTAGACCGAATTCTGTGGACGGATGAATCGCAATTCACCCGGGATGGCATCACAAACTTCCACAACCTCCACACCTGGTCAGATGTGAACCCACATAGGACAAGGTGTCGGTCCTTCCAGCAAAGATTTAGTGTCAATGTCTGGGCTGGCATCATCGGCAATCAGTTGATAGAACCCTTCATCTTGCCCCAAGTGCTAAATAGTCAGCTATATTCGGACTTTTTGGAGAATACCCTTCCGGATCTGTTGGAGGACATCCCCTGGCCACCAGAAGCGCAATTTATTTACAGCACGACGGAGCACCTTCGCATACTAGGAACATTGTTAGGGCAAGGTTGAATGAACATTACCCAGAGCGCTGGATTTTACGAGGTGGACCGATACCTTGGCCTGCTAGGTCACCGGACCTTACTCCACTGGACTTTTTCTTATAGGGAATGATGAAAGATGAAGTTTACTCAAGACCAATCAACACCAGCGAAGAATTAGTTACCAGGATTGGCACTGCAGCCACGAAAATACGGGAGAGACTGGCTACCATAGACCTCAAACGTGAAATAAAACGAAGGCTACTTGCATGCATCGAAACTAGCGGAGAACATTTTGAACAGCTTTTAAAGGACAAACGTTTTAATTGTAATTAGTTTTTAAGCGAACAAAATGTATTTTTTAGTAAACTTCAGTATAATTTCTTAAAAATTCGAATTGTCATGATATTCTGTAAAAGGATTTTTCTAAATAAATTTTCGTATCCTTTTCCTACCTGGGCATGTTGCACCTTTTTGGAAAGGTAATTAGATAGGCAACTTAAAAAAAATAAAAAGTAGGTATGTTAATAACATGAATTTCGGAGAAAAGTGGGGCGAAAGGTGAAAAATCGTGAAATAAAAGTTAATTTTTTCAACTTCCAGGGGGGATTGTGGCTAAGGGGTTGGGGATAGGGGGGTGATGTTGACCATTTTGGAAAGCGCTTCGAAATAGTAATTTTTTGAGATCAGTTTGGGGCCGCTGCGATGAGTAGAAACAAATATAAAAATACAAGAGCGGTTCCCATATAAGGAAAAATCCTGATTTACGAATCACCCTGTAACTGCCGAACGGTGCGAGATGCCTTCCCCCCCCCCCCCCCCCCCCCCTCACCCATACGATTTTTTGCTTGTCTCGGTCTGACCTTTCACCCCCTGCAGTATTGACCTCCCACCTCTGAACACCCTGTATATTAATTTCAAAAAGGATTTATATCTATTAACCTAAAAATATATAATAATGACAACAATTTCAAACAAAAAGTGCGAAATCTTCTTAGACGCATTTAAATAAAAACAAAATTATTTCCAAAATAAGAATATACAAAATTCAGAAAATATATTAATATTTAGTAGAACCACCGTTATTTCTAATTACGCAAAAAATACGTCGTGGCATACTAGTAATTAAATTTTGAAGTGTTATTAAACGCAACAGTTCTTTATGGCATCCTTAAGTGTACTTAATGAATGATACTGCCATCCATTTGCATAAATTTGTCGTGCCATGATCCCCCATAGATTTTCTATGGTGTTAAGATCTGGGCTTAGTGCTGGCCAATCCAATAATTGAATTTCTTTTGATGCAAACCAGTGTTTGCTGTGCTTTGACACATGTATTGGAGCATTGTCCTGTTGGAAAATCAGTTCATCGGTGTCACTTCTATCTTCTAAATAATTAATAAGCACATCCTCCAAAATTTCCCTATATAGGGTCGAGCTAAATTTTGTAGGAACAAAGCATAATTTCAATTTTCCATCATATGAAAAGGCACCCCATACCATGATGCCACCGCCTTTAAGATTTCTACTAAACCTTGGAGGGTTCTCTTTTTTAAGATGATGTCAATAGCTGAGCCCGTCGGGCCTATCCAAATTAAATTTTTTTTCATCCGAGAAAACAAAATAGCGCCATTCCTGAACCCAGCTCCTGTGGATCTTACCAAACGATAAAATTTTTTCCTCGTGTTTCTGTTTAAGTAGTGGTTTCTTCAATGGTTTTTTATATTTAATATATTCAGTATTGTGCAATATTTGTTGAACTCGACGTAATTTATCAACAATCTGAGAAGCACTTAGCTGGTTTTTGGGGACTTCTTGTACTATACAATTTTTCTGTCGAAGAGATACTTTTGTATTTCTGCGGTTCGGTCTTTTTTCCTTGGGCTCACGTGTCTTTTTAAGCTAACTCCTTACAGCCTTTTCTGATCGGTGAATCATGGCTGCAATTTTTCTATTAGATTGAGTTCCTCTTCTTGAGTCAAATATTTATTTTTCGCCATTGTATCTATTCTTTTCTTTAAAACAGGTAGAATTAAGAATGAATACAAAAAAAAATTAAAATTAACTTTCTAACTTAATTTGAAACAAAATAACAAGCCACAAAATAAAAAGGATAACTCCAGTTCCTGAAAAACTTACTGCGTCTAAATAAATTTCGCTCTCTTGAAAAACGCTTTTAGAACTAAGTGGCGCACCTCATTGAAGTTTTACTTCGACAGACAGTACCGTTACTTCAAAACAATTGTAATGAAGATTTGTATGGAATATAACTACCACTTTTATCTTCAACTCATGAGAGTTCCCAGTAGTAGGTAAATTTCCGGGAAATTTTCTATGCGTCTAAGTAAATTTCTCTGACTGTATGTGTAAGACTCTCTTTCGAAATAGTACTGAATATCCTGAACTTGAATTTAGTTATTAAAGCATGCCCCAATAACCCACCAGTCATATAGGTAGATAAAGAGAAGAAAAAGGGAAGAATTATTATGATTTTTGAAAACGCCATTTCGACAATAATGGGCCGATTTTTTCAATCTTTGAACTTAGCCATAAATACAGAACCTTATTCTGCAAGATGTGTCTTGCTTCAACTTCCAACTTTAAAACTGAGACGTATGGTTGTATTCACTCTAAAAAATTTTGGTGTAATTTTACTCCATTTTTGGAAAGAAATTGAATACTTTCCATAATGGTAGTAAAATTACAATTAAAAAAATTACGCAAATGGCTGTGTAAAAATACACTTTTCTTCTGTAAAAGTAGTACATACATATGCGGGAAAGTACAAATAAAAAATGTGAAGTTTGCGTAGTAAATGTGTATTGTTTACTTCTTGAAAATAGGTGAATTTACACATAGCAGATGTAAATTTTTGGAATTAAATACTCCTTCAAATATAGTATTTTTACAATACAGTTAAGGGGACAAGGACGTAATCTCTAATAAATGGGATAAAGTGAAAGAATATTAAATAAGGTTATTTTAAAAATACATATATTCGCAATAGATTATTGTTTGTTAATTTTTTAATAAACGCTTGGAAAAAGAGATACGAACTTTTGAGAGACTTTTCGTATCATTTTTGCAAAAAAAAAAAATACACTTTTTAATTTTTTCCACTAGCTACACATTTTTCTCATCTCTCTGGCAATTTGTGGATGCTCTCCCAGAAAAACCGTATACCTTTTGAGGTGGTCCATTCATCAAGTCATTTTGCGATATCTCCGTAATTGTTGAAGTGTTTCATGGAAAGTGCGTGGGACATCGATCAAAATAACTAGTAGTCGAAAGGGGATAAGTCTGGTGAGTATGGTGGGTGGGGTAAGTGGAGTTCCCAGCCAAGTGCAAAGAGGATGTCTCTGACCGCTTTTTTTTTGTGTGTGATGGGGCGTTGTCATGCTGCAAAGTCACTTTTCCGTGTGTTGTAGCCCATTCTGATTGATTTTTGATCATTTGATGACGGTAGCGAACGATATTGACTATTTCACCTGATTTCAGAAGCTCACGCTACACCCATTTTCCTGTCTTCTGGATCTTTCACCTGGTACGCAGACGATCACAAATAGTTTGACGACCAACATTTAACATCTCGGTTAACGGTTCGGTTTCGTTAACTCGTTTCAGAGGTTTTGGGGCAAAGGCAAATTTCCTAGGAATTTGGCTATAGGTTTTTGTTATCTTTTGATAATATTGGGATATCACCATATTAAGGGATCACCGTAATGTAAATATACTCGTATAAGCTTTTGATGCATAGATATATATAAAAGGTGATACTTTTAAACTGATGGTATTTTTGAGGTATCGAAACCATGATCCGCTAAGATGCAGTTAAATTTTTTAAAGTTTTGACATCATATCTCCTTTATTTCTATATACAAAATCTATCTTAAATTTAATGGGTGCTAAACACTGTTTTATTTGCTGTAAAAGATTTGTAATGAGCTTTAATTCTCAATTTACTAAATAAGTAGCCTCAAGTAGAAGACAATTTTTAATATTTGATGATTGACATATATTCGAAGCCAGCCGCCCAGGACATTCTGTAATTACACACATTGCAATCATTTGGAAGAAATTCATGTTTTCCATGAAATATTTATGATGCTGATGCAGCCAGAGCTAAACAAATCTTCAGCTGGCCGCAGTAGTGGGGCACGCGCAGTACCTAAAACCGCGGTACTGTCTGAGTTTTCAGTCTGAGCAGTCCATTCATTACCAAGCTATTAAAAGTACATGTGGGTCACATTATGAACAGCTTTGACAATTTACAGGAACAAATGGCACATCAAATCCGTAATATGTCACATAATTACGCAACTGTTAGCTGTTAACGCCTAATGGACTCGGATTTATAAATGTCTGAACTACGGCACTAAGAGCATTGGCTAGCCGCAAAGGAAGGCGTACGTGAGCGTGTTTACATAACTAACTAGGACTGCTTATGGACTGTATTAGTGGCGGCCTTCATTATTCAGTTAATGGGGTCAGCAGCAGAAGCTGCTGCGACACTCAGGCCCAAATGCAGCGGCAACCGAACGCTACGACAGCGTATCGTTCGGCTGCAGACACATTAAGCTAAAATAAACATGTTTGAAAACCATAGAACCGAACTGATTCATTTCTCCTCGTTTACCTATGTGAGGAGCACAAATTAACGCAGAACCGAGAGCATTGAAGTCCACGGCATCGTATGCGTCCGATAGGGACAATTCGTGCGACGAAAGGATTCACTCAAACGAATAAATGAAAAACTGTCAGCGCCCGTATTTGTCACAATTTCTTTTGCTCAATGAACATGTATTTTTCCGAGTGACATGTCAACATTGACAGTCTGGCGCTATTAATTTTATTATTTTCCTGGTGTGCAGTTTTCTTCGGTGCAAACAATTTTCTCTGGTAAGTAAAATGGCACTGTATAAACAAAAAAGTCTAACTTGGAAGAGAGAATTTAGTTGCAAAAATATTTAAATTATGGAAGTATAGTCTTTCTTTGAACAAAATAGGACTTTTGAAATAGAAAGGAATTTAAAAATATGAACAGGAGTCCTTAACCTATCCTATCTGTTCTTATTTTTGTTTATTTTTTTCTAGATACACTTCCATAGTTACTTATTTTTTAAATTCATGTTTTACTTCCCTCTTTAACTGCTAAACTTAAATGTATGACATTGTTTTAAAATATTGCTGTTTGCTCCATCAGGTCTTGGCCCTGTCTTTAACTGACTTCAAGGAAACAAAGAGGTTATTGCGCATAACTTTTGAACGCATGAACCAATTTTCATGATTATTGAGTAGCATAAGTTTGCCAAAGTGTACAATTAAGTATATGTATAAAACGCCTGGAACCGCATGTGACTCTACAGTACGGGGGTGAAATCATATGAAAATGATAAATGTTCTGCGACTATACTGATGTATATCAAATGACTGTATGCGTTTATAGGCTGATTTCTAATCCCGGTCGGACGGTCTTGTGTCAGTAATAAAAAATAACATGCTTACCAGGTAGGGCAACTTATCTAGAATATTTTAGCAAACAAAAATTACAACATGTCTTTTTATGTGCACCTACTAGTAAATGATCTGACAAAAGGTAGTGAAAATTTAATTTTTCATAAAAACCCAAATATCTCGAAAACGGTGAGGTTTTCATTAAGGTCATATTTTGATATTCTGGTAGGTCATGATTCAAGCTATCATCCCCTTAATGTTGGCGCACTACTTCCTAGACACCCTGTATGTAACCTCTTAATTGTATACAACAACTAGAACTATTTTACTATTTTATTTTATTATATTGTTTTAATTAGTTAATTCTCAGTTCTCCTTACCATATATAGGAGACAGTATTTTACAAGCTTAACGTTATATAATAAAAACATTAGATCAAAATCCAACTGCCGATATTTTTGGAATCAGCTTTTCATAAGATCACTATATTTTCTTCTTTATTTACAATAATTCCGATTTTATATAGTGAAAAATTGTTGCCATTCACGTAGCGAGCTTTGAAACCTTATATATTATCTATATTATATTCAGAAATAACTTCGAAAAACTTCGTTTCAGTACTTTCCCGATGCATAAATTTTCTTCGTCTTACTTGAGAACGAACCAAGCGAATTTGACCAAGTTTTGATAATTAACTATTCTTTAAAAAAATTTAAATAATTTAACAAAAAAAAGCAGTAAATCTAAAGTAGGCTTTCCCGCATTCAGATAATCACTTTTAAGAAGAAAATCTCCTTCCACAAAATAGTTGAATATCCTTCGTAACATATATAAATAATATTGTTTTGAAATCCAGTAGAGAAGATCTTATGTTCAGTAGAGAAGATCAATGACATCAGATACTGAATACCAAAATAAGCTTAATAGGGGGCTTTTAAGCTTATTTAATATTGTAAAATATTTTTGAATATGTTTTCCTTGGGGAAATGGACGTGCACAGATTAAATCAACGTTTTCTCTGAGTCGGGTAAAACCTCAGAGGGAATTTTAATTAGATTTAAGAAGAAAAAATATGTTTATACCAGCTTCTGTATTTGAGAAAATGGTTACTTTCCAGAAGGAGTTGTTTGTTATGCTTTACAGAAAAATAAAGTATCTCCAAATGTGAATTCCTCTTTGTTCTAATTTCGCAACAGGTTTCTTTTAAAATTTGGTTATGTCCTTTTCTAAAGGGCAAACGTCAAGAATATAATCCAATTTTTCAGGGACCTACCTTCTGACAAAATATATGAAAATATAAAGCGATGTTGCTGTACCAACGCGGGGTATCTTTTCCGAATTAATATTTTGTTGTTGCTCTTATGAAAATGCGGTGACGAAGAAGAGAAGTAATTGTTTTTTTTCACAAAAGTTTTCTATTTTGAGCCAAATGGCCGCAGCCGTTTGCGCGTGACAGCAGCTTTGGCGTCTATTAATAATATTAATCACTGCCGCCATAAATTACAATTTAAGGGACGGAGATAAAAGAGGCGCTATCCTTTCTGCTGCTGCTCCACGGCGCGCGCCATCAATTAACTATAGAGACATCATTGGCGAGAGGGTGAGGGAAGGCAGGAAGGCTGGAAGGCAGGTATTTTCTCACACCTCACAACCCCACTCTTGCACACAATGGCACGAATTTCATTCATTAAAATTTGCATTTTCGCCTGCTTACAGCGAATAGCTTAGCTCACGGAAGTAAAAAAAAAACTATGATCCGAATGACAACTGGCTTCTGAGGAGCTCTGGCACGCCATCCAATATGGCACTTCTGTCTATAGAGCTTCTATTTTGAAAGTGCAGAGCCTCCAGCAAGGGTTGGTGGGAGCAGTGGGGCACGAAATTTGATCCACCAAATGCCAAGGATAAATCAGAGGGAAACGAAATCTGTTCAATCACCTGTGGAGAAATTCAGCTCATTAAAAACGCTTTCCCGCCTGCGAAATTTGGGGTTCCTTGAAGCCATCGAGTGTCAGGCAGACGGTCGCGTCGCGGCGTTCTGAAAGTTACCATTTAATTTCGGAATCGGATATTAAAGCAGCGCCTCCGCCCCCGCGTGGCACGCTTTCGCAGCTTAGGCCCACGACAAAGACGAGATAATTGAATTAATAGAGGTTTCGGCTCATAATTAATATAACGCCCGTGGGCTACTAGGATTGGCTGGCGCACTTCAAATTTTAATCAGATCTGTGATGTATGACTCCTTCGGAAGCAGAGCAATGTAATTAAGGGGATTTGTAAAGAACGAGAAATTAGATTAGGACCCCTGATCAGATTAGAACTCTTTCCCCGGGATGGTGTTGCGACTTCAGGGAGTTTTGAGGCTAGCAGCCCAGCGTAGCGCGTCTTCGCACCCCCTTCGCACCGTCTTCGTTCTCTTCTCTTATTATTCATGTTACGCCAAGATTGATGAATGGAAAAAGTTATCTGTCGTATGACTGTCGGGACGGGATAATAATTTATGTGGCTGGCAGGTAATGATGGAGGAGGTAAACCGAATACCAAATAGACAGCCGAGAAAGGAAAATAAATGTCCCAGTGCTCCGGTACCTTGTGCGTGCAGTTTTCTCTAATCGACCTCAAGAAAGAAGTGAAACGAATGCACATGGAAATTAGATTCTTTGAACATATAAAATTTACTAAACTATTTATTTCATAGAACCCAACGCATAGACGTGAACATTTTCCCGGTGGTGAATCAAATTCGAATTACACAACAGATTTACCATTGGCTCAGGACCTCATTCAACTCACTCAAATTCGCTTTTCGTATTTGCCAGCTTTAAGTAAATTTCCACAGCTCTTGGCACTTTATTCTACCGATAAATCCATACAGGTGGAGCAGGAAAAAGTAGACGATGCGAGAGTAATCTCTTTGAAGTATTTAAAGTTGACTTTTTAAAAATAAAGAGTTTAATGTAGTCCAAAGGTAGTGTCGATGTTCTTTTGGGTTGAAAGAATAAGAAAGCGATTTTTATAGGTCTGTTGGTCTATTTTTAATTTGCATGTTATTTTGACACATACAGTTTTCTTTCGTATTCAAAAAATGGACATAAATACACTATCACTTCTCCATGGCACGCAATAAATAAAATTACGCTTGAATTGTGCATAAAGACCTCGAATTAATTCCTTATAAAGTCCAACTGACTCAAGAATTGAAGCAAAGTAACTACCCGTTTCGTTATCGCTTCTCTGTTTGGGCTTTAAAGCAGCTTGAAATTTACGTCCAATTTGGTAAATCATTTGGTAATCAGACGTTTTGTGCTATGGCAACCGCGCAGTTTTGATTTGACGCCGTAGGACTTTTTTTTTTTTTTTATGGGGTGCCGTTAAAGATCGATGTTATGCTGGTAATCCAGAAATGATTCAGGCACTTAAGAATAATATTTATGTAGCTATTCGTGAAGTAGGGTCCCAAGCCATCAATTTTGCTGCAAAATTGGGTTAACAGGATGGGTTACTGCCATGCCATAACTAATCGTTTACTCTTTCCAATAAAACAAAAAACTTTGAAATATTGAATAGTGTTCATTTGACAGCGTTTTCAAGAAAAAACCAGCTGATGCCGCAACATCACCATTTATAGATAAATTACTAATTGAATAATTAAATCGTGGTGGCACTCGATAAAATATAAAACAGAAGTAAAACAAAGAACAGAATAGCGTATACCAATTAATTTTTTAAAGTATTCTGAGCATCATATTTTCAAAGACTAAAAATTTTACTAAATGTTAAATGTTCACAGTTTGAAACTTGTGAGAAATAAGAAATACTTTAGAGTAAAACCTATTCATTCACAACGTGCATAGTTGTTGGTTGATATTATATGGGGGAAAGTTGGGTAGCTCCGGACACTTAAGTGAATTGCAAATAAAAATACCAAAAAACAAAATTCGTATTTTTATTTTACTCTTAAAATAAAACTAGGAACTTCTTCATTTATGTTAATTAAGATTTAGTAATCATATCAAATTATTTCAAAGAAATATTTAAAAAATACTTTGGCCTTCGTTTTTAGCCGACACAAAATATGGCGGGTAGCCCCGGACATAGTAATCAATGGTGGCCCAATCGTTTTTTGGCCTTACAAACAAATTTCCTACTTTTGTTTTGAACAAAAATGCAATTTTGAATTGAATTCTGATACTTTGCATTTAGAATAATAAGCCCTTTTCGAAATTAAACATCGATACTAATGTTTTGGAATTTAGTATTTTTGATATAAAAATGTTGAAAACAATTTTGAAACAGATTTTTATACGTTTCAAATTGAAAAAGGAATTTTTGCGTGGGAAAGGGTGAAATGTTATTTGAAAATGTTATATATTTAACACGTTGAACGCGGCGCGATCCCCCATGACCGACAGTAAACTTTCCGTTTGGCCGGCGTCGGTCTCTGCGGACCGATAGTGGAATTTTTGTTTGGACAGCGGGACTGAGGGCAGGCTTTATTCTGCAACAATAGTAACAACATTTTAAAGTAATTTCCATAAATAAGCAAACTGACAAAACAATTGTAGTTTGTTAAAACAATATCGCATAATTCAAAACTGAAAACCATGTCCGGGGGTACCCGACATAATCGTGTCCGTGGGTACCCGATCGCTATCATGCAAAATTTCTAGACACAGCTCTTAAATTGTACAAGAAATGTTACAAATACTATTACAACCTTTAAATATATAAAATTTCCTACAACATTAATCAAAAAACAAGCACGCACACTTACTTATTGTACTTGATAACCTTCAATGAAGTTTGACAGGAGCAACGAAATTGTTTTGCCGGGAACAAACCACATACTCACGTGTAACTCACTCTGTGCCCACGCCGCAATTAAGTTGGATTTGTTTTTACTCCACAGGTCACATATTTATAATAAAACTATACCTATGCAACGGGGTTAGTTTCTAAGAAATTTAAATGTCCGGGGGTACCCGCCGTCCGGGGCTACCCGACCTTCCACGGTACCCAGGAAAAAAATTAAATGAAACTTGACTGAACCCCAAATTTTTTTTCATAAAGTTACTTGGGGGCACCACAGTGTGAATTAATAAAGTTTTCAAAATCGAACGACCGGCACTTTTTCGATTTAATCGCAAAAAATGAATTTTAAGCGACTTAATTGGAAATAAAGCATTTTACTAAGTGGGTGTATCATTGTAAGGCTCATGTTCATAGTAAAAGGTGCACACACAAAATTTCATTAAATCAAGCTGTTACTTATATTTGTGGAAATTACTTCTAATCAGTTTTTCGAGAAATATTTATGTAGCATTTTCATACATTTATAAGCATTTATTTTGTGTGTGTGTGTGTGTGTGCGTGTGTGTGTGTGTGTGTGTATGTGTGGGTGCGTGTGTGTGCACCTTTTAGTATGAAAATGAGCCTTACAATGATACACCCACTTAGTAAAATGCTTTATTTCCAATTAAGTCGCTTAAAATTCATTTTTTGCGATTAAATCGACAAAGTGCCAGTCGTTCGATTTTGAAAACTTTATTAGTTCACACTGTGGGTGCCCCAAGTAACTTTATGAAAAAAAATTTGGGGTTCAGTCAAGTTTCATTTAATTTTTTTCCTGGGTACCGTGCTTCCCCTAGTAGATATATATTGAGCATTATATCTGGTACATCTATATATATATTATTAGTGAATTTATATTTCAAATAAATAACGAATTAAAACAAACAAATTCTTTAATTTTGATATACAATGATATGACAATTTAACTTAAAACATCATATCCTAAATTCGAGTACCAATCGTATTTATAAGTAGATCCTCTTTCTTGGAAGTTAAAAGCTTTATGTCTGTCAGGGCTAAAATGGCCTCTGTTAGTATGAGAGTACAACTCAATAAAAGTAGCAAAACCCTCATAAAGGAAGCTTTGTGGACTTTTCATAAAATAGCTGGAAGTAATCATTTCTCGTGTTCGCCTCCACACCCCACTATCCACCATCAATATTCGGAAGAGCTCTACTATGTCACTCAAATAAACTGCGAGGATAATCGGTAGTAATTTGGTACTTAGCTTCATCTTGGACAGCTTTTATTACAAATTCCGTTGATGAGACATAAAGATAACGTACAATGTAAGAGAGTGTCACCGACGACGCTGCTGGAGCGACAATCTTAAGCTACTTCCATTGCGAGTTCATAAATCCTGATTAACTGCACTTTACGGCAGCGAGCAGACAGCCACTATAGCAGCTAAAGGAGCTGGGGCTAATCTGCAATAGCTGAACCTCAACAATAAAAATCTGTCGATCAAAATGCCATGCCGCCCTTTATTTATTCTGAGTGGCAGTCCTCAAATTCTCGTTTACAACCGAATTATCATCGCACTGCTCGTACGGCGCAGTTGATGACGCTGAATTACACACCCTACATGAGTTTGGGGCTATATTAAAGTGCCCTTGGACAGGGATAGGGCCCCGTGTGGGTGGCATAAGATTCGAGCCGTGTTCAAAAGACGATAAGTAGCTAAATCCCAATTTTCGCTCGGGCATACAATCGCCCGATAAAGTAGAATGGAAAAGTTTATTGTTGACATTTTCGTTTGGCCAGAAGTCTAATGCCTTCCCATTGATATCTTTCTTTTCAGACTGCCGAAAAGGATGACGTGGCAGAAGCGGACTATCACAATACTCTTCCTGATATGCTGCATAGTGTGCTCCACAGAGTCCCGATACCGCGATAGAGATCGAAAGCGGGGAGACAAAACCGGCAGGATATACTCGGCAGCAATGCCCAGCACTTCGGCAACAATCAATTTATGTTCCAGGGAGCGGGACATGAAGCTATTGTGCTATTGTTCGCCGGACGATTTCACAAATATACCCGTTACGAAGGCTGATTGCTGGATTTTCCAGAAGGATTTCCATCAGAATGACTCGACGTGGCAGGCCTTCCATCAGCAGAGGTCTCTTAGGCATCTCAAATTCACAGTTCAGCAGACCGGCTACATGGACTACATCCCGACTAAATATCTTGAGATCCTGATCAACCTCACAACAATCAGCATAGAATATTCCCAGATTTTGATTGTGAAAAGTCATGCCTTTGGGAACCTTCCCAATCTGGAGTTGATCACCCTAACTAATAACCAAATCGAAGTTATCGATAGAGAGGCATTCGCCAACCACATCGTCCTCAAAGAGCTGAATCTGATGCGGAACCAAATCACAGAAATCGATCGGTTCGCCTTCAGGAACATGCCGGCCCTAGAAAAATTGTACCTGAGCTGGAACAATATCTCCAACTTGCACGAGGACGTCTTCAGCGAAATGGGCCGGCTCGAGGAGCTCAGGCTGGATCAAAATCTTATCTCCGTTCTGACTCGGGACACGTTTAAAGGTCTGGGAAATTTAAAAACTTTAAAACTCAGCCACAACAATCTGAATTTCATCGGCGATACGGTGTTCGCGGAACTTTGGAGTTTGCAGGAGTTGGAATTGGACGATAATCGTATTGAGGTGAGTGTGCATCCCTATCCTCCTCTTTTCCCTAGGTGCCCGCATCGTAGACCCGCGATTGTTGCTTCCGCTAGTGCACATTACGAAACTTTAACTTCCCCCAACCCTCGGCCTCAAGGAGGAAATATGTATTTATATCCGACTCGGCAGTGCATACTTCTTCACTTCCACGTCGCTTCTTATGAGGTGCCACACTACTGAAAATTCCCAGATTTTTCTGCAGTTCCCGCGGTATTAGATATTCAAGTGAAGGAAAAAGTCCGAGATTTCACGAATCCATTAATTTACTCCAGCTGCCTGGGTTATCTCTTTTCACTGGAGTTGGAGCTAGCTATTGTCCGAGCTGACTGCAACCGCGAGTAGATAAAGGCGATAACCGAAATCGTGGAGATTTCTGACACCGTTTGCAATACCAAAGTGAGATCCAGAGCTGCAAGTTTCAAGTGCACAAAACTGCTATTAGTTATTATCCGCCATTTGGATTATATCACTACTTAATTTTCAGCGATCATTTCCTTCTTTTCCGGGGTTGTAAAAGCCTCTTAAGACTAAAAGCAGGACACTGATTATCTCACTTTAAAAGTTGCTAAAAATTCTGAAACAGTAAATTCTTCAGTTTATTAAATCTTTCGCGTAACAGCTTCTTCACGCCGAATAAAAATCTTAAATAATTTGGGGTTACGATCTGGCTCAGATACTGTGTGTTGAATGAAGTTCTAATTTCTTCCTTTTACATAGAATATAATCATCAATTTGTCTATCCTCACAAAACAACAGTTGTATGGGACAGTGCTCCTGAATGTACAAAAATAAATCGCATCAAACTACTACAAATTTCAAATTTTATTTTGTAAATATTTTTAGCAATAATTTTATTTCTAAACGGTCGGGAGTACGTTTTGATATTCTCGTTTGTTCAGTTGTATATTTGAAACTCAGCGGACAGCTTGGATTAATTTTTTTAAAATTCGTGTCTGTAAACATAGGTAGGACTGAAACAAAAATGTAGACTACACTACAAAAGTGAATTATGAAAACATTGCGACGTAGAGATTTAGTTACACTTAACTAATTTTTAATTGGATATTTGTAAAATAAGATGTAAATTCGCTATTTACATTAACCCATTAATGCGCAAAACGAGGATTTTGTGCACGCAAGTTCAATTGTACGATTCGAATAACAAATTGGGGCGGATTTCCTTCAAATTAAGGGGCTTTTGGGGGTGCTCTTTCAGAATCTGGCATTTGTTTTGCATAAAAACTTCAAAAACCCTATTATTTTTTGGGTTTTTTTCAAAAAAGTACCTTTTGGTCATTTTTCGTCTTAAAGTCGATTATCTTGTCGTTGCTGCTATTGAATGATCATATAACTAGCAGAAATCGCGGTCCGAATGTCTACACTTTCTCAAACCATGATTTTGATTTTTTTTTTTTTTTTTTTTGCTTTGGTTTTTGCAAAATGGCCATTTTGTACAGCAATGCAATAAAAAACTTCGTGATTTTTTTACACGAAAAGGATCACCTTTACACAAAAAATGTATATGACAAAAAGTGCTTATAATTAGCCAAGGAAAACACATAAATTTGTTCAGAATTTTTTGGACTATTTTTGGTTTTTTGTATTTGGCCAATTTTTCAAAAATCCAAAAATTTCCCGAAAAATTCTGAAAAAATTTGCACGTGTGCTTTGGCTAATTATAAACACTTTTTGTCATATCAAATTTATTCGCATAATTGATCCTTTTTGAAAAGAAATTTGGTGATATTTTTACTCAAAAAGGACGAATTATAAGAATAAATTTTATATGACAAAAAGTGCTTATAATTAGCTAAAGAACATGTGTGAATTTTTTCAGAATTTTTGGACATTTTTGGATTTTTGAAAAATTCGCCAAATCCAAAAAACCAAAAATTGTCCAACAAATTCAGAAAAAATTTATATGTTTTCCTTGGCTAATTATAAGCATTTTTTGTCATATACATTTTTTTTGTAAAGTTGATCCTTTTCGTGTAAAAAAATCGCGAAATTTTTTATTACATTGCTGTACAAAATGGCCATTTTGCAAAACCAAAGCAAAAAAAAAAATGTAAAACCATGGTTTGAGAAAGTGTAGACATTCGGACCGCGATTTCTGGTAGTTATATGATCATTCAATAACAGCAACGACAAGATAATCGACTTTGAGACGAAAAATGACCAAAAAAAATCGGCACTTTTTTGAAAAAACCCAAAAAATAATAGGGTTTTTGAAGTTTTTATGCAAAACAAATGCCAGATTCTGAAAGAGCACCCCCAAAAGCCTCCCTATTATTCATATATAATTTGGAGGAAATTCGCCCCAATTTGTTATTCGGATCGTACAATTGAACTTGCGTGCACAAAATCCTCGTTTTGCGCATTAATGGGTTAAAAAATGTATCAGAACAAAATGACAAATAATATATAATTTAGTTATATTCAAATCGTAATAGAATGAAAGGCGATATATTAATTTCACATTCTAATTAACCGACAGTTGACCATATCCAAAGATTTCCAATAAAATGATAGCATTCACATTGTAATTATCAACATGTGTCTTACGTTATTGACTATGTAGGTTAATGTCATTATTAAGGCATTGGTATGACGCCTGCAGATAGAGGTTAACAGTAAATCAATAAGTCTCTTGTTTTGAATCAATTTTTGGTCTTTAATAAGATGGTAATATATAATAGTATAATGCTATTGCAAAATACATGCAAAATTAATTAAGCAATGCATAAGCACAGAGCTTTTTAGAGAATTACTAGAAGAAATTTCACCTGAAACTTTAAACAAAAAAGACGTAAAAATATATAAGAAATATTTTCGTAACTTGCCTTTACTTTTTTTACTTAACGAGTTAATATCCTAGAAGAAGCCTTATTACATATCGTTATTTTTAGGGGCTTATAAGATACTCGCATGATATTAAAAAAAGTCGCTGCAATACGGCTATTAGTCGTATTTGCCTAAGTTAGTAAGATGATGTTTTTCGTTTGGTCCGTTCTTGGCTTGTCCGCAAAAGCGGATCGCCATTTTTTAATCCTCGTAACAGACTTTATTTTTAGTCAATTTATATTCAGCTGTGTCCGCGAGGCTGCACGCGCATATTACTGAATAACGTATCAATGACGTTTTGTATAAGCCTTGAACCATACTTTTTAATGCGCGAGTTCTGATTTGACGTTCTTGGACTGCAGTAAGTCCCGCCTTTTAAGCTTCTTCATATTCTTGAGACTTAATCATTCTTTTAGCATTTGTGCTAAACTGAGAAATATTTAATTTTTTTTTTTTGAAGGCATTTTCAAGAAAATATTGACTTACAAATATTAACAACAGATTGGAATCTTGAACAAATTGCGGAAAGGCAGTAAGCTTATATTTATTTCATTTATTTATTTAGTAAGAATTGTTTCGTACAGAAATATTTAAATAATTCCCTATTACACAAAACAATAATAAAGTTAGGATAAGAATAAATAAAAATGTACTAAAAATTAGCTAAGGTGGACATACAATGATTACAAACTAAGTTCATTACAAATAGTTTGCTTAAATGAGCTAAATGAGCAGTTCAGAGAACCAATTTGGAGTCTGTCATGGTTTCTTTGCAGACGAATCAACGGAGAGTTAAAATACACATCGAGCAAAGCTTTGGGCGGTGCAAAGATGTTACAGCTTCTACTGGTAAATACGGGTTCGCGAATATTAAATTCGTCGAGTAAGGTAGTGCTTAAAAGCCCGTTAAATATACGATACAGAGCGCATTCGTCAAGATAAAGTCTTCTCTCATCGAGTCTAGGCAAATTAAGGGTAAGAAGTCTTTCAGCATAGGGAGTATACGATTTGTTGAATTTTCTTAAAATACTCCGCGAGAATTTTTTCTGCACATCTTCTATTTTGTCCGATTTATTTTGGTGGTGAGGTGACCAAACAGGTGAACAATACTCTATAGTGCTACGTACGATTGTCAAAAATAAAAGTCTAGCTGTCGAAAGTTTACCGAAGTTAGTACAGGTGCGAAGGATAAAACCAGTTAGCCTAAGGGATATGGAGCAAACGTCATCTATGTGAGCGTCAAACTTTAGTTTATTGTCAAATGTTACACTAAGATCCTTAAATTGGCTAACTTCAGTTAGTGACACAGAACATAGGCAGTAGTCATGCATCAGAGGAGATCTTGTAAAGCAATAGGTCATTTTAAAACATTTGCTTACATTAATGGTCAAGCAGTTAGTATTGCACCAATCTTGTAGAGCGATTAGGTCACCTTGAAGAATATCACAGTCATAATCATTTTCGATCACTCAGAAAATCTTGAGATCGTCAGCGTATAAGAGACAGTCAGAGATTATCTTTGTAGACAAGTCATTAATAAATAACAAGAAAAGTAGTGGACAGAGTATAGATCCTTGTGGAACACCGGAATTGCACAATACAGTATGCAAAAAGTTGATATGTGAAGGAGTAAATTTTTGAGAACTATCAATTTGCATATCTTCTGATTGAGTGATCCAATTGCGATGAAAGTTAGCCCCTATGTTTGTCTGAGCACTTCATCCAAATTATATCAGTAGTTTTTACGTTATACGTGGTCAAACAAACCAAACAAAAATTCCAAAACTGATCTTAATCCTTCTTATATTTTATCCATCAGTTAATTTTTCTACAAATATGTCAGGATACGAAAAATTTACAGTTTTATTATATGTATAGAAGAAGATATAGGTATCATAAGATAATAAAATATCGATGTTCAAACCAAAATTTTTTTCTAAAATGCTTCAGTAAATTAATTGAGAGCCCGCAAAAGTTGTGAGAAAAAGAGAGATATTCAGAAAAATTGCGAAATTCGAACACTATTTTCTTTTTCACTGATTTGACTACACATTCTTTAGTAAAACTCCAATAAAAATTTGTTTAAAATCACAGAAATTACATTTTCCACATGTACAGGGTGGGCCATCTAACGTTTGGAATTGGAACTATAGGTGATTTTGAGGTTGGAAGGTTTGATAATATTTCTGATGTGACAGAAAGTTAGTTTTATGTTTGAAATTTATGAAATGGGTCGCTTTTCGCTTGAACAAAGTTGGGAAATATTAAAAACTTATTTACAAAGTGGTGAGTCTTCTACTCAAACTGTAAGAAATTTACGGAAAAAATTTGACAAAAACGATGTGCCAAAAACGCAGTTTGTGGATCAATTTGTGAAGCGAGTTCGTGAAACTGGATCGTTGTGGGATAAAACAACCCGTGTACGTACTCGTCCAGTGAAAACATCGCTGCTGTTGCTCAGAGTGTGCGTGAACAACCATCAACATCAGCTCGTCATCGTTCTCAAGAATTGAACATTTCACGCACTTCTTTGAGAAGAATTTTGCATAAAGATCTCGGTATGAATGCATACAAAGTACAATTAGTGCAAGAGCTGAAGCCGCATGATCATCCGATGCCTTTTCGGTTTGCTCAATGGGCAGAAGACCGCTTGATCGAAGATGGGCATTTTTACCGAAAAATCATCTTTTCAGATGAAGCTCATTTCCACCTCGGAGGATACGTCAATAAACAAATTGTCATATCTGGGGCTCAGAAAATCCACACGTCATCGTGGAGAAACCAATGCATCCACAACGAGTGACTGCCTGGTGCGGATTTTGGTCTGGCGGTATTATTGGGCCATTTTTCTTCGAAAATGAGCAAGGAAACGCCGTTACAGTGAATGGCGATCGATACCGCGCCATGCTAAGCGATTTTTTATTTTCCAAAATTGAAGAGTATTACATAGACGACATTTGGTTTCAACAGGACGGCGCAACGTGCCACACAGCCAACGTAACTGCTGATGTCGATTGGCCACCTCGAAGCTGCGATTTGACTCCGTTAGCCTTTTTTTGTGGGGAGCCGTTAAGAACAAGTGTTACGCTAACCATCCAGAGACGATTGACGACTTGAAATGTGAAATCGAAGTTGCCATTGACGAAATAGAGGCCCAAACAATCGAAAATGTACTAAAAAATTGGACTGATCGAATGGGGTATTGTAATTAATTTAATTTCCATACTTTTAAGAGAACTGATATAGAAATTTACGCTTGTATTGCTCAAATATTTTATTCTTAGTAAAAATAATATTTTTTTCATATATTTACGTGAATTTTTGTTGTTATCTATACATATTAGAACATAATTCTTTCAAAAAAGTTCATGACGAGCTGGACTCGTCATTTCAGTTCAAGGGATTAATAGCCAAAGAAAATAGGAATCTTTCCTTAGTAAACTCTGTTTAAATAAATTATAAAATTTCCTAACATTAGATTGATTAATGTCAGGAGCATGTAAACACAAGTCATACAAGTTCGCAATTATAAAATAAAATTTTTAAGGAACTGAGACGGATAATCTTGTTTTAAATAGTATTGGGGTATCTACACACTGAATACACACATATGCACATACCATATACCCACATTTGAAAAATTTTTAGTTTGTTCTGAGTACGTGATTCTTTTTCTATGTGAAATGAGGATACAAGTAGATATTTTTTATTTTTCTATTACTATAGGACGATAAATAACTGTATTATTAAAATAGAAAACGGAACTAAAATAAGTTTAACACTAGATTTACCAAGACCAGTCAAAATGACAGGTACTCAATTTATTCTCTGAATTGATTAAATTTTGTAAAGTTATCTCCTAAGAGTTATGCCAAAGCTTATTATGGTTCAAAATTACGACACATCAAAGACTTTTTTCCCAATTATAGTTACTAATTTAAATGTAAAACCATAACACTTTAAAGATGCCGAAAATTATAAAAATTACAGGTTTTTGCGCCGGTAAATCTAGTGTTAACAAAGTCAATTTTTTCGTGAAAAGAGGAAACCTTCGTTATGTTGTTAGCTGTAGATATCCCACCTTTCGGAACGAAGGTAAGGAAACGCTGCTTATTTTATTCTATATTTATTCACTGACTAAACCAGATAGGCGAGGAGTTCAACAGAAATTGCCGACTAAGATAGCTTGGTGCGATGAAAATAGATCAGCCAAAACGGTAGCTACTGCTATTGTCTGTAATTAAAGATTTAATCTGGATGCTTTATAATAAAGGCAGTCTCCCTTCAAAGAATGCTTGGAGGAAGTGTCTGTACTTATAGTCTTCTGGCAAAAGCAAATGGATCCCGCGTTAGAAAAACAGCAAGCCCCGAATCCTATTTTATATTTGTAAGACTTCAAAAATTTACCTTCCCCTACTGAAAAGCTGTTGACTCTGTATAATTAGGATACGCGAGTATTTGCCGAGCCCAGATAGAGGCACTTCCGACCGCGATGACGTCTTCAACATCTGGCAACGAATATTTGTCAAAATATTGACTCTCCTTTATGACGACGACAACTTTTCGCCCTATCTGCTAGATCAATCTTACCCTGCACGTCCCCCGGAAATCGCCTTGAGAGCGAGCGCGTTAATAAACAAGAGCGTAATTAGGAAGCTTTTTATCCTTATTAAATTGCTTCATTTTTGCTTTTGAGGTGGGTTTCATGAGAAACACGTGTCCCCTACTCCTGGGCTTTACGAAGGAATAATTTTCAATGTTTGCGGCCGTTCTGTTTATTCAGCGATTTTTGGTCCGAGGATATAAAAAGAGACATAAATTTTCAGTATCATTTTTCAAACATTATTTGAATTTATCTCTGGAACGCCTTGCCCGCTGAAACATAGTTGCCAGGAATAAATAGAGCGCGACCCGGCAATGCTAGAGCCCTGGGAAATTTGTAATAATTTTGACAAGTTAATCTTGCAGTTGCCCGCGGCTTTGAATTTACTTTGAGATTCGGGATAGGTAGAGGAAATTAATTAAAGTGAATTTGGATTAGGTCCATGCAAACTGTGATCCATACACTGACCATTTCCGTGACAAGCAACCCTTTTAAGAGGTTTGGCCGACCAAAAAATACTCAGGTTGGACTTAAAAGATTTCGGGTGAACTCGTTCTTACGGACCACGGACAATGGACAGCATTTTTCTTTTAAATTCTTAAACAAATCACACGAATTTCCTGGAGAACGACAACAAGCTAAAAATGTAAGTCCAGCATGGACTCTGGAGAATCAGGACACAACCCGGGCTCCTTGTTGTGTATAGTACGAACGCTCGAGCGAGCAAGGGATCTTATCAGCAGTTTTTCCAGGAGCAATGAAGAATCTCTGGAGGAGCTGTTTCGAGTTTGGTATAGTCGTTATTTAAATAATGAAAAATTAAAAAGAAGTGGCGGGTCGGTTTTTTTCCAGCAGAAAGACTGCGTTGACATGGATACCATTTATGAAGCCCTTGGCGAGCACTTGGCACTAAAAGCCATTTAGGAAGTATTTGCCCGCTGGTGCCTGTGTCCTTTTATTGTGCTCCGGGAGCAGGCGAAATCGGGACCTTTCAGAATCCGTATACATATGCCCGGGGGCGGGAACGAAAGGACTAAATTCAATAAAACCTTTCGGTGTATCATGTCAAGGCAAATATAAGAGCTGGGAGTCTCAGCACTGTGGGTCCATTCCTCTGAAATTACCAAATTTCGTTATAAGGCTCGCCTGTTTTTCAAGCATCAGAATTTCGTCCCATAATCATACAAATGTATTCCACTCTCAGGAGACAGTGGTGTACTATAATGCTCCACTGGATTGCTATTCTGTAGGAGCTCTGGAGGGTTTTCTCGTTTAAATGGAAAACAAGAGTTTCAACTGGAAACAAATGAATCAGTTTCCTGTCCCATCAGTCTATTTCGTTTTCGTCTGCCTTCATTGCTTCGTCTTATCTAATTTCGCCATTTGGATTGTTCACCGTTTATTTGCGTGCTCGTTTTCTGCTCAAGGACTCGGAAGATGAGTTTGCGAACCCGATTTTCATTAGTTCTCATTTCAACTCGTTCGCTTGCCTCCCTCTTGAAAAATTGACATACTTAATCCATTTTATCGAGCAATTTAAAAATAATCTTCACACTTTAATTGGAATTAAAACTTCCACTAATGGCATTACTGGTACTTCGTTTTTAATCGTATTGATACTTAAAGCTATTTACTACTCTTTTCCTTTCCTGTTAAGTGCTGAACACGCTTGAGAAACCTTTTTGTGGAGTATTTTATTGTAAAAAGCGGTCCTCTATAGTGTTTTTCAGACATTTTTTATAAAAAGCCCATGGAAGTTTCAGGCATAATGATTGCAGCAATAAATTGGGACAGTTTTGCGCATTAGATACAGAATTCCAAGAGATTCTTAATAAGTTTGAGTTTTACTATACATAGCAGATCCCAGAAAGAAAAAAAAAAAAATATATAAGTATATATATAAATCATCGAGCTTAAACAACTCTTAAAATTGTAAAAGAAAAAAAATAGGTGTGATATCCTCGTGGTAGAGAGAGCGATAGCTACATTTGTGTTTAAATTCCATGCAAAAAGGCTAAATTGTTTAACTCTATCTTGATGTATCACTGTTTCGAGAAAAACGTGTTTGAGGTTTTGCATGCAGCTATTACCCTTCCTGTCTCTTATACATAGTTACTTTAACTTTAAAAGTTTTACAAATTTTCCTAAATCGTCTTGCACGCATATTTTTCATAACGTTTGATTATTCTTCCTACATATATATACATTAGGTGGATTAAAAAAAAAAATAGCTTTTTTCTTTTTCAAACGTTGCTAGGACCGGAAAGAAAAAAATCTGCCCCAGCTCAGTCACAAAGTCGTTTTTTTCATCAATCTTATATTTATGCCTCAAGTTTGAATGCTAATAAACTAATATTGTGTTAACTTTACGAAAACAAAGCAAGAATATTTTTGTGGAAAATTGTATGCTCTTTCTAATGAAATTGGTCCCATTCATGTATGATCATTTTTTCACGAGATACAGACAAAAACGTCTAGTGACGCATTATTTCCCATGTTATTCTTATGGAGAACAAAAGAGTTCGATGAGCCACCAGTAAATATTAATATTATAAGCTGGGGTTGGGCCAGGACTTTTCTTTCCTGTCTTAGCAACGATTGAACCTGTTTGAAGAAAACGCTTTTTTTTCGCAACTATTTTTTTTTTCTTCAGTCCCACCTCAAAATTTTGTGGCAAATACCTAAACAAAAATTCCCTGAAAATTGGAGCCCTTAATATTAATATTAAGTATTAATAAAATACTAAAAGTCCCCACCGATCCCACATCTGCAAAAAAAATTATTCAAGGTCAAAGGTAAAAAAAAATGGTTTTTCCAATTTTTCTGGTAAACGGTAAGTTTTATCATAAAAATAGATCAGACAAAGGTTGTAGATCATGAAATTATCTACAAAAAGTATTCCTACACTTTTTTTTTAATAATCACCATTCCTGAGATATTGCGATTGTAAAAGTTGAAGAAGTCGTATTTTACATAGTATGCACTGCACAGTATGCACACATTTCCGCACCACCTGAGAGGTAGTGTACCCGGCGCATTTTTTTTAACGTCGTGTCCCCGGTAGGCATAGTCACCGATCTATTGTGACTAGGTTTTATTAAAAAAAAATTATATTAACTGCAAAATGGTACTATTGAAAATCGCACGAATTATTGTTGATTTCGGGAAGATGTTACTCTGACTGATAATCTTCAAATGTCACTTCGATTGCTATATCTTCTTCGCTTTCTTCTTCTTCTTGTTCTTCTAACTGTATATGTGAAAAAGATACATCAGTTGTCTCCTCATTGATATCATCAAAATCTTCATCTGTTGAAGTTGATTCAAGACTGGCCTTGGCAATTAGTACATACTGGTGAACAAAATAACCCGACTTTTTTACAGCTACATTTTGCACTACAACCCTTTTTGCAATTGCAGAAGATGGTGTTGAGAAGTCTTTCCGGAGCAGGTGGGATTAAAGCTCCAAAGTATTATCTACTAAATTCCAACCCCAGTCTTCTGGGTCCAGTTGATTGCCTAGCCGTACTTGAACTTGATAGTACACTCGATTTAAGTGTTGACTAGTAGAAGAAGATGTTGGAGGAAGACAAGATAATTGCACTCATTTATTGTTCCGTGTATTTTTTACAAAACTTTAATACCTACTTTAATACCGCGGCTCTTCTCCTCTGCTACAACGGCCGAATTTTTCACTGCCGCAGTGACGTTGTGGTAGTTATATTTCTCCTGCGCTGCCGCGGCTCTTCTTCTCTGCCACAGTGACGTTGTGTCAGTTGTATTTCGCCCCCGCCTGCGCTGCCGCGGCTCTTCTTCTCTGCCACAACGGCCGATCTTTCACTGCCGCAGTGACGTTGTGGCAGTTGTATTTCGCCCGCGTCTATCGCGGCTGCAGCCATGCCGTCACTGCATCCATCGCAGCATCGGCCATGGCGTCCTGAATGCCGCATGAGGTTGCTCGGATGGAACTTCGAACTTCTGACGAGGGAGTATTGTTACAGAATTTGCCTTCGCTTATAATTCACACTTTGATTCACACAGTGATCAAAAAATAGAAATATCCAAGAAACACGGACACGGCTGAATGAAGATCCTATGAATGATAATTAACTCTTCATTTTAATTCATTCAGTGCAAGATACACGGGCATACTCAATTCGAGTCGATGAAATTTCGTTTTGACAGTTCAAAGTGCAAACAGTGGAGTTAATTCATGTTTTTTTAATAATTTTATAGTTTTAAGAAGAAGATCACAAGGAATTAAGAGTTTAATAATGAGAAAAAGAAAAAATATATTGCACCGTTTCGTTTGTCAGTGACAGTTTGACACTGGAAATCACCTGATTTCTCCAGGACTGCCATTTTCATCCGCTCTGAATTAAGTTTTTGGAACTTCATCGAGTAGCCTTCGAATGCAGTTATGATTCAGTTAAGATTCAGACTTAATCCAGAGTGATACACGGTACAGCTAACGATAATCCCTGCTGGATCTTCATTCGGTCGTGCCCTTGTATCAAGGGTATAAGACTTAATAAGTGAAATAAGATCAGACAAGAAAGAAAGACAAAACTACTTCAACTGTTTTTTTTTTTTTTTATTTAAAGAAAAATAAAACTTAGCAGTCTTCCTCAGTATCACCGTGTCTGTGCATCTCTCTCTGTAAAGAGAAAGAAGGGCATGGTATGAGAATGACGAGCTCAGTGAGTGTTCGGTCACAACTACTATCTACGTACACAAGCATTTGTAGCGGGCAAATATTATATGGTTGCTCTGGGGAACCATACAGGCTTGGTGCAGACTGACACCATCGTGACTCTCCCATGAATCGCCTGTCCAGCCGTGACCCACACTTCGGTCGGAGACACCTGAACGGGCCCAACCAACGCTATTTGAAGATGGCTTTACCAGCCATAGCCTACAAGCAATAACTTAAAACAAATAAAGCAATAACAAAACAAGCTGCTATTAAAGGACACAACTCACCGTATTTCTTCCTGCCTAATAATTTTCTTGCACTACTTCTAACATGCACGACACTACTGACAGACAACATGCATCTACACTACTCCAAATATTTGGCCATTAAAGAATAGTTTCTACAGCCTCGTAGCTGGCAGCTTACGAATTATAAAACATGTCTACTATCTACAGATCAGGAAGTAAACTAAAACAGAGCAGGGACCCTATCTTACCATCTTTATCTGACAGACTTTTTAAATAAAACTATTATTATTTTTCCAAATTTATTTCATACCCTTCAAAGTAATCTCCTCCTGTACAATACAGTCTTCGTAACAGTCGATTTCCGAAATGGCCTTTAAAATAGAACCGGACAAACTCGGTGCAGGTGCGAGTGAGAAACTTATCTTTCTATCCTTCTCTACTCCTTTCCAATCCAAAGACCCCTCCATTCCACATAGAAGAATATGGGTAGATATTTCTTTCATTCGCACTCATGGGGCTAATGGAGCGACGCGAAATTTAGGCAGGTATACAGCTCCCTTGGAGGGGAACTTTGCCCGGCTCTGCCTTAAAATGTTATTTGATTTGGCTTTTATCTATTCAATCGAGTCAAAACGATGTCCTCGGAGCGGTTCTTTTAGTTTCGGGAATAGCCAGAAGTCAGATGGAAGTAAATTATACGATTAGGGCGATTACGGAACTATATGAGTCGAATTTTTTACCAAATAATTTCGAATAACCAATGCAGTATGAGAAGGTGCATTATCGTGATGCATCAACTAAGAGTTTTTTGCTCATAGTTCTGGCCGCTTCTGGCGAATAGCTTCACGGAGACGACCCATAATGCTAAAATAATATTCCTTGCTAACAGTTTGGCCCGGCGGAAGAAATTCATAATGAACCATACCACGATAATCGATGAAAACAAAGTCTTACTATCTTTTGATCACAGTAGAAAGAAGGATTTTACAATTTTTAATTTTATAGCGTGAAAAGTGCCATAAGAAAATATTATATAAGTATGTATTTATCATATGAAAAATTCGACTTTATTGACCTAACCTGAAGCGTGTTCCAATATCATCTTCTATTCCAAATCTCTTAAATCGATATCTAATTGGTATTTACGCAACATTCAATCCGACACTCGAAAACTGCAAATACTTGTTTAGAACAGGTGTTTGTACGGTTACCCAAATAATTAAAATCTGAATAGGGTATAAATCTCGTTTCCAACAGAAAATAAATAACCGAAAACAAAAACGTCATGTGCCACGATGCAGTAAATGTGAATGGTGTATGCTGCGTTCGATGAACTACTCATCGCAAAAAAAGCGTCCTCACAAAATCCAAATCACTCACGTCCTCCAGAGAAGGATTTGAAACGTTCAAAGGGCCTGTTCGACCCTTTTTTTTATAAACGTTCACCCTTGCCAAATCAAACTTCATGAATGGTGCTGCGTAGGAGATGACCCTCGAAAATAGGGTCAATTGGGTATAGGTTACCTCGGTGTCACTCCTCCGAAATGAAAACATGAAGAGGGACCGCTGTTTACATTGTAGCAAACAAGTTAACAAATTTAAACTTTCCGATCGGAAAAAAATGACAAAGTGATTTATGAAAGCATTTTTTGCAAAGCTCGGGTTAAATATGCTGCAAAGGGTTCCAATTTAGGTTGATCAGGGCGTATAAATTTTGTTTAAAAGTAGCAAGCATTTGGAGAAAAACTCAGATTTTCATAGAGTACGCTGCATATTATCAGGTTAAGCTAATAATTTTTCTAGTACAGTCCTCCGCATATTAAACTTTCTGGTGCAGTCCAAGAAAAATGTCAGCTTCACCTTTGGGAAAAAACTGCAAACTATGCTGTTTATTTTTTCCCTATGGCTCTTTTATTTGAACACTATGAGAATTTCTAAAATTAATAAGTAATAATTTACTGGTACCATTATAAGACCGAATAAGTGTCATTAATATTATAGCAATGCAAACTCACTGTCACTTAATTTTCTACACACAAACGGACTGAGCATTCAAATATTAAATTCTGCAAAAGGTAAGTTTTGCTATCACACGTCCAATGAATTGATTATCTCAAGCGGAAAAAGCAAAGCAAAGCAAAGCAACTTTTGCAAATTTTGTTTCATGTGCACTTTTTCGATTTAACCCATTAATGCGCAAAACGAGGACAAGTTCAATTGTACGATTCGAATAGCAAATTGAGGCGATTTTTTTCCAAATTTGAATATAAGGGGTTTTTGGGGATGCTCTTTCAGAATCTAGCATTTGTTTTGCATAAAGGCTTCAAAAACCCTATTATTTTTAGGGTTTTTTTTAAAAAAAAGTGCTGGTTTTTTTTTCTGGTCATTTTTCTTTTCAAAGCCGCTTATCTTGTCGTTGCTGCTATTGAATGATCATATAACCACCAGAAATCGCGGACCGAATGTCAAACTTTTTCAAATCATGATTTTGAAATTTTTTTTTGCTTTGGTTTTTGCAAATTGGCCATTTTGTACAGCAATATAATAAGAGATTTCGCGATTTTTTTTACAAGACTATTAACAAAAATATCCCCAACTAGCTTCTTTTTACACTAAAGTAATGTACTCTACATAATTTCTCTATTTATGGTACATACATTTACATATATCACCAATCGAAAGCATTTTAATACATTTCTTACATTTGAAACTGTTGTCAAACAAGCAACGACTACGTAAGCGATCAATCTATCTATTAAATTTCTATCAAATATATCAACAAAACATTCACAATGAAAAGCGGTAACAATTAAGAGAGACACATAGTTCACAATAAAGCGAGGACAGTCATCACATGATGAGTTTTATGCCGAATATTTTCACCCTTATTTCTCCAATAGCCGCGCTTTTACAGAAGCAAAATAAATTTCTCTGATCTGAGCAATGTGAAGAGGCTTTTCAGCTCGTTAAGAGGGCCTAGTTAGTGCTCAAATATTAAGGTACCCGGATTTTAATTATCCGTTCATAATTCATACAGATGTTTCTGGTTTTGAAGTAGGTGTCATTTTAATGCAGAAGATAGATGGAAATGAAACAGTTATTGCATACCTAAGTCGTTCATTAAATCGTTGGGAGGGTAATTATACCACAGCAGAGCGGGAATGCTTGGTAGGCTTATGGGTGTTAGAAAAACAAAAAACTTATAGATTAAAGAGCATTTATTGCCAGACTGGCTCTTCCGTTTCGTTTCACTTATTGTAAATGTCCAAATTGATGGTAAAAACGAAGATAAATGGTATGTTAGACTGTCTAACAGGGTTATGCGGTTTCCGGCGACTTTTTCAGACTGGAGATATGAGAAGGGGTTACTGTGGAAGCATGTTGAGAGTAAATATCCAGAATTGACTTCGAAAAGTGATTCGTGGAAAAAGGTTGTTCCAAAACAACAGAGAAAGAAACTACTGTATCAAGCACACGATTTACCTACTTCTGGCCATTGTGGAGTTTTCAACACGAATCAAAATTTAATGCAGTGTTGTTGGTGATCATAAATGAAAAGTTATGTGCCCACTTACGTAAAACAATGCGAAATTTGTTAAGCTTCGAAGCCAGAGTTGAAGTAACCGGAATGCCCTCTCGAACTCTGTCTAATTTACCATGGGAGTTAATAAGATAAATTCATTCTTATCCGCTTAAAAATCTTAACGTCGTCAGAATAAATTAGAAGTTCAGAATGTTTGATCACACATTCAAGATCGTTAATAAATAAAATAAATAGTAAGGGACCAAGATGACCACCCTCACGAACGCCAGACTTTGTACTAAGATGTAGTTAGACAAGGCATTTCTAAAAATAACTCTAAAACGCCTATCGCTAAAATAGGATGAAATCCATTTAATTAAAAGGGAAGAAAAGCCAAGTTTGGAAAGTTTGAAAAGCCCTGAACGAAGTCATGTTGCTTCGAACTAATCAAAGACTTGCAGTCGAACGTTAGAAGCTCAAAAACTACACGCTCAAAGAGTTTAGGTATTATTGACAGCTTAGCAATTGGCCTGTAATTGTCAACCCTATTTTTCTTCACCTTTTTGAAAGTTGGGATAACGAGAGACAATTTCCAAGCATCCGGGAATACCCCGATGACAAGGACAAATTAAATAAAAAGAGCAGTGGCTCAGAAAGCCTAGTAAAACATTGTTTTAGGATTATGCTGGGAATACCATCTTGTCCCGAAGAACAAGATTCATCCAATTCATGGACACATTTAAACAACAGAGATTCATCAACACTTGTTACATTAATATCATGGGAGGAATAAGAAGAAAGACAAGGCGATAAATACGAATAATTAATATTAGTGTCATTCACAACATTAAACTAGCAAAA
Source organism: Dysmachus trigonus (assembly GCA_949715965.1). Taxonomy (NCBI): domain Eukaryota; kingdom Metazoa; phylum Arthropoda; class Insecta; order Diptera; family Asilidae; genus Dysmachus; species Dysmachus trigonus. Next base: position 38,193,017 of record OX454322.1, on the reverse strand, counting down.
AAAATTAGATATCACAGATGGGTCTTGACTAGAGTTATTAAAAAACGACAAGGAATTAGGAAAGCTATCACTCTTCCGCTTGGAATTAATAAATTTCCAAAACAGTTTCGGACAATTTTTTAAATCAAACTCCAAATTATTTAAATACGTGGAATATACAACCAGCGCTTGATCCTTAAATGAATTTCTGAGATCAGAATATCTAGAGTAATCTTCCTCAGACTTAGTGGTTGAATAGATTCTCCAAGCTTTATTTCGTGCGTTACGCAAAATACGTAAATTGTCATCAAACCAATTAGGAGCACAATCATAATTTTTAACTTTGCAAATTGGCACTGCAGAGATGAAAACTAATGGCGAATGACGGGTATTGTTATACCATTGCCACACCTCTTGTTTTCCTTGAATTTTCTCTTTCTGTATTTTAATCCCACACAGTAACCCACTTCAAGGGAATTCCGAAATAAGATTCACAAGTATTATTATTTTTTGTTTCTGTGGGATTTTGAACCTATCGTCCTTGGGCATCAGTTAATTAAGTCGGAGTTGTTCACGACAAGAGGCAGCAAGAGGTCTCCTTTTTCGAGAATAATTACGAGTAGATGGCGGAAATTTTTCGGTGGGTATTGTAAATCAGAGCCGGGCAAAGTTTCGGTCCAAGGGATCCGTATACCTGCCTTAATTTTGGGGCGCTCCATAAGACCCATGAGTGCGAATGAGCAAGAAATTCAACCCATATTCTTGTCTATTTGAATTGGCCCGTGTTTGCCGGTTCTGGTGTAAATCATTTAATAGATTATATACTTCTTCGGAAATTAATGACAGTGCATTTGAGAATTATGGAGATTACCGTAGTATTAGTATTATAGATATGGTTTATTCCAAATTTACCTAGAATAAAATTCAGGGAATATATTGGTTCCAAAGAGAGGTTTTGTTGCAAAAAGACTTTGTTTGGAATGAGTGGAACATGGGGAAGAATATACCGAATCTTACACTGGTATAAAATTTTTTGTAGACTACCCGTATTAAGGGGAGGTTCTCATCTAGAACGTCAAAAAGTAGGTAAAGTTCGTGAATTTTTTGAAGGCAAATGACAAGACATAGGGAAATGATATTTGGCATTATCTTTTATTGTACATTTATCTGTACGAAAAAATTTTTTTATTAAAAAAAAAAACAAAATGTCGCCCGTTATTCAACTTCTCCGGAGGCATGTTTTTCGAAAATTGCCCAGCTGCGTACAATTTAGGGGTCGCAGATTGGTCTGAAATCAAATAATGATGACATTATTATAAACTAGAATAAATTTGTCTCAGAAAGAGTGGACGACTTTCAAAAAAAATTTAAAATTGACGGAATGGCGCGATTTTGAAATTTTAAGGCCGTTTTCGGCCGTTTTTTTTCATAGTTTATCACTTACAAAAAGGAGATAATGTTACAATTTTCAAAATGTGCTCCACTCTTTCTATGAAGAAAATTGTTTACTTTAATATGCACGAAACTAGAAGTTGATCGGTTGAACCGTTTTTGAGTTATCTTGTACGCAAATTGTACACAAACATGCCTCCGGAGAAGTTGAATAACGGGCGCCATTTTGTTTTTTTTTTGAATAAAAAAATTTTTTCGTACAGATAAATGTACAATAAAAGATAATGCCAAATATCATTTCCCTATGTCTTGTCATTTGCCTTCAAAAAAATCACGAACTTTACCTTTTTTTTTGACGTTCTAGATGAGAACCTCCCCTTAAAGTGGAAATAGAAATCACATGACAATTTGTAAATATATGAGATTTCGTGAAACTAAGAAGCTTGACGCTTAAGCTAGCATATCCATTGTTTCTCGGAAAGGGTTGGATCAATAAAATTTGTTTTTTGCGTAATAAATTAGTAATAATAATGGAGTAAGTACCGTTGGGCCTTATGAAATGGCTATGCTAGCTTGACACACATTATTTTTTTCGAAAATGCGTCTAATGAGAGTTGTAAATTTACTAATGTAATTCAAAAGTCTTGATTGTTACTGCTGGTTGATGATGGAAGTTATTCTGCAGACATTAGAATAACTTCTGATAAATAAACCCGTATAGCAGAGAATAAATGTGGAAGTTCTTTCAGTTGTTCTTGAAGTTGAAGAGATTGCCTGTTCGAGGCCTGGAGGGGTTTTTGTAGATATGCACATCCAGATGAATGCGCTATATATAATTTATTTAAAATTCAGTTCAGTCATCTTTGTAAACTGAGCGTACGGTCGCCATGGTTTTTACTTAAGTTTGGCCATCGTACAACTTGCGTACGGCCACTTTTATCTGTTACTCAAAATTTGGCGGCTGAATGCCTGTTTTAGAGCCTTTTAATTTTTTTTCACAAGTGATCAAGACCATGCATGCCTCTGTAAGGGTTGTTCGGTCGCTGTTGACTGTTTTTACTCGGGAGAGTATCTGCAATTTTACAGCGTTTGTTTAAACGTTGAATACTTTCTAGAGTGAAATGCATATATTTTAGATTTTAATTACACCTTTGATACTCAACGTAAAAGATTTGTGAATTTTCATTGTGATTTCAGGAATTCAGTAAATTGTAAATGTTAACAAGCATTGCACGGAAAAGTGCATCTTAACACAGTTTCCCCGTCATTATCCCGCACGAGCGGCGGCGTTAACGGCAGGAAGGCTCGCTGTGACTCAGTCTCGGTGCTTTGTTCATTTGCAGGAGGTCCAAGTAGTCGCTCAAGGGTGCTCCAGATAAGATTTCTCAACTTATGCTTGCTAAGTTTAATTATTTCTGCATCCAAGCCCCGCTTCGAATGTCTACGATTGCAAAATCAATTTACCACTTGAGCTAAGCAGCTTGAATCGCCCCGGCAGTTTTTTTTTCCCCTTTTCCAAATTCTTTTCTCGTAATGAATGCTTTCAAGCTAATAAATTCAATAATTTGTTCTTCCGCAGAGGATCTCGGAACGGGCTTTGGACGGTCTCAATAATCTAAAGACGCTGAACCTCCGCAATAACCGACTGAAGAAGCTAGATAACGGCGTACTGCGGGGCGTTCCGGCCCTCCTCTCCATTAATCTGCAAGAAAATCTCCTCGAAACGCTGACGTACTACAACATGCAGCCGGTTATGGATAACCTGGTTAACAACAGCAGCGAATTGTCAGTTTCAGGTAAGTTGATCAAATTTGCTTGGTTCTAGCATTGCGAAGGCGACAGGCAATTTATTTCCTTTAGGAAGCTCAGTTGGCGTTGTTGTGAACTCGTTGCTCGCTGATAGGGTGCGCTGCTGTGCCTCAGGCAAATGAGGGTAAAGTGTAAGCTCAACCCTTTGTGGTTTCAATTTACCCGACTTTGCAGACTAACAATCGGCGGCATCACATGCTCCATTCTAGCGCAGAAAGCGACTCTTCATTGAGTCTGCATCCAGCATGCTAAGGCGCTACCCTCATCACTCCGAGTACCTGCTGTCGCCGTGTTTTCTTTTGCAATAACCATTAAAATATTTTGCACAAGCTCGTGTTTGCTGCGTTGCAGGCGAAACCATTTGTCACGACCGCATATGGGGCGCTTTTACTCATTTTTTCCCGGCCCCTTCACGCCATAGTAGCTGTTGTGTTACTAGCACGGCGGCTTTTCTTTCATTTAAGCTTTTGGAACGATGACATTTCGTTGGCGCAACAACAATGGCGCCTAAGAAAGCAGACCTGCTCGAGGATTTGTACGTAATTGAGTGATCTTGAATTTACGCAAAATATTCGTAGCACTTTCCCCGGGATATTTCGTGCCTTAAAGTTAAGAAGCAGGTACATATTCAACTTGTGTACACCGCAAGCAAGACTGCTTTCAGAAGTTACGAAATGTGTTATATATATAAAGGTAATAACTTACTACAGTACCTACAGTGAAGCACCTACAGCCATAACGCAATTTGAGGTATATTATATTTGCTGCTTTTCTCATACATTCATATTTCTATAAAAAAAAAAAGGCTGTGACACTTTATTTAGAGTGTGTTTTTGTTTAGGCTATTATATTCTGATTTCACAGCAAGTTTAGTTTAAACTAAGATCGTAACAAAAGAATATCTATAACAAGAAGGGACACTATATTACGCTCTTTTCCAGATCCGGGCAAACTCGGCTCTTTGGCTCCCAAGAGCCCCCAAGGTCGATTCTAGGAGTTCCACATTGCTCCTGCAGGTGCAAGTGAGAAACTCATTTTTCTATCATTTCCAATCCCAAAGTCCCCTCCATTCCATAGACAAGAATGTGGGTTAATATTTCTTGCTCATTTGTACTAATGGGGCCTATGGAACGTCCCATGGAAGGGAACTTTGCCCGGCTCTGCTATTTTCCAACCCATTCGGAAGCTTTCAAAATACACCTAGCAAACTAGGACTAATACCTCTATAAATTCTTACAAGAAATATAGAGAGAGAAATGGTCACCCCAAATTCTCACAGACATCATTTGCAGCGTGCACTATAAAGCAGAGCTGGCAAGTTCCCCTCCAAGGGAGCCGTATATCTGCCTAAATTTCGGGTCGCTCCTTAAGTCCCATGAGTGCGAATGAGCAAGAAATATCAACCCATATTCTTGTCTATGGAATGGAGGGCACTTTGGGATTGGAAATTATATAAAGATGAATTTCTCATTCGCACCTGCAGGAGCAATGTCGAGCACCTGGAATCGACCTTAGAGGCTCTTGGGCAGAGAGTATCTGTTAACAAGAGCGGGCACTCGTGACGTTTTTCCTTATCTTGTTTCGACCTTGGTACCGTTACAGGAACGAAGTGGAAATTTTTGCTAGAAATAGTTAGTAATAAAGAAGGCATTGGTTAGAGGAAGTGGAACACTCCTGCAGGGTGCACCTCACAAAAATCGTTTGTCACAAAACTTTTCTATGAACACATTACACGCTGCCTTTTCCACAGCCACACACCAAACACATTATATTATGCTTACCCATCATTTATCTAAAGCACATTTTATTTTATTTAATTAATTCCGTCTAAAAAAGCACTTTTTTACTTAAAAACTTTTAAGCTTGTTCACATTTACGAACAAATCAAAACCACCCGGTACTTTCCGCAAAGCGAGCGAAGCACACAATAATTTAAAACTAGGGCGCCTTTAAAAATGCTTAATGAAAACATGTAAACAATCTCGTCCGTATTCATGCTCGGTGTGTGCTACCTGTCTCTTCTTCCTTCTCCGATTCGGCATTTCCCTATAACTTTGCATTGCGAGGGAGGTAAAGTTGAGCGACCTAGTACTAGTGCAGCAAACCAGGGCGCCTTTGAAAAAGCGTTCAATAACAAAGCTTCAGTTTATAGCTTACTCTGTAAAAGCTGTCTGTGAGAACTTTTTGGTGACTATTTCTCTCTCTACATTTCATACGTATTTACAGAGATAATAGACCTGAGCTACTTTCTTTTTCTCTAATGGGAAAATTTGCTGGGTGTGTTTTCGAGAGCTTGCATATGGGTTGGAATTTTGAGAGGGTATTAAAGTGTCCCTTCTTGTTGAAATAGATATTCTTTGCTCTTGGGAGCCAAAGAGCCGAGTTTGGAATGGAAAGGATTGGAAAGGAGAAGAAAAGGATAGACAGAGGAGTTTCGTACTCGTACCTGCAGGAGCAATGAGGAGCTCCTAGAACTCAAGTTTGCTCGGCTCTGCTATAAAGTAACATATTTTTTTGTAATGCGTTTTAAATGCCATTTGAGACGATCGTATTGGTCTCTTAACCAGTTTACTGTGATTGACGAGTATACTCGTCATGCGTATAAATCAGTGACCATTGGCTATTTAAATTGCAATTTTTGAGAAAAACAAAACATATTCTCAAATTTTAAGATGTTTAGAATATTTTGAGGCTATGCCGGAATAAAACAAACAAGTAGAAAATATAAACAGTTTGAGATGATCTCATGCGTCCCGGTATGCATTGGTTGAAAAAGTTTACCAGTTCGCATAGTGAATATATTTTTGTGCGAAGATAACGTTTTTTAGATGTTAACCAAAAAATATGAAACTACAAGAACTCTTGCCAGTCTGAAAATAATTTAGATTTTTTAAAAGAATTGGAAGCTGTCGGGCAGAGAAAGGGGCTAATTGCATGAATGTCAACAAAAACCATTCCAAATACAAAGCACAAGAACTGAGAGGCACAAAATTTTCTTGGAAATTGTCTCCCTCGGTTTAGTGTTCCAAGAATTCAATCAATTTGTTTACCAAAAATAAGCAAACGATACTGACTATCCCAATACAATTATCACGATCTGCGGACAGGTTTTTGTGCATGGCCTTATCTTACCGGTGCAACTTATTCTGTGATTGACGAATATACTCGTCATGGCTCGATGAGGGCCATAGTTAACTGGTTAATTCTATCTTCCCTTGCAAAGTTTAGTTATAGGGAAATAAATTCATTTAAAGAATTCTTATTTCTCCGTAAATTTTATATTGAAGGAAGCGCCTCACACTTATTCATTCAAATATTATACAAGGCTAACTATTAAAAAACTTTAAATTTTAAAGGCTATATTCTTTACTGTTTTAACAAATTTGAAATGCTTTAACTATACTTTTCGAATAGAGATGTAGTTTTATTAAAATTCGCATAGTAAATGTTAACACAAATAAGATTATGCACTGAAAAGTAACACCGACAAGAGAGGGATATTCGCTTATGGTATATGCTATGAAATTTTTAGTGAAAAACTATAAGTGCTGACGAGTGATTTCAATTAAATATATTTTAACTTAATCTTAGATCTGATCTGAAATGTTATGCGAGATAAAATGGATAAGTGGTATTGTATGCTAAGGATGGAATATATAGTGTATTATATGAATATTATAATATAATAATGCTACAGATTTGCACAACAATTAAAAAAAAACACACAATATCTCGTGAACTCGTAGTTTCCGGTATCAATTAAATTAGTGTTAATTGAAGTCATTGTAATCATCAAAAAATATTGAAATATTTGCCGTTAAATATTAATTATTAATTAAAACAACATTTCATTATGCTAATTGATGCATTTCTGCTTACTATTGGATATTAATGAAGCGGTGCCTTTTAATTAAACTTTTTCACTTGAAATAAAATAAAGTAGTAGCAGCAAGCAGTCCTAGCATTCCAGTTGGGCAGCCAACATGCGATCCCTCAGTAAATAAATATTTCTGAATTCAGTCCTGCCGCACAGTCCTCCCACTAATAAATATTCAAATTTAATTAAAAAGATCAGCAAATTAATGTACGGCCAGCAAGATAATTGGCTGCTCCGCCCCTTTGGGTTTTTTATTTTCTTGAAATTTATTAAATATACAGGGTGTTTCACATAGCGTATGCCAAAATGAGTAGGGTGAAAGATCTCACAAACAAAAAATTGTATGACAGTGGAAGGGGAGGAGAGGGGGCAATATCAACCGTTTGGGAGTTACAGGGTGATTCATAAATTCGGAGCTTTCATATTATGCATATCATCAGTTTATTTTTATCTTTTGATATACTCAACGTAGCGACATGAAACTCACACCTAAAAACTGCTATTACAATGTCCTTTCCAAAAATGTTAACTATGCGTATCATCCTCCTACAACTATAGCTACAGTCACTTGCGAAATTGAAAAAATGTGCAATTTCCTACAATTCAGGTTTTCCCCAAATTTTCTCCAAAATGCATGTTATTAATACACCTGTTTTTTATTTTTATAAAATTCTCCATCTTATTACCTTTCCAAAAAGGCACACGCTATGTGAAAAACCCTGTATACATATATGGATAGATAGAAAAATTCCTCTCAGTAGTTTTGAAACACGCGCAATGCAATGAAAAATGTGGTTTCTTGAATTTTAATTTGGTAACTTTGTAGAATCTTTTCTTATGTAGTTTTCACAATGAACTGTGCGTTAAAAAGGCAGACTATGAGCACTACGAATTTCCCATAGGATACTTGTAATATTTTGGATTCGTTTTTATAAATATAAAATATTACAACAATTTTAATTTTTATTTACAACTGATTCATTTATAATACAATTAGTCTTTCTCTATTATTAATAATTATTAAATAATATTAGATTTAAGGAAATCTGTTCATTGTCTTATAAATCGGCGATTTGATGTGAAATGCGAAATCATCAATTTCGAAAATTTTGTGGAAATGTAATAAGCTTTAAAAATTATGATTCAACAATTTGAAGACTAAAAATCATAATTTCTCGATAACAGCTTGGTGCATTTTTTTTTATAAAAATTCCATTAGATTTTAAAAATTTAGTGCGTCTCGTTTTTTATAAACAAGGTTATTCGTAAAATTGTGTTCTAACATATGCGAATCTATTCTGTGGAGTCTTCCGTTCAAGGTTTTTATACGGGTAATTTTTTTATTCAACACCCTGTAATTTTTTTAACACACGTCCCACGAAGCTCATTAAGGTGTTTCTCCGTCCTAATGAGCCTACTCTAACCCTTCACATCACGAGAACTGTAAAAGTTCAAAACCGGTAACATTGCCACTATTTTTTCCAAATTTTATTATTTTCATTTTATAACATATGTTGGAACACATATCAAATACAATCTTTACCTTTACCTGTAGAAAAACCTTGTTTCAAATTGAGATCGAATTCAGTTTTCTGTGTAAAAATTTCTACTGGGCTTTTGCTTCGTTTTTTAGAATAAGGTAATGGCACCTATAGCAGGCAGGAACCTTAAGCGGACAGATGAAAATCTCTGCTGTTTAGTAAAAATTTGGTTCACATTTGGCAGGAAATCGTTTTAGTTTCCATACATAGCAGAACTTTCACGACAATTTAGATAGGTAACGTTGGCAGAATTGACCAACATGACAGATAATTTTTCGCAAACAAAATAAGTGCATCGTATGTTCAAAAATTTTACTTAAAGCTTACGCAAAATTTTAAGATGGATTACTTTGAGGAATTACTAATTGGAATTTAGTAGGCATTAGTAGAGTATAGAAGGCCAATGATGTTGATGGCCATAATGTTTGAGGTTGTGACCGGTCAGGTGTGCAAAATAATAATTGTGTCAGCTTTAGGTTCCTTATCTTGTACCTACCACAGTGTGTGACATTTTATACGTTCACATAGAAACCCAAATATGAAAGTCATGTCCTTGCAAGGTTCCATAACTTGTCTGACTTAGGAGACGAACGTTATAAGTTCAATTTTTGTTTCTCAATCCTCCGACGATTTACCGCCAGCTTTGAGAGAAGTAGATGATTACGTTGCAGTTCAATACAAGTCTGAGTTCTTACCTGGACTTATCATATTACAAAAGTTCTTCCAAATAGTGCTTATGTTAATGCTATGACAAAAATCGGAACTTTATGGGAATGGCCTGAACGGGATGAAGTTTTGTTTTACGCTTGGGCTGATATTCTAGGCTAACTAGCCCCCCTCAACAGTTCAGTTCGAAGAAAAAATTACTACGGGCCGGAACTAGAAAATTTATACAGTGTGTCCCATAGGAATGTGTGAAAACTAATGGGTCACAATTTTTTAACAAATGGAGAGATAAATGTAAATACTTTTTAATAAAGGAAAGTTATTAAATAAGAAAAGTTATTATAAAAAAAAATAAATCTATTTAATACAAAACAATTAATTTAAAAAAGTAGTGAAGAACGTTAGTTACTAATGATATATATTTTAGATATTTTTACCATCTAATTTGCCACAAATATACATATGCTTTCTAAAACTATTATTATTTGAAATGCCATTGACGACCTTTCCAATGTCTTTAACCCATTAATGCCTGAATAACAAAAAATTTTACGACAACTTCGAGGCTCCAACTTTTATCGAAGGGGGGTGGTCAATTCTCATCGAGACCAACTTTCCTAGACGTATTTTGAGTTAATTTAAAAAAGTAGTGAAGAACGTTAGTTACTAATGATATATATTTTAGATATTTTTACCATCTAATTTGCCACAAATATACATATGCTTTCTAAAACTATTAAAAACATGTTCTAACGTTTTATTTGAAATGCCATTGACGACCTTTCCAATGTCTTTAACCCATTAATGCCTGAATAACAAAAAATTTTACGACAACTTCGAGGCTCCAACTTTTATCGAAGGGGGGTGGTCAATTCTCATCGAGACCAACTTTCCTAGACGTATTTTGAGACGATCCAACCAAAAAAAAAAGTGAAAAAAACGACAGATTTAGTGGGGAAAAAGCAACTTTTTACTGCAATAAAGTGCACAAAACGTGTTATTAGGACTTAAACTTCAAAAATTCGTAGGCATTTAATCAGTAATCAGTAACCCCAAAAACTCCGAATACCCACTTTTTTTTTGAAGAAATTGAGAATTTTGCCAAAAATTGTTCGCCATCTTGGATCCGCCATTTTGAATTACGAAAATCTGATAGCAAATTCGTAATCGGTGACCCTTAAAACTAGTGTATATACATTTTTGGGAATAGTCGAACATAGTGAGATAAAAAAAGTGATCGAAAGTAATGCAAATATGCGTTACAATGTTGCAATTTTTATGCAGCCTAATATTTTTAACGAAAAGAAATGCCAGCATATTTTTTAAGTTTAAGTACTAATAACACGTTTTATACACTTTATTGCAGTAAAAAGGTGCTTTTTTCCCACTAAATCTGCGGTTTTTTCGAAATAAATGACGTGAAAAAGGTATTTATTTACGTAATATTGCAAAAAAACAATAATAATAATTTTTTTTTTCACTTTTTTTTTTGGTTGGATCGTGTCGAGCGACTCAAAATACGTCTAGAGAAGTTGGTTTCGATGAGAATTGACCACCCCTTCGATAAAAGTTAGGGCCTCGAAGTTACCGTAAAATTTTTTGTTATTCAGGCATTAATGGGTTAATAAAATCCTCAACTGTTTTTTGATTATTTTCATAGCAGAGATCTTTAATGTAGCCCCATAAAAAGAAATCACATTAAGTGAGATCTGACGAGTAAGGTGGCTATTCTATTCCTTTTCCCCTAGCAAAGCGTGGGTACCCTAGGCCAATAACTCGATCGCCATAAAATTTATTGATGATACTTCTTGTGTGCGATGAGGTACTGCTCCGTCTTGAATAAAAAAAAAAAAATTTAACGCGGCTCCTCTTTTTCGCATGAGAAAGGATTTGGTCTCTAACATCCCTTTGTACTTCTCTCCGGCGACAGAAGATTCAAAGAAATGCAGGTAGATGCCTTTTATGAAGATGGTTCACATTTCACAAATATATATTATTGATAATTCAGATTTTTCACTATATTTTTAAATTAATGCTTTGTATTAAATAGATTTAATTTTTTTATAATAAAATGGACATAAAATAAAAATGACGACTTTCCTTTATTAAAAAGTATTTACATTTTACCGATCTCTCCATTTGTTAAAAAATAGTGGCTCATAAGTTTTCATACATTCCTATGGGACACCCTGTATATAAAGATATGTACCATTTTTTTAGGACAGTTAAACCGATATCGAATAAAAATTGATTACGAAATTTTCCTCAATTTACAAAACTTCATCCTTGTAGACCCCAAAATGAGTTAAATAAATATAAAGTTAAAAGGTAAAATTCGGGATTTGCTGCTATATAGTTAGTTATTTTATTAATAGATATAATATATGTAACTGAAAATGATATTTGAAGAAGTGAACTCTTGTTTAAATTTAATAAGATTGCGAATATTACATATCTATGCGAAGTGAAGTAGTCAACGATTGCTGAGGAATAAATACGTAAGGTTTATAATCATGCCCCAAAATCAATTTTTTAACTACGGTGGGTGTCCTGATGGGAAGGTTTTTGCAGTGAATCAATCGAGGGCAGATAGAGACGCTCGGGGATGGGTCCTGAAATATATTCGTCCATTTATCCTATTCTCAGGAGAATAAGACTACCCTTCTTGCAGGGCACCCAATTTGAATTGATTTGAGAGTCTCCACAGAGTGGAGATGGCCCTCTTGACCCTTTTTAGTAATGAAATGCCCGCCGAGATTAATACCATCCGCACATCCCCCACGGTGGGCGGCGGGGCTTGCTAGCGATAGCGAAATTTTAAACGCAAATATTACATGTGCTGCGGCTATGGCTCTATTTGCTTAGGTAGGCTTGTTGGTTTTCTATTCGCCGTCGTGGTGGAAGGCAAATATAGCTGGCGACGGGCAACTGAGCGGAGCCTGGCTAATTAATTAGCTGGTTCTACAAGCCCGGCTACACCTCACAGAGTGTCTTTACGCGGAGGCGCCTTTCTAGTTCCATTAAATGCAGTGGTTAAATTGGTATTTCCGTTT